>CM048750.1:149836048-151188548 GCA_026315105.1 Locusta migratoria | reverse complement strand
AATTGTTTGCTACCTACTGAGCGACCAATGGTATATATAAGAACCTGTCGTCGACCATGGAGCAGTAACACCATCAATTATTTACACCAAAAAGTATTCCTGAAATTCTGTAAGATTCAGCTAATATTATTTGAAAACAGAATTTTATAGAAAGACGGAAATACATTTTAGCGCTAAACATGAAATAAATAATTAACGCTGTTCCTGCTCTATGCCTGTAAGGTTCTTGTATGTAACCTTGTCCGACCAGTAAATTAGTTACTCTCCTCTTCCTGCACCTGCAACGTGACAACTCGAAGGGGTAATCACGACTCTTAGTTTCCACAAAAGTCTCTCACTGTTCCTCGCTACAGGCTATGCAATTTGCCACTTCGTCCTTAGATAGCAAACCGAATTCCCTACAAAACGGCAAAAATATTTCAAACGCGCTCGCCGGCCGCGGTGGCCGAGGAGACTGAGGCGCGCCAGTCACGGTCTGCACGGCTACTACGGTCGGGGGTTCGAATCTCCCCTCGGGCATGGATATTTGTGCCGTCCTTAGGATAAGCTAGTTCATAAGTAGTTTGTAAGTTTAGGGACTGATAACCCCGTAGTTAAGTCCCATAGACTCTACAAACATTTGAACATTTTTCAAACGCGCTCAAACAGGGACTAAGCGCCTTGGAATTAACTCACACTAAGTAACATTTCCCAGAAGTGCACTAAACAAAACAGTATATAGCCTTGATACCGTCCAATACTTAAGGTACGCTTAACATCTAAAAATACTTTTGGTTTCTGATGCAACTTGGAAAATTTGTTAATCTTATATGTTTTCAGAATTTCCTTAAAGCCACCCAATGTTTTCTTTGAATCCATTCTCCACTTTTTCGGTTTATTTATTTAAGTGCGAGAACAAGTACGCCCCAAATCATTGAGCTCAATGGTAAATAAAACATATTTTGGCAGGTGACTTCAGTTTGTCGTTAGTCACGTGATACGTTACTAGTACCCTGCTCAATCCGATATTCCTTCCACCAGATTTTGTGTTGGTACAAGTTTTTAAGCGACTTCTGATATAATAAACAAACAGCTTCTGGAAAGACCGTGACTTCGTACCCGAAGTTAAATAGCACCCCAACAACAAAAATTATGACAGTTAATACTAGTCTTCATACTCTTATTAATAAAGTTCCTCAAATTGAAAAAAAATGAATTAATTCAAAATTAGATTCCACTGTGCGATCCAACAGGATGGCAAACCCTGAGTCAAATTTTTAATTTCAGTTGCTATGATAGTCTCTGTTTATTCTATATCTCGTCTATAACTGTTATCGATATCGTAATATCAATAATAGTGCCACTTTAGTGATAACAAAACTTTCGTGTAAGCCGTTCAGACCACATTCAAAATTCATTTAGGAATTACCATCACTTAAAATCATTTGCACTCTTGATTCAATATTTAGAAATCGTGCCCACTCATCAGTAACTTCATTTTTATGCTTTTTATTTTACATATATGTGACGTAATTAATATCACATAATTCAGTATTACAAATCACAGTTGCAACAAGACTTCATCTCAATACCGAAGCCAAAAAGAGACTCAACTTTTTTTAAGATCTCTCTTTTAAACATTAATATTTTCATTGTTAATGCTTATAAAAATGTCAATCGCGGTCCGCAACAGCAGGCAATGTCTTCCAGTTCAGCGCGCCGACCTTCGACTAATCAACGATAGTGACCGGCATTTTCTCGCTGACGTCGGCGGAGAACCCGTCTCTGCCTACTGCTGCAGCACCATCGTTACACATGAAACAAACAAAGGCGAATAAAATTCTCACAAGTATATGTTCTCAAACATTAATAACATTCAAAACAATCTATTAAAGAATTAATCACTGAATCACTGCGAAATTGAGCTTTGAGTAAAATAGGGGACGGTTAAATACATGTCCCACTACAACCTACGTGTCTATTCTCTATGAGGATCTGTCTTGAGCAAAAGACTTGTTTTAATACTCCTCAATACAATGATGGAATCAAGTTTGTCGCGGCGGAGTGACCAAGCGCACTGAGGCACTATGCTCGATGCGCGAGGCCGTTCCTCGTCGGGGGTTCGAATCCCCCCTCGGTTATGAATATTTGTCTTTAGTATAAGGTAGTTCATAAGTAGTTTGAAAGTTTAGGGACTGATGACCCCGCAATTAAGTCCCTTAAGCTTCACAGACATCTGAACATTTGAATCAAATGAGATACACACATCTTTTGATGTTGCTGCTCTTCTTTCTTCCGTGCTTGCTTAAATAATGGTGACGATGTTCCGTCGTAAGCAGGACACTTCAATTGTTTTGTTACATTTCCAAAACATTTTTCACTACATTTTCTGCCATCTTCAGTGGGATTTTTATTAAATTGTTGTCTGAAAATTATATTGGTACTGTACAAACGGCTTTTTGATATACATCTAAAAATATGTTTACAAGATCTTTAACAGTGTTGTACGTTGAGTTTGCATACAGAATTATCTATTTTGTTTTTCCGATAATTAGGCCTGGAAATACGACTTTCACTGTTTTATATATATATATATATATATTGTTGTTGTTGTTATGTTGTTTAGGGGGGACAAAACTACAATGGTCATCAGTCCCCCATTCCATCTTTAGGCGTCAAAAGGAAAGCCATACACGTGAAAGATGTGCATACCTTACACTGAGGTAAGGTATATGTATATAAAAAAAGGTGAAAGTAGTACTTATAGGCCTAATTTTCTGAAAAAATAAAATTCGTGGTTGTGTGTACAAACTCAACCTAGAGCACTATTAAAGGTCTTGTTAAAAACTTTTTAGATGTATATAAAACAGCCATTTTGTACGCTACTACTATAATTTTCAGACAAACGGTAAAAAAATACCAGTGAAGAGGAACAAATTGTACTGTAACATTTTTGGGAAATGCAAAGAAAAATTGAAGTGTCTTGCATGCGGCGGAATACCCTCACCATTATCACGCACATTTACATGTGGTAACTTAAGTCGTTCAACTATTTGTTACAATTGTAACTTTTGAGTGATGCAGTACGATATTGTGCTGCCTCAACTCTTTACTTGAGGTTTACGTGGCGTTTACTTAGAACAAGGCACCATGTGGCTACCACAATAGAGAAAAAGTCATTCTCGTTCCCATCTAATAATGTGGTGTGTGATCATGTAGGATGGCTAGTTGCACAACTGTGTGGCGTTGACAGTAAGAGATCTCGAGTGATATTTGGCCAGTCTTCCATGAGTCCAATATGCCGTTGTGGGAGATGCTGGTATGGCTGCAATGCGTCTACCAGGTGCAACCCAGACATTCTCAATCGGGTTTAAGTCCGGTGAACAAGCTGGCCACTCCATTCGTTCGGTTCCCTCGGCTGAGCATGTTGTCCACCACTGCAGCTCTTTAAGGACGATACGTATCGTCCACTAGAAGGAATCCATCTCCTATTTGATCTCGTCTCTACAACTCTGGGCAGTGGAAGCGCCATTCTGAACGAGAAAGAGGCGTGAACGTCCGCTAATATTGACTCCTGTCCACACCTTTCATTGACCACCATAATATGATGATTTTTTTTTTACACATCAGCAAGATTTTCTCTAGTTTCACGTTCTTTCCAGATGAGAGAACGACGATTGTCCGTCTGAACACAAAATCGTGTCTTCTTGAATCCATGATGGTGAAACTGGGACTTGGACTGGTCAAGATTACGATGGAAACAGGATACCAACAGTCGTATGTTTTACAGAAAAATGTATTCCTTAGCTATCAGTTTCGGCATTCCATTATGCCATCTTCGGGCCCCTATATCGGAGTATTATATCCATTTAAATAGGAATCCATACTGGTCTCGTGGACTTCTTGATATCATTAAGATAGGTGAAATCATACTTCCGCGTAACATAGCACTTTGTCCTGAACAGTTGAAAACTGCTGTATCGAAGCACGTACTTGACTCGCTGCATACTCTTTGTCTTACAGGTCGTATGCGCCGACTATTTAACAACGCGTCAGCTAGTCAGATTTGTCGCTCGTGGTACTGTGTGTAACGCGTGCTATTTTGTCTGTGTTCCAAATGTTTGAATGTTTGTAAACATAAAGGACCAAACTGCTCAGGTCATCGGTGTCCCTAGTCTTACGAACTAAATATACTAACTTATACTAGGACCCCAACCTCTGACGTAAGTGGCCGCGCGATCCGTAACGTGGCATTGGACAGGTGCCATCTGTAATCGATACACTAAGGCAGCCTGCAGGTTTGGTTAGTTTCTCGATTAATGTTCAACCATGCATTTGTCGTGATGCTTCGTCATTTTTTTTTTTTTTTTTCAATCACTGTACAGCCATTTGAAACTGTTAACAGCGGCAAGCCTTGATCTTCCCTATAATTTTTTCCCTGCATACATTTGTCCATTATCGAACTTTATTTATAGCCAAAGGTTTGCGGAAACGGAGATTCACCCAAGAATGTCTCACGTGTATGGACAGCACTACCTGCCCCTTACAATCAGACGTGTTGTGCAAAGGCTGCCTACTCAATACGCTGGTTGTCAATAATGAGGGCATCCACCCGCCGTTCAATGATATCGGTGGTTCTGCGTAACATTCCAGATCGTCCATCATCGGCTAACGACATCCGTTCTTCCCTGAATCGATTACGCCACGCTCTGCTACTTGCAATGGACATACAATACTCTTCATACAATTCTTTGATGAGTTCCCGTTCCCCGTACCCCTTCTGCTGCAACGAAACGCAATAGACTCCCTTCGTCTTCCTTCGAAAACTCCATTTCATTTACATCCGTGCACAGGTCTTGGGAATCTCATTTCAGAGATCGAATCTTAATATTGCGTCGTTTCCTGTCCATATATAACTGTCGCAGGAAAGTGCAGAAACAGTTTAGTTTTATGCAATTAAGTTTTACAATATTTAATCACCTTGTATTTGTTTAATAATTTGTTTACAGTGGTACTATGTACCTTGTCTTAAAAGATCTTTTTATTTTTTATTTTATATGTTGGACTCGTCTAAATAGTGTTGACAGTTTGTGTGGTGGATTTTTTGCATCTTGTAAGTGTTCTGCCAGTAAAAAGGAGCTATTGTTCGCCATCCTCACATTATTTTTGTGATTTTACCAATTTCATTTGATCGAAAAAATAGTCCCTAGGTATTTAGCTGCAATAACAAGATTTAGATTAAAGAAATCAGAAAATAAACAGCAACCAGTCACCTTTCTTATGTATTTATTACCACAACCGGTTTCGAACTGCCTGGCAGTTCATCGTCAGGTGGTATACGTGTTTTATATGTTGCTTACAACATTGTGGAACTCGTTTGGAGTTGGTTCACATTGCTGATTGATGGTAGGTGATTCTTCAAGCATGTTAG
This sequence comes from Locusta migratoria, assembly GCA_026315105.1. Taxonomy (NCBI): domain Eukaryota; kingdom Metazoa; phylum Arthropoda; class Insecta; order Orthoptera; family Acrididae; genus Locusta; species Locusta migratoria. The sequence goes on along the minus strand of CM048750.1, from coordinate 151,183,138 downwards.
TGCTCAAAAGCTGCCCACATAACACAACACTTGCTTTCCACATGTTTTACAAACATAAACAATAAACAAATAAGACTGGTTGCTGTTTATTTTCTGATTTCGTTAATCAACTCAGACGCAGGTTCCACACTTCTAGAATGGATACAAGTTTAAGATTTAGATTTGTGTGACTTATCGTGTAACTGAAATGTATCGGAACTATTTTAGTATTCATTTGAATGACGTTGTATTTTGTATTATTTAGATTCCTTTGCACTTTTGACACTAAGAAGATTTCTTCTCCAAATCCTCTGGCGGTGTGTTGAAATCTTATCATGCATTGCTTGAGGGTAAAGACAACATGATGTGCAAACAGTCTAATAAGGGTGTTCACATTTCCTCATACATCGTTTATATCCAAGGTTCTTCAATTTTTACTCTGTCGAAACTTATTTAAAATCCTGGTAAGTAGGTGGATTAAAGCTTAATGAAAGTAATTAATTTGATGTATAATGATTATTTCAATTTAAAAACAGAAATTGTATTGAATGTTTAAAAAATTTGTTTTACTATTATCAAATTTAGGAAAATACAACGCTACGTTATCAATAGTTTCTCAAAATGTTCAAATGTTTGAAAAGTTAGGGGACCTAACTACAGTGGTCGTCGATCCCTAAACTTACATACTACGTAAAGTAACTTATCCTAAGAACAACACAAACACCGATGCCCGAGGGATTACTCGACCTCCGGCGTGGAACGGCAGCGCATCGTAGCATGGCGCCTTAGCGCGCACGGCAATAATTCTTTGCAGAACACTTATAAACGTCCTGCAGAACACAGTTTGGAGAACTCTGATTTTTCGGGAAGAGGAACAGTGGAGAGCCTGTAGCGCACGAGTAATCATATCTGTTCTGTAAAATAGAACAGACACGACTGGTTGACTCTAACGGCTGAAATTCCACGAATTCAAAATTTTCAAACATATTGACGGTTTCAGGGCTTTGAAATAAATTCAACGACAAAGTTGAAAAATGTGTGTTACACCGGGATTAGAACTCGGATTCTACGCTTCGGGCCAGCGGTCGCCTTGACCAATTATGGATCCAGGAATACTTCACTTCCAACCCAAATTCTCAAATTATATCACGCTACGATAGTAGTGCCCTCTGCTCATTAGTTTCTTTTGCTCGCAGTCCTGGATTCCAACAAGGGATCGAGCATATCTACATCTACATGGGATACTCTGCAAATCACATTTAAGTGCCTGGCAGAGGGTTCATCGGACCACCATTATACTATTTATCTCCCATTCTCGAATAGCGCGCGGGCAGAAAGATCACCTGAATCTCTCCGAGCTCTGATTTCTCATATTTTATTCTGATGATCATTTCTACCTATGTAAGTGGGAGTCAACAAATTATTGTCGCATTCGGAGGAGAATGTTGGCGATTGGAGTTTTATAAGTAGCCCACCCGCAGCGATAAGCGCCGTTGTTGTAATGATTCCCATCCCAGATCCTGTATCATTTCCGTAACGCTGTTTCCCCTGTATCGAGACAATTCGAAACGAGCTGCCCTTCTTTGGACTCTTTCGATGTCCTCCGTCTAACCCACCTGATAGGGATCCCACACTGGGACATCCTCGTACATTCTCGCCTGTTGGGTTATTTTATACCACTCAGTCCATGATTGGAAGATTGCAGTGCTGCATTAATACAAATGGTCATCATTTCGAACACCTTCTGTAAATGGATGTTCATGCCACCTTATTGACCTTCAAAGTTCTTATTCTTACACATCATTGGATTCGCCTTGATAGCTGCTATCAGAAAATACGTACCAAACTATAGCATCCCATAAAAAAATATAAAGTTGATCTTCACGTCTCTGAAGCAACAACGACGTCATTGTCTGCCCCGTTGACCCATGCAACTTCTGTCCCACAAACTTTTCAGCCCCTCTCATACTTTCGGAGTTACTTTTGGTGGCAGTATTACTGACTCGCCCTGTGTAAGCAAACCAATCACTAAAGAAACAAGAGAAACAAACCGTCGCGGCGGAATACCCGTGCGCACGGAGGCGCCTTGCTGCGGTGCCCGCGACCGTTCGCCATCGAAGGTTCGAGTCCTCCATTGGGCATGGGCGTGTGGGGTGTTCTTAGGATATGTTAGTTTAAGTAGTTTGTAAGTTTGGGGACCGATGACCACTGGAGTTAGGTCCCATAATTTTACAGACATTTGAGTCTTTTGAAATGAAACCTAGTTCGACCGTTTCATTTTCTTCCGAACGGAAGAGTATCGGTAATATCTAGATAGCTGATCAACCCTGTATACGACCTTCTTGAAGTTAATTATAACATCTGTTACACGTGTGTTATCTCGTTCTTCTTTGCTTCTCGTGCTAGTTACAGTTGCAGATACTGTTTTTATGAAAGGCAACACCGATTGACTTCCATTTTCCCTTCCCTAAGTTTTACAGTGTTCATTAGGGTGACCTTTCCTGTTTTTAGTTAGAGTGCCTATGCCGTACTCCCAAGGGTTTTTTCAGCTACAGGTAGTCCATCACAGCAGGGCTTGCCGCCAATTTAAGAAACGTACAGCATACATTTTATGGTGTTAAACAGCGCGGGAGACAAGGGAACGTATGGCGTAAGGGCTCCGTCCAAAAAGGTGCGTTTACGAGAACGTATTGCTTGCGGGCTGTAAGGAGACATTCCTGTCTCGGAAATTCAGTCTACGACGAGACTTGTCATGCTAATAGTCTACGTCACGGACTAGTCGATTAGTGACGGACACCAGTGTGGCGAAACAGCTCCAACAGTAGCGTGCCTGGCTGTTCGGTGGATGGTGGCGGTTTGATCCTACCTGTTATTTGTTTTATAAATCATAACGATTTTCAAATAAAATTAAATACATGCAGTATTATTAATAACACCATAAAGAACTTTCCTAATGAAATGGACGTTGCAGCTAATTAAATTTTAATTACAATATTTTATTTTTACAATACCGAATAATTCCAAAGCATTTTACAATTAATTTAGGTAGATTAAAGCGTTAAATACTATTGTATTGCAAAATTAGACGATTTTGTAAGCTATGGATAAAGCAGGATATACCTCTTGCCCTTTGAATGTATAGAAAGAGGCAGACGGCCAGGATGTTCACATGTTTGTAGAGTTTAAGGGACTTAACTGCGGGGTTATCAGTCCCTAAACTTACAAACTACTTATGAACTACCTTATACTAAGGACGACACAAACATCCATGCCGGAGGGGGGATTCGAACCCCCCAACGGCGGACAGCCGCGCGTACCGCAACACGGCGCTCCAGTACGCCCGGCTAATCCGCCGCGGCAGACGGCCAGGAAGAGTCAAATAAATAATTGAAAAATATTCTCGATGTTAAGTTCGAAATCTCGATTGTCCACGTGATAGGTGAGCACGCTACCACTTGAGCTGTATTCTAACTCACAAATGTATCAACATTATTAATGACATACACTTCAAAAGTGAAACGCGAATGTCGCGGAATGTATATTTATTTAATGACGTCCGACTTCGGAAGACTGTGCCACCATCATCTGCTCATATCAGAATCTATAAGTTGGTTATCTTATTTAAAAAATGGAGATTAAACAATAAGTGCAACATATCACTAGTATCTTGCAAGATGTGATGTTTTAATTTATGTGTTTTTTATATGTAGACTAAGTGCTACGTTGCACTTGTTATTTAATATACATTTTTTAGAATAAGATGACCAACTTACGGAGTGTGATATGACCAGATGATGGTCGCACATTCCACCGAAACCGGTCGTCATTAAATAAATATGTATTCCGCGATCTTGGCGATTCAGTTTTGAAGTACGGTATATTAAACTTCGATGTTAGGTAATGTCATAATGAGGACAGTTTACACCTCAACGCAAAAACGAGTTGCGACAGGCACGTAAAAAGACGCACACACACACACACACACACACACACACACACACACACACACACATACAACACTCCCATACCGCACAGCATGATTCGGAGTGCGGCAGCCGCAGAACGGTTATATGTCTGTATTGTGTAAATGTTCTTTATTCTGAAGAAGGTCATGGCTGATAACTAAATGTTGAATGTGTGTGTCTTTTTTTATGTACCATCCGCAGCTCGTCATTTTACGTCTTTGCGGTGATTTGTAAACTGTCCTCGTACACTGTTGAATTCCAATCTGGAGTATATATAAATTATATACCTCCTGTTCTTAAAAATTCGGAACTGTTTTCCTTGGAATTTTCTGGATAGTGCACTTCAGGACTTCTATCAATTTTCCCTCTTGAGGTATCCTACCATCCCACAAAGTCCCATCCCGGAATGGATTTCCGGGACTGTAAGGGTTCCTTGTTGGTAAGCATAAACGAAAAAACTACAAAGAACAAAACTTTTGTAGTTTGATGGGAAAACAGATGGCGCTATGGTTGGCCCACTAGATGGCGCTGCCATAGGTCAAACGGATTTCAACTTGCATTTTTTTTTTTTTTAAATACGTACCCTCACTTCTTATTACATATTCGTCTAGTACGTAAATATGAATGTTTTACTTGGAACACTTCTGTCGCTTTGTGATAGATAGCGCTGTAATAGTCACAAACGTATAAGTACGTGGTATCGCCTAACATTTCGCCAATACGGACGCTGTTTGCTTCGTGATACATTACTCGTGTTAAAATAGACCGTTTACCAATTGCAGAAAAGGTCGATATGGTATTTATGTATGGCAATTGTGATCAGAATGCTCAACGGGCCTGTGCTATGTACGTTGATCGTTATCCTGGAAGACATCATCCAACGGTCCGGACCCTTCGTCGAATAGTTATTTAAAGGGACAGGAAGTGTTCAGCCACAAGTGAAACGTCAACCACGACCTGCAACAAATGATGATGCCCAAGTAAGTGTTTTAGCTGCAGTTGTGGCTAATCCGCACATCAGTAGCAGACAAATTGAGCGAGAATCGGGAATCTCAGAAACGTCGGTATTGAGAATTCTACATCAACATAAATTTCACCCGTACCATATTTCTATGCACCCTGATCTGCATTTTGAAGACTTTGAACGTCGTGTACAGTTTTGCCACTGCGGACAAAGTAAATTACTGGATGATAACAGATTTTTTCACGCGTTCTGTTTAGTGAGGAATGGTCATTTACAAACAGAGGTAACGGAAACCGGCATAATATGCACTATTGGGCAACGGAATATCCACGATGCCTGCGACACGTGGAACATCAGCGACCTTGGCGGGTTAATGTATGGCGCGGCTTTGTGGGAGGAAGGGTAATTGGCCCCTATTTTATGGATGGCAATCTAAATGGCGCAATGTATGCGGATTTCTTACGTAATGTTCTACCGATTTTACTACAAGATAAAAAATGCAGTTGATATCCGTTTGAACTATGGCAGCGCCATCTAGCGGGCCAACCATAGCGCCATCTCCTTTCAAGCTAGAAAAGTTTTATTTTTTTGTAATTTTTTCGTTTGATGCTTATTTCGTAAGATATTTGGCCCGGTCACTATCAATGGACCACCATATATATATCGTGTGTGTGTTTTCTGACACCCCTCGACGGTGTTGAGGCACACACCAATGCTATGATGCGTAATCGTACCCGGCTACTTGTTGGAAATTATTATTTCAATTAGCGCAAGCACTGTTAGGAACGTCACAAGATATTATCTTCAAGAACCAAGCATATTCTCGGATACAGTCAATTATTAGGTTCATAGATATTTTGGAATAATTTAGTTATATACATTTTACTCGTCGCTAACCCAGGTGTTGACCTCAAAGATATTAGCTTCCGTCGCATGTGGAAGGAAGGACGCTTAGGGTTTAACGTCCCGTCGATAGCTTGGTCATTAGAGACGGAGCTAACGCTCGGAGTTTTGGGTAAGGATGGGGAAGGAAATCGGCCGTGCCCTTTTGAAAGGAACCATCCCGGCATTTGCCTCGAGTGATTTAGGGAAATCACGGAAAACCTAAATCTGGATGGTCGGAGGTGGATTTGAACCACCATCCTCCCGAATGCGAGTCCAGTGCGTTACCACTGCGCCACCTCGCTCAGTCGTCGCATATGAATGTTAAACAGTCTGGGGTCGCTAAATTTTACTTACGGCGGCATGAATATTTGCTCGTAAGTTAGATATCTTTGCTGTCTGTTTGCTTGTAATTACACCAGAGCTATCCAACACCGTTTATATTTTTAAGGGGAATCTCAGATATAAAGTGACTATTCATTACTTTCCGCAGACGAAAATTTAATGAGCCAAAGATAAAATTTTGTAATAAAGGTTTACACATGCAAGTTTGTTTCCACGTATTAATGTATTGTAATATTAATTAATGTGGTTCATTTTAAAGCGATAAAGTCTAAATCAGTTAGTTGAATGTTATTCTTCTACTAAACCTGTACTACGACCCATCGTTCTATATACTAACGTGCTTGTCTACCCGTCAATTACACGGAAATCCTCGTTATCTATTATTAATTCTACAGTTCGGTATGTTTCTTTAATTATCGAATATATAGATTTTTATATTTCTCATTACATCATCGAAAAAAAATCATCTCAATTAATTAATATACACTTCTGAACTTTACGAACCGAACAGGAAAAACTCAAACAAGGGGCAATTGCTAACAGTAACACAAATTTCATTTTGTATAAGTACTCGGAATAAAATGTCGCGAAAGTTATCTTTATTTCATTGTACACGCTTCTACTTAGCCCTACTGTTAACTTTAATATTCCTAGAACTACAAATTTTGAATTGCCGTTAAAATTCTGATTTATGAAACAATGTTTACAAAAGTAATAAACAAAAATTAACGAGGGGCTACTGTGTGTGTGTGTGTGTGTGTGTGTGTGTGTGTGTGTGTGTGTGTGTGGTGTTCTTAGCGTAAGTTATTTTAAGTAGTTTTTAAGTTCAGAGACCGGTGACCACTGAAGTTAGGTCCCATAGTTTTAGAAACATTTGAATATTTTTGTGAGTGTACAGAATGTTAAGCCACACCTACACAGGGAGAAATGACGTCTTAAAATTAAAGCAATGCAAGAACAAAGACAAGTATGGTCAAGAATAAAAAAGTTGAACTACTCTTCGAATTAGAGGATGTGTGTGAAAGATGGAAAGAATATATCGAGGAACTATATGAAGGAAAAAATATTGTATTCTTAAAAATTGCTAGTTACGTCTTTGCCAGGAAATTAATTTTGAATATTAATTACAAATGCACATTCTTTAGGTTGTTAAGCCAAGATCGCTAATAAAACATATTTATTACTCTTTACTGGTTTCTGAGATTCAAATCATCATATTCAGAAGGATTTACAAGATCTTCATTTTAGAGAACAAGCACAGTCTGTCTTATACTTACTTGAGAAACAGTGATATTTTATCTTTTAATCTAATATGACAATCCATTTTGGTGATATATATTTTAACATGTTGACTATGCATTTTTATTCATTTTACATTTCGACGAGAAACTCTTTATTCGACTTGTTTTCCTAAATGGAGATGTTGTAAACCATTCTGAAAATATTAAACATAAGGAGAGGCATTGAATTAAAATTTGTGCTTTGACCGGGATTCGAACCCGGGACCTCCTACTAGACCACTCAGCTAACACAGCGTTGCAGCCAAAGCGACTACACGGAGCCGGCCGCGGTGGCCGAGGGGAATAATTCGCTCCAGTCGCGGTCTGCACGGCCACTACGGTCGGGGGTTCGAATCCCCCCTCGGGCATGGATATTTGTGCCATCCCAGTTCGTAAGTAGTTCATAAGTAGTTTGTAAGTTTAGGGACTGATGACCCCGTAGTTAAGTACCATAGACTATACAAACATTTGAACATAACGAGACAATATTGTATCAAGGAAATGTATTATTGTTGATATTTATATCACCTCGGCCTGAGGTTCCCATTCGCGTTTTTTGCTGGGGTTCTATTCCAATATAGGAGAGCCTTGGCAATTTGCTACGCATTTCACAGAGAACATGAGGCAGAATTAAAGTATGTGGTGTGGAGGGAGACGTGCTTTAAGACAGTCCGTGTAATCGCTTTGGCTGCAACGCTGTGTTAGCTGAGTGGTCTAATGCGTCTACCTAGTAAGTGGGAGGTCCCGGGTTCGAATCGCGGCCACAGCACAAATTGTAATTCAATGCCTCTCCTTATGTTTAGTACCTTTGGTATAACGAGACAATATCTCTCCAGGAAATGTATCATTCTGAAAATGATGATTTAAATCATCGAAACCGGTGAAGAGTAATAAATATATTTTATAGCGATCTTGGCTTAACAACTTAAATAAGGTGTAGTTTTATTAGCATTTAAACAGATCGCTCTCCACTGACGTAATATGCCAGGTAATTATAAAAATTAAGTTTGAATTACATAGTAGTCGTGTAACTGTAGATGTAGACATAGATGTTGCATCGGCAGTTTGTGGGTGAGTGTGAGTAGTTTAAATCGACGGTTTAGTCGGGTGCTTCTCTTGGTCGGATGGTGGCTGGCAGGCAGCAGCTGGCGGCGAGCCCGTGTGGTGACGCGTCACCGGCGGCGCGCCAGCAGCGCTCGGGCATGCAGGCGGCGTCTGCGACAACAGTTGTGGGAACGCCCGGCCCAGCTGCGGTGGCGGCCATAACCCACTTCCAGCACGCGGATCTCGCACACGGCCCAAAGTCCCCCTTACACGATCCACTTCACGGTCTCATATGTCTGCTCCAGTCAGCTGAGTCTACAACAGCGCCCCTGGCGTGGTAATAAACTTAAACGAACACTGAACCCCAGGATTGGCGATTCTACACAGAAGCTCGAAATTTAGCGAGGACTTCAATGCGAGATGCTTTCAATACTTTTCGCAACGAAACTATTTCTCGAAATATGATCGAGAATCCAAAGAGATTTTGGTCATGTGTCATATATACTAGAGGCAAAACACAAACAATACCCTCATTACGTGATAGAAATGGCGATACTGTCCCGATGATAGCGCTACCAATATTCCAGTTTTCGAATTACAAACAGAGGCTCGAATGAGTAACGTTGAAGCAGATATCATCGGAGCAGTGAAGCAACTGAAATCACTTAACAAGAACGAGTCTTCTGGTCCGGACTGTATAGCCACTAGATATCTATCTGATTATGCTGAAGCGACAGCTCCTTTCTTAACAGCCATATACAACTGCTCTCTCAAACAAGGATCTGCCACGGTGGATTAGCCGAGCGGTCTAAAGCGTTTCGCTGCGGAGCGCGCTGTTGCTCGCCGTGGAGGTTCGAGTCCTTCCTGGGGCATGGGTGTGTGTTTTGTCCTTACGGTAGTTTACCTAGACATAAGTAGTTTGTAAGCTACGGACTGATAACCACGCAGTTTGGTCCGATAGATTTACAAACATTTGATTTCAAACAAGGATCTGTACCAAAAGATTGAAAAGTTGCAGCCGGCCGCGGTGGCCTAGGGGACTGAGGCGCTCCAGTCACGGCCACAACGGTCGGGCTTTAGAATCCCCCCTCGGGCATGGATATTTGCGCCGTCCTTAGGATTAGCTAGTTCTTAAGTAGTTTGTAAGTTTAGGGACTGATGACTCCGTAGTTAAGTCCCATAAGCTATACAAACATTTGAACATTTTTTGAAAAGTTGCACAGGTCATACCTATATTCAAGAAAGGCAGTAGGAGTAACCCACTAAACTACAGGCCTATTTCATTGACGTCAATTTGCGGCAGGGTTCTGGAACATATCGTGTATTCAAATATTATGAATTATCTGGAATAGAATGATCTATTGACCCAAGGTCAACACGGATTTAGAAAATATCGTTCTTGCGAAACACAACACGCACTTCATCGTTTTATGTATTGCATTTTACACGTCCTTAATATTCTTCTACTGAATAGTAACATTGACCATGGAAAAATGACCTTTAAGTTTGGTAACATTGACCGTGGAAGAATGACCTTTAAGTTCCACTAAAAAGCGACACTGTTGCAATAATTTTTGCCTCATATGATGACCTTTCCTAATTTTATATCGCACATTTTGTCACGAAACTTTTATAATTCGCTGCACTTATTGACATAACATGTAACTTTTATAAGTGTTATGTTCATAGATATTTTGTTGTTACTTGTGTAGACCTATATCACAGCACGTAACAAACATATGCACAAGCGCGGAAATAAGCGATTAAATAGAGGTAAAGCAGGGATTTCATTCTTCTGATTTCGTAAGTAGTATGTTTCCAGAACCTGATGCTTCCGACAACTGTCGTTGGAGCGCGCTGCGGTCGCGTGTAGCTCGTTGAGGCACACGTCTCGTATGCACAAATCGCGCAGTCTCCGAGCGTTGAGCTACACGTTGGACTCGGCTCGTTGACCACACACGTTCAGACACACGCTCCGTGTGCCGACGGCTTAAAACCACACGGCTAACCGAGCGGGTCAAGAGCCAGTTCTCTACTGTGTGCTTTAGAGTTGAAGCGCTTCCCTTAGATATTTTCTTTTTTAGCGGACCAGACAGATGGAAATCGCAGGGTGACATGTTGGGGCTGACTGCAGTGGAGTGGCCGAGCTTTAGGCGCCTTGCTGAGGAGCGCGCGGTTGCTCAACGTCGGAGATTAGAGTTCTCCCTCGAGCATGTGTGTTTGTTTTGCCCTTAGAGTAATTTCCGCAGCAATTAAGTTCCTTAGATTTACAAATATTTGAACATTTTTATCCGTGCTCAAGCTGTTCTCACATAGTGTGAACTTGGAGACGTGTGGACGCGCATTTCGTGGAATCACTCCCTCCGTGAGCAGCCCTGGCCGTTTGCTCTTGAAGGACTTGTGTAGGCTATGGATTGACTCACATTACACGTCAATGTTAATGGTTTTTCTGTGCTGTACGAATTCGATGAATGTCGGACCTGGCACGTCGAAAAGACCGTGACCATCGCGTTTCCTGCTGAGGGCACAGCCTTGAAATTTTAGGGGTAGGTGACGACGCATGCTTAGCTTTTCCAGATTTCACACTACGTTATCCCAAAGCGGCATATTCTAGAAATCTTCCCATTCCATTTTTACGTGGTGTGGTACAGCAACCGAGTTCAGTTGAATTCTTGAATAACAAAGAAGAAATTATTGATAGAGAACTTACAATATTTACATGACATTATTAGAAATCTCAAATTCTTCCAGGATGTTTAACTTCCGGAAGTTAAACATCCTGAAAGAATTTGAGATCTCTAAGCGGGTTTATTTTAAACACTCGAGATTTCTTAACGATCAGTTGACCTCAAAAGACCAAACCTTTTTCGACACTTTTATGGAAATGTTTAAGTAATATTTTGTAACATAACTGGGCATCCTTACAAATTGCATTCATGAGATATTGGTATTTTATGTAAATGGTGTGCTTATTTTTAATTAACAACTGTTATCCGACCGACCCAACACCTACAGTGTTGTGGACACTTAGCTTTAGTGGCGGTTACTCTCAGCACAAATGTGAACGCTGCCTCGGGCAGTACTTGCACCTCTACCGACGCAAGTCCTATTAATATGTTGACGACGTAAGGTGCAGAGACATCATACCAGGTAAATATTGCAATATCCATTCAGTTCAACAATGTATCAATCTGTTTTCAACGGTCAATGTTACGGGATATTAATGGTTCACGTATTATTGTCTCTGTAAGATACCCTATGACCGTATTTCAATCTAAACATCCTCGACCACAAGTATATAAAACATCAGTACCGTACATCATCACAATTTCTTAAAACAGTTTCAGATTGACATGTAACAAAAATTTTCGAAATAATGTCATGTAAATATTGTAAGTTCTGTATCAATAATTTCTTCTTTGTCAGATATCTGAAGATGCCCTAACCGATCGTTCGTTACATACATTAGGACACTGAAGGATTATATACATTTTACTAATAAAACTGTATAGGTAACGATTTTAAACCGTAAAATGTACATCATCCGTCAGTGTACTAATATATGTAACCAACTTCATATTAAGAGTGTTTAATGTTCAGCACTGATGATGCTGTGGTTTATCGGTTAGTGAAGTCAGCATAGGATCAAAGCAACTGGAAAGCGATTTAGACAAAAATTCTACGTGGTGCGAAAATTGCTAATTGACACTAAATAAAGAAAAGTGTGAAGTAATACACATGACCACTAAAAAAAATCCGCTGAACTTTAATTACGCGATAAATCAGTCAAACCTCAAGGTCGTAAATTCTACTAAATACCTAGGAGTTACAATTGCGAACAACTTAGACTGGAGAGAACACACAGAAAATATTGTGGAGAAGGCGAACCAAAGATTGCGTTTCATTGCCAGAACGCTTCGAAGATGCACCAGCTCCACCAAAGAGACTGCCTACATCACACTTGTGCATTCTCTCCTGGAGTACTGTTGCCCCTTGTGGGACCCTCACCAGGTGGGACTGACGGAAGACATTGAGAAGGGTCATAGCAGGGCAGGTCGTTGTTTTATCACGTTAAGGACGGGGGGGGGGGGGGGAGCGCCACGGAAATGTTGCACAAATTGGCATGGAAATCATTAAAAGAAAGAAGTTGTTCATTGCGGCGTGATCTGTTTGTGAAGTTTCAATCACCGACTTTTACTTCTGAATGTGAAAATATTTTGCTAGCACCCACCTACTTGGGGAGACATGACCATCCCAATAAAATAAGAGAAATCAGATCGAAAACGGAACGATTCAGGTGTTCTTTCTTCCCGCGCGCTATTAGAGAATGGAACGGTAGAGAAAAGTTATGAAACTGGTTAATGAACCCTCTGCCAGGCGCTTAAATGTGCTTTGCAGAGTATCTATGTAGATGTAGATGAGGGTCACCCTGTGATTTAAATCGATTTACTACCAATTAAGCTGTGGTGGAGTAGCCGAGCGGTCTAAAGCACCTCGTTGCGGAACGCGCGGTTGCTCGCCTTGCAGGTTCGAGTCCTCCCTGGGGCATGGGTGTGTATGTGTGTTTGTCCGTAGGTTAGTTTACCTAGGTTTAAGTAGTTTGTAAGCTACGGACTGATAACCACTCAGTCTGGTCCGATAGATTTACAAACATTTGATTTTACTACCAATAAAGTAAGGAATACGATCAGTAGTGTTCATATTTTATGTGTTACGTTAATCCTGTTGTGGTCGTGGTGCACACCGAGCCATGAAATGGAATCGAATCTCAACCCCTCGTATATGTTTCAGATTCTCCTCGGCGAATGTCAGAATTATATTTGCCGGACGTATCGGATATTACTACACCGTACGATACCATTTAAAAGTTCGCCGCCTTCATCCATCCAGCATCCGCGAGCTATTTTACATCGTCTGTGCGTCTCTTTGGCAATCCGTGATCGGTGTTCTTTTACTTCTCAGCGAAACTATTTCGTCGGCGTGGTGTAACCGCCCAGGGAAATCGTGAAAGAATTCTCAGAGATCTGCTCTCTCGTTTTCCAGTCAGTTGGTCCGTATTGCAAGAAACAACCCCCCGCGGGCACGTCAGCGGTAATGGCGATAATGCGGAGACGGATGGCTGTCGGTAAGGCGGCTGCAGCGGCGGCGGTGAGCGCCCGCGGGCGCTCGTGCTCCTCGCAGGCGGCTCGGCTACTCCACATGCACACTTCATCAGATAGGCGCGGGCCCTGGTCACTCGATGCGAGCGTCGACCTCGGCCGCGCGCTTAATAGCCGAAGCCCCTGGTCTCTCCGCACGGGCAATTTCCGGTGGCATTAGCGAGCGCCGGAACAGGCTGCGTCATCCGCCCGCGGCCGTCTCGCCGGTTCGTTGCCAGGCTCACTTCTCCCCCCCCCCTCCCCCTCCCCCCTCCCCCTCCCCCTCCCCCTAACCGCCTCTCCCGGACCATTTTTCCTGTTCATTCCCTCTCCGTTCTTGACCTTTTGCCGCCACTCTTGCTTACTTTCGAACGGTCAGTTCTCCCATCATCGTTAGGAGAACCGGTCACGAAGAAATTGTTTCACCTGTTATGCAAGATGTATGCGACAGGGAAATACCCTCCGACTTAAAGAAGAATAGAGTGATTCCAATTCCTAAGAATGCAAGTGCCAAAAAAAGTCATAATTAGACAACTATCAGTTAATAAGTCACGTTTGCAAAATACTAACACGAATTATTTATGGACGAATGAAAAGCCGGCCGCGGTGGTCGAGGGAACTGAAGCGCTCCAGTCACGGTCTGCACGGCCACTACGGTCGGGGGTTCAAATCCCCCCTCGCGCATGGATATTTGTGCCAGTAGTTCGTAAGTTTAGGGATTGATGACCCCCGTAGTTAAGTCCCATAAGCTGTTCAAACATTTGAACAAATGGAAAAATTGGTGGAATCCTACCTTTGAGAAGATCAATTTGGGTATGGGAGAAATGTAGGAACACGCGAAGCAATACATTACGAAAATGTTCAAATGTTTGTAAAGTCTATGGGACTAAATACGGGGTCATCAGTCCGTAAACTTACAAACTACGTATGAACTAACTAAGACTAAGGACGGCACAAATATCCATGCTCGAGGGGGAATTCGAACCCCCGACCGTAGTGGCCGTGCAGACCGTGACTGGAGCGCCTCAGTCTCCTCGGCCACCAATACATTACGACTTATCTTAGAAGATTGATTAAGGAAAGGGAAACTTATGTTTTTAACATTTGTTGATCTGGAGAAAGATTTGACAATGTTAACTGGAAAACACTTTTTCAGTTGGTGAATGTAGCAGGGGTAAAACATAGGAAGCGAAGAGTTATATTCAGCCTATACAAAATCCAGACAGCAATTGTTTGAGACGAAGGGCAGGAAAGGCTGTCAATGGTTGGGAAGGGAGTAAGACAGGATTGTAGCCTTTCCCCACTGTTGTTCAGTATGTACATTGTGCAAGCTGTGAAGGAATGCAAGGTGAAATTTGGAGAGGGAATTAAGGTCCAGGAAGGGATAATAAAAACCTTTCGGTTTGCTGAAGACATGGTAATTCTGTTAGAGACAGCAAATGACCTGGAAGAGCAATTAAACGAAATGGACAGTGTCTTGAAAGGTAGGCATAATATAAACATTAACAATATTAAAACGAAAGTAATGGAATGTAGAGTCAGAAAATCAGCCGATGCTGAGGAATTCGATCGGCCAACAAGAAGTACACCTGAAAAGCCGGCCGTGGTGGGCGAGGGGACTGAGGCGCTCCAGTCACGGTCTGAAAGGCCACTACGGTCGGGGGTTTGAATCCCCCCTCGGACATGGATATTTGTGCCGTCCTAGTTCGTAAGTAGTTCATAGGTAGTTTGTAAGTTTAGGGACTGATGACCCCGTAGTTAAGTCCCATAAGCTGTTCAAACATTTGAACACCTGAAAAACGTAACATGTATTGGCTTTGCCAAACGGCAACACCATGCAATGTAGAGTGAAATTCCTTCTCATTAAGAAAAATCTGTTTAGTTTCATGTCAACACTTGAATGTTAATGTTTATGCAATCCTTTCACTCCCAGTGTTGTTCCTGGACAATAACGTATTAAATGCTGATTTATACCGCATTTTGCGTATCAGTCTTCAAAGTCGCATGGTTGATGATGAATAACAAGCTTCTAGTACGACATTTTGCCGTTTGGTAGGGCGTGTAGCCACTTCTGAGTCATTAATTTATCCGTCTTGCGTTGCCGTCTGTATGTGGCTGTGAGTGAGAGCGTGAGTGTGGTACATGTTATTTTATTGTAGCAGTGAATTGTCTTCGGTGCTGTGGCGAAGATTGTGCTAGCATTATTGATCTGGCAGTGTTATATGTCAACAAAATAACGTCTCAAGTAATAAAAATCCTCGATACAAACACCTGTTTTGCGCATGAAATACACGACGTTAAAAAGTTCGATCAAAATTTTAAAACATATATTTTGATATTATAATATTATAGTGTAGGTATTTCAGTTATCTGTCTATGTAATTGATTTAATAAAATATTTTACTGCAATATGCAGTTCGCCTTTATTTGGAAGGCATCATCAGTGACCTGTAATGTATATATGATTATGTTTTACAATATTTTGATTTACATTTCTCCGTATTTTTAGGTTATGAACAGTTCTGATGCGTTATTTTGGTATAGTATTGATATCTGGATGTTGTACTTACAATATGCTGATTTATTCCGTGTTTTGCGTATCAGCCCTCAAAGTCGCATGGTTGTTGATGAATATCAAGCTTCTAGTACGACATTTTGCCGTTTGGTACGACGTGTGGCCACTTCTGAGGTATTAATCTATCCGTCTTGGATACTATAACTTGTAAATATATTTTGGTGTTTAGTGTACTTTATTAATACAGAAAACACTAAATTTTAATTCTTCCGAAGCTGAATTCATAATGTGGTAATGAAAGGGTTAAGTGACTACCATTTGATTTTCTCAGGCAAGCCAAAACAGTCTTGGTCCAACCCGCCACTGCCCGCACCGAATTTAAGTTTATTGTGATTACTCCAGTTTCCTCCACACCATGATACAAACGCTCCATGTGCTGATATCAAAAATGTTTGTAAAGCTTATGGGACTTAACTACAGGGTCATCAGTCCGTAAACTTACAAACTACTTACGAACTACCTAATACTAAGGACGGCCCAAATATCCATGCCCGAGGGGGGATTCGAACCCCCTACCGTAGTGGCCGGACAGACCGTGACAGACGCGCTACAGACGGCTCGGCCACCGCGGCCGGTTGAGAAGTTTTTAGACGCAGACGTGGGGTGGTCGTCGCCCTCCATGGCTCGGTCTGAGAGAGAGTCGGTTTGATCTCCCCGCGACCGCCCACTGCAGCCAGTAGCAGCCGGCAGGTGCCGGCATCCGACACGCCCGCGGCCTTCTCCTCGGCTCATCCCAGCGCGATTCTCTTGTTTTTTGCTGCGGACCCCTGGGCGCGCCGCTCCACTTGCGCCGACAAACATTTCACCAGCGGCTGCGCGCTCTGTCATCAGCCGGCCTCGGTCCCTGTCCATCGACACAGAGTACAGTAACCACTGTCCTACGCTCCCTTCGTAGTTCCGTAAGTTGCTAGCAGGTGTCAGGCGGTTCCCCCGCGTAGTACCGGTAGACCACACTAGAAGCACTTCTGAGGGTAGCGTAGAGGGGAGGCTGAGGGGAGAGCTCGTGCCGCCTGCCACGAGGCCACGGCTGTGTCCGGCGTGCCGGCGTTTTAGAGGAGGTGGTGGTTGGGGGCATCCGCTACCTGCCACCTGCTCTGGCCAGTTTTAAAGAGCTGCTTTTGAACGCAGCGCCATCATGGGACATCTTACGGAACCTTCCCTCCCCACACCCCTGAGCGTGGGACTGGGCCCTTATAGAGGTTACCCGTCTGTATATATTTGTCTGTGCCACCGACTAACCGCTCACTGGCGTCAGCGATTGCTCCCTTAACGGAAACCCAACGCCTGCAGTGAGTAGAAGGTGCAATCCTTCCGCACATGATAATACCCCTTTCCTAGAGCCAACGGCGGCAGTTACGTATAGCATCTGAGCAAAAGTACCCTGACACGCCGAAAAACATACGTTTTTCATGTTAGGTTCAGCTGAAAGAACTGAATACAAATAAGTCTCCTGGTCCGGATGGAATACCAGTTCGGTTTTACAAAGAGTACTCTGCGGCAATGGCCCCTTATTTAGCTTGCATTTTAGCGAATTTTTAATTCAGCGCAAAGTTCGTCATCATCATGATCATCATCATCATTAGAGACTGATTGTGCCTATCAGCGTCCAGTCTGGAGCATAGTACCTCTAATAAAATTCCTCAATGATCCACTATTCAATGCTAACACTGATGCCTCGTCTGATGTTATGCCGTTTACTTCAAAATCGTTCTTCACCGAATCTAAGTACTTTCTTCTTCGTCTTCCTCGACTCCTCCTACAATCCGCTGCCGAGCTCATGAGTCTCTTAGGTAACCTTGCTTCTCCCATGCGTGTAACATGACCCCACCAACTCAGTTTGTTCGCTCTAACTGCTTCATCTATGGTGTTCATTCCCAGTTTTTCCTTTGATTTCCTCATTATGGACACGCTCCTGCCACTGTTCCCATTTATTAGTACCTGCAATCATTCTTCCTACTTTCATATCTGTAACCTCTACCTTGCGAATAAGGTAACCTGTATCCACCCAACTTTCACTCCCATACAACAAAGTTGGTCGAAAAATAGAGCGGTGCACTGCTAACTTAGTCTTGGTACTTACTTCCTCCTCGCAGAAGAGAGCAGATCTTAGCTGAGCATCAATGCATTAACTTTGCTGCACCTCGATTCCAGTTCTTGCACTGTTGCCAACCTGTCAGAAAATACATCCCCAGGTACATGAAACTGTCTACCTCTCTAACTTTGTTTCTCCTATTTGGCACGCAATCTGTTTAAATCTCTTTCCCAAAGACATTACTTTCGTTTTGGAGATGCTGATCTTAATATCATAATCCTTGCACCTCTGATCGAGCTCTGAAATATTAGTTTTAAATCTTTCAGTCGAATCGGCCATTACAACTAAGTCATCCGCATATGCGAGACTGCTTATTTTGTTTTCACCTATTTTAATCCCGACCTGCCAGTCTACTGTTTCCAAAATATGGACCATGAATAGTATGAACAACAGCGGTGACGTTATAGCCTTATCTTACCCCTGAAACTAACCTGAACCATGAGATTAATTTGCCATCTATTCTAAATGCTGCCTGACAGTCTACGTAAATCCTTTTAATTTCCTGCAGAAGTTTGCCTCCTATACCATAATTTGTAGAACTGACAGTACCTTCCTCCTAGGAACACCGGTCATAAGCCTTTTCTAGATCTATGAAGCATAGGCACAATTCCCTGTTCCACTCATAGCACTTTTCCTTCATCTGGCGTAAGCTAAAGATCTGGTCCTGACAGCAAAGTTCGTGACTGAAAAAAATGGCAAGTGATTCCCGTTTATAAGAAAGGTAAATGAACTGACCGATAATTAAGGGCCGATTTCGTTGACATCACTTTGCTGTAGAATTTTGGAGCACATACTCAGTGCGAATATAGTAAGTTTCCTTGAGACGGATAAGTTTCTTTCTGTAAATCAGCACGGGCTTAGGAAACATCGTTCATGTGAAACTCAGCTTGCCCTTTTATCACATGATATCGTGCGAACCATGGATGAACGGCAACGGGCAGATTGTGTTTTCCTCGATTTGCCGCACTGCAGACTGCTAACAAAAATACGAGCACATGGAATAAGTTCACAGATTTGTCACTGGCTGGAAGATTTCCCGAGTAATTGAACGCAGTACGCTGTTCTCGACGGCGAGTATTCATCAGAGACGAGTGTATCGCCAGGCGTGCCCCAGGGGAGTGTGATTGGACCGTTATTATTTTCTATCTATATAAATGATCTGAAAGACTTTGTAACTTGCAATTTGCGGCTGTTTGCTGATGATGTTGTGGTACATGGGAGGGTGTTGTCTTTAATTGACTATAATAGCATGCAGGATGACTTAGACAGAATTTTGAGTTGGTGTGAATATTGACAGCTAGCTTTAAATGTAGAAAAATGTAGGATGTTGCACATGAGTAGGAAAAACAATTCCATAATGTTCGAATACAGCTTTAGTAGTGAGCGACTTCATATATTTGCGTCGTTCAAATATCTAGGCGTAACATTGCAGGGCGATATGAAATTGAACGAACATGTAAGGACAGTTGTGAGTAAGGTGGACAGCCGACTTCGGTTTATTGGGAGAATTTTGGGAAGATGTACTTCATCTGTAAAGGAGAGCGCGTATAAAATCCTTTTACGACCACGTCTTGAGTATTGCTCAAGTGTTTGGGATCCGCAGCAGATCAGTTTAAAGGAAGACGTGGAAACAGTTCGGAGACGAGCAGCTAGGTTCGTTACTGGTAGGTTCGACCATGCGCCAGTGTCAAGGAAATGCTCCGGGTACTGAAATAGGAATCTCTGGAGCAAAACTCTGTTGAGGAAATTTAGAGGCCAGGAATTTGAATCTTACTGTAGAACGATCTTCCTGACTCCTACTTACATTTCGCGTAATGATCACAAAGACAAAAAAAAAAAAAAAGAAATTAGAGCTCTGACTAAAGCTAACTCTAGCTAGAGTTTGTAAGTCTCGGGCCAGATGACCATAGCAGTTCGGTCCTCTAGGTCTACAAACACTTTTAACTTTAGGAAATTTCAACGGATTTTCTACCTCCATGTTGGGAAGAGATGCTGATTCAATTTGTTAAAAGTATTACATAATGATGTTGATTATTTTGTGTGTCATTTTTGGCCGTTAGATCCCAGCTGGTATCGTTTCGGCGCCTGGTGCATGTCTTTAGGTGACGCCATATGAGCGACTTGCTCGTCAATGATGATGAAATGATGATGACGGATGGATGGATGCTTAGGGTTTAACGTCCCGTATGATGATGACAACGACACAACATCCAGTCCCCTAGTGGAGAAAATCTTCAATCCGACCGGTAATCGAACCCGTCCTCTGGACTACGGAGGTAATATTGCATACAGTGTTCCTTCTCTTTCACTTCTGCATCAAGGGCTAAGCAACTGTTCACGTATTTAATCGATTAAAACGCCATCTACCACGAATGTAAAGTAATGTGTCGAGCAAATCCTAGGTATTTTTTGGCGAGGAATCCCAATCTGCAAGAGAAATGTGTGTTCCTTTTTAAAATTTTTAGATGTTGCCCGTTACGATGTGATTGGGGGGAGGGTTGTTAATTTAGGTCAGGTAGCTCTGGCCGTCTTCGATATATTCATTTTGTGTTGGAGCATTTTTGGTACGATGCGCGTGTTTTCGAGTTATTTAGATTTGTCAGATTAAATGGGACACACGGTAAATTGTGAAAATAAAGGACCTCGTGCACGCCAGAAATTCGGAAGACTTCTTTGAGAAACCTTTTAATCAAATTAATCAATCGGTTTGATAGTCTGTAAGCTCTTTTTCTGGTAATTAGGTGGCAGTGCGGAACAGTATCAGACGGCTTCAACAAACACATCATCTTCACGAGAGTCGGTATCTACCGGTCCGTTGGTCTCGTAAGCCAATGGCGCTATCTCGAACTCAGATAATCACTTCAGAAATGCTTGTTGATTCCCACAGAGCAGATGTTCGATTCCAGGGATGTGATAATGCACGGGCATGAAACTTGTTTAAAACGGTGTAACAGAACGACGTGAAAGATTTAGGCCTACATGTTATCAATTCGAAGACCCTTCTTCAAAATGTTAATGACCTGCGCTTTTTCCAATATTTAGGAACGCCCCGCTCCTCTAGAGAGCTATGGTGCACTGCTGCTTGTAGGGAGTTACTTCGCATGTACGATGCCTGTGGTAACATCGATAAGCACAGTGCAAGCACGCCATTCATGAGCTGTCAATATTTCCCGGCAGGCATTTGTTTTGTGTTGATCGCAACCGCCACATGGCGATGGAAATTCGATAGTCTGCTTGTTGCAAGCGTCTGACCAGTGGAGCGGGTCGACAGACGAAGTTGCAGAGTGTCCATTACTTATTCACAGATTGTACACGCAGTTTGGAAAGTAGGAGGAGAGGTATTGGCAGAAGTAAAGTGGTGAGGACGCACAGTGAAGGGTTCCGGGATAGCTCAGTAGGAAGAGCTCTTGCTCGCGAAAGGCAAAGGTTCGAGGTTCGAGTCCCGATTCCGGCACACAATTTTAATCTGCCAGGAAGTTTCATATCAGCGCACACTTCGCTGCAGAGTGAAACTTTCATTCTGGAATAAATATGGACTCTAAAACGTATATATGAAAAGTTATGAGCAGATCTTCACCTTCGTTTCTGTGGAAAACATCTCTTCAACTGATCAGGAAATCATTTCTCTGTTGAAAGGGAAAACTATGTATGCAGAAAATTCAAAAAGTTCTTGACGATTAATTTAAACATTTTACTCGATGCTGTGTAAACATTCAGACGAACATAGACTAGATATTCTTTAAACAATAATTTCGAGATTGCTTGTTAAAAGTGCCTACGAAAAAGAAAATGCAGTGGTATGAAAATGGTTTAGAGTGAATATTTATTGATTTTATTTTCTTTATCGCAATTAGTTTTATCTAGAGTCCGACCGAAATTGATTTGCGCCTAAACGAACCGAAAATTCCGTAATTAAGTTAAAAATTATGGTAAATTTATATTATACCGTAAATCACTAGTTTTCTGCCATTTTGCAAGATCTCCTCCCTGTACTATGCATTCTTGAGAGTGTGTAAGCCTAACCAGAAGTTTGTAGAAGATGACATAGGAGACGTACCGATTTACTGACCTAAACTTTCTATCCAGCAGTTGCGAATATTTAGTTCTCCTCAAGTTGCACTTGTGAGCCAGCGCATACGAATACCTCATAGTGTAAGTATACCAGTTATCGGCTTCTTAAAGGGATTCACATTAAATACTGCGTTAAATACGTTTTAATTCTACAATATTGGTTGTAACTTATTGTGACATGTGGCATAAATCCATCTAGTTTCGGATGCATAAGTCCTTGTAAAATCAATCAGTTAAATTTCGAATAATTACATATATAGCAGGCATGCTAAACACCGCCCTCGCCGTGCCCGCGCTGTCGCCCGCGGGTGCCCTTTGCCGCGCCCCTGCCCCGCGTACAGTGCGCAGCGGCGTGTGGGGCACTAGCGACACACGGTCGCGGCCGGGATGGTCGACTACAGTGCACTCCGCCCGCGGGGCACAGGCGCGCCCGCCGGGCGGAAATGTTGGCCATGCCTGATTTAAAAAAATGTTCAAATGTTTGTTAAGCTTATGGGACTTAACTACGGGGTCATCAGTCCCTAAACTTACAAACTACTTATGAACTACTTACGAACTAGGACGGCACAAATATCCATGCCCGAGGGGGGATTCGAACCCCCGACCGTAGTGGCCGTGCTGACCGTGACTGGAGCGCCTCAGTCACCTCGGCCACCGCGGCCGGCATGCCTGATTTATAGGAGGAACCAACGACCTATATAAACAACATAGACTGGCTAAGGTGCTGCCATACTTGAAGCAAATTGAAAGCTCGCCCGCCATGTCTTACAACGTCAGGTAGGCATAACCAGTCGTCTGTTATAGCACTGAATCATATCACTTTCACTTTGTGCAATGACTTAACAAACCATTCTCTGCTGCTTATTGTTATTTTTATAGCCAAGCTAATACGAATAAAGGATAATTGATAGACAACAAGTGTGTGGTAGGAAAATCGGAAAGTTTGATTATAAATGGCAGATACACTGGATCGGCTAAACATCGTCTCATTCATACAAAAAAAAAAAAAAAAAAAAAAAAAAAAAAAAAAAAAAAAAAAAAAAAAACATGCTCTTTCAATGTCCTTTCGACTATATTAATTTCGTGTACATTTGCCTAATCTGATTACCTCTTTCCTCCGCAGATTTGGCTTCATATAAATGATGTTTTCTACAACTGAAGTAATATTTTAATGACAGCTTTATTAAGCTGGAGTAATGAGATTCCTCCCAATATTCCGAGGAAACCATTAAGTGCTCGTGGATGAAATAAAGTAGGCCTGTTTCCTAACATTCTAAATACATCTACATACATTCGCAAAAGAAATTTTTTTCTTTCCTAATGACGTTTCATGATTCCTCAGAACCGTTTCTGCCATTTCAAAAAGTTTTACAAGATCTATATTCGGATTGAACAGACTGTCTTTTATACCTTTTAATCCGATTAATCCTGTTTTACTCTTATTCTTAGGAGCCTGGAGAACTTCCAAGCATTATAAACACTTAGGTCTTTAACTCACTTGCCTAATGGTGCTTCCAGAAATATATTCAACTACTTTTTCGGAATTTGTCAGCATTTCGTATTCTGGTACATAGTCATGGTCAAACTGAATAGGCCTACTGCTCTCTGAATGACTTAAATCATGATTTGCAATAGGTAACAAAAGAGGATGCACGTCTCTTGGTTGGCTACAAGACGTATTTTCTAATGAAGCTAATTCAGCTATTAGCCAGAAGCCGCTTTGTATCATTTGTTGCTTACATGATTTCTCCTCAGAATGCGATGAACAGATGTAACTGTATGCAGTAGGTTTCTACTTAGATCGTCTCATACTGGCTAACCATCATTTTGTAAGTTCTTCATTTCTCAAAGGAAAACTGACAAATATAATTACAGCTTACTTTAATTACAGTTAAACACATACACAGCCCATAGGCCTCTTGTATGCAGAAATGTGGTAAGTACAAAAGACGAGTACACGAAATGTTAGAAACGAAAACATAAAATAGTAATTGAAAATACGATATTCCAACAGTCTCATTACTGCGATTCGTACAATTATATGCTGCGCATACATTCGGCATGATTTCAGCTTAATAAATATCTTTTGAAGCTTACTACGATACGTGAAACGAGAAACCAATACACGTAAATAGCGTCGGTCTAACTTTCGTATTCGGCGTACTAGACGTTGAAAAAAAGGGCTGCCACAGTTCCTGGTTGCTGCCACAAGGAGCGCTGTTAACCCAGAGATAGCCACTCTATGTAGTTTATATAGCTCGTCGGAACCTTTCATAGCAGGGATCGGCAGTGGAAATGTGCCGAGACCCTCTTAGCGGCATTCAGTCGTACTATTTATCGCCAATAGGGCGTAATGTTTTTCATAGATGACGCATCTACTGAGCAATTAAATCCGTATTTTAATTGTAAAATTGAAATGTTGATTACTCGGACGCTTACCCTGCCTGTTAGTAATGAAACTATGCCATTTTCCCCTCACAGTTTTCATAGCGCTAAGCATTTATAAAAGAAGTGCAAAGCAGAATAGTTGGAAATATGCTAAGATGCTGCTAGTAGGTGTTCTCCTCAAAATGAAGTCCAGGATCCCAGTTATGATACTGTTACTGCTGACGACGCTGTATTGCAGGGATAACATTTACACTTTAGCCTAACACTGATATGTAAGCAGATTTCTGGAGCATGATCACTCCACAATCCACCCAAAGGTGCGTGACGGGAGGGTACTCGGTACCACTACTAACTACTTGCCTCTCTGTTCCACTCCCGTACAGTCCGAGGAAGAAACGAAAGCTTGTATGAATCAGTACGAGCCCTAACCTCTCTGATCTTTTTGTTCTTTACGCGAAATCTAGTTTGGAGGCAGTTGGATCGTGCAGTCTGCTTCAAATTTCGGCCCTCTAAATTTCTTCAACAGTGCTTCTCGAAAAGAATGTCGCCTTCGCTTCAGAAACTCCCATCTGAGATCCCGAAGTATTTCAGTAACATTCGCACAGTGTTCGAACATACCCGTCCACCTCTGAATTGCTTCTATGTCTTATGTTGTAAATCAATTTTAGAAAGTAATATAAACAATCAGGATGTCTTTCTATGAATTATTGCAGTCCGCCCTTATTGCGTTACTACCGGTTTCGTACCGTTAAACCTCTCAGCTTTTCACAATTATTCTGTTTCTGTTGATTTACCCTCAAGTGAACTCTTCCGGTAATTAAGACATCATATTCGCGACAACCAAGTTTCACGATTCGACCAAACCACACTAAACCCTACTGATTGTTTTCGACAAAATAATGGCTATGTCGAAATAGTTTCCTAAACAGTCCATGCTCGATTTTTTTTTCCTTCTCTTCTTCTAAACAAGATACCCTCTACCTTAAATACTGAAGGGGCACTACATCCTAACTTCCCAATCGTCTTTCAATTCCGCCATCATTCTGCATCTGGAAGTCAGTCTAGTGTGGCCTGGTGTAATTAAGGATATTTTTGCTAATTAACGGGAGGCGCAGTTGCCGAAGTCATCCTGTCTCAACAAAAAGCATTTGTGTTTACACTCTTAATTGAAAACACTCTTCACTGTCAATTGTAGTCAAATAAGGTGGATGTTTTTGGCCACCGCGCTAAAGGAATTACTTGTGGACCTGCGGACGTTTCCGGGGTCGCTAACGAACTTGTTAAAATGATGTAAAAACGGTGATCGGCAGGCCTGTAGTGGTCGAATTCAGACGAGCGTCTTCTGTTAGTCTTTCTTAGAGATATACTGGGGCCATCAAACGTTTTTGTCTATAACCGCAGCGCAGTAACTGTCCAATTTTCGAAATTTCCCGTTCCTTTCTTTTCGGCGCTGCGTATTCGTTCTATTGCGGTTTTTCTAGACCTCAGCTTATTTACTCAAATAATGAGTGGTATTTCTGCTAAACCGCATGGACTCGTGATGTGGCAATTAAGACTATTTGCCACGTCTTTTCTGCTTCGTCCTAAGTCATCTTAATATTGTCTTCATCTCTTATTCTTTGTGTGTGTTGTTACAGGGGAATGAAAATTCGGTGACGTTTAAAATAAGTGGGTGGACAGATTCACAGATAACGTTTAAACGACAGTGTCTGATATGCGGAACAATGACATTGGAGAAAAATTTTAATTTTTGGCATAGATTTACAGAGGCAAGAATTTGCAAAAATACGTAGCAGATCAAAAGTGGGTTACAGCAGCTCATTGAGCTAAACAGCTAATTGCTGAACTTGGCTAACAACTCTCTCTCGCTCTCTCTCAACCTAACTTTTCCCTTCGTCTACAGATATTCACAGGACACTCATGAAGGTGTATCTAAGATGAAACAAAATATGAAACTATGTTGTACCATTATTATTTACAATGACAGAGTGAGATCAGTTTTAAATGTTACTTTTATCTAACAAGAACAAATTACAACTTAGTAACAGCAGATCAAATCCACGATTTTCCAAATGATTTATCATATTAATTATCGGAACAGTAAAATAAAATTAACCGCAGTTAATTTTAAAATAAGTCGGTCATTTTCTGTATTACTCAGTAAAGTATAACGCGTCTGACATACTTACAGTTTTTATTAGTTAGCACAGAAGAGAGTAGAAATTAGCAGTAGTGCAGAGAAATATCTTCAGATCTTGCCTTTTAGTAACAAGTAACTGAATAAGAGGACCAATCAGTTGCATGGACAGTAATGATTCTACTGGTCTTGTGTGGTCAGGCAGAGAGCCTGCTATTCGATCAATGAACGTATTCATTGTAATTCCTCGTATTGCTCCAGGCTGTAGGACGGAATAGGCAATGAGAGCCGATGTTGTTAGAATGTAGATAGCGCCTACAGCCAAAATTATCTCGACGGCTGATTCATGTAGTATGAGAATTTGGTACACACGTTTTTCCGCGGTTCATCACTTCTTCCACTTATATTTAAACTAGCGGCAGTCCCCGGCATTTACAGCGTTTGTATTCATTTATTTCTTACGTTATCTAACTCTTCCTTCTCTCTCTGTTCATCGCATTCTACACTACTCACTGTCCAGTTCAGTTTCATATTCATGCAGCTCAATAGTTACGATCTCACATCTGATATTTGTGTTAGTAGTAAAGGCGTAATAAATAAGAAAATCATGTGTACTGGGGCAGATTTTCTTGTATTTGTTTCTGACGTCATATCTCCTGAAATAGTTGTCGTACTATAATCTGCACACTGTGTGCAAAATATCGCAAATGTAGTAGTAAAGACGTAATAATCGAAAACTCATGAGCCAAATTTTTTAGACCTCACATCCCATTAACAATGTGTCGTTCTTTGATATAATTTCGGGGGTACATTCAATTACTGTGGATAAATTGCCTCTAAAATATCTTGCGAATACAATTAGTAATGTATAAGTAATGAATTATAACGTTACGCCAAATGACGTGGTTTTACAGCATGAACAACGGAAAAGTAGTAAGGATAAATCTCTTCCATTTTTTTCAACACCGCCGGTGTTGAGCATCAACTTTTCACTTTCATATTATTTGTTTCTTATATAGGTGCAGAAGTACTGCTATTTATTTGCATGAAGAGCAAATTATCATTTAGTTTTATGGTTATGTTAGATGCCCAACACTACTCCGATTTCCTTACCTCAGAGAGAGAGAGAGAGAGAGAGAGAGAGAGAGAGAGAGAGAGAGAGAGAATAAGTGGTTGGTACCGTCCTTGTCAGCTGGAACAAAGTCGACGGGCGTGGAGCATTTCATTTATTTATTTATTTTTTATTTTTTTTTTTTCATTTTTCCTTTCATCTGTCAGAGTACACCCGCTTTAAGTTATCTTCAAAAATTGATTTCACTTGTATAAATTTTAGGGGTGAATATTCAAAGATACTATAATTTATGTAAAGAGAAAAAAATAGAGGCGTTAACCTAAGATTAACTATAGAACTAGTAAAGGAAGAAGTTCTTAATATAACAAGCAATATGAAATCACTACAACACAAAGCCAACATACACACAAGTAATCAGACTACACCTGTCCTCCGAAACCAACCAAAATTCCATAAACAGAATATCCTGCTCAGGCCTCTAGTGGATTTCAAAAAAGCCCCCACCTAGAAACTAGCAAGACACATCTTAAAAGTACGGACAGAAAACTTTAAAATACAAGAAGGCAGACCCATTAAAAACACTACATAGCTAATACAACAAATAAACGATATAAAAATTCCGGACACAACAACACTCCTTTCATTTGATATAGAAAACATGTATCTTAATATACAAGTACAAGAAGCCATAGACATCATACAAGAAAATCTAAAATCATACAGTCTGATCCCAAATGAAGAAATTAAAGGAACTGTCGCATTATCAAAGCTCAGAACTACTTCCAATTCAACAGTAAATTTTACATCCAGGAAGATGGATTACCAATGGGTCCCCCATTTCAGGTACCGTAGCAAATATGTTTGTGAACCATATTAAACAGATCATTTTCACAAAATTTGTGGGAGAAGAATATAACATAATATACTGGTTCAGGTATATGGATGATATCCATTCCTTAATAGATGAACCACAAACAAAAATTGAAAAACTTCAAACAGACCTCAACAAGATACAGAAAAATATTAAATTCACAGTAGAAAAAGAACCGGATAACCATAGCAATTTTCTAGACGTAACAGTCAAGAAACAAAACAATAAGCATATGTTTGAAATTTACCGTAAACCCACAACATCTGACAATTTTTTCCCCCAATCCTCCACCACCCACACTCAAAGAAACAGGCCACAGTCCAACACATGCTTCATAGACTCAATACAGTACCACTCAGCAAAGAAAATTATCAAAAAGAAGTGGTACAAGAATGACACAGTCACCAAAGTAAACAACAAAATAAAAATAATAGCACAAATCAAAAAATCACAGACTACTAATAATCAAAACGAAACACAGTCACAGACACCTAGTGCCATAACAACTGCCCAGAATAACCAAATCAATCTAAAAGAAGACTCAAAATGGTACAGAATGACATACAGATTCAAGCTCACACAAAAAGAACCAACATTTTTCAACAAATATAGCATACTCAACAGATAATTCTATCCAAATATACACTCCAAAACTAATAAAAAGTACTGATATATACAAAAAATCTGGACTATACCAGTTACAGTGCAGCACCTGTGATGACAGATATATAGGACCAACAAACAGAACCTTGATGTCCGATATAAAGAACACATGAGAGCCTGGAAATATGGTACAAACCCTTCCAAATTTGCTGAAAATGTAAGATAACACAATCACAGCCCAAGCTCCAGAAAAGATGACATGGAAATAATTAGAATAAATAGCAATAGAAACACCTTGTCACACTTCTATAAAATTATCACATATTGAAAACAAAATCTGAAAAAAAAATTGTGCTGAATAATCAAGTAAACATATGAAACAATTCACTGTTTACGCTGCTATATGCAGTAGTTAGATAGCCCAATCCCCCCCCCCCTTTCGCAGATCATTTAAATCAAAACCAAAATCAACTAAACACCAACATTTCTACCACCCTCATACAGATATTGGAATCACACACATACAGAATAAGATTATTCGATTATTCTCTCTCTCTCTCTATGAAACACACACACGCATGCACGCACACTCCATCTGCCCCCTCCCCCCTTATTCTTCTGCTTCAAACAACATTCTTACTCTTTAATTTTGTTCACACAGAAAGATTAGCAACAAACATACATTTTGTTATGTTGGCAACAAAACAAATGAAACACCAAATTAGAGAAAGTAAATCATGGCTGCTAAACACCTCCTCAATGTGTATAAATGTGCGAAATTCTGTTAGTTATACAATGTGCAACATGTGGCATTGACCAGATGGAGGAAACAGCAGAAGATAGCTGAAAAAGACAAGGAAAATGTAAGTGAAAATTTCTTCCCTTATATGTATATATATTTGTTTCATAGGCTTTTGAGAAAGTTACGAAAGTGGCCACAATTCTGTTTGCTGAGCAGCGAGGAATGTGCAGCCGAGCGCCGCTAACACAGGCGGAGGTAGGTAGGTAGGTAGGTGGCCTGGGGCCTTTTAGCCGCCAGCCATACGTGGAAAAGAGATACAGGTGATAAGGTAGTGCAGAGCAAGGCGGTGCGTTGTTCCTGCAGAAGCACCGTACGGCGGGCGCGCATTGTGGTCTTGAGAGCAGGTGCGCTCCCACGCCGCGTGGTGTGTGGGCTGGGAACCGCCTGCTGCCTGCCGCCTGCTGCCTGCACTCGATTATTTGGCGCAACCGCGGAAACGCCCGCTGGGAACGACCCAGCCCAGGGCGCGTGTCGAGGAGAGCAAGCAAGGTTACCGTCTGGCGGCCTCATCTGGCCAGGAGCACAAGCTGGCACTGCTTTCGTTGATGTGGAGATTTGGCCGTCCCTTTTGTAAAGAATCATCCAGGCGTTTGCTTATTGCGATTTGGGGAAAATCACGGGACACCCAAATCTAGATGGCCAGAGCCCGAGTATGAAGGGCCGTCCACCCGAATACGAGTCCACTGTACTATGTTACTCAGTGCGTATCGGGAGGATACGGTTAATATTTCGGTCCCGTCGTTGTTATACAGTGTTCTCGCCTTTCTGTTTCATCGCTAAACACTCAAGGAGTTTCGGAGGTGTGCTAAAGTAACCATGCGAGTCTACTGCAAAAAAATAAAGTACTAACAAAAAGGTTCATGGTGTGGGATCCTTTAGTCATGTCCTATTTCATGAACCATGGGCAACGTATGATTGGGCAACTAGGTAGTCCTGATTACCATTTACTTTGGAACAAGGTTGCATGAGGTTGGGTTGTTTGGTGGTGATAGGGGGTCTAAACTACTGAGGTTATCAGCTCCCGGTGGGGAGGGGAAGTAGGAAACGAAACGCAGTCCGCGAACTAAAGAAGGAAGCAAGACTGCATTAGCTCGGGGCCCCGTGGTCGCCACGAACGTACTCACGAAAGAACTGTGAGCCCCATGGGGGGAGGGGGGGGGGAGAGGTTGCATGTCTTGGACATAGTCTGTCATGATTATCTTTGTGCTCAGGCGGCAAAGATTCCAAACCCACTGGTTGGTCCCTCAACCGTTAGAGGTAAATCCCAAAAATTCAAATGTTCAAATGTTTGTAGAGCTTATGGGACTTAACTACGGGGCATCAGTCCCTAAACTTACAAACTACTTATGAACTAGCTAATACTAAGGACGGCACAAATATCCATGCCCGAGGGGGGATTCGAACCCCCGACCGTAGTGGCCATGCAGACTGTGACTGCCGCGCCGTAGACAGCTCGGCCACCGCGGCCGGTAGGTAAATCCCTATGCGACCCCTGCTTCTCAGGTACTTCGATCTGATGTTGGCAACAATCGGAACAAAAAGTTTATGGAGTCCCGCCAGCAATTGACAGTCCAGGCACTCCTCAGAAACGATTGGCAAACGATCTGGAACGAGATGGAGCGCTATAAATATCAAGGGGGGCTACACTGGAAAGAAGTTGATCTAAGGCTGCAAGTAAGATGGGGTTACATGTTTTATCTGTTAGTGATTTTCGGGTAAGTGGAAAGAAGGAAGGCGAGGTAGGAGAATGCAAGATCTGTCAGGTTTCAAAGCCGGAAGAGCACAGTGGGGTGTGGGTTTTTATAGCAGGAAAGCAATCTAACCCAGCGTAAGTCGAAAATGTATGTGAACGGACGACTGATGTGAATAGATTTGGCAGCCTCCAGCAAGAACATTAGGACTGTGTCAGTGTGTTCGCCCTGTGAAGGGACAAATCGAGATGAGATGGACAGATTTTATGGCGCAGTGATTGAAGGACAAGGGCAGTTTTGTGTTCATGGGTGACTTCAATGCCAAGATAAAAAAAAAAAATTCGAACATAAATGTATAAAAAAGTTACGGGTAAGTTTCGAGAGGATATGGACGCCAACAGGAATGGAATACAACTCTTGGATTTCTGTACCAGTATGGGCTTAATTGTCAAAAGTTCCTTTTAAGTATAAGAACATTCATCGGTATACTTAAAAAGGTGGGGGAACCATCTGTCAGTGACTGTATAACAACAGGAGTCCAGGAAGGCATTCAAGGATACGCGTGTTTTCAGCGGGTTCCTAGATAATAATTACTTAATCTGCAGTGAAATTGGTTTCAAATGCCACAAGTAAGAAACTTAAGGTCCATATGTAGGATAAGTGTGGAGAAGCGTAACGACTTATAAATCAGGCACAAATACGTAACAATGTTCTCAGAAAGGTACCAGTTTTTTGAATGTAGTCATTTACATTCATCGTTAGAGAAATGGACACACTACTACAAGTGACTAGAGAATGTCTTGAACAGTAGTGTGTAAAGGCAAGAAAAAGACAGCTTGGTGGGATGACACAGTCAAGGCAGCGTGTACAAGGAAAAAGAAGGCCTTTCAGAAAAGGCTCCATACTAGAATCCTAGCAGACAGAGAAAGTTATTTTCTTATTGTGAAAATATCAGTCTAGTTCCAACAAATTTATACACTTTATTTATAATGTGAACCGTTTAAATTTTATACTAAGGTCACTTTATCTTTGTATAAGATTGAAACAGTCACTTTATTATAAATAAATTGTATACATTTGTTGCCAACTAGCTTGATATTTTTATAATAAAAGATTATACCAGTTCGCTGCCTTCTAAAAGGAAACACTGTTACCCAAACTCATTAAAGAGAAAGTTATGATAAAAGAAGAGACAAAGTGAAGTAGATAATTACAGAATCCAAGCAGAAATCTTGGGAATATTGTGGAAATAGGTTAGAAACTTTGGGTCAAGCCGCTGGAAAACCATTATGGATCGTAATTATCAGTGTGGAGAAGGAATTGACATGTGTTTTGGGTCAGAAAAGCTTCTAGAGGATCCTCTAGATACCTTGGGTGGATGGAGGGAATTTTTTGAAGTGTTGAAAAGTTCAATGACTTGTTAGATTTTGAGGTACAATGGGATAGGAATGATATGGAAGCAGGATCACATTTGAAGAAGTGGATAGGTCAATAGATTGCAGTCCAATAAAAGTTAATTAAAGTTGTGAGCAAAATATTCTCAGGTATTGTCAAAGGGTGAGTGCGAGTATTAGTTGAAGACAAGTCGGATGAATGTCATTACGGCCTCTTAGATGCTTAGGCCTCTTAGAGGCTGTCAGGACCATATTTTTATTTTACGGCAGATAATGGAGAAGTGCAATGAGTGGAATTGTATCTATGCTTTATAGAGGTTGAAATGGCATGTTCCTAGGAGGAAGCTGTTGTCCGTTCTACAAGATCATGGAATAGAAGGCAAGCGTATGCAGCCAATTAAAGGTCTTTACATAGACTTTCAGGCAGCAGTTGGCTGTAAATTGAGTTCATGGTGGTTTTAGGGATAAGGAAGGCTGTAACCTGTCTCCATTATTGTTCGTACTATTTAAGGATCATATGTTGAAAATAAATAACCGCTAGGAAGAAATTAAAATATGTGAAAACAAAATAAGCATCTCGCTTATACAGACGATTTAATTGTGATGGCAGATTCGATTGAAATATTGCAATCTAATACTTCAGAGCTAGATCAGAGGTGTAAAGGTCATGGTCTGAAGATCAGAATTTCCAAAACGAAAGCAACGTGTGTGGAAAAGAATTGTAAACAGATTGACTGCCATATAGAAGGTACAAATTTATAACAGGTGGACAGTTTCAAGTACGGTACTTTGATTGCAATATCCTCGGAATTGCCTGAGTAGTCCACCTTACCTTGCACAATAGGTTGTTTTAATGGCATACTAGAGGTATACTAAATCCTGTAGTAATTCCTTGATCTCCGTGTTGTGATTTCCTCTTGTAATTCATCCTACATCGTAATACGGTTATTTAATGACTACTTCCTGTACACCACAATATGATCAGCAACAGTCCGAGATTGTTACTCATTCTTTCTGTCTGATCATTTGCCTAGGTACAAAAGTAAGAGCGGTCACACTTTCCTTGGACACAATTAGCGATACCCTTGTCTGTGATGAATACAAGCTGTCGAGGACAACGATTGGGATCCATCACGGATACTAGAATAGACGGTAGGAATCACGCGCGGGTGGGGGAGCCGGCCGCGGTGGCCGAGGTGACTGAGGGCGCTCCAGTCACGGCCAGCACGGCCACTAAGGTCGGGGGTTCGAATCCCCCCTCGGGCATGGATATTTGTGCCGTCCTAGTTCGTAAGTAGTTCATAAGTAGTTTGTAAGTTTAGGGACTGATGACCCCGTAGTTAAGTCCCATAAGCTTAACAAACATTTGAACATTTGAATTTGCGGGTGGGGGAGGGGGGGGGGGGAGGGCAGGCCGTGCGCTGTGACGTCACCCGGTGACCACAGCCGACAGGAACGGCCGCCACGAAAAACTTATCAAAGGACTGCAGGAAAACTATTTGGTGAAAAAAATCTAATTTTTTTACATCTTACAGCTTGACTTCTCCGCTTGAAGAAGGACTGATTTTCCTTTTTTTATTCTGCGTACTTGTTTTGTGCTGTATAAATGCAGTAAATGGTTGCAGAAAATTTTATGATTTTTCGTAGATTTTGCGTATTACCATTTTAGATCATATGTTGCTGGGTATGAATGTTGCGAACATGTCGAAGTAAACAATTATTTCATGTATGAGTTTATTGTTCTCACTTCTTAAATGGTCAACTTCTTTAGTTAATGCAGCTACAATTTTTCCATCATTGACAACGGCAGTGCTCGCTGAGGGGGTTTACGGAATTAATACACCTACTGATTTCCTCACCGGAATTGTTTATACAATTTACGCTGTCATCCTTGTCGTTTGTTGTTAACAAAAACATTTGTACTTCGTTTCGGTTGTTGCGTCTTTGTACTCTGACTTCACGGCATTCAGAAAAACTTGTCTTGACTACGTCGATGTACTTAGGCAGCTTCTAAGTAGGGACCGCATCTGCCTTTAATATATGTTTCAATGGAAGGTTTAAAAGTTCATTTTTCAATTCTCGAAAATAATCAGGCTCTTTAAAATGTTCTGAACATACATGACCAGTATCAGGGTAGAGATCATCTAATCGCTTACACGCGTTTATCCACTAACCTTACCTCTTTATCTCTCGGAAATCTGTGAAATATCGCATTCTTCTGTCTACCGTGGTTCGTACAGCACGCAACAGCAACAGCACAACACACCATCGTCACTAATAAGCCATCACTTATCACTTACAACTACGTAATACATACATAAACGATAAAGATCCAGTGGTAAAGCATTTCTGTGGAGATACACAGCAGCGCTATGGTCGCGCGGGAAAACTGTGCTGGTCTCGTGGTGACGCCAGTGGCGCGGCATACGACTGCGCATCCGGTGGTTGACCCCTACCGTCTATTGTAGTATCCGTGGGACCTATTATGTATGAAGTCTTCTAGACTGTCAGATATGAGGGTACCCATCGCATGTGCTCGTACCTTCCTTAACAGTCCTTAGTGCCACGCCGTCTGGACAGTAGAGACCCTTGTGAGGTGTCCTCTGCTCTTCAGACGCCGTTTGGCCTGTCTGAATCGACTTTTTATGCAAAGTTACTCATGGGAACCAATTTTACGTGCTACGATTCCTTAATGTTTTTCATAATGAGCAGACTATAATTTTTCTGTGTTACGAAACAGCCTTTGTGTTTACGCTTACTTATTCTGCAAGTCTCTCACGAAGTTAGTTAATTCTGATAGAATATCGCCGGTATATTGACTCTTTCGGCAGATGAGATCTGCAGCGAGATACCCGGTAATGAGGCGATCAGCGCAGACCCATTATCTGATTGGCCCTATCTGAGCCCCACGTTGGTGGTAGCCACCAGCCAACGCATCACCAACGAATCTGGAATCTGTAACGAGCGCCCGCATCTTTCGACGGATCTTCTGAATACGGTACATGTCGGCCCTGATTCTGAGAGACACTGCTGTGTTGGGCGACGGAAACGAGTCAGTGGTGATCTGCGTTGCAGATCGGGAAGTGCATCCTGAAGTCCCTGCGAGCCGCGATCAGAGATCCGGTCGCGGATCGGTCGGAAGGCCCACCACTCCTCGGGAGTCGGCGGTCGGCAGATAAAAGCCGATCGCAGCGGGGAGTCGCACGCAGCTCCGGAGTGAGCGATGCGCGCTCTTTCCAGAAAGAGAGCTTAGCTCTTTCTTCTCCGTTTCGCCACGCTGGATCACTACCGCTTGTTTCGTTTATAAAGTCGTTCTGTTGTTCGCCGACGCCGGCTGCACTGTTTTGTGGGGCGAAAGGAGCTGTGTAACTTCGGAAACTTCCACTGGTTCCTGGGAAGCTGTCTGGACAATTAGTGGCGCAACTGAGTCACGTTGTTGTGGTCAGTTACTCGGGTGTCTGACCCTGGAGGAGAATGCTGCGGAATATTCCACAGCCGGTCAGACGTTTTCGTAATCCTATGTTTCTCGTGCGCGTCGCACGAAATGGAAAGAGATGATACACAGTGAGCGGCGGTCATTGATTTCGAGATATTATCCACAAAGTTTTCCATTACTCAAAATTCAGGAGTGCATGAGGAGAAAGGTACGAATACAGCGCCGCGGTAGAGTCGCCGAGCGTTTCCAGGCGCCTAGCTACGGAGCGCGCCGCTGCTCGCCGTCGGCGGTTCGAGTCCTCCCTCGGGTATGAGTGTATTTGTTGTCCTTAGCGTAAGTTACTCCAAGTAGTATGTAAGCCTAGGGACTGATGGCCAGAGTAGTTAAGTCCCTTATATTTACAAACATTTGGATCGTAAGCCGTGTCCCGTTTGAAGCAGAATCCGTTGACTTCCGGAAGACCTTATAGTGAAACTGAGGATACCGAAGACTATGCGCAAAATACGATACCACCAACTTGTGTTTGTGACATTGCAGTATTGAGGTGGTGAAAATAGTATGTGAAGCAATAGACAGTGTTACTGGTGGTGTGAATACCTAACGTGTATAATTAGAATAACCAGTGGTGTATCAAAGCTCCTGTAATTAGGAATAGCAAGAGACAGAATGTTCTAGATTGTGAACTTGTAACGAATTGTGTCAGTTTAGATGGGATTTTGGACCATGTGTATGAAAGAGTAAGTAAGGACATTGACTTTATGATTACATACAAACTATTTTGTCAGCACTGAACATTAATTTATGCCGACGTTCACGTAATGTGATTAAGTGACGAACATTCTAGAAAGTTCGATAGCTGAAACTTCAATACAAGAGACAGTTGTGTTAAACAAACTGTGAAAACAGGTTCCTGATGAACTATTTAGTGTGTTAGTTTTTTTCTCAACCTCGTCGCCACTTTTGTGTCTCGCTGCCGCCGGGTGTCCTAGGTGTCGGTGGCCGAGTAGAGAGAGACGGACACAGCCGTTTATTTGATATTAATTTGTAATTTTTGTTTGTAACGGAAGCTTGATCACTTGCGAAACCTAAATCTGAATTCTAGTGCACTCTTTCCTCTCGACTTCAGTGATTCACGTTCCGACACTTCCTAATGTTATGATACTGTTCGGGCCTTCTAGTTTTGTTTAATCGACATTCATTCTGACTTATTGATTACCTTGTGCATCGGATCAAGTCCGACACTTTCAAGACCACGCGGAAAGGAATCATTTTCTTTGGGTTTCAATATGGAGGACGTAAGGGTTGGTGGGGCACTGTAGCTATAGCAGTTCATCCACTAAAGTATTCGTCTCAAGTAGTCTTTATAATATTTTGAAACTGACATGACTGCAGTGCTATAGCTCCG
Source organism: Locusta migratoria (assembly GCA_026315105.1). NCBI lineage: Eukaryota > Metazoa > Arthropoda > Insecta > Orthoptera > Acrididae > Locusta > Locusta migratoria. The sequence goes on along the minus strand of CM048750.1, from coordinate 151,145,004 downwards.
TGTAATTCAGCATGTATAACTCGTGTTTGTTTCTCATAAGGGACTAATCGCTGTTGCCCTTTTTGTCCGTAATCTGTCCATCATTTGTTACCGATTGGGGGTCGATGTTACTGATAGTGTGATAGCAGTTCGTCATAAAATATTGCGTTTTTGAATCCATGTATTATGAACGCCTACAGGCATGGACCCTTTACTTTCTGTTAATTGTGGTTTTTGTTACGCAACCCGAGACTGCTTCATCCTGGGTACATCTCGTATAGTACCACTATTGGTGCTTGTCCTACAAAGTGTCGGTTCTCAATGTAACTTTCTTTTCTCGATATGTGAGGAGATGAGGGTTCTTTCTAGATGCTGCTGCAAATTATTTTCCATTGTTTAGCACTTAATGAGTTCCTGTTTACATTTTCCATTTTTTTCACCTTTAGGCACTACAGTTTGTTCTGAAGGTTAGCGTCGTCAAATTTTTGAGACCTTACTGTCTGACATAATCTCCCCTCATTCTTTAAGCTCTTTTACTCCCTCCAAAAATTTCAAGTAAATTAAAAAGTGATGGAGTTGATCAGCGGACTATTTGTCGATCTTGTCAGAGTAAATGATAAAAGAAGAATGAGTCATAATATTGTTGACAAAATCATCCAAACCATAACGCTTCTCTGCATAGATTTTGTTTCGTTCTCACTAATGCAGTGATAAAGCACTTAATTTGCATTTATATTAGAGTAGTAAGTTAACATTCGACTATATTGTATGATAGTGACTGCAACATTAAAACTCCTGTCGCACTCAGGCAGATTTTTAGAAAGCGGAAAAATTATATAAGGAGTCATATTGAGGCAAATTACATATTGTGGGCATCCGCACCTGTAGACTTGTCATATTCAATGGGACCCGCTTCAGTTGTATGGTATTCTTTTAATTAACCAGCTAGTTTCGTAGCATCATCAGGGTTATCTGTATACAAAGAAGAGCAAATGCCACTAACAATCACGTTATGGTATTTCACATTTGGGCTGTACATAAGAAAACTACAGGTGATAAGTACTCACAAAGTAATTCATATTTTTCTCAACGACTAGACGATCCAACTTTATCTGGTCCTATTCCATAAAATAATAAATAAATTGGGTTCCCCGTGTTGAAAAATTGTGGGAATGTTAAATATGATAAAATTAAGCATACATACCGGTGGCGTTGCGCTGGGGCCGACCGTCTTTATGTGGTGCTCGTGACAGAACTAGCACGTCATAAATGCGCATGCGCGGAACTCAAATTGAGTGTGAGGTGGTTAGCGCTTTGAAACAAGTATTGTAGCAGAGAAGGATGGGATACGTCTTTACATATAATAAAAATTGTTCTTAAGGATAAAATGAACTTACATCACTATTTTGCATCGTTAAAAAAAGACGCCTTTTTTATATATTATTGTAAAAAAAAGATAGATGTTTTCAACAAAAGTTTTAGTTTGGTAATAAAATGATGACTTACGTAGCAATGAATTTGGTCTTCTACTCGAAAAGTAAAACCTGCCCTAAGTTGTGGCACATACTAAAGATGAAGGTACTATCTCTCTCTCTCTGCCGGCGGCGGTGGCCGAGGAGACTGAGGCGCTTCAGTCACGGTCTGCACGGCCACTACGGTCGGGGGTTCGAATCCCCCCTTGGGCATGGATATTTGTGTCGTCTTTAGTATAAGGTAGTTCATAAGTAGTTTGTAAGTTTAGGGACTGATGACCCCGTAGTTAAGTCCCATAAGCTTAACAAACATTTGAACATTTCTCTCTCTCTCTCTCTCTCTCTCTCTCTCTCTCTCTCTCTCTCTCTCTCTCTGTGTGTGTGTGTGTGTGTGTGTGTGTGTGTGTGTGTACACTACCGCGGAATCCCCATTTGGCTATCTGCTTGAAAATTACAAATTGGATTACCTCAGAAAGCATTTCATGGTTCATAAATGTAAGCTGTAAACCGTTTTAATTCCTATAATATCTCTATTAACTTTTTGACGGCGAAAAATGATTGTCCGAACTATTTAATATCTGATTGCTGTATTGCCGTTTAAATCTAATTACCTTGAAGATGGTAACTGTAGTGTATTCGGCAAAATCCGGCGGTTTTGATAATCTCTGGAAGTCTCTTGTTGATAATTCAATCCGTAATTCAAACAGCGAATATGATCTCTACTCGTTAGTTCGCTTTTGCGACCTCTGCTCAGAGTGGCAATCAGGCTGTTCTACTACGCTAATGAAAGCACTGGTCAGGAAGACAACACGAACTAATCTGCAGAGATTTAATTACAGATACGTAAAATAAGTAACCGCATGTGTTGTCGGCTTTTCAGGAAAGCGCACCCGCCTAACTGCTCGCCAACTTTTAAGTTTATTTTGGAACGTGTTGTGCCGGGCAGAAGCGCTGGTGACCACGTAGTTGAAATCGATGAGCGTCGTTTATAAATTTGAGAACGAAGTGACTGTTGTAACGAAGCCGAGGAGTGCATAATCTGATTCACGTCTCCTATACGTTCCGACCAAATTAGACCCCCGTTAGGCGATCTAAGAGATTCGCTGTGTTGTGATTCTCAAAAGGCCTGCGTCCACTCATCCGGAACGGCAGCCTAGCTTCCCGTGCCTGCAATTTCATCCGTACGCAGGTGTATTTAGTCGCATCAGCGCCTCTCACTGCAGGTCGGAGAACTTGTGATGTATTCTTCCATTGTGCGACCACAGTGGCCGTAGTAACTTCGTAATTATCAAAGGCCCGCCTACAAAACCTATATTCGCTTTACCGTGCGTGCTCCGTTCCATTCGTTCAAAACATCGTCTGCTGCACACCTGGAACCGGTCTGCTTGCATATTTTCGTGGTATTTCTGCACTGGGCACTAACTTCATTTTGGCATGGGGTACTATACGTTTTTCCAAGTAAAACGCGTCAAAATTATGCACTGCCAATGTTTGTTTACGTTCTCGGACGAAGGCAAAACAAAGTAGTTACAATTTTTCTGTACAAGGTCTTTTCTTCATTTTTCACCATGTACATATCTGTATTGGTTTGACACTATTTTATCCTTTATTGTATTCGATGAGTCCAGCATCTGCACTTGTAGCGCTTGTCTCTTCCTATGGTTGGTTGTGGGACGATAGAAACGAGATTATGACTTAAACCAATCTGCCTGACTTCCGCTTCCCAATTAACAGGTGACTTACCTCTTAACCTTCTGTTGCTGTGACCGTTGCCAGCATCTGACCTCCTCTCTTCTAGTAGGGGTTTCTGTTATTTTGTAAATGAATAAAAATGATAGCAACAGGGGAAGGCTACAGACAAGAAGTCGGACAGTTCATTGAAATAATATTTGTATTCTGAAAGTAGCATATAGAATTACGAGTAGCCTGTTACATCTTATTAAACGGTTACTGATTCTTGCTGCAGAACAAGACATACAATAGAGAGCTAACATCGAAAATAGCACATTCAAATAGTTCGACCAGCCTTTAACGAGAGAGAAAGAGAGCGTATTGAGTTTCATGAAAATTTCCGTTGGTCATGAGAACAGTAGACTGAGCCCGAAACACAAAACTAAAGGACAAGCATCTTAGTAATCATCGCGCCTATCGTCCGATATGCAGACCGTTGCATATGAAGCTCGCGACCGAATGCAATTACTTCACTTTAATCGCGAATACCTGCTCGGTGGTACTGTGAAGTTCCTGTCGGTCAACGGAATATCACCAAGAATTAGTATGGCGGCTTCTGCACAACAGGCGATCGCGAACCTGTCCTGAGAACTGCAAGCATCTGAAGCAACTGCCGAACTGAGAGCGGCCACGTCGCTCACGCCCGTTATGTTAACGCGAGTTTCGCACCGCTGATTCTTCCGCCGTCAAAACTAGCGACGTGTTACCAACCTGACCAGAGCACAGTTAACAGTTCGTTCTGGTCCGCAAGGGCCGGTTGGACGCCTCCTAGGTTGGCGGCCTGTCTTGGCAGCAACTCGTCAAAGACGGCGGGAAGAAGTGTCCTTCCGCGAAGACGTTGGCTCTCCGGGTTTGAACTCAACGGCTCCGGAAGTCTTTGTGGCTGAACGCCATCTTGCCTATTTAATATATTAATTAATACAGGACACAGAAAATTATTTCTCCCCCACGATACGATGGTCCTCTGGTCAGGCAAGCAAACCGTAATTCTAGATTGTCCGGGAAAATTAGTTTTATATGATTTTATTGGCGATTAATTTTACCAACTACTTGAATATTAATCGGATCTAACTTTGTAATACTTCAAACGAATCGTCATTTTTCATTACACTCGAATCCGTCGACAGAAATTTTAGAATTATTTTATTTATGGCCACTCTCTTTGTCCTAAAGGCTGGCCATTTGTTCATGACACCTTTGTTCTGGTCTGGGAAAAGCCTTAGCTCTACACACTCATGGCTTAGAGCACTTCATTTAATACTTACAAGCGTACTTTTGAACTCGATAGCGTGGACTCGCACGAAACAGTTCTTGAAATAACGTATGATCATTGAAAAACATTGGTGTATGTTATTAGCATGCAAAACGTTACATTGTATCACGAGTGACATGTATATAGAGATAAAACATAGTAATAGAATATCAAAAGGTAAAGCAGTCAACAATCCGAAGATTGGTTTGAACACCACAGTGCTTTACTAGGCATACATTGCTTTCGGTGTACATTACTCTTGATCTACCATGCGGAGGAATGTACGATTTTGTACGAACACTAAATGACATTAAATCAAGCTGTAATAGGAAATGTATTAAAATATCTGTTATAGTTTAAAAATTACAATATTTTCCTAATAGATGTATTTATAATGTGCGTTCTCATTCTGGAAACATTTTCTGGTGCGTCGTAAGTCTGACAGCATTTAGACTGTGGCAGGCTGCTGTCAACATTTGTAGGAACACATTATATTTCATGTTTCGTAGTTTGCAGTAAATATGAGGAAATAGAAAAATTTAATTTGTATTTCGTGTAAACATTGCTGTTAAAATTATATATTAAATGTCAAACATAGATCAATTCTGCAATGTATTAGGCATAATACAAAGATACTGTTCCATTCTTCAGTCGGGAGAAATTTAGGGAACATAACTAAAACCATTATGAAGATATATGCACCTAATATACTGAATATGTAGTTTCAAGAAAATGACAAAAGAATGTACACAATATTCCTGACTCACCGTACGCCTTTTTTTTATAACTTTCCAGTAGCATAATCTTGCTGGCCAGCTGCTTCTATATCCTCTGCAGATTTTTTTCAGGAGTCGGAGTCGTTTCCTTTCTGTGGACTCTTTAATGGTGGCTTCTGCAGCCCTTTCAGCTTCAACTAGTCGCTGTCTATAAGAGTTGGCTGCTAATTTGTCCATTACTTTTGTCCTGTCAGTTACACCATTACTGAGTACTGTCCATCCAACAAACAGTGACAGTGTTTCCGGTACTCGTTGCCACACGCAGCTGTTGAAACTCTCATTAGGATTTTGAGTACGGCGATGTGGACATTTGCTAAGTAATTTTTTATCTGGAAGGTCCTTGTATATTGGCTTTATTGTTTCCATTACTGCGGCAGGCATGAAATGTTTATGGAGAAAGTTCTTGCCTGAAGCATCAGCGTGACCATTGTACAGACATTTGTTCAAAGAGCTTTTAAGACTACAATAACTATTTCGCTTTGTGATAGATGGCGCTGTAATATTCCAAACATTTCGCTCACAATTTTAGACGAACAGTGAGTAACAATGTTCCAATGTGATACATGTACTTTTGTGAAAATATCATACATTATGAGAACGCAAGCTGTTAATGCGTGATTATCTGTAATTACCTCATGACTTCAATAAATGCGCAAAATGATGTCCTTCAACTTCAATGCATTTAGCAATACGCGTAACGAAATTCCTCTTAACAGCGAGTAGTTCGCCTTCAGTAAAGTTCTCACATGCATTGACAATGCGCTGACGCATGTTTTCAGGCGTTGTTGAATCACGACAACAAATATCCTTCAATTTTCCCCGCTGAAAGAAATCCGGGGATGTAAGATCCTGTGAACGTGCGGGCCATGGCATGGTGCTTCTACGACCAATCTACCTGTCATTAAATATTCCATTTAAGACAGCTACAATTACACGCGAACCATGTGCCAGTCATTCATCATGTTCAAAGTATATCGCCATTCTGTCATACAATGAAACATCTTTTAGTAAAATCGTCAGAACATTACGTAACAAATCAGCATACATTATACCATTTAGATTGCCATCGATAAAATAGGGGCCAATTATCTTTCTTTCCATAATGCCGCACCATACATTAACTCCCCAAGGTCGCTGATGTTCCTCTGTTTGTTAATGACGCTTCGCCACTAAACAGAACGCGTGAAAAAATCTGTTATCGTCCCGTAATTTACTTTGTCCCCCAGTGGCAAAACTGTACACGACGTTCAAAGTCTTCGCCATGCAAATCCTAGTGCAAAGAAATATGATACGGGTGAAATTTATGTTGATATAGAATTTTCAGCACCGACGTTTCTGGAATCCCCGATTCTCGCTAATTTGTCTGCTACTGATGTGCGGATTACCCGCAACTGCAACTAAAACACTTACTTGAGCATCATCATTTGTTGCAGGTCGTGGCTGACGTTTCCCTTGTGGCTGAACACTTCTTGTCCCTTTGAATAACGTAACTATCCGACGAAAGTCCGGACACTTGGATGATGTCTTCCAAGATAACGATCAACATACATAGCACAGGCCCGTTGGGCATTTTGATCACAATTGCCTTACATAAATACCATATCGACCTTTTCTGCAATTGGTAAACGGTCCATTTTAACACGGGTAATGTGTCACGAAATAATACCGTCCGCACTGGCGAAATGTTATGCGCTACCTCGTACTAACACGTTTGTAACTATTACAGCCCCATCTATCACAAAGCGACAAAAGTTTTCCAAATAAAACATTCATATTAATTTACGTACTAGTTGTTGTTGTGGTCTACAGTCCGGAGACTGGTTTGATGCAGATCATCACAATACCCTATCCTGAGCAAGCCTCTTCAACTCCACATCAGAGCCGCGGTGGAGTAGCCGAGAGGTCTAAAGCGTCTCGCTGCGGAGCGCATGGTTGCTCGCCGTGGAGGTTCGAGTCCTCCCTGGGGCATGGGTGTGTGTGTGTTGTCCTTAGGTTAGTTTACCTAGGTATAAGTAGTTTGTAAGTTACGGACTGATGACCATGCAGTTTGGTCCGATAGATTTACAAACTTTTGAACATTTTATGTCGCACGTAAACAGTCTGTAGAGAGCACAGCGTTTGCCTTGTTTTGCTCATAGTACAGTATGTGTCAAATTATTGAATCCTGTCCTGCTTGTTGTTACACAGTTTACAGATGAAATCTGCTTAAAAGCTTGTGTGGGGTTTCGTGTTAGCTGATATTGTAGAGAACGTATTTCAAATGACTTTTTTAACAATACCTGTGTTGTGAACCTAATTTTCGTTTTCTTCTGTTCCAGGTGAGTACCCGGTGTTGAATGCCTCTGCACCATACATGTCTTACCTGGTGAGTTGTATTCAATTTGTCTTCTCGTTCCACGCCGATTTCCAAAACTATACGTCTCGAAACAATGCAGAAAACTATATCAGGGTTTCGGATATACTAGAGTTTTGCAGTTAAATGTGAAATTTAGAAGCGATTTTCTTACGAATCACGCAACTTTGTATTTATATTTACATTTACATTCGGCTCCAAGGATAACCCTCTTTGTGAATAGAATACTGGGAATGCTGGTAGGCCTATACCTCCAGTAACTAGTCTATAGTTTTGAGGTGAGCCTCACAGATACCAAGGCTACGGACTGGTGACCACGCAGTTTGCTCCGATAGATTTACAGACATTTGAACATTATTTTTTCCACATAAGAACGGCAACCTACATCTGTCTGAATCTGCTTACTGTATCCATTTCTTGTTCTTCTTCAGCGGTTGTTACCCCACACTCTTTCCTCCAACGCCAAATTGACAATTCTTTTATGTCTAAGAATGTGTCCTACCAATCGATCCTTTCTTTTAGTCAAGCTATGCCAGAAATTTCTTTTTCCCAATTCTGTTCAGTACCTTCTCATTAGTTACGCGATCCACCCACCTAATCTTCAGCATTCTTCTGAAGCAGGACATTTCAAAATCCTCTATCCTCTTCCCGTCCGCACTGTTTATGGTCCATGTTTCACTCCCATACAAGGTAACACTCCACACATATGCCTTCAGAAAGGACTTACTTAGGCGTAAATCAATATTTTACTCGAGAGGATGTCATCATCATACGTTCATACAGTAGTTTCAAATGTTTGCGTGGGCATCACTCCGCAGCTTACAAACTACTTAAACCTAGGAAAACTAACCTAAGGACAAACACACACACACACACACACACACACACACACACACACACACGCCCCAGGGAGGACTCGAACCTCCACGGCGGGCTACCGCGCGCTCCGCAGCGAGACGCTTTAGACCGCTCGACTACTCCACCGCGGCTGTTCATACAGTAGAGCTGCATGTTCTCGGGAAAAGCAACGGCTGTAGTTTCCCCTTGCTTTCAGCCGTTCGCAGTAACTGTGTGGCAAAGCCATCTTAGCTGATATTACAAGACCTGCTCAGTTAATCATGCAGACTGTTGCCCGTGTAACTACTGAAAAGGCTGCTGCCCCTTTTAACAACCTCTCTACAGATATCCCTCCGTTGTGGTTGCACCTGCGGTACGGATATCTGTATCGCTGAGGCAGGCAAGCAACCCCACCTCGGCAATATTCGTGGGAGTGGTTACGTACTAGACGAATATGTAATAAAAATTGGGGGTATCTATTTTTTTAAAAAATGCAGGTTGATATCAGTTTGACCTATGGCAGCGCCATCCAGCGGACCATCTAGCGCCATCTGTTTTCCCCATTCAAGCTACAAAAGTTTTGTTCTTTGTAGTTTTTTCGTTGATGCTTATTACGTGAGATATTTGGCCCGGCGGCTATCAATGGACCGCCATGTATAAACACGACATGTATTTCAACTTTCCAGCCATTTCAGATCATAAGACAAGGAAAAATTTGGAATACTGATTAAAGTTTAGGGTGAATAAATAAAAACATTGCGTTTTGCTAATGACATTGTAATTCTGTCAGAGAGAGCAAAGAACCTGGAAGAGCAGTTGCATGGAATGGACAGTGTGTTGAAGAGAGCGTATAAAATGAACATTAACAAGAGCAAAACAAAGATAATGGAATACAGTCTTAGAATATCAGGCGATGCTAAAGGAATTAGATTAGGTAACGAAACAATGAAGGTGGTAGTTGAGTTTTGTTACTTGGGTAATAAAATAACTCATGACGGTCGCAGTACATAGGATATAAAGTGCATAATGGCAGTAGGAAGAAAAGCATTTTTGAAAAAGAGAAATCTGCAAACATTGAAAATTAATGTAAGTGTGAGGAAGTGCCGGCCGCGGTGGCCGAGGGGACTGAGGCGCTTCAGTCACGGTCTGCACGGCCACTACGGTCGGGGGTTCGAATCCCCCCTCGGGCATGGATATTTGTGCCGTCCTAGTTCGTGAGTAGTTCGTAAGTAATTTGTAAGTTTAGGGACTGATGACCCCGTAGTTAAGTCCCATAAGATTTACAAACAGTTGAACATTTGATTTTGTGAGGAAATCTTTTCTGAAGGCATTTGTGTGGAGTGTTGCCTTGTACGGGAGTGAAACATGGACGATAAGCAGTGCGGACAGGAAGAGAATAGAGGCTTTTGAAATGTGGTGCTACAGAAGAATTCTAAAGATTGGGTGGGTAGATCGCATAACTAATGAAGAGGTACTGAACAGAATTGGTGAGAAAAGGAATTTTTGGCATACCCTAACTAAAAGAAGGGATCGCTTTGTAGGGCACATTCTTAGACATCGAGGAATCGTAAATTTAGCATTGGAGGGAAGTGTGTGAGGTAAAAATCGCAGAGGGAGACCAAGAGACACGTATAATAAACAGATTCAAGTGGATGTGGGTTGTCGTTCTTATGAGGAGATGAAAAGGCTTGCTCAGGATAGAGTAGGATGGAGAGCTGCATCAAACGAGTCTCCGGACCGAAGACCATAACAACAACAAAGAGATTTTTTTATTTTTTTTTCCACAACATAATCCTGACTCCTCCTTTCCTCCAACCCCTTTCATTCGCAATGACGACGCTGTCGATAGACAAATATTAACCTTCTGTTCTTCCTTCGTCCGCTCCATTGCCTTTTGGCACCCTTAACGGTAAGTGGACCCGTTGGCGGCTGCCCAGTTACTTACGTTGGCTGCCAATGCGGATTGAGACTCGTCCAGAGGAGTGCGCCTTGGTAACACTTGCCGCAGCCGTAGCGGCAGTACAGAGGCCTCCCCCTGCTACTGGCGGACGCTCCGTTAGTTGGCCGTGGGAGTTGCGTGAGTGGGGCGGCAGCAGGCGTCGGCCGTGCGTGGCGCACATATTGGCAAAGTTTCCGCTGCGTCTTGGCCGCCCGGCCAGCATTGACTGCGGGCCCAGGCTCAATTACTGGCGCCAGCCGGCCGCTGCCCCCGCCGATACTGCCAAGTACTCCAACACATGCGGCGGCCGCAACAACTTTTCTGGCTGACGGCGAGGTCCTGAGCGCTCATTAAAAAAGAAAAGTATAAATAATTAGCGTTTAGTCCGCATCTACATATACAGGGTGTCCCACTCAAATGTTTCACCCCAGATATCTCAGAAACTACAAGAGATAATGAAAAACGAATTTTACGGTCATGAACGTTCTGCAGAGGCTTGTGAAAGTAGGTACTATGAGACACTCTAAAGCGTGAAGAAATATTATTTTCAACACAAACTTAAGTTTTTTTAAATGGATACTCCATAGTGTTTCTTAAGCAATCGATAGAATGAAAAATCACAAAAAGAATGGCGTCGGTTGCATCACGGTGCGTCAATACATCCGGAGAAACTGCGAAGCGAAGATGACGTTTGAAAGACATGAGGCGCACTGCTAGCGCGTGTCCGAGATCAACCGTGAGTCTCTCTCGAGTCCCGCACATGCGCTAGCACCGCGCCTCATGTACTTCGGACGTCAACTTCGCTTTGCAGTTTCCCCGGATGTAATTGACGCTGTGCGATGCAACCAACGCCATTCTTTGTGTGTGTGTGTGGTTTTTTTTTTTTTTTTTTCATTCTATCGATCGCTTAAGAAATAATATAGGGTATCCATTTAAAAAAACATAAGTTTGTATTGAAAATAATATCTCTTGCCGGCCGCGGTGGCCGAGGGGACTAAGGCGCTCCAGTCACGGACTGCATGGCCACTATGGTCTGGGGTTCGAATCCTCCCTCGGGCATGGATATTTGTGCCGTCCTTAGTGTTAGCTAGTTTGTAAGTTTAGGGACTGATGACCCCGTAGTTAAGTCCCATAAGCTATACAAACATTTTTTTTTAAATATTTCTTCACGTTTTAGAGTGTCTCATAGTACCTACTTCCATAAGCCCCTGCCGTACGTTCATGACCGTAAAAATGTTTTTTCAATGTCTCCTGTAGTTTCTGAGATATCTGGGGTGAAACAGTTGAGTGGGTATACAGGGTGTCCCCTGTATACTACGCAATCCACCGTAAAGTGCATGGCTGAGGATACACTGTACCACTACTAGGCATTGCCTTTCCTATTCCACTCCAAACATAACGAGGGAATAAAGAATGTCTATATGGCCTCCGTACAAGCCCTAATCTCTCTTATCTTGTGATCATTGCGCGAAATGTAAGTAGGCGGCAGGGAGATCGATCTACACTCAGCTTGAAATTCTGGCCCTCTAAATTTCCTCAACAGAATTACTCGAAAAGAGCGTGTGAAACCCAGCTCGCGCTATTCGTCCACGAGACTCAGAGGGCCATAGATTTCTTGACTTCCGCAAGGCGTTTGATACAGTTCCCCACAAACGTTTAATGAACAAAGTAAGAGCACATGGCACGTCTGATTCCTTCAGAGTTTCAAAAATTGTCAGACAGGGTTCTGTTCTATCCCAACTGTAAAACATCTGTGCAGAACACGTCATTAGGAAAGATCTTGATGGTTGGATCAAAGGCATCTCAATTGGCGGAAGAACTGTCAACAACCTCCGTTTTGCTGATGACACTGTACTTTTAGCCAACAGCGAAGATGAACTTGCTGAGCTACTAACTAGAATAAAAGATATTAGTCTAGCATATGGGCTAGACATCAACCTCAGTAAGTCCAAACTCATGTTAATTGATCGAGAACAACAGATCCAGCTCACAGGTCAATTAAAGGAACTGGAAATCGTGCAGTCCTTCACCTATCTTTGGTCACCATCTGCAGCACAGGTAGTTGTGAAGAGGAGATAAGAAGACGGATCACGCTAGGACTAGTGGCTATGAAGAAGCTCACGAAGGTCTGGCAGAGCAGAGCAACAACAAATAGCACAAAGATCCGGCTAGTTGAAACACTCGTGTTTTCTGTCTTCTTTTATGGCTGTGAATCATGGACACTCAAGGCCAGAGACAAACAACGTATTGATGCGTTTGAGCTTTGGTGCTACGCATAAAATGGACTAAAAGAAGAACAAATGTGTCCATTATTGAACAACTGAATATCTCCAGACGCCTTTCTTCTCGAGTCGACGAAAAAATTCTCCAGTTCTTTGGCTATATTGTGAGAAGAGAAGGAGAAAACCTAGAAAAAATAATCTTACAAGGAAAGATCGAGGGCGCAAGACCAAGAGGAAAAGCAGCGAGCAGATGGATAGACCAAATCAAGATGATCTCCGGTCTACCTCTTCAGCAGGGACTGAGAGAAGCTGACAACCGTCCGGAATGGAGACGCTTGGTTCATGGGGTCACGACGCTCAGCAATGAGCACAACGACTTATGATCATGATGTGATAACAGAATTCAACATGTCATTCTCAATAGAGAGGTCTTCCGAAGTAAGAGTGATGTCAGATGTGCCACTGAGGCTTGTTACGATGGAAAATAGTATTGAAAACCAGGAGGATCTGCATCGAATTGACGCATGGTGCAGGAAATGGCAATTGAATCACAATGTAGACAAGTGTAATGTGCTACGAATACATAAAAAGAAAGATCCTTTATCATTTAGCTAAGCTATAGCAGGTCAGCAACTGGAAGTAATTAATTCCATAAATTATCTTCGAGTAGGCAATAGAACCACTCCCATGAACCACAGACATTGCCGAGGTGGGGTGGCTTGCGTGCCTCAACGATACAGATAGCCGTACCGTAGGTGCAACCACAGCGGAGGGGTATCTGTGGAGAGGCCAGACAAATGTGTGGTTCCTGAAGAGGGGCAGCAGCCTCTTCAGTAGTTACAGGGGCAACAGTCTGGATGATTGACTGAGCTGGCCTTGTAACATCAGCTAATGTGGCTTTGCCACACAGCTACTGCGAACGGCTGAAAGCAAGGGGAAACTACAGCCGTGACCTTTCCCGAGGACATGCAGCTCTACTGTATGAACATATGATGATGGCATCCTCTCGGGTAAAATATTCCGGAGGTAAAATAGTCCCCCATTCGGATCTCCGGGCGGGGACTACTCAGGAGGATGTGATCATCAGGAAAGACAGTACTGGCATTCTACGGGTCGGAGCGTGGAATGTTAGATCCCTTAATAGAGTAGGAAAATTAGAAAATTTAAAAAGGGAAATGGATAGGTTGAATTTAGATGTAGTGGGGATTAGTGAAGTTCGGTGGCAGGATGAACAGGATTTCTGGTCAGGTGAGTACAGGATTTTAAATACAAAATCAGTTGGGGGTATCACAGGAGTAGGATTGATAATGAATAAGAAAATAGGAATGCGGGTAAACTACTATGACCAGCGCAGTGATCGCATTATCATTGTTAAGATAGATACGAAGCCAACACCGACAACAGTAGTACAGGTTTATATGCCAACTAGCTCTGCCGATTATGAGGAAATCGAAGAAATATATGAGGAGCTAAAGGAAATTATTCAGACAATTAAGGGAGAGGAAAACTTAATTGTTATGGGAGACTGGAATTCGGTAGTAGGACAAGGAAGTGAAGGGAAGATAGTAGGTGAATATGGTCTGGGCAAAAGGAATGAAAGAGGAAGCCGCCTGGTAGAATTTTGCACAGAACATAATTTAGTTATAACAAACACCTGGTTCAAGAATCACAAAAGAAGGTTGTATACATGGAAGAGACCAGGAGACACCGGAAGATATCAGATAGATTTTATAATGGTAAGACATAGATTTCGGAATCAGGTTCTACAGTGTAAGACATACCCAGGGGCAGATATAGACTCTGACCATAACTTGTTGGTTATGAACTGTAGGCTGAAACTAAAGAAACTACAAAAAGGTAGGAAAATAAGGAGATGGGACCTGGATAAATTGAAGGAACCTGAGGTTCTTAAAAATTTCAGAGGGAGCTTTAGGCAACAATTGACAGAAACGGGGGGAAATAAAACAGTAGAGGAGGAATGGGTAAAATTGAGAGATGAAATAGTGAAGGTAGCACAGGACAAAATAAGTAGGAAGGAAAGACCTACAAAAAATCCTTGGATATCACAGGAGATACTGAGTTTAATCGATGAAAGGAGAAAATATAAAAATGCAGTAAATGAAACAGGCAAAATGGAGTACAGACGACTAAGAAATGAGATTGTCAGGAAGTGCAAAATGGCTAAGCAGGAGTGGCTAGAAGGCAAATGCAAGGATGTAGAAGAATGTATAAATAGGGGAAAAATAGATACAGCCTACAGGAAAATAAAAGAAACATTTGGAGATAAGAAAAACAGCTCTATGAATATCAAGGACACTGATGGAAAACCAGTTCTCAGCAAAGAAGGGAAAGCTGAAAGGTGGAAAGAATATATAGAGGGGCTCTACAAAGGAAATGAACTTCGAGACACTATTGTAGGAAGGGAAGAGGATGTAGATGATGATGATGAAATAGGAGATACTGTACTGAGAGAAGAATTTGACAGATCCCTGAAAGACCTAAGTCGAAACAAGGCCCCTGGAATAGATGATATTCCCTCAGAGCTACTGAAGTCTCTGGGAGAACCAGCCATGACAAAATTGTTTCACCTGGTGTGTAAGATGTATGAGACAGGTGAAGTACCCTCAGACTTTAAGAAAAATGTAATAATCCCCATCCCTAAGAAAGCAGGTGCAGACAGGTGTGAAAACTACAGAACCATCAGTTTAATAAGTCATGGCTGCAAAATATTAACGCGAATTATATACAGAAGGATGGAAAAGCTGGTAGAAGCCGACCTCGGGGAAGATCAGTTTGGGTTCAGGAGAAATGTAGGAACACGGGAGGCAATACTCACTTTACGGCTTATCCTAGAAGATAGATTAAGAAAAGGCAAATCTACATTTCTAGCTTTTGTAGATTTGGAGAAGGCTTTTGACAATGTTGATTGGAATAAACTCTTTAAAGTTCTGAAAAAAGCAGGAGTAAATTATAGGGAGCGTAAGGTTATTTACAACTTGTACATAAACCAGACAGCGGTTGTCAGAGTTGAAGGGCATGAAAGGGATGCAGTGGTTGGGAAGGGAGTGAGACAGGGTTGTAGCCTTTCCCCAATGTTATTCAATTTGTACATTGAACAAGCTATAAAGGAAAGCAAGGAGAAATTTGGAGAAGGAATTAAAGTTCAGGGTGAAGAATTAAAAACTTTGCGTTTTGCCGACGACATAGTAATTCTGTCAGAGACAGCAAAGGACCTGGAAGAGCAGTTAAACGGAATGGACAGTGTGTTGAAAGGTGCATATAAGATGAACATTAACAAGAGCAAAACTAGGGTAATGGAGTGCAGTGTAAGAAAATCAGGTGATGCTGAAGGAATTAGATTGGGAAACGAAGCAATAAAGGAGGTAGATGAGTTTTGTTACTTGGGCAGTAAAATAACAAATGATGGGCGCAGTACAGAGGATATAAAATGCAGAATGGCAATGGGTAGAAAAGCGTTTTTGAAAAAGAGAAATTTGTTAACATCGAATATTGATTTAGGCCTAAGGAAGTCCTTTCTGAGGGCATTTGTATGGAGTGTTGCCTTGTATGGGAGTGAGACATGGACAATAAACAGTGCGGACAGGAAGAGGATTGAGGCTTTTGAAATATGGTGCTACAGAAGAATGCTGAAGATTAGGTGGGTGGATCGCGTAACTAATGAGGAGGTACTGAACAGAATTGGGGAGAAAAGGAATTTCTGGCATACCTTGACTAAAAGAAGGGATAGATTGGTAGGACACATTCTTAGACATCAAGGAATTGTTAATTTAGCGTTGGAGGGAAGTGTGTGGAGAAAAAATCGCAGGGGAAGACCAAGAGATGGATACAGTAAGCAGATTCAGACAGATGTAGGTTGTCGTTCTTATGTGGAGATGAAGAGGCTTGCTCAGGATAGGGTATTGTGGAGAGCTGCATCAAACCAGTCTCCGGACTGAAGACCACAACAACAACAACAGGCAATAGAGGTTATTTAAAATGGAACGACCATTAAAAAATCAATCGTCGGTAAAGCAGATGCCAGATTTAGATTCATTGGAAGAATCTTAAGGAAATGCAGTCCGAAAACAAACGTAAATGAAAGTATGTATGTAGATGTAGAAGTAGGGTACAGTACACTTGTTCGCCCACAGCTTGAATATTGCTCACCGCTGTGGGGTCCGTAACAGGTGGGTTTGATAGATGAAGTAGAAAAGATCCAACGGAGAGCAGCGCGCTTCTTTACAGGATCATTTGATAATCGAAAAAGCGTTACGGAGATGATAGATACTCCAGTGGAAGACTCTGCAGGAGAGACGCTCTGTCGCTCGGTACGGGCTTTTGTCGAAGTTTCGAGAATGTACGTTTACCGAGGAGTCTAGCAGTATATTGCTCCCTCCTACATATATCTTGAGAAGAGATCATGAAGATAAAATCAGAGAGATTAGAGCCCACACAGAGGCATACCGACAATCTTTATTTCCGCGAACAATACGTGACTGGAATAGGTAGCCTGGAAGGTAGCCTCCACCACACACCATCGCGTGGCTTGCGGAGTGTGGATGTAGATGTAGGGAGAACGTCGTCTTTCCTTCAGCTATCCCAATTTGAATTCCCGGAGAATTTCCGTGACACTCTGCATTGTTCGAACTTACCAGTAACAAATCTAGCTGCTCGCCTCTGCACTCCTTCTATGTCTTCCTTTAAAATGATCTTCTGCGGGTCCCAAACACTTGAGCAATACTAAAGACGTGGTCGTACAAGCGTTTTATACACGGTCTCCTTTACTGATGTGCATCTTCCGAAAATTCTCTCAATAAACCAAAGTCAGCTGTCCGCCTTACTCACAACTGTCCTTGCATGTTCGTTCCATATCGCTCTGCAATGTTGCGCTTAGATACTTGAACGACGCGACTGCATCAAGAAGCTCAGTACTAATGCTGTATTCGAACGTTATGGTATTGTATTTCATGCTCATGTGCATCACCTTACATTTTTCTACATTTAACGCTTGTTGCCGTTCCTCACACCACCTAAAAATTTGGTCCAAGTCATGCCTAGTAGTGGTACAGTGTACCCCCCGCCACGCACCTTACGGTGGATTGCGGAGTATGTAGATAGATGTAGATCCTGTATGGTATTACAGTCAATTAATAATGACACCCTCACATACACCACAACTTCATCAGCAAACAGCCGCAAATTACGAGTTACTCTGACCATCAGATAATTTATATAGATACAAAATAATCTCGGTCCTATCACACTCTCCTGGGACACGCCTAACGATACATTCGTATATGATGAACACTCGCCGTCGAGAACAACGTACTGCGTTCTATTACTTAGGAAGTCACATATCTTTGAACCTATTCCATAAGCTCGTATCTTCGTTAGCAGTCTGCAGTGCCGCACAACGTCAAATGCGTTTTTGTTCAAATGTTTGTATAGCTTATGGAACTTAACTACGGGGTCATCAGTCCCTAAACTTACAAACTACTTATCAACTACATTATACTAAGGACGGCACAAATATCCATGCCGAGGGGGGATTCGAACCCCCGACACTAGTGGCCGTGCAGACCGTGACTGGAGCGCCTCAGTCCCCTCGTCCACCGCGGCCGGCGTGCTGAGAAGTATTTCGAAAAATAAAGTCACAGGTACGACTAGCATTATAACTGTTGTCAATATCAATTTACGCAAACTTTTAGAGGAAAGGGTGTGTACCATATGATCAATGTTTCCCAAACCCGTATTAGTTATTAAAAAGATCTTTCATTAAGTACAATACTGATTAAGCTAAATTGTTACTTTGTATATCAATATAAGATACGATTGTACTTAACAACAAAATACCCACAATATTTACGCGGGAAGAGTGACTCAAAAGCAGTTAAACGGGGCGCCGTCAGCCGAGGATAAGCGTTATTGTTGAGTGAATCCATCTAGAACGCGACCGGACTTGTCGGTAAGTTCACGAAAGCTAATTTCGGCCAAGCCGAAGATTCAGCTAATTTGCGGCCGAAAACCGAAACTGCGCTCGAAACCTATCAGCGATGCCAACTCAGAAAAATTTATTCCGCTAAACTCAAGTTAAAATTCCGCTAAAATCAGCCGAACGCTTACTATTGTTATTTACCCTTCTAAATCTGAAATTTCAATGCACTGATAACTTCCAAAGAAATCTTTTTCCTCGCCATTGTATGGTACTACTGCCCCTATTTCTGAAGGGGAGTTTACTAAGTTTCGATTCCACTCACCACATTAATGTAGTTCAAGTCACAATATTTCATTTTCCTCCTCCTCCTGTAGTATGGTGGCTTGCATGCCCCCTGCTGAAGATCCTGAAGTAATGGGGCGGGATGTAGAAATACAGTGGGCAGAAAATGTTAAATATAATGAGCTGAATTATTCATCAATGATAATATACTAAAATTTTATATGTATAATATACAAGTATTACTGCAATGACAACAATTACAATAAACAAACACAAAATAGAGGATGTAATTCCGTAGATTTTCCCGGCGTAATAATGGTTGTTGTTCTTCACGGGTTTGCGGCCGGATTATGTCGATCTTCTGATACGATATTTCGGCGGTCCACCTGGCCGCCATCTTCAGGTATGACTGGTGCACAATCACACCGGAACTGACGACATATCAGTTACGGCGGCTCCTTTATACCGCGGGAACAGGCCAGTGCGCATGTGCAAGAAGTGGAAGAACGCCCTCTGGGACGTGAAGAGTATTGCAGCGCCACCAGCGGTAGAAGTTAGCCAAAGCGAGTAATCGAAAATTAAGAAGAAGCTGGTCGAAAACTAGACCGTTGTTTTTTAATATTAGATAAAATGGGATTCCATGTTTTACTCAATGGAAAACCTTTTTCCCTATTAATAAGATTATCTGATAATCTTATTTCGATCGCTTCCTTAAGGACACAATCCCAATAACGTGAGGCTGGAGCAATAATTTGCGTGTATTAAAATGACATGTTATGCCCGTCATTAATACAATGTTCAGCTACTGCAGATAGTATTTCTTGCGCTTCTTAAGTAAGTCTTAATCAGTTTCAACTTTGAGAAGCTTCTCTGGGCCGAAACTGTACTGACTGTAACTCTCAGGATGATTCTGATTGTTGTATAATCATTTGGATATACTTCTTCCAAATTGTTTTCTAAAATGTTCTGAAGATGTTGTTTTGCTAGTATTTAACTAAAAATTACATCACTGCTGCACTCACACGGAAATAAATCGGACAACTAAATAGCTGCCGGCCGGGAATGGCCGAGCGCGTTAGGGCATCTTAACACGGTGAGCGAGATCGTTCACGTCGGGGGTCGGATGTTGTGTTCGTCCTTGGATTAAGCTAGTGTAAGTTAGATGTAACATAGCAATTGAAAAGCTCCGTTAAACATCAAATAAAAAAAAAAAATAAAAAAGTCAAATTTTAACAATGTTTTGCAAGGCCCCCACAGGCGCGAGGCCGTCGGCGGTTGCCGACGTCGCCGACGCCTAGCGCCGCCACTGGGCTCTTATTGTAATAATGGCGTTGACCAGAGTAGTAGTTAGTCTGTCCCAGAGGGAGATTTTTAACAAATTTAGTTGGCTAAAGGCCCTTTCCACCTCTACATTGGACCATGGTAGAACCAAAAGCATAAGAGCACAATATAAAGTTCTTGGAAAAGATTTAAACCGCTGGCATCTCTGTACGATGTTATTTCATTCCAGAAAGCCGCAGTATTCTTAATTTCTTTCCATTGGACAGTAGTGAGCTTCGACCTAAGAAAATCAATTTTGGTGAGTGTACTGTCTGACAAGCCCATTTCCTTAGCCAGGGATACTATTGGTTTTTTTAGAACTCGCAAACATTCTCTTGGAACAATTAAAGATACGTCTTTCAAGCACTTTTACACTGTGGGGCAAGCGGCGTTGCAGCCCCCCGCAAGGGAAACGAGGAAATATTCACAACTTTTCCTTATGACATTCTCAACCTCAAATGAAACTCTGTTGGAAGTTTTCACATGTTGCAGTAAGACTTCGACTTCATGACTTAAGTATACTCTCTGTTGTATTGAGACAGTGGAATCACTATATCGAAATCGATCATTAACACTTTGAGTGGCAGCCATATATGCGAACCGGCTTCCCACAGTGCCGGCCATTTTTACAGTATTTCGTTCTGTTGATACAGATTCAGGAATAATCATTAATATATTTTTCTTGGTCAGGAATAAACCTTATTATTTCCTCTTCAAATACTTGCCCCGTACATTTCCCTGCTTTATAAACCTTCATCACAACAATCAAAACAAGAAACGCTGTTTTCGGGTAGGTAAAAAATTGTTTTTTCGTATTATAAACTATTTATTAATAAACATGGCAATTTTTATGTGATTACATGCAAATATCATGAATATTAAACATCAGCAAACGGCTTTTAGTGCAAATAGTTCTTTTTTGAGTGGTAATAGCTGGAAGCAGGGCTGGACACAAAACCCCGCCCTGCATACTGCACACTGGAAAGAAGTACCTTTCCTTCTGACGACTACTGCTTCTTTCTTGCCCCTCTCTGAGCACACTCTACAAGTCTTTTGTGCCTTCTCGTTCCCTGGTGGAATGGGTATTCTTTCCAGGAAATGTGTTCCGTTCAGTCGTGAAAGCAATTATATTACCTGATCCTGATTCAGCATAAGTTGGATCTTCATCCGTGTCATCGCCATCAAAAACATCACTCAGATCATCTTCCGATTCATCAAGAATGCGGCGAATCTCGGCGTCGCACAAAGGCCTACTGCTTGACATGTTGCGTCTAACGCTCGCCCTGATGTCTCACAGTCGACACAAACCCTTGTTTGGTAAAGTGAACAGTTTTGTGGCGCCTCCTAGTGGCAGAGATGTCTGCTATAAGGGTTTGCCTCCCTTCTGATAACTGCCGTACGGATAAAGATGCGCGCGAAAGTTAGAATTCGTTTGAGAACAGCCGTCCGTAATATTACGGGCGCGGTACTCTAAGTGTTAAACTTCATGCGTATGCAATAAGTACATGAATGATAGGAAGTATAAGAGAAACAATGAATTAAACAAAAATACTGCTGCAGATAAAAATACACAAATCCGTTGACCGCTAAATGACAATTTTAACCCGCTGACTGGGTGTAAAATCCGTCAAATTTAGCGGAAATTCCGCTAATTTGGCAACCCTGAAACCAATATTTTGGCCGAAACTGGCAGTAACCGAAACCGAATATTCGGTCGGTTCTTACGAAATTTTATTTAAAATTGAGAGCAGAACAATGTGTCACTTGGTTTCCGCGTTATTGGAGTGTGTCTGTGTGTGTGTGTGTGTGTGTGTGAGAGAGAGAGAGAGAGAGAGAGAGAGAGAGAGAGAGAGTGGCAGGCAGTCGCTAAACATCCACCCCCCCCCCCCTACCGCGCCCTCCCGTCGGCAACGACACAGCCACCACTGCCCTCGCCCCCTTCCCTTCTGTGTCGTCAGTGCAGCTAGCGGCCAAATAATATTGTACCTATGCACTTTTGCAGTCATGAAACAGTTTTCATGTTGTTAATCGCTCCATTCTTCAGCTTTCCCTTTGACACAGCTCACGCTAACGGTGTAAAATAATCTGCACCCCCGCACACTGTTAATCGGATTTCGCAGCCGGTACGTTGAGGTCCGCGTAAATGTGGAGAGCAAAATTTCGTTTCCCAGATCGACCGACAGCTTCGAGGCCACTCCATGGATGTAGAGCTTTACAGATAAGCTGTATAATCTAGTTTGTATGGCTGTGGAGTAGATGTTCCTCACATGTAGTTGCAGAAGTCTATAATATGTTGCACACAACTAATTTACATGGCGCAAACACAAAACGAGTGTCAAAAACTTTCATTGCGTTTTCTAATATAGCGTGGTTAAGGAAGTGTACATATGAACACAAAGCGACTGGCGTAGCAATCGAATACCATTTGTCTGCTTCCTCCTGTCGAAAGCACTGACTTAGCAACATCACGTAATTGATCTTTTATCTAAAGTAGGAAAATAAGCATGCATGGCTATTTTAGGACACGATTCAAGGGCGTTGTCAACCATCAGGCTAGTGGAGGGCGAGGGAGTTGGAAGATGACGAAAGGAGTGAGAATAAAATAGGACAATTATGTAATGGAAGAGAAGTTAAGGACTATATTAAAACTGATGTTACAACTGAGTAACATTTAAAGAAATTTAGTTAATACATTGTTTCCTCTGTTTTGTAAATTTCCCCAACTGTTTATTAATTTCATTGAGCTACCCCTCTGGCGACAGCTGTGCTACTATTCTAATCGTACCTAATTATGATATTCTGAAATATATTTTTTAAAAGTTTCACCCGCATCGGTTGTTGGTCGCCCCAATGCAGTCGCTAAAGAAGCCCGAGTGTGAAGTAGAGTGAACTGAGAGGTTTTCGAATTACTGTATTGACTTTGCTAACATGTACATGGCATTCTGTGAATTAGAGTCGATTATTATCGGCCATCAATATTCAGACAACGAAAATGAAAATGAAAGAGTCATCACCAAAAACAAAATGTTCAAATGTTTGTAAATCTAAGGGACCTAACTGCTGCGGTTATCAGTCTCTAGGCTTACAAACAACGCAATCTAGGTGTGCTAAGGACAACACACACACACACACACACACTCTCTCTCTCTCTCTCTCTCTCTCTCTCTCTCTCTCTCTCTCTCTCTCTCTCTCTCTCTCTCTCTCTCTCTCCAATGCCCGAGGGAGGACTGGAACCTCCGACGACTAGCAAACGCGCGCTCCGCATATCGTAAACAAATAGATTTAGGTGTTCCTTTCTCCCTCGAGCTATTAGAGAGTGGTTTCATAAATCCTCTGCCATACAATTTAATGTGACTTGCTGAATATCCATGTAGAGTATAATCCGCCTTAGAGCTCTCGGTCACTCCACCGTGGGGTAGTCATCACCGATGAATTGTGAACATCGCCCACCCCTGATAACATCAAAGCAGCTCCAAAAACTGTGTAAAACGCACGAAACCATAGTGAAAGTTGACGCGTTACTCACTGCAGATTACGGGATCTACACACTTATGACTTACCTTTACAAAACCGGAATTGTAAGCTTAGGTGAGGAAGAAATGGCCGTGTCACTGCTGAAACAGGTCAGCTTACTGAGAAACAGAGGACTAGGAAGTTGAAACCTAGCGGCGGATGTTTTTTTTCCGCGGCGGACGCTCATCAGCCACGTCGAGGTGGCTTTGATGACACCGCGCAGCTTGTCGTGCTGCTAGCGCTGTCAGGGTAAGTTCCCACATTAGGCACTCCTCAGCAACCTACCAACTTCCTGACGCGATCTTAATCGAATCTCCGATTGTGTGGAACAGGATGAACTACTGGCACACTTAACTGCAGTCACTGGCGACACCACCCTAACTGCGGGTGCATATTACAACTTTAGGCCTACTTGTCTTTAATTGTTACTAATGAACTGAACCCAGCAATGTTACTCAATTACTAAATAAGGATGAAAATTTGATATACATCCTACACTCATTTAATCTCTCTGCCCATCTCTTTCCCCAACGCTATGCCTATTACCTTCGTTCCACATTGTCCGCTTAGACTTTTCTCTGTATTAGCTAGCAGAAAACCTGGTATTGCTAGGTACCCTGTAGTGGCTGGTAGTTCTTCAATGAATCTTTTTAAAATGGCTTTCCAACACTGGTTCAAGGCCAAGAGGATGATTACGCATAAGGCAACATGTGGAGATACAATCCGCAATAGTAAATGGGGATTTCCATGTGAGAAACCAAATTGCACCTTGGAATGACCTTGAACTTCGTGGTCAAGGATATGGTTAGCACCATACGCAAAGTCAAATTTATTGTTTCTACCGAATCCGCAATAAAAATGTGGATTCCCACTTTTAAAAATGTTTAAAAAATTGACTTCCACATGATTTTCAAGGACGTGTTCACGGTCAAATAACGGTCGCCACTTAATCGAAAGGGAAAAAGCCACCAACTTTTGTAATATATATATATCCATTGGTGACGAGTTATTCGGGGATTTCCATACTTTTGAGCGAATAATTTAGGCGAATAGGACCAAATATCATTTCTTCAGTGCTGATACACACCAGTCCTGAACTCTATGGGAATCGGCAAACCACCTGACTAGTTAAATTCAGAAATTGCGTATGACGTGTGGTGTGTTAACGCAGTGCATACAATCGTGGTGATCAGCGTCCCTGTCTCCTGAACAGGTGTCTCACATTTGATTGTCGGAGGGGACTAATTTTCCAATATTCAGTTACACAATGTATTCCTTCCTCTTCTCTCTATTTCGTCCTCCTGCCTCTCTCTGTACCTACCTACCTAACTAACTCCTCCCCCTCCTCTCCAACTCTTCCTGCTCCGTCTCCTCCTCACATTCCTCCACCTGCACCCCCCCCCTTCTATCACCCATCCATCCCTCGCCTTTCTCGTTACTTCCCTTCGCTCTGCCTTACTGTGACTCTCTCTCTCTCTCTCTCTCTTCCTGTATAATAAGAAATACATACATTGGCTAAATTTCATGGTGATGGGTCAAACGAGGTCGAAGGCAGGAGTTTGTAAACGTATTGGACCAAACTTCTATGGTCATGTCCCTAGACTTACAAACTACTTAATTTAACTTACACTAAGGATAACTCACACACCCAAGTCTGATGGATGACTCGTACCTCCGGCGGGAACGACCGCCCAGTCATTAGCAAGACACGAGTAAGATACCATCCCCCATGCAATGTCCGAAATCTTATGTCGACACTCACATTTGCATTGTTTTGAAGGCCAAGTCAGGTAAATTTTACCGAAATCGAATGAACCATATGACAGTGCATAAATTACTAATATAATCCGATGTGGTGAAGCCCATGCAAAATTATCAAATTAGATTTTTTTCTAAGCCACCCTTGTATTAAAACGAACAAAACAAAAATTATTGGAATCTGTCAAGCAATTTCCGATTTTTTCGGAATCTAACACAGAGAATTGATATATATGAGAGAGAGATAGAGAGAGCTTATTTGCTGCCACCACTGCCGCTACTGTTACCCTCTTTGTCATCCAGGTTCAGAATTCAATGTGAAAGAGGCACACATAATTTATCCAAGTATACAACAGCAGCACCTGCATAATTTTAATAATATAAAACTGAGTCCGATACTTTAATTGCAATACAACTCGTTTTAGTGAGTTCCGAGGAAATGTTGCTGTTTCCAAGAATTTTATCTTCAACTTGAAGACAACTTCCAGGCTACAGAAGCGTATGAATCGTTATCACCTTTATTTCCCAACTCATGAGCGAAGGACAGACTGTTACAGTAGTTCATATTTAATTATCTCAACATACTGGAAGTGGCATAAAGTAAAACTCGCTTGGGATACTATAGAAGGGTGCTTCTACATCCCTTATTCTCATGACGATCGAGAAAATCCCCCATAACCCACGGTCAGACTGCAAAATCTGAGATATTATGTTAAACGCATATACTCCAGGACAGACCAGTGATATAACTAGTGTAGAATTAGCCTGATTGTTAGCGTTGTTGATTTTTAGTGTGGAGGTACTCACACTCCTTCCGGTACCTCCTCATATTTTTAGTGAGGTAGCGGGAGGGGGACTGGTAAATCCTTGGAACTGCTAGTTCTGCATACACCTTACAAACACGAACAATTGGCACATTATTTTTTCAAACTATCAATCATTAAAGAAACTCCCCCATCGTCTGTTTGCTTAACTTTATTATTCCACCCCTCCCTCACCTCTTTCTCTCTTTTTTTGCAATTCACGTAAATATTATTTTATCTCTAGCCATAGCCATTAAGAGAAAAGGAAGAAAAGCACGCAAATAAAAATTGCACCCCAAAACGATAGAAGGTGTCGTTGAAAACTGATTGGTATGTACTTTCTCGACATTTACCTCGAAGTACTCCAGCGCAGGAGCATCTTGTAGAGTGAGATGCTGTTGTGCCACGGTGGAGTGACCGAGTGTTCTGAGGCGCCTTGCTGCGGGTTCACTCGGTTTCTCGACATCGGGGGTCCGAATTCTTCCACGGGCTGTCCTTCGCGTAGGTTACTAATTGCACTGACTGTTCCGTCGGTTCTTGACGGAATATTTTATTCATTTTAATGAAATACACGAGATAACTGAGTAATATTCTGGAAATTTATTGTTTTCACTAACACGACTGTAGTGTTTACCTGATGATGTAGTAACAGCCGAAAACCGGTTAGTGAAAACAATAAATCTGCAGAATATTACACTTATCTCGTGTATTTCATTAAAAACAATAGTTCAAGTAGTTTGTAAGCTTTGGGACGTGGACCGAGGCGCTCCAGTCACGGTCTGCACGGCCACTACGGCCGGGGGTTTGAATCCGCCCTTGGGCATGGATATTTGTGCCGTCCTTAGTGTTAGCTAGTTCATAAGTAGTTTGTAAGTTTAGGGACTGATGACCCCGTAGACTATACATAGTCCCATAGACTATACAAACAGTTGAACATTTGAATTACTGTTGTTGTTTTTTTTTTTTTTTAACTTGGTTTTCACGGTTTTACGTTTTCAGGCGTTGTACAAGTTATTGTACTGAGGATCTCTCTTCTTCATTAATATTTTCGTTTATGAAGGCTCCTGTTTTGTTTACAACTACTCGTTTGCATCTAAATTGAAATCTGTCTGAATGTGACTTGGAGCCTGAGCACTGTCGTTCCACTTCGCAGTCGTTGGTAATCTCACAGTTTGCGACGCAGTAGTGTTAGCTGGCCAGATTATTTAGTTGTTTTGAGAAACAGATTGTGAAGACTCTGCTGCTGCCTTCCCTCTCGCCGGTAGCGAGGTTCTTCAACGCTCACAGTTACTCTGCGGCATCATATCTAGTTACAAATCGCCTTAATCTCACAGTATCGCGCCTCGCAGCAACAGCAGTTTCTCTCGTAATGTTCGCATATGGTTCTGTAGATGGGTGCACGTGCTTGTATCAGGTAGCTTCCGCTGTTAGGCCGTTCGCGTAATGTGCGATTATTTTCCGATGATGAGACTCCCTAACCGCTAAAGCCTTCGTTCTGTATGACTGAGGGAGATTCAGTGCGAAATTAATGATACGGTGCGGGGAATACTTTAAGGTAAGCGCGTTTTGCTAACCGCTAATCGTTTACGTGTGGTAGGTAAGTGCCTGTCGCAAAAGACCCCCACCGCTTCCCGCTTATAGGCGCCACCTTATACTCCCACACGTATAACATGATCGCATGCGGTCAGTATCCCGTTTACACATCAGGACGCCAATCGTAGGTATCAGCTTTTATTGTGGGAATTACAAGTTTAACTATAACGCCAGAAAAGGTATTACAGGTCACGTGTTCTATTACGCTGTTCAGCATTACCCAATTGTCTGTAAGTGCATCTTTACAACTTACAGTATTATCGAAGTGCGGTTAAGGAATTGGCTCAGTTCTCTGCTGCGAGCAAGGGTGCCGTGCTACAGCGTGTAACGAAAGAAGTGTCTAGAGCAGGTAGGGCTCTTCTGCTGGGCACTGCGAGTACAATGTCGCCTACCTCCCATTCTTTCCCTCGCGAAGATGACCAAAGACTGTCGTAATACACGATCGCCAGCTGACGTTAGTAATCTTGTAGAAATATATTGCGATTGTTATAGTACGACACTGCAAGTACTACTGACGCGAATACCCCAGGGGGCTCACGGTTGTTACGGGGCGCCGTGCTAATGCAGTATTCCCGGACTGCATTTCCTTTCCCCCTCCCCTCCTTTCCTATCCCCCACCGGAAGACTGATAACCTTAGCAGTTTAGTCCCCCTATCCCAACCAAACAACCGAAACCAACTGAAGCGAAGCGTATAACATGTACATAGCATTCGATAATGTGTTCAGATGTTTGTAGAACTTATGGGACTTAACTACGGGGTCATCAGTCTTTAAGCTTACAAACTACTTATGAACTAGCTAACACTAAGGACGGCACAAATATCCATGCCCGAGGGAGGATTAGAACCCCCGACCGTAGTGGCCGTGCAGACCGTGGCTGGAGCGCCTCAGTCCCCTCGGCCACCGCGGCCGGCTTCGATAATGTGCTGGCTTAAGGATCAATCTAATGTTGTACAGAGGTACCATCGAATAAAAACGAAATAACAGTTTACAAGAAATACATCGCAAATATTTATGTTACACAAAAGGCTTTGCTTGTCATTTACTACACAATTAAAACAGTCGCATTGTTTCCATATAGTGTTCAGTGATTGAAATATTCTTTTGATACTTCATAATCTTCTTCAGTGAAAACCCTCTCCCTGAGCAGAAGGCTTGAGTATGTGTGGTATAATGTTAGCTACATAATAAAAACTACTATATTACTTTCGTAAAGTATACTTGTGTCTAACTAATAAGATAAACGTATCTCTATCACAGAGCCAAGTCCAACTCCTTTAACCATTGGGCAACTAAAACACGTTAAGGCACCTCGACGTGGCTGATGAGCGTCCGTCGCGGAAAAAAAAACATCTGCCGCTAGGTTTCTCGGGCGTGGGTGTTTGTGTTGTCCTTAAGTTAGTTTACCTTAGTTTAAGTTGTTTGTAAGCTACGGACTAATAACCTAGTAGATGAGTCCGATAGATTTACGAACATTTTAACACTTTTTGTATGCACCCAGCTTTCGCTTCCATACAACAAAGTTGGTCGAAAGATAGAGGGTTGCACCCCTTAGTCTTGGTACTGACTTCCTTCATGCAGAAGAAGGAATATCATAGCTGAGGACTCACTGCATTAGCGTTGGTACACCTTGATTAATGTTCTTTCACTAAGTTGCCATCCTGTGGGAAAATACATCCTAAGTGCTTGAAACTATCCACGTGTATAACTTTGTTGCCGGCCGCGGTGGCCGAGGGGACTGAGGCGCTCCAGTCACGGTCTGCACGGCCACTACGGTCGGGGATTCGAATCCCTCCTCGGTCATGGATATATGTGCCGTCCTTAGGATTATCTAGTTCATAAGTAGTTTGTAAGTTTAGGGACTGATGACCCCGTAGTTAAGTCCCATAAGCTTAACAAACATTTGAAGATTTTATAACTTTGTTCCTCCTATTTGGTATTCAATCTGTTTAACTCTCTTTCCCACAGACATTACTTTCTTTCTGGAGGTGCTTATCCTAACCCTTTAATGCATAGTGTAGCTCGTCAGCTACATATCTTATTTTCCCCGTATCTGTCAAACCGATCAACATTTTACCACAAATTTATTTGTAACTGCTTGCATAGATAGTGTTACATATGCTAGTAGCTCGTTCTAGAAATTATAAAATTGCAGAGTGCTACTGAATCATGTCGACAGTTAGCTGCATTGAGTTACTCCCAACATGTGCGTTTTTTTACATTAGTATTCCTTCTTTGTCATGTAAAAGTAGTAAATAAAATACGATTATTGCATTATGAGTTTCTTTCTGGAAAGATTAGAGGCATAATAGTGACATTTACTACATCAGGTACATCATGGAAGCACTATATAGCTGACCAGCTATGAACTTTTTGTTGCTAGTAGTGGATAATAATTGTAAATTTTTTTCAATATTTTTCTCAGTATATGTGCAATATAAAATAATCGTGGTAGTTTTTATAGTTTCATATAAAAAAAATCATGCATTACATGATTAATACCGTAACTCTTCCACCTCTAATGTTGCTCTGAAATATTAGATTGCAAACTTTCAATCGAATCTGCGTCAATAAAACGCTGTTCAAAGTTGACGTTATTCTGAACTGTAGATTGTACCGCGGTTATAAATGGAACTGATTTTGTACACCCTGTAAAACGTAGAAGGAACTGGCATCTGTCATTACCTTTACGATATGTTTCAGGAAGTTGACGTTTCAGCTGGTATTGGAGAGATGCTCGGACGGAAAGAAAACCTCTTGACGTAACAATGCTATTCTGGAACAGAGGTGCAACATGTGACAAGCCGGCCGCGGTGGCCGAGGGGACTGAGGCGCTCCAGTCACGGTCTGCACGGCCACTACGGTCGGAGGTTCGAATCCCCTCTCGGGCGTGGATATTTGTGCCGTCCTTAGGATAAGCTAGTTGCAAAGTAGTTTGTAAGTATAGGGACTGATGACCCCGTAGTTATGTCCCATAAGCTTAACAAACATTAAAAACACACATGTGACAATGTACCTGGATCGATCTCCGACTGAGTGCTGCAACTAATTAAACACGCATGCCTGGCCATTTGTTGAAGGGCTCTTTATTTGTGAGAACTTAGTGTTGCGGTGTTATGGAGTGTATCATTTATTGTTAAGCCCCGTTGCCTGCGGTGACCATGAATGGAAGGCGTGATGGCCTAGCGGGTATTTTGTGGTGGCGTTCGTTTGCGCTCCGCTGCTAATGAGAGGCTGTGAGTGTGGGGAATGGCCTGCTGGCGGTTACGGCCGCTAGTGGCGGTTTCCGCACCTACTGCGGACACACGGCTGCAACTGCAACGCTCTGGCCCCAGTAGTCCAAGCATTCTGTAACGGTAAAATTATTACCTGAAAACAAAAAAATTGAGCGTATGGGAAATTGAATTTCAAGTTGAGTTTCTATTTAATAAAAGTAGAACGAAACGGCGAAATTTGCCAAAAATTTCGCAAAGTTGCAAAAAAAAAGGGTTTTCTTAAATAAAAAAAAAAAAAAAAAAAAAGATAACTCTGATGAGAAAATATTCGTACCTATTTATTCGTAACTTTTCGAGATATATCGAAAAAAAAACGCTTAAAAACCTTTAAAAACTTGATTCCTTATAACTCGTCAACATTCACGTTTCAAATCGTATTATTTGGCGTAAGTGTGGCGCGAAATTAATCTAAACAGTATTTTTTCGAAAAAATTCAAATTTTTCAGTATTTAGATAAATAGATTTTTTTTCCTTGTTAAAGGCCTTCTCGAAAATTAGGTAGAGTTACTCAGGGGTTCGACCTAGAGTAACGGGTTTTGGTCTATTTCCTTCCTGAAGAATTGTAATATCATGATGCTATTAAATAACTGCCACGGTGGAGTAGCCGAGCAGTCTAAAGCGTCTCGCTGCGGAGCGCGCGGTTGCTCGCCGTGGAGGTTCGAGTCCTCCCTGGGGCATGGGTGTGTGTTGTCCTTAGGTTAGTTTATCTGGGTTTAAGTAGTTTGTAAGCTACGGACTGATGACCACGCAATCTGGTCCGATAGATTTACAAACATTTATTAAATACCTTTTAAGATTCTGTTAATTTTGCAACTTGCACTATTTTTGGGCCAGTTTTTATGTTATGAAAGGAACTGCTAAAGAAATATATTGCAGAAATTGTGCCACAGATTTCAAAACAAATAATGTTGCTCTACAACCTTCTGGAGCTGAGATATTTTGTGTCTCGTTGCCGCCGGTTATCCTAGGTGTCGGTGCCCGAGTAGAGAGAGACCGACACAGGAATATAGGATGCACGCGTGTGCGGTACAGAGTCTGAGGTGACCAGCCAATGGGACAGCAGAAACTAGAAACACTAAGCTAGATTAGAACATGATATATATTTCGTAGAGATAGTACAATACTTAACTTTGTTAACTGAAGACTAGTGGAATGCAGATACATTGTTTAACTATGTAGAGGCCTGCCTACTGATGAGAGACTTTCCTAGTGCCTGTGTTAATTCCAAGTGGCCGATGCAGTTCAGTGGTGGCCACGAGCGGAGTTGCAGCAGAGGGCGCTCGTGGCTGACGTCGTAAGAACGCCGCGCCGTTCTTGCATGGCGGCGCGCGGCGAAAGTACGTGGCGCGCACTTCAGAGTTGTACGATACCACAAGATAAATATTTTTCTTAGAAAAATTCTAGAGGAAGTAATTATTATTTTTGTAGCCATGTACTTCCTGGAGCTTAATACTGAATACTTACAAGAAAACAGACCAAAAACCGGTCGATCTCCTGAGTTACTCAAGCCACTTTTCGAGAACGCCTTTTTTTAATCGATGTATCTAAAACAATACTGAATACCTTGATTTTTTCTTTTTTGGAAAGTACTTTTTAGACTAATTTCGTACCATACCATCGGCAAATAATACGCTCTGAAACGTGAATGTTAACGAGTTACAAGGAACCTAGTTTTTAAAGGTTTTTAAGAGGGGCCGGCCGCGGTGGCCGAGGGGACTAAGGCGCTCCAGTCACGGTCTTCACGGCCACTACGGTCGGGGGTTCGAATCCCCCCTCGGGCATGGATATTTGTGCCGTCCTAGTTCGTAAGTAGTTCTTAAGTAGTTTGTAAGTTTAGGGACTGATGACCCCGTAGTTAAGTCCCATAGACTATACAAACATTTGAATTTTTTAAGAGGTTTTTTTCGACAGGGCTATATCTCGAAAAGTTACGAAGCAATCGATATGTAGAAAAATCAATCGTTAGTTAATCTTAAGGCCTACAACTTTTTACTTCAACATTTTCTCACCGGAGTTATTGTATTTTATTTACTAAACAAACAGTTTTTCCAACTTTGCGACTTTTTTGACAAACATCGCCATCCCGGCTAGAGTTTCATTAAATAGAAACTCTATTTGAATCTTAATGTCCTATACGCTGATATTTTTTTTGTTTTCAAGTAATAATTTTTCCCACTTCTCCCTAATGTTTGGACTACAGGGCGAGCGGGGGGCTAGTGACGGACTTGCGATACTTCGGCCTGGCTCTCTGCTCGCAAATAGACTGAGGCGCAAGAGGGGGGGAGGGGGGACCACAGCCTGTTAAGCCGATTTAATAGCTACTTGACAGCTGAAAAATATACATCGCTATCAGATGTGCACAGTTTTCCGTAAGAGCTTGCAGAAGTACCGAACAAATTTTTTTCTGAATTTATCATTTTGCGATCAAGTTACAAGCAGAGGGTCTGACGTGTGGGTCATCGATTTCGAATGAAATTTTTCGTGGATGTTTTATACTGACTATAAAAGACACGTGTTTCATGGTCAAAGTCGATGATGGAAAATCATGTTTTCAGTGCTATACATCGAAAGACTGAACAAAAATGAGCATTGTTTTACTAATATATGTGGGGTGAGAAGTTAATGGTTTTGTATTTTCGTTATGTAATTTGGGTACTCCTAAATATAATCCACTTTCCGAAGGCTGTCAATGAAGTGTATTGTCTGTGTACATCTCTTTTATTTGTGATGCACAGTGCAAATAACAATAAAAATAAGAAATAAATAAAATAACTTATAAAGTATATTATCACGTAATTCCGATTACAGTATATTATTACGTAATTCCGATTACTTGCCGTCTTTTCGTCAGCGTACTCACAGCCACTAGGGTGAAACTTACCATCAAAACCAACCAAAACACTAATATTGCTCACAGCATGCTCAACACACGAACTACATATTGTCACATCCGTGTTGTGCGAGATGTCGTTCGTGGAAAACATACCAGATTTATATTGCTGAAGACAGGCGTATGAAATATTAATTTTGATGTGTACGAAGAGTATAAAAACATATTTTGAAAACCAGGCGCGGGAACTAATTATGGACCAAGGCATGAATTTTAATAGCATCTGCTCTGTCACGATTTTCTCTGCTCTCTTGTGATGTGGCATCATTTTGTAGTCTTGTGGTAAAATTCTTGATCTTTCTAAACAAGTAAATGTCACGATGTTGAACTCATGCCTTACAATGGGAGTATGAGTCTACGACAATAACTTTAGATATACTCTACCAATATTAAAAATTTTACTAACAAATAGACAATACCTTTAATGGAAGTTTGTTATGACCTAATCAGGAGCCGCGGCGGATTAGGCGTGCGCACTGAGTGAGGCGCCGTGATGCGCTGCACGCGGCCGTTCGCCGTCAGGGGTTCGAGTCCTCCCTCGGGCATTGGTGTATGTGTTGTTCTTAGGTTAGTTTCTCATAGTTTTAGGAACTAATAACCAAGCAGTTGAGTCCCATAGATTTACAAACATTTGAACCTAATTAGAAAGCTCTGGAATGTTGCCGGCCGCGGTTTTCGAGGGGACTGAGGCGCTCCAGTCACGGTCTGCACGGCCACTACGGTCGGGGGTTCGAATCCCCCCCCCCCCCCCCTCGGGCATGGATATTTGTGCTGTCCTTAGTATAAAGATGATGATTAGTTTGTAAGTTTAGGGACTGATGACCCCGTAGTTAAGTCCCATAAGCTTAACAAACATTTGAACATTTTGTTATCAGAGTAGTTTCCTCTTGACACGATTGATTTTGTCTGCTCATACATCAATTGTAAGAGATCAGGAAAAAATTGACACAGTTACAGAAAACGTCAAAGAAATGGGGAGATTTGTGGATGAAGGTTATTTTGTTGTTCATTTTCTTGACATAGTTTTGCAGTTAGAATAGGAATGGTTTTTGTATTTTTATTTTTTCTATTTTACAATTATGAGATGCATCACGTTTTCAGACAGCAGGTATCCTGCGATAGTAGTCGAATGATATTCTTCTTTTTGTAGTTTCGTATATATGGTTGATCGTAATCAGTTCATATCTTGGTGACCTCCAAATCATAGTGGCAAA
The DNA here is from genome assembly GCA_026315105.1 of Locusta migratoria. NCBI lineage: Eukaryota > Metazoa > Arthropoda > Insecta > Orthoptera > Acrididae > Locusta > Locusta migratoria. Next base: position 151,109,860 of record CM048750.1, on the reverse strand, counting down.
TGTAGTCTGAAGGATTTAGTGGCCAATGACTGAGGAAACAGTCTGGGACATGCTTTAAAAGCTTGTATCTAAGTGATCGCTACATTCTTGGCTAAATGTGTAGTGCCGGCCGCGGTGGCCGAGGAGACTGCGGCGCGCCAGTCACGGTCTGCACGACTACTACGGTCGGGGGTTCGAATCCCCCCTCGGGCATGGATATTTGTGCCGTCCTTAGTGTTAGCTAGTTCATAAGTAGTTTGTAAGTCCAGGGACTGATGACCCCGTAGTTAAATCCCATAAGCTATACAAACATTTGAACATTTTTTAAATGTGTAGTGTGGTTGGTAAACACGGCTTGAAGTACATACCCTGCGCAAACATCATAGACTAGCTGATCTATTAAAAAAACACTTGCAGTACCCGCAGATCAGTTGAAGGAAACATTGATCTCGGTAAAGCGTGCGTGTCGTCGAAGGTGTGTGCCGATGGCACAATCGATTGTGGAGTGTTATTGCGGCAGCAGCAGGGGGCGGTGCTTACACGCTGTCAGCCATGAAATACGAGCCAAGTTGTCGGCTGGCGGAGGATGCGCCGCCGCGGGGAGCCGTCCTCATAGAATGTAAACAAGCTTTTCTCAACGCGAGGCCGTTCCCGCACACTCCACTGCGTCGGGGATGAAGACGGGAAGGGCCGCTTGAGTGGCAGCGCTATGCACCTCTTGATTCGGTCTTCACACATCGACGGTAACCGTTTTGGTGCACTATTAGCATTTGCCTTGATTAGATGGGACGAGTTGTCGTTGAAGGGTGTGTTTTTTTAATTTTATTTCCTGTTCGCCTCGCTAATTTCAGTGTCATATTTCCACAAAATATCAAGATTCTACTGGTCGCTATTTTTTAACTTAAAAAAATTAAATGTTTGTAAACCTAATGGATCAAACTCCTGAGGTCATCAATGAAATGTTCAAATGTTTGTAACTCTATCGGACTCAACAACGTGGTTATCAGCCCCTAGGCTAACAAACTACTTAACGTGTGCTAAGGACAAAACTCTCTCTCTCTCTCTCTCTCTCTCTCTCTCTCTCTCTCTCTCTCTCTCTCTCTCTCTCTCTCTCTCTCTCTCTCTCTGTGTGTGTGTGTGTGTGTGTGTGTGTGTGTGAGAGAGAGAGAGAGAGAGAGAGAGAGAGAGAGAGAGAGAGAGAGAGAAATTTGTTCCAGGGTTGACTAAACTCCAACGGGATCAGCCGCAAGAAAAATGTTCAAATGTTTGTAGAGTCTATGGGACTTAACTACGGGGTTATCAGTCCCTAAACTTACAAACTACTTATGAACTAGCTAATACTAAGGACGGCACAAATATCCATGCCCGAGGGGGGATTCGAAACCCCGACCGCAGTGGCCGTGCAGACCGTGACTGGATCGCCTCAGTCCCCTCGGCGACCGCGGCCGGCCGGCCGTTCAAAATGTTCAAATGTTTGTAGAGTCTATGGGACTTAACTACGGGGTCATCAGTCCCTAAACTTACAAACTACTTATGAACTAACTAAGACTAAAGACGGCACAAATATCCATGCCCGAGGGGGTATTCGAACCCCCGACCGTAGTGGTCGTGCAGACCGTTACTGGAGCGCCTCAATCCCCTCGGCCACCGCGGCTGCCGGCCGCAAGATCCGTAATGTAGCGCCCCAGATCGAACTGCCATTTCGTGCGGCTTTCCTAATTGAAGATTTTCTTACATATACACTCAGTCGCAAAAGTATTCGGACAGCACGAAAATGTGCATAAATTTGCAGTTCGCCGCATGAACAAATACAGAAATTTCACTTTGTAATGTGTTTGGGACTCCGGCTACGATGTCGCAACGTGAAGAATTGTTGTTGGACACGTGTCTGTTACGTAATATTTCCTGAAAACGGCTTGGGAAGGTGCAACAAAACTAATCGGGCAATGGCGGACAACGTAAGAGAATAGTTCATTCCGAGACGCACAGAGGGTGAAGCGACTGCAGTGTGTCCGACATTTCCGCGAGACGATAGCGATGATTAGTAAACACGTATCGCGAGCCTGTGCAGGTCGACGATGGGACGCAAACTCAACTTGTCGTTTATCATCACGCGAAGGGAAAAACCTGCAGCGAAATTGTCGCAATAGTGAACATGAAGAAAAGTACAGTTCACGACATTATTAAACGGGTCCGAGAAAGAAGACAGACTATAATTCCGTTGCATTACAGGACGGCCACGGACATTTTCACAGAGAGATGAACGTGTGATTGTGCGAAAGGTGCAACAGAATCCGAAAATATCTGCCACACGAATTGCAACTGAGGTGGAGGGAGACCTTGGTATAAAAGTTCATTCTGAAACCGTGCGGAGAGTGCTACGACGATCGCAGTACCATGGTCGAGTGGCACTGCGAAAACCATTCATAAATGCAGTCAACCAGAAGACACGTATGCAGTTTGCGAGGGAATACGCCAAATACGATCAGGCTTGGTGGAATCGGGTGATATTTTGCGACGAATGTTAAGTTACATTATGGCAAAGAGAGGGAAAGGCAAACGTGTGGCGAAAGACCAATGAAGAGCTGAATCCCAGGAACCTCAGACCAACAGTAAAGTTTGGAGTTGGGAGCATCATGGTGTGGGGATGCAAGTCCGGCAAAGGAGTGGGTGATTTAGTGATCAATGATGATACGATGAACAAGGAAGCGTATATGAATATACTGCGAGGACATTTGAAGTAGAGTGCACGACATCTAGGTATTGCGAACAACTTTCATTTTTATCAGGATAATGATCCCAAGCATACCGCGCATATTGTACAAATGTGGTTGCTTTTCAATTACCCGAAAGTATTGCACCCCCCTCCCCAACCGCCAGACCTTAACCCAATCGAACATTTGTGGGATAAATTGAAACGGACCCCCTGCGCGGACAGCATCTATACGAAGGAGACCTTGAAAGAGAAACTGCGACAAGAATGGGCAAGTATAGGCCCAGATTTCACGAAAAACTCGTGGAAAGTATGCCTAGTAGATTGGAGGAGGTATAGAAAAGGAAAGGTGGACCTGCAAGGTATTGACATTTTCGTCGTACAACTTATGAACATTTATTGGACAGTGTCCGAATACTTTTCTAGCAGCAGCGTGTGCGGGTTGTTTCATTTTTATTGTTAATTTTGTTGTTATTTATGTTTTGGAAACGAAATAATACAATTATTCATTTGTAATTAATGTTGTTACGCATATATATTGCTAATAAATATGTTTGCGTTTCATAGTCAGTGTTTCTCGAATATCATTGTGAAACTTCCCACTGTCCGAATAATTTGGCGACTGAGTGTATATAATTTAGCGACTGGCATATGTCTGTCTCTAAAAATAAATAGTGACGATAGTACGCAGTTTACTGACGGTGACTAGTCATTGTTGCATCCTGCATTTGCAGGACCCGTTATTAGTCGATGATATCACGAGGTGGAGTTCGCTTAATATTTTTAAATTGCCACTTTGTTGATGTGATTACCCATAAAGTGGGAGTGTTTTAGTTTGGAAGAGAGAACTGAGAGATCTATATCACTGTAATAAGCTCTTTTTACAGACAATTAGCTCTGAAACCCGGCATCGCCCGGATATATATTTCTCCAGTCTTACGTTAGAAATAAAAATAAAAGTTCGGAAAAGATTTCATCTCCATGTCACTTTGTCTGTAAACATAATCCTTCCCCCTCTCTTCTCCTCCTACCACCTATCTACGTAAGTCTCGTAAATATCGCGTCGGTTGATGAGAGAGTTTATGTGACTCATTGTTTACATCATATCTCCTGAAATATGTGCCGTACTATGTTGTAAATTCGGAGTTGCATTCAGTGGTATATGTGCCTAATGTCTGCAAAATATATTGAGAATGGTGTTAGCAGTAAAGGCATGCAGTTTTTCACGAACCAAATTGGTTATAGCTTCATCTCTCTTGACCTATATGTCGAACCGTCATATAGTATCGAAGAAACATTCAGTGGTATGTATGGGTACTGTCTGTGAATTGTCTTCCGAATACAATGTACAGTGTAGAAGTAATAACTTGTAACGTCAGACCAAATCATGAACATCAGGAAAATTAGTAAGCGATAAACTTGTTTCTTTCATCATTTTGTTGGGGTTGTCAGCGAGAAAAAGTTTCGTAAAGATTAGAAATTACGTCCATAGTTTATTGCAAGTCGCTGATTGCTCTCATTGTCAAATAGTTGACGAATAAAATCACGCGCCGCAAGATGTCGCAGTTTTAATTGTTTATGACGTCATATAGTATGAACTATGTATAGTAGATGGTTTTTGCAAACATAGAAAATGATTCGTGACCTTAAAGAATATTTGTACCAAATTTGGTTGAAATCGATCCATTACATTAGGAGCAGATGTAAAATATTATGGCCTTGATGCGGCCGTTTTTCACGAATGTCATTGTTTATGATGTCATATCTCCTTGCATGTGTGTCATAGATGGTTCTTACCTCGACAACGATTCTTGCCTGATAGTAAGAAACATGTGTACCAAGTTTGGTTGAAATGTTTACTTCAGGAGGAGATTTGGAAGATACATACATACACACATAAAATGTTCAAATGTTTGCAAATCTGTTGAACTCAAATGCGTGATTATCAGTCCGTAGCTTACAAACTACTTAAACTAAGGTAAACTAACCTAAGGACAACACAAACACCCATGCCCGAGGGGGGACTCGAACCCCCGACAGCGAACGGCCGCGCTTACCGCAGCACGCCGCCCCATTGCGCACGGAGAATTCGCCGCGGCCATACGCCCATACCCACATACACATAAACGGCCTATTTTATAAGATGAATAGGCGTATAGATAGGTTGTTAGTAGAAAAAATATGAAGATATATCGTACATGGCAATGAGAGAAACGAATTGGCGTTTTCTAAACGAAATACTTCGTACTCTGTAGTTAGTTTGCAGCATCTTACATACGAATTACTATTCATGACGAGACGCTTACGTAGTTCTGGAAGCACGTCAGCTCTGTCCTTGAACATCTCTTTCAAGGGCGAAGACGAAAGTTATTGAGAGTGGAAATCATCTTATATTCAACGAATAGCAACGTCAGTTTGAAGCAATTTGTTCAGTTCAGTAGCCGCTGTTTTCAAGAGAGTTCAGCAACTTCATGAACCCACGGAAACGATTGAAAATACTTATCGAAGAATTGATTTATTAACGCATGCAAGAAGAGCACGATTAAAATGCGCCTCTGATAGCAGTTAAAGTTCTTCTTGCTTACCCTGCATTACTCGAGGACAGAGGAAGTCGGTCGCTTGGTACGACCACGGCGGATACTCTTCCTCAGCATTGTCCATTGTGAGTTTCTGTTACGTCTGTACTATCCATGATGTCGAAGAGACGGTTCTTTCTCCCATTAACCCACGGCTGATGAATGCCATGACAGAATAACTCACAATATAATGCATTCATTTTACGAATCTCTTACGGTTTGGTTTGATTTTGAAAGGGACTAAACGACAAAGGTTATCAGTCCAATTTCTTACGTCAAAGCAGAATGAGATGGAAGCCTGATTCTTTTTAAAATGGTACAGTTATTTGAATTCATACCAGGAGCAGCTTCTTCGTAGTTTGCTGGATGGATGTTACTAAGCATTTGTAGGTAGTGGTTTTTTTCGTATTAACTCCTTTATCGCGGTAACTGCGTCTTCATTTACATCTCAGGAAATAGCTGGCAGTGCAAGGAGAGGGTTCTTTTTATTGCTCCGTACATTAACGTTCTTCTCGATCCGTTTGCCGACGGAGCATGAGAAGAAATACCGGTTGTATCAACTGTGCAAGCTGTAGTTAGCATAACTTTATCTGCCAGATTCAATCGGAAATTGTAGAGACAGCTGAAAGTATTCGTAGTTTCTGCGTTGGAGGACGGTTTTTCAAATCTCAGAGCAAGTCTTCGCAATTTGTGCGGCGTTTTTCTATGCGCGTCTGTAGTTTAAGATTTTTCTGTATTTCTGTGAGACACTGATCGTTCGCAATATTCGTTTCCCTTTACTTTGACATGCCATGCGTTCTATATACTGGAGTACCATTTAGTTACGTACTTTACAGCTGTTTTGTAATGAAACTTTCTTCAAAGAAACTACAGTTTTTTTAGAAACTGATCTCGGTATTAGTTTCACTTTATATTTTGTTTAAGCGGTGACTATTTCGAAGAGTTTAATGCTGTGCCCAATCTTTTCTGCCTGGTCCTAATATTTAAATTTCTGTGGAAATACTACGAAGGTTTCCCAGAAAGTCGAAAAGAATGTTGTTAGTGGGACACGTTGTGTATGATTTATGTTTGCTGAGTGTGCGCGAAAATGTCTGGATCTTACTGCAGATACCATAGTTGCAGGATTGTTTAAAAATGGCGTCTGTAATTGATATTGTTTGGTCTATTAAAGGATGCCATTCGTGGAAGTCATTGTGAGGACGAAGAAGAGGAGATACACGAAGTGGAGAAGTGCCTCCGTGACTAGAACGAGGACTACGATAGAGCATAAACGCCCATGTTTCACACTATAGAACGGTTCAGAGATAATGTGGAAAAATAGTATGTGTGGTTTAAACATAATTATTTCGTTTGTTTAAGTATCATTATGTGCCATAAATAATGGTGAGAAGATATGGTGTATTACTTTTTGGGCAACCATAGTGCGTGAAGCTACTCGGTTAATTATTAACGATCATGCTGTTAGTTTTCTTGTTCTTGCGCAAGTAAATTACAGGGACACTATTTGGAAACCCCTTAATTGTCTCCCATTTTAAGCAGACGTTTGAAATTTGGTTTAGCTGTGCCTAGAATTTTTCTCTATAAACGTGCAAAAGCGTGGTGCCGTGTGACGTCAGCCTAGTGATCGACAGCGCTTTGACAGCAAAGTGTCGTCGCTGGGGAAAAACTGCCGGAGATAAAAAGTTTCATGGGAGATTGAACGTTACTCATTCAAGCCTCTGTTTGTAATTCGAAATCTGGAATATAGCTTTACAAACATTCAATTTGATCTACGGTGGAAAAGGCAACAACTCTCGCATGGAAGTACAGAGAGCTTTTAGAGTGCAATTAGCCATGTGTGTGGTTGAGCGTAGCTCAGCCTTCCTTCCGATTATTCTCTTTTTCTATTCTTAAGATTTCAATTCTGAAAATGCCTCACAGACTCTGTTGTTGTGGCACGCTCAGCAGTTGAAAAGAAGCACATCGTTCCTGATCCGGAAACAAGTCCACACAGTCTTCTTTGCAGACCAAGTTTACAAGCATTTTCTTCTTTCCTGGGGTGGACTTTATTTGCCCCATTCCATATACTGCAGTTTCATCTCGAATTTGACCTGAAACCTCGTTTCCAGTTAAGATTCGTTGAAGTTATCTGACATCATATTTTTTCATTACTAGTAATTTCAATGTAGCAGCCATACGTTGATTCTTGTTTTATGGGAAGATTTTCTGTACTCATAACGCACACAATTTGAGACAGCCTCGCTTCTATGCAACCATTTCATCCAACAAACTCCGTTAAATTTGTGAGAAACTAAACAAGAGCTCCGTCATTGTGAACTGGGTGTTTACTTTCACCTTCACGTAATTTGCGTGCAGCCATCACAGTGCTTTGGTGCTCCACTTCGCTCGTCAGAGTGAACGTTATTTCGGTCACTTCCAAACATAAAACACAACTGGCGCATTCCACGTTTATTGATGAGACTATTTCTGTACACTTCACGGAGTTGCCGACACATTTCAATCGGCTTATTGCTAACAAAAACCTTAATACTGATCGCAATTCATATCTCGCAGCTGCGGCACATACTACAAACTTTCACTACCAGATAACGGCAAACGGCACGTACCACACGCTAGGACGCCTGAATGACGACTAAATGAAGAAACTCTCAGATAATACCTCCTTTGTTGCTGCAGCCGAAACAGCGGCCTACTTTTTGGATAAACCTAGTCTAAAAGCAGATAACCGCAGATCTCTTTCGGTTAGAATGACGCAACAGACATACAACGTGTAACAAAAATGTTCAAATGTTTGTAGAGCTTATGGGGTCATCAGTCCCTAAACTTACAAACTACTTACGAACTAGCTAATACTAAGAACGGCACAAATATCTATGCCCGAGGGGGGATGCGAACCCCCGACCGTAGTGGTCGTGTAGAACGTGACTGGCGCGCCGCAATCCGCTCGGCCACCGCGGCCTGCAAACGTGTAATATTTTAACTTTTTTAATGCATCAATTCCTTTTTGTCTTGAAACCTTACAGCACTTTATAAGAGTAAATGAAATTTCACTCTTCAATATAATACATTGGTTTATATCGGCATTTTCCAGAAATGTGCAATATTTATTACTTTTTTATAACTTACACGATTAATTGCCGATTTCGGCAGAAGGCCATTTTCGGGTGTACATATCGGCAAATGCATAATGCTTTCGTAATATATGTTATTCTATGTATGATGTACATATATAAACATGGTACACATACAATATTCTGTTCTGCTCGTATTGTGGCTGTTCAGTCGCACAAGAATTTTTAGTACTTTTGTATCTCAAAAATATGTGTAAGCTATGTGTTATACGAGATACTGATTTTCGTAATTTGAACATTTTTCACAGTTATTTGTGAACATCAAGAGAAATTGCATGTTTACAAATCAGTGATCTGTACACCGTCGGCCGCGATGGTCGAGGGGACTGCGGCGCGCCAGACACGGTCTGCACGGCCACTACGGTCGGGGGTTCGAATGGATAAGTCCCATAAGCTCTACAAACATTTGAATTTGAATCTGTACACCAGAGAGGGATAAAATCTGCGGTTACTTTTTTTTACCGCCAAGGGAATATACATCTTTTGAGTGTTCAGGGGAAAGATATAATTATTGTGTTTGTGTATGTGGTAATTTGTAGTGTGAAGGTTTTGAAAATGAAATGTTTGTACATGTAAGGTACCAAACTGATGAGTTCATCGGTCCCTAGACTTCAACTTATACTAAGGACAACACGCACTTCCGTGCCCGGCGAAGGACTCGAACCTCCAACGCGAGCGCTCGCGCGTTCCGCAGGGCGATTCCTGCACGACTGAAGATTTTTATTCGATATTTTAGGGGAAAAAGCAACCATAGGTTGTAAATATACATTTATTATTAGTATTAGTAAAATTATAGAATGATATACTTACAAAAATTATGTTTAGTGCATCTTCCAGTAATTTGGAATAAATGTCTTTACCCCAGTTCTCCGCAATAAACCACATTCACAAAACTACAAACTTATATCCACTGCTTTAAAAAGATGTATATTCTCTTTGAGGAAAAACCTTAACATTCAATGTCTGTGAGAAACTGACAAAAAACTTTAAAGAATTGTAAGTTCAAACTACGAAGATCAACATATTACACAGAACATCGTTTAAACAGATTTAGGAGATACAAAAGTACTAAAAAATCTAGTACAAGACAGGAACGGCCAAGTAACTCACAGAGTACTACAAGTATTTTTCAATGCGGCCCAAATAGTTTGGAAGTGCTACTGGTGCCAACTCTTAGAGGTCTTCGGAGCCTCAGCTTGGTGTTTACATCGTCAAATAGAAGCAATATAACAGTTAGTAATTTGAAGAATATAACGTGAAATGCGGAACAGTGCGGAATAATTACTCTTTGAGAATAATATTTACTCTTTGAAAATGGTTTTATTGGTTGCATTGTTGCTACCCCCCGACAATCGTGTCCCTTTAATTTCCCTGCGACTCTATTATAAAAAACTGAGCAAAAATACCTGGATCAATGATAAAAGGTTGGAGTATATTGGGCTGGAAAGTTATCGGTGTATATAAAATTCTACGTGTGTGTTAATATTTCGCTCTGCAGCGAGAACTACAGAACGCAAACGAATGGTCTGTGTGTAATTGTTGTCCGAAGCATAGCAGTTCCATGCCGTTAGCTATAATGGGGTGGAAGATATACGAATACGATCAACGAATTGAACTATCCAAAGAGCAAATTAAAAAAAAAGTGGATAAGCGAGTTCGAGTACCACTGGAGTCAACTCTTTCAGACCTGTTCAGGTAATATTTTTTTAAACATTAATTATCTATGAATTGTGCAATTATAAGCTTTTCTAGATTCTTGAACATATTTCATTTTGTAATAGCCTAATCTTTAAACAGCGAGACAAATTGTAGCCATAGTAAAAATCTCGAAAATGGATGCATGTATTACTTCGACTGTCACATGTTGAGTCTATAGTGCTAAGCTAAGTGTATCACCAGATAGTCATAATTTTCTAAGTCGTTACGCGGGTTTACAAGAGTGAGTGGCTGTGGCTTCCATTAACTGTTGTGTCCAGTTTAATATTCGATCTTCAACTCCGGTAGGACTATTAGACCGCTACGCTAATGAGAAAGGACCGGTAGCTCAATGATAGTGTGTCAGCCATCCTGGTTAAGCGGTCTGCATTGGATCGGTTGCCACTAAAGCCTTTCCTTTTTATTTTATTTCTTTTTTTATCGCGGTGCAAATGTTTCTGGTTTTAGCTACTTTTTGTTATTAAATTATATTGGTTTTACTTTTTTCAGTATTCTCTTTAGTAAATAACTGATTACTGTTAGTCAATTTGATACCTAAAAATAATCTTCCTTTGTAGATTGTATTTTCAGCGAATTAATATATAAAATATTACTGCAAGAGGTCTAAACATTAAAAAATAAATTGACTCCCGTGGGATTAGAACGCGCGCCCGTTCCTTTCATAAACCGTCAGCCTATCTACTCAACCAATAAAACGTATGTGTGAAGCGGTTCGTTGTAGCAAATGTGCCCACGTGGAATTCTTAAACGTCAACCTTTTCTATGTGCTGAAATGATGTTTTCCAAAATAAATGATACGTGCATTAAAGTGCAACAAATCTCGTGATATACTGCATTTTGACTATTGTATTGCTTTTATTTGACAATGTAAACATCAAGCTGAAGCTGCACAGACCGCTGGAGTTGGCAACACTCGCGCTTATGATCTTGGGCATGCGCAGTGCTCTGTTCTTGGACTTTAAATTATTCGAGGCGGGTAATCTTTTTGTGGGAAAAGTTTGATACTTAAAATTTTTGTGGACCAAATTCGTTGAGTCCGGAACTGTTTGGGGCCCCAAGAGCTAAATTTGACTAAAAGTGTTGTAAACGCTTTGTATGACAAACGATTTAAAGTGAATATTATTGACAGCAGATTACTTTGATACCTAAAGAGTAAGGTAAACAGACTTCGTTAATGTATTGCACAGTTTTGATTTACCAGCAATAAATTAAATCCCAAAAATCCAGCAAGGCATAAAAATAATACAAGATAATGCAGAACAATATTTCCAGCAACGTATTAGCATGAAATTTAAGTATTTGAAACACAGAGTTTAATGCTTCTGAAAAATTCTGTCCCTTATTAACAAAACCTCCTAATAAATGTGAGTGATTCGCACAGATCGAAGTTCAGAAATAGGACACACATGATAAAGAGATGATGCAACTCATTCTGTCATCTATAAAAGTATGTCGACTCCATAATGGTTAATGTGCCACACCACCACAATATTATAATAAAAATAAGAAATTTCGAGCTTGGTGGTGTGATATGAAATATTTATTTGGGAATAAGATATATATGTCGATTTTGTTCACATGATTGAACATCATGAGTGCAGATTTCGAGTCATGAGGACTCTCGTAATCCGCATAAAAGATTTAAGTCAGATCCAAAAAACATATAAATAAAAAGGTATTTCTAGTGCATGTTACAAGTCCCATTTTTAAAGTTGTAATAGGATCTAGAAAGACCTTTTTTTATATGTTTTCTGGATCTGACTGTTAAATGTTTTATGCAGAGTACGTGAGTCCTCATGATTCGAAATCTGTCTCATGATCGTCAGTCATACGAACGAAATAGATAAGTGATTTTTTTTAAAATAAATATTTCCTCTCACACCACGAAGCTGGAAAGTTTTATTTTTATTTCGTTAATTTTGGTCTGCAACGAAGTCGCGGCTTTTTGGAATGGATCGTTTATACAACCCCTGTAAGGGTTGCAGTCGGAAATGGGAGAGAATATCTTGGGGACTACTGTAAAGTGGCAACTATCTGCAAATTTTCATATCTGACTCGACTGCAGGACATCGCAGATACCGCCACCGCACTCTTGACTAACCTAACTACGGAACAAAGCTAAGATAGTCACACCTAACGCCACAATACTTCCCGTTGCACTTGGCAGTGCTAGGTTTACGATGTAATACAATGGTACATAATCATATCCAAAACCGCATAAGAATTCTGTAATGAGTAAAATATCTGTACTTACCAATTCCAAGAGAGGCCGAGCAGTCTCTCCCGCTGGAGATTCGAGTCCTCCATTGGGTATGGGCGTGTGTGTTGTCCTTAGCGTATGTTAGTTTAAGTATCAATAAAATCTTTCGGGCTGAGATGCCGAGGTCTATACATAAAACTTTCTCCTGACGTTTCCCCTTCGACTGCGGAAGGTATCCTCCGCGGTAAAGCGGCGTACTGCAACGAGAGCGCACACGTCGAATGGAACGAGTGAAACGACCACCCTCGAGTGTCAATGGAGGTCGCAGCTTATTCATGCTTTTCCTCCCAAAGCAGGGGTGATAGGGTGGCTCTTCACGGGTGATGGGTTTCAGGTTGTTCGGATGGACGATGTACTTGGAACGTCTTACCGCAGTAGGAGGTTGGCTTGCGCTGGATCTTGTGACCGCCGGCCGCGGTAGCCGAGGGGGTCTGAGGCGCTCCAGTCACGGTCTGCACGGCCACTACGGTCGGGGTTCGAATCCCCCCTCGAACATGGATATTTGTGCCGTCCTTGTTCGTAAGTAGTTTGTAAGTTTAGGGACTGATGACCCCGTAGTTAAGTCCCATAAGCTTTACAAACATTTGAACATTTGATTTTGATCTTGTGACCCAGAGCACGTATTAGGCAGTTGTGGGAACAGCGCCGTATATATAAACCAAATTGAGGGCACCGCTAACAATCGCGTGACGTCGGCTGTGCTAGGTTATATGATATTGCCAACCTTCTGGACTGCAATTAATCGACTGTTATGTTGTTGCTGCAATGTTGACACCCAGATCTTATCAAGTTTAACACCTTCCTCTATTATGTTAAAATTATTGCGGTGTTTAAAAATCTCAATGGCCTCTCTGTACATACGCACATAATAATACGACGTCTTTGCTATTACGATCGTCTCGCTAAATTTTATTTCGTTGTCTCGTTCTTGATACACATGTTCCGCTACAGCCGATTTATCAATATGTCCGATGCTGCAGTTCCTTTTATGTTCGCCTTATGTTGACGCTTCTTTTTGTTGTACCTATATAAACTTGTCCAGAACTGGAGGGAATTTTATAAACACCTGGTGTAGCCAGAGGATGTCGCTTGTCTTTTGCGGATCTTAAACATTCTTTTATTTTCGTGGTGGGTCAAATCAAATGTTTGTTAAGCTTATGGGACTTAACTACTGGGTCATCAGTCCCTAAACTTACAAACTACTTATGAACTACTTACAAACTAGGACGGCACAAATATCCATGCCCGAGGGGGGATTCGAACCCCCGACCGTAGTGGCCGTGCTGACCGTGACGAGCGCCTTAGTCACCTCGGCCACCGCGGCCGGCCGTGGTGGGTCAGTTTCCACATCGTACTGCTAACGAAGATACGAGCTTATGGAATAGGTTCACAGATTTGTGACTGGCTGGAAGACTTCCTAAGTAATAGACCGCAGTACGTTGTTCTCGACGGCGAGTGTTCATCAGAGACGAGTGTATCGTCAGGCGTGCCCCAGGGGAGTGTGATAGGACCGCTATTATTTTCTATCTGTATAAATGATCTGATGGATAGAGTAAGGTGTAATTTGCGGCTGTTTGCTGATGATACTGTGGTGTATGGGAGGGTATCGTCTTTAACTGACTGTAACAGCATACAGGATGACTTACACAAATTTTCTAGTTGGTGCGAAGAATGGCAGATAGCTCTCAATGTAGAAAAATGTAAGGTGATGCGCATGAGTAGAAAAAAACAATTCTATAATGTTCGAATACAGCATTAGTAGTGAGCTTCTTGATGCTGACGCGTCGTTCAAATATCTAGGCGTAACATTGCAGAGCGATATGAAGTGGAATGAACATGTAAGGACAGTTGTGAGTAAGGCGGACAGCCGACTTCGGTTTATTGGGAGAATTTTGGGAACATGTACTTCATCTGTAAAGGAGACCGCATATAAAACGCTTGTACGACCATGTATTGAGTATTGCTCAAGTGTTTGGGACCCACAGCAGATCAGTTTAAAGAAAGACATGTAGGCTTTTTTTTTCCTTGTTCCATTTGGGAGTGGGATAGGAAAGGAAATTCCTAGTAGTGGTTCAGTGTACATCTACATCTACACAGATACTCTGCAAATCACATTCAAGTGCCTTGAGAGGGTTTATTAACCACTTCCATAACTTTTCTCTACCGTTCCATTCTCTCATAGCGCGCGGGAAGAAAGAACACCTAAATCGTTCCGCTTTCGATCTTATTTCTCTTATTTTATTGGGATGGTCATGTCTCCGTAAGTAGGTGGGTGCTAGCAAAGTATTTTCACATTCAGAACTAAAAGTCGGTGATTGAAACTTCGCAAACAGATCACGCCGCAATGAATAACGTCTTTCTTTTAATGATTTCCACCCCAATTTGTGCAACATTTCCGTGACGCTTTCCCACCCGTATCGTGACAGAACAAAACGACCTGCCCTTCTCTGAACCTTCTCAATGTCTTCCGTGAATCCCACCTGGTGAGGGTCCCACAAGGGGCAACAGTACTCCAGGACAGGACGCACAAGTGTGATGTAGGCAGTCTCTCTGGTGGAGCTGGTGCATCTTCGAAGCGTTCTGCCGATGAAGCGTAACCTTTGGTTCGCCTTCCCCACAATATTTTCTATGTGTTCTCTCCAGTCAAAGTTGTTCGTAATTGTAACTCCTAGGTATTTGGTAGAATCTACGACCATAATGTTTGACTGATTTATCGCGTAAATGAAGTTCAGCGGATTTCTTTTAGTGGTCATGTGTATTACTTCACACTTTTCTTTTTTTTTTTAGTGCCAATTGCCAATTTTCGCACCATGCAGAAATTTTGTCTAAATCGCTTTGCAGTTGCTTTTGATCCTCTGTTGACTTCACTAACCGATAAACGACAGCATCATCCGCGAACAACCTCCGCCACGCACCTTACGGTGAATTGCGGAGTATGTATGTAGATGTAGATGTACTTAGTGTTAAGTAGTTAGCACGTGTAGGGACCGATGACCAGAACAGTTTGGTCCTACAGGTTTCCAAACATTTGAACATTTGAGGGGGCGATCGCCCACGTGCACACGTGTGGCCGTCTCGTGTCAAGTGAGGGGCGGCGAGCAGGCTGTCGGGTCGGCGATAGCGCGGTGATGGCGGTTCGCGATGGCCACGGTCGAGGGCGCGCTGGCGGCCCGGCGTCTGCCGTGAGCCCGCGCCACGAGCGCCGATGCCTATCTGGGTCTGCTCCAGAAAAGGCGCGCCCCGCGCCCCGCGCAAGGCCGCCGCGCCGACCGACACGCTTCCTGGAACTGGAACTCAACCGACCCGCCACAAAATAACAACACGCCCCTCCACGCCGCGCGCGCAATATTCTAGCCGTTTTAGTGCAGCGCACCGCGCAAGTGCTAATGATCCTACCAAAGTGACCTAGGTGCTGCAGTTATCTTCCTATCTACAGGGTGAGCCACAAATGAGGGAAAATATTTCGTACAAATTGTCACACACTGAGCTAAAAAAATAAATTTGTTTTTCGAATCTTCCTATGCCCGTAAATGACAATCCAATTTAATGGTAAAAATCCGGAAATATGGACTTTTGGGTGCCACTGTGTGCTGACATTGGCCAACCGCTCGCGGTGGCGGAGGGGACTAAGGCGCTCCAGTCAGGGCCTGCACGGTCGGGGGTTCGAATCCCCCTCGGGCATGGATATTTGTGCCGTCCTTAGTGTTAGTTAGTTCATAAGTAGATTAAAATTGTGTGCCGGAACCGGGACTCGACCTGGGACCTTTGCCTTTCGCGGGCAAGCCCACTACCGACTGTGCTATCCCGACACGACTCACGATGCCGCCTCACAACTTTACTTCCGCCAGTACCTCGCCTCCTACTTTCCAAACTTCACAGAAGTTCTTTTGCGAATCCTGCCAGGAAGTTTCATATCAGCGCATCCCGCTGCAGAGTGAAAGTTTCATTCTGGAAACATCCCTTAGGCTGTGGCTAAGCCATGTCTCCACCATATCCTTTCTTCCAGGAGTGCTAGTCTTGCATGGTTCGCAGGAGAGCTTCTGTGAAGTTTGGAGGCGAGGTACTGGCGAAAGTAGAGTTGTGAGGCGGCATCATGAGTCGTGTCGGGATAGCACAGTCGGCAGTGCGCTTGCCCGCGAAAAGCAAAGGTCCCAGGTTCCAATCCCGATTGCGGCACACAATTTTAATCTGCCTGGAAGTTTCATATCAGCGCATTCATTCCAGTTCATAAGTAGTTTGTAGGTTTAGGGACTGATGACCCCGTAGTTAAGTCCCATAAGCTCTACAAACATTTGAACAAATTTTTGACATTGGCCAAGGGGACAGATCACCAACAGTGCAACAGGGTATAAGTTCCTTTCCATATGCCAACTAGCCACGATACATAATACCAGCCAGCGAAGACAATCTATATTATAAATGTGAATGTCTGTTCGGTGTACGTTTATCACGTCTGAACCACAAGACATAAACAGCTAATAATTTGTACCGTTACTAATGTCTACCCGGAAAAGGCTTTAGGCAGGGTTTCATGGCGATAGGATAGCTATTTATCTATATATATATTAATGTGAATGTCTGTTCGATGTACGCTTATCACGTCCGAACGACAAGACGCAGAGACTTAAATATTTGTACAGTTACTAATTTATACCTGAGGAAGGTTTTAGGCGCGGTTTTATAGCGATCTGATAGATGTTTAATAATTTGAAGAATATAACATGAAATGCGGAACAATAATTACTCTTTGAAAATTATATTTACTCTTTGAAAATGGTTTTATTGGTTGCATTGTTGCTTCAGGGTTGATAATGATAAAAGAGTGGAGTATATTGGAATGAAAAGTTATCAGAGTATATAAAATTCTACGTGTGTTTGTGTGTGTGTGTGTGTGTGTGTGTGTGTGTGTGTGTGTTAATATTTCGCTCTGTGTGTAAATGTTGTCCGAAGTCTCCCGGTGTACACCATAGCAGTTCCATGCCGATAGCTGTAACCGGGTGGAAGATACGGTGGTTGAAAGTCGTCAAATTGTAAAAAAAATTCGGACTGAAGGCCAGCGATGACGTTTGCGACTCTATAGCAAGGAGATTACATACAGCGAAACGTGATGCCACAGACCATATCTTTGGTCTATGCGTGCTATAATGTCTTCAGCTCTTTCTATGTGAGGATAAGCATACGAATAAGGAAATATAACAACACCGGGTTTTCAGCTAGTACTAGATAGATGTGAGCGCTGTCATTGCTCGCAGTGTCACGCAGACCATCGTTTGACGCCGCATGCGTCGCCTTCTTATGAGCGGCTAGACTACCTACAACACTGTCATGCTGTAGCCTGTTGCCGATCTGTCCCCTTCGCCAATGTAGGCGCACATTAACACCCAAAAATCCACAACTTCCAGATTTCTACCATTCAATTTGCACTGTCATTTATTGACACAGGAATATGCGGAAAACGAATTTATGTTTGTAGCTCAGTGTGTGACAATTTGCACGAAATATTTTTCCTCATTTATGACTCACCCGGTATAAAAATGGATGAGTGTCTGCAGGAATGCAGCCTGCCCAACGTTTCTTCTGTAACTACAGTGCTGCCGCTTAGAACGCTAGCGTCGCTTCCATGATTGTGATGAATACGCATTGAACTAGTACGTTTACGAATTATGACAGCACCCAAGCTCTCTCTTAATCGTCACTGGGGTCTTAGACAACATACGCATTCTATGCATCCCTCTTCCAGTCTTCTCTGTTCCTTGCTTTTGCAGTCCATTCTCCTTTTCCCACGCTCGTGGTCACTGCGTGGTCACGTGGCCTTCCTCTCTTCCGTCTTCCCTCCACGGATTCAGAGAATGCTCCTTTAGGTAGTCATACCTCCTCCACCCTAATTAGATATCCAGCCCACATCAGTCTTCTTCTCGTCATCCTTCGACTTATATATGACTGTTGATATAGCTTCTTCAGTTCCTGGTTTTTTAGTAGTCTCCACTCCCCTGTATCTGGGTCTCTCTTGGAGAAAAATATTTTTCGTAAATACTTTTTGTTCATCTGCTTTTCAAAATGTAAAGCTTTCTGGCCCGTATAGAGCTCCTGGCAGAGTTACACTCTCGGATTGTCGAAGTTTGGAGCTTCTCGAAACAGCTCTACTGCGTAACACACGTCGTAGACCGAAGTAAGGTTTATTCGCTGCTGCTAGCGTCGACTGAATTTCAATTTCCATTTTATTCTGTTCACTGATGATACCTCCCAAATATTAGAAGGTGTCTACTCTTTTAAATCAACTGTCAGTGGACTAGCGTCATTATGTGCCTTGCTCACGGCCAAGTACTCTGTTTTCTTCTCGTTGATCTCTAATCCTGCTTTCTTTGCAATCTTTTTGTAGGAGATTGTCATGAGTTGCAATTCTTCTTTATTGGTACTTATTAGGACAATATCGTCCGCATAAGCAAGACGATATATTTCATTACGACCCATCCTCATTCCAACTGCGTTAACTTTTTTGTGTTCCCTATCTATCTTTTCTAAATCCATATTGAAAAGTATTGGGGCTAATGCGTCTCCTTGCATAAGTCCTGTTCTGACCTCAAACTGCTTAGATACTCCTGTGCTGGTCTTTACTGTGCAATACGCTTCCTCCAGGCACATCTGCACTAGGCGTATTAACTTTCCAGGAAACTGAAATTCTTCGAGAACGTTGGTTATTGTGGTACCATAAATGCTGACGTAAGCTTTCTTATAGTCAACAAATACCGCGTGGATGTCAACGTTATATTCCCAGGCCTTCTCAGTTATCTGTCGAAGCGTATATAGGTGGTCGCTAGTTGACCTGTCTCTTCTAAAACCACCCTGATACATATAATTTCCTCTGCTATTGGTATCACTCTCTTTAGTAAACACTGTGACAGGATTTTATAAGTTACATTAAGGAGTAAAGTTCCTTTTGAGTTCTTTTTTATATGTGGCAGATTACGGCTGTTTTCCAGTCGTCACACATTTTCTCAAATTCCCACATTTCCCTTATCAGTTTAGTAATTCTTTTTGCTAATTTTGGTCCTCCGTTGTTTATTCGTGACCCACAATTTTATCTTCACCTAAATCTTTATTATTTTTTAGATTTTTAATTATTCCATGTATTTCTTCTTCATTGGGTAGCTCTACTTTGGTATCTACTGTATATGGCACATCGCATAAAAGGAGTTCAGTGGGGTCTTCGCAGTTTTGTACATTAGCAACGACGATCAAAAATCTCATATGTACTCTCCCACTGTAGGAGTAACTGTGGGCTTCGTAATATTTTTTTAATACTAACTGTGTGTTGAGTGCATAGACTTTATCACAATAGTAGAGGCGTAAACGTATCGTCAATAGTATTTTTATTCCTTTAGTCCGAAATGTTTGCAAAAAATCGTAAAACTAAGAAAACCTAAAGTTGGCCAGTGCGATTTTTTTATACCAGGAAGTAATATACTTACTGGATGACACACACACACACACACACACACACACTGTAATATTTAATATTTCTGGATTACAGACATCATATTAAGATCGGAGTATTGCTTCAGTACAGCCGGTTAGGACCAGTAGGCGACAGATGGTAAAAGCTGGTGAGAACCATGACAGTTCGTACAATAGCTCGGGTTCTCATGGGAAAGATCACTGGCAAATTTACCCGAATTCTAGGGAAGTCCCCGAGCGTCAAGCACTGGACTCCTGTTGGCCGTTGTACTGGTGGTCACGCGCTAAAACACAAACGTATTTTTATTTATACTTAATAAACTAATTATTTATTCAATGTCAAATTCTATTTAGAAACACAACTCAAGGCCAAGCTACGCCCTGAGTAAGTGAAGCATATAAATTGCTAATTCAATAAGCAAATCACTTAATTTAAGACGGACGATTCACGCAGCCATGTTTGCGCGCCAAATTATGGAGCGAGGTTAGCCTTGCATCGAGCCGCCACAGTTCAGTTCAGAACAGGCACTCGGAGGAGTAACATGTATATGTAGACGGTCATAAGACTATGTTTAATCATCTTAGATCAAGGGAAATGACTTTATATTTACTTTCAGTTAAGACAACGTGTGTCAAGTGAATGTTATTATGTAGTTTGCTGGTTTCCTGCTTACTTTAAATAAATCAGCTGGCATTCCGAACTATCACAGTTTTATTCCGTAATTAGATCAGTAGAAATTTCAGCCTCATTCAAGAACTCCGACCTACGTGCTATCATCTTTGTGGGGACATCTATAGAAGACGTCGGGTTGGTGAACTTTTAAGAGTTTATATCTTCACACAGTGCAGTGTGGAGTAATTACAACCCTAGCGTATTCTGTCATTGTGGTACAAACGCAAACTGTTGTGCGTAATCCATGGTAACACGGAGAAGGAAAGAAAATGATAAAGGACAGGTTTAAGCACAACCTCCTGTAGTCGTTTTCCAGTTGTAACACACTGTGACGATACTGCTGGCCCTCTCATCTCATTGTTACTGTACGATACCGTCTGCGTCGGACTCGGAATCGTGTGGTTCAATAGTGATACATGTTGCGTGTGAAGTTACAAACGAAGTAGCCAGTCTAGGAATCAGTGTAGGACAGTGTCTCGGTGATACTGTGATTAAAACAAGCGATAAATTTCATTAATTAAGAGATTAGTATAAGACGTTTCCAGACAGTTCTATAACAATAGTTTTGTCATTGTATGTTATTTCAATAAATAGACAGACGAATGGTAAGAACTTTTGTATCTACATAAAGACATTAAAATAAATAGCATTGTATATATGTTAGGCTCATAAACAAGTTGTGTAGACCAGTTAATTGTGTAATTAATGTAATAAGTCGAGATTTGAATATTATAATTCTCTGTATATATTGACTGACGTGAGATTTTGAACTTATTTTGAGAATTGCCAAGATAATTGATAGTTCAATATATGTTAGGAAGATGTATGATGTATTAATTAACAAATTAATTGTCATTTAACATCGCACTTTGTTGTCAAGCAGCAAGATCGGAGATTTCAATTAAAAAAGAAACGTGTCGTCTAAAATTATTGTATGTATAGTTTTCATTTTATATTGTGATTATTCTTGTGTACATGAAATGTTTTATTTGTATGTTTGTTAATTGTAAATTCGTATATTCAATTGTTATGAACAATGCATGATGTAATGTCATTATTGCCGATGTTATATATTTGCGTCACCGTCTTGCGTGGGGAGTTCGAGTTAGAGTCTATGTCACTCTGTGTTTTGAAATGGAAGTACTACCGTTATGATGCTTTGTAATTTGTATATGTTTTGAAGTTATGTTTTGGTGGAGAAGAAGTTTGATTGAAATTAAAGAAGAAGTGGAAAAATTGCACCTACGAGTATTTATTTCTACCACGATGCCCCAGGAGAATAATGTTGCAGCGAGCAGAACCCCCATACATCCTAGTGTTGAAAAGATGAGTGTCATTTGGAAGTGGTAGAGTCAAATGTAATTACTTATATAGCGTATAAATGTTACAACACCCACACACACAAGAAAAAGAATTTTTATTGACGTGTTACACATCCTGGAAGATGTGCTCAATATGGATGTATGGAACGACCAAGTAATTTAATGTGAACACGGTAGGGTGTTTGGCTGTTGCGGCGGCGTGGCTGCAGTCAGGTAGAGTGAGTGCAGAGGAGAGATGTGCAGGTGGTGGCAGCGGTCAGCGGCGGCTGTCTGGTAGTGGTGTAGTGGTGGCAGTGAGCGCCTAAAGGCACGGCGGCAGGTAGGAGGGAGCACACGTGTCCCCGCGCCTGGACGCTAATCGGACAGCGGCTGTGCTATTAATGAGGCGCGGCTGGCTTGTGAGCGGACACGTGGCGACGCGTGTCACAGCGGCGGCGGCGGCTAGCGGCCTGCGGCTTTGCGGTGTCGCCGCCTCTGCCCGGCACTCGCACCTGCGCTCACTCCGGTTTCACCCCGCTACTGGCTCTTCTCACTGCTAGTTCCCTCTCCAACACATGCATAAACTGGACATCTACCAGTCACCTCTTCACGTTTAGTCGGCGATGCAGTACAGATGTATATTTTACAAAATCAAGGTGTTCTTATCATCATCATCATCATCATCATCGTCATCAGAGACTGATTATGTCTTTCAGCGTTCAATATCGAGCAAATTACCTCTAATAAGATTCCTCCATGGTCCCCTACTCAATGCTAACATTGATGCCTCGTCCGATGTTATGCCTTTTACTTCAAAATAATTCTTCACTGAATCTAAGTGCAGTAGAACCTCTCAAACTCGACACAATGTGGTCTTAAAGGTTGTCGAGTTTTGAGGTTGTCTAGTTTTAGGGAACTTAAATGAAAATAACTAGGAGTCGAACAAAAACGCTTATTTAGAGTATTAAAATTGTACATTTATTGATTTATTATATACAATTACATATTTATATCAACATTTATAACTTATAATCAAAAAATAAAAAAATAAAAAATTGAGACAAAAGGCGTAGTAGAATCTGAAGATACAGTGTTCATTACAATTATTACTGAAGTTGTTTATACTGCTTATAGAAAGTCCATCACAGTTAGTTATGGGAAGTTTTCTGAACACTAGAAGGAAAGTGTAAAAGAAAATTTACGGAAGTCGTTTGAAAAACCCTGTGATTGAAGACTGCTTTTCTGTCTCCATACGGCGTCTTGCAGCTTGATCACGGAGTCGCCTGAGGAACAGAAACCTCATTCCAGTCGCATTTGCTGCTCTAAGTACTGAAATGTCCATTCAATAAATTTCACAGCATCACTGTGGCTGACTTTTCTTTCTTGTCGATGGTCCTCTTCCTCCTCTTCCTCTTCTTCCGAATCGTCACCTTCTACGTCACGCTCTTTGACAGCTGTGATGATTTCATCCTTTCCTAATGAATCTGATGCTCCGTCGAGATCCATCCATTCATTGACATCATTGCTTTAAGGCTCTTCACACCCTGGGATTCTTTTCATGAGTTCAATCAAGTCGCTATTTTCAGAATTGATTCCATCGTCACCCGACAAATCACTGCCTTTGTGATCTAGAAGTTTCCTCCAAGAACGAATGAGGGTTATGGTCTCAAGCTCGATCCAAGATTGAGAGACTCATCCAATAACATCTAATAAATCGATCTTCTTTAGTTTAGCCGTTAGCTCCTCACTCGATTCCAAGGACAACACCAAAGATGACAAAAGCTTACGCGTGCAAACAATAGCCTGCCCCAGCTGGGCAGGTAAAGGGTGCGTTGAACGACCTTGGAAAACTCAGTAACGTAGTCTGAGTCTCTAGCGCTCTTGCGCGGCCTATGTACTGATCGAAAGCTTTGTGTTACGGGCGGTGTAAAAATATATTAATTCACCGTCCCTGTCGAGTTTTACGGAATGTCGAGTTTTCGGGAATCGAGTGTGAGAGGTTCTACTGTACCTTCTTCTTGGTCTACCTCGACTCCTCTTACCCTCCGCTGCCGAGCTCATGAGTCTGTTAGGTAACATTGCTTCTCCCATGCGTGTAGTTCGTGGTGTGGGTTCCTGTAGTCATGTCCTAGTTCATGAACCACGGGCAACATATGAGTGGCCAATTAAGTGGTCCTGACAGTTGGGATACCAGTTACTTTGTAATAAGGTTGGGCATCTCAGACATATTCTGAGTTGTGGCCACCTATCTGCTCAGACGGCAAAGACTACCAAATCCACCGGTTAGTCCCTCAACCGTTAGGAGTAAAACCCAGTGGGGCCCTGGGCAAGTAAACCTAGCAACCTGCTTCCCATGTACTTCAATATCATGCTGGCAACAATCAGAGCAAAATGCCTCGGACCTTTGGAGGTGATGGAGTCCCACCTCTAATTGACAGACCAGGGACTCCTCAGATACGACTATCTTCTTATATACCGGGTTATCAAAAAGTCAGTATAAATTTAAAAACTCGCCGTGGAGGCTCGAGTCCTCCCTGGGGCATGGGCGTGTGTGTTTGTCCTTAGGTTAGTATACCTAGGTGTAAGTAGTTTGTAAGCTACGGACTGATGACCACGCAGTTTGGTCCGATAGATTTACAAACATTTGAACATTTTGAAATTTAAAAACTTAAAAATAATCACGGAATAATGTAGATAGAGGTGTAAATTTTTACTTACCTGTTTGGAATGACATGCGGTTCTATTAGAACAAAAAAAAGTACCAAAATCAAAATGTCCGACAGATGGAGCATCATCTGACCAGAAAAGCAATAATTAGCATAACAAATTAAGACAAAGCAAAGATGATGCTCCTTACAGGAAATGCTCAATACGTTCACCATCATTCCTCAAAAATAGCTGTAGTGCGGGAATAATGTTGTGAACAGCACTGTAAAGCATGTCCGCAGTTATGGTGAGGCACTATCAGTTCCGATCGAAAGATTCACTTGAATGCCAGTCTTGTTTAAAAAACTGTATTACAGCACCGGTGCATACACTGTTGCCCAAACATTCAACACTAGATTAACTGAGGGCAAAACCTATGACCTAGAAGGATTTTAGTAGTGAGAGCTTGTCATCTGTTGCGACTCTCATTAATGTTTTTACTCCGACTTTTTTTTTCCAACTTCTAATAAAACCTCATGTCATTCCAAGCATGTGTGTCAATTTTGACCTCTCTATCTACATTATTCCATTATTTATTAAGTTTTCAAATTTATACTGACTTTTTGATCACCCTGTATAACCCTTTAGTGACCAGTGGAAACTATAGTTCCCATCTATTTGTTTTTGCTATAAGTTCAGAGGCACTCCGTGTTCCCACTTCTAACTTGTACCGTCTCTGTTAGAGTGTGCTGACTACATATATATTGTCTACAGACGCGCGAAAGTGGTTGTTTTTCTACATTTTTAGTTAGTCAATGCAGAAGCGCGGTTTATGCAGGAAAACAAGCCTCTGTTTCGACCGTACCAGCGTTTTTTGTATAGCGTGCATTTCTTATGCGTGTGAAATGACTTGTGTTGCATTTGTCAGCTTTTATATATAGGAAGGAGATAGTATTCGTGTATATCAGCTGCGCGAACGGTATGCTGTAGGTCGTCGTTCATGTAAGTGGTGGCACAGACTAATTTTCTTTCGTGCGGATTTGGCAGTTATCAGTGCCTACATTATGTGGAAGTTACAGAAGACAGAAGCTAACATTTAGTTTGCATTTGGCAAGCCAGCTCATCTCCGGCTTCTCAAGTCGTTAGCGAAGGCCCGGTCATTTTCAGACACCGATTTCGGACCTCTTGGTAAGTATGGAAGTGCGATTACGCATGTCAATCACATCGCGATTACGGGCAGCATGGCGTTCACGCCTGAGCCTCAGGACGTGCGCTAGCAGCGTATTTCGGGTTTTTCAAGCGTCAAATTCGCGTCGCAATATCTCGGGATGTAATTGGAATATTGCGATGAAATCAACGCCATTATTCATGTGATTTGTCATACTGTGGATTGCTGAAGAAAAAATATAGGGTGTCCATAAAAAAAGTTTGTATTAAAAATACATTTGCTTTCGTTTTAGAATGTTTCCAAATATGCACATTCATGGGCCCCAGTCGTACATTGACATCGGTCAAAGTCGTTTTCCAATAGCTGTTATTGTTCCAGAGATTTTTGGGTGGACAAGATGGCTGGGACACCATGTATATGCCTCTTAGAGCGCGCATACACACACACACACACACACACACACACACACACACACTCACACACACCAAAATCCTGGATCCCCACTGGTCGCAGGTTGGGCTTCCAGATGTGTGGTCGCCTTAACTTAGCACTCGTGGAGTTGGCGCCCCCGTCGGAGAGAGGCAGAGCACCTGCCGTGTAACGGAGCGTCGGCTTCTGCGCGCTTATCATCTGATTGCGTCCCTCGTATTCCTACACGCAGTGCGGCGTTATTATTACCCGAACCGACTGTGACGGGCTTTTGTGCAGGGCGGTTCGCAACTTGCTCGTACTTTTGGAGTACAATCGGCGCGGCGATAGGTATCGCGAAATAACACACTGGAAACCGCGTGTCGGCATCTCGAGCGGCGCAATTCGTTCCGGCTGGAGTGGTACCTGCCGGGCAGCGAGCGGCTATTTTAATCATTTGCCTCGTAATGGCCGGCCGACGGCGAGCGATCCCGGGATGTCCTCTGAGGCTGCGCAAACTTTACTTTTTCTCGCGGCCATTAATCGGGCATCATTAATCATGCGCCCAGTATGCGGACGGGCGGGTTGTTAGGACTCGGAATGGTCTCGGGGAGGCGATCGGAGCGTGAAAGACGAGCGAGTGGCTGGCGAGGCGCCTGGGGGCCTGGGCGGCGGTCACGTGGCTCTTGGATGTCCAGGCCGAGGCGGCTCTCCCTGTAGCTGTGGAGGGAGGCGGTGGAAAACTTACACTGGCGGTATTCACTAGGGTTTCTACATCTACATAGATACTCTGAAAATCACATTCAAGTGCCTGGCAGAGGGTTCATTAACCAGTTTCATAACTTTTCTCTACCGTTCCATTCTCTAATAGCGCGCGGGAACAAAGAGCACCTAAATCGTTCCGTTTTCGATCTGATTTCTCTTATTTTATTGGGATGGTCATGTCTCCCTCAGTAGGTGGGTGATACCAAAATATTTTCACATTCAGAACTAAAAGTCGGTGATTGAAACTTCGCAAACAGATCACGCCGCAATAAATAACGTCTTTCTTTTAATGATTTCCACCCCAATTCGTGCAACATTTCCGTGACACTTTCCACCCGGTAACGTGACAAAACAAAACAAGCTGCCCTTCTCTGAACGTTCTCAATGTCTTCCGTCAGTCCCACCTGGTGAGGGTTCCACAAGGGACAACAGTACTCCAGGAGGGGACGCACAAGTGTGATGTAGGCAGTCTCTTTGGTGGAGCTGGTGCATCTTCGACGCGTTCTGCCGATGAAACGTAACCTTTGGTTCGCCTTCCCCACAATATTTTCTATGTGTTCTCTCCAGTCAAAGTTGTTCGTAATTGTAACTCCTAGGTATTTGGTAGAATCTACGACCTTAAGGTTTGACTGATTTATCGCGTAATTGAAGTTCAGCGGATTTCTTTTAGTGGTCATGTGTATTACTTCACACTTTTCTTTATTTAGTGTCAATTGCCAATTTTCGCACCAATTTTCTGAACTGTTTTGTGTTATGAAGCAGCTAAGCCGGTAAAACCTTATTCAGAAGCAAGAACAGCAAATTAAAACCTAAAAATACACACATGTAATCAGTTCATGGTACCCACTACTGGGAAAGGTTGGGCCAACGGTCATTTCTCCATTTGCACAACAAGATTTATTTAACAATTACAACAGCAGGCACCTACAACTTGAAGCTGTAAATCAGACAAATTTCAATGACTGAGCGCACAAGTAGCCTAGATTTACAACAGATGCGGCCAAAGAGGCTTGCAATAAAACATGCCCAAAATAAATTAATTAACGCCTTACTGTCGTACTAAATGGGGCCTGTATTAAAATACATTACTCATAGTGAAACATTGAATCATACATATGAAATAAAATAAATGTTGAAATGTTTGTAATTCTATCGGACCAATCTGCGTGGTCATCAGTCCGTAGCTTACAAACTACTTAAACCTAGGTAAACTAACCTACGGACAAACACACGCACCCATGCCCCAGGGAGGACTCGAACCTCCACGGCGAGCAACCGCGCGCTCCGCAGCGAGACGCTTTAGACCGCTCGGCTACTCCACCGCGGCAGGAAATAAAACATGAAATATCAAACCAGGTAGGAACGGAGTTACAATAACAATATAATAATTAATTAATTAATTAACGCCTTACTGTCTTACTAAATGGGGCCCGCGTTAAAAGACATTAATCTTAGTGAACATTGAACCATACGTAGGAAATAAAACATGAAATCAAACCAGGTGGGATCAGAGTTTCAAAACAATATATATGTATATTTTACGGTCCCACGTACACTGACGCTCACCGGCGCCTACCAAGCAAGGTAAAAGAAGAATATGCAAATTGTTAATGATGGTAGCGGGCGTAACCTGCCAGAAAGGAAGAAATACTCAACTTGAGATTCCCGACCGCTCGTATCAGCCACCTAGGCCCTGGGCGCCGAGGACTGCACTGCACCGCCCGGCACGATCAACCGCCACCGGCTGGCCAGCCAAGCTCATGTATGAAAAAGATAGACTCAGATTAACAGCATGAACATTTAAAATTTACAACCTTAACTGAATAACCACTCCCATGAACCACAGACATTGCCGAGGTCGGGTGGCTTGCGTGCCTCAACGATACAGATAGGCGTATAGGTTGTAGATAAAGAGTAAAGAGGAGATACTGTACTGAGAGAAGAATTTGACAGAGCCCTGAAAGACCTAAGTCGAAACAAGGCCCCTGGAGTAGATGATATTCCCTCACAGCTACTGAAATCTCTGGGAGAACCAGCCATGACAAAATTGTTTCACCTGGTGTAAGATGTATGAGACAGGTGAAATACCCTCAGACCTTAAGAAAAATGTTATAATCCCCATTCCAAAGAAAACAGGTGCAGACAGGTGTGAAAACTACAGAACAGTTTAATAAGTCATGGTTGCAAAATATTAACACGAATTATATACAGAAGGATGGAAAAGCTGGTAGAAGCCGACCTCGGGGAAGATCAGTTTGGGTTCAGGAGAAATGTAGGAACACGGGAGGCAATACTCACTTTACGGCTTATCCGAAAAGATAGATTAAGAAAAGGCAAACCTTCATTTCTATCTTTTGTAGATTTGGAGAAGGCTTTTGACAATGTTGATTGGAATAAACTCTTTCAAGTTCTGAAGCAATCAGGAGTAAAATATAGGGAAAGGAGAGTTATTTACAACTTGTACAAAAGCCAGACTGCAGTTATTAGACTCGAAGGGCATGAAAGGGAAGCATCAGTTGGGAAGGGAGTAAGACAGGGTTGTAGCCTTTCTCCAATGTTGTTCAATTTGTATATTGAGCAAGCTATAATGGAAAGCAAGGAGAAATTTGGTGAAGGAATTAAAGTTCAGGGGGAAGAATTAAAAACATTCGTTTTGCCGACGACATAGTAATTCTGTCAGATACAGCAAAGGACCTGGAAGAGCAATTGAACGGAATGGACAGTGTGCTGAGAGGTGCATATAAGATGAACATTAAAAAGAGCAAAACTAGGGTAATGGAGTGCAGTGTAAGAAAATCAGGTGATGCTCAAGGAATTAGTTTGGGAAACGAAGGAATAAAAGAGGTAGATGAGTTTTGTTACTTGGGCAGTAAAATAACAAATGATGGTCGCAGTACAGAGGATATAAAATGCAGAATGGCAATGGGTAGAAAAGCGTTCTTGAAAAAGAGAAATTTGTTAACATCGAATATTGATTTAAACCTAAGGAAGTCCTTTCTGAAGGCATTTGTATGGAGTGTTGCCTTGTATGGGAGTGAGACATGGACGATAAACAGTGCGGACAGGAAGAGGATTGAGGCTTTTGAAATATGGTGCTACAGAAGAATGCTGAAGATTAGGTGGGTGGATCGCGTAACTAATGAGGAGGTACTGAACAGAATTGGGGAGAAAAGAAATTTCTGGCATACCTTGACTAAAAGAAGGGATAGATTGGTAGGACACATTCTTAGACATCAAGGAATTGTGAATTTAGCGTTGGAGGGAAGTGTGTGGGGTAAAAACCGCAGAGGAAGACCAAGAGATGGATACGGTAAGCAGATTCAGAAAGATGTTGGTTGCCGTTCTTATGTGGAGATGGAGAGATTTGCTCAGGATAGGTTATTGTGGAGAGCTGCGTCAAACCAGTTTCCGGACTGAAGACCACAACAACAACTGAATAAATGGGTAACTGACCATTAATCTAAACAGCCCCAATCGTAACGGGTTGAACATATAAGAATCATCAACTCAACCAATAAAATAATAACTGACAAATCTAAACGTCACCTGCCTAAATACAATCAGGAAGAGCCACTGGAGATAACAACAACAAACTGTTTAATAGCGACTGTGTCTGTACCCTTAATAATAATAACACGTTAACAGCATGACATGGATAGATACATACACAACAGGTGATATAACAGACTACAAATAACTTAAAATGGTAATTCAATTACCAGGTCAAGTAAATCCAAGGATAGTGCTCGAAAGAGTGTTTGCACTGTCAACACACATGGCCACGAACTGGAATAACAGGTATCTCGGGCCAATAACACACAGAACGGTAATACCATTAAACCGCCGTCACACACACACACACACACACACACACACAAACACAAACACGCACGCTCTCAGCGTACCCACCTGTGCCTTTTCTGCAAGAAAACTAAATTAGCAGTGCACTGAGTACAATTTCATACACATGTATAGAAGGCTCTAGTCGGTGACTAGGTGAGCACATAAATAATCAGCTACGAGTCTTTAAATGTTGTTACTAGGTACACCTGCACAGTAGCTCGTCATCAATACTATCCTTACAAACCCGTTTCCACTCTCAAACACATGGAAATCACAACCAGTCCGCACACACAGAACTCAGCAGTCTCGGTCTCAGTTGCTAGCACTCTAGAAAAACGTGATGGCACATCAACAGACAAGAGTGGCCTCTCTTCCTGTCTCTTTCACGCAGACCTGTTATTCCAACCAGCAGCACTCAAAATCATGGCTCCAGAGATCCGGACGACGCGGCCAGTGTTCGCACGCTCAGGACCAGCCCAAAACAACCCGCACGGCCAAGCCGACTCGTTCCCCGGAAAACACGCCGTGAGCCACTGGAACCGCAGTCTCCGACGCCAAGTCAACGACCCTCTCTCGTCCGTCCGTCACGAGGCATCGAGCTCAGGCTAAGATAACACAAGCAGTCGCTAACATCGATACACGAACCGCAACGGTTCAGTTTCATATATACTGTCTTACAGTTACTATATTTTTTGCTTCTACAGGGTAGCTCAAACAATCCAAACGCTTGGGAAAGACTTGAAGAAAGTCGATAGCTTTAACTACTCACTAATAACAATGTCCAGCAATCGCAATTCTGCAATGGGAATAGCCCACGGAGAGCAGGTATGATGGATGAACTGGAAAAGGGCGTCAGGTGTATTGTGTGATAGAAGAATAAAGTTGAAGAGGAAAGGAATGGTGT
This sequence comes from Locusta migratoria, assembly GCA_026315105.1. Classification (NCBI taxonomy): domain Eukaryota; kingdom Metazoa; phylum Arthropoda; class Insecta; order Orthoptera; family Acrididae; genus Locusta; species Locusta migratoria. The sequence goes on along the minus strand of CM048750.1, from coordinate 151,078,322 downwards.
ATAAGTCAGTAATGAGACCTGCAATGATTTATGGAGCAGAGTCACGGCAACCGACTAGGGCACATTGTAAGGCAATGGATATGGCTGAAACGCGGCGTCATCACAGCAAATAGCATCAGGAATAGAGTAGGAGGCAGTAGTAGAGTGACGGAGTTATTAAAGATTTCAAATCAAAATGTTCAAATGTTTGTAGAGCCTAAGGGACTTAACTACGGGGTCATCAGTCCCTAAACTTCGAACTCCCGACCATAGTGTATTAAATATTTCAGGGAGAAACATCTAAGGGGAGTGGACGTATGGAACCGAGGGAAATGCTTCATAAATGGCTTCTGATTGGATAACGGTCTGAGTGACGATTCATTTTTATATATAAAGATTTAAAAAAATATTTATTTTTATTTTTTCTTATATGTAAATAGGGTGTTGTATCTTTATTGTGTGTGTGGATCTGGGTGGTCGGTTACTTTCATTTTACATCTTTTCACTGATGAGGGAAACGATCCGACAATGCTTCTAGTTTGTTTGCAAATCGATTATCAGTTGACGAGATATGTGAAAACATTCGACAATAGTTGGGACAACAGAGAACAAGGGCCATTTAAAAAGTCCGTGCAAAGTCCGAGACGTGGCACCACCGGGGCGTATTGAGGTCATGTTTAGTTAGTAGGATCTTTGGAAAGAACGCACACCAAGTTTCAGCCGTGTTACTCCATTTTTTTTTTTTTTTTTTTTTTTTTTTTTTTTTTTTTTTTTTTTTGTGTTTGGCATTCGTGTGAATCAAGGAAGTCGAGTGATTGTCAAAGAATGGACGAAACTGAATTTCGCGTGGTGATTACACTTTACTTTATGAAAGGCAAAACGTCTCAGGATACTAAACAGAAGCTCGATAAACATTATCGTGACTCTGCACCTTCGATTAGAACAGTTTGTAAGTGGTTTCAAAATTTTCGGATTGGCCGTATGGGCACAAGTGATGCTGAACGTTTTGGATGCTCTGTGGAGGTTACGACTCCAGAAATCGTTGATAAAATCCATGATGTGGTGATGGATGACAGAAAAGTTCAGGTGCGTGAGATTGCTAGTGATGTGGGCATCTCGAATGAACGGGCACACAATATTTTGCATAAACATTTGGACATGGTGGGTGGAGCGATTGCTCACGTTTGACCAAAAACGGAATCGTGTGACGTGTTGGCAAGGAAGGTTTGCAGCTGTTTAGAATTATCTGCAGGATTTTAAGGGTCGTTTCGTTACTGCAGGATACTCCTGAGACAAGGGAGAATCTGTTCAAATGTTCAAATGCCTGTAAATCTATAGGACCAAACAGCGTGGTCATCAGTCCGCAGCTTACAAACTACAGTACTTAAACCTAGCTAAACTAACCTACGGACAAACACACACACCCCTGCCCCAGGGGGACTCGAACTTCCACGGCGAGCAACCGCGCGCTCCGCAGCGAGACGCTTTAGACCGCTAGGCTACTCCATCGCGGCGGAGAATCTGTACCAAAAAAAGGCGATGACCAGTCCTTCGGGCGGAAAGGTTATGGCGACGGTGTTTTGGGATACACGAGGGATATGCCACGGTGAAGTAACCGAGCGGTCTAAAGCTTCTCGCTGCGGAGCGCGCGGTTGCTCGCCGTCGGAGGTTCGAGTCCTCCCTGGGGCATGGGTGTGTGTGTGTTGTACTTAGGTTAGTTTACCTAGGTTTAAGTAGTTTGTAAGCTACGGACTGATGACCAACGCAGTTTGGCCCCATAGATTTACAAACATTAGAACATTTTTACGCGAGGGATAATCCTCATCGACTATCTGGAACAAGGTAAAACTATTACAGGTACATATTATTCATCGGTTTTGGACCATCTGAAAACCGAGTTGCAAGAAGAACCTCGGTGATTGGCCCACAAAAAAGTCCTTTTCCATCTCGGCAATGTACTAGCACACACCTCAGCAGCAGTGGTGGCAAAATTATTGGAGATACGATAACAGTTTGTAACGCCACCACTGCGTCCACCTAATCCTCGATGGGCGAAGTTGCCGTTACATTCTATTTTATGCTTAATCATTTAATAATTGTCCAATGATTTGACGGTATGGGATGCGGACAATTACTAGGTTGATCCATAACAGTAAACTATGTTAACTTCCTTTATTATGGAACGACAAATGTTAAAAACTCTTCCCTTTAAATACACTCATTAAATAACCGCGTCTACAAGTCCACACTGAAACATTTCAATATGCAACTGCAACCCATATGCGATACGAAATGTTCAAATGTTTGTAGAGTCTATGGGACTTAACTACGAGGTCATCAGTCCCTAAACTTACAAACTACTTATGAACTAGCTTATCCTAAGGACGGCACAAATATCCATGCCCGAGGGGGATTCGAACCCCCGACCGTAGAGGCCGTGCAGATCGTGACTGAGCGCCTCAGTCCCCTCGGCCACCGCGGCCGGCTATGCGATACGACGGAATGGCAAAAACTTTAGCCACCACTAAACGCAGGTTACGAACTCACTGTCGACACGCTACCGCCTCGCTCTGCGGTCGGCGGTGGACTGCCGCACCCCGGCCCAGAGTTGCCAGGTTTTTCCATCACTCTGTCGCCAAATTTTAAACAAATAGTAGCCAAAATATCGCCATCTTTTCATCAATAAAATGCCAAAATATAACCATCTTTTCATCAGTAAAAATATCCAAATATCGCAACCATTAATCTGTTAACATTATTATGCTCTGGTAGTTATGGCATGTTACTCGACAATGATAATTCTGAAATTCAGGGAGTAAGCTGGTTACTGAGTACTGAGCACTCTCACATTCACAGACATCAGACTGAACTTTCCAAGGAAACTCATACTTCGCAGAAACATTTATCTGAGTCCATCCAAGAACTGAACCCAGACACACCACCAACTGACAATGAGGCCAGTTAAAATAAATGTTTGTAAAGTCTATGGGACTTAACTACGGGGTCATCAGTCCCTAAACTTACAAACTACTTATGAACTACTTACAAACTAGGACGGCACAAATATCCATGCCCGAGGGGGGATTCGAACCCCCGACCGTAGTGGCCGTGCTGACCGTGACTGGAGCGCCTCAGTCACCTCGGCCACCGCGGCCGGCCCAGTTAAAATATTGTCACATTGTAAATATAATAGAGAGACTCCGGAAATTCAGTTACATTTAACTATCAGATTTATTAATTTCATAACGTACAAAAATTACAACACAAAACTGTTCAAGAATCATTCTATCAAACTTACACAATGGATAACCTCAATTCATAGTTTCGATTACCAATCACTTTTATCTTCTTAAAAACAAATATTTACAGATGTTAAATAGAGTTATTGAATCTTTCAAACATTTCTTTAATACACAAAAAAGCATTACAACATTATGAGGTGAGGTAATTTATAATAATGCACTAAGCAATCCATACTTTGAGGTGAGATGAACTATAATTCATAATAAGTAGTCATGACACTACACTTAAAAATCAGCCATTAGAACGACTGGGAAATCACTGCGTGTTCTCCATCGACATTTATACTCTACAAACCATTGTTAACCACTGTGAAGTGCGTAGCCAAGGGCTCCCTTCACAGTAGCAGTTGTTACGAATTTCTGTTATGTTGACGTGTGGAACGCGGAAAAAATTACTGTTTGAATGCCTCCTTGCATTCTGTAATTTATATAACCTTATCCTCATGTTCTCAGCGGGAGCCATACAAACGGTGTTGTAGTATACTTCGCGATATCCTTTAAAGCCTGTTCTCGAACCATCGTAAGTAGGGTACATGAGGTAGTTTACGTCTATCTTCAACAGTCTGTAAGCTGAATTTGTTTACATCTCTGTCACACACTTCCACACATCCATGATACTTGAAAACATTTGTGCTAACTTGTGTAGGTTGATTACATTTCTCCAGCATTCTACCGAAGTTTAGCCGGCATCATTCACGCAATGTCTAATGTTCAAATGTTTGTAAATCTATCTGGTCATCAGTCCGTAGCTTACAAACTACTTAAACCTAGGCAAACTAACCTAAGGATAACACACACACCCATGCTCCAGGGAGGACTCGAACCTCCACGGCGAGCAACCGCGCGCTCCGCAGCGAGACGCTTTAGACCGCTCGGCTACTCCACCGTGGCATGCAATGTCTAAAGAGTGATTGCTTTACATTCGTTGTATTTGAAGTAAAATAAAATAGCCATTAAATCGCCAACCAATTCCTTTAATAGCCAAATTTAATCGCCAGTCGCCAGATTGCTAGAATGGCTACTATTATAAGAAAAAGATAGCCAAGAATGCGAAAAATCGCCACACCTGGCAACCCTGCCCCGGCCAACAAACAAAGAACATTCCAACCTAAGCATTGTTGCCAGCAGCTCTCGCTGCACGCGAATGGTAACTATCGTTCTGCCAAAACGTACCAAAGAGGTTACTAACCTAAAACCCTGTATCCTCACAAGTTCGTTTCACATCCCCACCACCACCACCTACTGTCCAGACTTGGCTCCCTCTGACTGCTATTTGTTCAGTGGCAGCGCTAGGCTTCGGCGACGTCGGCCACCGCCGACGGCCTCGCGCCTGTGGGGGCCTCGCAAAACTTTGTTAAAATTTTACTTTTTTAAAAATATTTGTTGTTTAACGGCGCTTTCCAACTGCTAGGTTATGTAGGGACGACCTACATCTAATTTACACTAGCTTAACCAATGGACGAACATTCGTACCCAAGGGTGGGATTCGACCCCCGGCGAGAGCGATCTCGCTCTCCGTGGTATGATAGTGCGCTCGGCCATTCCCGGCCGGCAGCTATTTAGTTGGCCGTACTTATTTCCGTATGAGTGCAGCAGTGATGCATTTTTTTAGTTAAATTCTTACAAAAAAAAATATCTTCACTACACTTTAGAAAAAGATTTGGAAGAAGTATATCCGAATGTTTATATAACAATCAAAATCATGCTCAGATCCAGTCAATACAGCTTCGGCCGAGAGAAGCTTCACAAACTTAAAATTGATTAACTTTAAAAGCACAATGGTCCAAGAGAGACTATCTGCGTTCTCAGTACTATCAACTGATGCCGAAATAGCGGCTAGTATTAAGATATAGTATTAAAAAATTCAGTGAGACGAAAAGGTGAAAAGCTCCTCTAATTTTTTTTTAATTGTAATTTTGTCATTGCAATAATACTCGTATATTATACTAATAGAATTTAAGTATAATGATTATTGATGTATAATGTAGCTCATTTAACATTTTCTTCATTAATGAAAAAATGAAAGAGGCCTCGCAAAGACGAGTTAGCCGACGCCCAGTTTTCCCAGTTTTCGTCTAGCGCCGCCACTGTATTTGTTCCCCAATTTGAAGAAATGGCAGGCGGGACGAAGAGTTCGTTCTAACGAGGAGGTGATTGCAGAAACGAATAGTTATTTTGGAGGCTTGGACAATTCCTATTATTCGGAAGGGATCAACATATTAGAACAGCGTTGGAGGAGACTATGTCGGAAAATAAGAATGTTTTTCCCCAAACACGTCATCAGTTTTTATTGTTGCGCGTACTTTACAACCGCATGCCTGTGCTCGCGGCTTGGCGCACTGGCTGCAGCGGAGAAGGCACCCCGGCGGCAGCTGGCGATTAATGGCTGCTGTGGCCGGCGTACATCTGGCGGCGCGGCACGGCGCTTTGATGAGGAGGCCGGCCGTCACGCTGCTAGCCGCTAGCCGCGCCGTACACGCCGCGCGGCCAGGGGTCGCAGCAGACACGATGACCGACCGGCCTCCAAAGGCCCGCACACGCACAGCCACAGGCCCACAATAGCGCCGCGCCGCGCCGGCCAGCTCTTTGCTGCTCGCATTGTGCCGGGGATAGCGACGCAGGCATCGATTTCTTATCTGACACGCTAGAATGCACGCACCGGCACTGACAATAGCGCAACAAGGCGGCAGCGTCGGCACGAAACGTAATTCATAAGACATACGATACAGATGAGACATTCACTTGATTGCAAAATCGAGACAAGTGAACAAAATACTATTTGTCCACGATAACTTGACGATTGAGTTTGTGCTGCCACAAGCGGAGAAAATCCACACTATTGCAAAGCTATTCATTTGTCTCTGAGCACTGCCAACATTAAGCTGCCAGATAACGCGCGTGTGTACGAAGCATTGGAAGTATTGCTGCAGCCTACCCACTGCAAGTTACATGTAATTTTCACAAGCTGGGATGTCAAGTTACCGTGGACATATACGAGGCGCGTCCAGAAAGTAAGTTCCGTTTCAATGTATCTCCGCTGCAGCCCTGCGATTGCAGTTCCGCACATGCGCTGTAGACTATGTGTATCAAGGAGAAGAACGAACGCCATTTGGAGATCGCTGTCAGTTACGTACGATTTGTTGTGCTTGTTTGAAATGTCGGCGTTGATTGAAAATCCCGCCACCTGTGAAATCAGGTCGGTGATTCGGTTTCTGAATGCGAGGAAACCAAGTGAAATTTATCGGCAAATTTGCGATGTTTTATGAACCAAATGCGATGAGTGATTCGATGGTGAGAAGATGGGTCCGACAGTTCAATGGCGGGCGTAGTGATGTGCACGATGAAGAACGAAGTAGGCGTCCACCTTTGGTTACAGAAGAACTGGTTCACGCGATTGATGACAAGATCCAGGAAAACCGTAGGTTTACAATTAGTCCTGTCGCTATGAACTTCCTCCACATTTTACGATCACTGATGCATGAAATTGTTACAGGCGTCAGATTTCTATGAAGAAGGTATACAAAACCTGGTGCCACGCTATGACAAATGCCTGCAACATTTCGGCAGTTATGTGGAAAAGTAGTTTAAGAGTGGTAGAATTTTGTGCAATAAAAATTTCTTCTCTATCTGTGTACAATTTCATTTTATTACCAAACGGAACTTACTTTCTGGACGCGCCTCGCAGTACAGTGAGTACAAGCAGACAAATACACAGAAACATCACAAATGCGTCGGGCAACCTTATGCCGCGGTACGTGCCGGGGCTCAGTCCGGCTTTCGTTGGATAGACATCTGATACTGCACTCATTGATAAGTTGTTGTTGTGGTCTTCAGTCCGGAGACAGGTTTGATGCAGCCCTCCAACATACTCTATCCTGAGCAAGCCTCTTCATCTCCTAATAGGAACGGCAACCTACATCCATTTCAATTTGCTTACTATATTCATCTCTTGGTCTGCCTCTGCGATTTTTACCCCACACACTTCCCTCCAATGCTAAATTCACATTTCTTAATGTCTAAGGATGTGTCCTACCAATCGATCACTTCTTTTACTCAAGGTATGCCAGAAATTCCTTTTCTCCCCAATTCTGTTCAGTGCCTCTTTATTAGTTACGCTATCCACCCACCTAATCTTCAGCATTCTTCTGCAACACCACATTTCAAAAGCCGCTATCCTTTTCCTGTCAGCACTGTTTACCGTCCACGTTTCACTCCCAACAAGGTAACACTTCACACAAATGCCTTCAGAAAGGACTTCCTTATGCTTAAATTAATATTCGATGTTAACAAATTTCTCTTTTCCAAAAACGCTTTTCTTCCCATTGCACTTCTGCATTTTATATCTTCTGTACTGCGACCGTCACATGTTATTTTACTGCACAGGTAACAAAACTCATCTACCACCTTCATTGTTTCATTACCTAGTTTAATTCCTTCAGCAACGCCTGATTTTCTAAGACTGCATTCCAAATGTTTGTATAGCTTATGGGACTTAACTACGGGGTCATCAGGCCCTAAACTTACAAACTACTTACGAACTAGCTAATACTAAGGACGGCACAAATATCCATGCCCGAGGGTGGATTCGAACCCCCGACCGTAGTGACCGTGTAGACCGTGACTGGAGCGCCTCAGTCCCCTCGGCCACCGCGGCCGGCGACCGCATTTCATTACGCTTGTTTCTCTCTTGTTAATGTTCATCTTATAAGCTCCTTTCAACACACTGTCCATTGAAAAACCATCGGAGTAATCCTTTCGTGCATAACACCCGCCAACGGTCACAGGTTACACTCCAGCTCTCGTCGTTCCGGAATCTGTCACGGTATAGCATTTACTATGCGCACCGCGCCCCGTCAAAGATTCCGGCGGGCTCAGTATCGATACAGCGCAGCACCACCTATGGCGAAGGTGGCAACTAATTATCGAAGTTACCAAGGGGGTTAGAATACATGGAGAGGCCCTTACGCTGAAAAATTGAAGCCAACCGCCGCCATCTTTCTAAGTTTCGGAGAAGCTATTAATAAAATACTTCCGGCTATGACACCGCGTCGTTATTTTATAAACTCTACCGACGTTTCGGTCAATGTTGCAGGCGGCCTTCATCAGGGTCTGTGTTTGATTGCTGAATGTACTATCGCTTGGGGTTTATATATATCAGCAGATGAGGGAGAGGAAGGGAGACGTTGCTTTTCTTTTATTGATGGTTATATTATTGCACGCCATTGGTAGAAAGGGCAGTGGTTATTGGTGTTTTAAAGGCTTGTTTTTCATATGATTGGAGGTTGCTTTCTTCTCCCTTCCTCTTCCTCATCCGCTGATATATATAAACCCCAAGCGATCGTACGTTCAGCAGTCAGACACAGACCCTGATGAAGGCCGCCTGCAACAAACGTCGGTAGAGTTTATAAAATGACGACGCCGTCTCATACCCGGAAGAATTTTATTGATAATGACAACAGCTGCGGAAGTCTACGTTTGCATTTTGGAGAAGTATTAGTATTGTAAAGTTAACGTTTTATGTCACTGAAGACATGGATAAAACTTCCGACGGTTTTGTCGTGACGTACAACATGTTAAAGAAGTGCAAATTAGCCGTTAAAAATTAAGTTATCAAATACATTATGATGAGTATTTATTACTATTCGTTCAAGAAAGTATATTGTTTGAAAGTAAATACTTTACAGTGACTGTCAGTCAGTTCATTAACAGTAAAAGAGTCGATTTAACGCGTAGTTTTAACGGAGAAATAGCATTCCAAACCTGACCAAGATGGCGGACAGGCTTCAACTGACGTATGCGCTCGGCATAGAGAATGCCATCTCCCTTCATTCTAACCTCCTTGGAAATTACAGTACAATGCCTGGGCGCCACATTCGAGGGTGGGGGTTTAAATAGTGACAACACTGCTGTGGAGACACTATGCAAGGAATCTACTATTGTCTCTGATAGCACATGTTGTTGACATATCTACCTCAAGGTAAAGATAAAGCAGTCAACAATCCGAAGACTGGTTTGAACACCACAGTGCTTGCTTGATTGATTGATTTTCTCAGGGAAGCCAAAACAGTCTTAGTCCAACCCGCCACAGCCCGCACCGAAACTAAGTTTATTGTGCTGTATCGCTCCCTGTAAAGCCAACTAATGCCCTTGAACAGTGCAAGGAGTCCCTTTACCAGTTCTTTATTAGACATAATTTCTTCGGGTCTGGTTGTCCCAAATGTTCTGTGCCTTTTACTCTCCAATGCAATGAATTCGAAGATTAGATGTGATGCAGTTTCATCACAGATCCTACATTTAGGGTCCTCTTCTGTTATTCCCATTGTATGTAGGTGTTTTTTGAAATTCCCATGGCCTGTCAGCAATCCAACCATGAGTCTTAACTCTCTCCTGTTCAGGCCCAGGATTGCAGAGCTTCTTTTAAAACATGGCTTTGGCATCAGTACCTTGCCATGTTTTTGTTGATGGCCTTTGGTCCAATATTCTACGTTCTGTCTTCTGAGCCAGTTACGTAGCTCCAATTTTATCATTGCCTTGGTGATTGTCAGGACAGGTTCTGGTCCAATAAATGGAGTCTCTGCCCCCATCCTGGCTAATCTGTCGGCATGTTCGTTGCCACTGATCCCCGAGTGGCCAAGGACCCACAATAGGTTTACTCTATTGCTTTCCCCTAGCTCCACCAGAATCCTGTGACACTCTGCGACAATTGTTGCAGGAGCTGCCAGTGATCTCAGGGCTGCCGGGCTACCTGAATAGATATAAATGCTATGGTCTTTGTAGCACCTACGCAAATTCTCCTTCACACACGCCCTGATGGCAGTGATTTCGGCCTGGAATACTGAGGCCAGTTTCCCTAGGGAGATGACACCCTCAGGTCTTGGCTACACCCCGTATACCCCGGCCCACCACAGTGCTTTACTAGGCATGATTCTGTTTGGAGGTGGTATGCCGTTGCCTTCCTCCGACCTTCGAACTGACCTTACCCAGCCAGTTATAGAGGGACCTTCTCTTTAATGTGGATTCCGAATCAGGGTGCTAGTCGATATATTTTTCACATCAGCAACATTGCCAGAGGTGAATGTAGTGGAAAGTGACAGAAAAAAATCCTAGGACCCGGTGCGGATCGAACCCGCGACCTCTGCACTCATAATCTAGCAGTGTACCACTGTGCTACTGAGCCACACCTCTGTGTTATAGTAGCTGCTAACTGAGATGATGACAAGGCTAGAGTAGTGGTCATCTTTTAACAGGTAGAGTACCACAGTGTGGTGTTGCTGGGAGGCTGCAGTGGGGGTACGCAGGATTCCATGCCGTGCCGTGCCGTGGCGTCGCTAATTGCGGCGCCCGCGGCCAGAGGGCACCGCCGGCTCTTGTTTCGCGCATTAATTGCTGTCGTCCGCGGATTTTTGCCATAATGAAGCCCCGCCCCCCGCTGATTGGGAACGCGATACAGCCACACCAAACTCGCCCCATTGCCCATGCGTTCCCCCACGTGACTCGCCAAAGCGCACTCCCTACCGACCTCGCGTATTTTTTCGTCTCGATTCTTGTAGGGTAGACGGTTACGGCACACGATTTAAGAACATATCCCAGCATATATTCCAAATATTTTTTAAAATTTCTTTATTACTTAATTGATACTTATTAACCCAATACCTTAAAAGTAAATTGGGTTGTTTTATTCTACATTTAATTCCAGTTACAATTCTTATTAATTTCTTAACCCACTAGCCATACTAATACTAGAACATACTAAAGAAATTACAAACAGTGACTGACTGCAGTGTTACAAGTGTGCCACCTGGGTTACAAATTTACTATTATGAAGGCCTGGCCATCGAGCTAAACCCAGTGAGCGTGCCCCTGGCACTGGGCGGCCCAGAACTTTGGATGCACTGCAGTACATTTAAGGTGTTCTTGAATAGTTTTAAGAAAACTACTACTAAAAACCTACACTCTAAACTTCCGCCTAAGTCGAATTCGGTGGTTGCCAAGTCTGTCTCCAGATCCAGAGGAAGGCGGTTTAGCCTATGACGGCGCCCTGTCAGTCCTCCGGCGGCATGACTAGACTTGGCTGTCGCAATCGGTTTGAGTCTTGATCGTGTTTGGTGGTAGTCGGTTAAAGAGGTCATTGTTGGTTGAATGAGTGATTGGCCATAACCATATGACGACTCTAGACTAAAATTTTCGCTCTGCAGCGGAAGAAGGAAGTAAGGACTCTGAGGCGTCGCAGTGGAATAACCGAGCGGTCTAAGGCGCCTTGCTGAGGAGCACGCGGTGGCTCGCCGTCAGATGTTCCAGTCCTCCCTGGGGCATATATACCCGGTGATCAAAAAGTCAGTATAAATTTGAAAACTTAATAAATCACGGAATAATGTAGATAGAGAGGTAAAAAATTGATACACGTGCTTGGAATGACATGGGGCTTTATTAGAACCAAAAAGAAAAAAAAAGTTCAAAAAATGTCCGGCAGATGGCGCTGGACAGCCAGTGACTGCTATCGTGACAGGTGAGAGGTACGTCGATATGTTACAGAATCGCATCATCCCCGGCCTCACCGATTAACACCTGCTGGAACGTACGATTTTTATGCGGAATGGCGCTCCACCCCATATTGCTAGACGCGTGAAAGACGTCTTGCGCGCCTCTTTTGGTGATGATCGTGTGCTCAGCAGCCACTTTCGTCATGCTTGTCCTCCCAGGTCCTCAGACCTCAGTCCGTGCGATTATTGGCTTTGGGGTTACCTGAAGTCGCAAGTGTATCGTGATCGACCGACATCTCTAGGGATGCTGAAAGACAACATCCGACGCCAATGCCTCACCATAACTCCGGACATGCTTTACAGTGCTGTTCACAATGTTATTTATTTATTTCTCTTATGGGACTTAACTACGGGGTCATCAGGCCCTAAACTTATAAACAAAGGACGGCACAAATATCCTTGCTCGAGGGAGGATTCGAACCCCGGAACCGTAGTGGCCGTGCAGACCGTGACTGGCGCGCCGCAGCCCCCTCGGCCACCGCGGCCGAATACATAGCACGTTCCTGAAGTGTAAACATAAGAATAAAACGAAAAATTTAATATATGACCGACATACAAGACGTGTTTTTTAAGTAAGTACCGTTTTGAAATGAAAAAAAAGACGTGTTAAGATATCTCAATAATTTTATGAGCACTGGGTACCTACATCTTTTGTCTACGCACTGACGCCATTACAGTCTGATTCTTCCGTGATTACATTGTGTACTGATTGCTTAAGATGCCCCCGATACTCGTGAGTCCTGCCGACTGTAAACTACGGGCTGTTATAAGATTTCTTAGTGCTATAGGCCTAAAAGCGATCGATATTCATCGCGAGATCTGTGTAGTTTACAGAGAAAAAATTGTGAGTGATGGAATGGTAAGAAAGTGGGTGAGAGCATTTAAAGATGTCCGCACAAATCTGCATGATGAACAACGAGGTGGGCGTCCTTCGGTCGTTAATGAGAGTTTGGTGCAGGAAGTGGACAATAAGGTGAGAAATCCATTTTAACAGAATTTTAGCCGGTACCCTAATAGCGAATTTGAATTTTAGGCGATACGCCGTACCGCCCCAACTAAAGCACTGACCACGGATACTAGAATAGACGGTAGGGGTCAACCGCCGTATGCGCAGTCGTATGCCACGCCACTGACGTCATCAGGAGACCAACACAGTTATCCCGCGCAACCATAACGTTGGTATTATGAGTCTATCTCCACAGAAATGGTTTCCCACTGGCTCTTTATAGTTTATGTATGTATTAAGTAGTTGTAAGCGATAAGTGATGGCTTATTAGTGACGATGGTGTGTTGTGCTGTTGCGTGCTGTACGAACCACGGCAGGCAGAAGAATGCGATATTTCACAGATTACCGAGAGATAAAGAGGTAGGGTTAAAGTGGATAAACGCGTGTAAGCGATTAGATGCTCTCAACCCTGATACTGGTCGTGTGTGTTCAGAACATTTTAAAGAGTCTGATTATATCCGAGACTTAAAAAGTGAACATTTAAACCTTCCATTGAAAGATATATTAAAGACAGTTGCGGTCCCTACTTAGAAGCTGCCTAAGGGCATCGACGCGGTCAAGATAGGTTCTTCTGAATGCCGTGAAGTCAGAGCAGAAAGACGGAACAACCAAAAAGAAGTACAAATGTTATTGTTAACAACAAATAACAAGGATGACTGCGTAAATTGTATAAACAATTCTGATGCGGAAATCAGTTGGTGAACTAATTCCGAAACCCCTCATCGAGCACTGCCGTTGACAATGATGGAATAATTGTAGCTGAATTAACTAAAGAAGTTGACCATTTAAGAAGTGAGAACAATAAACTAATACATGAAATTATTATTTACTTCGACATGTTCGCAACATTCATACGCAGCAACATATGATCTAAAATGGATAATACGCAGAGTCTACGCAATGCGTTTTTACCTCTACAAAGTCATAAAATTTATTTCAACTATTTACTTCAGTTATACAGCACAAGAAAGTATGCAGAATAATAAAAAGGAATTCAGTACTTCGTCGAGCGGAGATGTCAAGTTGTAAGATGTAAAAAACTCTATTTTTTTACCAAATAGTTTTCCTGTAATCGTTTGATTAGTTTTTTATTGGCGGCCGTCCGTGTTGGCTGTGGTCAAGCCCCTACCACGCCACAGCGGAGAAGCGAGCCAACAGTCCCCGAATTGAAGCAGCTGATCGCCGCCATTTGCAGGGAAGAATCCTAGTACTGGGGTTGTGATTTCAAGAGTATGAGTCGCAGCAAGAGCAAAATGAAGCACGAAATAAAGGCATGTTTGTTTAAAAACAATTACTGGTTATTTCAGACTGTTTAAAAAGTATTCTTAAATGAATGAAGGTTCCTAATTTGCGAAATACGTCTGCTTAGAGACACGAAATTTTAAGAATATAAGGCTCTTTTCCGAGAAGGTGGAGCGAGTTTGAATCGAGATATTTGTACAAGATGATTCCATGAAACTTGTAAAGTAGCAGAGAGTACGATTATTATTTAATCCACGTAATTTTTGTCAGGTTCTGTTTATTTTTTGCCGACTACTCTGTACGTTTTGCACGCTTATTTTTGTACACTACATTTTTGCCTACATTCCTTTCCATATTATATAGAATTTTCTTTCGTCTTCTTCGAATATGAATATGAATAATCGTAATAATCCATACAACTTTAAATATGCATGTCATTCGCACATTACTTTTTAACAGAGATTGTACCCCTGAAAGTGGTTGAGTATGCAACATTTGATCAAATAATGACCATTTACAAAGTACAATCACCAGCTGTTAAGTGTCTAAAAGCAATTATTCGTCCTACTTCCGTATCATACTGATATATATGATTTAATACGCCTAGTTCTTCATTCAGCTCAGCTTAGTAGTTTTAGTAATTAATATGCAAATAAAATATAAGTACATCACATGCAACAAAGTACTTTTCTCGTTTTTAGATAATCATTTGTAAGAGGGAACCTAAAGAAAAATGTCTGTTCAAATGTCTGTAAATCTTTCGGACCAAACTGCGTGGTCATCAGTCCGTAGCTTACAATTTACTTAAACCTAGGTAAACTAAGCTAAGGACAACACACACACCTATGCCCCAGGGAGGACTCGAACCTCCACGGCGAGCAACCGCGCGCTCCGCAGCCAGACGCTTTAGACCGCTCGGCTACTCCACCGCGGCTACGTACTACTGATATGTTACTTTGTTTTTCTCTATAAAATGTGGTGGAATACAACGTTTTGTATGGGTATGACACATTATTTTTAAAATCATTTAGTGTTATTCTAAGCAAGGACCACTGCGGTTTCGAGAAATAAGGTCAAAGTAATTCCTCGTCAGCTATTCTCTTCCCACATTTCAGTTACGTGTTTTTAGGTTTTTAATGTGTAGATGTCTTTTGAAGTACGTCTAACGGAACCTGATGCTTTTCTTATGTTTTTGTGAATATCCGGTACCGTATTCTTGGTTCCTAGTGTCGCGTTTCGTCATTTTTTCCGATAAAATTTTGTGCTGTTAGACAAGTGGAGTAAAACCTACTTTTAGAAGTGTGATACTCTTCCTTAGTTGAATGATAGAATTAACTTTTTGGTGATGACGTCTGTTCGAAACTACGTATTTTCTTCCTGTGGCAGGATTGTTGCTTATTATGGCAAATTACGCAGATCAGAAAAATATGACAATTACTTTGCCGCGGTGGAGTAGCCGAGCGGTCTAAGGCGCCTCGCTGCGGAGCGCGCGATTGCTCTCCGTCGGAGGTTCGAGTCCTCCACAGGGCATGGGTGTGGGTGTTTGTCCTTAGGTTAGTTTACCTTAGTTTAAGTAGTTTGTAAACTACGGGCTGATGACCACGCAGTTTGGTCCGATAGATTTACAAACATTTGAACATTTGAACAATTATAAAATTTGACGTACGGTGTGACGAAAGACGAAAATAAATTCCGCCATTTATCGAGAAAAGACTGTACAGCGTGTAAAATAAAATATCAAAATAACTTTCTTAAAATAAAATAAGTACTTTGTGGCGAACGCCAAGTGCTCAGGACAGAAGTGAACACAACACGAGGGTTCGTCCGCCGGATATGAAAGACCCGAAAACGAAAGGAGATATTTTTACGCTTTCAATTACAAATCAAACTTTGATGTCTCCCCTGAAGTTCGTATGCTGCTATGTATCGTTAAAATCTAACACACGCTAAACGTTTTTACCCTGCAAACTCTATAATATATGTTACAGTGCTTTACTTGATGCTGCAGAGTAACTGAGAACAATAACAAAAATGAACTGAATATTTCATCGAGCAAACCTATCAGACCACTAGATGTCAAAATTTTTTGCGCAGAGTAGATTTCTCATAATCGTTTCATTAAGGCCGCAACGTCGTCGCTGTAGACCGCTCGGCTACTCCACTGCGGTGGAACCTAAAGAAAAACAAGCGCTTATTTCTGCATGAATATACTGTACGGTATAGAAGTAATGACTGATGTGTGAAATATAACATTGTTTTCATCTTCGTCTTTGGTTCCATTCTTACTGTTATAACCATATTTACGCACGGTTTCCCTGGAAATGGTGGCTTCTGTCCCTTTCTATGTGGGGACGCGACACTAGCGCCAGTGAACGGTCTAGTTTTTATTTAGTAAGTCAATGGCTGTGGTCACCGGGTGACGTCACAGCGCACGGCCTGCCGCCCCCCCCCCCCTCGCGACCACCAGCGCGTGACCCCTACCGTCTATTCTAGTATCCGTGGCACTGTCTGTGGGTACGCGTGCCGTACAATGTGATCCGCGTTAACGCTACGTGAAAGACTGGCGGGCCATAGCGGGCGCCTGGTGAGTCCCCGCGCGCCGCTTTGCCGCATACCTCGCCGTGTTTGCCCAAGTGCTAGCGCGCCCGCAGTTTGCTCAGCGAAGCTCCTCCATTAGCCGGTGACAGCCCCCACCCCGGCCGCGAAATCCTAGGCGCCCCACCCGCCAATATCCGGCCAGTGTGTGCCGCGGGGCTCGCGATATTGGACATCTTACAGGCCATAACGAATGCACAGGCAGTGGGCATCGACATCCACTTACTTTGGTTTAAAGGACAACAATGCATACACCACAATGAAACAGTAGACTGCCTCGCCAAGAGAAGTATTACGGAAGGACAACACTGCCCCTCGTCGATTCCATATACAGACTTCCGATCGATGCCTATCGCACTTGGGACCACGAATGGCACGTCTCTCAAGCGTTTAAGGGAGGACACCTGGCAGCTATACAACCAAATGTCACCTGTCGACCATGATTCTCGTCTATGAAGCTTAGTAGACGTCATGCGTCTCTCATTCGGATGACACTGGGACATGGATGTTACCCTGCCCACCTGCACCGTTTGAAAATCATCGCTTCTCGGCATTGCGACAAAGATCCAACGACAGTGGCGGGTCTCAATCACATTATACTGGCATGCACCAAATACACGGTCGCACATTATACTGGCATGCACCAAAAACACGGTCGCACAAGTGTCTTCTACAGAAAGCTGGTTGCGAGGAGTTACCCCCTCCCCACAAGTGTCACTGCCTTACTTCATGGATTCGACAAGTTTAAGTATAGTTTACTGAAGGACTACCTCAAAGTAACAGCTCTAATTTAAAAACTGGTGTGTTTAACTTCAACATGCACAGATTGAAACTGCATAAGTAATTTTATATTATAGTGTCCAAATGATAAGCCAAGATCGCAAACTACCAATTTATTAAGTGACGACCGGTTTCGGTGCACTGTGTCACCATCAACTGGTCATATATATAATCTTGTCATCTTGTTAAAAAATTGGGTATAAAATAAGAAGTGCAACATTGCACTTAGTCACTATAAAAAATAATAAAAAAATTAAAAAAATACTTAAGTGAAAAACATGACAGCTTACAAAATACTGACAGCTCTGAATTTTAAGAGCTGTCAGTATTTTGTAACCTGCCATGTTTTTAACTTAAGTATTTTTTTTATTTTTTTATTTATTTTTTTATTATTTTTTTTTATAGTGACTAATGCAATGTTGCACTTCTTATTTTATACCCAATTTTTTAACAAGATGACCAGATTATGATATATATATGACCAGATGATGGTGACACAGTGCACCGAAACCGTTCGTCACTTAATAAATTGTTAGTTTGCGATCTTGGCTTATCATTTGGAAACTATAAAACGAATTGGTCGCCTCCAGACCAGACGATGTCAGGTAATCTTAATTTTATATTCTATTTTGACTTTTATATCTCTTTGCAACTCTCATTTGGTCCTATGCTGTTTACACTTTTGTTGTATTACATCTGTCACTAGTACTGTTAAATATGTATTGTTTTATATCTTGTACATATGTTTTTTCTGCTTTTATTCTAAGGCTGTATGATGTTAGATACCTATTAATATTGTGATATGCATTGTAAGAATTTCAATTCTATTTTAATCTTGCCACTGTAATAAGCGCTGGCTGTATGGTCACTGTAACCAAAAGCCATAATAAAGAGGAAATTAAAAAAGTACGCCGAGCACACGGCCGCCAGTCGGACTACTGCACTGATGGAAGCGTTAGGGGCGGAGAGGGGACGAGCCCACGACATGAAAACACCCAGAATGTTTTCATCCAGTATTTGGGAGAAAATCTAAGCAGCTCTCTTTGGTTGTTTGCAGATGACGCCGTCATTTACCGACTAGTAAAATCATCTGAAGATCAAAACCAACTGCAGTGTGTGTGTGTGTTATGGTCTTCAGTCCGGAGACTGGTTTGATGCAGCTCTCCACCCTACTCTATCCTGAGCAAGCCTTTTCATCTCCTCAGAAGAACGGCAACCCACATCCACTTGAATCTGCTTACTATAAGCGTCTCGTGGTCTCCCTCTGCGATTTTTACCCCACACACTTCCCTCCAATGCTAAATTTACGATTCCCCGATGTCTAAGAATGTGTCCTACCAAGCGGTCCCTTCTTTTAGTCAAGGTATGCCAAAAATTCCTTTTCTCACCAATTCTATTCAGTACCTCTTCATTAGTTATGCGATCTACCCACCTAATCTTCAGCATTCTTCTGTAGCACCACATTTCAAAAGCCTCTATTCTTTTCCTGTCTACACTGCTTATCGTCCATGTTTCACTCCCATACAAGGCAACATTCCACACAAATGCCTTCAGAAAAGACTTCCTTACACTTAAATTGATATTCGATGTTAGCAAATTTCTCTTTTTCAAGAATGTTTTTCTTCCCATTGCCATTCTGCATTTTATATCCTCTGTACTGCGACCATCGCATGTTATTTTACTAACCAAGTAACAAAACTCATCTACCGCCTTCATTGTTTCGTTACCTAATCTAATTCCTTCAGCATCGCCTGATTTTCTAAGACCGCATTCCATTATTTTTGTTTTGCTCTTGTTAATGTTCATTTTATACTCTCTCTTCAACACACTGTCCATTCCATTCAACTGCTCTTCCAGGTCCTTAGCTGTCTCTGACAGAATTACAATGTCATCAGCAAAACGCAATGTTTTTATTTCTTCCCCCTGAACTTTGATCCCTATTCCAAATTTCTCCTTGCTTTCCTTTATAGCTTGCTCAATGTACAAATTGAACAACATTGGAGAAAGGCTACAACCTGTCTTACTCCATTCCCAACTGATGCTTCCCTTTCATGCCCTTCGAGTCTAATAACAGTGGTCTGGCTTTTGTACAAGTTGTAAATAACTCTCCTTTCCCTGTATTTTACCCCTGCTGACTTCAGAATTTGAAAGAGTGTATTCCAGTCAACATTGTCAAATGCTTTCTCCAAATCTACAAAAGCTAAAAATGTAGGTTTGCCTTTCCTTAATCTATCTTCTAACATAAGACGTAAAGTGAGTATTGCCTCCCGGGTTCCTATGTTCCTCCTGAATCCAAACTGATCTTCCCAGAGGTCAGCTTCTACCAGCTTTTCCATTCTCCTGTAGATAATTCGTGTTAAAATTTTGCAACCATGACTTATCAAACTGATGGTTCTGTAATTTTCACACCTGTCAGCGCCTGATTTCTTTGGAATGGAGATTATAACATTTTTCTTAAAGTCTGAGGGTATTTCACCTGTCTCATACATCCTTCACACCAGTTCAAATAGTTTTGTTATGGCTGGCTCTCCCAGAGATTTTAGTAGCTCTGAGGGTACGTCATCTACTCCTGGGGCCTTGTTCCGACCCAGGTCTTTCAGGGCTCTGTCAAATTCATCTCTCAGTATAGTATCTCCTATTTCATCTTGATCTACTTCCTCTTCCCTTCCTACAACATCGTCTATAAGTTCATTTCCTTTGTAGAGCTGCTCTATGTACTCTTTCCACCTTTCAGCTTTCCCTTCTTTGCTGAGAATTGGTTTTCTATCTGAGTTCTTGATATTCATAGAGTTGCTTTTCTTGTCCCCAAATGTCTCTTTTATTTTCCTGTAGGCGGTATCTACTTTTCCCCTTCTTATACATTCTTCTACAGATTTGCATTTGGCTTCTAGCCATACCTGCTTAGCCATTTTGCACTTTCTGTCAATCTCATTTCTTAGTCGTCTGTACTTCATTTTGCCTGTTTCATTTACTGCATTTTTATATTTTCTCCTTTCATCAATTAAATTTAGTATTTCCTGTGATATCCAAGGATTTTTCTGTAGGTCTTGCCTTTCTACCTATTTTGTCCTCTGCTGCCTTCACCATTTCATCTCTCAATGCTACCCATTCCTCTTCTACTGTTTTATTTCCCCCTATTTCTGTCAATTGTTGCCTAAATCTTCCTCTGAAATTCTCCAGAACTTCACGTTCCTTCAATTTATCTAAGTCCCATCTCCTTATTTTCCTACCTTTCTGCAGTTTTTTCAGTTTCAGCCTACAGTTCATGACTAACAAGTTATGGTCAGAGTCTATATCTGCCCCTGGGTATGTTTTACAGTTTAAAACCTGGTTCCGGAATCTATGTCTTACCATTATAAAATCTATCTGGTACCTTCCGGTGTCTCCTGGTCTCTTCCACGTATACAACCTTCTTTTGTGATTCTTAAACCACGTCTTTGTTACGATTAAATCATGTTCCGTGCAAAATTCTACCAGGCGACTTCCTCTTTCATTCCTTCTGCCCAGTCCATATTTACCTACTATTTTTCCTTCTCTTCCTTTTCCTACTACCGAATTCCAGTCTCCCATCACAATTAAGTTTTCCTCTCCCTTAACTGTCTGAATAATTTCCTTTAGCTCCTCATATATTTCTTCGATCACCTCATCATCGGCAGAGCTAGTTGGCATATAAACCTGTACTACTGTTGTCGGTGTTGGCTTCGTATCTATCTTGACAATGATAATGCGATCACTGTACTGCTCATAGTAGTTTACCCGCATTCCTATTTTCTTATTCATTACCAGTCCTACTCCTGTGATACCCCCAGCTGATTTTGTATTTATAATCCTGTACTCACCTGACCAGAAATCCTGTTCATCCTGCCACCGAACTTCACTAATCCCCACTATATCTAGCTTCAACCTATCCATTTCCCTTTTTAAATTTTCTAATTTTCCTACTGGATTAAGGGATCTAACATTCCACGCTCCGACTCGTAGAATGCCAGTATTGTCTTTCCTGATGACAACATCCTCCTGAGTAGTCCCCGCCCGGAGATCCGAATGGGGGACTATTTTACCTCCGGAATATTTTACCCGAGAGGATGCCATCATCATATTTTCATACAGTAGAGCTGCATGTCCTCGGGAAAGGTAACGGCTGTAGTTTCCCCTTGCTTTGAGCCGTTCGCAGTAGCTGTGTGGCAAAGCCACATTAGCTGATGTTACAAGGCCAGCTCAGTCAATCATCCAAACTGTTGCCCCTGTAACCAACTGCAGAACGATCTAAATAAGATATCAGTATGGTGTAAAAGTTTGCAATTGAGTCTAAATAATGAAAACTGTGAGGTCATCCACGTTAGTACGAAAAGAAATCCGTATAACTTTGTTTACAAGATATCTCAATCGAATTTGAAGGCCGTAAACTCCAGTAAATACCTAGGAATTACGATTACTGCAGACTTAAACTGGAAAGAACACGTAGATAATGTCATGGGAAAGGAGAACCAGAGATTGTGTTTTATTGGCATAACCTCTAAAAGATGTAACAGAACTGCTAAAGAGACTGCACACACTACGCTTGTCCGTCCAGTTTTGGAGTATTGCTGCCCAGTGTGGGATCCTTATCAGGTGGGTTTGACGGAGGACATCGAAAGAGTCCAAAGAAGGGCAGCTCGTTTCGTATTGTCACGATACAGGGGAGACGGCGTTACGGAAATGATGGTGGGTCCTGAAAGTTTTGGGTTGGCGTTATCTGGGGGCCATCGTACGCCGCTGCAGGTCGTAGAAGGCAATCAAACGGCCATCCGCTATGCGTTTACAGAGATGACATCCTCCGATGTGTAGCTGAATCATACCTGTAGCATTTTGGTGAGCGATTCGTCCTTTAGGAAGGTAGTTCTCGCGCTCATCGTGAATGCCTTCCTTCATGATAGAGAGAAATGTTTGTACGAGGCGCGTCCAGAAAGTAGGTTCCGTTTGGTAATGAAATGAAACTGTACACAGATACAGAAGAAATTTTTATTGCAGAAAATTCTACAACTCTTAATCTACTTTTCCACATAACTGCCGAAATTTTACAGGCATTTGTCATAGCGAGGCACCAGGTTTTGTATACCTTCTTCATAGAAATCTATCGCCTGTGTCTTCAACCAGTTGGAAACAGTTTCTTTCAGTTCGTCGTCATAGGTGATGACCACCAAGGAACGACTTGAGATGTCCTGGATCTTGTCATCAATCGCGTGAACCAGTTCTTCTGTAACCAAAGGTAGACGCCCACTTCCTGCACATCACTACGCCCGCCATTGAACTGTCGGACCCATCTTCTCAGCATCGAATAACTCATCGCATTTGGTCCGTAAACATCGTAAATTTGTCGATAAATTTCACTTGGTTTCACTTTCCTCGCATTCAGAAACCGATTCACCGACCTGATTTCAAAGGCGGCGGGATTTTCAATCAACGCCGACATTTCAAACAAGCACAACAAAGCGTACGTAACTGACAGTGATCTCCAAATGGCGTACGTTCTTCTCCTTGATACACATCGTCTACAGCGCATGTGCGGAACTGCAGTCGCAGCGCTGCAGCGGAGATAAATTGAAACGGAACTTACTTTCTGGACGCACCTCGTAAATCTATCGGACTCAACTGCTATATTATTAGTCCATAGCTTACAAACTACTTAAACTAAGGTAAAATGACCTAGGGCAACACATCCATGCCCGAATGAGGATACGGACCCCCGACGCCGAAGGCCGAGCGATCCGTAACGTGGCGCTCTAGACCGCTCCGCTACTCTCGCGCGGCGCATGATAGAGACATCGCGAGATGAGAATGGCCAGCGTGTCCCCCAGACGTGAGCCCTATCGAATGTCCCTGGAATACGTTGAAGAGGGCTGTTTCTGGACCCACCAACCATTCTGAGAGATGTCCGCCGAATCCATGTTGAGGAGTAAGGCAGCCTGGACCAACAGCTCCTTGATGATCTACTGCAGGCCTGCTCAGCCAACACCGTCTAGAGACCAAGGGACCGTGGCACGTCACACCGATAGGCTGCGATCGCTAGCTTACTGGCTGGTCGTTGCGAGGCAGTGGGCTGTGCCCCAGCGGCCAGTCAGTGAGCTAGCCATCGGAACCTATCGGTGTGACGCGGCACGGCCCGTTGTGAGGCCTTGACTCTAGACGGTGTTGGCTCAGCAGTCGGCAGGAATTCCGACAAAGTAACATCGCGGCGAAAATTATCGGGCCACTGATATGTTCCATGAAGATGTCACACTTTTCGGTGATTCAGTGAACTTTTCTGTGACAAATTAATTGTATGAAACTGATGTATCAAAGAGAAAATAATGTTCGTTTCTTATGAATGAAAGAGATTTCTGATGGATGAAAGGAAAAATACAATATATTACTAATTTTTATTGTTTTTGTGGTGTGTATTGTCTATTGTCTATTGTAAATAGACAATACACTTAACTGAATGTTAATCGCAGTTCCCGATGCTCTACTTCAAAATAAGGCAAGAAAAGGTATTACAATATGACAATATTGTACATACATCTTAAAAAATCTAACTAAAATTGCCATAATGGAGGTTCTAACCTGGATCTATGGTTTGACAATCGAAGATCTAGACTGCTCAATCGGCGACGTCGTTCGTATTTACGAGTACCCAAACTACAGCATGAAATCACAAGAAAACGTTCATTACTCTAACGTTATTAACTTTTGGCTCAATATATATTAGGAAAAATGCTCCTATTTAGACGATCTTTTTATGTATAGCATTGAAAACGCTATTTTGCGTTTTAAAATTTCCTTTTATTTTTTCAAAAACTACTGAGTGTCTACAAAATGCCGAAACACGTGCCCTTTTTTTTTATATGCAGTGTTGAACGTGTATGCAAAATTCGATCGAAATTGGTGACCCACATATTATGATATTCCTGGCCTATGGCCACTTCATATTTCTGGCCGCTTGCCGTTTCTTTGCGAACATTGTTCGTGTCTTTAACGCGGAAGTAAGACAGAAGTGCAGCGTATGTTGGAAGATGGGGTGGAGAGCAGTAGCATATGGCACGGTTGCTCATTCCCCTAGGAAAGCCCGCCTATGTTACTGGTACTCTACTCGCATTGGCTGCTGCATTTCACGTCACGTGATTTCTTTTGATGTTAGTTGCATTTATTATTTACTAATTATTAATTATTCAGAGTTGAGAATTTGTTATAAATATCTCTCAAGGACAGGCTAGGTTTTGACAGTTTAAGAAGTTTAAGTTGTCTTCTCTTATTGTAACAAGAGAAGAACGATATTGCAGAAAGCACGCGGCGGCCATGTTTTGGCGCTAAATAGAGCGTCAGGTACCCTCTCGCACCGCGCCGCAGATTCAGTCTCGAGCTAACCACAATACGCGCAGGTCCGCACCGGTTATCAGTAAAGTTTAGCAGTTATGTTAACAGTCGAGGTCTCACTATGAACTACGGGCAGCATAGGCCGTGTAGTATTGATAATAGTTGCTTATATAGGAAGTAATCCTCATGTTAAGGAGTTTATTAATTACTATCATTTTTGCATCTAGACGAAATAAATGGCATCCCTGACAATTGAATATCTCGCGAGTTGCTTGTTGTACTTCCATCTCACTCGTTTGCTGAAAAAGAACCAGCGACCTGGGTTCTGTCTTCTGCGCTGGGGACACAGCTATAGAAGACAACAGGTTAGTCAGAACTGTATACTTTCCGTAAAGACTTGAACAGCAACTACGGCACCTCGTGCGTACTGTAGGGCGGTGCATACGCACACTGCTACGCATCAACATCCGTAAGGATGTGGAGGTTTAGGGAATTTGTCTTCCGAAACTAACTTCTCCATCCGCAAAATAAACTCTAAGGAAGCTTGTAATATTTAGTAGTATGTTCTTTAATCTTTGGATCTCCGATTTTCGCTCTTCATCTTGCAAGTGCCCATAATCATTCGCATAGAAGGTATTGTAATGCCGTTGTAAATTAATTTGAATTCTGAAGCATGCAAAGCATATAAGAAACATGTATGCTTCTTGCAGTGACGTGTCGTACATTGACGTTGATGTGTCTTTTTTCGCTTTGAAGCCATCGCACTAAATTTCTTCATTGTGAAAAATGTTCAAATCTTCGTTAAGCTTAAGGGACTTATCGGCGGGGTCATCAGACCCTAAACTTACAAACTACTTATGAAGTATCTTATGCTAAAGACGAGACAAATATTCATGCCGGAGGGGGGATTCGAACCCCCGACCGTGGCGGCCATGCAGACTGTGAGTGGCGCGCCGTAGACTGCTCGGCCACTGCGGCCGGCTTCAACGTGAAAAGAGGTGCTTTGTACATTTTGTACTGTGTGGTGTGCATACGCGGTTGCATCTGAGCTAAGCCGGAACGCCGTTGTGCTTAGTCGTGTGAAGACCTCGCCTGTTTACATTTCCCCTGCGCTACAGTACGTCACGACGCCTGGGTGCCCCACTCACCTGCGAGAGCACTGACGGCCCAGGCTGCTAGCGAGCGCTCGTGCTCGTCTAGCAGCGTGAACAGTGTGCCAAGACGGATACAGGCATGTATCATTGTAAGAGGACGTGATTTCGCGAATGTCGGGTACTGGTCTATGCTGCAATCTGGAAAACAAATTCAAAATGCCTAGCTTCTTGTACTACAACTTGTCTTTGCTTTCGCCAGCAGTCAAGAGAACTGCAATGTTCTTTTCGTGTATGTATACTGTCATTTTGTATAAAGGTACATGAACCCCTAGACACGTGGTGCGATGCAACACTTCTTTTGATGTATGCGCACAACGGCGGTAACAGCTGGCCCGGCTAGCACCTGCATTTCTCTTCAAGCATATTTTTCTCGCGTCGGTTCCATATTTTTCTCCAACCCCCGCATTTGTTCGCGAATACTTGTAGTCGACGTTTCACCGCCTATGCCTGTGTGTGCTCTCTGGCCAGCGCCTGGAGCAGCCTCGCTGTTTGGGACGGCTGCCTCTGATCTGCCGCCTGCAGTCTGTCGCGGCGTCGCTCTTTATTAAGCAGCGGACACTTGTCGGCGCCGTCTATTGCGTTTGATAAATACGCCACGCGTCACGCGTCATCCGTTATTGGCAGCCGGCCGCCGCTCCTCGCGGACATGAAAGGCGTCCGGGGCGCACGCCTAAAGGCCAACTTTGCCGGCATTTCCTTTCTTACCCGAGTGTCGCGCGCGTACTGCTGAAATTGTCCCTCTGAGTTTACAGGTAACCAATTGCTCTTCCCGAGCACTGTTTGACATTTTGATGACAAAGCGCTGCAGAGCACAGTGTGTGTCTTTCCAAACAGTTCAGCTTTATTACTTTGTTATTCTAGTCTGATTTCATTTTACTTATTTAGGCATGCTTTTTTCCCCCACTTTAGGTTACGGTAGTAACTAAAAGTGGGCCTTTGCGATCGTCTTTTGACAGCTCGAAAATTAAATGAAAATAACGGCTTAACTATTCATCTGAGACGAAAATTAAATAACCTAATTGGTAGAGGAGAAAATTCTCTAGAACTTTGTTCTCTTGTGTTTTTCTCATATCTCGTATCGTTTCAGAGATATTTTCAAAAATAACGGCGATTTCGGGATGTATGTATGTATGTATGTCCGTAACGTGTTTCCTGTTTTTAAGACGAACCGTTCAACCGATCAGCACCGAAGTTTACAGACATGATTGTAGGCCGCCAGAGACCAGAACCTCCCATTTTCAAATTTTTCGAACAAAAAATACGGTAGTAATACCAAAAAAGCGTTTTTAATATAATTGTAATTACAAACAAACCGTTCATCTGACACGAAAATTGAATAACCTAATTGGTAGAGGGGAAAAATTCTCTAGAACTTCGCTCTATTATGTTTTTTTTTATTTTTATTTATATATATATATATATAATCTTGCATCGTTGCAGAGATAATTGTAAAAATAATGGCGCTTTGACGATGTCTGTCTGCCTGTAACGTGTTCCCACGTTTTAGGTCGAACCGTTCAACCGATCGGCACAAAATTTTACAGACATAATTGTTGGGTACCAGAGACCAGAACCTCGCTTTTTCAAATATTTCGGAGAAGAAATACGTTAGTAATACCAAAAAAGCCGTTTGTAATGTAATTTTAATTGCAAATAAACCGTTCATCTGACGCGAAAATTGAATAAACGAATTTGTAGAGGAGAAAATTCTCTACAAGTTTGTTCCCTTATGTTGTTTTCATATCTCGTATCGCTTGAGAGATATTTTACACCCTCCATTGAATTAACGAAAACCAGCCGTTCGCAGATGTCACGTGACATTCCTCGCCCAGAACTCTTTCTGGCATACGCCATCTTGAGTTGCGTATTTGACGATTTTCGTATTGTAACTTACACGTTGCCATTTCAAAGCAATCGTTCTTTGTACGATAAATAATAATCTAGTGGCTACAAATGCCATTTTAGCATCAGTGAACAACGGCCAACAATAGCATGAGATTAAAGAACGCAACTCCTAACTGTTAGCCGTAGCGTAGTGGACAATGCGTTGTACTATGACGCTAAGGGTCAGTGGTTCGAAACCGCCGGGCGCCGTGGATCAGCGCGCCCGGTCAGAGGGCTCAACGCCCTCTGTAACAAAAAAAGCTGAGCCGACAACACGCCGAACAAGAACGAACATAAACGATCAGCGTCCGCAACGAAGAGAACTAACCAAAAAAAAAGAACCGCCACTACCTAAAATTTTTTCTTCCTAAAAGGGTTTCAGACACACTTATTTTTTATTATTTAGATTATTATTTTGGTCCAAAATGATTGCATAAACGTATACAACTACAAATCTAAAGTGGACCGTAACACACGTCAGTGCGATTTTTTTTAATGGGGTTGAGGCTGCAAGCATTTAAATAGCAGTACAGTATTTTGACGAGAACACGCCAATCATCATAATGCTATTTCCCAGAAATATTACTCACTGGAAGAGGGGTCAAAATAAGCGAACCTCAGGTGCGTTAATATTTCTTTCTGCATGTTTACTGTTCAGTTTCGGCGGTGGTCGTAATAGTTCTATCAATTTCACGAAGTAAATTATTCCTTCCAAGTACCAGTAATATTTTTAAATTAAAAAAAAAAAAAAGTTGTAAAAAATGTAGGTTACGAAATGGTAACGCACAGGGTTTGTGTTGGGAGGGTCGGCTGTTCAGACCCGCCTCTAGCTATTCTAATTTATGTTTTCCTTGATGCCGCGGTGGAGTAGCCGAGCGATCTAAGGCGCCTCGCTGCGGAGCGAGCGGTTGTTCGCCGTGGAGGTATGGGTGTGGTTAGTTTACCTAGGTTTAAGTAGTTTGTAAGCTACGGACTGATGGCCACGCAGTTTGGTCCGATAGTTTTACAGACATTTGAACATTTTTCCTTGATTTCTCTAAATCATTCCAGCCAATTGGCATGCCAGAATGGTTTCTTTCAAAGGGCACCGCCGATTTCCTTCCTTATTCCTGACAAAAACTATCTTAGCGTGTGCCCCGTCTGTAATGACCATGATGTCGAGGACGTTAAACCCTAAGCTTCCTTCCATCAATTAAAAAAAATCGGGTGAACGAGCGTTGCTTCGGAATTTGTTTTCTGTTACATAGTGGTATTGTTACATAAATATTTTGCAACACTACCTACGAAGGAATTGCAGCCGTTAAACGAAAATAACCATAAATATACGCAGTTCAGTGTCACAGTAAATATTTTTCTCACAGGACGTAGTGCTCCACTGGCGAATGTGTTGCTCACCGCGTTTTCGAGGCTCGACACATCTTCTGTGATCCGAAAAAAGGAAATTAATTTTTTGACACACACACATATATATTTATATAAAATTTTGTAAAATCGCGTTTTTACGAAAAATACAACTATTTAGTTGAACTATAAAAGAAAGAAAAAAAACAGTGTAAACCAGAGGCGTGCAGCGGGCCTGCGCTGCCCGCATGGGTCCGTAGCCGCGCCTCAGTCCACCCGCCGAGCCACAGTCCACCCGTGGCGCTCTGCTGCTAGCCGGGACAGCCGCGACGCCCTTAGTGGGAAATACACTATACTCCGTTCACCGAAACGAGAGACGTACTGTAAACACAGTGAGTCGCGTGACCAGGTGTGGACAAAACAGCATCGCTCGCTCAATTTCGCTGCATCAGGTGTAAGGTCGTTGTGTGTTTTGTTATATAGCAGCGCTATTAGAAGCCAAACATTTAAAATTCATTTCTTTTACTGCTTGTAAAAAGTTTTTTTTCTCCGTTAATTTCCAAAATCCGCAGCAAGTACTTTGCAAGTGTTGGAAATTTCTTATGAAAAACTTTTCTATGTATCGCATTTCAAAGTCGTTCTAAAACCTTCTGTCGTATTTTCTTTTTGAAGCTTGTAAGAGTGTGTCGCTTTCTATCTTTCTATTGCTTGGTTTCATAACAATATCAGGCATTGACTGTTCTGGACACAACAGCTGTGTTTTATACACACTAGGAACCAAGTGTTTCTCTACAGAACTTTATTATTTCTTCTTTCAACGCTTCTTGGGTAGACTCAGATTGAAGGATGACGTAATGAGATTACTCTTACGCGATACCAATTCGAGAGAATCAGAGACATATGGACTATGAATGCTGAATGTTATTGTAAACACAAATACGTTACTATTCAGCAACTGGTCGTTTAAGATGAAGTTGATAGTCAACACCTGTTATCACTGCTATATAACAACACAAACAACGACCTTACACCTGAAACGGATGCAGCAAAATTGAGCGAACGTCCCTGTTTTGTCCACCCCTGGTCATGCGACTCAGTCTATTTACAGTACATCTCTCGTTTCAGCGAACGGAGTATAGTCCGATTTTCACGCTGTGAAAACTGTTCACCGTACAATAGACGATCCCACATCGGTTAATGAACTTAGTTTTTTCTTACAAGCCTTACTTTGCACATGGAAAAAATGAAATGTATTCTTTTCATTCCGCGTAAGTTTGTAGTTTGATAACGCTTCTCTCTCGATTCTGAAGAAACTATGGTGCTACAAAATCTGATTTTTGGACGTGTGATAGTAAACCATCATATCTTTCTAACAAAGCACTCGACTTGTAATAATTCGTAACTGTCTTTTTAAAACGACTCTATTTGTGAAGTATGTGCACGTAATTTACAAATCGTGTATTGAGAAAGTTACATAGCAGAGAGCTTACTCACCTATGCATTTTAGACCATACATTACCGCGAGCGATACAGAGCTGGCTCATTTCACAAGTAATTGGGAGTTAATGAGCAGCATCAGTGCTGCGATAGCAAGTATATGTACTCAGAATGTGTTCGAACATCGTTTCTGTGGAGGACATTGCGATAAATTGCTTGATGCATCCTTGCAATAAAAATAAAGAAAGACTGGGTTGTTACGTTCAGTTGTAATCGAGGTCATCAGAAACGATTAACTAGTACAGTGTTCGTAGTTTCAGCTTGCGCTAAACCACTCCAAGGGAAGTAAACTAATTACTGTCCATAGATGCAGGTGTGTGGATTGTTTCATTGTTTCGCCTTTTCCCTTTGGCTGGGGAAGCTGAAACCCCGAGGGAATCACCACTGTTCGAGAGGTGACATTGTGTCTTGAAAACGTAATTTTTCCTCACTGACTGAATTGCCTGTGCACTATCGGTTCAGACAGGAAACGTCCGTTTCTGTAAACGCGTGTAGATTCCCTCATCGAGTTTCCTGGAAATGTCCTGTCTTTCTTACTCAGATCGTCTGCTCCTTGCACATTGGTATGACCTGTCCTCTTCGCTATTTATTTCAGACATAACGTTAACCTATAAACTGCTATGTAGGTAATCAAAAATGTGCGCGATGCCTACGGTCTGATTAACACTTTCGCTGCGGCTGACGCTTATAAGCATCCGCGCTCAATATAGGATAGCGTCAACCGCAGCGAAAGTGTTAATACGTCTGCGCAGAGCTGTACTCCAACGCTAGCATCGCCACCTATAACGCTGTTGCACGGACCTGGCGGGTACCCGGTTGCGGTCGCAGGAATATCGGATTGAGCAGGGTACAAATGTATCACGTGACACATCGAACCGGGAGTTAGCTGCATATCGTTGTATGGAAGCGTCGGCGTTCATATGGAGGAGGGTACAATAAAGGAAGCCAACCTGCACGCGAAAAAGTGAAGCCAGCACATCGTCTAAATACAGCTGTATATGTTCAGCTCATTACCGCGAAGTAGATATTGATAGACGATCGTTGTCCTGTTTTTGAATATGAGACGGTGTAGTGCCTTGTATTTTCCCGTCGTTTTCAGCTTAGATGCACTCTTACTTGGTGTGCGTTAATTCCCTGTTATAGTGAAATGGAAAATTGTTTGCCGTTTTGTAGAGGATTCTGTTTGCTAGCGACTGAGCGTCCAGGGGTATATAAAAGAACCTGTGGACCACTGAGCAGTAACAGTATCAATTATTTACTTCATGTTAAGCGCCAAAAAGTATTCTCCAAATTCTATAGGATTCAGCTAATATTATTTGAAAACCGAATCCTATAGAAACACGGGAATACATTGTTGCGCTGACCATTAAGTAAATAATTAATGCTGTTCCTGCTCTATGGTTGACAGGTTCTTGTATGTAACCCTGTCCGACAAGTAAATTAGTTACTCTCGTTCTCTTCCTACACCTGCAAACATAACTGTCAGGGGTAATCACAGCTCTTAGTTTTCCGCACAAATCCCTCGCACTGTTCCTCGCCACAGGCTACGAAATTTCTCACTTCGTCCTTCGAAAGCAAATCGAATTCCCTCAAAACGGCAAACAATTTCCCAACGCACAAACAGGGAATTAATTCGCACTAAGTAACATTTCCCATTAGTGCAGTAAACGAAACAATATACAGCCTTAATACGGTCCAATACTTAAGGAATACTTAACATGTAAAAATCCTTTTGGCTTCAGATGCACATTGAACGTGGAAAATTTGTTAATCTTACGTGTTTTCAGAATTCCCTTAAGTCTTCCAATGTTTTCTCTGAATCCATTCTTCACTTTTTCGCTTTATTTATTTAAGTTATGGAACAAGCACGCGCCAAAAGCACTGAGCTCAATGGTAAATAAAACCTACTTCTGTAGGTCACTTCCGGTTGTGGTGAGTTACGTATGCGTTACTACCCTGCTCAATCCGATATTCATGCCACCCTCGCTCGCCCGCCGAGTGTCGGGACTAGACGGCGCACCGCAGCTCGGTGGCTCTGTACGCGGTCACAGACAAATACATATATTACTCTGTAACGCGGTGCAGTGGGGCTCCACTAGACTACCCGCGGTGCGGGCAGCAGAGCGCAGCGGCCGGACGCAGGCGAGCTCGGGCGGGTAAAAGTGGCGCGCTGCACGGCTCTGGTGTAAATATCAAATTTCATCGAAATCGTTAGACCCCGTTTCAAGACAGCTAATATATAATTATACTGTATATATACAAGAATTGCTCGGTTACATATGTAAGATTGGTGCACTACATAAATTACGAAATCTTTAGTGAAACTTTGCTGATGTACTCGTCAGGTGATTGTCGATCTTTTTGAGACTGTTTTGGTATTTTAAAAGACAACCACTGGTGTGGGCAGAGCAACTTTCAATGAGGTCATTCGCGCACTTTTCGATTCAAAAAATGTTCAAATGTTTGTAAATCTATCGGACCAAACTGCGTGGTCATCAGTCCGTAGCTTACAAACTACTTAAACCTAGGTAAACTAACCTAAGGACAAACACACACACCCATGCCCCAGGGAGGACTCGAACCTCCACGGCGAGCAACCGAGTGCTCCGCAGCGAGACGCTTTAGACCGCTCGGCTACTCCACCGCGGCACTTTTCGATTACTGAAATAATTGAAATAAATGAAATGTTTGTATAGCTTACGGGACTTAAACTACGGGGTCATCAGTCCCTAAACTTACAAACTACTTACGAACTAGCTAACACTAAGGACGGCACAAATATCCATGCCCGAGGGGGGATTCGAACCCCCGACCGTAGTGACCGTGCAGTCCGTGACTGTAGCGCCTCAGTCCCCTCGGCCACCGCGGTCGGGTATAATTGAAATAGACCATGAAATTGAGACATAGAGTGAACAGTCTTCCGTGCTTTGTTGGAATAATTTAATACTTGATTTAGTGACTGATGTCGATTTGAAACTGATTTACAGCAATATTGTTAATATTTGCTTCCATATTCCTGAGTTGCTAATTCGATTTGGTATTTTCCATCATAATTCTCGTCTTTGTAATTGAAATTTTTTATTCTTCGATACCGTGGTAAGAAATTCCCGTTTTTGCAACAGCAATTCAGCTGCAAAATGCGCAAGTTTCTTATCTTTATAATAAAACATACCGAAATGATTAAGCATTATAACAGTGGGCGCTCGGAATTTAGCTCCAGAAATTCAATTGGACCGTGGTGACTTTCAATGATGTCATGTGCTCAGAGACAGGTTACTCGATGTAGGAGTTACTGAAATATCAAAACCCAAATTTCACGCACTAACACCGTATGAAAACATTACAACAGTTTCACAGTCTTATTAATTAACTTGCAAATCCTTTAGTCAAGAGATGGCACATAAAAACGTCCACTCTAACGTAAATTTATTTCATCTTCTTAACGACATAATTATCATAATCTGATGTCTCGTTTTTATTCGATGGTACTTCTGTACACACTTCCTCATTTGCTGTCCACAACTTACAGATGTTCGGTCGTTAATGTTCATTCCAATCTCATATTATAATAATTACAATGCATTTTAACGTGATTAAAATTTCAAACGTTTGCTGTCGATAGTGAATTATCGGCAGTCTTCAGTCGTGTTGGCCTGGAAGAGATTTAGTTACTTGCTGTGTGTGCATTTCGCGCGCGGCCGAGGCTGCGGGCGGCCTCGTGACCAACTCACGTGACCACCGCCGGTCGAATCCTTTACTCGCCGAAAAATATACCTACCACACTCTTTCATTGCTTTGTAAATGTTAAATGTACAAAAAATAAAATCCGATTAACGTATTTTCCATATGCTTTTGTTTCAGGTAAGTCTAACGACCTCCTTTGCTGATTCTACCAGATGAGGGCAGAATAAGTAAATTCAAATTATTTATTTTTTTGCATATTTTTCAGTACTTAATATTTTACCTTTCTTGATATCGTTACTTTTATACTCTGTGCATTTCAACTGATATATTTTCTAACCGAATAAAATTAGTACGTATGAACAGATATCGTATTGAATGATTACTACACTGGTATTCTTGACCCAAACTCTTGGCCGCATGACTCCGTTCTAACACTTTCAGCAATAGCGAAACAACTGAACGAGCAATGTGCCTGTGATCGACAGTGCGAGTGCACTAAAACATTTGCGACCTTGCCAATTTCGGAAACACGTCATTTGGAGATCGCTTTAGAATTCAGAAGACTGGGAATTGGTGACAGATTTATTCCCCCAGTTGCATATTCAAGACGATAAGTAATTGACAATTCCCTCAAGCGATTATGTTTAGTTGTATAACAGATTGTCATTCAAACTACACGATAAGATAATATTTCAGAGGGAGTATTAAGATAATATTTCAGAGCGAGTATACGGGCGATGATTGGGAAAAATGGCCCTTAAATGTGGGCTGTACTTGATGTAACTAAAGATGATTGATTTAGTACTCATCCCCTCATTCACTATTTTTTTAATATATTCTGTATACCTACAGTGATTTTTAGTGCTACAACTTAAGTACTTATAGATTTTACGTCTGTTACATTTGCGTCAGGTTTTGAGGTAATAGTAACAGAACGATAAGATTGTTAAATTTTACGAGAAAAGTGTATCGGGCGGAACTTAAGGAGAAACGTATAGAAATAAGTAAATCATCCAGGTTCTACAGTGGTGAAAAACTACATTATTTCAACGATTTAGCTATTGTACGACAATACCATATAAATGAGTGATACTGCAAACCAGCTAACTGTTGTACCTTCTTACTATTGTCCACAGATGTGAACTAATTGTTGTGGATGGGAAAAAATGTACACTGGTCGCTCTCTGAATGTGCCTTAATTACAGGTGGAACTGGTACCGTGCACTGCCGGTTTATGCCATTAGGCAAAACTACAGTCACTCGCTAATTATTCTCACAGTTTCGCATTCTGTGACTACCCAAGGAGGCAGACAGATTGACCGTGAGCGAGCGAGAGTGTCTTTTCGTAGCTCAGTCAGCCATATATGTTTATCAATTTTTTCCCCGAATTTGTAGCTGTGATACACCTGCTCCAGACAGCCAGTGAGAAGTGCCGTACCAATGTGTTGTTGGGTTTGCTACATTGCACTCCTCCAACTACATGTGAGGTTCTAAACCCTTATGGTACACATTAAGAATGTGACGTAACTGTCTGGCGCCAGAGTGTTGTGTAGCACCGGCGTGGGAGGGTGAGTCAATATGCCACATAAAGGCCTTGCTCCGCACGAGATGAGCCAGTTCCTCGCCAAGGACAAGATGTAATGATGGTCCATGTAGATTGAAACTGGTCATCGTAATAAAATGAAATATTATACATCATCTTGACTAATCAAAATATCCACGGGTGTACTGCCGGTCTTTAGTGTCCAACGGACACTAAAGACCGGCAGTACACCCGTGGATATTGTGATTGTCAAATACGCCGGGAGGAACTCAAGAATCACATAATCTTGTCTGCTTCAATTATTATATTAGTTGTAAAACCCCTATTGTCTGCTAAAAGCTTTGCTTAACCTGCTGCCTGCAATGTGGGTTTGTCTGGGCTTTCCCGACAGGCAAAAACAGCTCCTCTCTTAATATAAACTGCGTGGCGCGGCTTGGAGGCCTTGTTTGTTTTATCTGACCAGGGCCAGTCTCTGCGTCGTATGCAGCACATGAAACGCAATGGCTTCTGCAAGTACAGTAACTACTCACTCTAATTAACATCACAGATATTATGTATGGGGTATTAAATTGCTCAGATAAATGCGGATATGTTGACCAAGTGCATGAAGATGTCAGGTAAGGAGGTACGTATTTCGCTCATTTCGGGATAAGATACCTTGTAAAAAAGAGGGATATGGTTCTGACTTTTGAACCATAACTCCTACGTCCAATCTGTTTACAGGAATGAACATGTCAGAAAATATCAATGTTGTCTCACACGAGGGGCATTTGAAAAGTCTGTGCAAAACTAAAAACTACTAACATGTTTTTGGGAAAACCATTTTTTATTTCTCGACGTAATCTCCTTTTAGACTTACACACTTCGTCCAACGCTGTTCTAATTTGTTGACACCTTCCGAATAATAGGAATTTTCCAAGCCTGCAAAGTAGCTATTAGTTTCTGCAATCACCCTCTCGTCTGAATGAAATATTTGTCCCCCAGCCATTTCTACAATTTGGAGACCAAATAGTATCCCGAGGGAGCCAAGTCTGGACAATAGTGGGGGGGGGGGGGGGTGAAACGAGTTGTAATCCTATTTCCAATAATTTTGCAACCACAACTGCTGAGGTGTGTGCTGGTGGACTGTTGTATTGAAAAAGGACTTCTTTGTGGGCCAATCGCCGGCGTTCTTCTTGCAGTTCGGTTCTCAAATGGTCCAATAATATGCACCTGTAACAGTTTTACCCTATTCCAGAAAGCCGATGAGGATTATCCCCTGCAAATCGCAAAAACCTTCGCCATAACCTTTCTAACCGAATAATCGGTCTTCGCCTTTTTTGGTGCAGATTCTCCCTTGGTAACCAATTGTTTAGATTGTTCTTTGCTTTCAGGAGTATACTAATGTATCCATGTTTCATACACAGTGACGAAACTATGCGTAAAGTCCTGCGGATTCTTCCTGAACAGCTGCAAACGTTCCTTGCACCATTTAACAAGATTCCGATTTTGGTCAAGCGTGAGTAATCGCGGCACCCATCTTGCGGATAGCTTTCTCATGTCCAAATGTGTATACAAAATATGATGTACCCGTTCATTGGAGATGCTCACAGCACTAGCAATCTCACACACCTTAACTCTTCTGCCATCCATCACCATATCGTGGATTTTGTCAATGATTTCTGGAGTCGTAACCTCCACAGGGCGTCCAGAACGTCCAGCTTCACTTGTGCCCACATGGCCACTCCGAAAATCTTGGAACCATTTATAAACTCTTCTAATCGAAGGTGCAGTGCCACCGTAATGTTTATCAAGCTTCTCTTTAGTCTCCCGAGGCGTTTTACGTTTCAGAAAGTAATGTTCAATCACCACACGAAATTCTTTTTCGTCCATTCTTTGGCAATCACTCGACTTCCTCGATTAACATAAATGGCGAGCACAAAGAAACAGACGGATATGGTTGAAACTTGGGTGTGCATTCCTTCCAAGGGCAGTGGCCGAGCGATTTGCGGCGTGCCAGTCACGTTCTGCATGGCCGCTGCGGTCGGGGGTTCGAATCCCCACCTCGGGCATGGAAGTTTGTGCCGTCTTTAGTATAAGGTAGTTGATAAGTAGTTTTTAAGTTTAGGGACTGCTGACCCCGTAGTTAAGTCCCATAAGCTCTACAAACATCTGAACATCTTTCCAAGGATCTTACTAACTAATAACCTCGGTATGCACCGATGGTGCTATCTCTCGGACTTTCCACGGGCTTTTCAAACGCCCCTCGTATTTCACAAATCCCTTCCCATTAAAAGATAGTCGAAGGTGGCATCCATGTTCGGTAACTGACCCGTACTTTATTGAATAATTCTGAGTTCCTTTATGGAACGCTGGAAGAAGGACTTGGAGAGGAACAGTATTGTTTCAGAAGGGGAAAGGGAACGCGAGATGCAATTGGACTCCTAAGAACCATCGACGAAAGATATATTTAAAAGGGTAAAGAAGTGTATGCTGTCTTCATAGATCTCGAAAAGGCATTTGATTGAGTGCAGTGGTATAAGCTGTTTGACATCTTGAAAAGGAAGGGAGTAAAGTGGAAGGAAAGAAGACTAATTGCAAATCTGTACCACAAACAGAAGGCACGAGTACAAATAGGTAATGGGATCTCTGAAAGCAAGATTGGGAGAGGTGTCAGACAAGGCTGTTGTCTCTCTCCAATTTTATTTAACATTTATCTGGAAGAAGTACTAGAAAAAAAAGTTTTGGATGGGACAAGAGGCGTAAGTATAAGTGGGAGGAAAATTGACTGTATAAGATTTGAAGAAGACATGGTCATCCTTGCAGTAAATAAAGATACATGGCATGAAAATTAATAAAAAGAAAACGAAAAGCATGGTCATAGGTTTAAAGAAACGAAAAGTGAAAATCAAGTTGGAGTCAGAGGTCATAGAACAGGTGACAACATTCAAGTATTTGGGAAGTTGGATTAAGGAAGATATGAATTGCCAACAAGACATCAAAGTGAGAATGACTCTGGCGAAAGAAGCGTTCCAGAAGCAAAGAAGACTCCTAATCAGTGGTTTAAACAAGGAATTAAGGAAGAGACTGGTTAAGTGTCTAATATGGAGTGTGGCCTTTATATGGAGCAGAAACGTGGACATTGAGAAAGCAAGATGCGAAGAAAATTGAAGCTTGTGAAATGTGGATATGGCGTAGAATGGAGAAGATCAGCTGGATCGATAAAGTCAGAAATGAAGAAGTACTGAACAGAGTTGGAGAGGAACGGAGGGTGTTGATAAAGAACAGGAAACTAAACTGGCTAGGCCACAGTTTAAGACGAGATTGCCTTCTGGTAGAGGCAATTGAGACTTGCGTTCAGGGATAGAGAGGGAGGGTCAGAAGAAGGTATCAGATGGTGGATGACGCGTCAGCAAGCCTCTAGGAGGGTACCAAAGAACGAAGATGATCGCAAAAGACAGAGAAGCACGGAGGGCTATCCAGTCCTAACCTGCCGTACGGCAGACAACCAAATGATGATCTGGGCTCCCAGCCCCTGCGGAGTTTTTGAAATAAGGGGTTGTACTGTGATTTTTGACTCACCCTGTGTAAACATTTCATATACTCCATATGCACTGCTTCAGCAATAAAACTCGAGGAGTTTCAAAACTCTAAGATAGTGTACTACCTTGTGTTTTTGTGTGGCAGCCAAAGTTGCAGAAACGTGTCCGGCGGCCTGGCTATTAATTGGCGTGGGTGGGCCCGGGGCGCACCTGGCGGCCAAGTTGCGCCGCTAATGCCTGGCGGCCAACTTGCTGGCGACTTGTTGCGCCGCGCTGCGCCGCCTAAGCTTCTTTCCAAGTTGCGTCCGAAGCCCTCCACCGCCACCAGGGGGCCCGGCCGCCGCCGGCCGCGCGCCTGCCGCCCGCAACAAAGGCACGTGTAATTTCATAAGCCGATTTGCATCGCGCCGTTTCTTAAGCGAACCCCCGCCCGCTTTCCGCACGGCCGAGTCACAAAGTAGGAGAGAAAGGGAAAAGAAAGAGACGGCCCACGAGTCGACTTAAAGTGGCCCGCGGACAGTCCACTGATGTAAGCTTGTTTTGCCGAGACTGTTAGCAGTTGCCTGCCAAGTGGTCTCGTTACTCGGGAGACACTCGTGATGGGCTTCTGTTCTTGCATTAAGCCTCTTGAGACTCTTCGCTTCGGAATAGTTGTAACAAGGTAGCACTTCGATGTCGTTTCACCTGACCACTAAAGAGCGAAGTCAGTCGTCTCGCGGTAGCCGAAGCGACTGAGGCGCTCCAGTCACGGTCTGCACGGCCACTGCGGTTGGGGGTTCGAATCCCCCCTCGGGCATGGATATTTGTGCCGTCCTTAGTATTAGCTAGTTCATAAGTAGTTTGTAAGTTTAGGTACTGATGACCCCGTAGTTAAGTCCCATAAGTTCTACAAACATTTGATTTGATTTCAGTGGTCTCTCATCTGTTCTAACAAGTAATTCTTACACATATTACGACATAACATGATCAAATTTCATTACTTAATGTCATGATTACCTGACATAGTCGGGTTTGGAGGCGATAAGATCGTTTTATACTTTTGAAAATGAAATGTCAAGATCGCACTTTAATAATTTATTCACTGACGACTGGTTTCGGTGAACTGTGTGACCTTCACCTGGTCACATACATATTACAAGCTGGTCATCTTGTTAAAAAATTTGGTATAAAATAACAACTTCAACATTGCACTTAGTCACTATACAGGGTGTTACAAAAAGGTACGGCCAAACTTTCAGGAAACATTCCTCACACACAAAGAAAGAAAATATGTTATGTGGACATGTGTCCGGAAACGCTTAATTTCCCATGTTCGAGCTCATTTTATTACTTCTCTTCAAATCACATTAATCATGGAGTGGAAACACACAGCAACAGAACGTGCCAGCGTGACTTCAAACACTTTGTTACAGGAAATGTTCAAAATGTCCTCCGTTAGCGAGGATACATGCATCCACCCTCCGTCGCATGGATGCGCTGATGCAGCCCTGGAGAATGGCGTATTGTATCACGGCCGTCCACAATACGAGCACGAAGAGTCTCTACATTTGGTACCGGTGTTGCGTAGACAAGAGCTTTCAAATGCCCCCATAAATGAAAGTCAAGAGGGTTGAGGTCAGGAGAGAGTGGAGTGGAATTGGTCCGCCTCTACCAATCCATCGTTCACCGAATCTGTTGTTGAGAAGCGTACGACCACGTCGACTGAAATGTGCAGGAGCTCCATCGTGTACGAACAACATATTGCGTCGTACTTGTAAAGCCACATGTTCTAGCAGCACAGGTACAGTATCCCGTATGAAATCATGATAACGTGCTCCAATGAGCGTAGGTGGCAAAACACGAGGCTCAACAATTCCTGCCCAAACGTTCTCAGAAAATCCGTGTTGATGACGATTGTACACTTGCGTGCAGATTCTCGTCAGCCCACACATGTTGATTGTGAAAATTTTCCGTTCTAAAATGACCTCTAACATGGAAATTAAGCGTTTCCGAACCCGTGTCCACATACAT
Organism: Locusta migratoria; assembly: GCA_026315105.1. Taxonomy (NCBI): domain Eukaryota; kingdom Metazoa; phylum Arthropoda; class Insecta; order Orthoptera; family Acrididae; genus Locusta; species Locusta migratoria. Next base: position 151,036,912 of record CM048750.1, on the reverse strand, counting down.
ATTTTCTTTCTTTGTTTGTGAGGAATGTTTCCTGAAAGTTTGGTCGTACCTTTTTGTAACACCGTGTACAAAAAACACACAAGTTAAACACATGACAGCTTACAAAATACTGACAGCTTTTAAGATCTTCAAAGCTGTCAGTATTTTGTAAGCTGTCATGTTTTTAACTTGTGTTATATATATATATATAAGTGCAATGTTGCACTTGTTATTTTATACCCAATTTTTTAACAAGATGACCAGCTTGTAATGTGTATGTGACCAGATAATGGTGACTCAGTTCACCGAAACCGGTTGTCAGTGAATAAATTATTAATGTGGGATCGTGGCATTTCATTTTGAAAACTATACTCACTGTCATGTTTTCTGTAACCATCACTGTAATTTGAAAACTCTTGTGGTTGTCAGTGTATGCGTGGTGTTGTGGATCGGCCACGATGACAAGCACGTCTTTTTATTTCCATATCCAAACTAGTTTTAGCGGAAGTTCCGCGATCATCATTAGGTTTATTTGTTCTAGAAACATACAGGTACATCAATACAACAATTACGAGTAACTATTATTACGCGCACACCTTTTTCAGATAGTTGTAATTGAAGATAATTATTCGTGTTTAGTACAACTGAAGTCAATACTTTCAACATGAAAGGTATTCAAGAGATATGTACTAAAATAGAACCATTTATATCACTATTAAATCATCAGTTATGCCAGTTAACGTTTACAGGAAAAATGAACGATAAAATTGTAAAATGCGCTTAAAAATACAGGTAACATACGAATTACACGACATTCCGCTTTCTTTTGCACTGTATCCACAAGTACCGTATATGTATTATAACCTTTGTAAATTAAGCTTCAAATCCTGCTGTTAGTTCCAACTCTGGTTTTTAGCCAAGTTTAAAAATCAAAATGTCACTGTTGAGACATTTTCAAAAAAATTAATTAATTAATAATTAATTACGAGTTTCATTTAAACAACAGAATTAAAATGTCCACGAGAAGCAATGTAAAGAATTTTTTTTAATTTCATCTGATCTAGCATATTCCAGAATAGCAATTTCGAGGAAAGATATTTTTCCAAAATTTACAAAATAAATAATTGCATTTGAAGTGAAATAATTAATTGTAATATTTTATATCATCCTCTGTTTGGTACTTCCTTCGAACTTTCCGTTTTTTAGGAACATATTTTATCCATTAACTACAACAATTCCTAAATAATGACTTTCATATAAATACCGTATTTGCCGGCGTATAAGACGCACTTTATTTCCTACAAAAATTGGTCCAAAAACTGGATGCGTCCTATATGCCTCTTGCCAGTTAAAGTAGGTACGCACAAGATCGATTTCTTTTAAGGTATTTCAGAAAATGGTGTAAAATACGGGAAATAATGTTTTAAGCGGGAAAAATTGCTTTAAGTTTCTGTTTTACATTTTCGTAGTATTTGATATATGAACATAATATGCACCAAATCGCACCTCGAGAGCTTTATTATGTAGTAAAGAATTCTGAATTTTGTACTAAATAATTTTTTGTGCCAAGCGTAAATGAAACTGGTAACTTTATAGGAAGTAGAAACATTCGACGTAATTTTATTCATCATAATCGATTTTTTCGGCAATCCTGTAACGGTGTCATTCATTATTTTCATAATGAAACACTGCTCAAGTATTTTTCCATGTTTCGCCTGACGGTATTTGAGAATTTATTCGCATTCTCAAGTGCAAATATGTACACAAGTATTTTTTGTGATGTCACAGCTTCTGAATCTCACAGTTGCATTTTTGAGGTTATAACCTGCTGTGCCCCATACAGAGCGCCGACCAATACATAGACGCAAACCATCCATCATTCTCACGTTTTATGGAACATCACAAAAATACTTATATAAATATTTGCACTTCACAATAAACTTTCGAAACGTGTCATTTTGAACATGAAAACCCCTTATTGGTCGTGAGAATTTCGCGAACTGAAACTCGGCGCGATGTCTGAATGGGGCAAAGCAAAGCCACCTAGGTGTCAATGTCGTAAGCTTTTACGACGCCGTCGTGAACCATCGCCTCATAGTCGGCGCGCATTGTAAACAGCGATAGGCGAAATATCTTTTTGAATAAGCGCAGACTGTAAGTAAACATGAGTGTGTAAAGTTTATAACACCATTTGAAGACACAGCTTTAGATATTTGATGTACCTGAACAAATGTGTTATATGAAAATGTATTTACTAAATGTGTTATAATTATATTGCAATTGACGTATTAGGTGTGATTTATTTTTTCCTAAAAAAGAAGTCTTTAAAGTGCGGTGCGTCTTATACGCCGGTTCATTTTATATGCCGGCAAATACGATATGCCGCGGTGGAGTGGCCGAGCACATTGAGGCGCTATGTTGCGATGCGCAAGGCCTTTCACCATTCTAATCCCCCCTCGGGCATGGATGTTTGCGCTGTCTTTCGTATAAGGTATGTCATAGGTAGTTTGTAAGTTTAGGGACTGATGACCCCGCAGTTAATTCCCATAAGCTTAACGAACATTTGGCATATAAATATATAAAAATCAATAAGTAAATAAAATTATAACTAAATGAAAAGACATTAATTTTTTATCTCCATCTTGTATGCACATTTTTTACATTTTTGAACTCAATCATCAGCAACCTCGATAATTCCCTAGATGTTACTTTTATGGGAATGAACTTAGAAAGAGCCCACCATCTTGGATCCGCGATTTTTTTTTTCTCTTTTTGATATAATATTCTTAATCAGAAGCTACGTCAACCCTGACATACTAAGTCTGGTACAAATTCAACAACTCCTTACATTTTGACCCGCTTTTTGCGATTCTGACCCACTGTGGACGGGCCTGAATGACACTTCTTAATGAATCGTTATGTCGATTGAGCGGACAGAAGTTTCCATTTCGCTGTCTTCATTTATTGTGTGTTTTAAATATGGCGTTCGCATTTTCCTACGCAACGGTTGACGACTGCAGTGCAAGAACGACCAAAGCTCTGTGTGCGCGGCTCTCTAACATCAGTTTTCAACCTCATCGTGGTCGTTACATTTTGCAAGAGCTATAGTCAGAGTACCGTATTTGCCGGCATATAAGACGCATCCCACTTTTAAGACCTTTCTTTTAGGAAAAAAATAAATAACACCCAATACATCTATTACAATATAATTATAAAACATTTGTTCATGTACATAAAATATCTAAGGCAGTGCCTTCAAATAGTGTTCATAAACTTTACGCAGTCAAGTTTCTTGATAGTTTGCTCTTATTCAAACGGATACTTCGCCTATCGCTGTTTACAGTGCGCGCCGATTATATGGCGCGATGGTTGGCGAGAGTGTAGTGAAAGCTTACGACATTGGCACCTAGGTGGCTCTGCTTACGATTGCTCCAATCAGACAACGCGCCGAGTATCAGTTCGCGAACGTCGCGCGACGAGCAGAGGCTTTAAAAATGACGCGTTTTGAGAATCTATTATGAAGCGCTAATATTTATGTAAGTATTTTTGTTAAGTTCCACAAACTGTGTAAACAATGGTTGGTTTGCGTCTGTGTATTGGTCGGCGCACTGTATGAGGCACACCATGTTATAACATCAAAAATACAACTGTGAGACTTAGAAACTGCGCAAACATCACAAAAAATACTTGTGTACATATGTGTACTTGAGAATGCGAATGAATTCTCAAATACCGACAGGCGAGACATGGACATTTACATGAGCAGTGTTTCATTATTCAAATAATGAATGACACCGTTACAAGATTGCCGAAAAATCGATTATGGTGACGGAAATTACGTCGAATGTTTGTACTTCCTATGAAGTTAACAGTTTCAGCTACGCTTGGCACTAGTACGAGATTCAGAAAACCTTTACTACATAACAAAGCTCCTGACGGGTATTTTGGTACATATTATGTACATATATCAAATAAAAACTACGAAAAGGTAAGATAAAACCTTAAATCAAATTTTCCTCTAAAAAAAATTGTTTTCCCACTAAAACATTATTTCCCAGATTTTACACAATTTTTTTTTTAAATCCCGTGAAAGAAATCGAACTTGTAGCTACCTACTTTAACTGGCAACCGGCGTATAAGACGCATCAAGTTTTTGTACGAAAAAAAAAAATCGCTCTGACGTGTTTTACGGCCCACTTTAGATTTGTAGTTTTATAAGTTTTTGCCAACATTGTGGTCCAAAATAATAATGTAAATAATAACAATTTTATTAATAAGAGTGTCTGAAACCTTTTTAGAGAAAAAATTTAGGTAGGGGCGGGTTCTGAGCGTCATAGTCCAACGCCTTGCCCATTACGCTACGGCTATCAATCAGAAGACGAGTCCTTTGATTTCACGGCCGTTGTCAACTGATCCTATTATGGCATTTGTAGACTCAAGATTATCATTTATCGTACGAAGAACGATGTGTTTTCGTTAATTCTTCAGTGCACCGTTGCTTTGAAATGACAACGTGTAAGTTACAATATGAAAATCATCAAATACGCAACGCAAGATGGCGTGTGCCAGAGTGAGTTCTGGGCAAGGAATGTCACGTGACATCTGCGAACGGCTGGTTTTCGTTAATTTAATGGAGGGTGTCAAAACTCCGATATTTTTGCAAATATCTCTGCAACGATGCAAGACATGAAAAAAACATAATAGAGCGAAGTTGTAGAGAATTTTACCCTCTACCAAATAGTTTCTCTTTCAATTAGGTTATTAAATTTTCGTGTCAGATGAACGGTTCGTTTGCATTTACAATTATATTACAAACGGCTTTTTTTTATTACTACCGTATTTTTGTCCGAAAAATTTGAAAAAGGGAGGTTCTGGTCTCTGGCGGCTTACAATCATGTCTGTAAAATTAGGTGCTGATCAGTTGCACGGTTCGTCTTAAAAACAGGGAACACATTACGGACAGACAGACGGACAGACATACAGATATATATCCCAAAATCGCCGATATTTTTGCAAATATCTTTGAAACGCTACGAGATATGAAAAAAAAAACATAAGAGAGCAAAGTTGTAGTGAATTTTCTCCCCTACCAATTAGGTTATTCAATTTTCGTCTCAGATGAATAGTTAAGCCGTTATTTTCATTTAAATTTAGAGCTGTCAAAAGACGATCGGAAAGGCCCACTTTTAGTGTTACTACCGTAACCTAAAGTGGGCCAAAAGTGCGTCTTATACGCCGGCAAATACGGTAAGTCCCTTAGATTTATAAACATTTGAACCTTTAGCCACGCCATTGCCTCCCGGGAGGAAATTTGTCCACCTGTCAGCAAGAAAACGTGTAACTAAGACGGACTTTAATTGCCAGTCGGGTATTCATCAAAAGGGACGAGTAACACCGCCGAAAAACCACACCTAAGCTGGTTTGCACGCTGGGCTCGCGGTGAATCCACCGACCGGATCACAACCAGGAACGCGCATCTTCCCGTCCCGGTAGCGAGCGCCACCACATTCTCGGCTATCCGGGCGTGTCACACGACCAGTCTCTTTAAAATTTTTGCACCACCTAAATATGCTCTTTTTTCCGGTGTCACCTTCCAATTTTGAGATCGCAAATTTGGATTCTGCATAAGAGATGACTCATTGGAAATTCTTCTGGCCTGTCGGTATTTTATGCACTTGCGTCTCATACGCCGGCAAATCCGGTAACTATGCCTGGAGTTTGGCGACCCCCGGTACACGGCAACATCTGGTGGTGAGTGCCCCTGGGCGCGAGGTTCCTTTTCCGCGGACGGGGTAGGCCGAGGGCAGGGCAGGGCAGGTTGGGCGCAGTGTGAGTGTGAGGAGTCCCGGCGGCAAGAAAGGCCATTAGCGGCGCTTCTTGCGGCGGCGCCGATTCAATTGCCGCGCCAGCCCACCCACGAGGGCCACTGCAGGGCCACGCTTCCGCACACGAGCCGCTCTCTGCCTCTAACCGAGACTCTCCCTAAGACGCGCACCATCAAACCAGATAAGAGCACTTCTACATCTACATACATTCTCCGCGCCCGGCCGCACCACAAATTTTAATACTATGCTTCAGATTTATCATTATTGTCTTTCACAAATTCGAGACGAAAATCCGTCTCAAGGATTTTTTATTTGTATTAAATTGATATTTATATCACCTTAACAGGATTGCTCCAATATGCCCAATGCTGAGATGCTATTCCGCTGCATGGAGAGCCTTGGCAGTAGTGGCAATTATCTTTGGAACACAGAAGCTGAATTAAAGTTTGTTATGTGGAGTGAAATCGTACTTAGGCTATTCGGAGGCGCCTTAATCGTTAGTGGTGTGGTAGTCTAACGGTTAAGACGTCTGCCTAGTAAGCATTCTACGCTTCAGATTTATCATTATTGATTGTCTTTAACAAATTCGAGACGAAAATCCGTCTCAAGGATTGTTTATTTGTATTAAATTTTAATTTTGTTACCGTTAGACACGAACGTTGTTCTGACTCTTCATTCAAATGTTCAAATGTTTGTAGAGTTTATGGGACTTCACTACGGGGTCATCGGTCCCTAAACTTACAAATTACTTACGAACTAGCTGCAACTAAGGACGGCACAAATATCCATGCCCGAGGGGGGATTCGAACCCCCGACCGTAGTGGCCTTGCAGACCGTGACTGAAGCGCCTCAGTCCCCTCGGCCACCGCGGCCGGCGAAGACTTCATCTTGGCTATAATTTCAGCATGGGATGAAAACCTAGCCTCCTTCAGTCCATCGACTATTTTGTCGAGTGCGGATTTCCTGGCGTGATAAGTAGGCGATTTGGTGTCATAAATACATGTTTCATGTCTGTATGCTAATGTAAGGATGTCTGTCGCTTCCTAAGACCACTACGCGGATACGCAGTGCACTGCAGACGACATAAACAGACACACGTACACAATAACTGGCAGCATTATGGCGTGGAATATAGTAGACTTGCGCATAGTAGTTTGCGATCGGGAGCGCTCTCTTTAGTTCGTTCTTTTAGATCGTCCGCTGCCAGTGACGGCTGAGCGGCGTGGTCTGCGCATGCCGGTGGAGGGAGAAATTCTCCCACCCAGCTGCTTGAGTCGCTAACGATATGACGCAAACCAAAAGAAACAGTTTGTGGATAATTTCTCGCGTTTAAGTTTACAGTTACCTCTATATCTTGGCATTATGAAATTTATTAGTCAGATATTGTAGAGTACAGAATACTTCAAAGCAGAAATGTTGTCGCACTGAACTACGTAATCTAACAGGCAGACGCTAACCTCGAAATGGTTCTCATTAGCAGAAGGCAAACACGTGGTTTTTAATTCTATTCGCGACCTATCGCGCATATTTTACTTCGCAACCGGTAGCTCACCTTTTAGTTCGCAGCTCGGCCGCGAAGTAGGTTTCTCTTTTTAGTTGGTCCGCTCGTTTTGGCTTTTGCTACCGCTACTAAAACTACATCTGAGCTGCATCTCAGCTCGAAATGACGGCAACTGGCAGAAGGAAATCGCGCGATTCTGCGCGCTCTCGCGTCCTCTCGCTGTTACCCGTCAGTCTTCGGAAAAGGAGCGGACGAACTAAGAGGCGAGGATCTGCGCGTAGTTCGCCTGTGGGACCGCTCTTTCGAACTACTTCGTTCGCGAACTACGCAAGACTAGAATATAGCTTCATTCGCTTGCGTGCCATTTAGTGCCAAAGCTATGGCACGCCACTAGATGGCATACAAGCTGACGTTTCACACGAAGCAATTTACTCGCTATGCCAGTCATGGTGCAAGAAGTGTCTCTTGGTTTAGAGACCGAAAGGAAGGTGTCGAGGACGAGCAACTTTCTGCTCGACCGCCCACAATCACAGTCCCAGACAACATCGGACGAGTGCGACGGATGCTTGCGGATGGTGAACGGCTGTCGATGAGAATGATAGCAGACGAGCTGAAGACTGTAAGCACTGTTGTTCACGAGCATTTGGGAATGCGGAAGATTTGTAGCCCGTTTGTACCGCACAGGATGACAGACGAACGGACTCAAACGCAGATGGAGGCTTCTGCACATTTCATCGATATGTTTGACCGGAATCGGCAAGTTTTGGAAACCATCATTCCATGAGATGAGCGTTGGTGTTTCCAAAACGATCAGGACACCAAGCGACAGTCAATGACACGGTGTCTTTCCCCGCCTCTAAAAGAGAAGTCGGGTGACAAAATCCAAGGCAAAGACGATGTTGATCGCCTTTTTCGATAGAAAGGGCTTAATCCATCATTAATTTGTGCCCGGTTTACGAGGGTGTTTTGAAACGGCTGCTAGGTTGCATCCGGTTGATTCGTGCAGAACTGTACCGTAGCTTGTCGAATAGATTTCCGTGCCGACCTCTTGAGTATGGTTTGATCTGGCTACAAACTGACGTCCTGAAACGATTGTTTGTTGTTGTTTGTCGCTTTCTGAAATATTCAAATGTTAGTAAATCTATGGGACTTAACTGCTTGGTTATTAGTCCTTCAGCTCATAAACTACTTAAACTAAGTTAAAGTAACCTAAGGACAACACACACACACACACGCCCGAGGGAGGACTCGAATCTCCACGGCGAACGGCCGCGCGCACCGCAGCACGGCGCCTCAGTGCGTTCGGCTATTCTGCTGCGGCGACCTTTTCTGAATCGACTCCGTTGCTAGAAATGTTTCCATGTATGTTCTGATTAACGTCACGTCATGTGCTGTCTTCTTTACTTTGCCGCACACACTTTCGATTAACAGTAATTGATGATTCGGTTTGTGCTCGCCACACGACGAATTGTTCTTTCTTATCAGGATAGGCCATTTTTACGATGTAGCCCATACAGCGTTACTTGTGACGAAACTGTTGAATGATACCCAGGTTAAATTACTATTACTGGGGTTATATTCAACGAAGAAACAATGGAAGCAATAATACTGACCGCACCTTACGCACCTTATAACCGCAGGCTCTTTGCAGTGACATTGTTTTTTAAATGTCTCCGTAGAAAAATAAACGTGAGTGACATTCTGAAAACAGCTTCTTTCACCTCACAGTTGAGCAGCGAATCACACGTAACGTAGCGTGTTCCTGAATACTTGCAAGGTGTATAATGGAATGTACGCATTGCCAAGGAGGACAAAAATATTTGCCGTCTGGTGGAGTCGAACCCGCTACCCTTTCAATACGAATCCGATCTCTTCAAATGTTCAGATGTTTGTAAGGCTTATGGGACTTAACAACTGCGGGGTCATCAGTCCCTAAACTTACAAACTACTTACGGTCCAACGTATACTAAAAACGGCACAAACATCAATGCCGAGGGAGGATTCGAACCTCCGTCGCGGGAGGCCGCGCGATCCTCAACTTAGCGCTCCAGATCGCTCGGCTACTCCCGTGCGGCTTCAATCTCTGGGCTCGTCCGAACTGAGCAACTTCTACCTGTTGGTGATAAATGCAAGACTCGAACTTGGCAACTGTCCCCAAAGTGCCCCCTGAGTGGAACGCACCAATTGGGCAACTTTTACCTGCTCCGGCTAAGCTGACAGGCGCGCACGAATAGGACAAGTCCTGCCTGCTCCTGGCAGGCCGACTGAACAATCTCGCAAAATGCTTCCAGATCTAAACTTACCAAGTACGCAACCTCTGCCTCTGTTTGTAGAGCTCTTAAGGAACAATGCCAATATTGTGGCAAGGAACAAAACAAAACAAAAAATTGAAAAAAAAAAATGCATTTAGTTTGGCTCGTAGTCTGCTCACGGATGGTTGCTATGAAACTCACTTCCAAATGTCACCATTCCTAAGTAATTTCTGTTGCAGGAAAGCGTACCTCTTTCTGGTTTTTGAGTCCGTTTTGATAGTGATATTATTTTTGCTGAGTTGATTCTTATATAAGTATCAGTTTGTTCATGCTTCAGACTTTTCACAAACTGAAAGATATTTGGGTGAGGATATTCACACGAAGCACCCAATCGGGAATGAAAGCTTTTTCAATCGGTAGTCGTCCTTCACAAAGAAGCGCTATCTGCTGCCCTAACGTCTGGAGGAAAGACTACATTTTCGTCATCAATATAGTATTCAGTTATTTAATCCGCAAATTTTGTGATGTTGTCAGCGAAAACATCAGAAACATCTTGAGGATTTAAATAAATAAGCACAAAGATGTAATGCAGCCACTGGCTTCTTTCATTATCCTTATTTATGTAGATCGAAGTCTTCCAAACGCGAAAATATGTGTTCGCTGCCTACTATAAATAACTGAACAGCACACCGCGGTCGCTTACCGCAGCATCGCCATCCACGTTCTTCCGTTGCTACAACTCTTCTGTAAGGTTCGTATTTATAACCGTCACAGTTCAAATGGGTATTCAAATGTTTGTATAGTCTATGGGACTTAACTACGGGGTCATCAGTCCCTAAAGTTACAAACTACTTATGAACTACTTACGAACTAGGACGGCACAAATATCCATGCCCGAGGGGGGATTCGAACCCCCGACCGTAGTGTCCGTGCAGACCGTGACTGGAGCGCCTCAGTCTCCTCGGCCACCGCGGCCGGCTGAAATGGGTATTACCACGATCACTAATAACAGGTCGCAAATCGTGACTTTCTGCAGTATTATTCGCGTCCTTGACTAAACTGAAGTACAAAACGGAACAGTATGTGATTCTACACATATTTCAGCGAGTTGGTGTCATTCACCGGATTGACGAGTTCAGTGAGGGCCAGGAACGCCTTGGGTCGGACCGTCCTGTTATCTGCAAACGGACGTTGCCCAGTTCGGGTGTGAGATTAACTGTCCTTTCCAGAGTATCCTTCTAAGGGCCACTAAAAGTTGCCCAGTTCGGGTCTGCCCCAATCTCTTACCCGCCTTTTTTATCTTCAGGAAGATAGATGCTTTGCGTTCGTTTGTTCATGTTCCTTCTGGGTTGTTCGTTGAATATTTGGCTCATTTTTTTATTATTATTACAGAGGGCGCTGAGTCCTCTGACTGAGCGCACTGAGCGACCACTACCATCACACGGATAATTAATAAGCTGGATATGGTGATAGAACCGCTTCAAAATTCCATTGATTTCCTAAAAGCTTGGCCATTTGTATTTCCCACCACATGGGGCACTTTCATGTCTCACCATAAATTTGGACGAATTCGGCGATGATGAGGAAGCGTCCTCTCCTTGTTAATTTTGTAAAAAGTGTATTCGCGTTGTGATAGAACTCTGATCCATGTAAAAAACCGCAAAATGGGTACCCATGCTGCGAAATAAAGCGCTTATTGAAATAAAAATCAAGATTTGCGGACGAAAGCGGTTAGTTTTGTTTTTACGAAAGTAATAGTCACAGAAACTACAAGCTTCATCTGAAAAGTTCGGTGAATGTTATCAGGAAATAGAGGAAACCAGAGTTATAAACAGAGGAACTTTATTGGCCTTCAAAGTAATCGCCATCGGCTACAATACACTTCTGACATCGGCTGTACTGCTGTTGGCAACTGTCAGCAAACGCTTCTTGTGGAATCGCTCGAAGCTCTCAGGTCACGCGTTATTGGATCTCCGCAACCGTTGCGAAGCGCAAGCCTCTCAGGGCTAATTGAAGGCGGAGAAGCAGAAAGAAGTCTGCCGGCGCCAGATCTGGAGAATAAGGAGGGTGTGGAAGGACAGTGACCTCGCGTCTAGCTAGCGGATCGCAGTGTGCGAATGGACATTGTGCAGGAAAATTCCAATGCCAATGGGTGTATTGCTTTAAGGTGTTCTCAAACGTTTTAAACTACCTGTGTACAAGGTCCAAATTGTTAATGCATTACAGTCAGATGGTTGTCCAAAATGTGAACAATTTCCAGTAGTCATGCTCAACCGTTCGGGTGAAGACAATGATTTCTCGAAGCGTGTGTATTTTTCCTTGAGGCTACATTTTATGTTTGTGGGTCAGTTGTTTGGAGATTAGGGGATCTAAAAATTATCATGTCGTACGAGAACAAATTCGGGAAAGTCCATAAGTTAATGCGTGGTGTGCACGCGTATTGAAATAAATGCCGAAGTGAACTTCCTGTATTGAATGTTTTTCTAATATTTCGGCTGCGTCCTCTCCAGCCACTCGCTTCGTCCTTTTAAACGCCACTGCGCATGCGGCCACAAACACATCACTGTAACGTGTGCACATCATACGTTAACCTGTATACTGTCGAGTATATAGGTTATATGACAATTTTTGGTCCCCAGATCTTCAAACATAACGGCATTTAACTGAGCCAGAGCATGAACTGTATCCTCAAGGAAAAACACACACTCTTTCAGAAATCAAACGGTTCAGCAAGTCCATAGCAAGTTGTTCACGTTTCACATGATCATTGCTTGTAATGTATAAAGAACTTTGACCTTGTGCGCACAAACTTTTCGGCATTTCCGAACAACGTAATGCGCTCTAATCATTGGCATTGGCTTCCTCGAGCTTGAAGATTTTTGTGCTGTTCCGCTTGCATACTATTTTCCAAAACAGAAGGTCTTACGTTGCTTGTCCGTTTCCTAACTGACCCCCTTGGCTAAAAACGTTTCCACTTATGATCTTATAAACTTGTCAGATGCTGTTTTTATATAGTAAACGGTGATTCGGTTTGTGCTAGCCCAAATATCTTGAATATCTTAGGTTGGCGATAGGTGCGACTTGTTTGAGGCAAATTGAACTGGCGTTATTTGAGGTATCATGCTGACAGCTGGCATGCCACACCCACTCAAGAATTTTACCTATTTACAGTTCAACATTTCAAGTAATGATTTATCGAAGCTGCGAATTCACGAGGCTGGTAATGTATTTCCTAAAAATCCGGTAACGAACCTGTCAGTAATACTGTTCCATTTCGAAGTATAACAGCTTAGGTTTGCAATTAACAACGAAAGTGCCGATATGAAATATCTGTGTTGATTTTAATGTAAGTACATGGTCTAAACGAGGTACAAAACATACAATGAACAGTAATTTTTATGAAGAACAATCATGACCATGGATTTGCATCCGTTGTTAATGTGTTGTAACAACTGCTTTCATATAGTCTACTATAAATTCATCCCGTGTTTATTAGACGTATTAAGTGTAAAGGCTTGTAAAATTACTATCAAAGGGTTTGGTCGTGAACTGTGGTGAACGAAACCTGAGTACAAAGACAATAGTGACAACAAGATACTGCAGTTAAAAATATGGCTATAACAAATTTTCTTGTTGCCGTGCTGAAACAAGTAACGTTTGGAAACGTGAAATTTCAGTACAATGGCGAAAATGACAACAGAATACTTCAATAAAAGTGCGTATGAGTCAGCTGCCAAATAACATTCCACGCCGAAATAACATCTCATTAATAACTTTCGTTGTTGCCACGCTGAAATAAGTACATATTTGTTGCAAAGAACCCAGGCAAATACAAGTGAAAAAATTACACTTTGCACTGGTTACATGTTAGCCATACTCGATAAAGTATTGTCAACAACAAATGAAATGATTTTTAAAGGTGTAGACACTCAGAAGTGTTGTTTCATCAACCACAGGAGCAGAAATATGTCAAAACACACCAACAGCATGTAGAAAACTGACCATTTTTATGGTGTTTACTTCAAGGGAATTGCAGGATACCACTACGGTTGGGGGTTCGAATCCCCCCTCGGGCATGGATATTTGTGCCGTCCTTAGAATTAGTTCATAAGTAGTTTGTAAGTTTAGGGACTGATGACCCCGAAGTTAAGTCCCTTAAGCTATACAAACATTTAAAAAAATTGCAGCATAGGCCATCTGAAGCTGCACTCTTGGGGCAGCTACGTGCCATTAGTCAGGAATTTAGTTTAAGTATAGACAGACTAAGATCAAACAAGGCAAAACATTTGGTGTTCAAATGGTCAAATGTTTGTTAAGGTTAAGGGACTTAACTGCGGGGTCATCAGTCACTAAACTTACGAACTACTTATGAACTACCTTATACTAAAGACGGCACAAACATCCATGCCCGGGTGGGGGGGAGGGGGTGGGAATTCTAACCCCCCGACGGGAAGCGGCCTCGCGCATCGTAGCATAGCGCCTCAATGCATTCGGTGTTCTTGCGCGAAGTACTTGTCATTTAAGTACTTGTCGTTTTATGACTGCGATTTGTGCATTTAAATGCTGGATACACGTTAGGCATATTTCAGCAGCAAATAAATTCACACTAAATACAACACTTCAAGCTCAACAACAATATACGATAGACAGCCTCTTCTCATGTGTACTGACCACCAAAAATATGGCAGCCGAGTTTACACAGGTTGCCACAAAGAGCGCTGTAACTCGTGTGTTAGCCAATCTACGAAAATTAAGCTCGTTGTGCTAGCTCCACTAAACATTGAGCATTGTCATTGGGGGAGGCCGTATATACGTTGCAGACAATATAGCTAGCGCTCCTTGTGACGAAACTGTTGAATAAGACACAGGTAAAAAGAAACTTCATTGCTATCGTCGAAGGCTTGTAACAAAATACTAACTCTACCATAACCTGTATCTATAATTGTGAATGTCTGTTCCGTTTACGTTTATCACATCTAAACTACAAGACGTAAAGAGCTAAAAATTTGTACAGTTACTAATGTCTACCCGGGGAAGGCTTTAGGCACGGTTTCATGGCGATCGGATATTATGTGAATGTATGTTCGGTGTACGCTTATCATGTCCGAACGACAAGACGCAGAGACTTAAATATTTGTACAGTTACTAATTTATACCTGAGGAAGGTTTTAGGCACGGTTTTATAGCGATCTAACAGATATTTAGTAATTTTAAGAATATAACGCGAAATGCGGAACAAAAATTACTTTTTGAAAATGGTTTTATTGTTTGCATTGTTGCTTGAGGGTTGATAATGATAAAAGGGTGGAGTATATTGGGATCGAAAGTTATCAGTGTATATAAAATTCTACGTATGTCTGCGTTAATATTTCGCTGTGTAGCGAAAACTACAGAACGGAAACGAATTCTCTGTGTGTAATTGTTGTCTGAATATCCCGTTGTACACCATACCAGTTCCATGCCGATAGCTATAAGGGGGTGGAAGATATGGTGGTTGAAAGTGTCAAATTATAAAAAAAATCGGACTGAAGGCCAGCGATGACGTTTGCGACTCTATAGCAAGGAGGTTACATACAACGAAACGTGATGCCACAGACCATATATTTGGTCTTTGCGGGCTACAATATCTTCAGCTCTTTCTCTGTAGGGATAAGCATACGAATAAGGAAATATAAGAATAAATAAATATCACAATAAAAAAGAAATTACTTTTAATACATCTCTTTAAAAAAATCGATTTGACGTTTCGCACATTACATCAAGTACAATACTACAAATAACGTAGTTTACCAGAATGCCCTAAAATGAAATGTATTTGGACAGTACTCTCACCATACGTGTTGAGATATTGCAACACAGGTTATAAGGAATAATGTATGTATTATTTACTTTAAATTATTAAGCATTTCACATAATTTTATTTTTTTATTTGTCTCACAACACACTACTGAAAGATAGCTTATCTATCATAATCAACCACCACGTGAGCGGAGCCGCGGGCTTAAGCTAGTAAATATAAGATTTAATCTTAAAAATCTGATAAATACTTAAGGATACCAAATATTTATATACATATATAAATATGTTGTCTCATAACCCTTTCTTATTTAAAATTCAAACAAGACAATCAAAGTATAATGATTTTACACTGATACAATCGTCGCTAATCTTTTGGCGGAACTTCTGTGGAGGAAAGATGTATGGTTTCATTGTCAGGCAACTGCTTTCGACATTATTGGTTTATTGATAGGCAGTCCAGGCGATTATAATTCTATAGTAGAGCAGATTTATCTTCGTATTATGAGCAGGGAGTGTTGATTTAATGGAATCTAAATATCGATAGGGCTCCTCTCCACCTTTCGTGTTATCGACAGTTCTGAAGCCTTCATACTGGCGTACGATCTCCATCCTTCCTAGCAAGCAGGCACGTATAATTATTACGTCGATAAATAGCGGTGACATTAGAATTACGACTAATAATTAAATACGAATAATGGCTTTCTGCGTCAATCGCTTATTTATTATATACCACTACGCTTTGTGTGGTTCACACTGTCATCTTCAGGCAGGGAATTTCTTAGCCATTTTCTCTTCAATAAAACCGTTAATGTAACTACGTAATCTGTCACATAAAGATAATGGTGTGACCCATTGAAGCGTATAATGATGTAAACAAATAAATGTCTATTTTATTTGCTACCAGTCGTCCGTAATAATCAGCATTACCAGGCGTCTGAGTCTGTGGAACGTATTTCACTTGTGCTTCGATCATATCATTAACGTTATTGTGTATCGTCTTCAGTTTACAGCAGTGTATCGCATCTGACTCGTTACTGAATGTTAATAGTATTTTTCATGAAGAAGTAGTGTGTTTTACAATTATGGTATTAATGATATCAATATTAAATATTTAAATAGTAATGATAGAGTTTCTATTCGTGTTTAACATAAAGAAGTTCGCTAAAGGACTATGCTCAAGCTGTAATTTTCACTTAGTATAGTTATTAATGCGTCGCAGCTGTTGGAAGTGAGAATCGTAACTCCTGTTTACAGTTCCATATTAGTTTATCATTTTTATGGCTCTTTATTTTATGAAGAGAGTTTTCACAATCAAACTACTGAAAGGCCGGCCGCGGTGGCCGAAGAGACTGAGGCGCTTCAGTCACGGTCTGCACGGCCACTACGGTCGGGGGTTCGAATCCCCCCTCGGGCATGGATATTTTTGCCGTCTTTAGTATAAGGTAGTTCATAAGTAGTTTGTAAGTTTAGGGACTGATGACCCCGTAGTTAAGTCCCATAAGCTTACAAACATTTGAACTACTGAAAGCTAACGAAGATATCCGTTGATAAGGTTACCACCATGCATGCTGAAAATTGTAAAAAATTAATAAATTAGAGTGATTGTAACATTTTTTGGTCTAAATTTATCCGAATTTGATCTCAAATGGGACTGGCGGAATTGACGGAGTTTCTGATATTAATTCTGTGATTAGATTCTTTCGGTGTATATCCAGAAAATGAAGCGACGAAGAACAACATTGTTGAAGAGTACTGCTAGTAAAAGCTCAAGGGAATTATGTTGTTGTTGCGGTGGTGGTGGTGGTGGTGGTCTTCAGTCCTCAGACTGGTTTGATGCAGCTCTTCACCCTAAAATATATCCGGAGCCTCTTCATCTCCTTATAAGAACGGCAACCTACATCCATTCGAATCTGCTCACTGTTTTCGTCTCTTGGTGTCTCTGCGATTTTTACACCACACACTTCCCTCCGATACAAAATTCACTATTGCTTGATGTGGAAGAATGTGTCCTACCAATCGACCCCTTCTTGTATCCAAGGAATGCCAGAAACCCTTTTTGTCCGCAATTCCGTTCCTTATCTCCTCATTAGTTACGCCATCTACCCGCCTAATCTTCAGAATTCTTCTATAGCATCACATTTCAAAAGCCTCTATTCCCATCCTGTCTGAAATATTGGTTGTCCATGTTTCACTGCCGTTCAAAACCATACCCCACCAAATGTCTTCCCTTATACTTAAATTAATATTCAGTATTCTTTCTTCCATTGAAATTTTTTATTTTATACCCTCTGTACTGGAAATCATGTGTTATTTTGCTGCCCAAGTAACAAAACTCATCTACCACCGTTATTGTTTAGTAACATAACCTAAGTCCATCAGCATAGTCTGATTTTCTTAGATTGCATTCCATTACTCTTGTTTTTCTATTCCTAACGTTTCAAGACACTGTCCGTTCCGTTCCGTTCAATTGCTCTCTGTCTCTGACAGAATTACAATGTCGTCTCAGAACGCAATGTTTTTATTTCTAAACCCTGAAGTTTAATTCCTTCTCGAAATTTCTTCTCACCTTCGTTCACAGCTTGTTCAGTGTACAAATTGATTAGCATTGGAGAAAGTACTCCGTCTTTTCCATGTAGAAAGAGAGAGCACCACTACGGAGCCATTACCAACTTGCCCAGAGCCTTGTTGGTAACTTGGGTGCATGAGTTCGTGAATTCTGCACCACACTAGAACCCTACCATCAGCTCAAATGTTCAAATGTTTGTAAATCTATCGGACTAAACTGCGTGGTCATCAGTCCGTAGCTTGCAAACTACTTAAACTAAGGCAAACTAGCCTAAGGACAACACACACACACACACACACACACACACACACACACACACACACACACACAGGGAGGACTCGAACCTCCGACGGCGAGGAACAGCGCGCTCCGCAGCGACGCACCTTAGACCGCTCGGCTACTCCACCGCCGCTACCATCAGCTCTTGTCGTCCGAAATCGCGACGCATCTCACCAAGCCAGTATTTTCCAGTCATTAAGGTCCAACTGATAGGAACCCAGGGGAGCCTCTTCAGGCGAAATCGTGCACTGAACAAAGGCACTCGAATCGGTCCTCTGCTGCCGTAGCCCATTAACACCGAATCGCGCCGCACTATCCTAGGAAATGAGCACGACCCACATCGATTGTTGCTCTCATTTTTATAAATACAAGGCGCGTCTTGAAAAGTTCGCTGAATGGACTCAGGAAAAAGGCACTTTTCACAGGAACAATATTGTTAGTGAACGTGGAGGGACATTTAAACGTTAAAAATCCTAGGTTTGACCGAGGATCAAACTGATGATGTTAGAATTTCTAAAAAATGTTCAAATGTTTGTACAGCTTATGGGACTTAACTACGGGGTCATCAGTCCCTAAACTTACAAACTACTTATGAACTACTTACGAACTAGGACGGCATAAATACCCATGGCCGAGGGGGGATTCGAACTCCCGACCGTAGTGGCCGTGCAGACCGTGACTGGAGCGCCTCAGTCCCCTCGGCCACCGCGGCCGGCTAGAATTTCTAGTCTGACACTTTACCCCTGACCGACACACAGTGCAGTATTTGCCCCGGAATTCTGGCCAGAAAGGAAAAAAATTAAAGTTTGCCCAACAATAGTAGAAAATGCATTGTATAATAACTAACTGATGGGCTGATGACTAAGTTTTCACGACCGTGACACGTGTCTAGCAGCTCCTAGCCTCGTTTGAAGAGCGACTTTGTCTGCCAGACGACGCGTTTCTTGATTTCGTTGTCAGTTTAAATTTCAATCTTGTGTGACTATACAAAATTATGGTTAGAATTTGGAACTGTATAAAAACCTCGCCGCGTCAAATATGCCAAGCTTTTGACTATTAAATGTTCAAATGTTTGTATAGCTTATGGGACTTAACTACGGGTTCATCAGTCCCTAAACTTACAATCTAGTTGATGCCACCTGTGAAAGACGACGTCCTGAGTGTGCTGGGAATTTACAGCGTTCATCGCGAGTGTGGCAAAAATTACGTAAGACATCCTGTAAGAAGTTTTGCAGAACGCTGCGGCGAACATAAGTGCCACCTGAAATAGTGGCGTTTGCGAAAGGCAGTGTCTTCTTCTTCTTCTTCTTCTTCTTCTTTTTTTCTTTTTCTTTTTTAATAGAATTTTGAAGTCTAGTTAGGGCAGGGTGGCAGCAGCTTCATATGCTGCTCTTCAGCCTACGGTATTTCAGCAGTAGTGGCTGAGCACAGCCTGTTAAAAAAAAAATATGTTGGAAGAAATGAGAATACTGGCTCACGTTTCAAAATATAGGGACTATCTCATCAGGGAGATGATTGAATCCGGTCCTGTGACAATAATAGAGACTCCACACATGTACTCAGCAATGCATGGAAGCACGTACTGGAGAGGAGAAAGCACAGAGGATGACTTCTCGCATTTCACCGCCTGTTGTAAGGGATGGCGTTGCTGGCAATGCGCTAGAAAATTTGTTGTGTTTAGGTAGGTTGGTTGGTTGGTTGTTGGTTTGGGACAGAGCGACCAAACTGCTTAGGGAAGAATGTATGTTTAGAAAATGTTAAAATTTTTGTAGATCTATTAGACTTACCTGCTACGTTTATCGGTCCCCGGGCTTACAAACCAATTAAACTTATGCTAAGGACAACAGTCACACACCCATGCCAGAGGGAGGACTCGAACCTCCGACGGCGAGCAACTGCGCGCTCCTCAACAAGGTGGCTTAGAGCGCTGTGCCACTCCACAGCGGATGTGTGTTTAGAGGGAGTCGACTATGTACACGTCGTTACCATCGTGATGTAAATCAGCCAATGAGTAGCCGTCGTGTGGGTAAAAAAGAGGAAATCTCCAGTTCCCCATAGCTCTACCACTGACGTCAACTATGGAGGTAATAGTCGAAAGGCCGTCCGCGGTGGCCGAGGGGACTACGGCGCATCAGCCACGGTCTGCACGGCCACTACGGTCGGGGGTTCTAATCCCCCCTCGGGCATGGATATTTGTGCCGTCCTTAATGTTAGTTAGTTCATAGTAGGAGGCAGAAAGACTCTACCGATCTTACTATTTATGGAACCGCAGAATAGTTGCCGATGTGTTGGCCTTCTTGATTTGTTTGAATTACCTCGTGGCTAAGTTTCGTAGAAAGCGTGGATTTGAACACATTTAAATCTTTCTGAAGACAGTCGTCAGACGGTTAATTTCAGAGCCGAGGTGTTCTTGCCTGAAGTAATCCATGCTCTGTGCACCAAGGTCTTCAGAAAAGCTTTCTTGTAAGTTGGATGGTGAAAAATAATTGTGTTAAGACTTAAGATAGCCGCGGTGGAGTAGCCGAGCGGTCTAAAGCACCTCGCTGCGGAGCGCGCGGTTGCTCGCCGTGGAGGTTCGAGTTCTCCCTGGGGCATGGGTGTGTGCGTGTTCGACCGACGGTCAGTTTTACCGCTGAAACGGATATGGAGGTTATATTCGAAAGTTTGTGCGCTTACCCATATTGAAGCGGCATGAAAAATCGAGAACTTTTAAAAAAATGTTCAAATGTTTGTAAAGTCTAAGGGACTTAACTACGGGGTCATCAGTCCCTAAACTTACAAACTACTTATGAACTAGGACGGCACAAATATCCATGCCCGAGGGAGGATTCGAACCCCCGACCGTAGTGGCCGTGCAGACCGTGACTGAAGCGCCTCAGTCTCCTCGGCCACCGCGGCCGGCGAGAACTTTTAATGCTAGGTCTCCGTCGCGAAAGACTTTTACCTAGCAGTCGAGATTTATAAATTATGTATTTGTAATTTGTATTAACCTAATGAAATAATTATGTAGACCAGCGATTGGTAGTGCTGAAGATAAGATGGATAAGTCGCAAAAATATTTTTGCAGACTCACTTCAAGCACAGTATGATTTTAATCACGCGTTTCGAATATTTCCACATCAGATATACACCTGTTTTGTGACGTCAGCCACACGTATACAAATACAGGTACATAGATTCTCAAAAAGTCGTTCGCTTTGCACACACATGCTGGTAGTCTGCCCATGTGTGAGAGAAACAGCTTTTTCAAAATCTATGTTACCTGCATTTGTATATGTGTGACTGTCGTCACAAAACAGGTGTAAATCTTATGATGGAAATGTCCGAAACGTATCATTAGTCAGTCGTTGGATGTTCTTGAAGCGTGACCTGTAAAAATTTTTGCATCCTACCCACCTCATCTACATCACTACCAATTAAGTTGCTCATGGTCGTCTGCCTCTTCCACGACTTCATGTCGCATTAACAAGTAGGAAGACGGTCTACATAACTCCCGGCCATACATTCAGGAGCGCCCTCTGCTCCTGTGTTTATGCCGGCTCCGCCCCCGGATTGACTCTGCAGTCCGTCAGGCCGCTTCTTCGAGGCCCAGCCGCCCCTCGCGGCCGTTCGCATTCATATATTCATCTAATATCTCGCGCCCCCGCCCCCCTCTCCCTGCATTCATTTCTGGATTGAATACTGAAGCGGCATTTTCTTCCTCGCGCCTTCAGTGATGAATTCCTTAGCATACCAACATTGTCACCTCAGGGCTGCTGCCTGCTCACCATTCCCGTTCCTCTCCAGTTTTCCGCGCCTTTCCTTCTTAATACGCCCCACAATGTTATTGGCCGGCCGATATTCAGTTGTCACATCGTTACCCGAAGACTTAATGTGGATATAACATTCCATTTATTTCTCTTACTAATGCAAGAGCTAAAAGATTTTGAGGGAATGAAATTGTTAGCGTTATTCTGGTTTGGTGGAATGTACCAGTTCAGCTCGTAAGCTAGAAGTGTCATTTTATTTGTCTCACAGGTTTTCTTACTCTCCGCTTCCATTATAAGGTTTTTTCTTTATTTAAACAAACATAGACTACTTTGTTACTTTACGAATATTTGAACCTACGTTGGCAGCACATCCAATAAGATTGGTCGCATTTTGCGTAAAAACAATGTAAAATGTGTGTTTCGTCCACCTTCTAAAATTAAGGCACTGTTGGGATCCGCTAAAGATGATCTTGGTTTGCGCAAGGCGGCTGTCTACCGTATCCCATGTAGCTGTGGCATGTCATATGTTGGTCAAACTATTAGGACTGTTGAGGACCGTTGTATTGAGCATAAACGTCACACACGTTTACAGCAGCTAAACAAATCTGCTGTGGCCGAACACTGTCTTGACACAGGTCACCCTATGGAATACAACAAAACGGAAATTCTGGCATGCACTTCCAACTATTACTACTGTGTTATCAAGGAAGCGATAGAAATAAAACTAGGTGGCAACCTTAAGAATAGGGATGGAGACTTCTTCTTAAATTCCGTTTGGGATCCTGCTTTCTCACTTGTCAAAAAACAGAGGGACAAAACTAATCCGACCTTATTCGTCGAGAACTGATGTTTATTATCGATATTCTGACCGGTTTCATCTTTGGTCGTGTCGGTGCTGTATGGTTGCTTGCTCGGTGTGTGTTGTCTTTCCTGTTTATTGATTGAAAACCGAGGTTTGAAAAGTCGTTGTACATTGCTTTCTTACTGCAGTTTCGCCTTGAAAATGGCAGGGTGGTCTCCTGCCGAAATATCGGCTGTCGTCGATTTTGGTACCTGGCAGCATACCCGTAAGTTTTTCGAAATTGAACATAGGTTGCTAATATACCGCTGTCGAGTCCCCAACAGTAGATTATCACATGGAGATGATGATATTTTTAAAACAACGGGAATCCGTTGTATCTATATCTAAAAAAATCATGACCTGTCTTCGATATATCGAAAAAAGTATCGATGTATAGAATGTAAACGTATCGATATCCTGCCATTTTAAAATATGGTGTTTACATAACGAATACACTGCTGGTTTTACAGTTGTATATTCAAAAATATTAGATAAACTGCGCATTAAGAAGCTAGCACTGTGCCTATTCCTCTTACAGAAAAAAATATAACGGAAAAACATTGAATGTAAAAATTTCTAAATTAATAATGTAGCTTTTTTCTGACGAAAAGCTTGGATTACAATGTGTTTTGGTCGAATATTGTCAATTAACAACTGTGTACATGGTACGGGGTATAGAAATGATTCGTTCCAGGTGACCTCTCATACCTTATTTTCTTAATTTCTCATTGAATACATTTCGAAATAAACCCTTTCTTCACGCTGACGTATGAAAATTCAATTGTTCAAATGTTTGTAAAGTTATGGAACCTAATTCCAATGGTCATCGGTTCCTAAACGTACAAACTACTTACACTAACTTAGCCTAAGAACAACGCGCACACATACAACAATGGTCGAGGGAGGACTTGAACCTCCGACAGCGAAGGGCCACACGTACTGCAAAAGGCGCATTATTGTGCACGGCCAACCCGCCGCGGAATGCACACTGTAATCATTGCAAGAAGAAGAGTGTTCCAGCAAATATCCCCATGTTTGGTATCTGGCAGATAAGTTTGCCGTTTCGTTTTAGGTATACTAGGTATCAAAAACACATTTATCATTTGGTACCTGCGTCATTTTAAATGTTTTTGAAGAATGTCAATGTGAAGAGCCGGCAGCAGTGGCCGAGCGGTCTGCGGCGTGCCAGTCACGCTCTGCATAAGCTCTGCAAACATTTTAACACATCAGTATCAACCGGGTTTATTCTACTTTTGTACAACCACTCTGTTGATACTTTCATGGCTTTTCGAACATGAAAATTGGAAAACAGGCTACTCACATCGAAAGGAATCAGCTTTTCACTAGGTGGGATGTCTACTATTTTTGCTACTAATGCAAGAGCATTTTGGTTTAAATTTGGTTTTTTCTTTGATGACTGCATCTCTCTCTCTCTCTCTCTCTCTCTCTCTCTCTCTCTCTCTCTCTCTCTCTCTCTCTCTCTCTCTGTGTGTGTGTGTGTGTGTGTGTGTGTGTGTTTCAACTCTAATAATGTAACTGTATGGACTGGAGCACCTGTAGACGGGAAAGGATCGAAACTCGTTAAAGCGAATGAAGTACAAGTAAGGTTGCTGTAGTTAGTCTGCTGATTAAATTATGAAGCACTTCATTATTTAGGAACGACACAAAAGTATTCTTTTATCGCTTGGTGACGTCACCGTTGAGAGACGATCGCCACTCTATTACCCGTAAAATTCCGGTGAGGTACCTATTTGCGATACAGAGGGCGGTAAATCGCGACTGCGCGGTCAATTAGCTGGCTAATCAATAATGGAGGGGTACTCTGGCCGACGCGGCTTAGGCGGACTATTGCCGCCTCGTGCTGAGCTGTCCATTGACACACGCGCCACTGTAGCACACGGCTCGCTTTTTTGCTAGCGTGTCTAAATGCCAGCCTGACACTCAGCTGTTGCTTTTTGTGTGCAAACATCGATCCATCACTGGCTGTCCACTGAAGATGATCCTTAATATTTTATCGCAGAAGAGGGGGAGCAACAAGATGATAGGTTAGCTGATATAGGGTATTGTTATTTTCACCTATTAAGTAATAGGGGAAAAACCTGTGGATTATAACGCGACAAAATGGCTTCCGAAGAAGATATATCATCTATATCTATAAATGTGAATGTCTGTTCCATGTACGTTTATCACGTCTGAACCACATGACGTAAAGAGCTAAAAATTTGTACAGTTACTAATATCTACCCGGGGAAGGCTTTAGGCACGGTTTTATGGCGATAGGATAGCTATAATGTGTGTTCGGTGGACGCTTACCACGTCCGAACGACAAGACGCAGAGACTTAAATTTTTGTACAGTTACTAATTTATACCTGAGGAAGGTTTTAGGCACGGTTTTATAGCGATCTGATAGATATTTAGTAATTTGAAGAATATAACGGAAAATGTGGAACAATAATTACTCTTTGAAAATCATATTTACTCTTTGAAAATGGATTTATTGGTTTCATTGTTGCTTGAGGGTTGAGTATATAGGGTGGAGTATATAGGGATGGAAAGTTAATCGGTGTATATAAAATTTTACGTGTGTCTGTGTCTGTGTGTGTGTGTGTGTGTGTGTGTGTGTGTGTGTGTGTGTGCGTGTGTTAATATTTCGCTCTGCAGCGAAAACTACAGAACGCAAACGAATGGTCTGTGTGTAATTGTTGTCCGCATTCTCCCGTTGTAGACCACAGCAGTTCCATGCCGATTGCTATAAGGGGGTGGAATATACGGTGGTTGAAAGTCGTCAAATTATGACAAAATTCGGACTGAAGGCCAGCGATGACGTTTGCAACTCTATAGTAAGGAGGTTACATAAAGCGAAAGGTGATGCCAGAGACCACATCTTTGGTCTATGCGTTCTACATTGTCTTCAGCTCTTTCTCTGTAAGGATAAGCATACGAATAAGGAAATATAAGAATAAATAAATAAAGCAATAAAAAGAAATTTCATTTAATACATCTCTTTAAAAAATCGCTTTCACGGTTCGTGCATTTCATCGATTGATCGATCTGTGATATTATTACAATCATTTATTGTTGAATTTCGTGATGGAATTCTTCGAAACGAGTGCATTTTTACGTGTGATTTGATCTCTTAGAACACTACTGATAGGTAGCTTATCTATCATAATGAACCAACACGCGAACGGAGCCGCGGGTTTAAGCTAGTATTTCGTAAAGACGACGAATCTTAAGATTTTTTTTTATTTTTATTTTTATTTATTTTTTTTTTATTAGCCATTCTGGATTATAATATCAGCTTGTCATACAATGACGAGCCAAGAACGAGCACTGCCCACCGCGGGTCTAATTTTAATTCAGTGACATTTCCTGCAAGCCCGAGACAGAGCTGAAAATTACACTTATACTTATTATAAAATCAAGTATATCTGTCGTCAGTGAACTCCAAAACTACCGAACAGTGTTTCGTACTGTTTTCACCAATGGACGGAGTGATTGTGAGAGGTTTAGTTGTATCATAAATTAAGATACGTGGCAAATGGTGAGTGTGGCGAGCAAAAATCTGCAAAATCCCGAAATAAATATCTACATCTGCATACATACTCCTCATTCCACTACAAGGTGCGTGGCGGAGGGTACAGTGTACAACTACTAGGCATTTCCTTTCCTATTCCATTCCTCAATAGAACGAGGAAAAAAAAGAATGCCTATATGCCTCCGTACGAGCCCTAATTTCTCTTATCTTGTCATTGTGATCACTACGCGAAAGTAGATGGCAGCAAGGTCGTACTACACTCTGCTTCAAATTCTGGCCCTCTAAATTTCCTCAACAGAAATTCACGAAAAGAACGTCGCCTTTCCTCCAGCGATTCTCAATTCAGTTGCCGGAGCATTTCCGTGACACTCGAGCATTGGTCGAACCTACCAGTAACAAACCTACCTGCTCGGCTTTGAACTGCTTCTGTGTGTTCCTTTAAAGTGATCTGCTGCAGGTCCCAAATACTTGAACAATACTCAAGACGTTGCCGTAAAAGCGTTTTATACGCGGTCTCCTTTACAGATGAAGTACATATTCCCAAAATTCTCCCAATAAACCGAAGTCAGCTGTCCGCCTTACTCACAACTGTCCTTACATGTTCGTTCCATTTCATATCGCTCTGCATTGTTACGCCTAGATATCTGAACGACGCGACTGCATCAAAAAGCCCACTACTAATGCTGTATTCGAAAGGAAAAGCCATAGTATATACTGTTTTTTCGGAACCTTACCGTACTTGTGAAAGTACGTTTTATAGTTTCATAATAAGATGCTTGCGCTCTTTCAAGCTTCAATAACGATCAAGCGTTTGGAATGACCAGCACAAGATTAAGCTTTAAAATTTGCTACAAATGACTTACTGCTTTTCATACGGCAAAATGCTCCGTCAAGTATTACATCCAAACATCTGTTCGTATTTACACGTAATCCGGCAGAAGTTATCAATGTTCCATGCAAAGAAATATTTTAGTTGGTATGCGTCTATGCTTTATTTTTTCAAATATATAGGGTATTGGAAAATACTCTAAGTTGTATGAATCCTTTTCATCCTACCAAAGTGGTCGACACTATAGGCTAATATGACAATACGAAACATAAAATTGTAGACATAATATGCTATCGTACGCGTGCAACAGCGCGGATGAGAGGATTTCATTTATGATTATACAGGGTTCGTATATTTCTTAAAAGCCCTTAATGGTACTTAATTTTGATACCATCCATTAAAAGTCGCCGGCCGCGGTGGCCGAGGGGATTGAGGCGCTCCAGTCACGGTCCGCACGGCCACTACGGTCGGGGGTTCGAATCCCCCCTCGGGCATGGATATTTGTGCCGTCCTTAGTTGTAAGTAGTTCATAAGTAGTTTGTAAGTTTAGGGACTGATGACCCCGTAGTAAGTCCCATAGACTCTACAAACATTTGAACATTAAAAGTCCTTATCAGTGAGTATTTTGTCTTTTTTTTTAATTTGTTATCCTTAAGAGTCCTTATTTTGGTCTTGGCAGTGTTACTAAAACTTAAAAATAAATTGTATTTTCGAAGTTAAGAAGTTGACATAAAGAATTATGTACAGGTCGAAGGCCAAAGCAGTTATGAACATCGCTGAGGTGCGTGATATGTAGAGCGATGGAATATAGTTATCCCTAGCAGATGAACTTTTAGAGGTTGCGAGAAAGGCAAGAAACATTTCTTATTTTTCACAATCAATGCACTAAGAAAAAAAGGCTCTGGAAAAGAAGAAAAGGGCTGTAAACAGTCAGAAAAGGAGAAAAAAACGGACGAAATTAAAAATGTTTTTGTTTATTTTATTCATTTTTTAGTGTTTTTAACGTTTTGTTAGGTACAATTCATTGTCAATTTCATTAGAATTCACGCGTTTGTAATTGCTTTCATGTGTTATTGTTTGATAGAAACTATGAAATGTGCCATACTTATTTTAACTACTTTAATAAGAAAACCATTTATCGAACGTAACGCATTGTCGGTCAACTTTTCAAGAATTTGCTGTATTTCTATTAATTTTATTATAGTGGTACTAGATTGCAATTATTATCTATACGTGCATTTTTGTTTGTTATTGACCTCACTACAACATTGAGTAAAACTGCAATAGCCGGCCGCGGTGGCCGAGGTGACTGAGGCGCTCCAGTCACGGTCAGCACGGCCACTACGGTCGGGGGTTCGAATCCCCCCTCGGGCATGGATATTTGTGCCGTCCTAGTTCGTAAGTAGTTCATAAGTAGTTTGTAAGTTTAGAGACTGATGACCCCGTAGTTAAGTCCCATAAGCTTAACAAACATTTGATTTTTTTGAAAACTGCAATAAATAAAAAAGGAGCTTGCTTTAACGTTCTTTATTTTGATATTGTAAATACAGAACGAGTCCTTTAATAGGTAAAAGTTATCCGTTGTGCACACATTGATAGCAAAAACGATCTACGAAGTTGGGGAAATATTGTTTGCAAATTAATATGTTTCACTGGGTCTCTAATGTCCGCACTGTCGACCGAATGTTAAACCCTCATCCTCCTTCCTTCCTTTTTTTATTCCTCCCACTTAACACCAATCGAAATTGAGAAATGTGGCCTGAATTAGTATCCATTCCGAAATCAGGAAACCACTTGTTACAGTAATATGCGAAATTGTAATTACTTCGGTCGCGAATTAGTTAATACTAAAATGAGGAGAAGAAAGGAATAGCAGGGTGGTTTTCAATAAAACAAATCCTTCGTGTATGTTGACGATTTACATGTTATAGTACAAGGAGACCACATGGGTAATGGATTTTAGAATTTTTTTGATATTTATGATACATGAAATTCAGAACTAAAATAACAATCAGCAAAGCCATTCGACGCAACTCGCAAAAATTCTCGAGAAAATCGACTTTGAAGTTTTGCAAGTACTCGTAAGTAACGGTAGGATCTTTTTGTGTAGCTCAGGTGGTAGGGTTCCAGCCTTACAACAACAAGGTCAGTGGTTCGAATCCTGCATGAAAAGTTTCTTTCTGTCGTTGTGTTAGAATTCTTACACAATTTTAATATCTAATGGTAATTTTGATGGAAAATACACGTATAGTTCCCAGAATGAAACTTTCACTCTGCAGCGGAGTGTGCGCTGATATGAAACTTCCTGGCAGATTAAAATTGTGTGCCGGAACCGGGACTCGAACCTGGGACCTTTGCCTTTCGCGGGCAAGCGCTCTACCGACTGAGCTACCCCGACACGACTCACGATGCCGCCTCACAACTTTACTTCCGCCAGTACCTCGCCTCCTACTTTCCAAACTTCACAGAAGCTCTCTTGCAAACACGCAAGACTAGCACTCCTGGAAGAAAGGATATGGTGGAGACATGGCTTAGCCACAGCCTAAGGGATGTTTCCAGAATGAAACTTTCACTCTGCAGCGGAGTGTGCGCTGATATGAAACTTCCTGGCAGATTAAAATTGTGTGCCGGAACCGGGACTCGAACCTGGGACCTTTGCCTTTCGCGGGCAAGCGCTCTACCGACTGAGCTACCCCGACACGACTCACGATGCCGCCTCACAACTTTACTTCCGCCAGTACCTCGCCTCCTACTTTCCAAACTTCACAGAAGCTCTCTTGCAAACACGCAAGACTAGCACTCCTGGAAGAAAGGATATGGTGGAGACATGGCTTAGCCACAGCCTAAGGGATGTTTCCAGAATGAAACTTTCACTCTGCAGCGGAGTGTGCGCTGATATGAAACTTCCTGGCAGATTAAAATTGTGTGCCGGAACCGGGACTCGAACCTGGGACCTTTGCCTTTCGCGGGCAAGCGCTCTACCGACTGAGCTACCCCGACACGACTCACGATGCCGCCTCACAACTTTACTTCCGCCAGTCGGTAGAGCGCTTGCCCGCGAAAGGCAAATTCTGGAAACATCCCTTAGGCTGTGGATAAGCCATGTCTCCACCATATCCTTTCTTCCAGGAGTGCTAGTCTTGCGTGTTTGCAAGAGAGCTTCTGTGAAGTTTGGAAAGTAGGAGGCGAGGTACTGGCGGAAGTAAAGTTGTGAGGCGGCATCGTGAGTCGTGTCGGGGTAGCTCAGTCGGTAGAGCGCTTGCCCGCGAAAGGCAAAGGTCCCAGGTTCGAGTCCCGGTTCCGGCACACAATTTTAATCTGCCAGGAAGTTTCACACGTATAGTTGTTTAGTCGTAATATTCTATATTTTATAAAAGGTTGTTGATAGTGAAGGTTTCAATAAGAATGAAACATATCTTGGCTTCACTATTAGTTGACGACGATAGTCTTTGATTGTTCAATTTGTGAAAAAGCTACGACACTTGTTTTCGGAAGTAATCTCCATAGCTACTAATGGCTAATCTACTCATCCATCGTTTTACGTGACAACAAGATTTTCAGCTCTTCTGCATACACATAAACAAGAACTGACACAACACGTAGAATTAGATATCGCAAAATATACATGAATTCAAAAACGAAAAGAGTATCTATCACAGCTGGATCTATGGGGCGAGGCCAGTATGCTAACAATCTGAACTACACCGACAGATGCTAGAACTGTTTTAATTATTGATACTTACATATACTTGTAAAACTTCACAGTCGACTTTCTCGAGAATTTATGAGAGTTGATGAGTTTGGCTGATTGTTATCAAAGTTCTGAACTGCCCAGAGCATGAGGAAAATCTTCTAATTCGAGCCTTTTTCCTCCTCTATTTTTTTTCTTTTCTTTAGAAATGATTTTACGCCTCTTCTGAAAACACCATAACGGATATCCTTTATTTATTTATAAGACGTCATTTTCAGATATGAAACTTCTGCGAGCTCAGTTCGCCCCCCCCCCCTCCCCCGTCCAGACCTAGATACTGGATTCGCCACTGTCTCAGATCAGATTTTTGTTTTCTATCCGTTCAAATGTCTTAATCTTCAGCGTGTGTTTGAAGCAATAATGCACTACTGGCCATTAAAATTGCTACACCAAGAAGAAATGCAGATGATAAACTGGTATTCATTGGACAAATATATTATACTATAACTGGAATGTGATTACATTTTCACGCAATTTGGGTGCATAGATATTGAGAAATTAGTACCCAGAACAACCACCTCTGGCCGTAATAACGGCCTTGATACGCCTGGGCATTGAGTCAAACAGAGCTTGGATGGCGTGTACAGGTACAGATGCTCATGCAACTTCAACGCGATGCCACAGTTCGTCAAGAGTAGTGACTGGCGTATTGTGACGAGCCAGTTTCTCTGCCACCATTGACCAGACGTTTTCATTTGGTGAGATATCTGGAGAATGTGCTGCCCAGGGAAGCAGTCGAACTTTTTCCGTATTCAGAAAGGCTGGTACACGACCTGCAACGTGCGGTCGTGCATTATCCTGCTGAAATATAGGTTTTTTCTAGGATCGAATGAAGGGTAGAGCCACGGGTCGTAACGCACCTGAAATTTAACGACCACTTTTCAAAGTGCCGTCGATGTAAACAAGAGGTGGCCGAGACGTGTTACCAATGGCACCCCCATACCATCACGCCGGATGATACGCCAGTATGGCGATGACGAATACACGCTTCCAATGTGCGTTCACCGCAATGTCGCCAAACACCGATGCGACGATCATGATGCTGCAAACAGAACCTGGATTCATCCGAAAAAATCACGATTTGCCATTCGTGCACCCAGGTTAGTCGTTGCGTACACCATCGCAGGCGTTCAGGACTGTGATGCAGCGTCAAGGGTAACCGTAGCCATGGTCTTCGAGGTGACAGTCCATGCTGCTGCAAACGTCATCGAACTTTTCGTGCAGTTGGTTGTTGTCTTGGAAACGTCCCCATCTGTTGACTAAGGGATCGAGACGTGGCTGCACGATCCGTTATAGCCATGCGGATGAGATGCCTGTCATATCGACTGCAAGTGACGATGCCGTTGGGATCCACCACGGCGTTCCGTATTGTCCTCCTGTATCCACCGATTCCGTATTCTGGATCGCGACCAACGCGAGCAGCAATGTCGCGATACGATAAACCGCAATCGCGATAGGCTACAATCCGACCTTTATTTAAGTCGGAAACGTGATGGTACGCATTTCTCCACGTTACACGAGGCATCACAACAACGTTTCACAAGCCATCGCCGATCAACTGCTGTTTGTGTAAGAGAAATCGGTTGGGAACTTTCCTCACGTCAGCACGTTGTAGGTGTCAAAACCGGCGCCATCCTTGTGTGAATGATGTGAAAAGCTGATCATTTACAAATCACATCATCCTCTTCCTCTCGGTTAAGTTTCGCGTCTGTAGCACGTCATCTTCGTGTGTAGCAATTCTAATGGCCAGGAGTGTAAATCGAGCACCTCAGCGGCACCAGAGAGGCTGCCCGGCGGTACAGTCTACCCGTGCAGGCGCCTGTGCCCCACCTCGTCCATGGACCGCGCGCGACCTGGCGATGGCGCAGTGAGCTGCCGCAGCGATAATGTGTCTCTAATTACGCCCCGTGCATTATTATTTGCGGCTAAATTGCTCCGCCATTAATTGACGGAATTAATTTACTTTGTATGGAGCATGAAGCTGCGGAGAGCGCGGTGTGCAGGTTAGACATTATCCTGAGACCAGGCAGCGGAGATAACACGCATTACGCCAAATGGAAAACGCCACTAACGTGTTGGCCCCGTTTCTAGGAGCAGCTGAAAAAGCGCCATTTTCTCTCGCAGAGCTGCAGTTAAAGGACTCACTTGGCAAACCTGCACTTATTCTCCGCATGCCACATTAGAGATTCTTTTTTTTTTTTTTTTTTCGGCGAGTACTTGTAGGACCTGAATACCTGTTCCATTTGTGGGAAGAGTGATGTTCGGAAAACATCGGTGTGAGATCCAATATCTCTCATTTTCGCGTCGTGCTGAGTTAACCACGCGAATGTGGGAGGAAGTAATAAGTTACCGGTATCCTCAAGGGACAAACGTACCCTCTGGGAATTTCAACCTCTCCGTGATATTGATGGTTGACACCTTTCTCCCATCATCGCTTTGAAGAGCTTGTTTAGCATAACTGTAACCGATAAAGAAATTATCTACTTAGCAATAAATAATATCTGACAACAATAATCGGAGAATAGTCCTGTAACATTAACTTAAATATACAGGGGACGTTGATGAAACTGACCAAAAAAGTTAATTTTCGATTTATTATTTATTTGTTAGTACAACTCATGGACAAAAAGTTCCCAAAGTTTCAATGTTGAAATCGCATCCGAAGTGCCTGAAAATTAATTAAAAGTGTGACGCGGCCTTCCTGCCACGCCCACGTTTTGAAGCAGCACTTCAATACCAGCTCAGTGATCAATGATTCTGTGTATTACTTTCAACGAAACATGTACGGGACACATCTTGAAGGCTGTAATACGTACTCTGAGGTTTTATAGATCATCTTTGACTCTGTTCCGTATATTATAAACAATAGCAAATTAGCTGCATCGTTTATGAAGATTTTTTTGCCTTGTCCTACTGACGGAGATTTATAAGAGGCGCGTCCAGAAAGTAAGTTCCGTTTGGTTATATAAAACGAACGGGTACAGATACAGAAAAAATATTGATTGTACAAAAGTCTACAACTGATAAAGTACTTTTCTACATAGCTTCCGAAATTTTGTAGGCAATTGTCATAGCATGGCAAAATGTTTTGTGTGCCTTTTTCATAGAATGTTGCCGCCTGTGTATTCAATCATGTGGTAACATGTTATTTCAGCTCATCATCGTTGAAGTGCTGTCCACCAAGGACAGATTTTAGGTGTAAGAAGAGGATTACTGTCAAAAGATTTTTTTTTTCACGATAATACCTGACCTCACACTTCTTACTGAAATTCCAATGGGACCTGTTTGATCATCCTCCATACAGCTCGGACCTCTCTCCTAGCGACTTTCATCTCTTCTTACACCTAAAATCTGTCCTTGGTGGTCAGCACTTCAACGATGATAAAGAGCTGTTACCACGTGGATGAATACACAGGCGGCAACCTTCTGTGAAGGATGCATGCTAAAACTTGTGGCACGCTATGACAAGTACCTACAAAATTTCGGCAGTTATGTGGTAAAGTAGTTTAAGAGTTGTATAATTTTGTGCAATAAAAATTTCTTCTGCACCTGTGAACAATTTCATTTTATTACCAAACGGAACTTACTTTCTGGACGCGCCTCGTATTTTTGAAAACACTTGTGTTTCTTTTGGGAAACAGCGCCCAACAAATTTCCTTGTTTTTTGTAATTTTTGAAAATTCAGACTGCATACTCAAGTAACAGTGTCACAAAAAAAGGCCTTTTGCTTGCAAATAATGATGTAGAAGATTTATTTTTCTTATTTTGTGTATACGGTTGAGAGAATGTATAATCCAAGTTTTCGACCTTCGAAACCTTCCAGGCACCTTTTTGTGACCAAACAGGTAAGAAATTTTGGCACTTTCCACAGATTTTCGCCTATTACTGAATATGTTATCATTATAAAAATAAAAGAGTATTGAATTTTGCATGGAATGGGCTATTCAGATGTACAGCCATTCGACTGCAATCCGTTCCCGTATGTCGATCATTTTTACCAACTTGACTAAAAAGTCGGCCTCGACGTTTGTAACTAAAAAACGGTTACTCCATATGAAGAATGTCAAATTATTAATTTTGAAAACCACGAAATTAGGTGTTAGAAAATTACCAAGATTTTACCACCAGGCAACTATGATTTCGGGATTTGTGTCAAGGAGTGGTATCTTCTTCATGCAGTCATCAGTGGGTAGTACCCTGCACTCCAGTAGCATGGTAACACCGAATCATCAGCATCGGTGCAGCCGGAATGTATGGTCCTTCATAATTGGCACCACTGTCCTGGGACCAGTCTTTCTTCGACATCGGCTAATGGGCCGGAACTATCGGCGTTTTTTGGGGGTGCCGGCTGCGGTGGCCGAGCGGTGTGCGGCGTGCCAGTCACGGTCTGCACGGCCGCTGCGGTCGGGGGTTCGAATCCCACCTCGGGCATGGATGTTTGTGCCGTCTTTAGTATAAGCTAGTTCATAAGTAGTTTGTAAGTTTAGGGACTGATGACCCCTTAGTTAAGTCCCATAAGCTCTACAAAGATTTGAACATTTTTTGGGGGGTGACTTGTCTCTTCTACTGAAGGAAATGCCATTGATGACTCGGTTATGTGAATGCTAACGATGGTGCTCCAGCCCACTTCGCCGTTAACATCCGGACTCATCACAATCGTATCTTCTCTGATCGATGGATCGGACGAGGAGGTCTAATTACGAAGATACGAGCTTATGGAATAGGTTCACAGATTTGTGACTGGCTGGACGACTTCCTAAGTAAGAGGATGCAGTACGTTGTTCTCGACGGCGAGTATTCATCAGAGACGAGTGTATCGTCAGGCGTGCCCCAGGGGAGTGTGATAGGACCGCTATTATTTTCTATCTATATAAATGATCTGATGGACAGAGTAAGTTGTAATTTGCGGCTGTTTGCTGATGATTCTGTGGTGTATGGGAGGGTGTCGTCTTTAACTGACTGTAATAGCATACAGGATGACTTAGACAAATTTTCTAGTTGGTGCGAAGAATGGCAGCTAGCTCTCAATGTAGAAAAATGTAAGGTGATGCGCATGAGTAGAAAAAACAATCCCATAATGTTCGAATACAGCATTAGTAGTGAGCTTCTTGATGCTGTCGCGTCGTTCAAATATCTAGGCGTAACATTGCAGAGCGATATGAAATGGAAAGAGCATGTAAGGACAGTTGTGAGTAAGGCGGACAGCCGAATTCGGCTTATTGGGAGAATTTTGGGAAGATGTTCTTCACCTGTAAAGGAGACCGCGTATAAAACGCTTGTACGACCACGTCTTGAGTATTTCTCAAGTGTTTGGGACCCGCAGCAGATCAGTTTAGAGGATGACATAGAGGCGGGTCAGAGACGAGCAGCTAAATTCGTTACCGGTAGGTTCGACCAATGCGCGAGTGTCACGGAAATGCTCCGGTAACTCAATTGGGGATCGCTGGAAAAAATACGACGTTCTTTTCGTGAATTTCTGTTAAGTAAATTTAGAGGGCCGAAATTTGAAGCTGGGTGTAGTACGATCTTGCTGCCGCCTACTTACATTTCGCGTAAAGATCACAAAGACAAGATAAGAGAAATTAGGGCTCGTACGCAGGCATATAGGCATTCTTTTTTTCCTCGTTCAATTTGGGAGTGGAATAGGAAAGGAAATGCCTAGTAGTGGTACAGTGTACCCTCCGCCACAGTACGGTGAATTGCGGAGTATGTATGTAGATGTACATGTAGAATTACATGGCCTGCTGGTTCACCAGAGATACTAACCCCGTGCGAGTTCTGGTTACGGAGCCGCCACAGAATTGTCGTATCTGCATAGCCCATTTCAGATGTAGAGGCCCTGGTGCAGATATTCATGCAGCGTTGTCACCACTGGAACTTCAGTGCTCGTGTGTCAAAAGCAGCGTGAATACGCATTCGCTGAGGACATGGAAACCATTTCAACACGCACTGTAAATAGTGATCGCGTAGTATACCACACTCTCTGAAAAAAAGAAAAAAATGTATAAATAAATGGTGTCTAGCATGGAAACCACGCTTTTTCGGAGTTTATTAAACCCATTTTGTTTCATATTGGCCGTTTTTAAAAATTTAAATGTTTTCATATTCTACTCATTGAGAGATACAATGTTATTTGGAGTTCCAACGTTAAAACAAATATTACAGTTAGAAACTGTATCGTTTTTCCCGATGCTGGTGGTACTCAAATATTCCAACTTTGTCCATCCATTACAACTTCCCCGATGCTTTCTGCTGGTAGTAAATAAAAACTGATGGTGTATCCATCTCTCAGTGCAGAGCAAACAGAGTATACCGGTTCCTCCAGTAACTTTGTACATAATAAAATAATAACTTTTCCTTGATTATGAATATGGCCTCTGCTTCAAGTGTGTTCATTTGCGTATGTAATAAAATTTTATAAATTATTATTCAATTATATGTTTCGAAGTAGTCCATTACTCAAGTTTGCTTGTGATAAGTTGTGAGATTTTCTGATAGTTTTGAAAAAAAATTCAGTATCAGATTCAGCGCTGGCACACAATTTCCTATCAGAGATTTGGAGTTTCAGTTTATCTTTTTTTTTTATCGTCGTGTTTCTCATCATAACCACATGCGTACAGTACTGGTTCCGAAAATAGGGACTAAATCGAAATATGAAATTATAAATGAGTCTATTTTATATTTAATTTAGATAGCATATAATAGAATATGAATTCACATTTAGGTTTCTGCAATAAAAATAGGCACACGGGAAATAGACAAAACAGTAGTAGAGTACGTCGACGAAAAAAAAAAACAGTTGTAGACGGTTGCGAGGATTTTCATGCTGTCGTTTATAACTCTCGGATGTTTTGGCTGTGCTTCACATGGCAGACTGAGAAGTTATGCTGTACAACCTCAGAGGCAACGGCTTGCACAGACCTCTGGAGACGTGCTGGTG
Source organism: Locusta migratoria (assembly GCA_026315105.1). NCBI lineage: Eukaryota > Metazoa > Arthropoda > Insecta > Orthoptera > Acrididae > Locusta > Locusta migratoria. Next base: position 150,999,062 of record CM048750.1, on the reverse strand, counting down.
GGTTTTGTGTATTCACAGATAAACAAGATCTGGATGAGTGAGCTGCTTCTTCCGTTGTTTAAATATGCTGGCTGGCATTGCGTCTCCTGTTTTATATCGTCTGGAACAACGTGAATAGGAAGGCCACGGCTGTTGAAAGCTATCTACTTTCGTAGTATCTCTATGCTTTGTCTCTCAACATAGCTCCACAAATGGCGTATTCGACTCATTACCGATGACAGGTAATATATTCTCCGAGACGAGCATGGATAAGTGCCTGTTAATTTTGCAGCACCTGGGCGGAACGACTATTCACCGTTCAGTTAGCGTTATCCACACTTCCTAAGGAATAGCTCATTGCGTTATGGTCTGAGTAACAGTACGTGATAGGAACAAAAGTCATACCAGCGGTATTCGCTGAAAACTGTGAAATGGCGACGAGTGAGTACCGTAGTTATTCAGAACTGATGAGCCAAATTCCGCAGCAGCTGAGTAGCGCGAACGAATGAGAACTTTTTTTTGTTTACTAATTACTAAAGAATAATTTACAAATACTTGAAGCGAAATATGAATGAAGTACGTATTAATATTAACAATAATTCAATTCCTTGAGACATACATTGTCTCATTATAACAAAGGTATTGTAGCATGAAGATATGCGTTGAATTAAAATTTGTACTGTGGCAGGGATTCAAACCAGAGACCTCCTGCTTACAAGCAAATAAAAAATACCAAGTTTGGGTAAGAAACAGTTCAACTAATAAAATGTCAAAATCTCTATACTGTAAGACAACGAAGACAAACGTATCTCGAAGAACGTTGTGAGCTGCCATATAAAGTATTCTTATTTCTAAATAAATGCCGTCTTGGCTGCGGAGAGTTTTATTAATGAAATATTTAATTTCAGTGGTTGCTATATACCATTAATTGAAAATCATTTAATATAAAGTATTCTTTCCTAGCTAATCCAGGCCACTCTTGATGTGGCTGAGTCTTATTTGAAAATATGTCCAAAATAAATGAAAGTGTACTTATGAACATCGGCTCATTTCCGTGTCTTGTGTTGTTGTGGCTATGTGGAATGAAAGGAAAGGAAGACAACAGAGCCGGTCGCGGTGGCCGAGGAGACTAAGGCGCTACAGTCACGGTTTGCACGGTCACTACGGTCGGGGGTTCCAATCCCCCCTCGGGCATGGATATTTGTGCCGTCCTAGTTCGCAAGTAGTTCATAAGTAGTTTGTAAGTTTAGGGACTGATGACCCCGTAGTTAAGTCCCATAGACTTTACAAACATTTGAACATTTGAAGGCAACAGATGTTGTAATAGAAAGTCATAATTTATTGTAAAGCCAGTGGACAGGATACATTTTTTCATATTCCCAGAATATATGATATCAACTGCGAGTGGGCAAATCTGAAAATGTGTACCCAGCCGGTATTCTAACCCGGGTCTCCTGCTTTCTAGGCATTTGCGGTGACCCCTACACCACTGGGGACACAGTGATCACCGTACCTGCAAGGACTACCTAAGCACGCCTCCCGTCATATACAAATTCCCAGCTTCGCCCTGCCCACAGTACTCAAACTCGTAGTTATGAAACTAATTTCCGTAAGAGTAAGGGCCACAAACTTGCCGCCCTACCCCCAATTAACGAAAGGATCATTGCAAGTTTGTGGTCCTTACTCTTACTCTTACGGGAATTAGTTTCATAACTACGAGTTTGAGTACTGTGGGCAGGGTGAAGCTGGGAATTTGTATCTGACGGAGGGCGTACTTATGTAGTTCTTGCAGGGGCGGTGATCACTGTGTGTAGGGGTCAGCGCAACTGCCTAGAAAGCAGGAGACCTGGGTTCGAATCCCGACTGGGTACACATTTTCAGCTTTGCCCATTCGCAGTTGATGTCATATATTCTGTGAATATGAAACAGTCACAACTGCAGGATCAGAAGTGACGTCTGTTCTTTCGGAACAGACGCCACATGTATGTAAGGATGCAGTTTTGTGTGCCCCTTTTCTGCATAAAAGAGTACGGTTTACAGATTTGGAGCATTATACGTCTCATTGCCTATAAGACAGAGAACCAATCGTTTTCTGTATTCTGTTCATCTGCTCGCCCCTCTCTCTGTACCTCTTCTCCTCCCACTTTACTTCCTCTCCCTCCTCCTACTCCTACCTTTTGTTATCCACTTCTTCCTCCCTCACTTTATCCAGTTCCTCTTCTTCCCCCTGTCTCTGTCCGTTTCCTATAGCCTCCCCTCCACCTCTGCTCCTTATGTGCGTCTCATCATCCTCCCTTTCTAACTGACCACCTTCACACATACATTCTGTCTCCTTCATCGCGCCATCACCCACATCCCGACCTCACAGTATTTCTTTCCAGATAGTAAGTAATAAGTGCACCAAGTTCGGTAGAAATCGACCAAGGGGCGTAGAAGGAGATGTTGAATATATCCGTGAGTGGCATTAGACCCACATTGCTTTCGTTTTGGCCTGGTGTTTCGTTTTCACACAGCTCAATATTTATGATTGAACTATATGTTCTTCAATGATTTAATTTTGCTGGTACACTCATTGTCATATATGGTCACCGTATGCAAAATGTATTTGCGATGACAATTAGTGGTATTCAAATAATAAAGACATTATGCGTGATTCAGTAGTTTTGCTGCACAAACAGCGACAATGCCATAACTTTCTATCCTTTACTCATTAGCAAAGATTTCAGTGATACCGAGTTTCCAAATGGTATGCAAAGTTTGCTTTTAATTAAGCAAGTGTTCTCTTTCTGAAACACTGTTTCAACAGATTGGGAGTCATCGCGCGTCGTGAAAACACCTACCTTATCGAGTTTTGCGAACATTATCATTCGCAGGATATACATATACATGATTGTTCTTTGTGTTTTTGGCCTCCTTTTCCGCAGATGCAGTTATACAACTTGTATAGATTATGCGACCGTCTTATGCAACTGTAAATTAGTCTACTTTAGACGCTTCTCGCTTTATTCTAAAGCATCTTCAATGGTCAGCTGTACAAGAAATTGTTTGTATTACATCACTTGTTTGATTTTTTACTAAATTCGATCGGTAACAGTTCTCATACAATAGGATTGTTTTGATTCTGAATAAAATTGACTACTAATATTACTCACTAATTTTTAGGTTTTCCTTAAAACTGTAAAAAGTGTAAATATAAGAAGGGCCAGCAAGTGGCAATGTGCTACAAATCACACGTGAAGAGGAAAAAACAAAAATGAGGGAGTAATATTAGTACTCCATTTTATTCAGAATCAAAACAATCATATTGCATGAGAACTGTTACCGATCGAATTTAGTAATAAATCAAATAAATAATGTAATACAAACCATTTCTTGTACAGCTGACCACTGAAGATGCTTTAGAATAAAGTGAAATGCGTCTGGTCTAAAGTAGACTAATTTACAGTTGCATAAGACGGTCGCATAACCTATACACACACTCGCGAGCAGGCCGCGGTGGCTAATTCATAAGTAGTTTGTAAGTTTATGGACTGATGACACGTCATGAAGAGGATGTTAGTAACTCTCCAGTGGAGAATACTAAGGATTAAGCACTGTTCATAGCGTTGACCGAGATACCTATCATCCAAGTCCCATAAGCTTTACGATCTTTTTTTTTTTTTGTGCACGTGCTGCGCTTGCTGACCATGTGATCATTGAGGCAGGCGCGTGATATCTGACTTTGACCGAGGGCAGATTTTAATGTCGCGGAAGCGCGCCACATCTTGTCACGTGTTTGACGAGTGCTGTGATTGTCCTCAACAAGTGATGGAACCAATGTGGAACCTCCTTTAAACGTCATCTTACAGATATAGGACGTCGTGTACAGGGGAGACTGTTGTTTGTACTTTGAATGGAAGTGGTAGTCTTGAAAGTTTCGCCGGCCGCAGTGGCCGCGGGGACTGAGGCGCTCCAGTCACTGTCTGCACGGCCACAACGGTCGGGGGGTTCGAATCCAGCCTCGGGAATGGATATTTGTGCCGTCCTTAGTGTTAGCTAGTTCATAAGTAGTTTGTAAGTTTAGATACTTATGACCCCGTAGTTAAGTCCCGTATGCTCTACCAACATTTGAACATTTTTGAACACACTCGCGAACTTGGGAGTATTTCACAATTGCTAAACTTGCATGGTAATTGGATGTACATCCAACACTCATTTCCAAGCCCTTCCTGCCCATCACTCCCCTTGTCTCTATGCCTGTTTCTAATCCCTTTGTCATCTTAGGCTCTCATTGCCTTAGCTACCAGAAAACCCGAATATTCAGTTAGTGCATGTACTGCTCCCTCTTCTCTCTGTAGCATAATGCCTTAGACCTCGCGTCTACTCCCGCGTGGCACAACTTTGCTCACTCTTGGATAATTGCTAGAGAATGCCGTGTCATAGAGCCAGCGCGAAATTACTTGTTCCTGCTCCGAAGGGTTACCGCTAGCGGAAACGCACAGCAGCCGTAAAGGCACACGGTCCCTTTCGCCAATTTTATGACTGTAGGTGAAATGGGGCCACGGGTCGGTGTTCCTGTGCTCGAGTTGCTGGTGGGTCACACTCGGTACGAACAGTCCGTGTTTCCGCATACCTGCGGGGAGTGGGTGAGAAAGCAGACGGGGCCAGTGGGTGAATCCGGCCGGCGCCTAGCAGTCGCTACGTGCGCGGCATGCACCGCGACAGCAGGCGTGCCACCCCGGCCGCCGGCGCCGCGCGCTCTCCCTAATTCTCGCTTTGTTTTGACGCGCGGCGCGGCTGTTGGCAGCCCTGTGCGGTCCACTGCGATTTATGCCGCGCCGGCACTTCCCGGCCGACGCGCCTCCATTTATAAAACGGGGACAAATGCGCACGTCACTTCAGCTTTTGCGTAATAGACGGATTTTCGTTTTGCGCCGAACAATGAATGCCCGGCGCAGTGCGGAAAATATTTCCCCGCCGCACCCCCCCCCCACCCCCTCTCGCGCGCGCTGCAGCGGCGCTGCCCCCTCCTCCTCCCCCCCGTGCCGAATGGATTTGTTTTCGTCGGTCCGTAATCGATCTTGCCGTCCGACCTCTGCTCTCCGATTCCGGAGCTCGTCGGTGTGCCGTGAGCGGGCAGTTGGCCACACCGGGCGGCCGATAAGGCCGAGCAACCGGCCGGCCTTTATTCGCATCTACGCAGCGGCCGGCCGATGCGGCAAGCCGATAGCGGGCAACACGAGGCTGACTCACGACTTACCGGCGGGCCCGGCGCTGCCCGACCCGCGCCCGCGCTGCCCGAGCCGGCCCGAACTCGCTTATCCGCGCCATCTTGACGCCTGCCGGTGTGTTTGCGCTCGTTCCCGTAAATCTCCGACGACTGTGCGCGCTTTGAACTCTTCTGCGAAGCTAAAGGTTGCGGCCGATGCACCTCGCCGTTATGTCGGCCAGTCGCTCTACCGACTGGTGGGAACACGAAGGCCTTCGGCAACACGCGGGACTATCTACATCTGCATGCACTCTGCGCTAACCACCAGACGCCGTGTGTACCACTACTAGGCCTGGGGTAGTAGAAGCAGCAGTGGGGTGCTTGGTAGAACTTTTGTGTCTCGTTGCCGCCGGTTGTCTTAGGTCACAGAGTAACATATACAGAGAAGCAGCCCACCTTAAACAACTGTCCTACGCCCCCTCGTAGTTCCGTAAGATGCTTGCAGGTGTCAGGCGGATCGCTGCCTTAGGGTGCCTCTCGCACATCAGAGGGTAGCGTGGAGGGGAAGGTGAGGGGAGAGCTCGTGCCGTCTGCCATGAGGCCACGGCTGTGTCCAGTCACAGACAAATATATACAGACGAGAAACCTCCGTAAGGGCCTGGTCCTACGCTCCGGCACAGAGTAACATATACAGAGAAGTAGCCTCCCCTAAACCACTGTCCTACGCTCCCCTCGTAGTTTCGTAAGATGCTAGCAGGTGTCAGGCCGTTCCCTGGATTAGTGTGCCTCTCGCATGTCAGAGGGTAGCATGGAGGGGAGAGCTTGTGCCGCCTGCCACGAGGCCATGGCTGTGTCCGGTGTGCCGGCGTTTGAGGGGAGGTGGTGGTGGGGACAGCCGCTACCTGCCGCCTGCTATGGCCAGTTTTAAGGGCTGCTTCTGACCGCAGCGCCATCATGGGGAATCTTATGGAACTGCTTAAAAAAAACCGCCCCGCATCCCTGAGCGTAGGACCGGGCCCTTACGGAGGTTTCCCGTCTGTATATATTTGCCTGTGGCTCTGGGATGCGGGGAGGGAGGGTTTGCAGCAGTTCCGTAAGATGTCCCTAGATGGCACTGCGGTCAGAAGCAGCTCTTTAAACTGACCAGAGCAGGCGGCAGGTAGCGGCTGTCTCCACCACCACCTCCCCTCAAACACCGGACACAGCCGTGGCCTCGTGTCAGGCGGCTCTCCTCCGCGCCTCCGCGCCTCTCCTCCGCGCTACCCTCTGACGTGCGAGAGGCGCCCTAAGCCAGCGAACCGCCTGACACGTGCTAGCATCTTACGGAACTACCAGGGGAGCGTAGGACATTGGTTTAGGGTGGGCTGCTTCTCTGTATATGTTACTCTGTGGTCCGGTGTGGCGGCGTTTGAGGGGAAGTGGTGGTGGGGACAGCCGCTACCTGCCGCCTGCTCTGGCCAGTTTAAAGGCCTGCTTCTGACCGCAGCGCTATCATGGGACATATTACGAAACTGCTGGAAACCCTCGCTCCCTGCACCCAAGAGCGTAGGACCGGGCCCTTACGGAGGTTTCCCATCTGTATATATTTGTCTGTGCTTAGGTGTCAATAGCCCAGTACAGAGAGACCGACACACGGTAATAGGATGCACACGTGTGCGGGTACATAGTCTGAGGAGACCAGCCAGTGGGACAGCAGAAACTAGAAACACTAAACTAGATTAGAACAAGCTATATATTTCGTAGAAATAGTACAATACTTAACTTGGCTAACTGAAGACTAGTGGAATGCAGATACATAGTTTAACTAGGTAGAGGCGTGTCTACTGATGAAAGTGTTCTAGTGCCTGTCCTATTGCCAAGTGACCGATACAGTTCAGTGGTGGCCACGAGCGGGGTTGCAGCAGAGGGTGCTCGTGGCCGACGTCGTAAGAACGACGCACCATGTACAAACTTCCTTGGGTTTTATTGCAGACAGAGAAGTTAGTACTGCTTCCTCCCACAAGTACCCTAAAACCTCCACATCCTTGCGAATGCTGTTGCGTAGCAGTGTGCGTTTGTACCGCTCTACAGTACGCACGAGGTGCCGTAGTTGCTGTTCAAGTCTTTATGGGAAGCATAGAGTTCTGACTAACCTGTTGACTTCTATAGTTGTGTCCCCAGCGCAGAAGACGGCACACAGGTCGTTGGTCCTTCTACAGCGTACAAGTGAGGCTAAAATAAGTTCTGTATGATGGAAGCATAAGAAGCGACTCACGAGATTTTTAATTGTCAGGGATGCCATTTATTAAATAAATAATAAAGTATGAGCAACTATTGTTAATACGATACGGCCTATGCTGCCCATAGTTCATGTTGAGACCTCGACTGTTATCACATTTACACAAATCTTTACTCATGACCGGTGCGGTCCGGCGCGTATGGTTGTCAGCTCGAAACTGAAACTGCGGCGCGTTGCGAGAGGGCACCTGACGCTCTATTTCGCGCCAAAACAGGACCGTCGTGCGCCTTCTGCAAAATCGCTCTTCTCTTGTTACAATAAGAGAAGGCAACTTAAACTTTTTAAACTATCAAAACCTAGCCTGTCCTTGAGAGATATTTATTACAAATTCTCAGCTCTAAATAATTAATATTTAGTATATAATAAACAAAACTAATTTCAAAAGAAATCACGTGACGTGAAATGCAACAGCCAATGCGAGGAGAGCGGACTTTCCCACGGGAACCAGCACCTACTGTGCCATATACTACTGCTCCCCACCCCACATTTCAACGTATGCTGCACTTCTGACTTTCTTCCGCATTTAAGACACATACGATGTTAGCAAAGAAACGGCCAGCGGCCACAAATATGAAGGGGCCATAGGCCAGGAATACCACAAGATACATAGTTTAACTAGGTAGAGACCTGTCTACTGATGAGAGTGTTCTAGTGCCTGTCCTATTGCCAAGTGGCCGATACACTTCAGTGGTGGCCACGAGCAGAAGGTGCTTGTGGCCGACGTCGTAAGAACGCCGTGCCATGCTTGCACGGCGGCGCGCGGCGAAAGCACTTCAGACTTGTGCGACACCACAGGAACGAAGTTCATAACAGCTACACTGCCATTTGTGAAAAGTGCAACAGCGAGAAGAATTTATCCGAATAGTGCCACACTTGGTGTGCAAGCAATAAGTGATACGAAACTTCCTGGCAGATTAAAATGGTGTGCCGGAACCGGGACTCGAACCTGGCACCTTTGCCTTTCGCGGGCAAGCACTCTACCGACTGAGCTATCCCGACACGACTGACGATGCCGCCTCACATCTTTACTTCCGCCAGTACCTCGCCTCTTACTTTCCAAACTTCACAGAAGCTCTCCTGCGAAAGTGAAAGTTTCATTCTGGAAACATCCCTTAGGCTGTGGCTAAGCCATGTCTCCACCATATCCTTTCTTCCAGGAGTGCTAGTCTTGAAAGTTTCGCAGGAGAACTTCTGTGGAGTTTGCAACGTAGGAGGCGAGGTACTGGCGGAAGTGAAGTTGTGAGGCTGCATCGTGAGTCGTGTCGGGATAGCACAATCGGTAGTGCGCTTGCCCGCGATGGCAAAGGTCCCACGTTCGAGTCCCGGTTCCGGCAGACAATTTTAATCTGCCAGGAAGTTTCATATCAGCGCACACTCCGCTGCAGAGTGAAAGTTTCATTCAATAAGTGATACGTTTCAAGTACCTCACACACGAGCGACGAATGGCACCAATTCGTCGCATGCGAAATCGCTTCAATCCGTCGCTCGCTTTCAACTCGCCACACAAGAGCGATTTGTCAAGCAATTTGTACGAGAATTACGGACGCATATGTGTCGGAAAATCTGGAATGGTAAAAGGCTCTTATTTTTAACAGCGGTCAAAGTTGATTTATGTGTCCTCACGAGTAATACTTTTAAAACAAAAATTTTAAGAATGGTTATTGTACCTTATTAAACTTGTTTTTGGATCTACTTTCCTTGGAAGTTTTGTTGAGTTACTCTTTTATTGTCAGCAAGTGGGTGGCGTACATCGTTCTAGTGTAGTAATGCATTTTGTTTTTCGTTTATTATTCCTCAATTCCTTTTTATTGGTTCATATTACAATTTAACTTAAAGAAATTCTGTAATGGGGACGGCCGTAGCGGATTGGATGGGTGTGGGGAAGGGCCAGATTAAGACTCGTGGTGCCGGGGAAAAATACAATTTATTTCTTTATTGGTTTCTTGTGGTTGAATGGCTCCTCTACCCGTGGCTCGGAAAGGCGTTGCGAGTGTAAGGCGGAAACGCCAGCTGAGGCGTCAGGCCGGCCGGCAGACTCAGCTCGGATTCCGCTGAGTCGAGCTGACGCCGGAGCTCGCCTCACCGCGCCGCACGGCACGCCGTAGAAGACCCGCGCCGCTTGCAGTACGCCCCGGGGGCGCCGACCCCGCCCAGGTGTAGGCTGACGACGTCTCGCTGCCTGCCGGCGTCGTGGTGTCTGGCGGCGCCCGCTGTGGGACCCCGCCTTCAGCGTGATGACGTCGGAGGAGTGGCGGCCTGCCAGAGCCGCGCTGACTGAAGGTCCTCACTTCGACGCCCGCTGTCGGTGGCGTGCTGCCCTGTTGGGTCGCGGCGGCGACATCCGGCGTAGAGACGTTCCGGTCAATGCATTCTGCGTCCCCCCGAACGCCCCCTGTCCAGTACAGCGCCTATAAGTACTGCTTTTCTGTATAGGTGTTCTCCGAGGCCCTGCATACCGTCAGTCAATGGTCTCAGGGCGACTACCACGTCGTCCCAGTTTTCAGGTTACTGTCATCAGCAGACTTGTTTCAACACCTTCTACTTCTGCCGCCTTCTGCTTCTAGAACATGTTCTCGATGAAACCACAATATAACTGATAAAATAAACACATATATCCATGCCTCTACAATACTACACAATTCGTTTTTCAGTCTCGATATGTCTACAGAAATGTTGTAAATAGTTGCACTGCTAATTACCGTGAATAGAAATTGTGAAAAGGAGAGCTTGTTCGTATGAAACGGCTAGGGACTTCACTACAGTTTAATTGATTTGCCCTGAACAATTAAAATATCCACGTAACATTATGGTACCTTTTAATCGTTCTGTTTCCATTCTAAAATTTGTAATGACACGTGCAGTTGTTTAGTAAATAAATCAAAATCACCATATGGAACCAAGTGTTTATTGGCTATTACTATGAAAGTCCTACCAATTCCAGTGCTATGAGTACAAGCTTCAAAACTCTGGTCACTCCAAAAATTCTAGGGTGCATTTTGTATTACTTCTTGTTATAAGTAAAAATGCTGGCCGGCCGCGGTGGTCGAGGGGACTGAGGCGCTCCAGTCATGGTCTGCACGGCCGCTGCGGTCGGCGGTTCGAATCCCCCCTTGTGCCACCCTTAGTCTTAGTTCATAAATAGTTTGTAATTTTAGAGACTGATGACCCCGTAGTTAACACCCGTAAGCTATACAAACATTTGATCTTTTTTTTTTTTTTTTTTTTTTTTTTTTTTAATGCTGGCCTCGCTTCCTTCTTTTCTTCCCGGTCTGTATTTACTTTTCCTCCCCCTCCTTTCCTATCCTTACTCCTTGCCCTCTCCATCGAGGGACTGATAACCTTAACAGTTCATTCCTCCTATCCCATCCAGACAAGCCAACTCCAACTAGTCATTCTAACATAAAAATGTTACTGAACGTGGGAAAAAGCAAACGAAAAAAATCTGCACAAACACGGTTAATAACTGGAGAAACGAGTCACAGGCATGTTGGTATACATAGCTGCTAGGTAGCCAGGCAGCCATATTGCATCCAAGAATCGCCAGCGATCCACCAGATGGTCAGTGATCCACCATGCGGTCAGTGATCCACGACCCCACACACGTGAGATCTGTGAAGCGATCGGACGCACATGCGGCGGATTGCTGCGATCCGTCGCTCGTGTGTGTGGGGCCCTTTACAGCGAAAAGGGGTACGCGTGTGGGACCTAGAAATGCCATCTGTACACTCTTCTCTCTTTCTGTGATTTTCCATCAAAAGGCGTGTGAGATGGATAGCTTCGATGGTACTGCATACGACGCATAACCGAAATAAAACTAGTTCCTCTAGCTAACTGTAAATGGCACCGAGCTGATCCAGAGCTGTCACCTGAACCTCCACCGCTGGCGTCAGTCACGGCAGCAGTGAAGTGGCGCGTAAGTTACGTGCCACTCGACTGTATGGAATCGCGCCGTAAGACGGATCGAACTGCTGACTGACACAGTGACAGAGGAGCTGTCTCATTTGAACGTGCCCATGACCAAGCGACGAATGGAGCTGCCCAATTGTGGGAGTATTGGCGCGGGCCATCGGCCGCGTCCGCGGGCCACGGCGCGCCACCTGTCGCCGCGTAACACAGCGCGGGAGCGCCGCTCGTAAAAAGATCGTAACGCCGGCCCGTCACTGCCGGCGGGTTTCCAGCCCGACAGGAATTCTCGCTGCCGGTGAATGCCTGTCTATCTCGACCAGTTCCCGCGCGCGCATTCCGAACCAGAGTTCATGCAATTGAAATTTCGACTCAGGCTACTCCGCAAAAAAGTCGCTGCTCACAGCAGCGCATCTTCGGTGGGCCACGCAACACAAAGTGGGCGGTAATTGACCGCAGGCTCCTAGTTTTGCCAGAATGGTCGTTATTTTGTTCCTTTTCCGGTGATGGAACGCTTTGTTGCATCAGTGGCTGAAAGAGATGCCTAACTGTAAGGTGTCGAGGTTTCACCTCTGAGTGTTGGGGATGTCTTTCTTACCCTAACTAATTTATATTGCCGTGAAGTTGTATCAGCATTTTTTTACACTGCCTGGCACAGACTCATTGCACTCAGAGGGCATGGTTGGAAGTAAATCAAAGCACGTACGAGAGTAAGTCAATTATTATCCGCAATTTAGTTATATTTTTGTTTATTTTGGCAGTACTGTCGTTTTAGATTGGTGACGAAGGCTTTGTTTATTTTTTGATATATCTTTGCAATTTTCAAGCTGTTACGTTAGTTTCGTTGTCGCTGCCGTGCTGTTAATCATGGCTGCTCCGCTGTCTTATTTGCACCAAAGAGCAGCAACGTTCAGTGATACGTTTTTTGTGAGCTAAGGTGTATCAGTGGCCGAAATTCATAGAAGACTTTGAGTACAGTACGGGAGCAGTGTTTTGCCACAACGATGTGTGTACGATTGGATTGAAAAATTCCAAAACGGTCGCACGAGTGTTAAATATACTAATATAATGTGCAAGAAGTACTGTGCTTATATTTTTATAAGAAAAAATTTGTATTCTATTCAGTTAATTATAACAATTAAGTGAAAACTCTAACTCGAATAGGCAATGTTAGAAAATCTCATAGGGATTTTGACACTGTTAACTTCAGCCTCAAATCACTGTCTACATTGTGTATTCCCGAACTTACTTTTCAAAAAGAGTAAAGCCCACCAAGTGTTTCAGAGCAATTTTGGCAATTGCTGGATAGTCTTGCCGAACACTTATCCAGAAGGGGACCAATGGCACGTTATATATATATATATTTTAGGCGATTCTAAAGACTTGTTACATGCTAGTTCAGTTAATATGTCTTATTCACCTAATGACATTTTTTTTCAATTTTTTAAAGTAAGCCGCGCTTCAAAGGAATTTCTAATCCGTGGGTTTGATCCTAAATTAAAGAAAAAAAAGTTGTCCCTGAAAGAAACATGCAATTGCTTAGATAGTGCTGTAGAGTCTAGCCAGCAGCGATTCGCAAACTTTTTGTCACTTTGTACTATTGGATTTTTTTGAAATTTTCGACGTACTACTTGAACTTTATCATTTTTTGACAAACCCTGGGGTTGCAAAGGGATGTGGAAAGTTGACTGCTGTGTGCTGCAGGAGTGAGGAACTGCATGGGCAGTAATAACGTTCGTCGTTTTGTTATTGTTGACAAACACACATACATCGAGCTCATCAGCTATAATGTATTGTAGAAATATTTGTGGAATTGTTTATGTTCATATGCAGTTCAAATGTTCAAATGTTTGTTAAGCTTATGGGACTTAACTACGGGGTCATCAGTCCCTAAACTTACAAACTACTTATGAACTACTTACAAACTAGGACGGCACAAATATCCATGCCCGAGGGGGGATTCGAACCCCCGACCGTAGTGGTCGTGCTGACCGTGACTGGAGCGCCTCAGTCACCTCGGCCACCGCGGCCGGCTCATATGCAGTACTTACCTGTGACAAACAATATTACGTTAATATGAAAATATAGTATCATGTAAGTTAAACGATCAAATAAAATTTCAGGTCACTATTACACCTAGTTGTCAAAATAAGCTCATTAAAAATATACACACTCTGGTTCTAAAAGGAGTCTTCGTTCGTTATCACAATACCACTTAATGTAACATCTCACAAATTGGGAATAACATCAACAAACTGTACACGGGATAATGACTACTGTAGGACTCAATACAAGCTGGCAACAGGTAGAAACCGACTTGAAAAATTTCGAATAACCACCCACAAGAGTCGATCAGAATGTCACCAACGACAAAACAAAATCCGGATTAATTTGTTATAACTAAATGTAAATAAAAACACACATCAACATAAAACCACCTACTAGGGTGTACTATAGACAATTGTGGCATGTCTGGGCGCTAATGACCTTAGCAGTTGTGCGCCCTAAAATCACAAAAAATAAATAAATAAATAAAAATTGTGGCATGTAGCTGCTGTAGTGTACTGGATAGAACGGTAGATCACCAATTTATAGGGTTCAAATCTCTCCCACTGAAAAACTTTTTTTTAACTTTTATTGTTTGTATCACATTGTAGTAGTTACTTATTCATAACATATTGTGGGCTCTTCTTATTCATATAACAGTAGTATGTTACACAGTACTCGATTTTAATTGTAACAAAATGCAGTGTCAGGAATAGGTGTCATCGATTTGGAAATTTGTGTGTGACAAAAGTGGAGAATGAAACTGCTGCAAGTGATAAGACTAACAATGATATTTCCGTTTTTCCTTCACAAAAATATTTGAAAATGTTCAAATGTTTGTTAAGCTTATGGGACTTAACTACGGGGTCATCAGTCCCTAAACGTACAAACTACTTATGAACTACTTACGAACTAGGACGGCACAAATATCCATGCCCGAGGGGGGATTCGAACCCCCGACCGTAGTGGCCGCGCTGACCGTGACTGGAGCTCCTCAGTCACCTCGGCCAACGCGGCCGGCACAAAAATATTTGACCTTTGTTCCAAATATGTTAAGATTTCCGAGAAAATGGTAAGTGACAAACGTATGGGAAACGTTTAAATTGGTGGTAGGCCTAAATGAAATAAGTATCAGTAACATTCACACTACTCGCTAGTCAGAAACATTTGGCTGTTTATTTTCTAATATCTTGTAATATTGCTTGTTTGCCCCCAGTATTTTGCTACTTAGTTTCGAATACGTGGAGATTTTCGAGAGTGTGGTTTTATTGATATTCCTTACTTGTCACCAATATTTGGCAATTTATTTGTGAATATGTCACGATTATAGGTACTAGCTTAAACCCGCGGCTCCGCTCGCGTGTTGGTTGATTATGATATATAAGCAATCTTTCAGACATTGTAGCACGCATAGACCAAAGATATAGTCTGTGGCATCACGTAACCCCCTTGCTATAGAGTCGCAAACGTCATCGCTGGCCTTCAAAATTTTTTTTATATATGTATATATAATAATAATAAGACCACCATATCTTCCACCCCCTTATAGCTATTGGCATGGAACTGCTATTGTGTACAACGGGAGACTTCGGACAACACTCACACACAGACTATTCGTTTGCGTTCTGTAGTTTTCTCTGCATTGCGAAATATTAACACACACACACACACACACACACACACACACACACACACACACACACACACGTAGAATTTTATATACACCGATAACGTTCCATCGCAATATACTCCACGCTTTTATCATTATCAACCCTCGAGCAACAATGCAACCAATAAAGCCATTTTCAAAGAGTAGATATAATTTTCAAAGAGTAACTATTTTCCGCATTTCGCGTTATATTCTTCATATTACTAAATGTCTATCAGATCGCTATAAAACCGTGCCTAAAATTTTTCTCGTGTATAAATTAGTAGCTGTACAAATATTTAAGTCTTTGCGTCTTGTCGTTCGAACGTGATACGTGTACACCGAACAGACATTCATCCACATTAATATATATATAGATAAATAGCTATCCGATCGCCATAAAACCGTGCCTAAAGCCTGAACAAATTTTTAGCTCTTTATGTGTTGTTGTTCAGTCGTGATAAACGTACAGCGAACAGACATTCACATTTATAGATATAGATGTGCTTAACAGTGATCCTAAGAGGTTAACTTTAATTTCTTTTGCAAATGCATACAGCATACTCAGAACACCGTTGTCTGCTGGCACATGTTCGTCAGTATTTAGGCGTAGCTCACTGGCTGACAGCTATCGAGTTCTCATTGGCCGGAGACAATTTCTGCGTGTCGAAATAAGGACCCGTGTCGACAGGTCGATGTATCGCATTGAGCTCCTGATGACGTCAGGACGACGCTTGTCCAGCGTGTCACCACAGTCTAACATATACAGTCGCGACACTCACTGCTGTAGAAGTTGTTACCAACTGACAGTTGCTGCGACACTAGCGCTCCTAGCGGTGGGCAAGCTGCCTTAGTAGTGATGTTTGTTTATAATCGCTTTTGTACGTAATTAACCAAGTACTTATATAATTTTTGCGTTACAAGCATTATTAAAATATCGAGAGAGAAACATAATACGGAAATTAATATAAAAACGGTCTCATTTACATGATTCAATGGTATAAAGAACAACTCTGTCATGAACAAATACTTACGAATCTGTGTATATTTGCAGCTTATTCCGCTGAAAATAAGTTGCATATAAACATAATGGCATAATAAATTTCTATTATGGTCTGTTCTTACTATGACAGCCAGTTTTTGACGTGTATCAATTCGGTACGGAGTTTTAATGATTCTCACATTTTTACACGTCACTCGTCTTTCTTATACGTCCATATTCTTTTAAGTGAAATTACTTTAGCTTTAAAAAAACCAATGTTTTGATGATTCTTGCCGTTTGTGGTGCAGGTGTAGCAACAATAGTGGAATTGGGTTCTTCTTTGTTGGAAAACAGTTTGGTTGCTTTTATCGTAATATTGCCATGTCTGTGACTTTTTGCTTCAGCTACAGCTGTGATGGTTTATTTGGTATGTTAAATACTGTATTTATTACATTCTATATACGTTTCCTATGTTCCACTATCACGATTTTACTGGAATTGTAATGAAGGATACTTAACGTTCCTGCGTAGAAATTGACGTTTCTCTGCTAAAGAGCATGTCTCCTGGTGTTTCCTACGCATTTTTATTTTTAATGGAAAATGAGATTACTCATTTAAAGCTTGTATGTTAAAGGATGATTGTAAATTAACTGTCCTGTAATGTACCGATTCGTACCTTATCAGGGATCTTATGAAACCTTAGAAAGACAAACGGGGAGCTATTTTTAAATTATTACCTATTTATAAGGCACTACATACGATCCCTAATGTAAAAAGTATGCTGAAGTCAATCTAAACGATAGTATTCGCACTCATCAACTATCGTATTCAGAAACGTAGCTTGCCGGCCGCTTGGAGCGCTGCTATCGCAGCGTATAACAAAAATCTGTGGGAGTGTCGTGACTGTATATGTTAGACCAGAGGTGGGCACAAATCGGCTCAATGAGCAGCGCTCCGGCTCAGGCCGGAAAAAGAGCAGCGTTCGCGCTTGGCCGGTAGTTATCCTAGTTGCCGCTAGAGGTCTGCACGCTTGCTGGCGCACCTGACAAACGTTCGATACGGCGAGTTATAGTACGCCGCGACAGACTCAAACTTGCGAAAGAGTGATAATTGTGGACATAGTTTGTCTGCTACGACTTCCAAACTCTGCTTCACAAATTCACCGTCACAAAATAGTCGGGAAGTACGGGCTATCAGCAAAGCTATTCTGTAACTAGCACGAACAGCTCCATCGGAGGAGGAGGCATCACATTCTTGTTTAAGAAATTAACAGAGTTGTCATTTCAAAGGGATATTGGTTTTATTAAACAAAACACTGTAATTAAGTAAGTAGGTACAACATTATAATACATACCTCTACTTTACTTCCTTCCTCGCGTAGATTATTAAGAAGATTAAGTCGCATTTCACCTTCTACACTTCCATACTGGTTGAAGTGATGTGTTTTATAGTGGCGTTCTAAATTGTACTTTTTTATTCCTAGTATTTTACCACATACCAAACATTTTGCTCCTCCTTCGCTTTCAGTGAACAAGTAATCACACTCCCAACTAGAGTTGAACTGGAAAAGCCGGCCGCGGTGGCCGAGGGGACTGAGGCGCTCCAGTCACGGTCTGCACGGCCACTACGGTTGGGTGTTCGAATCCCCCCTCGGGCATGGATATTTGTGCCGTCCTTAGGATAAGCTAGTTGATAAGTACTTTGTAAGTTTAGGGACTGATGACCCCGTAGTTAAGTCCCATAAGCTTAACAAACATTTGAATTTGAACTCGAAAATGGAACGCCGCTTTACCGCGCCGATTTGACTAGCCATTTCAACTCCACAGCGTACTGTACCATAACGTAATATCGTAGGTTATAACGAAAACCCTAAAGTACAAATTTCGAACTAACAGATGACACTGTTAGCGGTGTCTTCTGAAAAGAAAAAAAATCGCTCTTATCTTTATACGATATTTGCCGGATCGACTGCACGCGCTGGACATTTTAGAGAAGAGTTTCTAGTATTATGTTTATAAGTTAGTTACTTATAAACATAATAGCATTTTTCAGGATATACCCCTAGCAGTAGAATCTGTTCATTCCAGTTGGATACTGAAGAGTTTGCACTATTATCTTTATAAGTTATTTTATGACGCACTCAGCCAGGTGCATTTCTGCGGCTACGTTAGCTCGTTGGCTGCGCATAACGCCACCTAGTCTTTTCAGCAGGAACTACGTGATGGACGCCAGCTGCTCGCGGCTCTGCTCCCACTCAGGCAGGCGGCTCCGAGAGCGCGGCTCGCTCATTGCCCACCTCTGTGTTAGACTGTGGTGTCACTAAGCTCAGCCGCGGTGGATTAACCGTGCGGTCTAAAGCGCCTCGCTGCGGAGCGCGCGGTTGCTCGCCTTGGAGGTTAGAGTCCTCCCTGGGTCATGGGTGTGTGTTGTCCGTAGGTTAGTTTACCTAGGTTTAAGTAATTTGTAAGCTACGGACTGATGACTACGCAGTTTGGTCCGAAAGATTTACAGACATTTGAACATTTGAACACTAAGCTCACCTCGACGCGCACCCTTGCAGTCAGTGTGGTGAGCCGCCCCCGACCGCCTTGTCTTGCCGGATGCGGTCGGCGGCCCAGAGCAGAGCAGAGCGCGGGTGCCCACCACGCCCGACGCGGCCACGGCCGCGGCTATCCCATTACCCGCCGTCGCGCTCCATTAGGCCGCCCTCGGGCGCAAACAAATGTCTAAATATTTAAATTGGACGCTCGTGTCCGCGGACGTGTGCGGCCGTGTGTTTATTTTACGAAACATTAAGCCCCTTTTTGTGATCGGCGCGCACGTTTCTCCGTCTGTGCGTCACGACGCGCGGCCGCGGGCTCGGGGTCGGTGTCCGCGCCGGCGCCGGCACCTGCCGCTCTTCGCTCTCCGCCCTCCGCCCCCCGCGCCGCGCGCTGCACGCGGCCGGCGCCGCCCCCCGCCTCCGGCCGCGTCTCTGCAGGACCCGGGACGTGTGCAGCCGTACGTCACATTCCGCGGAGAAGAGCCGCGCCGCGTGACAGGCCGGGCGCCAATAAGCGCCTCGCATAGCGGCGCAGACAGGCCACTCACCTACCACCTGTATAGGTTGTGCCAGCAGCCTGTTACGATGCGAGTTCGCGCTATAAACTGCGAATGGTCTGTAATATTTCCTCTTCATGAACAGGAGCTAATCAAGCTTTAAAATTAACTGAAATTGATTTCATTCGTTTCCTTTGTAGTGGGACGATAGCGAAGCACTGATTCTCGTTCACTATGACGCTGCCTGAAAACTATCCCTAATTTAAAGTAAATTAAAGTTTTCACTATAACAGCATACAATTCGTTTATAGCAGGCCTACAAACTTTAACTTCGTTTAACCGTGGATAGACTTCGCTTCCAATTTTTGCCGCCCACTAACACAAAAGATAAAAAAGTTCTAACACTCAAAGAGGAATTAAAGTTCCTTTAACGAATAGGTTCATGTGCACAAGAGCCAGGAGTCACAAACTAATTTCATTAAGAAACTTCCTGACAGATTAAAATTGTGTGCCGGAACCGGAACTCGAACCTGGAACCTTTGCCTTCCTCGGGCAAGCGTGCTACCTACTGAGCTATCCCGACACGACTCACGATGCCGCCTCACAACTTTACTTCCGCCAGTACCTTGCCTCATACTTTCCAAACTTCACAGAAGCTCTCCAGCGAACCTTCAAGACTAGCACTCCTGGAAGAAAAGATATGATGGAGACATGGGTTAGCCACAGGCTAAGGGACGTTTCCAGAATGAAATTTTCACTCTGCAGCGGAGTGTGCGCTGATACGAAACTTTCTGGCAGATTAAAATTGTGTGCCTTGCCCGCGAAAAGCAAAGGTCCCAGGTTCGAGTCTCGGTTTCGGCAGACAATTTTAATCTGCCACGAAGTTTAATATAAGCGCACACTCCGCTCAGAGTGAAAGTTTCATTCTGGAAACATCCCTTAGGCTGTGCTAAGCCATGTCTACACCATATCCTTTCTTCCAGGACTGCTAGCTAGTCTTGCAAGGTTCGCAGGAGAACTTAGGTCCCAGGATCGAGTCCCCGTTCCGGCACACAATATTAATCTGTCAGGAAGTTTCATATCATCGCTCACTCCGCTGCAGAGTTAAAGTTTCACTCTAATTTAATTAAGTTTTCCCCCCATAAGATTCCATTACATGAATAAAAATTTCATGAGTTACTGCAAGAGTTTCTAAAGTTGATCAACCTTTTTTTTCCAAACAATGATCGATAATATCTAAATGAACTCTCGTAACTATCAATCTCTATTAAAGTTCGCACAAACTTAAAGTTCCACTAAATTCAACTAAAGTCACAAAGATTTCGGAAAAATGCTACACATGTCAGTAACTGCAATAATTCACTATCAGTTCAACCTGTCTACACATTTCAATAAAAATTCACATGTCTTAATAAAATTCAACAAGCATGTACATTTATTAATACGAACGACCCGTATAGCTCGACATGACACTGACTCCTATTACATTTTTTTTCAATGAATTTTTATCCCATAACATTTTATAAAGAGAAATTTAATCATTTTTCAAATATACGTCTCCTTCGATCACGACGCAACAGCAGGCTGCAGTCTCTCCTTACGCCGCATGGCCGTCGACTCGCGACGGTAGATGGTCAGCAATCACATCTTTGGTTCCAGCGTGGACTATTTGACCGCGTTGTGACGCTCTCGAAGATACGTAAAACAGAATACACAAACTTTTAAATACACGATCTATATAAATTAATAATACAATTACATGACATCTAATCAAACAAATGACTGAAGTTAACGCTTACCTGACAAACTGAGCTTATACAGCGGCTTGTGATAAGGTGTAGGCCCTTGTCCTACTGCACCTTTTCTTACCATTGTGTTAGAAAGAATGATTGTTCTATGAGGGAAATGTCATGATACCAGGTGAAAACCCAGCGTCGCCGGGGTACTTACTTTGCCCGTCATAGTCAATCTTTCTCTCTCTGTCCACCTTCTCTTTCTTCTCCCCTTCTCGTCCTCTCCTCTTTTTATCTCCATGTTTGCCGGCCGCAGTGGCCGAGGGGACTGAGGCGCTCCAGTCACGGTCTGCACGGCCACTACGGTCGGGGGTTCGAATCCCCCCTCGGGCATGGATATTTGTGCCGTCCTTAGTTATAGGTAGTTCATAAGTAGTTTGTAAGTTTAGGGACTGATGACCCCGTAGTTAAGTCCCATAAGCTATACAAACATTTGAACATTATCTCCATGTTCATCTTCTCATCTCCCCTTTCTCCATTCATCTCCACCTCCCCCCTCCTCTCTCTCTCTCTCTCTCTCTCTCTCTCTCTCTCTCTCTCTCTCTCTGTGTGTGTGTGTGTGTGTGTGTGTGTGTGTGTGTGTGTGTGTCCATCTCCACCCATCCTCACCTTCAACTCTGCTTCGCCTTGTGGTTTGGGCTGCTGTTGGATTCCACAACCCCCACCATATAGTACGCATTGCCGTTGTACCAACCAGCCAGCAACACATCTCTGAAGAGGTGGAGCCTGTTCGTCTCGTATTTTAACAGAATAATGCGCATTCACAAGTGGCACGCCATATTCGAGACCTCTTCGTCGCCCATTGGATAGCCTCTTGGTGCTCCAGATCTCTCGCCTATCGAAAACGTTTGGTCTATGTCTGTGGAACTACTGATCCGCGATAAAATGCTCGCTGCTACCCCAGATTACTTTTTGCCAGTGTTCCTCAAAGTGCGCACCAGGGCGCATTGGTGCGTCCTAGTACACGCACGGGTGAGCCCTGTAATATTTTACTAAAACATACACCAGGGTTGGAACTTAAATAGTGGAAACTATTTATTCACCACCTATACAAAAGCGTTACATGATTGCACCTGTTACTGTCCTACAAAGTAGTCACCAGCTGTGTAGAATCCGTTGCCAGCGATGTGGAAGGCGTAGTATACCGTCAGCAGACCCTGTTCTGTGCATGGTGCGAATCGAGTGGTCTACTGCCTGTCGAATCTCTGGAAAAGTTCTGAAGCGAATGCCACGAGGTGGTTCCTTCATCTTCGGAATCAAATCAAATTCACAAGGACTAAAGTTCGGGGAGTATGGCGGATGGTATAGTATTTCCCAGTCCCATCGACCGAACAGATCAGCCACAGCTTGCGCTGTATGCGCCCGCGCATTGTCATGCAAAATGATGGGTAGGTTGCGCAGAAAGTGTTGCCTCTTCTTTTACCAAGCTGGTTGCAGGTGATGCTCCAGAAACGAACAGTAATACTGTGCACTGACGATCCACCGTGGAGGAACGTAATGCGTTTGAATAACACCAACACAGTCGTATATGAGAATCACCATAACTTTTACCATACTGGGGCTCTCGCGCACTTTGAAATTTCGCGGCGGCCCATAATGACGCCATTCGTTGGACTGGCGTTTTACTTTTGGTTCGTAAGATGTGACCCATGTCTCATCTAGTGTTACGATACGGCGGTTGACCGCTCGCTCACAAGTGACCGAATTTCCTTCGATTGTGCTCCGCTGGTGACGTGAAACGGGAGAGTACATTGCCTCGGAAGTAAGGTATATGTGTCAGCAACGTGTTGAGACGTTGCGTGGCCTGTGTGAATGGGGCTTAGGTCGTCGCTAGGGTTGCTTGTTACTAAAGTACTCCAAGCCACACAACGAATCAAACTTCAAAACAGAGAAGTTCTTGGTGAAGTTAATAGCAGCACATTCTCCAAGGTTCTTCTACCAAAATAAAGTCGTTGTTAGATGAAAATCAAATGTTTGTACAACTTATGGGACTTAACTACGGGGTTATCAGTCCCTAAGCTTACAAACTACTTATGAACTAGCTAAAGACAGCACAAATATCCATGCCCGAGGGGGGATTCGAATCCCCGACCATAGTGGCCGTGCTGACCGTGACTGGAGCGTCTCAGTCACCTCGGCCACCGCGGTCGGCTTGTTAGATGAGAACGGATTTTTATTGATTCTTCCATCATACTACAGCACTGTATACATCTGGTCTAAAGCTCCTGTCAACCGAACTTACAAGAACGTACCACAGCTGTCTACGCCTTCAGCAACTTACAACTGCCCTTTGCCGTCAGTAGCAGCATATTTAAATACTTAGATTTTGGCGCCCAAGTCGCGAAATAGTCACGTCTCGTCACGTGACGTGACATTTACAAATTCTGTTTCAAATAAATTGACTACAAATTTTGAAGAAATTTACACAGTTAGATTTAGTGGTTAACAAATAATACAACTTATTACAATGTTGGTAAAAAAGGTTGCAATTCATGCAATAAATTAAATATTGAAAGGTAAATGGTGCGTATTTCACTACACGGCCGCTAGGTAATAAAATAACCTTTGAGCTATAAGTAAATGTAACGAGTTCGCACCTGACGCCTTACGATTGTTCTTCAAATTCAAGATTTTACCAAAATTTTAAGGTAACGACAATTTACAAGTGAAAAAATGTTCATAAAGGCGTATGGTTCATTAAAATTTAATAGATGACAATTATTCTAGTTTTTCGTAAATAGCTCGAAGCTGATATAATCGTTAGACGAATTGTTAAAATTTACAATATTCAAGTTTCAAAAAAAAAAAAAAAAAAAAAAAAAAAAAAAAAAAAAAAAAAAAAAAAAAAATCCTAGTAGTGACTGTTTTATCGTGAGTTATTTTTAACTCAGGATCTTTAATATTTCCTATGAAACGTCACATTGTGCCAGCCGTGACACTAGTAGATTCTCTTGCGTACCCTACACAATAGTGTTGCCACAATTTAAGTTCTAACCCTCGTATCTCTTTATGAACAAAGGATTAGAACATTTTACTTCAATTTTCGACGTCATATTTATGTCAATTAGGATTTACTGCCCTCACAATTAAATGTAAAAGAAGAGGAATTTTTCAGTGTATCAACGAGGAAATGAGAGTTTGTGTTTCAAACATATCTGCCGCGGTGGAGTGGCCGAAGGTTCTAAGGCGCCTTGCTGCGGATCGCGCGGATGGTCGCCTCTGAGTTAGAGTACTCCCTCGTGCCTGTGTGGTTGTGTGCATATTGCCCTTAATTTAGCTTAGTGTTACTGGAAGTAATTTCTAAGCCTAGGGACTAATAACCAAACAAATCCCACAGATTTACAAACATCTGAACATTTGACTTTTGGAATGTATCTCCAACATTGAAGAAATCGGGAGGACACATCAGGTTCATGTTGCTCATAAACACTAGAAAGAGTTGTCGTAAGGTACGTTTCATTGGTATTGCATTGCTATAATTTGAATTAATCGTTAGTTTTATCGAATTATTTCATTTCAGTACGTTTCGCTCAATAGATTCTCTTGTCTTTCATCTTGACAAGATAAGACGCAACACGGCGCAAGGCCGTCGCATTTGGGTGACAACCGTGCTTCATAAATCTCTCTCATTTTTATACAAAAATTATTCGTTGATATTGTGATAATGTATGTTTTTTTATTAATATAAGTTGTATATTCTGTAGTTTTGACACGAAATTCAAAATAAAAAGACTTACAATTTGTGTAGGTTAGGTAACCGTCTTATGCTACTGTAAATTACTCTCATTTAGACCAGACGCGTTTCGCTTTATTCTAAAGCATCTTCAGTGGTCAAGTGTACAAGAAATGTTATGTTTTACATTATTTGTTTGATTAAATTCGGTCGATAACCGTTCTCATGCAATAGTTCTGAATAAAATTTCTATGGCTTGGCAGGCTTTTTCGAAAACTTTTATAAGAAAGTTTAAATGTAAATATCGTACATAAAACAGTGACAGCAAGTGGCTATGTGCTACAAAAGACACATGAAGAGGACAACATGAAAATACGTAAGTAATATTAGTAGTCCATTTTATTCAGAATCAAAATAATCCTATTGCACGAGAACTGTCAACGATGGAATCAAACAAATAATGTAAAACAAAACACTTATTGTACAGTCTGGTCTAAATTAGACTAATTTACAGTTGCATAAGACGGTTACCTAACATATACAAATTGTATAACTGCAACTGCGGAGAAACGAGACCCAAAACACAAAGAAGAATTATGAAAATTACTTAGTTGTTATTTTATCATAGTATTTATTTCCTGTATTGAGTGGTGTAAAATATTCTTGAGAAATGGGTACATAGTGCACCCACAATTATTTGCGGCCTTTTGAATGCGCCCGAATCTCAAAAAAAAAAAAAAAAATAAATAAATAAATAAATAAAAAATTGAGAACCACTGTCGTTAAGTAATAGAAACAGCATGGACTGCTATGGCCTCACAACACGTCCCGAGTCTCTGTGATTCATTGCCGAGGCGTGAAGCAGGGTTTATGGCTAGCAGTGGCAGTAACACTCAACACTAATGTCATCACTTCCTAACTTCACAAGGGGCTTTATTTTACATCAAGTGGTCTCCGTGCAATTTGTCATCTCGTACGTAAATTAGGCTGTGGTCTGTCCGGTCTTTCTAGGTGTTGCACTTTGGATGTTGTGTTTCTTTTGGCCTGTTGTCTCTGAACCCTCTAATTGTTTCGTAGGTTATAAAACCGGCAACGGAATTGTGTAGGAGCCATTTTTAAACTGTAAATGTTAGCATTGTAGATATTTCATTCCGGATATAAAATTTGATATCTGACCCTGCATAGTAAGACAGTACAGGACTTTGAATTGTTGACTTTGGGCAGTGAGTAGTGTAACAATTTCTACTGAATCGAAGTCAGGTTCGTGAATCGTACCTAGACTGAATTCCACGCTAAAGGAAATGAATGTGGGTCCGCCATTAAAACCTCAGGCTAAAACTGCGGACCGCTACTTTGCATATCTATCTCGTGCCCTGCGCGTGTGTAACTGCTGCTACTTGCGGGACTTGGCGCGATGCCATGGAAGCACGAAGCGAAAGTAACATTTCACACATTTCTTTCCTTTATTTACAGTTCTCAATCGTCTACAACGACATACAATATTGAATGTAAAAGTGTTCAGGCTTCCGCGTTCTTGCGTTCTTGTAGTAGCACTGTTTGCGCAGTGGAACAGGTATGCACTTTTCATTGCGCGCAACTCTTAGCGGAAGAATGAATTCTGCGAGTTACAATCTGTCCCTACGGAGCAATTAAAAGGATCACCGCCTTGGTGGAACGCTGTTAGCACGCAAACAGCACCCTCTTTGGACGGAGTTACCCGTGGTTAATAGGTTGCGGGACATAACTCAGACTACCTATTACAGGGGGAACGTAGCACTACCACAGATCCACTGGATTGTAAGACCAAGTGGTGAAATATGTAGTTCACAGCTCGCATTTTCTTCACGTGTGAGGCAAAAAAGTGTTGATAAATTGTCAGATTTGGGCCAGTGCAGATTTTTTGAACATCGCGTAAGCAAGAAATCACATTCTTGTTTCTATCGCAGATATATGAGTATGCGGGCGACCGACGCAGGGGAGTATACATTTCATCGAAAAAATTAATAGGAGCTATTTCTAGCCGAGGTGGAGTGGCCGAGCGGTCTAAGGCACCTTGCTGCGGAGCGCGCGGTTGCTGGCCGTCGGAGGTTCGAGTCGTCCCTAGGATACGTGTGTCCTTAGGTTAGTTAACTTAGTTAAAGTAGTTTGTAAGCCAAGGAACTTATAACCAAAAAAGTTAAGTCCCATAGATACACAAACATTTGAACTTGAACCTTTTTCTAATGGAGATCATCATCCGCAAAATAAAAAAAGAGAGAGAGAGAGAGAAAGAGAGAGAGAGAGAGAGAGAGAGAGAGAGAGAGAGAGACAGTGGATTAGATCTGTGCACTATGGGGAAACACGCCATTTTCTATGCCCTTCTACGAGAACAATTAACGAAGCAGCTAATCAGTGACGTATCGATAGAGGAGATGAAGAAATATAGGCTCCTCGTTCCCTTGCCCCTTACATGTCTGGCTATCGGAACGCTTGAAGCCAAAGCTGCATTCCGTATCCATCGAGGAGGGCAGTCCTACAGGGGCGTGCCTCCCGTGCATTTGGGCTAATCCGAAGTGGAATGTACGAGGGTTGGAACTTAAATAGTGTCAGCTATTTATTCACAACAGATACAAAAGAGTTACATGTTTGCACCTGTTACTGTCCTTGAAAGCAGTCACCAGCTGTGTAGAATCCGTTGCCAACGATGTGGAAGGAGTACTATACCGTTAGCAGAGCCTGTTCTGTCGATGGTGCGAATGGAGCTGTCTACTGCCTGTCGAATTTCTGGAACAGTTATGAAGCACGAAGTGCTTCCTTCGTCTTCGGAATCAAATCAAAGTCACAAGGACTTACGTACGGGGAGTGCGGTGGATGGTACAGTACTTACCAGGCTCATCGACCGAACAGAGCAGGCACAGCTTGCGCTGTATACGCCCGCGCATTGTCGTGAAAACTGATGGGTGGGTTGTGCAGAAAGCATTGCCGTTTCTTTCGCAAAGCTGATAGTAGGTGATGCTCCAAAACCTAACAGTAACACTGTGAATTGTTGTTTCTGTTTCTAGAACATAGTTACATTGTTACGTTAGGTAGCTCGCTCATTTAGTGGCTGTATTTCCCTCCATTGTGCGCACGCCGGTGACGTGGGACGGTCGAATCCACTTTTTCGGAGGCAAGGAAGGTACGCCAACAACGTGTGTTATCAGTGATAATAGTAGACTTCATTGCACAGTGTCTCCACAGCAGTGTTGCCACTATTTAAGCTCTAACCTTCGTGTTATACGTCAAGCTGCATATACCTTTCCGCATTCAAAGTCTGTTAATTCTCGTCGTGTGGCCACAATCACGTCGAAAACGTTTTCACAGAATAATCAACAGCTCCGGCAATGTGCCGCTCTTTTGTATTTCGTGTACACGATAGAAGGACCATCAGTATTCATTAATATCGTTGGCCCATAACCTTTTCACCTCAGTTTACATATTCTCGCTATATAGGCCGTGCGGTTTGGGGCGCCGCAGTTTGTAAATCTAGGAACCGATGACCTCAGTAATTTCGTGTCTTGGGTTTACAAACATTTGATTTTTCTGTAATTAGACAACTCGTCGTTGAGCAGTGCGACTGGAATAATTTATAAAATATTTACTCCATCATAGAATCAAATGCCACAGTCATTATCTTTAGTACCAAAACATGACTAGTGTCGACAGTCTAAGCTGTCATTTTCAAATGTTGCTTTTGTGTAGAAGTGAAAAAGAGAAAAACTCGGTATACACCAAAATGCTTTGTTACAGTGGCTAAACATGTACACATTTATACAATGAAAATCAGTATTTGCATTATCCTGTAACATGTGATGCCCTTTACTTAGATATCATATTTAGTACCCGAAATAACTTTCTCGTATTACCTAGCGAAACACGTCGGTATAACCTGTATGCATCGTTACTTTGGTGTGATTTTTTAAGCAATTGAGCGTTTGACTCTCGGGAAACAGCGTAAAAATTCGAAAAATAATCACACAGAAGTAACGAAGCATACAGGTTATACCAGCTGTTTTGATAAGTAATACGATAGAGTCCTAAAGTACTAAATATGACATCTAAGTAAAGACAAGTTTGTTTAAGGCCTTGATCGAATCTGGTGTGTCCAAGAAGCTGGTAAGAGTTGCATCGCTATGTCTGAATGACACAAGAGCAAAGATGAAACTGGGGAATAGAACCACGGGTAGATTTCGGGTAACCACAGGACTAAGGCAAGGGGATAGTCTCTCTCCAATGTTATTCAATCTAGTGCTTGAGAAGATCATTAGAGAAATGGATAGTTTTAGCCATCAGGGTATCCAGGTAGCAAATAGGTATATCACCCATCTAGGATACGCAGATGTATAGTCTTAATGACACAAACAAAAAGAAAGTTTGAAGATGCTAATGATGACCATGGAAAGCATAGCAAGCAAAACCAAATACATGATAGTTGGAAGAGCCCTACACCCAGAAATCGAGGAATTAACTGTGGAGAATAACACCTACATAAGAGTAAAGGATTTTAAATATCTTGGAAGCATAATTTCAGAAAATTCATCGTCGGAAATGGAAATAAAGGCAAGAATTGAAGCGGGTGGTAGAGGCTTGCACTCACTACTCAACATTTTGACTTCCCGGAGCATATCACGAGCCTTGAAACTAAGGTTGTATAAAACATTAATTTTCTGTCATTTTAAACGGGTGTCAATGCTGGAGCACTAGAAAACAGGAATTAAACAGGCTCGCAGTTTTCGAAAGGAGATGCTCGAGGAAAATATTTGGACCGGCTCAAGACAACATAACAGGAGAATGGAGGAGAAGGCACAATATAGAATTAGAACAACTCTATAGTGAACCGAACGTTGTGGGTTTGATGAAAAGTAGATTAGAATGTGCAGGGCATGTGGTACGTAAGTATGAGGAGCGATGGCTTAGGATGGCCATGGAGATGATACCAACAGGCAAAAGACCACTGGGACGACCAAGGAAGAGGTGGATGGACGGTATAAGAGAAGATCTGCACACACTTCAGGCCTGGAAGAACTGGAAACAGACAGCGAAGATTCGCAATGAATGGAGAGCCTTGATTATATCACCGCGCGGTCCACTGGGCCTGATCGCGTAGGGCAAAGTAAAGTAGTAAAGTAAAGAGCGTCACATGTTACAGAATAATGTAAATATTGATTTTCATTGTAAAAATGTGTACGTGTAGCTACTGTAAAAAAATATTCGAACCATTTTGGCGTATACCGAGTTTTTCTGATTTTCATTGTACAGCGTGCCACACACAAAACCGGCCCCCGGTGCTTAAAAGAATAGGAATGAAGAAAATCAACGTACATCATCACTTTCTTACATTTTTATTGTACAGTTTCATTATTAACTATGTAATTAACAGTTTAAGTCACAATTTATATTTATCAGTCTAATAAGCATATTTTAGAAAGGAATTTAAAGTTTGTGTTCTTCTGCCAAGATCCAAGCAAACTTGTGGACGTCGAAGCACGTTAAGGAAAACAGTTTTCGAAATTTCTTCACATATGTTGCTTTTAATGTGTCAAGTAGACGCTTGCCTATAACAATACCCAGTGGTAAAAGTCACATGGTGACAAGTCGGGAAAGCGGGGTGGCCACAAGCCCTTACTAAAGGTCCTCTCTTCTGTAAAATCAGTATATATACGTGCTAATGTTGCACACCAGTTCTGTAGCGGTAAATTTTTCCAAGTCTTGATTGCTGTAGAAACATGGCGGTGTGTCGACAGAAGGGGGAGTGGAGCAGTAGCTACTTTGCGTCATACTTAATGGGTCGAGCTGACAGGAATGGACGCACACGTGCCGAACTGAATAGCACACATAATCGGAAGTTAAATGGAACAGTACGAGCTCGCAGTATCACGTCACTTCGTTACGTGAGGAAACAATTCTTATGTCTAACGCAACAACGCGTATTCGGAGCCCTTTGGAACCACCAGCTAACTTGTTAAGTAAACACGGCAAGATATAAAACGCCGACACGTTCGTATGACAGGACCGATGTGGTCATGACTAGTGGGTAGTTCAAATATCGACCGCTCCACACACGCTATACTACTCCGGCACTTGAGTTCGTAGGCAGTCGGTCAGATGAATCGACGGCTTACACTTCGTAGCACTCGATTCCCTGACATGTTCTAACGTCGGTACAAGTGATATAGAACTCCAGCGCCGTTCTACATCAGCTGAATACCGGCGAGATGTCGACTCCTGCGTAGTTTCGAGTTCGACTCCTGCGCTACAACCAACTACGGACGCAGAGTATCTAGGAGGACTTCCATGTCCTGCACACCGGAACTCCAGCGTTCCTAGGGAAGACGCCTACTTGCCGGTAGGCCAGAAGTCAGCGCACATCACGGCCACATGACAACCGTCAACGCGGTCCAGTATGAAGATGATGCGAGACAGCAATTAGAGTTGGGACAGAGAACCACCCGTGAATGTCTCATTCACACGTTCCACCGTACTTTCTTACGGTTCCACAACAAAAGGCGTGGCAGCAGGGCGCCTACCTCCGCCCGCTGAGCTAGTGCGGACGCTGTCGCACCGTCAGCGCACAGTAAGTCGGAAGGCCGCCGACGTCATCGACCCGTTTCCCTGGAGTACGCAGCCATATCTACCATTTCAGAATAAATGTTTTACCGAACAATATTCTTTCATTACGACAACGGCGGCACCAGAAGCGCCCCTACCTCTTCCTGCAGGGCATACCGTGGCGGTTTAGGAGTCTGGCCTGCTGACAAATAACGAGCTCTTCAACGCCACCTGAGTGCACGCTCACCAAGAGGTGCGCCAGCAACCCCTCGAACCCCCATCACTGAGGACAAATCCGACGTATGAGAAATTGCCCCATCAAAAAATTTTCAAATGTTTGTAAATCTATCGGATTCAGCTGCATGGTTATTAGTCCGCAGCTTAAAACTACTTAAACTAAGTTAAACTAACCTAAGGACAACACACACATCCATGCCCGTGGGAGGATTCGAACCTCCGACGTGGGAGGCTGCGCGATCCGCTTCGTGGTGCTCCAGACCGCTCGGCTACTCCCGCGCAGCGTTGCCCCATCTTGTTGGAAATATGCACAACAATTTTCGTTTGGAGTTGTTGTTGTTATGGTCTTCAGTCCGGAGACTGGTTTGATGCAGCTCTCCACCCTACTCTATCCTGAGCAAGCCTTTTCATCTCCTCATAAGAACGGCAACCCACATCCACTTGAATCTGCTTACTATACGAATCTCTTGGTCTCCCTCTGCGATTTTTACCCCACACACTTCCCTCCAATGCTAAATTTACGATTCCTCGATGTCTAAGAATGTGTCCTACCAAGCGATCCCTTCTTTTGGTCTGGGTATGCCAAAAATTCCTTTTCTCACCAATTCTGTTCAGTACCTCTTCATTAGTTATGTGATCTACCCACCTAATCTTCAGCATCCTTCTGTAGCACCACATTTCAAAACCCTCCATTCTCTTCCTGTCCGCACTGCTTATCGTCCATGTTTCACTCCGTACAAGGCAACACTCCACACAAATGCCTTCAGAAAAGACTTCCTTACACTTAAATTAATATTCGATGTTGGCAAATTTCTCTTTTTCAAAAATGCTTTTCTTCCCATTGCCATTCTGCATTTTATATCCTCTGTACTGCGACCATCGCATGTTATTTTACTACCCAAATAACAAAACTCATCTACCACCTTCATTGTTTCGTTACCTAATCTAATTCCTTCAGCATCGCCTGATTTTCTAAGACCGCATTCCATTATTTTTGTTTTGCTCTTGTTAATGTTCATTTTATTCGCTCTCTTCAACACACTGTCCATTCCATTCAACTGCTCTTCCAGGTCCTTTACTGTCTCTGACAGAATTACAATGTCATCAGCAAAACGCAATGTTTTTATTTCTTCCCCCTGAACTTTAATCCCTACTCCAAATTTTTCCTTGCTTTCCTTCACCGCCTGCTCGATGTACAAATTGAATAATATCGGAGAAAGGCTACAACCCTGTCTTACTCCCTTCCCAACTGATGCTTCCCTTTCATGCCCTTCGAGTCTAATAACTTCCGTCTGGCTTTTGTACAAGTTGTAAATAACTCTCCTTTCCCTATATTTTACACCTGCTGACTTCAGAATTTGAAAGAGTGTATTCCACTCAACATTGTCAAACGCTTTCTCCAAATCTACAAAAGCTAAAAATGTAGGTTTGCCTTTTCTTAATCTATCTTCTAACATAAGACGTAAAGTGAGTATTGCCTCCCGGGTTCCTACGTTCCTCCTGAACCCAAACTGATCTTCCCCGAGGTCAGCTTCTACCAGCTTTTCCATTCTCCTGTAGATAATTCGCGTTAAAATTTTGCAACCATGACTTATCAAACTCATCGTTCTGTAATTTTCACACATTTCTGCACCTGATTTCTTTGGAATGGGGATTATTACATTTTTCTTAAAGTCTGAGGGTATTTCGCCTGTCTCATACATCCTACACACCAGTTCAAATAGTTTCGTCATGACTGGCTCTCCCAGAGACTTTAGTAGCTCTGAGGGTATGTCATCTACTCCTGGGGCCTTGCTCCGACCTAGGTCTTTCAGGGCTCTGTCAAATTCATCTCTCAGTATAGTATCTCCTATTTCATCTTGATCTACTTCCTCTTCCCTTCCTACAACATCGTCTCTAAGTTCATTTCCTTTATAGAGCTGCTCTATGTACTTTTTCCACCTTTCAGCTTTCCCTTCTTGGCTGAGAACTGGTTTCCCATCCGAGTTCTTGATATTCGTAGAGTTGCTTTCCTTGTCCCCAAATGTCTCTTTTATTTTCCTATAGGCGGTATCTACTTTTCCCCTTCTTATACATTCTTCTACAGATTTGCATTTGGCTTCTAGCCACTCCTGCTTAGCCATTTTGCACTTCCTGTCAATCTCATTTCTTAGTCGTCTGTACTCCATTTTGCCTGTTTCATTTACTGCATTTTTATATTTTCTCCTTTCATCAATTAAATTTAGTATTTCCTGTGATATCCAAGGTTTTTTTGTAGGTCTTGCCTTTCTACCTATTTTGTCCTCTGCTGCCTTCACTATTTCATCTCTCAATGCTACCCATTCCTCTTCTACTGTTTTATTTCCCCCTGTTTCTGTCAATTGTTGCCTAAAGCTCCCTCTGAAATTCTCCAGAACTTCACGTTCCTTCAATTTATCTAGGTCCCATCTCCTTATTTTCCTACCTTTCTGCAGTTTTTTCAGTTTCAGCCTACAGTTGATGACTAACAAGTTATGGTCAGAGTCTATATCTGCCACTGGGTATGTCTTACAGTTTATAACTTGGTTCCGGAATCTATGTTTTACCATTATAAAATCTATCTGATACCTTCCGGTGTCACCTGGTCTCTTCCAAGTATACAACCTTCTTTTGTGATTCTTAAACCACGTGTTTGTTACGATTAAATCATGTTCCGTGCAAAATTCTACCAGGCGGCTTCCTCTTTCATTCCTTTTGCCCAGTCCATATTCACCTACTATTTTTCCTTCTCTTCCTTTTCCTACGACCGAATTCCAGTCTCCCATCACAATTACGTTTTCCTCTCCCTTAACTGTCTGAATAATTTCCTTTAGCTCCTCATGTATTTCTTCTATCTCCTCATCATCGGCAGAGGTAGTTGGCATATAAACCTGTACTACTGTTGTCGGTGTTGGCTTCGTATCTATCTTGACAATGATAATGCAATCACTGTGCTGCTCATAGTAGTTTACCCGAATTCCTATTTTCTTATTCATTATCAGTCCTACTCCTGTGATACCCCCAACTGATTGTGTACTTATAATCCTGTACTCACCTGACCAGAAATCCTGTTCATCCTGCCACCGAACTTCACTAATCCCCACTATATCTAACTTCAACCTATCCATTTCCCGTTTTAAATTTTCTAATTTTCCTACCCGATTAAGGGATCTAACTTTCCACGCTCCGATCCGTAGAATGCCAGTATTGTCTTTCCTGATGACAGCATCCTCCTGAGTAGTCCCCGCCCGGGGATCCGAATGGGGGACTATTTTACCTCCGGAATATTTTACCCGAGAGGATGCCATCATCATATTTTCATACAGTAGAGCTGCATGTACTCGGGAAAAGTAACGGCTGTAGTTTCCCCTTGCTTTCAGCCGTTCGCAGAAACTATATGGCAAAGCCACATTAGCTGATGTTGCAAGGCCAGTTCAGTCAATCATCCAGACTGTTGCCCCTGTAACCACTGAAAAGGCTGCTGCCCCTCTTCAGGAACCACACGTTTGTCTGGCCTCTCCACAGATACCCCTCCGCTGTGGTCGCACCTACGGTACGGCTATCTGTATCGTTGAGGCACGCAAGCCACCCCACCTCGGCAATGTCTGTGGTTCATGGGAGTTGTGTTTGGAGTTAACAGAGCCGAAAATTCATTGTAGAGTTGCGAGTAAACGTGTGTGTTGACAGTTTCGTTGAAGAACAATGGCCGGCCGCGGTGGCCGAGGGGACTGAGGCGCGTCAGTCACGGTCTGCACGGAGACTGCGGTCGGGGGTTCGAATCCCCCCCTCGGGCATGGATACTTGTGCCGTCCTTAGTGTTAGCTAGTTCATAAGTTGTTTGTAAGTTGAGGGACTGATGACCCCGTAGTTAAGTCCTATAAGCTATACATAGGGTTGCCATATGTTAATCATCAAAAAAGAGGACAGTTCATATAAGAAAGAGGACACTTTATTGGTAACATAATGTAATTTACAACTTTATTAATGAACCACGAAGAGCTACTACAAACCACAACTGTAATATTGTGTGGTTATTGTAAAACAAAAGTAATATGAAGCTTTACAGTTTATTTATCAGCACTACACTCAATTGTCTCATTCTTGTCTTTTTCACTTTTGAACCAATTAAATTTGGGGAACGATGTAATCTCTCTCAAAAGCTTTACGTTTTTCAACAAGTACTGACAAAAGCTCAGGCGTTTCAAGTATTTGAAATTATACTGTACACATGGAACAGCTTTTATATTTTATATTTTAATTCTATTCCTGTCTTTTGTCTACTGTGTGTTCACAATACACTGGTTGAATACAGGATGGACATCCGGGTTCCCTCGCAAAGAAGTTCCAAATCGTTTGCATTTGTCAGACCCATGCGGAGAGCGAAAATGTGAACGGCAATTTCGCTGTGTGTATGCGCGTGATACTTGCGAACAGTTTGGAACTGCTGTGGGAACGAACCCGTTGTCGCCAATGACACAAAAATAAATTTTCTTTCTCGAAACTCAAAAAAGAGGACATTTTGTAGAATTTTATAAATTCCGGCCGGACACATGTTCTTGCCTCAAAAAGAGGACATGTCCGGGAAAAAGAGGACGTATGGTAATCCTAGCTATACAAACATTTGAACACTTTGAAGAAAAATGGCCCGATAATTCTGTTACCAGATATAGCACACCCTACACCAAGTTTTAAATCGTGTAACGGCTTTAGCAGTATGCCATGGGGATTCTCTGTAGCCCACGGTCTTGTGTTTTGTGATTTAACGTAACCCCACTGATGAAACCAACCTCCATCCGTCGAAAAAAGGAGGAACTGATCAAGAAGTCCCCCAGCGCTAATTTTCAGAAACCAATTACAATAATGTGTACGCTTACCTTTGTTCGTTTCTTTTATTCGCTGAACGACACTCACACCGTAAGGTTTCAGATTTAAGCCATGAAGGATGGATTGACATGATCTGCGAGTTATTCCACATTCCTGTGATAATCGTCGTGTTGACTTGTAGGGACTTGATTTTGAAGGAATATACTTTCATCAAACTTTTCATGAAAGGTGTCACGATCAACTTTTAATGGATTCAGACCGCACATGTCCTTCAACAATTTTGAAGGCTTGGCAATGAGATACACGGTTTATAACGACTACTTTCCGTATGAACTACTCACACACTACTGATCCTAGAAGATGGCAAAGAAACTGACAAACTAGTAATGCTTCTCACGCGCGTTCGCATTCACGTTCGGACAGGTTTTGTGCGCCACTGTAATACGAATGCGACATCTGAAAATGAGAGCCTAGCTGTCGAAACTAGTCATGTTTTGATAATAAAGCTAGTGACTGTGGCTTTTCTTTAATGATGAAGTAAATATTTTATAAATTTGACTTTCGGACTAACTGCGTTGTTACTGCACTCCCCATCTGTTCTAGCGCGTTTCCCCGTTATTTAGTGTTTTTATTTCAAACTATATAATAGTGAATGGTGGCGCAAGCTGTATCTCTCTCTATACCAGTGGCGTAATTATGGGGGGGGATGAGGGGGATAGAATCCCCCCCCCCAGAACCCGATAAAAAAGAAAAAAAATAGAGAGAAAAAAAAAGAAAAGAAATCGTATAACAGCAATCTGGTAAAGGTAAAGATTGAAAACTTGGGGTGTTTTACCATAATCTTTCGTTGGATGGGAGTTAATTCGTTTCTTCAACGGGAGTGGTAGATGGTAGTCTGTCTGGAAACTGACTAAAATTTTGCTCGTCAAGCAGATCTATCCCCCCCCCCCCCCCAAAAAAAAAGCCAAGTCCTTAGTTACACCATTGCTCTATACAACACAAGCCTACACAAAAAGTCATTCATCAGTTATATATCACTTTAATGAGAGTGTGAAACATTTGGAAAGTCATCGTTTAAACTCTGAAAATTTTTTTATCTTAAATGTTGTATTTCCACAGCCATGCCAAGAAAATTATAAACATTCTGCAAAACATGTGACAAGAATATCACTTGGTTGCTACAACGCGGAAGGTATTTCTTTCAGGTACCTTTAATGGTACGTAACTAAAATGCTGCTTACATCCAGAAAACGTTTTGAGTGCGTTGTCTTTCTAGGAAATCGTGTCTTAATGATTAGACGCACTGCGCTCACACGGTCTGGGATCTACCGCATTGCATTTGAGTGTTCTGAACGGCGCATTCCGCTATCTGAATTTCTTTGAGGCAGTGCTGCCATATCCCCTTAATTGATATTAATGTTAAGGATTACACTTGTTATTGCTCGGTAATATGAAGTCTGCGCTGAGGCGCCCCTACAGTTTGTGTCCTGTAAATATACCGCTGTGGCTGGCTTGTGGCCGCTTAAGACTGAAGTAATGTCAGGCTGGGGATTTGTGCTTCCACCCTGTGTGTTTGTCCCATTGACCAGCCGAGGGTAATGCACCCGAGACGTAAAGACTGAAATGCTCTTCACGTTTACTGGAAAGCAGCCAGTGCTGCATAAGGAAGCTGGTCGAAGGGCCCTGTAAAACATCTTCATCGAACCAGGAAGATGTCTGC
The DNA here is from genome assembly GCA_026315105.1 of Locusta migratoria. NCBI lineage: Eukaryota > Metazoa > Arthropoda > Insecta > Orthoptera > Acrididae > Locusta > Locusta migratoria. The sequence continues at coordinate 150,961,188 of CM048750.1, read as the reverse complement.
ATTGGTGTCCCAGACCTCCTTACAAAGACGATTAAATTCACAGAAAAGTTCAGGTTGCGATCGCTCACATATGTTACATACTGTCCTCGGTTCTCTACCATTTTTCCCTTTTTTTACTTCGCTTAAGACGAGTGATGCGACGTTGCTTCGGTGTAGCTAGCATCTAATTCCTTTGCCATTGTTGTTACGTTAACTTTTAACCGAAATAAACAACGTTAAAGTCTGCTGAGACGTAATTTTTTCTATTCAGAAACTGGCTTAGATTATTAATGTTTGCCTTTTCATCCGTTCAGTTCAGTTGACACACTCAAGGGAAGCGATAAAAACTTACAAGCACACCTGAGCTGTAATAAGTAGATAGTAATGATGTTCAAAATGTTCAAATGTTTGTTTAGCTTATGGGACTTAACTACGGGGTCATCAGTCCCTAAACTTACAAACTACTTAACAACTACCTTATACAAAGGACGGCACAAATATCCATGCCCGAGGGGGGATTCGAACCCCCCGACCGTAGTGGCCGTGCAGACCGTGACTGGAGCGCCTCAGTCCCCTCGGCCACCGCGACCGGCGATTGTAATGACCCTGAGGAATAAACATAGTTTTCCATGATGCATGCAAGTCGAATCGTAATTTTACTGCGAAATTGCCTTTTGTCGCCAAGTGAACAATGTCCGTAAGAACCAATTATCTGTAGCAGTTTAACCACATTCTTGATAGTGAAATTGCCCTCAAGAGATGCCAGTGCTTACCAAGTCAAAGTCCCTGAAAGGTTCTTCCAGAAAGACTGCATAAGACGCAGTTAAGTTGGCCATAAAAAATTAATGATGTATTGATGTATCAGCGGTTTTTGTTTGGAAGCCGAAGTTTTAAATAGTAAAAATATAAAAAAAAACACTTGTGTTTAATTATAATTATTTTACGAGTAAAAAATGTAGAAATAATTAATGAAGAAAATAAGTTTCCAGTTATTTTTACACTTACAAGGAGAGGATTCCTATTCGTCATCGTCGAATTCGTCCAAATTTATGGTACGCGTAGGGCGTGGTGAGATATGAAAGTGCATCAATGGCTAAGCGTTTAGGAAGTAAAAATAATTTTGATATTGATCTATCACCATATGCATCTTATCAGCTGCACATGGGAGAGGCTGTTTAGAAAGCGTGTTTGGCTTAGCGGTAAGAGATCGATTTTTATTGAAAGGTTCGCGGGTTCGATTTTTGCTCCTTGGCAATGTATCTGCAAAATAGCAGCGTTCATAACGTGCGCAAGATGCGGTCAAAATTATGTATGTAAATCGATACTTCCATTCTTTTGCAATTGATCAATTTCTTGTACCGGGGTGATATTCATCGAAGAAACAGGGAAAACAATATTTTGACCGCATCTTGCGCACGTTACGAACGCCGCCCTTTTGAAGCTACATTGCCAAGTACCAAAAGAATATTTGCCACCGGGCGGAATCTAACCCGCGAACCTTTCAATAAAATATCCGATCTCTTACCACTGAAGCAAACACCATTTCCTAAACACCATCACTAAGGGGCAGTTGATAAGGAGCATATGGTGATAGATCCGTATCAAACTTCCTGTTATTTCCTAATAACTTAGCCATCTGCAGTTCCCACTTGGTGCACTTTCATATCTCACCACGCCCTACATGTACCATAAATTTGGACGAATGCGGTGATGACGAGTAGGCGTCCTCTCCATGTTAGTAAGAAATAAGCTAACAACAAAGTAAAAGAACGCCATTAACTGTGTTTTACTGTATGGTGCGTTTTCAGGTACGCATATTTTCTCTAATAAATAAATTTATATATTCTGAAATGTTTGGTTGACACTTTTACTCCTTTTCATATCTCAGGAATACAGACGTGACCTTCGTCATGAAGATTCATTACACGTTTCCCTTCAGTCAGTGGTGATCTCTTATTACGTATACTGTTTCTACGTAAAGAAAAGGTGGTCATAGCCTCACTTCACTGGTCAAGCGCGAACTGAACAGTTAGTTCTTACAATATACACAGTTGAAGTCCTTAACGTGTAAACGAAAATGACCGCTAGAGACAGACGAGACTTAGTACGAGAAAATACGCCAGGATCGCTGCAGTAGACCCAATGATCTCGACTAGTCAGTTGATATAAGAAATTCTATCGTGTAGAGTGGCTTTAGAGTCTGGTATTCCGTTCTGTGGGTGAGTTGTAGCAATGACACTGTCTTCGGATTTCAGTCGACAGACCATGCGATAGCAGCGTCATCTCACGAGGATAGACTGCTGCTCACAAGGAGACCACATGTGGAACGGATTTTAGAATTTCGCTTTATTTATGGTACGTTAAGTTCAGAACTTAAATAACAACCAGCCAAAACCATTTGACACAACTTTCAAATTTTCTCGAGAAAATCGACTTTGAAGTTTTGCAAACACATGTAAGTACCACTAATTAAATCAGTTGCAGCACCTGTCGGTGTAGCTCATGTGGTAGCTTTTGGCCTTGAAATCGTAAGGTCGAGCGTTAGAATTCTGCCGTAAGAGTTTTTTTCGTTGTGTTCGAATACTTATACAATTTTAATATCTAATGGAAATTTTTACGAAAAATGCCCGGTTTTTTTAATTTCTTATATTTTATAGAAGATCGTTAATAATGAAGGTTTCAATCGAAAAAAAAACGTAAGTTACATTTATTACAGTATTGGCTTCACTATTAGTTGACGACGGTAGTCTTTGATAGTTCAGTTTGTGAAGAGCTACGACGCTGTTGTTGCTTTCCAAGCAGTTCACCTAGTCAACCATCGTTTTAGATGACGACGCGGTGGTCAGTTCGTTTACATACATATAAACGAAAACTGACACGACACGTGGAATTAGAGATTCCAAAATGTTTTATATAACTACATTTGAAAAGGAAAAAAAAAATCCCTGTCACAGCGGGATTCGAACCGCCAACTCTATGGTTGTGAGTCCAGAACGCTAGCAACTAAGCTACACTGACAAATGCTGCACCTGATTTAATTACTTACAGTTACTTGCAAAACTTCAAAGTCGATTCTCGTTAATTAAGTTCTGGACTTCACGTACAATAAATATCATCAAGTTCTAAAATTCGATACCCATGTGCTCTCCTTGTCAGACGCACGCATGGTGCATGTACTGGGCCGCGGCGGAGCGGCCGAGCGCTTTGAAGCGCTCTGCTACGATGCGCGAGGTCGTTCCGCGTCGGGAGTTCGAATTCCTCCTCGGGCATGGATGTTTGCGCCAACTTTAGTATAAGCTATTATATATTTTTTACGACGTTACAGCGTTCAGTGAATGAAATAAATCGGAATTTGCGATCAGTTATGGCTTCACTGTACTAGGTTTAGATGGAATACCAAAGTGCGGCGAATGAAAATTTGTGCCCGGCCGGGATTCGAACCCGGTATCTCCTGCTTACTAGGCAGACGCGTTGACCACTCCGCCACTGAGGACACAGTGACCAGCCCACCTGAGGAGGACTCTTTGCTACACGTCTCCCGCCACACCCAAATCTCCATTCACCACGCTGTCTCTTTCCTATTACCACAGCCTATTTGTTCTGTAATACTCTCAGCCACAATACTGTATTCCCGCATCAGAACAAACGGGCTGTGGTAATAGGAAAGAGACAGCGTGGCGAATGGAGATTTGGGTGTGGCGGGAGACGTGTAGGAAAGAGTCCTCTGCAGTTGGGCTGGTCACTGTGTCCTCGGTGGCGGAGTGGTCAACGCGTCTGCCTAGTAAGCAGGAGATCCCGGGTTCGAATCCCGGCCGGGCTCAAATTTTCATTCACCTAGTACAGTGAAGCCATAACTGATCACAAATTCCGATTTATTTCATTAGTATAAGCTAGTTCAAAAATAGTTTGTAAGTTTAGGGACTGATGCCCCTTCATGAAGAGGATCTTAGTAAATCTCCAGTGGAGAATACTAAGTATTACACGCTTTTCGTAGCGTTGACCGAGATACCTGTCATCCATGTCCCATAAGCTTTAAAAACTTTTTTTGTGTATGCATTTACTGAGCTTGGTGACCATGTGTTCATTGGGGCAGACGCGTGATCTATCTGAATTTGGCCGAGGGCAGATTTTGATGTCCCGGAAGTGCGCCACATCTTGTCGTGTGTTTGAGGAGTACTGTGATTGTCCTCAAAAAGTGATGGAACCAAGGTGAACCACCTTTAAACGTCAACAGGTTGGCCGGCCACTCCCCCTTACAGGTGCAGGATGTCGTGTGCAGGGGAGACTGTTGTTTGTACTTTGAATGGAAGTGGTGGTCTTGAAAGTTTCAACGGTCGTGATATTATTGATTTTAGGACATTTAACCTTAGGCGCGCCTTCTAGGAGGTACGCGCTTATTTTGCAGATATCTCTTGATAATAAACATTAAAAAGACACAAACATCAAACTTGTGAGAGAAGGCTAACACAAAGAGGGGGATTTCTTACTTACCCACATTCCGAGAAAAGGATGGGAAACTTGTCGCATCGTATCTGACACATACGCGCGCCTGTTGGAAGGTTAATATTGGTGAAGTTTATAATGAAGATATTTGAAAGTTTCATTATTGTAATATGTATTCTATTGCAAGGTCTCATAGTAGGCGTAAGGTAGATGAACATGAGAGTGTATATCTTTGGGATAAATCTTTAAGTAGTGCCGTAGATAAAGTGACTTTGAAGAATAAAAAAATAAAAAATTAAATTTATCTTGCCAGAAGCCGAGAAGCTATTGTTCTTGGTGTCGTAGCTCTCATGGGCACCCTCGGATGCTCTCTGTGTGAGGCACCTATGGGCATCTCTGTAAGCTGAGGCACGTTATTTGCGCATGCGTAAAACTGTCGTATGTGGGCTAGGAGACTTCGATGTATGGATAGGCGGCGAACTCTGGCGGATTTTACATCAGTGCTGGGCGGAGGGCACGAGTGTCTGAACACAGACTGCACTGAACAATGGAAGACCTCGGGGGGGGGGGGGGGGGGATAATGATAACCCTCATTTATAAATTGTTGGGGTATGACGACTTGCATGTTTGAAAAATAGTTTCTATTACAGGTTTTATTATTTGTTTTAATGTTTATATTTGCCATCTGTATGCAGATTCATGTACTACTTGAAGGAAATGAAACATTCTGTCGGATATGATTGTTTGTACCAAATACATTAAAAAGACAAAAGTTGAGGGTTATCATTATTTACCCCCGAGGTCTTCAATTCCAACAGTGGTTTTTATGCAACCGACGACACATGCATGTGCCAATGTCAACTGTTCCTGAAATTGGCACGTGACACTAATCACATAAACGGCGCAGTGGCAGAGCGTTGCAGGGTTAATGAATCAAAAATGATCAAATGTTTGTAAATCTATCGGACTCAACTGCTTGGTTATCAGTCCGTAGCTTACAAACTGCTTAAACTAAGGTAAACTAACCTAAGCACAACACACCCATGCCTTAGGGGGTCTCGTATCCCCAATGGCGAACGGCCGCGCGCACCGCAGCTGGGCGCCTTAGTGCGCACGGTTATTCTGCCGCGGGGTTAATAAATCCCGATACCTTCTTCGTCATGCAGGGTGGATATCCTTAGTGATCCAGGGGAACAGATCTTCGATATCTGTACAGCGAGACAACGAGCGGCGGTTTAATTATGCTTCGGGGGACATTCACGTGGGCATCCGTGGGTCCATTGCAGCTCGCGCGAGGGTCCATGATAGCCAAGAAGTATCGTACATTGCTTTCAGACCACGCAGTCTCTTTCATGATAATGATGTTTACCAAAGTTAGTGACTTTCTTCAATAACAAGAAGTGTTTCGAGGAACACAGTAACGAGTTGCAATTATTCAGCTGGTCCCAAATTTGCCAGATTCGAACCCGATCGAACACATCTAGCATTTGATTGAACGTGTAGTTACAGATCAACGTTGCCATCCCTATAATTTATAGGAATTGGTGAAGTGTGCAGATATGGGGCCAACTCTCTGCAGCCATCTACTGGGGCCACATTGATTCCATTACAGGACGCCTTGCCGCTGTTATCCGTGCCAAAGGTGGACATACCGGCGATTAGTTAGGTAGTCATAATGTTGTGACTGGTCAGAGTATATTGCTTGATGATCGCGTAGTGGATAACAGGCATCATTAACTCCCAGTACCGCGGGGGAGTAGCGGAACAGTCTAAGGCGCTTTGCTGCGGAGCGCGTGGTTGATCGCCGGGGGAGGTTCGAGTCCTCCCTGGGATATGGGTGTATGTCTTGTCCTTAGGTTAGTTTACCTAAATTTAAGTAGTTTGTAAGCTACGGACTGATGACCACGCAGTTTGGTCCGATAGACTTACAAACAACCATTTTACTACCACTGGAGATCGACGGCGATGGTAGGAAAAAAATCTAGTTGTGATATTCTTTCAAAAAATTGATTTCAAAGTAATTGTTTCATATTTCCACTGCAAAATGCTTTACGAGTGCTCTTGTTTGGCCAGTGTGAGATGTCAACCTACTTTGTTATGATCATATGCAACCCATTCTGGTGAAACATATTCTACAACTTACACAGAGAGAAACGCAAGTTGTCATGACGGACGCTCTGTCTCGGGAGATGGTGGTACTGACCGTCCTCACAATACTGAAATACTGACCTTCACCCTAGTGTTCCTTTAGTGTACGATGAAGAGTAGCACGCAGGTTGACAGTTGCTGGCCAATGTTGCCATGTGACTGGCATTTCATACAATGTGCAATTTCTACTCAACATTCTCGCAAATACCAGTACCTTTAACCCAAATATGTAGACTCTCATCTCCATCTACCTTACGCGTACTACAAGACCTAACATTAAAGGCCAGTTTCAAAAATAATAAGATTAATCAATATCTTTATAAGCTTCACCAATATTAAATGTCCTATAAGTGATAATATGACGGCGATTAAAGCTCTCTAGTACTACAGTGTTAATAAAAAAATTGAACATGAATTATTGCTACAGTAAGCCATACACTAACTGCTTGAGGAGTCTCGTTTTTTTCTATACTGAAATTCAAAGTAGCTCCTATAAACACAGAACGTATAGCCTGCGATCCTATTCGTTTAATCTTAACGGTATTCTTCTTAGTATAATAACCACTATTAACATTGACGTTCTCCACCGACATAAACAGTGGCGGGAGAGTGCTTACTACGACAAAAATAAAGTGGCATCTCGTGAGCAGTCCAATGCAGTTGCCACTGCAACAGCTACAGCCAGTGAAATACGCTTACCAAAATCGTGTCAGGTTCTGATCTTAGATGACTGATAAAATAGTGAAGGACAACTTTCTCGAAAGATTTTTTCCCAGCGAGGACAGAATAAGATAGGCTATACCGCCTACATCACAGTTCAGGCAGTGACTGCACGCAGCCATCTTGGATGGGTGTAGAAACAGAATTGGGCCGATACATACATAGTTCATCAAATGGCGTTCGCCTTAATTACATTTTCATATGAACACCTTAGGACTGGAAAAAAATTATGAAATTTTTCACACAGATAGGTGAATACTGAAGGAAAGCAACAGAGTTCTTAGTAAGTATAGTACGTATTGTGTTTGTGTAAAAATAATAATTTCAACTATTACTTTTAAATGAAATTAAAATTACGACATAAAAAGTTAGTCGCCTTCCACTTTTTTTTTTTTTTTTTTGTGTGTGGTCAGGAAATTATCGTCATCGAGGAAGTTGTAGATAATGAAATGAACTTTGCTTTTTAAACAACTTTCTTGTAGCTCCCGTGGTTCTCTCTCAAATTTGGATAGAATAGAGTAGTGGAACCTTTCACATTCTAGTCGTTACTTTCAGCGAGCTTGCCTACCAGCGATCACAGATTCTGTTGCCCACTCACCTTGTACTTCCTGAGCAATTTCGATAAACATTTTTTTTTTTTAATTTGGGATACAATTTTTGGTATTAAATAATTATGACTTAATATTTTATAACAAACTAGCTGACTCGACCCGAGTTTGCACGGGCAATCTTTAAACTTATTTAACTCGAGAAATCCAGAATATATTGTGATGTGATTTCTTTCAGTTTCAGATTTTAAAAAATAAAAAAAAGGACGCGAGATCATATGTCTAAGTTTTACAGATCTCCCGCAATTACTATATCTATATTTTGAAGCCATCTGGCGCCAGCACTTTAGAAGAAAAAAATGATAAGTGTGGTTCACTCGTAAAAGTGAGACACATGCTCTCGCGGTTTTTTTCTTTTTTTTCTTTTGTTCTTTGTGAGTTCTGCAATTCTATAATGTGTACTCTGGCCTAGCTCTTATAGTTTAGGCTCTAGGGCTGACTAAAGTGCAGAAGCGGTAAACGATTCTACGTTATTATTCTTATTTTAGTTGTTTCACATGTTCGTATTGACATTAAAAATGTTTATCCCAAGACTCCAAAGAAGAAATTAAAAGAAACCGCATGACGATAAATACAGTACTCCTCAAGTTATGAAAGGTTAAAGGGACAGACAGAGGAAAAATGTACTTCTATTTCTTATAATAGTTTGATTTTCTATCCCTAGCTGAAATATAGATTGTAAAAGTGGAACACCTTGAACTATATGAAAAAGGAATTCACATTTGTAATTGTTTATTGAATTTGAGAAGATATTTATTTATTCCTTCCAACTCTACACGCCTTTTTATTTATTTCTACGGTACGTCATTTTTTTTAAAGACAAGAAATCAATTATACAATAAATTACAGCAGTAATAATGTTACTGAAAAATGACATGACTAATTCCATGAAACACACAATAATACATTAATAACACTGCACAATAAAAAGACTCAAAATCAAGATAAATTATTTAATAAATTAATACAAAAATGAGTAATGAACCACACTACCGGCTAAGTAGAGACAAATTACTTAGACACTCAACTGCACCAAGATTTCTGACGTCGCTCTTTATAGACGCAACTGTAAACAGTCAAGCACCGTGTGCTCGCAGCTTGGCAGGGTGGCGCTTCGCACAAGGACGTTTCATATTCTGCCGCCGCCATGGATAGATGTCGCACTCTTTTTTTTTTTTAGCAGCCACTGTTGTATTATAATCACAATTTCGTGTGGCTCATTGGCATGGTGCAAGTCTTTCAACTGGACGCCACTTCGGCGACTAGCGTGTCCCTAGCCTACCCCAGTTATCCAACCGGGGAAAGGGGATCGGAACGTGGAATCCGAACCACGTGTTGTTTCTGGCGACTCCTCACATCGTTGAGAGGTGAAGGATGGGTTAAAACGCAGACTGAGGTCCGACCGGGTTTCCAACCCGAGACTCTTCGGTTTCCAGTCGTGCGTTTACCCCAATACCACCTTGCCGACTTCCTCAAATGAAATACATGGAATGTTCTGCAATGGGCTGGTCATTGGTGTGGATACAAAGAAGCACAGGAACGAGCTACACTGCCATCTGGTGCTGCGTCGTCTGAAAACTTAGCTAAGGCAACTTGAATGTTGGGTGAATGCCGAGTTTTTAATTAACAATTAAGTGCCGAGTTGGTGCTCTGTGCCTTTACGATGCGCACTGTCGCCTGCTCTTGGGACACGCCCGTACTTGGTCCGTGGTGAGCTATTAAGAAGTGCACGCCGCTGCGGCCGCCGGCGGACTCGCTCAATTGGAGGCGCGCGTAACGGGACGCCGGCTTTACGTTGCGGGATACGGCGAGACGCCGACAGGAACAATACTGCGCAGGCGCGGCAGCCTCCCGTAATGTGCAGTTACTGCTCCCACGTGGCGCCACCGTGGCAGCCGATCTGCGCAACGACCGCTGTTCCTCCAACATTTGCCACGTGGGTGGATACAACAGCAGTGACTTGAAGTGTCACCTTTTAAATTTTGATTAATCTATATTTTGCTGGGCGTTAATTTGATGTTAACATTCATAGCCGGTTCAGAGAAACTACTGAGAGAGTTGGAAACAAACAAGTCGGCAGTCCCAGATGGGGTACCAATCTCGTTTCACAAAGAGTACTCTGTGGTAGTCCTGTCTAGTTAGCGAACGAACTAGTTCGGAAGAGCGCTCCCACAGCCGAACTAGTTCGCAGATTCGTCGCCTCTTAGTTCGTCCGCTCCTTTTCCGAAGACTGACGGGGAACAGCGAGAGCGCGCAGAATCGCGTATTCCCTTCTGACAGTTACCGTCATTTCGAGCTGAGATGCAGCTCAGCTGTAGTTTCATCATTGCCACAAATTTTCTTTTCTGAGGTATTCAGCAGTGTCTAAATATAAACTTCATTCCATAGTGTAAAGAAGTAAAGAGAACTCAAAACTTGACATTGTTTACATTTATATGCGAGGAATTATGCATCAACTACATTATCTCACCTGCATAATACTGTTGACGGCTAGCAAAGTAGAATGTTGAGGATAACGTGGTATAAGCGACACTAACACTGTAAAGTAACGAACCCGTATAGAATTAACTACAAATGTGTACTTTACTGCCTGTCGTCAGAATGTAAAGTCGAAACCCATTGTAATCAATGTCGCTAGCGTGAAGATCAAAAATTTCTTCTATTTCATTTGTTAGTACAAAATCAATTTCTGTAATAAGGGTGAGGTTGGACGGACTGGCTTAACTTTCGATGCTACTGAGGCGGCCGCCTCTCCGAAACAAAGGATTGGACTCGCCTAGCACCGAAGACAAAAAATTTTAAAAATAAAATACTAGAAATGTTCAAATGTTTGTAGAGGTAATGGGACTTAACTACGGGGTCATCAGTCCCTAATCTTACAAACTACTTATGAACTAACTAATACTAAGGACGGCACAAATATCCATGCCCGAGGGGGGATTCGAACCCCCGACCGTAGTGGCCGTGCAGACCGTGACTGGAGGGCCTCAGTCCCCTCGGCCACCGCGGCCGGCTAAAATACTACAAGTGCTTTGCATACAAAGTAGTTGAATAGCGTTGTAACACCCATTCGTTTAAATAACTGGTTTATTTGCTTAAGTATTTGATGTTTAATGCCCAAAAATACGGGTAATAGCGCACACTTGAGCAAAACTGATCATTATATAAAAAAAGCTGTCATAACAAAAGAAAGAGCTCTATTAGTAGCGGTAGCAAGAGCCAAAAAGAGCGGACGAACTAAAAAGAGCGACCTACTACGCGGCCGAGCTGGGAACTAAAAGGAGAGCTACCGGTCGCGAACTAAAATAAGCGTGGTCGGTCGCGACTTAAAATATGCGTGATCGTTCGCGAAGTAAAACATGCGTTACCGGTCACGAACTATTATGCCATACGTATCTCGCTTCTTAGTTCGTTGGATTCTTTTCTGAAGACCGACGGGCAGTAGCGAGAGGGTGCACAGCAGAATTAAAAATCACGTGTTTGCCTTCTGCAGATGAGAGCCATTTAGAGGTGAGCGTCTGCCTGCTAGATTACAAAGTTCAGTGCTACAAAATTTCTGTTTTGATGTGTTTTGCACCCTGCAATATCTGATTAATAAATTGCATAATGCCAAGATATAGAGAACTCTAAACCTAAACGCGAGAAATTATCCACAAACTGTTTCTTTTGGTTTGTGTGATATCGTTAGCGACTCAAGCAGCAAGCGCATGAAGCAGCTAGGTGAGGGAACTTCTCCCTCCACCTGCATGCGCAGACCACGCCGCTCAGCCGTCACTGGGAGCGGACGAACTAAAAGAACGAACTAGTTCGCGGCAGAGCCGCTAACTAAAGTGAGCGCTTCAGATCGCGAACTATTATATGCAAGTCTACTCTGCAGCATTGGCCCTTACTTAGCTTCAATTTATGGCGAATCTTTGATCCAGCGCAAAGTTCCAAGTGAATGGAGAAAGGCGCAGGTGACCCCCGTTTATAAGAAAGCCACGTAATTACAGGCCAGTATCATTAACATCAGTTTACAGTAGAATTCTTGAACATATAGTCAGTTCTGATACAGTTAATTCCTTTGACACGCAAAGCTTCTGTCCATGCCTCAGTACGGTATTAGGAAGCATCGATCGTGCGAAACTCAGCTTCCCTTTTTTCTCATGACACCATGCGTGATATGGATGAAGGGCGACAGGCAGACTGCATATGTCTCGATTTTAGAAAGTGGTTTGACACGGTACCGCACAGCAGACTGCTAACGAAGGTACGAGCTTATGGAATAGGTAGCCAAATATGTGAGTGGCTGGAAGGCCACTTAAATAATAGAAACCAGTACGTCATCCTCGATGGCGAGTGTTAATCAGAGACTAGGAAGTCTGATATGAGTGTATAAACGATGTGACGGACAGACTGAGTTACAATCGTCGTCTATTTGCAGATGCCGTCGTGTAGAAGAGGGTGGCGTCAGTGAATAACTGTAATGTGATGCAGGATGACTTGAACCAGATTTATGGATGGTGTGATGAATGGCAGCTAGCTGCAAATACAGAAAATGTAAGGTAATGCGGAGGAGTAGGAGAAATAATCCCGTAATGTTCGAATACAGTGCTGCTTGACAGAGTCGCGTCAATTGAATATCTAGGCATATCGCTGCATAGCGATTTGAAATGGAACAAGCATATAAGGACAGCCGTGGGGAAGGTTACTTAGGTTTATTGGGGGAATTTTGGGAAGATGTGATTCGTCTGTAAAGGAGACCGCATATGAAAACGTTGTGCGACCCCGCCTTGAATATTTCTCAAGAGTTTGGGATCTCCACCACATCCGTTTAATGGAAGACACAGATGCAATTCAGAGGCGAGCGACTACTTTTGTGTGCGAGTGTTACTGAAATGCTTCGGGAACTCAATAGGAGTCACTGGAGGGAAAGCGACGTTGTTTCCGAGAAACACTGTGCCAGAAATTTGGAGGGCCGGAATTTGAGGCGGACTCCAGAAAGATTTGACTGCCGCAAATTTATATTTCGCGTAAATACCACGAAAATAAGATCAGAGAGATTAGAGCTCGTACAGATGCATACAGGCATACAGGCATTTTTCCTCGTTCTTTATGGGAATGGTACAGGAAAGCAAGCAAGTAGTAGTGGTACTAGGTACCCTCTGCCATGAATATTTGAGTGCATTGTTCACAACTCTTTTCAATCGTGAACTATTTTCTGTATTTTTAAAGCGACAGAATAATCTCTATGCGAAAATATGTTACGAAATTTATCGGTATCTACAGATTTATTGTTGAAACTAAACTATCTATAGAACATTTGAATGGGAAAATGGGAAAAACCTTCTGCTATCAGGCAGCTGTATTTCTGCATATTTTGCGAATGCTCATGAAAATGTGGTAAAAATACATGTTACCCTGTAACTTTATTTTGTTTTCTTTCGTATTTGGTTTAGGTTCTCACGTAACCATCGTTTCCCTATCAGTCCAGAGATTTTCATCTGAATGTTTATTTTGATTAGAGTAATCGTGGTTTTAGTGAGAAACGAGTGGCACACTGCTGCATTGTTTAAGGGGACGATGACCGCATGCGAAATTACGAATGCTATGTAACTCATTTGCATTTACCCAACCGGTATGCGTCCCTGAAAGTTTGGACAAGCTCACAAAACTTAACAATTTTCTCATATCAGATTTCTGGAGCCTCGAGGGAATGGCTCTAAAGCGCCTTGCTGCGGAGTGCGAGACTACTCCCGTCTGAGGTTCGATTCCTCCATTGACGATGGGTGTGTGTTTTGTCGTTACTTTAACTAATTTCTAAGTCTAGGAACCGAAGACCACTGTAGGTTAATTCCACAGAGTTACAAACAAATGAACATTTGAGATTTCTAGCCGGAAAGTTTGCGCTTTCGGCCACATTTCCCGACAATGATACCTCTCCAGAATGAAACTTCTACTCTGCAGCGGAGTGTGCGCTGATATGAAACTTGCTGGCAGATTAAAATTGTGTGCCGGAATCGGGACTCGAACCTGGGACCTTTGCCTTTCGCGAGCAAGCGCTCTACCGACTGAGCTATACCGACACGACGCACGATGCCGTCTCACAACTTTACTTCCGCCAGTACCTCGTCTCCTACTTTCCAAACTTCACAGAAGCTCTCCTGCACTTCTGGAAGAAAGGATATGGCGGAAACATGGCTTAGCCACAGTCTAAGGGATGTTTCCAGAATGAAACTTTCACTCTGTAGCGGAGTGTGCCAGGAAGTTTCATATCAGCGCAATGGAGCACATAGCAATAGGTATTTTCGGTGTAGAGAAGCAGCTGAGAGAGCTAAATACGAAAAGGTCTGCTGGTCCGAATGGAATACCAGTTCGGTTTTACAAAGAGTATTTTGCGGCATTTGCCCCTTACTTAGCTTGCATTTACGCGAATCTTTAATTCAGCGCAAACTTCCTAGTGATTGGAAAAAAGCGCAGGTGACACCCGTGTATAAGAAAGGAAAGAGAACTGACCCACATAATTACAGGCCAATATTGTTGACATCAGTTTCCTGTAGAAATACGGAGCATCTTCTCAGTTGGAATATAGTAAATTTCCTTGAGACGTAAAAGCTTCTTTCTGTGAATCAGCACGGGTTTAGGAAACATCGTTCATGTGAAACTCAGCTTGCCCTTTTATCACATGACATCTTGAGAGCAATGAATGAAGAGCAACAGGCGGATTGTGTTTTTCTCGACTTCAAAATGGCGTTCGACGCGATGCCACACTGCAGACAAGATACGAGCTTATGGAATAGGTTTAAAGGTTTGTGACTGGCTTGAAGACTTCGTAAATAATAGAACGCAGTATGTTCTCGACGGCGAGTGTTCATCTGAGACGAGTGTATCAGCAGGCGTGCCCCAGAGGAGTGTGATAGGACCGCTATTATTTTCTATCTATATAAATGATCTGATGGACAGAGTAAGTAGTAATTTGCGGTTGTTAGCTGATGATGCTGCCGGTAATAGCATACAGGTTGACTTAGACAACATTTCTAGTTGGTGCAAAGAATGGCACCTAGCTTTCAATGTAGAAAAATGTTCGGTGATGCACATGAGTAGGAAAAACAATTCGATAATGTTCGAATATAGCATTAGTAGTGAGCTTCTTGATGCAGTGTACATGTTACATTGCACAGTGATGGGAAATGGAACGAACATGTAAGGAAAGTTATGAGTAACGTGGTGAAGTTGGACAGCCGACTTAGGTTTATTGGAAGAATTTTGGGAAGGTGTACTTCATCTGTAAAGGAGACCGAGTATAAAACTGACTACGTCTTGAGTATTGCTCAAGTGTTTGGGACCCGCGGCAGATCAGTTTAAAGGAAGACAGAAGCAGTTCAGAAGCGAGCAGCTAGGTTTGTTACTGGTAGGTTCGACCAATGCGCGAGTGTCACGGTTATGCTCCGGGTACTCGAATGAGCCTCGCTGGAGGAAAGACGTGGTTCTTTTCGACAAAATTCTGTTGAAAATTAGAGGGCTGGAATTTGAACCTGAGTGTAGAGCGATCTTCCTTCCGCCTACTCTCATTTCGCGTAGTGATCACAAAGACAAGATAAGAGAAATAAGGGCTCGTACGGAGGCATACAGGCATTCTTTTTCTCCTCGTTCTATTTGGGAGTGGAATAGGACACGAAATGCCTAGTAGTGGTACAGTGTACCCTCCGCCACGCACCTTACGACGGATTGCGGAGTATGTATGTAGATGTAGATGTGGTTCCTTCATCTTCTGAATAAAATTAATGTCGCAAGTACTTTGGGGAGTATGGTGGATGGTACAGTACTTCCCAGTCTCATCGACCGAACACAGCGGCCATAGCTTGCGCTGTATGCGACTGTGCATTGTCGTGCAAAATGATGGGTGGATGCGCTGAAAGTGTTGCCGCTTCTTTCGCAAACTTGGTCGCAGGTGATGCTCTAGAAACGTACAGTCATACTGTGCATTGACGGTCTGCCGTGGAGGAACGTAATCGGTTAGGATAACACCATTACAGTCGTACGCGAGAATCACCATAACTTTCACCATACCGGGGCTCTGAAGCACTTTTGCGGGGATCCATAATGACGCCTTTCCTTGGATTGGCGTTTCAGTTTTGCCTCGTACGATGTGACCCATATCTCATCCCGTGTTACGATACGGCATAAGAAACCGTCTCCTTCGCGCTCATAGCGCTCCCAAGTGCGCCTGAGCTGCGTCGTGACGCTTCCATTTCTGCATTTCCGTCAATTCGTGCTGAACCCGTCGTGATGCAGTTCTTTGCATGCCAAGGCGGTCCTTCAGGAGCGAAGCACAGTGGGATGCGCTAATCCGGTTTCGTGGGCGAGCTCACGAATCGTCTGGCATCGATCACTGTCAACTAACGCGCCAACAGTATGTATTTCATATTCAGAGACGCTAGAACGACCGCTCCGATGCTTTCTGCCACAGTTTGCCGACCTTCGTTGAAGTCTTTCAGCCACCGTGCCACTGTTTTGTACGGCAATGCCGATTCCCCGCACGCGTCTTGAAAACGTTGATGACATTGTCATCAACAACTCCATTGTTCCTGTTTAGAAAACACAGTGACACCGTTACGTTAGATCACTTGTTTACTAGTGACATTTGTTCCCTAAGCCTGTGCGCACGTCGGTGATGTGGGACGGGTGAGTCCATTTGCACGGAGCACGGAGGTAAGGTAGGTTTGTCAACAACGTGAGCTATCAGCGACAATAGTAGATGCCATATCCCAGTGTCTCCACAGCAGTGTTGCCACTATTTAAGTTCCAACCCTCGTATGTACGAATGAGTGTCTATTTCTATCAATTTAAATGCAAATAAACAATCCGTGAGACAGATTTTCGTCTCGAATATGTCAGAGACATTAATGATAAATCTGAAGCATTGAATTAAAATTTGTGATGCAATCGGGAATCGAACCCGGACCTCCATGCTTACCAGACAGACATCTTACCGCTAGACACCGCATCACTGGTGATTAAGGCGCCTCGGAATAGTGTAAGCACGATTTACTACACATCACAAACTTTAATTAAACTTCTGTGTTCCATAGAACATTGCCACTACTGCCAAGGCTCTCCATGCAGCGGAATAGCACCTCGGCAATGGACATATTGGAACATTCCTGTATAAGGTGATATAAATAACAAGCTGGTAAGCATGGAGGTCCGGGTTCGATTTCCGGTCGCATCACAAATTTTAATTCAATAATTCAGATTTATCATTAATGAGTGTCTATTTGTTATTGTGTTCGCATCTTATGCGGTGTGGATTCCGATGAAACCCTATCGACATGTTGCTTGCATTTTCGTGAATGTTTTCTGACTGCGAAAAGATTTTGCACATTTGATCTTCGGAACAAGATGATAGTCACTGCCTTACGTAAAATTTTGTATCGTACCTGATACATGATACTTTACCTACGAACTTCGACAAAATCTACGGTTTTATTGCGATCTCGAAATTGTGTGTACTTAACCTTCATAACAAGAGGAGCATCGCCTTCTACCTAATACTTCATAGGGTGTATTGCGGAGGGAACATTGCAATAGCACCACTTCTCTGTTCACAATGAATGTTAAGAGATTTGTAATTTTTCAGAGATGAAGGAGGCAATGACTGAGGAGGTGGAGGAGGAGGGAAGTGGAGATACAGGGGTAGGAGAAGGTGAACAGAAAGAGGAGGAGAAGGGAAGGGACAGAGAGATAAAAGGAAGGAGAGGCTGACTAATTTACGACGGGAATAAATAAGTACACGGGCGACGCCGCGACCTCCCTTAGTTCTGAATGAGTCCGCACTGAAATTGCCATTGACTGTTGCATTGGCATCTACATCTACATACATACTCTGCAATCCATCGTAAAATGCGTGGCGGAGGGTACACTGTACCACTACTAGGTATTTCCTTTCCTATTCCACTCCCAAATAGCACGAGGGAAAAAAGAATGCCTGTATGCCTCCGTACGAGACCTAATTTCTCTTATCTTGTCAATGTGATCACTGCGCAAAATCACTGGTAGCAAGATCGTACTACACTCAGATGCAAATTCCGGTCCTGTAAATTCCCTCGCAAGAAATTCACGAGAAGAACGTTGTCTTTCCTCCAGCGATCCCCAACTGAGTTGCCGGAGCATTTCCTTGACACTCGCGCACTGGTCGAACCTACCAGTAACAAAAAGCGTTTTACACTCTGTCTCCTTTACAGATGAAGTACATCTTCCACAAATTCTCCCATTAAACCGAAGTCGGATGTCCGCCTTACACCTATCCTTACATGCTCGTTCCATTTCGTATCACACTGCAGTGTTACGCCTAAATATTTGAACGACGCGACTGCATCAAGAAGCTCACTACTAATGCTGTATTCGAATATTATGGGATTGTTTTTCCTACTCATGCGCATCACCTTACATTTATCTACATTGAGAGTTATCTGCCACTCTTCTCACGAACTAGAAGTTCTGTCTAAGTCATTCTGTATGCTATTACAGTCAGTTAAAGACGACACCACGACGATACCACAGCATCATCAGCAAACAGCCGCATATTACAACTTACTCTGTCCATCAGATCATTTATATAGATAGAAAATAATAGCGGTCCTATCACACTCCCCTGGGGCACGCCTGATGATACACTCGTCTCTGATGAACACTCGCCGTCGAGAACAACGTACTGCGTTCTCCGAAAAGAACAGACACCGTATCAATAATTGTAAATATATCCACAAAAGGCAATGACAGTTTCAATGCGAAAGCATTCAAACGCTCGATCCCTTGCGGGAATCTAGTATAGGCTGCGAGCAAGAAGATTCAATGGGCAGGAGGCTAGAACTTGAGAATTTGGGCTTGAAGGGAAGCGTGCCTGGTAGTCTAGTTGGTTAAGGCGACCTCTGGCCCAGAGCGGGAAATCCGGTTCGATTTCCGGGCCACCACAAATTTTCACCTTTGTCGTTGAATTCATTTCAACCCTCCGAAACGGTTGAGATGTTTAAATATTTCGATGTCGTAAATTAACAGCCGTTACTGTCGACTAATGGTGTCTGATCTTTCGGACATGTCCCAAAAGAACAAAGACCATACAAATAATTTATAGTTGCGTTTCAGCTGTATACCTTCACAAAATTCCTGTTTCTTATGAGATATTAAGAAGAGTTGGTAACATCTTCAATCCGTGACTGACACACTGATTTATTGTGTCTTCATATAGGTCTTTGATAAACTGCATGAGAATTATTGTGTATCCTTGCTGTTCCATTATTTTTCAGGGTCTGTTTCTAATGACCGAGTTATATATATAGTTCACCACTCGCGCAAGGAGGGAACTTGGTTTAATAAATTTAGATTTATAATTAAGCTCAAATTTGATACACATTGTTTAAATTTTAAATAGTTTCTGGATACTACCACGGCACTCAAATTGGTTGACTCTGCAAAATGCAAAACCAAATACAAATGGTAACGTAAAAATTAAACGTAAATTAATGGCATATCCGCCAATTACGTCCCTTTGATAGGAGATTTTCTTCATAATAAAAAGTAAAATTCTGTAATTAGACATCTCGTCACTGAGGAGTACGATTGGAATAATTTATAAAATATTTACTTAATGATTGAAGCAGAAGTCACAGGCACTATCTTTATTTCCGAAATATGACGTTTTGACAGTCATTATCAAATGTGTTTTTATTCAAAAATGTTCAAATGTTTGTAGAGCTTATGGGACTTAACTACGGGGCCAACAGTCCCTAAACTTACAAACTACTTATGAACTAGCTACTACTAAGGACGGCACAAATATCCATGCCCGAGGGGGGATTCGAACCCCCGACCGTAGTGGCATGCGCGTCGCAGTCCTCTTGGCCACCGCGGCCAGCGCGTTAATATTTACCATGAAAAATACTAAAACTCGGTATACACCAAAATTGTTTGAATATTTTGTACAGATATGACGTCTAAGTAAAAGGCACCACATGCTTGCTCCAGGATAATTTAAAGATGGATTGTCTTTGTAAAAATATGTACATCTTTAGCCACTGTAACAAAATATTCATACTACTTTGGAATATACCGAGTTATCTATTGTCCATTGTAATGCAAATGAACATTTGAAAATGACATTGTCGAAAGTAATCTTGTTTTGGAAATAAAGCTAATGACTGTGCCTTTTGCTTCAATTAAGATGTAAATATTTTATTTGAAAAACTAGTTTAATTCCCGCTGCTTCGCACGCGTAGATTGGATGGTCTGCATTGGTTGTTTCTACTTCTAAATAAATATTTTCATAGATTTAACTTTAAAAAAACTTTTCTAATCAAGTATTTTGATACAACTTGCTGATAGCAGAATTCAGAATATTCCGAAACACATTTTTTTTAAATTCTAACTATGGTTCAAAATCAAAATTTTCGCATTTCTAGCATCAAAATAGTCTTAGTAGCACCCTTTAAAGTTTTCAGCTTGTTTCACCCGCTTAATGGTTAAATTTCCAAAAATATCAAAACACGTATTTTTAAAATACCAATCAAAAATGTAAATCCGAAGTTTTGTATTTCTTGCTTCAAAATTTCCTTAATAACAGCGTATTAAAAAAAAACCGTCCATCCCCTATTGCACCCCTTAGGGATGGGAATATCGAAAAGTCGCTGTAACCTACAGTGTAAGATAAACAATGTCTACAAATATCAAGTTTTTATCATCTGTACATCCCCTTTTATCACCGTTTTCTGTCTTTTTTCGATAACGCGAAATTTATCTCTTACTCTTTGGCATCTTTCTTGGTAGTTTTACTTTTCGTACGCATGTTGCAGAAAAATAACTGGGGAATGTGCATCACTTTTCGCTGTATATAAGCTCTTTGCTATTATAGTGCCAAAAGTCATCGCTGGTCTTCAGTCCGAATTTTCTATAAGCTGACGAATTCAGCCACTTTATCTTTCACCCTCTTATAGCTACCGACACGGAACTGCTATGGTGTACGACGGGAGACTTTGTACTAGAACAACACAGAGAGATCGTTCGTTTCCATTGCGTAGTTTTTGATGAAGAGCTAAATATTCACATCTACACGTAGAATTATATATAATTCGGTATCTTTCAATTCCCATATCTTCCACCTCCTCCTCTACCACCATAGTGCACAATGGGAGACTGAAAAAATGTTCAAATGTTTGTTAAGCTTATGGGACTTAACTACGGGGTCATCAGTCCCTAAACTTACAAACTACTTATGAACTACTTACAAACTAGGACGGCACAAATATCCATGCCCGAGGGGGGATTCGAACCCCCGACCGTAGTGGCCGTGCTGACCGTGACTGGAGCGCCTCAGTCACCTCGGCCACCGCGGCCGGCAATGGGAGACTGATACCTACTGTTGTTGTTGTTGTTGTTGTGATATTCAGTCCGTAGACTGGTTTGATGCAGTTCTCCACGCTACCCTATCCTGTGCAAGTCTCTTCATCCGAGAATACGCTCGGCAACCTACATCCTTTTGAATCTGCTTACTATATTCGTCTCTCGGTCTCCCTCTACGATTTTTACCCCACACGCTACCTTCTAATGCTAAGTTGACAATTCCTTGATGTCTCAGAATGTGTCCAACCAATCTATCCCTTCTCTTAGTCAGGATATGCCAGAAACTCATTTTCTCCCCGATTCGGTTAAGCACCTGCTCATACCTACTACCACATCCAAACACTATTCGTCTGCGATGTGTAGTTTTGTATGCAGAGTGAAATATAGGCACAAACACCTCAATTTTTATATATTTTAAAGTGTTTATTTCTCGTGACAACTGGAAATCCCGACATTTTGAATTGTTTTTTTCCAGATTTTGTACTCTTCCAATCTGACAACCCTGGTCCCGAAACAGTGTATCCTAGAAATATGTTGCAGTTACCGGAAGAGCAAACTGGCGCACAGTTCCGCAGCAGTAATAACAGAGGTGCCGTGTGCAGTGCATTTTCGGGGTGAAGGAACCCGCACCCCCGCCCTTACCCCCCACCCCCCGCGGGCGCTTCCGGCGCAGACAACTCGCCGAGCGCAAAGATTTACAAGTCTCCCACCGCGGCAAATGAAATTTAATTAATAACGGGCGCCGGCGCGCATTTGATGGAGCCTTTTCGACATTTCCAGGCTAGGCGGGCGCGCGGCACGAAATCACGCCGTTTTAATTTCGCCCGCGTCATACGTTTTGTTTTCCGCGCGGACGCACAGTGTAAACGATTCGTCGGGGCTGCGCAGTTTATCCCGGAAACTGCGTCGGCGGCGCGCGGCCCGGCCCCAACTTAATTAAAAACTTGTCAGCGTTTCGCCAAAAGTGCCCGTTTTTATGTTGACGCGACTGTTGTCTCGGCCGGTCGGGGCTTAACGAGGCAGCAGCGCGCTCGGCGGACTGTTTGCGCCCGTCTTCTGACGTGTGCGGAATTGTTGCTTTCTGCTTGTCCGACCGGACACACAGCGCGCGCTTAGCCCGGCTTTGTAGCGAAATTTGTCACTCTGCGAATAAAGCGATCTCGTTAAGCAACCCACGGCACTGTTGTCCATCACAGTGTCTTCTATGCTGTCATCCAATGACACGGACGGATCAAAGCACACCTTGTTTCTGCACATGCATCGTAGTGTCTATTTTAACTGACAGTCCTCTTCAGATGCAGTGACGCAGGACATTCTGCGCTTATATAAAATACACACATCAAAAAAACTGTTGAAGTAAGAGGGATGTCAGGTGTGCCACAGGGGAGTGTCTTGGGTCCGTTGCCGTTCACGATATATATAAATATCCTTGCGGGTTACATCGGAAGTTCACTGAAGCTTTTTGCGGGTGATGCTGTAGTGTTCAAAATGTTCAAATGTTTGTTAAGCTTATGGGCTACCCTGCGGACCGGCCGCGGCTGCCGAGGGGACTGAGGCGCTCCAGTCACGGTCTGCGCGGCCACTACGGTCGGAGGTTCGATTTCCCCCTCGAGCATGGATATTTGTGCCGTCCTTAGTATTAGCTAGTTCATAAGTAGTTTGTAAGTTTAGGGACTGATGACCCCGTAGTTAAGTCCCATAAGCTATACATACATTTGAACATTTGAATATCTCGTAATATTGCTTGGTTGCCCCAGAGCTGTGCATTAAATTTACAAAGCGAGGAAGTTTCGTGGTATATTTCATTCATAACTTCAAATACGAAAATAGACTATGAATATCACCAGCCAAATTCTTCTAAAAAATCTGACGAGTAGAGATACTTTCAACTATGTCCTCAATGAGTTTTTGTGACTAAAAACCGTCAACAACTGAATAAGAACGAAATGAGTCGTATTGGAACACGATAGTAACTTTTTTAATAATGATTTTCTATTACTCGGCAAAGCGTAAGGGTAGCGGTCTGGGCTGCTAACTTGTAATTTCTGCGGTCGCTGGTTCGCTTCTCGTTCTACCTACCTTATATTTTAATTCCTGTAACTACAATCCTTTAACATGTTATTTTAGTTCATCTTGCAAACATACGTATCCCACGGTAGACCTACCAAACACATTGCATTCCTACTGAAACATTACATCGTGATATTTTACTCAGAAACGTAATTTACACGAATCTCGTTTGACATCCTAATGTTATCTTTCTCAGTGGAGTTGAGGGGAGGGGCAGGGGGTGCCAGAAATTGGAAGGGAGTCAAAATGTTCAAATGTTTGTTAAGCTTATGGGACTTAACTACGGGGTCATCAGTCCCTAAACTTACAAACTACTTATGAACTACTTACGAACTAGGACGGCACAAATATCCATGCCCGAGGGGGGATTCGAACCCCCGACCGTAGTGGCCGTGCTGACCGTGACTGGAGCGCCTCAGTCACCTCGGCCACTGCGGCCGGCGGAAGGGAGTCGCCGAGATATTTTAGTCAGAAAGTGGTTACATATTGGAAAAGGTTGAAAATCAATTCGATATGGCTACGCGAGGCGTTAATAGCCTACTACGTACATCTCCAGATTCATTTTCTTATTATGTTTATATAAAAATCTAATTACGAAATTACGAATTAACATTCTTTCGTCGGTTCTTGGTACAGCAAATTCATTGTGAAAATTAAATACACAATTTTGTGCTTGTTCTACAGGTTTGTTTATTTTGTCAAACGATTTTCGGCTTCTTATGCCATCATCGGACACGTAAGAGGACGAAAATAGATTAACAAAATAAACAAACCTGTAGAACAAACACAAAATTGTGTATTTAACTTTCATAATGAATTTGTTGTACCAAGAACCGACGGAAGAATGTTAACATAAATGTAATTACATCCTGCAGTTCACAACTGGCACAAGTAATAATTTTCGAAGTCGTCGTTAATCGTCATTCACATACAAACGACAACTGAAATATAACCATTAATCTGTGACCCCCCATCGACAGTGACTATGTCGCACGTAAACATTCAGTTTGCCTTGCTTTGCTCCGAGTACAGTATGTGCCAAATTATTGAATGTGTGTCGTTATTGTGTGGGGATGTGATCTGATGGTTTCGTTTTAGCTGATATTTTTAGAGCACTTACTTTAAATGACTGTTTTAACGATATCCGTGTTCGGAACCTAATTTTCGTTTTCTTCTGTTCCAGGTGAGTATCCGGTGTTGAATGTCTCTGCACAAAGCTAGTCTTCTTGGTGAGTTGCATTCAGTTTCTCTTCTCGTTCCACGACGATTTCCAAAGCCCTATATCTCGAAACAGTACAGAAAACCGTACCAGGGTTTTGTATATACAAGAGCTTTTACAGTTAAATGTGAAATTTAAAAGCGATTTTCTTGCGTGATACAGAACTTTTTGTTTATATTCACATTTTAATTCGGCTCTGGGGATATCCCTCTTTGTGAATAGAAATGGGAATGTTGGTAGGTGTATACCTGCAGTAAGAAGTCTGTAGATGGAGATAAGCCTGTCAGATGCCAAGGCGAGAAGTAATTAGTTCTATATTCTGGATAACACTCAGAATCGCTATCCCCGATATCTGGGGATTGTATAAGAGGGTGGCATTGTACATACCTCCCAACCTTCACGGTTTATCCACAAAATTTGTCAAAATTGCAGCATTTTACGGTTTTACGGATGGATTGTGTTTTACGACTTCGTGGGCAAAAATTTGAAACGTTAACATTTGATAATCACCTCACTCTCATACAGTCGATTGTTTCCGTACATCGAAGGCAAGTGTACGATAGTGGATAACAAGTTCCATGATACGATTGGTACTTTTAAGAGTGTGACGTATGTGTCGTCATTGGAGTTGAATTCAAAGTCGGGATAACGGTCCTTGCATGTAAATCTTAGGTTTCGACAGGCTCTGCATCGCAAACTCAAAGAAGTGATCATTAGTTAGTTGTTGGCATTCAGACCTAGAACACGGTGATCGATCTTCAGGATACAGACAAATTTCATTTCTGTTCATCAATGTGAAGTACTTTTGTACATACTACTTGTGACTACATCAACAAGTTTGCACTGAAGGTTTGACAAAATTGAAGATATGCAGTTTTCATCCATTCGTTTTTTCTTGAGAATGTTTATCTTGTTATGCAAGGGAGAGAATGAGATGAGATGGTGAATGTGGTGCAGAGGCAGTTCACAGCTCTTCACTTGGATGAAAGTTTGGTTGCAAATCAAGGTGCCGCAGATAATTCCAGTTGGACACCAATTCGAAGAATTTGTGGAACCGTACACCTAATTTTGGTTATACAGGGTGATCAAAAAGCCAGTATAAATTTGAAAACTTAATAAATCACGGAATAATGTAGATAGAGGGGTAAAAATTGACACACATGCTTGGAATGACATAGAGTTTTATTAGAACCAACAAAAAATGTTCAAAATATGTCCGACATATGGGTCTTCATATGATCAGAAAAGCAATAATTAGCATAACATATTAAGACAAAGCAAAGATGATGTTAATTACAGGAAATGCTCAATATGTTCATCATCATTCCGCAACAATAGCTGTAAGCGAGGAATACTGTTATGAACAGCACCCGTTATGGTGAGGCATCGGCGTCGGATGTTGTCTTTCAGCATCCCTAGAGATGTCGGTCGATCACGATACACTTGCGACTTCAGGTAACTCCAAAGCCAATAATCGCACGGACTGAGGTCTGGAGACTTGGGAGGCCAAGCCTGACGAAAGTGGCGGCTGAGCACACGATCATCACCAAACGACGAGCTCAAGAGATCTTTTTTTGAATTTTTTTTCTCTTTGTTCTAATAAAACCCCTTGTCATTCCATGCATGTCTGTCAATTTTTACCTCTCTATCTACATTATTCCCATGATTTATTAAGTTTCAAATTTATACTTACTTTTTGATCACCCGGTGTTTATCCTTGCGATATAATGAATTTCTTTTTGAGTTATTCTCTTTACGCAGATAAGCTGTTTAGTTTGTTTTATTATGTGCTACGTTATTTTAATGATATTTAACTGAAGTGCTGTATGTTCTTTTTAATATATCCTCCGTATCTTCTGACTCATTCGAGATCTGAGCTTCGCCTGCCAGTTACTTTAGGCGCGTTCACATGAGTTGATCAACAAAAGATGAAAGCGACTTGAATCAGTTTTCGTTCACACGTTTCTACTGAAATCGATCGAAATGACAAATAAGTGGTGCTCGAAGTCGTTTTTGGGCGCGTCAGTGGATGTTAAGAATTAACAGACTGGGAGCGTCGGAGGCCTTCTTAAAGGGAACTATCATCAGGGGACATGGAAGAATATCGAAACCATTTGAGAATGTCGGAAGAAAAATATGTAACACCATTCAGAACTATATATGCTCTTTTATACCAGAACAGTTTGGACACATACAACTCCTCCGTTCCCGTTCCACGCTTTTTATTTGGACAATAATGAATATTCTTTTTTGTACATTTGATTGTTTTTATTTTGTTTTTTTACGTTGTCAGTGGTTAAACCGCTAATGTCCATTTCTTTCACGATACCTCGCAAAGCATTTCCCGCACATCTTTGTTTTCGTAAGTATCCAT
The DNA here is from genome assembly GCA_026315105.1 of Locusta migratoria. Lineage (NCBI taxonomy): Eukaryota > Metazoa > Arthropoda > Insecta > Orthoptera > Acrididae > Locusta > Locusta migratoria. The sequence goes on along the minus strand of CM048750.1, from coordinate 150,934,253 downwards.
ACTACGATTCCACAGGCATTCGCGCTTATGGTACAGTTAAAAAAAAAAAAAAAATAAATAAATCATCATCACGCTTTCTGACCGCTTGAAACTCATTCTCTGAGATATTTGAAAATACAATACTTTAACAATACGAAAACACCGCACTATATCCGCAATGAAGTTTTAAAACAGTTAAACACATGTAATTACGTGGTTCTACTCAAAGTTGAATCGTCACTTGAACGGAAAAGTTTGATCCACTAAAATTGAAACGAAGGTTCACACGAGGTTTTTCATTCAGCATTTACTGATCAAGTAAACTCGTTCAGGTAAACTTGACCCGTGTGAACGCGCCTTTTACACAGTTATCTCGTCAATCACCTTCCGTAACGTTTTTCGTGAGGCTGTTCGCAGCCTTGTACTCTTCTCTTTTCAGCAGGATCATGTTTCACACTGTTTTGTTGTTTATCTGCTGCATCTCTAGTTAAAACTCATTTCTCGGCGAAGGAATTCGCTGTGGATAATGCTCTGTTTTCTGCAAAAGATCGTTGAGCATGCAAGATTCCAATTCTATTCAAACCAGTCATCCGTTGGCCTGCGTCGCCCATTCATTGGCCGCCCTTGAGCTTTTTGCCGTCCGCATTGTTAGTGCTGCGCAAATGCTGCACGATGGTAAGGCCCGAGGTGAAGACGGGCCAGGGCTAAGCTCACCCGGATTCTGCGGGCCCTGCCCCGTCGCCGCATCGGCGCTGGGACGTAGACCTCCAAATCGGCTGCTGACAAGGGTACGTGGCATCCTCACAGGTCGCTGTTCCATTCGTAGACGGCGTCATGATTTCCGGTACCTGCCGCCCTTTCTTATTTGATGTTATTAGACCTACTGCTGTATCTGGAATGTCAGTTGCTTTGCTTATCGGTCTGTCCCATCCTTATAGATCCCTCCGCCGGCCGCAGTGGCCGAGGGGACTGAGGCGCTCCAGTCACGGTCTGCACGACCACTACGGTCGGGGGTTCGAATCCCCCCACGGGCATGGATATTTGAGCCGTCCTTAGTTGTAAGTAGTTCATAAGTAGTTTGTAAGTTTGGTGACTGATGACCCCGTAGTAAGTCCCATAGACTCTACAAATATTTGAAAATTTTATAGATCCCTCCAATCCAAATGTCGTGATATGCTACAGCGACTGCGTTAAAGTGAGTGATACCGAGAGGCGAAATAAGAATATATAGCTGACACAGTGTGCATGAAGTCTAGCTGCAAACGTAACTTCTTGTAGTGCAAGCATTAGGCAGAAGTGTGAGCAAAAACTATAAAAAAGTTCAAATCTTTGTAAATCTATCGGACCGAACTGCGTGGTCATCAGTCCGTAGCTTACAAATTACTTAAACCTATGTAAACTAACCTAAGGACAAACACACACACCCATGCCCCAGGGAGGACTCGAACCTCCACGGCGAGCAACCGCGCGCTGCGCAGCGAGACGCTTTAGACCGCTCGGCTATTCCACCGCGGCTTTTGGGTTTCATCACGAACAATTTCCTCCCGGGAGTCCGCTTCCGTAGCTCAGTGGAAACGTCGCTGACTACCACGCAGGAGGCCCGGGTTCGATTCCCGGCAGGGGACTGCGTGTTGTGTGTAGTCATCATCATCTCGTCATCATTGGCACGTAAGTCGCCCACGCGGCGTCAAATAGACTTACACTCAGGCGGCCGAACAATCCCGTAAGGGATCTCCCGGCCAAGAAAGTCATACGCTCATTTCCATTCTTTTCGTCCTGTGAATTGACGATGTCTGTCGCCCATGCTGGTGCTGCTGAAGAGAGCAGTTACCAGATCTGGATGGGATTTCAGTTCGGTTTCACAAAGAGCTCTGAGGGACTGATCCGTTTCGTAGGTTCTATTTGTCGCGAATCTTTGGCCAAGCGCGAAGTCTCAAGCGAATGGAAAAAGGTACAACTGACGCCCGTCTATAATAAACGATCCGCATAATTACAAATCTCTACCAGTAACGGCAGTTTGCTGCACGATTCTCGGACACATTTTTAATTGGAATGTAATAAATTTCCTTGGTAAAGCTCCTAACCAAGTATCAACACGGCTCTAAAAAGCCTCGCTCGTGTGAAACTCAGGTTGTCCTTCAATGATATTCTCGAGCCATGGATGAAGGACAACACGCTGACTGCGTATTCCTTGATTTGCGAAAGGCGACTGATACGATACCGCAGTTTAGACGGCTAAGGTAAGAGCTTGTGAAATAAGTTCCCAAATGTGCGAAGGGCTCCGGAGACTTCAACAGTAACATAATCCAGTATGTTGTCCTCGACGGCGAGTGTTCAGCGGAGAGAAGGATGTCGTGAGAAGTGACCCACGGGAAGCGAGATATGACTGTTATAAAGGGGTGTTCAAATGATAAGGTACGGAACTTCTTAACAACCAAATCGGTTGAAATTTGAATGAGATGCTTTCGGATAACATAGTGCGACTTCTTAGGACGCGATGCATGTGTCGTCACCTCTCCCTAAGAAATTCATGGCTGCGCTTTCAGCAGGCAAGATGATGCTTACCGTCTTTTTCGACGTCCGAGGTCCGACACTCATAGAATTCTTCGAGCACGGAAAAAACATCAACAGTGTCGTGTACAGTGAGATACTCCGTTGCCTACGCAAGTGCACAGGAGCAAACGGACTGGGCTGCTCACGGAGGGAGTGATTCTAGTGAATGTTAACGCGCGTCCACCCGTCTCCAAAGTTACATCAACTGTACTGGCCAAGTTCAAGTGGGAGCATTTTTAGCATCCATCCGAAAGCACTTCAACGTGGACGAGAAACTGAAGAACACAGTAGAATACTGGCTCTGTCATAGATACAGGAATTCTGGGAACAGGGGATCCCTCGGCTCGTTAAACAGTGGGATAGTTGTGCTCTATAAATTATAGTACGGGCAGAGTGAGTTGGCGGCTGTTTGCTGATGATGCTGTGGTGTGTCAGGTAGCTGTAAATATAAAGAAATGTAAGATGATGCAGATCGCTTCGATTAATCATGTAGACGAAACGCAACAAAGCTATATGACATGGTATGAACACATAAGGCTAGTCATATAAAATGATTTCCAATCCATGGTGTACAGCAGCAATCGGTTAGAATAAATATTCCTTAAAACCGCCTTGATTGCAATCAAGACAGTTTTAAGGAATATTTAAGGCTAGTCATGGAGAAGGCGGATGCAAAGACTTCGGTGTAGCCACGAGGTCTAAGGACCAATGTCAAGGATTACGTGGCTGCTCCCGTCGGAGGTTGGAGTCTTCCCTCTGGAATGAGTGTGCGTAATTAAGTTTAAGTTGTTACTTTGTATGTTTAGGGACCGATGATCTCAGCAGTTTGGTCCTTTAGGTTTACAAACATTTAAAATTAAGTGTATTGAAGAGAATTCTGGGAAGATAAGGGCCATCTGTAAGGGAGACATCGTATATTACGCTTGTATGACTTATTTTTGAGTACTGCTCAAGCGTTTGAGATTCCCACCATATGTATTTAAAGGAAGATGTCGAAGGAATTCAAAGGGAGGCAGATGGGTTTGTTACTGGCAGGTTCGATCAACACGCGAGTATCAATTAATACAAATAAGCAATCTCAGAGACGGATTTACGTCTCAAATATGTCAAAGACATTATTGATAAATTTGAAGCATTGAATTAAAATTTGTGGTGCGGCCGGCAATCGAACCCGGACCTCCACGCTTACTAGGCGGACGTCTTAACCACTAACGATTAAGGCGCCTTGGAATGGTCTATGTACGATTTCCCTCCACATCACAAACTTTAATTCAGCTTGTGTTCCAAAGATAATTGCCACTACATAACATGTACATAATCGTACATAGACTATTCCAAGGCGCCTTAATCGTTACTGGTTTGGTAGTCTAACGGTTAAGACGGCTGCCTAGTAAGCATGGAGGTCCGGGTTCGATTCCCGGCCTCACCACAAATTTTAATTCAATGCTTCAAATTTATCAATAATGTCTTCAACACGCGAGTGTTGTAAAGAGGCCTCGGGAGTTCAAATTGGAACCGCCGAGGGAAGGCGAGGCTCCTTTTGAGAAACTCTATTGAGGAAATTTAGAGAGCCGGAATTTAAACCTCTATGCATAATGATGCTACTCTCGCCTACTGAAATTTCGCACAAATACCTCAAGGCAACCAGCGGCGTATCCAGGGGGGGTGTCTGTCGGGCTGCGCCCCCCCCCCCCCCACAGACCCTCCTGGTGCCCCCCCCCCCCTTAACAGATCTCGCTGCAGCCACTCCTAGAGAGAGAGAGGAGAAAGAAGAAAGGGGCCAATCCCCCCAATATGAGTAAAGGCGCAACGTTTTTGGAAATCACGTCATGTCGGTGAGTGACTTCAGCCTCCACCAGAGCACGATTCTCGATACGCCACTGGTGTTAACAACAGGCTGGGATGTTAAAACAACGAATTTAAATAGGAACTTTCGCTAATTGATATTGACTTTTAATCAACAGTCTACCTTTAAAGAGTTATAGGTATATAAATACGCTCTAAAACCTAAAAATACTGAATTTGACATGCATGGAAAATTTTTAAAAATGTAGAGGATCATTGTACACAGTCAATATTTTTTAAAAAAATTAAAAAGAATGTACCTTGCTAGATTACATGTTTTCAGAACATGAGCATCAGGTAACTGCCTCCCCTTTCGTCCCACTACGAAAAGAAATCCGGTTAACTTTGTTTACAAGGTAAATCAATCAAAAGTGAAGGCCGTAAACTTCACAAAATACCTAGGAATTACTATTACTTCAGACCTAAACTGGAAAGAACACGTAGATAATGTCATGGGAAAAGCGTTTTATTAGCAGAACCCTGAAAATATGCAACAGAACTACAAAAGAAACTGCTTACACTACGCTTCTCCGTCCATTTTTGGAGTATTGCTGCCTAGTGTGAGATCCTTATCAGGTGGGTTTGACGGAGGACATCGAAAGTGTGCAGAGATGGACAGCTCGTTTCGTATTGTCACGATACAGGGGAGACAGCTTTACGGAACTGATACAGGATCTGGGATGGGAATCATTACAACAACGGCGCTTATCGCTGCGGCGTGGGCTACTTATGAAACTCCAATTGCCAACATTCTCCTCCGAATGCGAAAATGTATTGTTGACTCCCACTTACATAGGTACAAATGAACATCAGAATAAAATACGAGAAATCAGAGCTCGAACGGAGAGATTCAGATGTTTTTTTTTTCCCGCGTGCTATTCGAGAATGGAATGGGAGATAAATAGTATAATGGTGGTTCGATTAACCCTCTGCCAGGGTCTTAAATGTGATTTGCAGAGTATCCCATGTAGGTGTAGATACCTACCTCCAAAATGGTACTGCGCGGGTTAATTTGAGCAACTTGATAGTCACATTTTGCTCCAAATCACTTAGATTTGTTACATCTACTGCGCCAGGAAAATGTTTGAACGATGTTTAACAAAGTCAATGAACAACGACTTCGTGGATTTTGACGTTGAGGCAGACTCGTATGACAGTTATGACTATGGTATCAGTGAATCTATGTAAATGTCAGAAAAGGTACTTTGTGCCCCATCCCCCCCCCCCCCCGTGCATATGTTTTGACATGGGATGAAGCTGTTTTTTACACCACTCCATTCGTTCAGTTACCTCAGCTTCAAGCACGTTGTTCACCAGTGTAGATCTGTGGGGACGAGCGTTATCGTCCACCAAAAGGAACCCGTCTGCTATGGCACTAGCACAAAAGGTTGGAGGATCTCGTTTCTATACTTCCGAGCAGTCAAAGCGTCATTCTGAAAGATATGGAGATTGTGCGTTCGCCAATTGTGACTCCTGCCCACACCGTTCATCCATCACCATGATATGATTATGTTTCCTGCACATAAGTAGGATTGTTCCACTTTCTCTGTGGATGAGGGAACTGCGATTGTCCAGATGAACATAAAATCTTGACTCATCTGTGAACAGAACCCATTCGTTACGACTCCAATACTGACGTTCCTCCGTCCTGTTTCTGCGGGCTAAACGGTGTCGTGGTTGTTCTCTTATTAAATAAATACTCTGCAAGTTACATTGAAGTGAATGGCAGAGGATTCATTGAATCGCTTTTATAGTATTTCTCTACGGTGTAATTCTCTAATAGCTCGCGGGAAAAAGGAACACCTGAACGTTGCCGTCGCGCGTCGTCTGACTAAGTCGCGGACACGTCCGCTGGATAATAAACGCGGAATAATAAACGCAGATTCCTAGCGGAGTAGGGACCAGGACAAAAGCGTAGCGGTAGATTTATTCATGAAGGCACATACAGATGCGGCAGTTGCGACTGTTGGGGACAGAAGGCGGCGTCGATGCCGGGTCGTCGTAAAGGCGGCGGCTAGCGGGAACAGTGATTCAGGGACGCACAATGGGCGATTTGCTTTCAGGCCCGATAGGCATCCAGGAGCGAGCACGCAGCTGCCGAGGAGCACGTGCCGCCGAGCTGAAAGGGAAGCCTGACAATGTCTAGGTGCACAGCGCGGTGGGCTGCCTAACAGGGGGCCCGGGTTCGATTCCCGGCCGGGATGGAGATGTTCTCCGCTCGGCGACTGGGTGTTGCGCCATTGACACGTAAGTCGCCGAAGTGGCGTCAGTTTTCTTAGACTTGCACCAGGCAGGCTGAAGACAAGCCCAGTTGGAGTCTAAAAGGTAAAGCAGTCAACAATCCGAAGATTGGTTTGAACACCACAGTGCTTTACTAGGCATGGTCCTGTTTGGAGGTGGTATGCCGTTGTCTTCTTCCGACCTTCGAACTGACTGACCCAGCCAGTTATAGGGGGACCTATAGTTTATTTTATTTTTTTAATGTTCAAATGTTTGTAGAACTTATGGGACTTAACTACGGGGTCATTAGTCCCTAAGCTTACAAACCATTTATGAACCACGTAAGACTAAGGACGGCACAAATATCCATGCCCGAGGGGGGATTCGAACCCCCGACCGTAGTGCCCGTGCAGACCGTGACTGGAGCGCCTCAGTCCCCTCGGCCACCGCGGCCGGCCCTACAGTTTAACGTGAGTTCCGAACCACGGTGCTACTCGGTATTTTTCACATGAGCAATACTGCCAGAGGTGAAAGAAGTGGAAAGTGACAGATAAAAATCCTAGGACCTGGCGAGGATTGAACCCGCGACCTTTGGATTTGTAGTCTGGCACTCTACCACTGTGCAACCGTTGGAGTCTAACGGTCGTAAATGTCACACGATCACCATCATCTAGATGCAACCGTGTGCGGGATAGTCGACTACAACTTACGCCATATACGGTCAGAGGCGCCGACTTTTGAAAATCAGTGTGGGTGCTCTACATCACAGTTCACAAATGTTCGAAACCAACCCTCCTGAAAATCATTGTTGAATGAGCAATACTTGATAAAAGTAAATAGGCAGTTGTCTGACCTTTTAGAGATAGAAGGAATAAGGAGGAGGAAGAAATGGAAAGCATGGCTGCATTAGGACACTACAATTGTGGTGTCGCACAAATATGAAGTGCGCGCTACGTAATTTCGCCGCGCGCCGCCATGCACGCATGGCGCGGCGTTCTTACGTCAGCCACGAGCGCCCTCTGCTACAACTCCGCTCGTGGCCACCACTGGACTGCATCGTTCACTTGGGAATCAGATAGGCACCAGTTAAGACTTGGCTATCGAATAAGCACTAGGAATCATCCGTAGGCAGGTCTCTATCTAAACTATGTATCAGCATTCTGCAGTAATGAACTTTGTAAGAGTTTAAGTATTAGAACGTTCTATGAAATATATATTTCTCGTTCTAATTTACTCTAGTGTTTCTAGTTTCTGCTGTCTCACTGGCTGGTCGCCTCCGTACCTGCACACTCGTGCATCCTTTATTCCTGTGTCGGTCTCTTTCTACTCGGCCACCGACACCTATTACAACCGGCGGATACCGAGACACAAAAGTGGCGACGAGGGTGGGATACATAAACAATAAAGCGATCTAATTGGCCGAAGTGGATATTTCGATATAAGTAACATCTCAAAACTTCTACACGACCAATGAAATACTTTTTCACTGTACACTAATGTAACACTTTTTGTGCAAAGTTATTCTTTCTGACAAAAGCGTTTGGTAGAACAACGTCTCCAATGTTTAAAGAAATCTTTGAAATATTTTGGGATTGTGAAGTCCGACATCATACTTTTTTGGTCAGTTCCAAGCAAGAGCTGTATACTTCATCGAAACTTTTATCAATTCGAAATAACTTCATGACATCTCTGACAGTATTAATATAGTCCAATGTTTTTTTAAGCCTGAGAGAAAAGCATTACAAATTTCAACTGAATCTATAATTTTAATAACAAGGGGAGTGAGAAAGATAAATGAAAAACGATTAACTTTAGCATCAGCATCAGATTCTTCAAGCTAAATTCCTGAAAGAACACAATTCAATATTTATAAATACGTACACCTGAAAGGTCAAAAGGACCGACGTGCTTCAGGATGAATAAAACTAGCATAGTGGGTAAAACACGGACACTCATTACTGCTTTTGGGGACCCGCGTACAAAACTGATCATTTCTTTCACGTCTGAAATATCGTCTCTCGCTATGATCACGTTTTGCATTGCCTCTTGAGTCATTTTCCACCTCAATTTTATGTGGTTGCTCAGCACCCCCAAAAAATTCTTTGGGGGTACACGAGCCCCGGAGCACCCACGGAGTCGACGCCCCTGTATGCGGTTGCAGTTACTCCGGAAGATATTTCTGACGACAGCTGAAATGGCATCGGATGGAGGTGAATTGTTCGTAAAGTAGTGGTGCAGTTTAAGCTCTTACAGAAAAGCAGCGAACCTTCACCAAATGACTGAACAACTTTTATGTTACACAATATTCATTGTTGTCCGTGACGCAAGAATCAAATGAACCGATTTGCGCAGCTGCAGCAGGTCAGGACAGGGTTGTGATACGCGCGTCATCATGGCGCAAAATCACTGCCTCCGTGAACAGCCCAGGCCGTTTGCTCTTGAGTAGCCTACGCAGTGTCTCATATTACACGTCAGTGTTAATGGCCTTTCCGTGCTCGAGGAATTAGATGAGTATCTGACCTCGGACGTCGAAAAAGACAGTGAGCTTCACCTTCCCTGCTGAAGGCACAGCCTTGAAACTTTTAGGGTGAGGCGACGACATAACATTCGCTTCCCTAGATGTCGCACTACGTTATCCGAAAGTGGCATACGCAAATTCCAACCGATCTGGTTGTTAAGACGTTTCGAACCTTTTCATTTGAACACCCTTCGTATATAATTTTATCACAATTTTTATTTTTAGAATATGACTCATATTTTAGGTGCTAAATATAGGTAAATTCTCACATAATTTCATTGTGTATTACCCACAGTCCTATCGCGCTGCCATGGGGCACCCCTGACGAGATCCTTTTCTTCGGTAAACGCTCGCCGTCGAGGACAACATACTGGGTTCTGTTAATTTAGAAGTCTCCGAACCATCCACACATCTCGAAATGTATTTCATATGTTCGTCAGCATTCCACATTGCCGCCTTTCGGGAATTCCAACTCAAAATTTGTTTAAGAATTTCAACGTTTGTATGAGGTACGAATGTCATATGCAAACATACGAGAATTTTGCCTCGCCCCTAAGTTTTTATCATCATCATCATCAGTGTTCTGCCAAAAGGCAGGTTTTGTCATGGCAGTTCTCCACGCTGTCCGGTCTTCTGCCGTCCTCTTCAGGTCCGCATATTTTCCTCTTCCCTTTGTCATCTGCCATCTTGTATCGCCTTCTACCTCTCAGTCTTATTCCACAAACCAGTCCTTCCAAAACATCTGTTAGTATGCACTCCCTTCTCAACGAATATCCCAACCAGTTCTTTTTCCTTTCTCTTATAACCTTCAGCAGACATCTTCTCTCCTCAACCATTTCCAACACTCTTTCATTACTCACTCTTTCTGTCCAGCTTATCCTCTCCATTCTCCTCCACATCCACATCTCAAATACTTCTAACCTTTTTTCATCATCTCATCTCAGTGTCCATGATTCTGCACCATATAGTGCCACACTGCAGACGAAACACTTGCCACGCCTTTACCCGAGACCATTATCCAATTTGCCACATTTTGAATGTTGAATGCCTCCTTCGCTATGGCAATTCGAGTTTTCACCTTCTGGTGGCATCTTAAGTCTTGGGTTATTGTGCTTGCAAGACATTTAAATGCACTTATTTGGCTAATGGTAGTTTGTCCTATTTTAATATTTGCCACACTCTGTGTCTTGTACTGAAGACCATACTCATACAGAGAGTATGGTCTTTAGCAACTTTACGCTGTAAATATTTGTTGGGAAAGTAATTAATTCAGCGGGTATTTTATTGCAAACCCACAAATAGTTAAGGATTCATGGTTATGGGCAATGTGGTGTCTGTCAGTCAAGAGACTCTGTCGGACAGACTAAGCGCCGAGCGGCCAAGCATGTCTCAACAACTGATGTCGGGACTGAAGCTTCAATCCGTGACCGTGGAAAATATTAAAACAGCTAACAACCACGATTCACTCTATTTTGTATAACGTTTATCACTCAGTCCGCATTTTTACCCTGGAAATAACAAGGGGCGCACTAGAAGGGGAATGAGGATGTCATACCCACTTTGCAATGTGAGTAACATTCGAATGTTGTCAGGTACATCAGATTTTTAAATTATAAAAAAACGCAATTTATAAATTTCCAAGAGTCGTTAAAAAAACGGATAACACCGCGTACTTCGCACTCGGCGGATTCGTCCATTTGATCACGTACTTCATATCGCCAACTAAGCATTGGATAGTAGCTGGCGCCATTCTGAAAGGAATGAGAACGAAGGTCAGAGGGTGGTCGGCGGTTTTCGTGGAGGACTCATCCGCGGGTCAAAACAAGACTTGTTTACTTTCAGGGTGACACTCGTATTTCGAATTATACTTTATGTCATGAGTGCAATGCATATTTGTCTGTACTTTTCATGTTTTCAGTTTTCCGGCAGTATTCTTTCCGTTATTTTTCTGACAGTGCAAATATATATCACGTACATTGAATATGACGGCTCCGGCTGTATTTAACGTTTTAGATGCGAGGAACAGTTATTTCTGTTATCGGTGTGTATGCGGGGCAGCTCTACTATTGAAGGTGCCGTTAACAGCTGTCCAGTCTGATGTTTTATTTGGACGCTGCTGTTGGCTGTCAGTAGTAATAAATAGGCGTTATATCCAAACTCGACGCCCACTGAGCGTGTATCACACTAATGTGTCTGCTTAATGTTTGCTACAGCGACGACCCATTGGAAGCTGTTGTGCTTTCGGGCTTTGGCAAGGACTTTTAACACGCATTGATTGAAGGGCATATAATAACTATTAATGTCGTTGATTCTTTTACGCCTATTTACATATATATCTGCGAAATGTGGCTCTCGGTACATGGTGTAACGCGGAGAATGTTTGCCTTTTTTTCAGTCGACGTGGCTCCATATTGCAATGGAATTGGGTTCACGGCCGGTTGAGCTTTAATTCAAATTATTTACTTATCCACCAACAGCGTTAAAACGATGTTGTTTTATTACGCTGCCGATTTCGGTATTTCATTAATACCATCATCATGCCATGTCCTACCATCTATATAAGTGAACAGTTGAAATCGTCATAAATACCAGTTTCTTAATAATATTTCCCAGCTCGGTGTCCGTTGCGGGCCACACGACATGCCATGAAACATCCTCAGGTGAGATTCTGTCGGAGCCAGAACAAAAATAAAAAAAATAAAAAAGGAAAGAGCCCTTTCCCATTCTTTTTCTACAAGTATGTCGCTTCTTCGTGTCTGTTCCTGTCGAAATTTTGACTATTCTGATGAAAAAGAAGACTGCCTCCATTTCAAGAGTTAATCATTTTTGTTGAAAAAAGGTGAGTGATCTGTAAAATCTGTTCCCCGCATCGACGGCGAAGTTTTCTCAATTCTTACAAAGTAATGTGCACAATGTTTATACTGATATGTCTGATAATACCATCGGTGGAGTTTCTTGAACTAAAAGCTGGAAAGGAAGTATAGGAAGAAAATTTAGTTATTTTTAGTACTGTTTGGTTATATTCTATCAAAAACCAGCTGAAAAATGCTCCCGTCAAAACACAAGAAAGGCAAACACGTTCCTGTTTAAACAACACTGACAGAAAAGGGGAGAACTAGTTGCTTCAGAGATCATTCAGCCTTCCTCAACAAAAATTTTTGCATGTGAACATATTCGCGCTCTTTTATAAAGAACGTGCTATTGATCATTTCACCCAGTCTCTTGTCGTAAACAAGGTTTCAACACAACATCTCTCTTTCATTGCCACTGTATAGATACGTCTCTCTCCCACTGCCTCGTTTCCTCCCATTAGCACTTTCTCCTGTCTGTGTCTTCTACTGTACCCGCCTTCATCCCTTTCTCTCCATTTTGGCTGCCATCTTCTGTTTTTGTCTATGTCCTATTCTTTTTCTTTTTCTCGCACTCTGCTCTCTGTTTCTTCAATCACGATTATTTCCTCATTATAACTACCCTTGCGGATGCTTTGCTCGGGCTTCTAACTCCTTGACCGAGAAACCAACGCGTATGTCTGGGAGATGGGCGGAAGCGGACTAAATTTCTGTTACTGAAGTTCGTCGGTTTGGAGGATCCAGATCCCGAAAACTTGTGCACAGTCTACATTCATCTGTGCTTTTCAGCTGACTGTCTGCTGTCTCTTTTGCTTTCTATGTTACTGTCTCCTTTCATTAACCGTTTTTACTGACACTGCTTAAAAAATGTACAAATGTTTGTTAAGCGTATGTGTGTTAACTGCGGGGTCATCAGTCCCTAAACTTACAAACTACTTATAACTACCTTATACTAAAGACAATATAAACATCCATTCGCCGGCCGCGGTGGCCGAGGAGACTGAGGCGCTTCAGTCACGGTCTGCACGGCCACTACGGTCGGGGGTTCGAATCCCCCCCTCGGGCAAGGATATTTGTGCCGTCTTAGTTCGTAAGTAGTTCATAAGTAGTTTGTAAGTTTAGGGACTGATGACCCCGTAGTTAAGTCCCATAAGCTTAACAAACATTTGAACATCCATTCCCTAGGGAGGTTTCGAAGCCTCGAGGGGGAGCGGCCTCGCGCATCGAAGCATAGCGCCTCGTTGCTCTCGGTCGCTCTGCCGCAGCACTGTCACTGCTTCTCCATATGACTATCTGTTCTCTCTTCCTCTCCTCTCCTCTTCTTTCTTCCTTTGCCATTTTGCTAAATTCTTTTAGCTCAAAAGAGCGCGAACATGTTAGCATGCCAAATTTTTTATTCTTTTTTTTTTGGGGGGGGGGGGACGAGGACAGGGCAACTGGTTCTCCATTTGTCTGTCAGTTTTGTTTAAACGGAAACAGTTGGGTATGCTGCTTATATATAACAAATTCTGTGTATCAGTAAAGATGTGATAATTTCTTTCTATGCCTTGAAACTTGTATATAGACGCTATGACAAATCATCACCACCACCATGATCAGCGTTCAGTCTGGAGCATAGTACCTCTAATAAAATTCCTCCATGATCCCCTATTCAATGCTAACATTGATGCCTCGTCTGATGTTATGCCTTTTACTTCAAAATCATTCTGCACCGAATCTAAGTACTTTCTTCTTGGTCTACCTCGACTCCTCTTACCCTCCGCTGCCAAGCTCGTGAGTCTCTTAGGTAACCTTGCTTCTCCCATGCGTGTAACATGACCCCACCATCTCAGTCTGTTTGCTCTAACTGCTTCATCTACGGTGTTCATTTCCAGTTTTTCTTTGATTTCCTCAATATGGACACCCTCCTGCCATTGTTTCCATCTATTAGTACCTGCAATCATTCGTGCTACTTTCATATCTGTAACCTATACCTTATGAATAAAGTAACCAGTATCCACCCAACTTTCACTCCCATACAACAAAGTTGGTCGAAAGATAGAGCGATGCACTGCTAACTTAGTCTTGGTACTTCCTTCCTTCTTGCAGAAGAGAGTAGATCTTAGCTGAGCACTCACTGCATTAGCTTTGCTGCACCTCGAATCCAGTTCTATGTTGCCATGTTGTGAGAAAATACATCCCAGGTACTTGAAACTGTCTACCTGTTCTAACTTTGTTCCCGCTATTTGGCACTCAACCTGTTTAAATTTCTTTCCTACAGACATGACTTTCGACTTGGAGATGCTGATTTTCATATCATAATCCTTGCACCTCTCATCGAGCTCTGAAATATTAGTTTGCAACCTTTCAATCGAATCGGCCATTACAACTAAGTCATCCGCATATGCGAGGCTGCTTATTTTGTTTTCTCCTATTTTAATCCCGCCCTGCCAGTCTACTGTTTTCAACATATGGTCCATGAATAGTATGAACAACAGCGGTGACAGGTTACAGCCTTGTTTTGCCCCTGAAACTACCCTGAACCATGAGCTTAATTTGCCGTCTACTCTAACTGCTGCCTGACAGTCTACGTAAAGCCTGCAGAAGTTTGCCTCCTATACGATTATCTTGTAGAAATGACAGTAGCTTCCTCCTAGGAACACGGTCATAAGCCTTTTCTGAGTGGAACAATTCCCTGTTCCACTCAGAGCATTTTTACATTACCTGCCGTAAGCTAAAGATCTGGTCCTGACAGCCTTTAAGAGACCTAAACCCACACTGATTTTCATCCAACTTGTCCTCAATTAATACTCGCACTCTCCTTTCAACAATACCTGAGAATATTTTTCCTACAAAGCTAATTAAAAAAATAAATTAGGCCTATCTTCTTTGATGGAGCAGTTACAGCGTAAATAAATACTTAAATGAAATCTGTAAATTACTAGTACTACAAAAGGAAACATAGATACTAAACATGGAGAAACAGTACAAACATAGCAAATTCCTGTGATCAGATGTTATTAGGATATGAAAAGAGTTCAGAGATTACCAGACGAATGAAACTTTGATGACTTCCGTGTTATAGTATACCATGAAATCGCTTGGACTGCACTTATATGACACGAAAAATACCGTGTGTTTATATTAGGAATTTTTGCCGCTATTGTTTATTACAGCAGTGAGTTGGCCGCGGTGGCCGAGGGGACTGAAGCGCTCCAGTCACGGTCTGCACGGCCACTACGGTCGGGGATTCGAATCCCCCCTCGGGCATGGATATTTGTGCCGTCCAAGTTCGTAAGTAGTTTGTAAGTTTAGGGACTGATGACCCCGTAGTTAAGTCCCATAAGCTTGACAAACATTTGAACATTTTTGTTATCCGCATTGTTCCCTAATGGAACATACACCGGTTTACCGTGTATTTCAAACGATTTAAAATTTAAATGACAAAGCTATATGTCTGTAAGCTCGTATCTTTTTACGTCTCAGCTGTAACTGTTCTCATCGCTGAACATTGCTGTCCATCTTAAATGCGCCGGTAAGCATCTTGCCCCGTGTAATTGCTGAGTGTATGTGCGAGGAAGTTGTGTGATTATTTTCGTGTTTGTTTCCGTTCCACGTGAAATAGAATCTAATGAGATTCCAAAAACGGGAATAAGACAAAGTTAAATGTTTACATCAATTTTATTCGCCTGATGAATGTATCAGATTATTCAGTACGTTACAAAAAGAAAAGAAAAACCAAATGAACTTACATGTTTTACCTGTTGTTATTATTATTATTATTATTCACATTTTAACCATTGTGGTACCAGTTTTATAATTGTCCACTCGTAGGAGTTACCATGGAGTGTAGGTATCTGCAGATTGCAATTTCAATTCCGCATTTGTCGCAAAGCGCTGCAGTCAAGATATTTTCAATGTGATTTTTGAAAGCATTTTTTCGGAAACAGGGATCTTAAAATTTTAAATAATTAAAATACGACAGTCCAGATCGCAAGTTGCTGCGTTTTTCATTGGCAACCGGTTTCGGTCCTACTGGACCATCATCAGGCCTTTGGCACCTTGTTGGTGGAAGGTGGCGGTGGCCGGAACAGGCGTCAGCAGTTGACGCTTTGTTTCACAACTTGCTTAATGTAAGATTGACTGAGACTGGGGAAAGGCCACAACATGATCTCAGTCCCTTCCTAACCATTTCGTCCCTGTCGTGTCCTTTGACTGTGCTTTCTGGTTTTTGTACAAGTTGTATCTAAGTTTTAGCCCACTATATTTTACCCCTATTCCTTACCAATTTTAAAGATTGTAATCGACTCAACATTATCACAACCTATCCTTAAAATAATTTGCTAGTATTGCCGCACTTGTCTATACGTGTTTCCTAAATCCGAACTTGTCATCCCCAAAGTGGGATTCTACCAGTTTTCCATTCTTCTACAAATAATTCGTGTTAGTATTTTGCAACCATGATTTATTAAAGTGATATTTCTGTAAACGCACGTGTCTGCGTCTACTTTCTTTGAAATTGAAATTATTACATTCTCTTTATGTCTGATAGTATTTCGCAAATTTCATACGTAGTGCACACCAAGATGTCTTGGCTGACTCTCCCAGAGACTTAATTGTGTCCGATGGAATCGACCACTCCAGTGCTTTGCTTCGGTTTAAATCTTTCAATGCTGTGTCAATATCTTCTCACAGTATCATATTTCTCATGTCATCTTCTTCTGCTGTGCTCAAAAGCAAGTACGGAATCAGGTGAGATAACATTCTTAGTATACATATGTTAACGTGTTTTATTCAGATATAACGTTGCCCTTGCTTCGTATGATGCCATAATTGTTAAAGTAGATTCCGCGATTATATTTCTTGGACAAGGAATTGATGGTACCGAATGTTCGAATTTGAAATAAGTTAGTTAAAGAACAGCACAAAATGAACATTAAAGCAAATAAACCGCGGGTTGCATATTAAAGTCGGGCACCATACAAGCAACAGCACGTTATAAAACTTACGGAAAGCATCTAGCTGGATCCTGCATTTCGTATAGTAGAAGCTGAAATGATAACTTTTATTTATTTAATACGTGAACGTTGGAGATACTTTCCATAGGAGATCAATGTTCAGACTATTCACTTCGCTTTTCATTGTTGTGTGACCGTGGGTGGAACATGAAGTTACTGGTAATGATAGAATAATTTAAAAAAAAAGATCGGACTTCGTGAAATTACAAAAGAAATGACTGCAGGTTCTAATATCAAGCAAAATATTGTATAAGGATGATTGATTGACTGAAATTTTGCAGACAATGTGAAGCGATTGTAATGGCGTCTGAACATTAAACTGTTACGGAGGCGAAGGAGCTGAAAACCTTAAGAAATTAAATATTTGGTGTGGAGGAGTTTGATTTAAATGAAAACCAAGGTGAGGGAATGATTTTAAATTTAAATAATATATTTCCAGCAAAAGCTTGAATTATTCTTACTTACATGAGTGGATTCAGGTATGAAAGACATCAGATACAGACATCAGATACAGACCAGAGAGTGAGTAAAAACTACTATCACGGTTCCGTCTTCTCGCTTGCTTTGAAGTAAAAAATGAGGAACGAAATTAAAGTAGTTGCATTGCGAGTCAGAGGGAACCGGAGGCGATAAGCATCGCTGATCAAAGATAAACAAAACAAAAAACAAATGTAAGTGTATCGTTACACAGATATTGGTTACAATTGTAATTTGTGTTTGATACATTACGATATTTTGCTGTTTCTACTCTTTCTTTGAGATTTACATGGCGTTTACGTAGATCGAGGCTCTATGAGGCTACCATAATAGTGATAAAGTCATTGTCGTTGCCCTCTAACATGGACGGCCAATACAGTTGCATACCTACGTTGCATGGACAGTATGAGGTTATCAGCTTTTGAGGGATATTTCGCCATTCTTCCATTAGTGGAATATCCAGCTCTGCAACCGCCGTGGGAGGTGCTGCTCTGCCTGCGATGCGTCTAACAAGTGCATCCCATACGTGTTCAATCGGGTTTAAGTGCGGTGAACAAGCTGGCCACTCCATTCGTTCAGTTACCTCAGCTTCAAGCACGTTGTTCACCAGGGCAGATCTGTGGGGACGAGCGTTATCTTCCACCAAAAGGAACCCGACTGCTACGGCACTAGCACAAAAGGTTGAAGGATCTCGTTTCTATAACTCTGAGCAGTCAAAGCGTCATTCTGAAAGGTATGGAGATCTGTACGTACGCCAATTGTGACTCCTGCCCACACCATTCGTCCATCACCATGATATGATTATGTTTCCTGCACATAAGTAGGATTGTTCCACTTTCTCTATGGATGAGGGAACTGCGATTGTCCAGCTGAACATAAAATCTTGACTCATCTGTGAACAGAACCCTTCGCCATTCGTTACGACTCCAATACTGATGTTCCTCCGCCCAGTTTCTGCGGGCTAAATGGTGTCGTGGTTGTTCTCTTATAAATAAATACTCTGCAAGTTACATTGAAGTGCATGGCAGAGGATTCATTGAATCGCTTTTATAGTATTTCTCCACGGAACTATTCTCTAATAGCTCGCGGGAAAATGGAACACATGTACCTTTCTTTTGTCGATCTGATTTCTCTTATTATGGTGATCGTTACCCGTGGACGTCCTTGGCCTTGCCTTCTTTTAACTGTTCCTGTTGTCTGAAATCGTATCCAGGTCCTGGAAATTACACTTTGGGACACTAATAGTTGCAGTCATCTACATCTACATACATACTCCGCAATCCACCGTAAGGTGCGTGGCGGAGGGTACACTGTACCACTACTAGGCATTTTCTTTCCTATTCCACGCCCAAATGGAACGAGGAAAAAAAGAACGCCTATATGCCTCCGTACGAGCCCTCATTTCTCTTATCTTGTCTTTGTGATCACTACGCGAAATGTAAGTAGATGGCAGCGAGATCGTACTACACTCAGCTTCAAATTCCGGCCCTCTAAATTTACTTAACAGAAATTCACGAAAAGAACGTCGTCTTTCTTCCAGCGATTCCCAATTGAGTTGCCGGAGCTTTTGGTCGAACCTACCGGTAACAAATCTAGCTGCTCGCCTCTGAACCGCCTCTATGTCTTCCTTCAAACCGATCTGCTGCGGGTCCCAAGTACTTAAGCGATACTCAAGACGTGGTCGTACAAGCGTTTTATAGGCGGTCTCCTTTACAGGTGAAGTACATCTTCCCAAAATTCTCCCAATAAACCGAGGTCGGCTGTCCGCCTTACTCACAACTGTCATTACATGTTCGTTCCATTTCATATCGCTCTGCAATGTTACGCCTAGATATCTGAATGACGCGACAGCATCAAGAAGCTCACTATTATTGCTGTATTCGAACATTATGGGATTGTTTTTCCTTCTCATGCGCGTCACCTTACATTTTTCTACATTGAGAGTTTGCTGCATTTCTTCGCACCAACTATAAATTTTGTCTAAGTCAGCCTGTATGCTATTACAGTCAGTTAAAGACGACACCCTCCCATACACCACAGTATCATCAGCAAATAGCCGCAAATTACTACTTTCTCCGTCCATCAGATCATTTATATAGATAGAAAATAATAGCGGTCCTATCACACTCCCCTGGGGACGCCTGACGATACACACGTCTCTGATGAACACTCGCCGTCGAGAACAACGTGCTGCGTTCTATTACTTAGGAAGTCCTCCAGCCAGTCACAAATCTGTGAACCTATTCCATAAGCTCGTATCTTCGTTAGCAGTCTGTAGTGTGGCACCGCGTCGAACGCCTTTTTGAAGTCGAGAAAAACACCTTCGTTTCTGTCCCGCTTCCAACCTTCCTATGGCTCTCATTGCCATGGCTTCGGGTAAGGGGCTGGGTTGTTTTGTTGGGATAGGGGGATTAAACTGCTGAACTTACCAGTTACCGGTGGGGAGGGGAAGGAGTGACAATAAGGATGCGGTGTGCCAGTCACGGTCTGCACGGCCGCTGCGGTCGGGGGTTCGAATCCCCTCTTGGGTATGGATGTTTGTGTCATCTTTAGTATAAGCTAGTTCGTAAGTATTTTGTAAGTTTAGGGACTGATGACCCTGTAGTTAAGTCCCATAATATCTACAAATATTTGGACTTTTTTTTTTCTTTTGACTATAGGGCAGGAGTGGAGGGGGACAGGAAATGCAGTACGAGAAGCAAAGAAGTAAGTAAGTCTGTATTAGCTCGTGGTCCCGTACTTGCATCGCACGTACTCACGAAAAACCGTCAGCCCCTGTGGGCGTTGAGGGGGGGGGGGGGGGGCTTCTGCTAAGTCGAGTTGTTGCATTGCACTACTCGCCAACTACTCGCATCTGCTTGTGTAAATTGTTTGGTAGAGTAAACACAAGTCACACCAACCCTGTCTGCAGCAACTTTCTGTTATTACCAAGATCTTGATTGCCGCAATGTTGTTGTCTGTACTTAGTAGAATCGACAGAAAGACGTCGAACCATTTTAGATCCTTCTGCCGATGACAGTAATTCAGAACACAGATATCTCAACTCATTCGGTAATTGTTTTAACCAGTGATCTTCCTCTTCCCTTCCTACATTTTCCTTGTAGATACACTCTGTATATTTTCCTCCTTGTAGCTTTCCCTTGTTCGGTCAGAACTGGTTTTCCAGCTGAGATCTTCATACATTTGTGTGTCCAAATGCGTCTTTTATTTTCCTCCAGGCGTTATTTACATTTTTCTTAATTATTCATTCTTACACAGTCTTGTAATTGCCGTCTAGCCACTCCTGCTTAGCCAACTGTACATTAGTCTTGTGTAGTTCGCGAACGAGCGAGTTCGGAAGAGCGCTCCCACAGGCGAACTACGCGAACTAGTTCGCAGATCCCTCGCCTCTTAGTTCGTCCGCTACTTTCCGAAGACTGACGGGGAACAGCGAGAGGATGCGAGAGGGCGCAGAATCGCGTGATTCCCTTCTGCCAGTTACCGTCATTTCGACCTGAGATGCAGCTCAGCTGTAGTTTCATAGTTCACTGCCACAAATTTTCTTTTCTAATGTATTCGGAAGTGTCTAAACATAACCGTCATTAAATGAGGCTCATTCCATAGTGTAAAGAAGTAAAGAGAACTCAAAACTTAACATTGTTTGCATTTATATGCGAGAGCTACCGGTCACGAACTAAAATATGCGCGATCGGTCGCGAACTAAAGTATGCGTGATCGGTCGCGAAGTAAAATATGTGCGATCGGTAGCGACCGAAAACATGCGTTACCGGTCGCGCACTATTATGCCAAACGTATCTCGCTTCTCAGTTCGTTGGATTCTTTTCCGAAGACGGACGGGCAATAGCGAGGGGGCGCGCAGCAGAATTAAAAACCACCTGTTTGCCTTCTCCTGATGAAAGCCATTTCGAGGTGAGCGTCTGCCTGCTAGATTACATAGTTCAGTGCTACAAAATTTCTGTTTTGAAGTATACTACACTCTGCAATATCTGACTAAATTCCATAATGCCAAGATATAGAGATAACTCTAAACTTAAACGCGACAAATTATCTGCAAACTGTTTCTTTTGGTTTGCGTCATATCGTTAGCGGCTCAAACAGCAAGCGCATGAAGCAGCTAGGTGGGGGGGGGGGGGGGGGGGGACTTCTCCCTCCACCTGCATAAGCAGACCACGCCGCTCAGCCGTTCAAATGTTCAGATGTTTGTATAGCTTATGGGACTTAACTACGTGGTCATCAGTCCCTAAACTTACAAACTACTAATGATCTAACTAAGACTAAGGACGGCACAAATATCCATGCCCGAGGGGGGATTCGAAACCCCGTCCGTACTGGCCGGAGCGACTCAGTCCCCTCGGCCACTGCGGCCGGCCGCTCAGCCGTCACTGGAAGCGGACGAACTAAAAGAACGAACTAGTTCGCGGCAGAACCACGACAAAAGTGAGGGCTCGCGAACTGTTCTGCGCAAGTCTACTACACATAAAAAAAAAAAAATAAAAAAAAAAACACTTTCCGAACCTCCTCGTAAACTGTGCCCGGGTCGCTTCTTCGGCCCCAGGCTGCAGTAAGTGCACAGTGATGTGTAGCGGCTGTTTTAGACGCCGCGGACTTGTTTCAGCAGCAGCTGTGCCGCGCTATCGGTCCATCTCGCATGCAGTGTGGCGCGGCGCGCGGAACACGAGATCGCTTAGCGCGCGATGCCATCTAGTGGGCCGGCGTGATAATTTTAGTGCACACGCCGCTAGACGCGGAAAATATAATTAGAGGGGCCCAGGGCAGGGGTGAGCGGGCGACGGTAGCGGACCGCCAAGGTCGCGTGGAGGTCGGCCGCCCCCACAGCTGATGGCCTTCTCACGTTTCCGCGCTCCGGTACGCGTTCCGGTAGATTGGCCAGCGCGCCATAGCCGTCCCGCGGCGTGCTTCTCCCGTTATGTTGTGATTAAGTCACCTTATAACTTCAATTTAGTTTGTATCTGCAAATCTCTCCCCCCTGTTTTCTGCCTCATTATAGTCTGCATCAGCGCGGGATGTTTTTCTTTTAAAGAGTCGTTACTATGTTTAATAGCGTATACAACGAGATTTTTGCAGTATTCCTGTCACGTACTGCATTAAGAGGTAGTCTGTTGCCGGTAATATTGATCGAGGCTTCCGATTTTATCGGACATTAGCTGATCGTTTCGAGCAATTGAGGAATTCAAGACATTAAAGTCCCGGGTCGAAGCCCTGGAGCGGTGATGCACTGCATAGTGTTTACGTTTAAAGGTTACTCTTTTTTTTATACTTTCACTACTATTTCGCTGTGGTAGCCACAACAGCCCCTCGGCTTCCACCTTAGTGACTTTAGAGTCTTGACCACAAATTTCAATTTATTTAGGCCTTACGCCTTTCGACGTTTCGTCATTATCGAAGGCTACAGCAAGACAATGGAATTAATATTCATCAAATATTTTGATGAAACATCAATGAGAACACTATTTTCACACTCACCATATCTTTTAATACTTATTAAAAAGTGAAACTAAAACATTCCTTTTAAAATAATCACTGTCACAGACACATGTCAAACATAAAATAAATTTAAAATTCCCCCCAGAACATCCCTCTAGGATGGTCAAGTGCATGCTAAGGTTAGCAAAGCGGTCAGTTATTAAGTGGAGAATCCGCCAGATGGCGATGTTGTCATTCTACTTCTCTCTCTCACATATGCGCACTCACTCCCACTGTGTGTGTTTTTAAATAATATAATACCTTAAAGCGCCAGAATATTTTGTTATTGTTAAGTTATACCATTTTAAACTTATAACTATAAAACTTTTACAATCATTGCGTAGAAAAATTTTCTTTTAGATTATGCAATTATATGAGTGCTACAACAATATTTTTTGCCATACTATATTTTGACAGCGTTAGGAAAGATAGTGTTAAGTGACACATTGCTGACAGTCACCAACACCATGGTATCTATACAGTATTCAGGTGAGGAAAAGAGTGTGTGTGTGTGTGTGTGTGTGTGTGTGTGTGTGTGTGTGTGTGTGTGTTGGCCTACAACCAGCAATGCAATATGTTAGTGTCACATTTATATAAATTTCATAACTCTTTGTAACATGAGGTGGGTCATACAGTACTCTATATAGAATTATACTTTAGGCAATGCTTAAGTGGAAAGATAGTTTCATATAAACTGTAAGGGTAGTTAAAATGTCTTCCATAAGTGTATAGCAAATGTTAGCCCTCTATTATAAAACATGAAGTAAAGCAGTTTTAAGGTATACTGATCAAATACGTTACACTCAGGGCTGTTAAAATGAATGAATGTTTTAAGTAGAAAAGGGAGGAGATGGTTGATGGAGGAAATATAGGTTATAGAATGTAATTTTGTGCACCCTTACAGTTTTTTATAGTAATATGAACCCAATTATGCAGCTCCATGGAAAAAAACCTTACATTTACTATAATAATAAGAAGTAAGGTGTACATAGATATGCGGTTACAGCATTACATCAGGATACGGCTGCTTATACTCTAGTAGCAGGTATAGAGAGGTATTTTTATGAAGCCCCCCCCCCACCAAAAAAAAAAAAAAAAAAAAAAAAAAAAAAAAAAAAAAAAAAAACACACACACACAGAAGGAGTGAGTGCGCATATGTGAGTGAGAGAGAAGTAGATTGACAACATCGCCATCTGGCGGATTCTCCACTTAATAACTGACCGCTTTGCTAACCTTAGTATGCACTTGACCATCCTAGAGGGATGTTCTGGGGGGAATTTTAAAATTATTTTATGTTTGACATATGTCTTTGACAGTGATTATTTTAAAAGGAATTTTTCAGTTTCACTTTTTAATAAGTTTTAAAAGATGTGGTAGGTGTGAAAATATTGTTCTAATTTGTTTTATCAAAATGTTTGATGAATATTAATTCCATTGTCTTGCTGTAGCCTTCGATAATGACGAAACGTCGAAACGCGTAAGGCCTCAATAAATTGAAATTTGTGATCAAGACTCTAAAGTTTATTTCAAGTGCATCAAA
This sequence comes from Locusta migratoria, assembly GCA_026315105.1. NCBI lineage: Eukaryota > Metazoa > Arthropoda > Insecta > Orthoptera > Acrididae > Locusta > Locusta migratoria. Next base: position 150,909,790 of record CM048750.1, on the reverse strand, counting down.
AGGGCCACGTCTCACAAATGTCTAATGGAGACAGCAAAGAAAGGTGGAGGTGCTCGCATTAAAGGGGCGTGTCAGAAATTGTTCTCTTCGCACTGTTTGTACACCGAAAAAGCGACGACGGAAATAAAAGTGATGTTGACTGTGAAAGGCTATCAAGGATATGCGAATCTGTGTTTTACCTGCTGATGATGCGTTGTGTCCTCTTCCCAGCCGGATGGCAGTGTCTTCAAAGCGCGAGGTTTCATTAAGTGTCATACTTATCATCTTCTGACGATGTCTTCGGTTCAAGATGATGAGTATGTCATTCGTCGAAACGTCGCGGTTTTAAGACGGTACGAAACAGCTGAGCTGCTCGCAATGTCCGCGAGGTCTAATGCGTCAGACAAGGACTGGACATCGTTCTCCCCGGAGGTTAAAGTCCTCCCTCGGACATGCGTTGTGTGTGTTGTCCCTACTGTACATTAGTTTAAGTAGTTAGTAAGTTTATACAGGTTTCCATCGAAAATCGCGTTTTTATTTCTTAGAATGACCGGTTTCGACGTTGCTTAGACGTCATCTTCTGATCTCCTGTACCTCTCAATGTCACATCTCTTATGGCTTTAGCTATATCCTTACAGATTTCTTGGTACAGTTGTATGCATTTATACAGACTTGAAATACGAGCATGGTTGTAAAGTTGTATACATCGTTAGATTTACTTACAGACATTCCCACAATGGCTGCACAAGAATCATCGAGTGACTCTTGAGTGATTGTTGTGCAGCCATTGTGGGAATGTTTGTAGTAAATCTAACGATGTATATAACTTTACCATCAATGCTCGTATTTCAAGTCTCTATAAATGCATACAACTGTACTAAGGAATCGGTAATGAGAGGATATAGCTAAAGCCACATGAGACGTGACATTGTGACATACAGGAGTTCAGAAGATGACGTCTAAGTAACGTCGAACGTCGAATCCGGTCATCCTAAGAAACAAAAACGTTATCTTGGCTGTAAACCTGTATAAATTGATTTAGATCGCCCCAACGAACCCTGCATTCCGTAAATAGTAAGTCTAGAGACAGATGACCATAGCAGTTTGGTCCAGAAGGTTTGCAAACTCGCACACGCACACACACACACACACACACACACACACACACACACACACAACCGGCTAAAAACCCGCGAACTTTTCATCAGATATCAAGGCTAACATTCGCAGATGACACTGCTATTCTAAGTGTAGGTGAAGAAGTATGAGATCATCTCTTGAATGGAATGGAAAAATCTAATGAGTACAGAATATCGACTGAAATTAAACTAGCAAAAAGTAAAAGAAATGACAAGCACCAGGAAGCAAAATAGCAAATAACGCAACATCACATTTTACTATTACGGAGTAGGCAACCAATTTGCTGATTTCGAAACAAAATAATCCACAACTGACGAAGCAAAGACGACATAACAAGTAGACCGGTACAGGAGATGAAGGCACTGATGTCCAACAGGAGTCTGCTGACGTTAAACTCGGCCTCAGTGTGAGTAAGACATTTCTGAAAATGTGAGTTTCGAGCGCAGCATTGCGTGGTAGTGAATCGTGGATAGCGGGAAAACTGTAAGGGCAGACTAAAGGAGCGTTTTAGATGTATTGCTTGTAAATGATGTTGAGCATTAGGTGGACGTAAAGCTGGACATATAACTAGTAAGATGGTTCTACTCAGGACCGGTCAGAAAACAAACACGCAAAACCAAGACGAGACAGGATGATACTTTAAGATAACAGGGAATAGCCTTTGCGGTACTACAGGTAGTTGTAGAGGGTAAAAACTGCTGGGAAGACAGAGTGGAATACACGCAACAAATATTTGATGTGTAGTGCAAGAGCTGCTCTGAAATGAAGAGGCTGGCGCAGCACAGGGATTCGTGACGGGCTGCATCATCAAACCAGTCTTAATACCCTACTTGGCGAACAGTATGAAATGTTTATTTGTCATCAAATTTTCTACAATCCACACATATATATGAGATTCGCACCACAAGTGTATAATTAAGTCCATGAGACAAGTGAGTACACAGTCGAGTATTTAACTAATATAAATAGTAAATAAGCTATATGAAATAGTCTGTTAATTGGTAGGAACAAATCTCAAATGTAAATCTCAAAGTATGTGAAAGCGCATTGCTGACAAAATAGACGTCAAGAATTTCAGCTCAAATACCAATTTAAAGTAATCTATTATAAAGAAGATCTTACGTGACCATGTAAGCTTTTAGTAGTAATCAAATTTAGATTATATTTTGACAGAATTACGCAATGAGTCATTAATGACAAAACCACTGTGTAGATGAACTCAGAGTATGCATTATTCTTTCTAATCAGTTTCATTACAGAATTGGAAATACTCGTGAATCATAGCTACCTACCTCTTGGTGACAGTTTCTTATTAATCTTTTCATATTATTACGATAAATGTAATATTCATTGTTACTTCTCATATTTAAATATACTTTCGGTAATTAGCCCTTTCCGGCCCAGATTTTGTTAATTTGTGAATAAAAATATTTCGCCGCGGCGGATTTTCCGCTCGCCGTCGGAGGTTCGAGCCCCCCCTCGGGCATGGGTGTTTGTGCTGTCCTTAGGTTAGTTTAACTTAGTTTAAATAGTTTGTAAGCTACGGACTAATAACGCAGCAGTTGAGTCCGATAGATGTACAATTTTTTGAAACATTTTTGAAAAATATTTCTTCGTATATTTCTATACATAATTATTGGAATAATGTATATTTGTAACAATTTTTGGCCGGAAATATCCGGTGACTTCATGTGGTTCCATTGAGAATGATATGTTTACCATACTAACATCATTTTCAAACTGTTTACTATTCATTTTGAGAATTAACAATAATTTTAATTAAATTTTCAAATTACTATGTTTCCTTTATCTTGATGTAATATTTTGGAAGTCTTGCTGTGTGTACTCTTACTTAGACATGAAGCAACACTACATATTTTGTCATTTGATTGTAGCCTAATGCTCTCTGTGTCCATGTAATGGTATTCGACCTAGCCATATTGAACTTCGGAAACGTCCTGCAGTGTTGTTTGAAATCTTTGTACTAATGATTGTAGCTAAAAGAAGATGATGACGCCATATAGCATCACTGGGCTGGAAAGGGTTAGAAACATTTACGTAGGTTTAAATGATATTATAAGAGGAAAACGTAAAGCTTTTTTAAATAGAATATTAAATATTACTAAGATTGAGAAAATTAATTGAAAAATTCAATAATTTGATAGTTTTAACTGCTCTTAACAATGCAGGGCGCTGTTGTGAATTGTATATAAAGGCTGCCCACAGAGGTCACAAGAGCGCAGGTTTTAGTCAGACTTTGAGGCAGTGCCAGTAAGTACGTTCATTTTTTATTGTTGAAAGTGATTATTCTACAAATGGTATCTAGCCACTTTCCTAAAATTGTTGTGTCAAACCACTGATTCAAACGTACGTTGTGCTGCCATTCATAATTTCAAATCAATATAGTACAGCTTAATTGATTCAGCTTCTAGTATTCTACGTAATCCATGGGTTTCTGCATTATTGCGATTTCAGATGTTGAGTTACAAGAAGTTACACCAAGCCCTGAGATAACAAAGTAACATTTTAAATGGGTCATACAGAACATAGTGAAGAATCGTAAATATTTGTGGTCTAATCGAAGTCGAGCGTTTCCGTCGAAGGTTGGAGCGTGATGGGGTAGTTCCTGCAGCTTCAATACCCACAGTGTCCATGTGGCTTAGTGGGTAGAGCATCTGTCTAGTAAGCGGAAACTTCGGGTTCGATCCCTGGTATGGGCACAATATTTATATCGCCTCATAGAATTGAATTTAGTATCCACAAAAAGCAGATAAAACGTCTGACATCCGTGGTTATGAACAATCTAATGGTGTAACGCAGTGGCGGACTATGGCTGTCGGAAGCCCGGGTCGTCGGCAAAACAAAATGACGCCCCCCGCCCGCTAGGAAATATATGTATTGCTATAAAAAAAAGTAACTTTTGAGATTCGGAGGCCCTCGCCCAGGACGAGAGGCACGGGACAGTCTAAGAAAATAGCTAGCTTTGGATATTTGGAGCCCCCCCCCCCCCCCCCCCCCAAATAAGAGAAGCCAACGGCTTCCGTTATTATTGGTATAATATTTCATACATTAATAATGAAAAAACACTCAACGTTGATGTATTATTCTACAAGGTGCAACCAGCAGTGTTACGTAACTGTCACAGTGAAAGTAAGCTGAACTGTCTTGAAAGAAAGGAAATTAATAAATATTTGCCGATTTCTTCTACTGAATGTTTAGTAGACAAACTTTCCTTACTCATCACATTTACTTAAGTTTCATTTCCTTCTTAGAACTTTGGCCCACTTTAGGTTACGGTAGTAACACTAAAAGTGGTCCTTTGCGATCGTCTTTTGACAGCTCTAAATTTAAATGAAAAAAAAAAAAAAAAAAACGGTTTAACTATTCATCTGACACGAAAATTGAATAACCTAATTTGTAGAGTAGAAAATTCTCTACAACTTAGCTCCCTTACGATTTTTTTTTCTTCCATATCTCGTATCTTTTGAGACATACTTGCAAAAGTAACGGAGATTTGTCACGTGACATTCCTCGCCCAGAACTCTCTCTGGCATACGCCATCCATCTTGCGTTGCGTATTTGATGATTTTCTTATTGTAACTTACAACTTGTCATTTCAAAGCAATGGCGCACTGAAGAATTAACAAAAACACATCGTTCTTCGTACGATAAATGATAATCTAGAGTCTAAAATGCCATATTAGCATCAGTTAACAACGGCCGTAAATAGTATGAGATTAAAGAACGCAATTCCTAACTGTTAGCCGTAGCGTAGTGGGCAATGTGTTGGACTTTGACGCTGAAGGTCAGTGGTTCTGAACCCGCCAGTACCTAAAGTGTTTTTTGTTTTTGTTTTGTTTCCTACAAGGGTTTCAGACACTGTTATTAATTCTTTTTTATTATTTAGATTATTATTTTGGTCCAAAATGTTTGCAAAAACTTATAAAACTACAAATCTAAAGTGGGTCATAAAACACGTCAGTGCGATTTTTTCTTTCTATAATTAGTCCGATTATGGCCGCGGTAGAGTAGCCGAGCGGTCTAAGGAACCTCGCTGCGGAGCGCGCGGTTGCTCGACGTCGGAGGTTCGAATCCTCTCTGGGACTTGGGTGTGTGTGTTGTCCTTAGGATAGTTTACCTTAGTTTAAGTAGTTTGTAAGCTACGGACTGGTGACCACGCAGTTTGGTCCGATAGATTTACAAACATTTGAACATTAGTCCGATAGTCTGAATTACCTGTTCAGTTTCATTTGTTATCATACACCTGTTTGTAATATTGGAACTTTAACGGCTTGACTTGTTCAGTTATCCGCTGTTACATATCATTGATGTAATTTGTCACGTATTTCGATATTTAACCCTAGCTTAGTAGTATCCGTCAAAATGACGGCTACGTTCAAATTTTCTGTCAGCTGTGACGTTTTGAGAAACAATTCATGAACAAGTGTACACGGGTAGATCGTTGGTTTGGAATCACACTCGCCGATTTGACGGGTGTTACTAACAAAAGTTCAAAACCCCTTGAAAGACGGGTGTTAGTAGCAAGCATTAAAACCAGATGTTAGTAACGCACTGTTAATGTGACCCACGTATATTCATTCCTGACATTTTTATACTCCAGTTTTACTTAAGTAACCACTGTGAGATTACCGCACAATAGAAATACTGGTAATTAATAGCATTTGATAATTAAACAGTATGAAGTTCACTGCAAACATTGACCATGCCAATGCACTAAATGTTACACAATTTTAATCTTATTAAGGTAGCAATGTATGTACACACTTGGGTGACAACATTTATAGTTAGGCCATAGGTAGAAATTCTCCACGTTGAGATTTGCTGTGTGCTTGTAGCTGACGGGAGGCCAGCGAGCAGGCCGATGTTGGTGGCTTGTTCCAACTTAGGATTTTACAGTTCGTTTCCGGTGAGGGGAGAGAGGGACAATGGCGAGTGCCAGGCACAGTGCAGTGCACAAATATTGTAATACTACTGGCATTTGAAGTAATACGATGCAGTTAGGAACCTTTAAGGCCCTCATTACAAAATAGCCTGTTGATAAATAAACAATACATTAGCTGATATAGTCACATCTAACGTAATATGTTTAATTGACAATGAAAAGTAATAAATTACCAACGAAGACAAGACAGTTTCACAACTAGCATGGCAATATTTGTTTATAAAAATAATATATTAACTATTTTTCATTTTATTTTCAATCAATCTTTTGTATTTTATCTTGAAGTATTCAGTTAAATCAGTTATCTGTGGTCTAAGAAATTGCACAATTATGATAAACAGTACAAAGGATGTTTATATTAATATAAAAACGTAAGAAAATATTTGTTTAATGTGTAGTGTAATTATTTTGATTTTAAGTAAAGTTTTAGAAATGTATTGGCTGAGCACTGTACGTTGGCAAATCGGTTACAACAGCTTACATGGGGAAGTTGATGACGTAGGGGAAAAAACCCCGGCATTTGAGTTTTCGCGCGCGCGCGCGCGCGCGCCTGGGCAGGAAGTGAGAACCCCAGACCACGTGGGGTGGCTGGCCTGGCGGGGTCGCTCTGCCTCAGTCGGCATGTGGATCTCGAGGTGGTGACTTGGGTTTTGTGTGTGGCAATCGCCACGTGTGGTTGCTCGTCGTAGATTGCACCAAGTTAAATCGAGTGCTACTGTGTGTTTGTGAATATTTAGCCGGTGCAACAAGGTGTGCATCGTATTGAATTAAAGTGACTGTGATTTGTTAATGTAACACGTGTCGTCGCATAGGCAGGAACATAAACGGTGTTTGAGACAGCCACGTGGTGTGAAATCAATTCGCGACAAATATTCATTTTGTCTGGGGGCTCACGAGCTATAACTTTATTTGGTACATTTACCGACGTACAGACGCGACAGCCACAGGGTTCAAGTATTGTGAAATAAACAACATAAAGTGAACTTTCACGTGTTTTCAAAAATAGTAGTTAGTACACCCTTTTCTCTCATGAACTTGAATTTATTTTGAATTTGTTTTGTTAATCATATGCAGGGAAGGAAAGCTGCGAACGTGTGATATCATCCCCTAGAAAATGAGTCACAGTCGCAATCACAGTTCCAGTGTTTTTGCATGTTTGGGAATTTGGTTCGCAGCTGGTGGTTGTGAGTTTGAAAAATTAAACTTTCACTATTTTAAACTCTCACCCAGACCTTCACCCTCGCACCACCTTCATTTTAATCCTAAACGAAACTTTAAAATTATTATAGTGGAAAATAATCTGAGATATTCCGTAATTGTGCCACTTTAAAATATTTGAAACCAAATTAATTTTATTTCATATTTATCTCTATTCATGACGATGGCGTAACAGTTGAAAACCAAGTTGTAAGGTAATTAATTTTAGAATGACGCGCGGGAATAGCCACGGATTGCGCAGTCACTTTCCGTCTGAGGTCCGAGTCTTGCATCGGGCGCGCGCACGTGTGTGTGCGTGTTTGTGTGTGTGTGTGTGTGTGTGTGTGTGTGTGTGTGTTTTGGACCGATGACCTCAGCAGTTTGGTCCCTTACCTTTATAAACGTCTGAACATTTTGATTTTAGAATGTTACACCAGCGTTGTGTGTTTGTCATTGGTACAATATTTTCTCTGCTGCGTCTCCTACCTGGATTCCCTTCGACTTTTATTTACTTTTGTGGATGACAACATGTCACCAGCTGGTATTTGAGAGAGGCTAACTGCAGCCGTAAGCATTACACGAAAGGTAGCCTGCTTTTATCGAATTCTGTTGTGATGACATTTCAGTTAATCAAAGGCACTGCGGCTGCAAGTGCTCCAGCAGCAAACATAACTCCGATCCGGTCGAAGATTACATTTATCACATCTTATAGATTCTGTACAGATTCACACTATAATTCATTTTGCAATTTTACGCGTATTATCTTCTTCGTCAGCATCTATCTGTAGATATCTTTTGATTGATCGTACCATATGCCTTCTCCTCTTCAGTTCAAATGTAAAACTTACCACGTCAAGTTCTATCCTTTTTTGCAGTTACCGACTCTTATTTCAGTGTTGTTTTCATAACGCTATCGTTGTTTTCCTGTCTGTTTGCTTAATCGGCACTCCGCACATAGGACCTCAGACACCTTATCTCAGCTGTTTCTGTTTTCCTCTGTCTGCCACAAGAGCAGGCTTAGCCACTAAGTTGTTTAGTTTTACCTCGCTCCTCATAGTTACGGCAAGATACCTCCATATGCAAGTGTTAATAGCGTTATACTTCTGTAAGTTTTGAACTACATCTGAATTATTTATCAATATTTTTTCGCAATAGCGAATTTCTCTTAGCGTCACTGCATAAGGTATAGATGTTCTACCAAATGGTGACATATGAAAATTTGTGCCGGGCCAGGACTCGAATCCGGGTTTCCCGCTTTTCGCGAGCGGTCGCCTTAACCACTAGGCTACCCGTACACGACTCCAGGATCTTCCCAAACTTCCATATGCCACACTGACTGCACTTATGAGTCAATTACATTCATCCCTTTGCACTAGCAGCGTATCTGTATTCCCGCACCAGGAAGAATGAAAACAACGAGGCATTAACCTACGCTGTTATCGTCATTGCTTCGCTTAGGCGTCTGTTAAATTACTGTATGGTGACGATTTACAGTGTTGCTATATTTATCAATATGTTTTCGCAATAGCGAATTTCTCTTAGCTTCACTGTATAAGGTATAGATGTTCTACCAAATGGTGACATGTGAAAATTTGTGCCGGGTCGGGACTCGAACCCCGGTTTTCCGCTTTTCGCGAGCGGTCACCTTAACCACTAGGCTTTTTTTACCGGAACTCGAATGATTCTTTTTTTGTATTTGGCCACTTTGGGCATTTTAAAGCATGCAACGCGAGCACGAAACTTCAAATCGAAAACACTCAAGACGCATCAGACAAAGCTTTTGACTTTCGTAACCAGGCTGTGACAGCCATAGAATGAAAATATTCGGTACACATATAGCGTCTCCTCTGTTCTAGCCAAGCCCACGCTGCAACACAACAGTGAGTCTATTATTGAACGTTTGGCTTCGTCTGATGTACCGACAACAGGCGGATAGTGTTTGGCGCCGCACTTTGATCGTCTGTTTCTGCGCGGCATGAATCAGTACTGTACGTACTGTACTTCCAAGAAGTTCCAATAGATGGCAATGTCATGAAAGCACGCAATACGAACAATAAACACGCTAAATCTCGAATCAACACACGTTAGAATTGACGATGCTCAGACTTTTGACACGCAAGAGTGCACTGATTCATTCACGCTGTCCGTTATTTGGAAGCTTTGATTGTTGTTGGGGAACATTTTATGGTGACCGTGTCCGTTTTTGAGAATGTCCGCTATTAGGAATAATTTTGGCATAAGGCCTAATGTTGTTTTGCAGGGGAATTTTAAAATGTCCGCTATTGAGAGAAGTCCAAATGTTAAAATGTTTGTATAGTCTATGGGACTTAACTACGGGGTCATCAGTCCCTAAACTTACAAACTACTTGTGAACTAACTAAGACTAAGGACGGCACAAATATCCATGCCCGACGGGGGATTCGAACCCCCGACCGTAGTGACCGTGCAGACCGTGACTGGAGCGCCTCAGTCTCCTAGGCCACCACGGCCGGCGAGAGAGGAGTCCGCTATTGGGAAGTGTCCGTTAAGGGAAGTTTTACAGTAGTAGCTTTAGAGCGCTCGGCCATTCCACCGCTACAGGATAAGACAGATTGGACACTAGATGCTGGACAGAGAGAGAGGAAGTAGCGATTGACTAACGTAAGATTGGAATAGACAAATACTATGTTAACAGGCGAAAACCGCAGCAAAGAAGAAGAAGAAAAAGAAGAAGAAAAAGAAGAAGAAGAGTTTGAATTCTATTAGGGCTGGTGCATATTTTAAAAAGCAGCGGTGTGACGCAGAGCGCGGGTAATTGTGTCGGTGGCGTTTGAAGTGTGTGGGCGCGGCCGAGTGTGGCGGCTGATGGCTATCTGTCCGGCCAGCCAGCTGGCTGGACGCGCTGATCCTCCGCGTTCGCTGCCCCCGCGCCGACACGTGCCTCCACAACTGTAGCGCACACGCTCTCTTCCGCTTTGTGCCACACGGGACACTGCTAGGGCCTTTCTTTTACAGCCTCCTTCACTCGACCACTCTGAAGAAATGTTGCGCCATCCTGCCTCTAAAGAATTTGCTGGTTTATATCGTCGAGAAATTCCCACAGTAGGAGGTCGTTGGCAGGGTCAAGTGGACGTTCACCTCAAACATTAATAGAACGTGGACAAGCTTCACAACGATTATTTACGGGATTTTTTTTTTCATTAACACCACAGAGTAACGCACCACCATGTAAGTCTAAGGTGGGTCGTGTGCTACCAAAATTTAGTACAGTAGTACTCGATTCCCGAAAACTCGACAGTCCGTAAAACTCAACAGGGCTGGTGAATTAATACATTTTTTTACACTGCCCATCACGTTAAGCTTTCCATCAGTACATAGGTCGCCCGAGAGCGCTAGAGACTCAGACTAGGTTACTGGGTTTTCCAATGTCGTTCAACGCACCCTTTACCTGCCCAGCTGGGGCGGGCTATTGTTTGCACAAGTTCAGGGGCCGGCCGCGGTGACCGAGGGGACTGAGGCGCTTCAGTCACGGTCTCCACAGCCACTACGGTCGGGGGTTCGAATCCCCCCTCGGGCATGGATATTTGTGCCGTCCTAGTTCGTAAGTAGTTCATAAGTAGTTTGTAAGTTTAGGGACTGATGACCCCGTAGTTAAGTCCCTTAAGCTTTACAAACATTTGAACATTTGAACACGTTCAGGGATTTCTGTGGCCACTTTTCTTATCGTGAAGCCGCGTGTTGACCTGCGATTCCCGAGCAGGTCATAAACTACCCTCGCAACATTGTCGTCACTGCGCGTTCACTTTGGTGTTTGTTGACACACAGTTGTGGTCAGTTGCTTTTGTTCGAGAGTGGTTGACAGTTGTTTAAACGAGTTTTGTGCTGGAATATAGAACGACAGTATGGCGGAGAAGAAGAGGAAACAAGTGTCAGTGTCAATGGAAGTAAAGTTTGGTGCCCTAAAAAGACTTGATCGTGGGGAAAGCGTAAATAAAATAGCGTTGGACTTGAACATCGGTAGGTCTACACTGCTCGGTTGGAAGAAAAAGAAATCTGAAATTGAATCATTGTATTTAAAAAGACAGTGTACAGAATCCATTGCGGAACGTAAAACAATGAGGAGTGCAGAGATTGAAAACGTCGGCGAAACCCTTTACCAATGGTTCCGTGTGCACAGGGAGAAGGGAACGCCTATATCTGGACCCATCCTGCAAGAGAAAACTCTTCAGTTTTATGAACAATTTAAGGACGAAGGAGAGCCTGGGTTTACAGCGAGCAATGGTTGGTTGTCAAGGTGGAAACAACGATATGGAATCAAGCTGCTCAATATCTGTGGGGAAAAACTGTCAGCTGACCCTACCAACGGGTCTTCAAAACCAAATTACAGGAGTTTATTGAAAAAGGACTGTCAAGTGATCAAATCTACAATGCAGATGAGACAGGACTAAACTTTCGAATGCTTCCTACTAAAAGTTTAGCTCTGAGAGATGAACAAGCTGCACCAGGTTTTAAGAGAAGTAAGGAGCGTGTGACTATTCTTGCCTGCAGTAAAGCAACAGGAGAGCGCAAACTCAAATTAGCGCTAATTGGAAAACCAAAAAAACCAAGAGCATTTAAAACTGTCAGATGCACAAGTGATGCCAACTTTGAAGTCCCAGTTTGGTATAGAAATCAATCTAATGCATGGATGACCGAAGCAATTTTTAAAGAGTGACATTTTCAACAGTTCGTCCCAGAGGTTGAGAAGTTTCTGAAGAAAAACAAAATCTTCCCAGGAAAGCGTTTCTGATTCTCGATAATGCTACGACTCACCCTGATGTGCAATATTCACAGGACAAAAACATTAAAGCAATGTTTCTACCGCCGAACGTCACGTCTCTCTGTCAACCGATGGACCAAGGAGCTTTGGCAGCGTTAAAGAGGTTGAAGAGAAGGTACAGACGTACCTGTTGTTGGTGTTGTCCTTGGAATCGGACGAGGAGCTAACGGCTAAACTAAAGAAGAGCGATTTATTAGATGGCTTTGGATGGGTCTCTCAATCTCGGGTTGAGCTTGAGAGCATAATCCTCATTCGTTCTTGGAGGAAACTTCTAGATCACGCAGGCAATGATTTGTCGCGTGACGATGGAATCAATTCTGAAACTAGCCACTTGACTGAACTCATGAAAAAAATTCCAGAGTGTGAAGAGTCTTCAAGCAATGATGTCAATGAATGGATGAATCTCGACGGAGCATCAGAACCATTAGGAGAAGATGAAACCATCATAGCTGTCAAAGGGCGTGACCTAGGATGGGACGATTCGGAAGAAGAAGAAGAATAGGAAGAAGACCATCGACAAGAAAAAAAAGTTAGCCACAGTGATGCTGTGAAATTTATTGAATGGACATTTCAGTACTTAGAGCAGCAAAATGCGACTGGAATGGAGATTCTGTTACTCAGGCTACTCCGTGATCAAGCTGCAAGACGCTGTGTGGAGACAGAAAATCAGTCTTCAATCACATGGTTTTTTCAAACGACTTCAGTAAGTTTTCTTTTACACTTTTCTTCTAGTGTTCCGAAAACTTCCCATAACTAACTGTGATGGACTTTCTATAAGCAGTACAAACAACTTCAGTAATAATTGTAATGAACACTGTATCTTCAGATTCTACTAGGCCTTTTGTCTCAATTTTTTTATTATAAGTTATAAATGTTGATATAAATATATAATTGTATATAATAAATCAATAAATGTACAATTTTAATACTCTAAATAAGCGTTTTTATTCAACTCCCAGTTATTTTTATTTAAGTTCCCTAAAACTCGACAACCTTTAAGTCCACATTGTGTCGAGTTTGAGAGGTTCTACTGTACATTAAGCTATGGCCTCTCTGGTCTCTTAGCCGTCAGCCTAAGCCGTTGCCCGTCCCTGGCCACGTGGACGCGGACCAGCAGTCGCGAGAACACAGCTATTTTCTCTGTGATGCCGGAGTTTATTTCAAGTATACAGTGTACTTTGTTACAATATTATATAATGGTCAACACCATGAAGTATCAAATAGACAGTGTACATTGTTATGTTATTACGTACGTCATACAGAATAGTTAACACGATGTAGTAAGTCTTACGGATTTCTTGTGTGTTTCTTTCATCTACAGAAAATTAAATATACATTGTTAAATTGTAAAACAGTATTTCAGAACATTGACATCTATTTTCAAGCGAAAAAATAAACATACGAACACATCAAACAATATTTATAAGAACGTAAATAGAGCTTATTTACTTTATCCTTTCGATTTGCCCATTGACATTGTTAATACCGTCGTGCACAACTGAATTTTTGTCCTTCATTTGGACTGACTGTTCCATATAAAATGTTATTTAATGTAAATTGCGGCATCAAATTATAATCTTATTCAAATAAACAATTGGATTCAGTCTTTTCTGTTACAATATTGCAAAACATAAACGAAGTTTCGGTTTCAGTTATACGACCTCGCTTTCAGGAGGACACTCAATTGAGAAAAATATTTCAGTCGTCATGAAACATTTGCAATTTACCTCTAAACCAAAGTATAATAATAACGTTTAATAAGACACATTTGCGCACAAACCGTGTAATCGTCAACTACAACATGAAACTCGCGTGACGAAAATAGGTTAACATCCGATGTTAGCAGACGACCGTTCAATCAAAACAATCTTCTAGAGAGAGCTTAACGCGACGTTGACGAGAAGTGACGGACAGTGTGAATTAAAAAAAAAAAAAATGTTCAAATGTTTGTATAGTCTATGGGACTTAACGACAGGGTCATCAGTCCCTAAACTTACAAACTACTTATGAACTACTTACGAACTAGGACGGCACAAATATCCATACCCGAGGGGGGATTCGAACCCCCGACCGTAGTGGCCGTGCAGACCGTGACTGAAGCGCCTCAGTCCCCTCGGCCACCGCGGCCGGCAGTGTGAATTCCGTCATTAGAAATACATTGTGATCATAAACTTTGACAAAACGCAAAATATACCTAAATAGGAAGGAAAATGGCGGACTAGCTGGAGCGCAGTGAACCAACTGTACCGAATTTAGGACTGGCCCTATTTCTTTATCGCTACAATTATCGCGCATCAATACTAGCGCGTTCATACTAGTGAAGCCGCTCAAACGACAGACTGCCGCCATTAACGCGACTTATTATCAATCTATTACAAGTTCTTTCGTCGTTTAAAACAGACTTGACACGCTCTGCAGCGTAGTTGGATGACGTCTCCGGGATTGCGTTTCTATACCGATTTTGTTCCTCAAGACGCCTAGAAGTTTGTTCATGTAATTGTGTAATTCTGAAATACAGTGCTGGAACACACCCATCTCAGTCGTAGACGCGCTTTACCGTCGATATGCGCAGACCGAAATTTTGTGACAGGCTTTCTTTATTCCGGGTATTTGAAGAAGCACGCTGCGAAGCCCGATCGCGGAAATTTCACTTCACTCTCGATAGCGGCGAAGTAATCTATATATATGGAAATAAACTGATGTTCGTTAGTCTCGCTAAAACTCGAGAATGGCTGAACTGATTTAGCTAATTTTAGTCTTGAACTATTCGTGTCATATATGTTCATATGTCTGTAAATCTATCGGACCAAACTGCGTGGTCATCAGTCCGTAGCTTACAAACTACTTAAACCTAGGTAAACTAGCCTACGGCCAAACACACACACGGAGGACTCGAACCTCCACGGCGAGCAACCGCGCGCTCCGCAGCGAGGTGCTTTAGACCGCTCGGCTACTCCACCGCGGCTATTCGTGTCCAGGAAAGGTTTAAACGGTGATAAAATATGGAAAAGTTGTGCGGAAAAGAGGAAAATCGGGAAAAACTGAACAGGCCGCGGTGGCCGAGGTGACTGCGGCACGCCAATCACGGTCTGCACGGCCACTGCGGTCGGGGGTCGAATCCCCCCTCGGACATGGATATTTGTGCCGTCCTTAGTATTAGCTAGTTCATAAGAAGTTTGTAAATTTAGGCACTGATGACCCCGTAGTTAAGTCCCATAAGCTCTACAAACATTTGAACATTTTTTGAAAAACTGAAACAGCTTTTGCCAGTGAGTTATCAATACCTTTCGTCCAATTGCGGTAAAATTTTGTACATTTCACGTTGAAACCAAGAGAAAGGTTCGCAACAAATAATAATTTGGAAAAGTCGCCAGGGAAGTAGGAAAATTTAGGAAAAACCGAAAGCGAGTTTTTTTCTATGAATAAAAGTCAATTGTCGCAAGGTTGTAAGAGCATCACTTGAGCACGGCATGACAGGATAAGGTTTATATGAAATAAATTTTTTGGAAAGTCTACCGGAAAATTGGGAAATTTGAGAAAACCGAAGGTGCGTTTTTCAATGTGTTTATGATTTAATTTAGCACTATAACTGACTATTCGTGCGACGGAGAGGGATAATCTTTTTTGTTCATTACGGCCTTGGAAAAGTTTTCAGTAAATAAAGTAGGGACAGTTAAAAAGGAAAGTAGCAAAATTCGAACCAAGTTCCTTTTTCATTGTGTTTCTAAATGTACTCAACATTATAAGTTGAGAACCGGTCACCTGATTGCGATAAAATTTTGATCATTCGACGTTCAACGAAAGATGAACGTTCCTATGAACTAAAAATTTGGGAAAGTTACCTGGGAAATTTGAAAATTCGCGAGAAACCGAAAGAGGTTTTTTTTTTTTTTTTCAATGGGATATCAATATCAGTCGTCTGATTGCGATAAAATTCTACATATTTGACGTTCAAAACAAGAGTAACGTTCTTATCAAATAAAAATTTGAAAAAAGTCTCCCGGAAAATTAGAAAATGCCTGTAAATCTATCGGACCAAACTGCGTGGTCATCAGTCCGTAGCTTACAAACTACTTAAACCTAGGAAAACTAACCTAAGGACAGACACACCCATGCCCCAGGGAGGACTCGAACCTCCACGGGGAGAAACCGCGCGCGCCGCAGCGAGGCGCTTTAGACCGCTCGGCTACTCCACCGCGGCGGAAAATTAGAAAATTCAGAAAAAATAGAAAGAGATTTTTGTATGAAATGTCAATACCATTCATCTGATTGGGATAACATTTTGCACATTCGACGTTCAAAGCGAGAGGAATGTTTGAGTGAATTAAAAGTTTGGCATAGTTGGCCAGAAAATAGGGAAATTTGTGAAAAACTGAAAGAGTTCTTTTCTTTCGGATATCAATAGCATTCGTGCGATTGCGATAAAATTTAACACATTTGACGTTCAGAGCAACAGCACATGTTGTTGTTATGGTCTTCAGTCCGGAGACTGGTTTGATGCAGCCCTCTACCCTACTCTATCCCGAGCAAGCCTTTTCATCTCCTCATAAGAACGGCAACCCACATCCACTTGAATCTGCTTACTATACGCGTCTCTTGGTCTCCCTCTGCAATTTTTACCCCACACACTTCCCTCCAATGCTAAATTTACGATTCCTCGATGTCTAAGAATGTGTCCTACCAAGCGATCCCTTCTTTTGGTCAGGGTATGCCAAAAATTTATTTTCTCACCAATTATGTTCAGTACCTCTTCATTAGTTATGCGATCTACCCACCTAATCTTCAGCATTCTTCTGTAGCACCACATTTCAAAAGCCTCTACTCTCTTCCTGTCTGCACTGCTTATCGTCCATGTTTCACTCCCGTACAAGGCAACACTCCACACAAATGCCTTCAGAGAAGACTTCCTTACACTTAAATTAATATTCGATGTTAGCAAATCTCTCTGTTTCAAAAATGCTTTTCTTCCCATTGCCATTCTGCATTTTATATCCTCTGTAGTGCGACCATCATTTGTTATTTTACTGCCCAAGTAACAAAACTCATCTATCACCTTTATAGTTTCGTTATCTAATCTAATTCCTTCAGCATCACCTGATTTTCTTAGACTGCACTCCATTACTCTAAATTTGCTCTTGTTGATGTTCATTTCATACGCTCCCTTCAACACACTGTCCATTCCATTCAACTGCTCTTCCAGGTCCTTTGCTGTCTCTGACAGAATCACAATGTCATCAGCAGAACGCAATGTTTTTATTTCTTCCTCCTGAACTTTAATCCCTATTCCGAATTTTTCCTTGCTTTCTTTCACCGCCTGCTCGATGTACAAATTGAAGAACATCGGAGAAAGGCTACAACCCTGTCTTACTCCCTTCCCAACAACTAATGCTTCCCTTTCATGCCCTTCGAGTCTAATAACTACGGTCTGTCTTTTGTACAAGTTGTAAATAACTCTCCTTTCCCTGTATTTTACCCCTGTTGACTTCAGAATTCAACAGCACAAACATATTAGCAATTGCGAAGCATTGCAGGATTGACTAGTTGAAACGAAAGACATTTTAGTCCTTCATCGCCACTGTCGTCTTGTACCAGTGTTGATGACTTTTTCACGACAAAATTACAAAGTTCGTGTGTGTGTGTGTGTGTGTGTGTGTGTCACCCTCCATCCGGTTCGGCGCGGCGCCTGGGTGGCGGTCTGCGCTTAACGCGTGCGCGAATAGCTCTGCTACTGTTGATTACGCGGCGTCCCCCAAGTGGTCGGAGCCCTTTTAACTCGCAGTGAAAACTCGTAAATGCTGCTACTATTGCTGGATGCCAGTCATTTGCTGCCATTAAATTTCCGAATAGTCTGTTGTCAGTCCGTCCGGGATTAATGTGTGCTTTACGTTCCTGCCGGCTATTTAACGCGTTATTTTCGCATGAGTAAACTGCGTAATGTCAGGAGTCCAGACCCTAACGCCCGCCGCGGTTACTACCGTCGTCCGCAGACTGAGTCGTACGAGTTCTCTAGCGGGCAGGTGCAACAGCTTCACAGGAGTCTCGTTTACCTTTGTGGACCTTCAGCAGCTTTGCGTTTTCCACATAACGTTCGACGTGATTTAAAAATTTCTTCGCAAAGGATACATATGCTGAAGCTTCCTAGCAGATTAAAATTGGGCGCCGTAACTTGGATTCGAACCTGGGACTTTTGCCTTTTCCGGGCAAACGCTTTACCGTCTGACCAATCGCGGCACACTTCTCGGTCCGTCCTCACAAACTTACTTCTGCCAGTACCTCGCCTCCTACTTTCAAAATTTCACAGAAGTCCTCCTGCGAACCTTGTAGAACTAGCAGTCATAGAAGAAAGGATATGGAGGAGACATGGCTTAGCCACAGCTTAAGGGATGTATCCAGAATGAAACTTTCACTCTGCAGCGGAGTGTGCGCTGATATGAAACTTCCTGGCAGATTAAAATTGTGTGCCGGAACCGGGACTCGAAACTGGGACCTTTGCCTTTCGCGGGCATGTGCTCTACTGACTGAGCTATCCCGACACGACTAACGATGCCGCCTCACAACTTTACTTCCACCAGTACCTCGCCTCCTACTTTCGAAACTTCACAGAAGCTCTCCTGCGAAACTTGCAAGATTAGTTACTCCTGGACGAAAGGATTTGGTGGAGACATGGCTTAGCCACAGCCTAAGGGATTTTTCCAGAATGAAACTTTCACTCTGCAGCGGAGTGTGCAGAACTTCCTGGCAGATTAAAATTGTGTGCCGGAACCAGGACTCGAACCTGGGATCTATGCGTTTTGCGGGCAAGTGCTCTACCGACTAAGGTATTCCGACACGACTCACGATGCCGCCTCACAACTTTACTTCTGCCAGTACCTCGCCTCCTACTTTCCAAATTTCACAGAAGTCCTCCTGCGAACATTGTAGAACTAGCATTCATGGAAGAAAGGGTATGGTGGAGACATCGGCTAGCCACAGCCTAAGGGATGTTGCCAGAATGAAACTTTCTTTCTGCAGCGGAGAGTGCGCTGATATGACTCCACCATATCCTTTCTTCCAGTAGTATAAGTTCTGCTAGGTCGCAAGAGAACTTCTTTCGAGTTTGGAAAGTCGGAGGCGATGTACTGGCAGTAGTAGAGTAGTGAGAACAAAGCGTGAGTCGTACTGGGATAGCTCAGACGGTAGAGCAGTTGCCCGCGAAAGGCAAAGGTCCCAGGTTCGAATTCCGGTTCCGACACATGATTTTAACTGCCAGGAAGTTTCATTTCAGCGCATAGTACGCTGCTGAGTGAAAGTTTCATTCTGGGTAGATAAACTAGTTGTATTTTAACCCTTTAGTGACCAAATGATTTCCAGAAGTTTTAGACTTTTTATGAGCTTATATTGGGCTAAGAAGCCATACATAAAATCATAGTTTATATCTTGAAAGTGAATTTAGGCTACGGGTATAAAAAAATTAGGGGGAACTATTGTTCCCAGCGAACTTTGAAGTAACTGTACTTGATAATTTAAAAAATTTATATCCATTATTTTTTAGTCCAAAACGCATATTAAACATTTGATTTCTTTTTATATTAATTCATATTGTCCATTGAGTTCACTAAGGTGACGTAATATGGAACTTTAAAGAAGCAAAGTGCACGACAGTTACTCGACATTATTTTTGTCCTCTTTTTTGTGCTACATTGGCGGCACCTTCTGTTTGTAGTACCTTTTGTTGGCAAATGAGTTCCAACTTTAGCCAGACGCACTTCATCTAGAACTCCGGACACGCCTCTTTTTGGTGTCTGAAAATGAACAGGCCTTCCTCTACGCTTACGACGTTAGAAGCCAGAGATGAGCTGACTTGCCAAATGCAATCTAAATGTTAGCTGGTCTGCTTCTGTAACTTCCACATAATGTAGACATTGACAACTGCCAAATACACAAGAGATAAAAATAGTCTGTGCCACCACTTACATGAACGACGACCTACAGCATATCGTTTTCGCAGCTGATCAAATCGATCCACCCCTCCCATTATTTTATTGTACTCTGCCACAGTCAATAGACAGAATACTTCACTTCTGCTTCCATCTTTTGTTCAAATTCTGCGAAGTATATGATAGCTCAAAATCTTTCACAGAGTCAGTATCGACATCTGAATCTTCTACATCTTCTGATAAGTGTTTAAAATTTTCAAAACCTTTTCTGGCATGAATCCGGGCATTCTGAGCAATAAGAAATAAACAATATCTACAATGCCGATTGCACAGCCATACACACTGCACTTCACACTCATTCAGTGGGTAACATAGTTCCCAATAACTTACCTTGCAATATTTATGTAATTTTCATTGATATCCAGGAAATATAACGAATACTATCGCCCCCGTAAATTTAAAAGTAGATACGTACAACACAAGTTTGTGTGTGTGTGTGTGGGTGGGTGGGTGGGTGGGTGTGTTCTTATTAGCATTAGTTAAAGTAGTCTAGAGACTGATGACCGCTGCAGTTTGGTCCCATAGCTTTACAAACATTTCAACATTTTTTGAGCTTTCTATCGACTCTTTAGAAATCTGGTTTGATTCAGTACAGTTTCTTCACGCGTAGAATTCTGAAGGGGGTGCGGGAAGTAAGGGAGGTACGCTCCGACCACCAACTCACAAAACATTGCTCGTCCATGGACCAGGGGCGCCGCGCGGGTGTGGCTGGGTGGTCTGAGGCATTAGTTTTTAACCTGTGGGGCCTCAAAGAGTTGGTCAGGGCGTCGTACTTGCACCATTAAACAACCAGCCCAGCGAACCTCTGACAACAAAGGGTTCCATAATACAAAAATATAGGACTAAGAAAAGAGAAATTTACTTTTTGTTTAAATTATGTAATTCCTTCTTTAAAATTAATTATGAATGGAATATAACGTATATTCTTTTGAATTACATTGTGTTATCGATGAATATACGCAAACTGTGAAAACTGTTTTCAGGAACCATTCGTTAGATAAATGTAGGCCAACAAGACGCAATAATTAATTCTAAGAATTCCATGTCTTTCACTAATATTTCTGCCGCAATCGTCCAGCCATCTTCAGTGTGAGTCCAAGACTGCCGACAAGTTTTTTTTCCCCTTTATTGTGTTTTCACACCAGCTATTACACCAGTAGGCTGGCAGCAGCTACAGAGAGAATAGCAGCGGAGAGAATAAAATATATGGATGAGATGAAAATTAAAATATAAGACAGGCGAAAAAACAACGGAGGAACAATGACAGAGACAAGGTGACAATTCGAAGTACAAACAGTTGACAGATGATTAAAATCACATTTAGTCAGTTAACAATGATGAGCCACGGTGACCTAAAAAAAACCACGTAGGACGACAATAACACAGGACGGCGAGTACAGGAGACACTAATTAAAACACACGGTGCGACGCTTGTCTGATGGCGGTGGACGCAGTTAAAAAACATACACTTCACTGGAGCACAGCACACAACACTTGACGTAGCACTGTTAAAACTGTCGGGCCAGGACCCCAAGAAGTGGGGGGGGGGGGGGGGGGGAAGGAGGCGGTAGGGAGGAGCCGTAGGGACTCCAGAGCGGGGAGAGGGTAGCCAAGCGGTGGAGGGGAAGGAGAGGGGGGCCTACATCTACGGGGGGGGGGGGGATCGGAGCTGGCAGGACGGGTTTATGTCAGGACGGAGGACGTCATCAGGGAGGGGGGGAGGCGGCGGAGGTTACCCTGGGAGAGGACATGGAGGGTGTGGAGATGAAGGGAAGCGGTATAACGCGATAGAGGCGTGGCAGAGGCCCAGGGTTGGCGAGGATGGGGTGGATCAGGGGGTTGCGGGAGTCTATTTTATGGGTGGTATAGAAGATACGGATATGCTGGAGGTATTCAAGGAGGTGGGGAAACGGGATCAGGTCATACAGGATCCGCGTGGGGGAAGGGAGCCGGATGCGGTAGGCGAGGCGGAGGGCGTGGCGCTCAAGGACTTGGAGGGTTTTGTAATAGGATGTGGAAGCGGAAATTCAGGCGGGATGGAAGCTGCAAAGGACGCATGAGGGAGCGGTAGGTGTAGAGGATGGAGGAGGGGCTGAGACCTCACGACCGGCCGGTGAGGAGTTTTAGGAGGTTAAGGCGGGAGAGGGCTTTCTGTCGGACAGTGCGGAGGTGGGGGTCTAGGAAAGGTTACGATCGAGGGTTAGGCCAAGGTACTTCAGGTTGGGGGTGTGGCGGATAGGGCGGTTGTGGAGGGTAAGGTAGAAATCATGGCGACAGAAGGAGAGGGTGGTACAACCTATGATAATTTCCTGGGATTTGTCAGGATTGACGGAGAGGAGCCACCGGTTACACCATGAGGCGAACTCAGTGAAGTGGGACTGGAGCAAGGGAGGGGGCGAGGGCTAGGAAGGCGGTGTCGTCAGCATATTGTAGGAGATAGACGGGAGGCTTGGGTTGAGGCATGTCGGCGGAGTAGATGAGAAAAAGGAGAGGAGAGAGGACGGAGCCTTGGGGAACCCCGGCGGAGGGGTAGAACAAACGGGAGTCAGAGTTGCAGACAGTGACAGAGGAGGGGCTGTGGGTGAGAAAGGAAACAATGAGGCGGACGTAATTAATAGGAAGGGCGTAGAACTGGAGCTTGGAAAGGAGATCGGAATGCTATACACGGTCGTAGGCTTTTTGGATATCTAGGGAGACAAAAATTGCGGAGCGACGGGAATTGAGTTGGACGGATAAGAGATGAGTTAGGCGAAGGAGCTGGTCGTCGGCAGAGGAGGAGGGTCGGAAGCCACAAAGGGGGAGGAACTGGGGGCGGTGGAGGTGCTGGTGGATACGACGGGAGAGGATGGACGACAAGTTGCCAGGCGCGGCCTTATATGCATCATCGCGGCGGCACTGCGCATGCGGGTCTCAGATGCTGTCGGCGGCAAAGAGGTACACTTAGCACGCGCGCCCCCCGTGGCGAAAGGAATCAGAAGGCTGTATTTACACGCCAGCAGCTGCCATCACCCTTCGCAAATTGCAGGTGTTCTTAAAACATTGGTGCACAGAACACACTGTATATCTGATGGCGAGAACTTGCAAAAAGAGCTCACACACTAGGACATCTTTAAAGCGAATGAATATTCCCAATAAGAGATTCGCAGAGCATTCAATGTTAAACCAAGAATGCAAATACATGACCTGGAGGAAGAAGATAGCGTCAGATCGAGAGTGTTCTTTCCCTACGTGGGTGCTATTTCTCCAGCATCGGTAGAATACTCCAAAAACATCAAGTTAATGTAATCTTCCGGCCACGTATGAAGATCGCAGCCTTAGTCGGATCTGTGAAAGATGATCTGTTGCTTAGAAAGTCTGGTGTGTATCAGGTACCATGTGGAAGTTGCGAATGTTCATATATAGGACAGACAATCCGCACTGTCTACGAAAGATGTGTCGAACACCGAAGATACACTCGTTTATTACTGCCACACAAGTCAGCTGTGGCAGAACATTGCTTAGGTAAAGGGCACTCAATGAATTACAGTGAAGTGAAGATTTTAACACCCATATCTTCATTTTGGGACGCAATTTTTAAAGAAGCAGTAGAAATTAGAATATCTGAAAATTTAATAAATAGAGATAATGGTTTTCATTTGGACAAGGCGTCGAATCCTGTACTCAATGTAATAAAATTGCAGAGATGTCGACAAGGTGTTGCCACTGCAGAACGTATATCGATAACAGAATCGAACTTCTGATTCCTTTCGCCACGGGGGGCGCGCGTGCCAAGTGTACCTCTTTGCCGCCGATCAGCATCTGAGACTCGCATGCGCAGTGCCGCCGCGATAGTGTGCATAATGCCGCGCCTGGCAACTTGTCGGCAAACTTAGACTCAATCTGAAGATGGCCGGACGATACGCGGCCGAAATATTAGTGGAAGACGTGGAATTTGCACGGCTGCACGTCCGTAATTCATTGGATTAAACCTTACGCCGTGAAAAGTTGAAAATGCACAAAAAAAAATCTACTTCTTTAAAAAATTTCTATACAGTTTATCATTATAAAGTATATCAGCACAATTCGGTTCTGAATCTTGCATAAGTTCGAAACACTCGTTATGCAAAATGTACTTTTCTGTCGGAAACTGTGGTGTCGCACAAGTCTGAAGTGCGCGCCACGTACTTTCGCCGCGCGCCGTCATGCAAGCAAGGCGCGTTGCGTTCTTACGACGTCAGCCACGAGCGCCCTCTCCTGCAACTCCGCTCGTGGCCACCACTGAACTGCATCGTTCACTTGGGAATCAGATAAGCACCAGTTAAGACTTGGGATTAGGACAGGCACTAGGTCTCATCAGTAGGCAGGCCATTACCTAGTTCAACTATGTCTCAGCGGTTCCCATGGTTGGCAGTCATGAACTTTGTAAAAGTTAAGTATATCATATTTCTACGAAATATACAGCTTGTTCTAATCTAGCTTAGTGTTTCTAGTTTCTGCTGTCCCACTGGCTGGTCAACCCCGACTCTGTACCCGCACACGCGTGCATCCTATTTCCCTATGTCGGTCTCTCTCTACTCGGCCACCGACACCCAGGACATCCGGCAGAAACGAGACACAAAAGTGGCGACGAGGATGGGACACAAAAGAAACCATATAAAAAAGTCTTCCATTCCGAAAATGCACATTATAAACAGTTGTTGTTGTTGTTGATGTTATGGTCTTCAGTCCGGAGACTGGTTTGATGCAGTTCTCCACCTTCATCTATCCTGAGCAAGCCTTTTCATCTCCTCATAAGAACGGCAACCCACATCCACTTGAATCTCCTTAATATACGCGTCTCTTGGTCTCCCTCTGCGATTTGTACCCCACACACTTCCCTCCAATGCTAAATTTACGATTCCTCGATGTCTAAGAATGTGTCCTACCAAGCTATCCCTTCTTTTAGTCAGGGTATGCCAAAAATTCCTTTTCTCATCAATTCTGTTCAGTACCTCTTCATTAGTAATGCGATCTACCCATAATCTTCAGCATTCTTCTGTAGCACCACATTTCAAAAACCTCTATTCTCTTCCTGCCCGCACTGCTTATCGTCCATGTTTCTCTCCCGTACAAGGCAACACTCCACACAAATGCCTTCAGAAAAGGCTTCCTTACCCTTAAATTAATATTCGATGTTAGCAAATTTCTCTTTTTCAAAAATGCTTTTCTTCCCATCTGTACTGCGACCATCGCATGTTATTTTAGTACCCAAGTAACAAAACTCATCTACCACCTTCATTTTTTCGTTACCTAATCTAACTCCTTCAGCATCGCCTGATTTTCTAAGACCACATTCCATTATTTCTGTTTTGCTCTTGTTAATGATCATTTTATACGCTCTCTTCAACACGCTGTCCATTCGATTCAACTGCCCTTCTTCCTCCTGAACTTTAATCCCTATTCCGAATTTTTCCTTGCTTTCCTTCACCGCCTGCTCGATGTACAAATTGAATAACATCGGAGAAAGGCTACATCCCTGTATCCAAACAGTATCCAACAATTTTCGAGCAAGCTGTATCAACAGAAAGAACATTAAATTCGTTGACTTTGAGATAACGAACATAGTTTTGTTGGAGTCAGTGTTGTGGGGGGTTCACGGGAGGAGGAGTTGCCAGAAATTGGAAGAGGGTCGCCGGAGTATTTTAACTGAAAGACGCTCGCATGCACTTCATATTTGGCACGAGCAATAATTTTCGAACTCGTCGTTAAGTCTTTCACACGCAAACGACAAACGAAAGATAACCATAAACAGTGACTGTGTTACACGTAAACAATCTGTAGAGATCACGGCGCCGGCCGCGGTGGCTGAGCGTTCTGCGGCGCGCCAGTCACGGTCTGCACGGCCACTACGGTCGGGGGTTCGAATCCCCCCTCGGGCATGGATATTTGTGCCGTCCTTAGGATTAGCTAGTTCATAAGTAGTTTGTAAGTTTAGGGACTGATGACCCTGTAGTTAAGTCCCATAAGCTATACAAACATTTGAACATTTAGAGCACTGCGTTTGCTTAGCTTTGCTATGACTACAGTGTGTGTCAAATTATTCAATTTGTGTCCTGCTTGTGTTACACAATTTACAGATGAAAGCTGCTTAAAGGCTGTCGTTATTGTGTGGGAATGTGATCTGATGGTTTCGTTTTAGCTGATATTTTTAGAGAACGTATTTCAAATGATTTTTTAACGATACCCGTGTGGTGAACCTAATTTTCGTTTTCTTCTGTTCCAGGTGAGTATCCGGTGCTGAATTCCTCTGCACCATGCATGTCTTACCTGGTGAGTTGTATTCAGTTCGTCTTCTCGTTCCACGACGATTTTCAAAGCTCTTGAAACAGTACAGAAAACTGTAGCACGGTTTTGAATGTACAAGAGCTTTGCAGTTAAATGTGAAATTAAAAAGCGACTTTGTTACGAGATATGGAACTTACTGTTTATTTTCACATTTAAATTCGGCTCTGAGGATATGCCTGTTTGTGAATAGAATAATGGTAATGTTGGTAAGTCTGTGCCAGCAGTAAGGAGTGTGTAGATGGAGGTGAGCCTGCCAGATGTTCTGGGTAATTCAGAATCGCTATCCCCGGTTTCTGGGGATTGTACAAGAGACTGACTTTGTGCATACCTGCGAACCTTCGCCGTTTATCCGCACAATTTGCTGAAATTGCAGCATTTTACTCTTTTACGTATGGACTGTGTTTTACTACTTCGAAGAAATTCAATGTTCATGTGCACCCTTGAAATATAAAGAGGCTATGATGGTTTTATACTGGCACATTACAACACGTCGCCGCAAATAACGCATTGTGGTTTATTATTCATGACAGAAAGCCCCTACATCAAATACGTGTAATCATAAAGTCTCTTTTTTCTAGTTTTTATTCGTTTCCGATACTGCAGCTTTCACCAGATGTGAATGGCTGCGCAGATGTTAGCTACATCTAAGAAAGAAAATTAAATACTTTGCCTTTGGAATCACTGACGTAGGTTTATTACGGGCCTGGGGGGTCGCCGGGAATTTTTACGCGGAAAGGGGGTCTCACGTACAAAAAGGTTGTAGAACACTGGTCTAAGATATCAGGCTACAGACTGCGCGGTCGTTCCCCCGAATGTTCCAGTCCTTCCTCAGGAACATTTTTTTTGCCCATTGACGCAGGCAGTTCCAGGAGGACACCTCACACGTATTGAGTTGCTACAGAGTGGCTCCTATTCTGAGTTTAAGCACCCCTGTTGGCAACAACACTTCCCAGGCGTGTGAATATTATGGAGCTCATCTGGGATGCCTTGCAACGTGCTGTTCAGAAAAGACCTTCACCAAAACGGTACTCTTAGGGATCTATGGATAGTCCTGCAGGATGCAAGGTGTCAGACTTTAGTCCGGGTGCACATTTTTTTTGTGTTGTCTCTTCTGTGTATGATGGCAGTAAGCGAGTGGATATGGAGATACAGCCTCTCGCCTTTACCCCTTGAACTGTACCTGTTCCCAAAACAGAAAAATCAGTTGTAAAGAGTGCCAGGCCTGTTATATAGGACAGACAGGTCGGTCAATTTGTACCAGTTTTTGGGAACACCACAAGAGCTGGAGATTACGAAAAGCAGATTCTGCCTCTGCCCAACACTGCTTAGAACAAGAGCACAAATACGCCATAGATCTAAAAGTCTTACATGTTGAAGGTAAAGGTGCAAAACTGACCCAACTAGAAATTTTGGAGATTAAAAAACAGATGCACACAGCCCCAAATTTGATATTGAATGAACAGGCAGTATTCAATTATTCACCTCTTTTAGACTTTGAGTAACTTCTACATAGTAGATAATAACAATATCACTAACAATAGGCAAGAAGCAAGGTCTTGTACTATATACTGTTCAATTTTTCGAGGTACAATAATGATTAGTAATGTCATTAATAGATGACATCATTAAACACAATATTAGTACAATCGATAACTAAGGTTATTCTAATAAGGTAATGCAAGTGTAATAGTTCCTAAATTGCAAGGTTAAAGTATTTTCTTCTAATGTTAAAATCGATAAACAGAAACCTGTAATACCATAATGGTTTGTCTTCACTGGTGTAACAACTTTGGAGCCGGTCGCGGTGGCCGAGGGTACAAAGGCGCTCCAGTCACGGTCTGCATGGCCACTACGTTCGGGGGTTCGAATCCCTCCTCGGGCATGAATATTTGTGCCGTCCTTAGTTGTAGGTAGTTCATAAGTAGTTTGTAAGTTTAGGGACTGATGACCCGGAGTTAAGTCCCATAGACTATACAAACATTTGAACATTTTTGAACAACTTTGGAATAAGTAAAATACTTGCAAATGGGCTCATAAGCCGAAACTTAGGTCGTAAAATAAAGTTTTGTGAAACAAGGCAATAACAAGTCTTCAGTTATTTAATAAGAAAAAAAAAGGATTCGGCGCACAATATTTGTGTTAGCTAATCTGCCACCGACCGATATTCCGGATTGGACACTGATTTCTGGGGTCAACAATTCTAGCTATGTAGACTGTGGAACACGAACCAAACAAAAGACATGCGATCCAATATTGACGCGTCAGGAAACTACTACATAATCCTCCTTCACGACAACGGCCGACCTCGTAGCGCTGCCAAAACAAAGGAGAAGGTCCAAGATTTTCATTGCGTACGTATTGATCACGCTTCGTACAATGCCGACCATTTCCACGTCTTTTTATTTGAAGCAGTATCTTGGTGGACAACGATTTCAAAATGATGATGAATTCAATTCCGGCGATTCCCACTTGTTCAATTCCCAGGCCGCAAACTTTAATGCTTGAGCGTTAATGAAGCTGGTGCAGGTTACAGAAAGTGTGAATTGCGATAATGTGAAAAAAAATGAAGTAGATGTGTTGCACAATCGTAACTTATTTCACATTTTGAAGTTGGGACAAGCGATCTTACAAAAATGTGGATATAAAAATCTTGGGTAAGTATCGCAATGCTTGTATTTTAGTGTGAACAGTTACGGTTCATAACTGAAGCATCTCCAGGTAATAAAACTGTTTAAAAGACGATATGTAGTTTGTGATGACTATAAGTATAAATGACTTTTAAACAATTTTATGAATTGATGATGGCTCAGTAATGAACCAAAAGCTGCGCCGGAATTGCAGCGTGGTCTGTGACGCCATGCTACGGACGGCGCTGCCGCTACGGTCGGAGTTTGTGCGTTATTGGAAAAAAAAATGTTTGTATAGCTTACGGGAATTAACTATGGGGTCATTAGTCCCTAAACTTACAAACTACTTATGAACTAGCTTATACTAAATACGGCACAAACATCCATGCCTGAGGGGGGATTCGAAGCCCCAACCACAGCGGCCGTGAGGATCGTGACTGACACGCCGCAGACCGCTCGGCCACTGCGGCCGGCTGTGTGCGTTATCCTTGGCGTAATTTAGTACAAGTTTAATTACTTTGTAAGGGTAGGAACCAGTGACCTAAGCAGTTTGGTCGCTTAGAATTTTAAACAATTAATTTAATGAGCCCAAAAGTCATCATGAACATAAAAAGCCGGCCGCGGTGGCCGAGGGGACTGAGGCGCTCCAGTCACGGTCTGCACGGCCACTATGGTCGGGGGTTCGAATCCCCCCTCGGGCATGGATATTTGTGCCGTCCTAGTTCGTAAGTAGTTCATAAGTCGTTTGTACGTTTAGGGACTGATGACCCCGTAGTTAAGTCCCATAAGATTTACAAACATGTGAACATTTTGAACATTTGAACATAAAAACAGTCCGACCTTGACATAAGTTTTAATATGCATACATTTTTAAAACATTAACTGTCAACAAAAACCTTTTCTCGTGAACTTGATTTTTGGAAAACGCCTCGTACATCGAACATATCACGCTTCCATCTCGGCGATCTCGAGAGATAGTGATAGTATAGTTGAAAACATTGCGTCTCTTACTGTACCTCAGAGGGATGGGAACTGAGGTAGTGAAATGCAAACGTAAATTGTAGAAAGACCATATTTGCCTTGCGTGTAGTTTTCCCATAAGTGCAGATTATGCTATTACTGTGTGTCCGACCGAGCAAGGTGGTAACAGATTGGACTCGTATTCGGGAGGACGGTCGTTCAAATCCACCTCCGACCATCTGGAATTCGAGCATGATACGTCGTGGACGAAACGTTGAATCCTAGGCATCGTCCCCATTGCTCTGTTTTCATACAGATCAATCCGACACACTGGCTTCAACGGAAGATGACATATCTTCTTTCCATCAGTGAAAAATCGTTGCATTTAAGCAAACAACGCCATCTTTTCGTGACAATACTCTCACGTAAATTGCCGCGGCGTTGCGCGCGGTCGTTCGCGGTCGGGGGTTCGAGTCCCGGTGGTTTGTGTTGTCCTTAGGTCTGTTTTCCTTAGTTGAAGTAGTTTGTAAGCTACAGACTAATAACCCAGCAGTTGAATACGATAGATTTACAAAAATTAGAACTTTTTTTCTCACGTAAATTCACATCCTTCCTTTCAAAAGACAGCGTTATCTGTTTGCCTCCGTAGGTAACTGGGAAATGCGTGTGACTATCATAAAAAAGAAATAGGCCAAATTTCCGACACTTCATGAAATTTTTGTTTCTTCGTGACGGATCTGGAACGGGATTAATGCATCCCCGTGCTATACTGAGAAGCTGCTTCAATGGCGCGTAGCGTCTATAACGTCTGGAAACCTAACAACCGGCTTGTACAGCATTGACGGGCTGCTTGCACTTGGTTTCGACCCGCAGAATAAATTCGTGGGAGAGTTGAGTGCGACCGTTTGTAAAACGTTAGTAAATAAATGTTGTTCACCAAGCGTAAATCAGTGTAAATATACAAAAACTGGGTAAACATAAAATGAATGTACTCTTAGACCACCATAATTTGTCGGCGCGGCGAATGAGGAAAAGTTTGCCATTCATATCGGTGTGTTACTATATAGGACGAGGAGGCCGCCGTGCAGAAGTATGTGAATCGGCCCTCAAGCCGCGAAAGGTAGCTCAAGCCTGGTGTAGAGGGCGATGTGGCCACATCGCGCCCCTGCATAGTAGACTTCCGCATAATAGTTCGCTATCGGGAGCACTCACTTTAGTTCGCGGCACTAGTTCGTTCTTTTAGTTCGTCCGCTCCCAGTGACAGCTGACGGGCGTGGTCTGCGCATGCAGGAGGAGGGAGAAGTTCCCCCACCTAGCTGCTTTATGCGCTTTCTGCTTGAGTCGCTAACGATATCACGCAAACCAAAAGAAACAGTTTGTGGATAATTTCTCACGTATATGTTTAGATATATCTCTATATCTTGGCATTGTGGAATTTATTAGTCAGATACTGCAGAGTGCAGAATACTTCAAAGCAGAAATTTTGTAGCACTGAACTATGTAATCTAGCAGGCAGACACTAACCTCGAAATGACTCTCATCAGCGGAAGGCAAACACGCGATTTTTAATTCTGTTCGCGACCTATCGTGCATATTTTAGTTCGCGACCTATCGCGCATATTTTAGTTCGAGATCGGTAAATCTCCTTTCAGGTCGCAGCTCGGCCGCGAAGTAGGTCGCGCTTTTTAGTTCGTCCGCTCGTTTTGGCTTTTGTTACCGCTACTAAAACTACAGGTGAGCTGCATCTCAGCTCGAAATGACGGCAACTGGCAGAAGGGAATAACGCAATTCTGCGCGCTCTCGCGTCCTCTCGATGTTACCCGTCAGTCTTCGGAAAAGGAGCGGACGAACTAAGAGGCGAGGGATCTGCGAACTAGTTCGCGTAGTTCTCCTGTGGGAGCGCTCTTCCGAACTAGTTCGTTCGCAAACTACACAAGACTACTGCACAGCGCATTCAAATACCGATATTTGGTAGGATATGGCTCGGAGAACTATCAGAAACTTTAGTAAAACGATAAATTTAGGTTAGTAATTTTCATCAGATTACAACCCTCAGTGTAACAAACAACAGTATCGTAACTACCGTGAATATATAATGAAAAGAACATCAGGTCTCTAAGTGGCGTTCAGACTAGTGTTTTCATGCTCTCCTTAGTTTTAACGGCTGCCAACCATAATAAAATACCTCCTACCATAAACAGTACAGTGATCTGTAAAGTGTGGACATAAACGGGAAGAAGCAATCGG
This sequence comes from Locusta migratoria, assembly GCA_026315105.1. Taxonomy (NCBI): domain Eukaryota; kingdom Metazoa; phylum Arthropoda; class Insecta; order Orthoptera; family Acrididae; genus Locusta; species Locusta migratoria. The sequence goes on along the minus strand of CM048750.1, from coordinate 150,877,600 downwards.
CAGTAACGGATAGTATCGGTCAATTACTCTATGGAGCAGGCTTCGGCACCGGACGTTAACCACTGCACTAGCGGCATGGGGTGGGGGTAATGTGGAGTCTCTTCTGAGTGGTAGTTATAAACATGTCTCATTCAACCGAATCTCCAATTATCTTTGATTTATTAGCATTCCTAGTCATTCAGCACTCGGTCATAGCTACGCTTTCCGTCCTAAGTAGGTTGAAGGCACAAAAGTTTCGCCGTAAGTCGCTCATAAATGTCATGCTCCAATAAACTTGCGCGCAGTATCCGGAAAGCAAGCGCAGTAACTGCTGACACAGTAAGGTGAGGTGGGAACAAGGGTGACAGATCATTCAAGAGTCGCGGGTAGTAAATGTACTTCTGAAAACAAGTCAATTTCTCGGAGACCGAAACATAGTTTTATACAGTATGAACCAATAATTTTGTTTTGAAGTAATTATTTTGACACTGTACGAAGCTAAGAACTCGGCTCTACTATTACTGGCCTCTCTCTGTTACTACAAACTTAAAAAATGTTCACGTGCTTGCGAACTTAATGGACCAAACTGCTGGGGTACAACCGTCCCTACACTTACAAACTACTTCAACTAAAACATACACGACACTGGTGTAATATTCTACAATATTTGATTTATACAAACTAGTTATCGGGTGTTACGCCATCATCAGATACAAGATTAGTATAAACAAATGTTATATCAAAGATTTTACAAAATGTGTATCAAAGAATTACATAAAACAGGCGAAAGATAAACGAACTGTAGGTAGGTATACAAAGAACTAGTGTGAAATTATTAAGTATTGTACTCACATAAGTGGCTAAGAAAGGTCTGCGAGAAAGTGAAAGGATTCATTACATGACAATTGTTACAAAAGTAAGTGACAATTCGACAAAAAATTAATTACATTGCGTATTAATTACTAACCTATACAAATTGATTAATTACATTGTTTGTTTGCGGATAGGAGTTTACATGATATAATTATAGTGTCTTGGGTAAAAATTGGAAAGAGTGGTAAATAAAGGTATGACAATAATAAAACTACTAAGAAACAGTACAATGATTAGGTGGTAAAATTATTATTATCTGTAGTTAGAAATGGAGAATAAGGGAACTGTGTTTACTCACTCCTTTACGCAAACAAACAGCCGTGTAATTAATTTTTGTCGAATTGTCGCTTACGTTTGTTACAGTTCTCATGTAATTAATCCTTTCATATTGTCGCATACAATAAATATTGTAGAATATTACACCAGGTTCGTGTGTGTTTCAGTGATCATGTATCAAATATTCTACCAAGCACCAACGGATCATTCAATCAATTGTACTTAAAATAACTTACTCTAAATATAACACAGGCACCAATGGAGCGGCCTCACAATCCATGGCATGGCGCCTTAGACACACAACAACAACGACGACGACGACGACGTTCGAAAACATTTTTTTTTCTTATGTTGTACGTCTTACGCGATGTGTGTAGCGACGATCTACATCTAAATTAAACTAATCTAAGGACGAACACAACATTCATGTCCAATGGGGGAAGGGATTCGAACACACGGCCGAGCGCCTTAAAGGCATGCTAATTTTAAACGAACACAAAATCCCCAGGATTGGCAATCCTTCACAGAAGCTCGAAATTTAGCGAGGACTTCAATGCGAGATGCGTACAATACTTAACACAACGAAATTCTTTCTCGAAATCTGAGTGAAAACCCAGAGATATTTTGGTCATATGTTAAATATACTAGGGGCAAAACACAATACCCTCACTACGTGATGGTAATGGCGATCCTGCCGGTGATAGAGCTACTTAAGAAAAATTACTGAACATAGCTTTCAGAAACTCAGTCACCGAAGAAGACGAAACCAATATTCCAGATTTCGAATTACGAACAGAGGCCTTAATGAGTAACGTAGAAGTAGATATCATCGGAGTAGTGAAGCAACTAAACTCACTTAACAAGAACAAGTCTTCTCGTCCGGACTGTGTATACCCATTAGATTTATGTCTAATTATGCTGAAGCGATAGCTCCTTATTTAACAGTCATATACAACAACTCTCTCAAAGAAGGATCTGTACCAAAAGATTGGAAAGTTGCACAGGTCCCACCTATATTCAAGAAATGCAATAGGAGTAACCCACCAAACTACAGGCCTATTTCATTGACGACAATTTGCAGCAGGATTTTGGAACATATCGTGTATTCAGATATTATGAATTAACTCGAACAGAGTGATCTATTGACCCAAAGACAACACGGATTTAGAAAATATCGTTCATGCGAAACACGACTAGCTCTTTACTCACACGAAGTGCTATCGACAAGGTTTCGCAAATCGATTCCGTATTTCTTGTTTTCCAGAAGGCTTTTGACACCGTACCTCACAATCGGCTTTTAGTGAAATTGTGTAGTTATGGTATATCGCCTCAAATTTGCGAGTCGATAGGGGATTTCCTGTCAGAAAGGACACAATTTATAGTAATCGATGGTAAGGCATCAACTAAAACAGAGGTGATATCGGGCATTCCACAGGGTAGTGTTATTGGTGCTCCTAATTTACATAAACGATTTAGGAAAAAATCCTAAAGCGTCTCGCTGCGGAGCTCGCGGTTGCTCGCCGTGGAGGTTCGAGTCCTCCCTGGGGCATGGGTGTGTGTGTGTTTGTCCTTAGGTTAGTTTACCTAGGTTTAAGTAGTTTGTAAGTTACGGACTGATTACAATGCAATTTGGTCCGATAGATTTACAAACATTTGAACATTTGATTTGGGAGCAAATCTGAGTATCTCTCTTAGGTTGTCATTTACCGTCTAGTAAAATCATCTGAAGATCAAAACCAACTGCAGAACGATCTGAATAAGGTATCACTATGGTGTAAAATACAAAATTCATACACGAATATGGCATTGAGAAACTTGATATACTTTTCTTTATAACATCTTGATTTGTCTACTTCTCGTTCGTGATTTTGTGACGGTGCTAATTAGTATAATTCTGTTGAATATTCATTTCAAATCACTTCACATTTAAAAAAAGTACATGTTGACGTCAATAAAATTCACATTTTAAGTAGCTGTGACAGCCTTTTTAGAACAAAATAAAATTAGTTATGATTTCATTGATAAAGCCTTAGCTAATTAACTTTGATTTAAAAGTTGTTATAATTTTCAAAACAATTAAAAAAGAAACAAAATTGAATAGTAGCCGCAGGGAGCTTGGACATAATAGTTACAGATTGATATTTTATGTTGTAAGCCGGTACAAAATGATGTTTTTACGTTCTTAATAAAATTTTTGTTTACGCAAGATTATTCCTTAATGATGACTGTAGTTTGAGTAGTTATTTCCAAGAATTCCTTATGAATTGTTATGGATAAGAAATCCGTTTGTAGAGGACAACCTTAAAAAGCCAAAACAATTATCGTATTGGAAGTACCATATGCATCTTCTTTCATTGCATCGGAAGAGTGAGTTATCGAGTATTTGAAACTAATAGCTTTGAACGAATTTTTGTGATGGCCAACCACTTACTAAAGCGAGTAGGAATTTTCTAAGATTTTTTTTAAGTCAGTATAAAAATATACTTTATGTGGACGACGTTTGATGTCGAAAATCAACATGCTTCAGTATAGATTTGGAAAGGATCATTAACAGAAACACTTGAGAAATTCATAAACATCACTGAGATTATTATTTAATTTATAAAAAGTAAATCTCTTATTTGACAAAAAATTTTTTCCTTTCCTTTAATAATGTTCGCTTCCTGGTTTTCAATTTTTTTATATCTTATGGGACTTAACTACGTGGTTATCAATCCCTAAACTTACAAACTACTTACAAACTAGATAATACTAAGGACGGCACAAATATCCATGTCCGAGGGGGGATTCGAACCCCCGACCGTAGTGTCAAAATTGTTACTTGAAAGGATTTGCACATATAATAATTCGACTTTCATATTACATGTAACTTTTGTATTACCATAAACTGCTGTGTAGTCTTTATACATTTGTATTGGGTAGCGAAATGTTTTCCATAAACATCGTGGGTCTGATTTACAAAAAAGATGGGGAGGCATTGATATTTCTCTTACCGAGAAATTACAGTTTTCTGAAATTGGCTGTCTTGCGTAGGCTTGTGTAGTAAAGCTTTCATCTTTTCTTCCATGTGTTTGGTAAGAAAATAGTCCTTCACTAGCCTTATTATGTTTCATAACGAAGTACTACGTTTTACGGGTGTATTTGTAGTGCTACCGTTCATTTCACTGCCAACGACACGCAGAGTATGCAAAAACAGAAGGAACGGATTACTGAGCCGTGTTGACATCGCTTTCAGCTTAAATGTTGACAGTGAAAATGTAAACCTCCCACAGGGATTTGGCTAAGTAATTTACGTATGAAATTTTACCGCAGCTAGTGCACGAGGTACTGAACAGAATTGGTGAGAAAAGAAATTTTTGGCATACCTTGGCTAAAAGAAGGGATCGCTTGGTAGGACACATTCTTAGACGTCGAGGAATCGTAAATTTAGCATTAAAGTGTGTGGATTAAAAATCGCAGAGAGAGACCAACAGACGCATATAGTAAGCAGATTCAAATGGATGTGGGTTGCCGTTCTTATGAGGACATGAAAAGGCTTGCTCAGGATAGAGTAGGGTGGAGAGCTGCATCACACCAGTCTCGGGAATGAAGACCATAACAACATCTGCACAAAGCGTGCTCGGTTGTAGTTGTCCGGAGGCAGAATGTCGCTTATCGGTCGTCTGGAGTGAAGCCTTTACCTTGTTATCTCTGAGCGGCTACCTCCTGTGATGTAAGAGCCTATCAGCTCCACTGCTGTTTGTATGGCCTGTGCTCTTAACTCGCGCCACTGAGTAAATAAGTATACTGATCTCGGGGCCGTTCGTAAACCAAACCTAGGCGGAATGTTTGCCCAGCTGCTGGGACGTTCCCTTCTAATTGTTTCGGTCATTTAAGTTGGGCCCTGTAAAGTAAATGCAAACAAAGAGGCTGTACGGCATTCATGGAAACCTCTTCAACGCCAAGAACGCCAACCTAGTAGGAATTTGTTGTAATCTCACTGCCTGTCAACTGATTTGTAAATATGATATTAAGGGCAGACGATTTTATCTCTCACCGCGTGGAGGTATAGTTAATTCCTTTTCAAAAGTAATATTTCCCGCATTTTCGCTTATTATTTAAATGGTGTGGCTTGGGTTGGCTTAACGTGTTCGTCTTTGGCTAGTCGTGTCAGCGTGTGAATACGTAATTGCTTACTCACTTCTTATATGATCGGAGCCCAATCTTAACGATGTTCTGCTAGTTTCTTCCTATTCCCATCTCTGTCAAGTATTTTCCACATCACCCTTCCATCGTTTCTGTGGTCTCTTCTTTGCACCTACTGCCACCTGGGTGGATTTTTTCTGTAGACCTTCATAGATCTGATTATAGCTCACTATTACATCGTTTGAGTAGTGACCCATTTTATTGCACATCCTACATATGCAAAGATTAAGAGACCGCAAGTAAAAAATTACAGTATATTTATATGCCGAGTGATCGCACCGTGTAATAATTTCCTAGGTGAACGATACATCAATGCCAACTTTTAGACGACACATTTAACTCCGCGTTTCTTCGGCATCAAGTAATACAGAGATTTTAACAGGGATTGCTTGATCTCAGCTGCTCGTAGGTGAAGTAGTAATACAACATTGACGTATCGAAATTTGTGCTTGCACCGCGATTCGAACCCAGAACTTCCTACTCACACCGAAACTTTCAGATGTCAGACACGGAGATCGGTACCTAACGATGTATATCGACAAAGTATCAACCAAACTTCGACTTACTGCCGTCCAGGAGAATGCGCGTAACGTGTTACTTGTAACACTTGTTCTACGGACTACAGGAAAAGTATATCTATGAAAAAGCGTCGTGTTGAGTTCCATTGGGGAAGTCGATAGAGCATATGTTTGTCCTTTGAACGGTCCTGGGTTCAAGCTCTGGTGATGCTAATTTTTTTCTGTCTTACGTTGGAAACTGTTCTACATCTATGTACACCGTGTTTTGTATGGAACATGTTCCTGATATGTATAAGGGCTGCCAAATTAGCAGTCATTTATTATTATTATTATTAATGTTACAGTTATTATTATTAATTTCGCACGTGTGATGCAATTGTTTCTGTACTCTTGTGTTCCGATTGTTTCTGTTTAATTTCTGAAACTACGAATGTACTCCACAGGTATGCTACTTTCAAATATACGAAGCAAAGGCAAACTGCCGAAAACACACTGCTGTAAAATCCGAACCACCCTTTTACAAGTGAGCAACATTTTGCCTCATATAACAAATACCATCTTACTTCACTAAAAAAAGAAACAAAAGAACTATGGACAGGGCTTGAGTTCAGGACCCACGATATAACAAAATGACGCTCTACCAACGTAACTTGCAAGCAGGAGCTCGACCTATATGCTTACACTGTTATGCCTTTCCTCTACTCCGTAGGTCAGGTGTTACATATTATTATACTCGTGGTTTATGCACGTTCTCCTTGACGGCAGCACATAGCGCGAATTACATCTGAGTTTTGGTTGACAGTCAATCAATAGACAACGTTTGGTACTGATCTGACGCTGCAGTGTAGTGGCCGAGCGTTCCAAGGCGCCTAGTTGCCGCTAGCCGTCAGAGGTTCGAGTTCTCCATCGGGCATGGATGTATTGTTGTCTGTAGTATAATTTAGTTAAAGTAGTTTGTAAGTTTGATGACCAAAGTCCCGTTGATTTACAAACATCTGGAGGCAATTGAGATACGCCTCCAGGCGCTCCAGGCACACTGGCTTAACACACCTTGTAGGGTCCCTACATTTAATTCTATATTTCCGATTCTGTGTAAATTTTATGTATCTTGGCAAGGGTGGTATATTTCATTTTATAGTTATTGATTTCATGTATATTTCTCAGCAGTTCTTTATCCTATATATCGTTGTAACGAGTTGGAGAGTCCTGTGCCGGCCGCGGTGGCCGAGGGGACTGAGGCGCTCCAGTCACGGTCTGCAAGGCCACTGCGGTCGGGATTCGATCCCCCCTCGGGCATGGATATTTGTGCCGTCCTTAGTCTTAGCTAGTTCATAAGTATTTTGTAAGCTTAGGGACTGATGACCCCGTAGTTAAGTTCCATAAGTTCTACAAAGATTTCAACATTTTAGTCCTTCTGTAGCAGTTATTATGAGGAGTATGGAGCAGTCGGTATGTGGAGTCTGTTTTTGCCAGGTATTCTGTAACTTTTGGACAAAGAGGAACACAGAGGTAAACATGCCCCACCGAAAAAAGTATAAGATATTTTGTAATGGCAGGTTAAATATCAAGTAAAACCGTGATGTCCCCTCATTTTGTCATTCTTAGAGTAAACTTATGCCCAAATTTTGTATTGTTAATGTACATTGTGAATTGTTGAAAAGAACTCTTAATGTCATTATTTGATTTCTTTTGTAAGTATAAGAATTTTGCTTAAAAGTGTGTTTTTAAAAAAATAGTTTCATTAACGGTCGCTGTTTCTCCAGAAATGTATTCTATAATTGGTAATTTTTCGCATGCCCAGACACATTCAATCGTGATCCAATTCCGTTGTTCCCGTTTCGAAAACATAGTGATACCGTTACGTTAGACCGTTCGTACACAAGTGACTGTGTTCCCTCGATTGTGCGGAGCCGTGGTACGGACGAGTCCATTTGCTCGGAGATAAGGTAGGTGTGTCACCAACGTGTGCTATCAGCGTCAATAGTAGATTCGATTGCATATTGTCTCCTCAGCAATGCTGCCACTATTTATGTTCGAACCCTCATATATACACGTATTGATATTGGTGTCTGTTCTTTCGGAAATTTACGAGGTATGTCCACAAAGTAAGTTCGGTTTCGTTATATAAACCAAACGTGAACAGATACAGAAAAAATATTTATTGTATAAAAATCTGCAACTGTTCAACTACTTTTCTACATAACTTCTGAAATTTTGTAGGCACTTGTCATAGCGTGGGACAAGTTTTCTGTGTGCCTTCTTCATAGAACGTTGCCGCCTGTGTATTCAACCATGTGGCAAACATGTTCTTTCAGCTCATCATCGTTGAAGTGTTGACCACCAAGGACAGATTATAGGTGTAAGAAAAGATGAAAGGAGTCTTCTTCTTCCCTTCATGTTGCCGCCCGACCTCACAAGGCGATTGTGACCAAACAACTCTTACGGGAATTTCACTGGGACGTGTTTGATCATCCTCCGTACATTCTCGCTCCTAGCGACTTTCTTCTTACACCTAAAACCTGTCCATGGTGGTCAACATTTCAGCGATGATGACGAGCTGAAAGAACATGTTACCACATGGTTGAATACACAGGCGGCAACCTTCTACGAAGAAGGCATACAAAGACTTCTGCGACGCTACGACAAATGCCTACAAAATTTCGGAAGCTATGTAGAAAAGTAGTTTAATAGTTGTATATTTTTGTACAATAAATATTTTTTCTATACCTGTACACGTTTGTTTTAAAAAACCAAACAAACTTATTTTGTTTACATACCTCTTATTTCTCCGTAAACAACTATGGCTAAGCATGTAGGAATGTTTTGCAAATGTTTTAGTGAAGGGGATGGGCCGATTTCACCTGTGACTGTCACTTTTCACTTCATTTGCCTCTGACAGTGTTGTTGGTGTGAAAAACGATGAGTTGCACGTGATTCATGAAGAGAAGCTTTGTGTTTAACGTCCTGTTGACAGTGTGGTCATTTGAGACGGAGCTCATGCCAGGATTATTAGGGAAGGAAGTTGGCCGTGCCCTTTCAAAGGAACCATCCCAGCACTTGCCTGGAGTGAATTAGAAAAAATCACGGAAAACCTAAATGTGGATGGCCGGAGGTAGATTTGAACCACCATCCTCCTGAATGAAAGTCCTGAGTGCTAACCATTGGTCTCCCCCTATAACTGGTTTGGTAAGTAAACTCAAAGGTCGGAGGAAGGCACGGCATAGGCCTACCACCTCCAAACAGGACCATGCCTAGTAAAGCACTGTGGTGTTCAGATCAATTTTCGGCTTGTTGAATGCTTTACTTTTTTCATCATTCTTTATGCATTGCTGATCATAGTACATCTTGTTGTCCTCGGTCACTGCCTTTTTTTTCTGGTGAATGTCAATTTACACATAAAGAGTCGAGAGCAATACGGTGCCGAATGACTTAATGTTAATCTTTCAATTGACACCGTTCCTGGATTAATATATTGCGGTTGGTTGAAATTTAATTAAATTATTGTCTACTGTTACTTCCTGAGTGCCAATAAAGTACAGTCGCTATACTAAAAACCGAATGAGGTGAGCCGGAGATCCTGATTAATGAGGGTCAGATAAACCAGGTTACACTGTATTGAAATATGCTCTGCTGCGTTCGGTGGAGCTTCGCAATAAATTCTGTTTCTACGAATATAATGTTGTAATTATTTGTGGTTATTGTTCTGTATCTGCATACCAAATACTGTTGCTTTCAGCCAACATTTTCTTTCATTCTTATTTCTGCCGCTTCTGTGATATTGAGTGTTATAATCTTCCCAATTTTTTCCTTATTTAGTCGTAGCCTACAACTTCGCTAGGGAAGCGGGAAAGTTGTTAAAAAGTTTTTAACGAGTTTTACGCCACATGAATAACTGGCATCCAGCGGGATACTGTTAAATTCAATATCTTACTAAGTTTCCAAAACGTTCCTTCACATTTTCCGCGTTGATATTCACTGTCTTACTGTCAGAAATTAATATTTCTTATATTGTCAATTAGACTAATTTGGACACTTTTTAGATATACCGACACTAGCAACAGATCAGCTGTCGAAAAGATGTGAAACAACAAATATAAATTCCTTTAAACTGTAACGTCAACCGAAAAATTGCAGTTAATAACTACAGATAAAATGAACACTACATTAACTTAATTTAAAAATCGACACCACGAAACTTTAAGATCAATATTTATTCTCTATCCTTTTTTTCAGATGATGATGGAACCTATAATATAATAAACAACTCTGTAAGCTCCTGGTATAGCTATTTTTGGGGACTGTTTTAATTCCGGGATATTTCGACTGCACTTATGCAATAGGTACCAACATGTATCAAGGTCTCCTTTTCCTTATATAACTGTTTTCTCTTGGAAGTTGAATTTGCAAACGGAAAATAACAATGAGATATTCTTGGTCAACTGAATGTAACACAGGTTTGTGAAAAAATAAAAGATAAAGAAATAAAATTTCATTTGCTACAGCTGCGAAACGAATCAACTAGCCAAGAAATTTCTTGTCTTCTAGATTCATCTTAAGAATTGTAGGCAAAAGATGAACCTTTTATTCCACCATCTCTTTGGTTAAATTTTTAACACTTCCTTCTACCAGTCACACACCTAAGAGATTTGTCGCTTAAGTTCGGTATCAAGTATGACTCAAAAATAAGTAATTTTAAAAAAAAAAAAGTAATTGCTGGTTACTATTGATGTATTCGTCTTAAAGAGAAAAATCCCAAGAACTACTGGACTTTAAAGGACAGTCCCTTCGTTTAATCAGAAACATCTCGTGAAACTTCGTTGCATTGTAATTGAACACGAAAAGATTCTTATGAAATGAGTGCATATGATGGAGAAAACAAAGCATTATCATGTGATGCCTTAAAAAGAGTTCATACCTAATTAGCCCTAAATTTAGTTTACAACCATAATTAGCGAGCCGGCCGCGGTGGCCGAGGGGACTGAGGCGCTTCAGTCACGGTCTGCACGGCCACTACGGTCGGGGGTTCGAATCCCCCCTCGGGCATGGATATTTGTGTCGTCCTTAGAATAAGGTAGTTGATAAGTAGTTTGTAAGTTTAGGGACTGATGACCCTGTAGTTAAGTTCCATAAGCTTAATAAACATTTGAACATAATTAGTGTACGTATCTCGGTTTCGACATCGTTTCTGTATTTACAAGAATTGTGATGTCTCGCGATCGTATTGATCATTTTTCATGATGTGATAATGAAGTGCCTATTCAGTGATAGATGGATCATTTCTTTGTCCTTGTAGTCAAAATACTTCCACCGTATATTTGTATAACTAAATTACAGTGTGATCGAGTGAGTCATCACTATTCTGAACAACAGATAAATAACACCAATAATTAATTAACTACATGAACGCAAGTAAACGAGTCAGTCACACTTGACAGCACAGAAATTGGCCGGCGGTAATCGGAACATGGATAAAGTGACGAACAACATGACGTAAATAAAATAGTATTCACAGAATATATGACATCAACTGCGAATGGGCAAAGCTGAAAATGTGTACCCAGCCGGGATTCGAACCTGGGTCTCCCGCTTTCTAGGCAGTTGCGCTGACCGCTACACCACTGGGGACACAGTGATCACCGCACTCTGCAAGAACTACCTAAGCACGCCTCCCGCCAGACACAAATTCCCAGCTTTGCCCAATCGCAGTTCATGTCATATAGTCTGTGAATATGAAAGAATAACATCTGAAGGATCAGAAGTAACATCTGTTCTTTCGGAACAGGCGCCACATGTATATAAATAAAATAGTACTTGCCGTATTTTCTATTTAATTTGGGAATGTGCAGTAGAGAAAATATTACACAATATGTGCACCAAAATGCACAAAAAAGATATGCTTATATTGTTTGTATATATAGGGTATGTTAACTGAATAGCTGACGATCAAACTTTCTGAAAACACTCTCAATTGAAGTAGTTCGTGTATTTGTTCAACTTTGCTGATTTTTAGATTTAGAGAGAGCTTTCGTCAATGTCGACTGGAATACACTCTTTAAGATTCTGAAGATAGCAGGGGTAAAACATTGGGAGCGAAGTGTTATATTATACCTCTACAAAAACGAGATAGCAGTTATTAGATTCGAAAGAAAGAGAAGCAGAGGTTGGGAAGGGAGTAAGATAGGGTTGTAGCCTTTCCCAAATGTTGTTCAGTGTGTACACTGTGCAAGCAGTGAGGGAATGCAAGGAGAAATTTGGAGAGGGCATTAAAGATCAGGGAGAAGAAATAAAAACTTTGCGGTTTGCCGATGACATAGTAATTTTGTCAGAGACTGCAAAGGATCTGCAAGAGCAATTGAATGGAATCGAAAGTGTCTTGAAAGGAATCTATAAGATTAACATTAACAAGAGTAAAACGAGGGTAATGTAATGTCAGAAAATCAGGCGATGCTGAAGGAATTAGATTAGGCAATGAGACAATAAGAGTAGTAGATGAGTTTTGTTATTTGGGTAGCAAGGTAACTTTTGATGGGCGAAGTAAGGAAGATATAAAATTCAGAAGAGCTATGGGAAGAAAAGCGTTACTGAAGAAGCGAAATTTTTGACATCCAATATTAATTTAAATGTTACGAAGTCCTTTTCTGAAAGCATTTGTATGGAGTGTAGCATTTTATGGGAGTGAAACGTGAACGATAGGGAGTTCAGACAAAAGATGATAGAAGTTTTTGAAATGTGATGCTGCAGACGAATCATGAAAATTAGATGGATAGATCACGTAACTAATGAGGAGGTGCTTAATCGAATCGGGGAGAAAAGGAGTTTCTGGCATATCATGACTAAGAGAAGGGATAGGTTGGTACGACACATCCTGAGACATCAAGGACTTGTCAACTTAGCATTACAAGGAAGTGTGTGGGGTAAAAATCGTAGAGGGAGACCGAGGGACGAATACAGTAAGCAGATTCAAAAGGATGTAGGTTGCGGAACGCATTCGCAGATGAAGAGACTTGCACAGGACAGGGTAGCGTGGAGAGCTGCATCAAACCAGTCTTTGGACTGAAGACCACAACAACAGATACTGAAAGACTTGGAGACTCGGTATTTGCATTTCGGAAACTGCACGCCTAGTCGGGTGTTCTAGACTGCTGTGGTGAGTGTCTTCAACGTGTGACGTGGATGGTTTGCGCAGCCACCCCTCATTACAGACCTCTGATGTCGTAGGCGGACAGACTGGAAAACAGGGCAGGCGGGCAACTGTGACACGACTGCTGCCAGCTTTTAATATCAGGCAGAGGACAGGTGTGTGCGAACACACAGTGCAGCCTTCATTACAAGTGACAAGCCGCCGCCACCGACGACGATTTGTGCAAGTGCCAAAACTCACACCACGACATCGAAACGACGACGGAAATGTGCACGTGTGCATAGTAACCGGATGTTGCCGCACGGCAAAGCGTTGCGTCTGATGATCCCAGATACTTTCTCCATCATGCCGATGGTATGGTGCGAACTGTCGTCTTCCAGGAGAAGCTACTTGCACCTTTGTTGTGTAACTAGAACAACGCGCAGGCAACTACTTAAACTAAGGTAAAGTAACCTAAGGACAACACACCCACCCATGCCCGAGGGAGGGACTCGAACCCTCGACGGCGAACGGCCGCGCGCACCGCAGCACGACGCTCCAGTACACACGGCTAATCTGCCGCGGCAAGGAGTTAAATATATAGCAACAAAAATCTTTGATCATTTGCCCAATAATAATCCATGTACGTAACTAAAAAAAATCTGGGTAGCACATCATTTTCTATAGATCATAGCATACGTAGTGTATTCTTCTTCTGGGTATGGAAGGTTGAGTTCTGTTTAAGTACATGTTATTAATTTCGGGCCTGGTGGTCTCGGGGTTAAGCGCTCGACTAGGAACCGAAGATTCGTTGCTTCGAAACCCGGTCGGATCACGGAATATTCCAGTCTGCGTTTTAACCTCTCAACGATGTGTGGAGTTGCCAGAAACGTCGCGTGGTTTGGATTCCATGTTAACAGTTGGATAACTCGGGTACGTTACGGACACGCGAGTCACTGAAGTGGTGTCCAATTGGAAGATTTGCACCAGGCCACTGAGTCACACGAAAATATTATTATATTTAAGTTCATATTCAAAAATATCAGCATCAGCAACTAATATGAACTGTGAAAGTGTTTCATCTTTTGCAATTGGAATACAGTTAGCAGCCATCTACGCCTCTGCGGTACATGTATTTTTTGCTAAACACTAGTAGATCGTATAGTGGACAAACATGTATCATTTCTTGTCGTTGCTATATGTGAATAAGAGTAATATTTCCTGATTTATTAAATACTTGACTTTATATTACCAGATCAGAAAACCACCTAATACGTTACATTTTACAGCAGTTTGAGGACGATACCACAATTTCTATGAGCTGAGAGTCCCCAGACGGAATTTCTGGATTTGCCACTGTATGAAATCCTTGAAATACTACACACAGCTTGTCCCCCTAATACACACAAATAAGTCACTTGTACATAACATTCAAACTGTCCTCTTCCACGTACTTTCCCAAGAAATTGTACTAAAAATCTATTGTTAGTAATCGTATATTGTTTACAGCACCTGTCAGTTCGTAGATCGCCGCGGTGGAGTAGCCGAGCGGTCTAAAGCACCTCGCTGCGGAGCGCGCGGTTGCTCGCCGTGGAGGTTAGAGTCCTCCCTGGGGCATAGATGTGTGTGTTTGTCCGTAGGTTAGTTTACCTAGGTTTAAGTAGTTTGTAAGCTACGGACTGATGACCACGCAGTTTGGTCCAATAGATTTACAGACATTTGAAAAAGTTCGTAGATCGATTTGAAGCAGTTGTGAATGCTATCTTGTCAATGCAAGCCTCTTTATGTCACTAACTGTAACGAATTTAAGTCTGTAAATGAAATAAGAAAGGAAGATTAGGGTTCAATAAATGTTGAAATGTTTGTAAACCTAATTGGCCGAACTGCTATGGTCATCAGACTTACAAATTACTACACTAAGGACACACACACACACACCTGTGTCCGAGGGAGGACTCGAATCTCCGGCTGGAACGGCCGCCCTGTCCTTAGCAAACGCCTAAGACACGCGGCCATTCCGCTCGGCCTTAGGCTTTAAAGAATTTAGGTCTGTGTTTTCTGCAAGCCCTTTATGTATATGTAAGGAATCAACTACGTACATAGAACCGAATCAAGCATGCGCCATGGTCTCCAGCAACCTGGTGATAAACATTAAATCTTATACGATTAGGAACCTTATTATGCGTCCTACTGTGGCTGGTGAACCACTAAACCACTGAAAGCCGTGTTTCGCTTCCGAATGTCGTGTAACACTAATGTGGTTTCCGGACGATAAAGAAACTAACACAATGACAGGTTAACTTCAAGAGAAATTGTCCGTGCTGTTCTGTTCAGTATTGAACGAAATAGGGCTAACAAGTAAGGAAGTTCACCTCTACTCAAGAGTAGTACTATACAACATCTACTCCGATTTCCGCTTTCTTTAGTTACCTGATCTCACATGAAGCAAATAGCGAGATTTTTTCCCGATAGTGGCTCCTGGCCGGTTTCATGACAAATCCTTCTCTATACAGATCGATAGACCAGGTAAATAAGCTCAGTATCGAGCAAACGTTAGGTATAACTTTCCTCTTCCTACTTTCCCCTGTTCGATGCCCATTGCATAGTGTGAGAACGGTTTAGGTTTTGCTTCTGGAGTCAAGTGAAAAAGAAATTTCTTTGATTTCACTTGTTACAGATGTGGCTAACGGTCACTAGAGTATTCTACATCTACATGGGTTACTCTGCAAATCACATTTAAGTGCCTGACAGAGGGTGCATCGAACCACCTTTATATTATTTATCTCCCATTCCATTCTCGAATAGCGCACGGGGAGAAAGAACACCTGAATCTCTCCGTTCGAGCTCTGATATCTCGTATTTTATTCTGATGATCTTTTCTATCTATTTTCGCATTCGGAGGAGAATATTGGCGTTGGGAGTTTCGCAACTAGCCCACGCCGCAGCGATAAGCGACGTTGTTGTAATGATTCCCATCGCAGATCCTGTATCATTTGCATCTTTTAAGGGTTCTACCAATAAAACGTAGTCTCTGGTTTGCCTTTCCTACGACATTATCTACGTGTTCTTTCCAGTTTAAGACTGAAGTAATAGTAATTCTTAGGTATTTTGTTAAGTTTACGACCTTCACTTTGGACTATCTTGTAAACAAAGTTTAACGAATTTCTTTTCGTACTCATGAGGATGACTTCACACTTCTCGTTATTTAGAGTCAATTGCCAATTTTTACACCATAGTGATATCTTATTTAGATCGTCCTGCAGTTGGTTTTGAACTTCAGACGATTTTATTAGACGGTAAATGGCGGCGTCATCTGCAAACAACCTAAGAGAGCTGCTTAGATTTTTTTCCTAAATCGTTTATGTAAATAAGGAACAGCAGATGACCAATAACACTACCTTGTGGAACGCCGGATATCACCTCTGTTTTAGTTCGTACCTTACTATCGATTACTACAAACTGTATCCTTTCTGACAGGAAATCCACTATCCAGTCGCAAATTTTGTGCGATATACCATAACTACGCAATTTCATGAAAGCCGTTTGTGTGGTACGGTGTCAAAAGAATTCTGAAAACCAAGAAATACGGAATCA
Source organism: Locusta migratoria (assembly GCA_026315105.1). Classification (NCBI taxonomy): domain Eukaryota; kingdom Metazoa; phylum Arthropoda; class Insecta; order Orthoptera; family Acrididae; genus Locusta; species Locusta migratoria. Next base: position 150,861,055 of record CM048750.1, on the reverse strand, counting down.
ATTTGAAAACCCTTGTCGATTGCATCATCACTTTGTATGAGTAAAGAGCTACTTGTGTTTCGCATGAACGATATTTTCTAAATCGGTGTTGACCGTTATTGTAACTGGGAACACACGGCGTTCGGTTTTCGACTTGCATGAATCAGTCGGCAATCTGCTAGTGGTTTTCTACTGCTATTCTGTTGCCATGCAGAAGAGAAGTTGATTTATCAGAACCATCCCATCACCGTACATTGCTGGTAATACGCCCTTAACACATTTATATTAAATTGCACTGTAATACATTAGCGGAGACAGAGAACGCCTTGTTTCAGAAGACATACCCAACATCCGTGAATAATCTTGGGAAAGTTAGTTTGGTGAGTTCGCTGCCACTCTGTCGAGAGAGAGACAGAGGAATGGGAAGGGGGAAGCGGAAGGAAGGTGCGTTACGGAGAACTGGATATGAGAAAGGGGGCGGTGACGTGAAGTTCATTAAGGAGGAGAAACAAGGGTCGAATTAATTGTGTGGTGACGGCTCTAATACGATACGAGTGTGTAACCTAGCAAAAATCCTAACAGCCTGTGAAATGGAATTAATTTCACTTTCTGCGTAGAAGCCTCATATGATTGTAACGTGTTGAAATCACACTTCATTTAATAACACGTTCGAAAAATGGAATGCAGCGAATAGATTCTTCATATTTAATTCATGAAGAAAATGTGACAGTATTTAACTAGCCCAACGTAAATATTACCTAATACGAGATACAGTTTCTACGAATAACAAGCACTGTCTGCTTGTGTTCGGCCTTATTTCTTTTGTCACACTTGCAATTGGTAATTTTGCTCAGTAAAAAAGTGTTAACGAGTTGCTGTGCAAGGTGCGCAGATACGGCGAGAGTTCTTGCTTGACAGCAAAATTGTCATAGTCCAGTGAGAGAATTTCCAAACCAGATACACTTCCAAAAAAGAGACTCGCCGATAGGGACGAGGTGATTTTATTGATAAGTGAGGTCACAGTTGCATCACTGTAGACCTATATCAGAACAAACTGTTTTTAATGATTCTAAAATTGCTTATAGGTTGCTGGAATAATCTCTTAGTTGTTGTTCGTAGATTATTTATTTAAAATACACAACATGTTTCGGGCTTAGCCCATCATCTCCTGACTGATATAATATACAGGGTGTTACAAAACGGACGGCCAAACTTTCAGGAAACATTCCTCACACACAAAGAAAGAAAATATGTTAAATGGACATGTGACCGGAAAAGCTTAATTTCCATGTTAGAGCTCATTTTATTACTTGTCTTCAAATCACATTAATCATGGGATGGAAACACACAGCAACAGAACGTACCAGCGTGACTTCAAACACTTTGTTACAGGAAATGTTCAAAATGTCCTCCGTTAGCGAGGATACATGCATCCACCCTCCGTCGCATGGAATCCCTGATGCGCTGATGTAGCCCTGGAGAATGGCGTATTGTATCACAGCCGTCCACAATACGAGCACGAAGAGTCTACATTTGGTACCGGGGTTGCGTAGACAAGAGCTTTCAAATGCCCCCATAAATGAAAGTCAAGAGGGTTGAGGTCAGGAGAGCGTGAAGGCCATGGAATTGGTCCACTTTTACTAATCCATCGGTCAACAAATCTGTTGTTGAGAAGAGTACGGACACGTCGACTGAAATGTGCAGGAGCTCCATCGTGCATGAACCACATGTTGTGTCGTACTTGTAAAGGCATATGTTCTAGCAGCACAGGTAGTGTATCCCGTATGAAATCATGATAACGTGCTCCAGTGAGCGTAGGTGGAAGAACATGAGGCCAAATCAAGACATCACCAACAATTCCTGCCCAAACGTTCACATAAAATCTGTGTTGATGACGTGATTGCACAATTACGTGCGGATTCTCGTCAGGCCACACATGTTGATTGTGAAAATTTACAATTTGATCACGTTGGAATGAAGCCTCATCCGTAAATACTAAAATGAGCTCTAACATGGAAATTAAGTGTTTCCGGACACATGTCCACATAATATATTTTCTTTCTTTGTGTGTGAGGAATGTTTCCTGAAAGATTGGCCGTACCTTTTTGTAACACCCTGTATACTGAGCATTGAGGCATTTATATGGCATTAGATAACAAAGCTATTTTTAAATGACAAATTTAAACGCCTCAATCCTAAGTATGGGAAGGTAAGGTTAGTGTTCAATCTCCCAAAGACAGCTTGATTATTATAGACGGAGCTGACGCTCGGAGTTTTGTCTAAGGACGGGGAAGTAAATTGGCCATGCGCTTTGAAAGGAACCATCCTGGCATTTGCCTTGAGTGATTTAGGGAAATGGCCGGGGGTGGATTTGAACCACCGCCCTCCCGAATACGAGTCCAGTTACCACTGCTCCACCTCGCTCGGTTCCCCTCAGTATGTATTATATCGGTCACCAGATGATGGGCTAAGCCAAAAACGAGTTATGTATTTAACCCAGATAGCGCGGAATTATTTTTTATTTAATTTTTTTCTCAGAAGCTGTTAATTAAGTTCATATGGCTGTACAAGATTGTTATAAGGTTTTTTTTCACATTTACGTCATTAGTTTTGCAATACTACCCTTTTTCTGAAATAACGTCAAAATGAATGTTACATAATTTTCATCTGATAGATCATTATTATTAAAACAACATTTATGATGAAATATGTACATCTAAATGTCTAAAAAATTGAAGATAGTTCAAGAAATATAAACCCTACTACGAGGAAGTCTTCAATATTTTCTGTATGAACCTCAACTTTGCAGCTGTGTCACCACTTTACAACTGACAGTACAAGCAAACATTGATCCGAAATGGGAGCACGCGATTTAAAGAAATAAAATATCACACTGCGCACGAATTCTTACAGACAAGAATAAAAAAGTAAGCTGCCGTTCTCGTCCTTCTGGTAGGACGTCAGCGCTATTTGGGTTTAAATAAATAATTTACTAACAGCTACTAAGAGATTATTCCAGCACCCTATACGCTATTTTAGAATCTTTTTAAAAAATATTAATCATGACGGTTACATTCCTCTATCAAGACTTTAAAAACAGCATGTTATAGTGAAAAGTGCCCAGCAGTCGTATCCATCCACAATGTAGCACCCTCTGGCGGTTACGCAGGCGTGTATTATCGCATGCAAACGATCTTAAAGGTTGGATGGTCACTGTAAATCAATTCGGGTCCTTTCCAGGTGATGCACAGTTTCTCCCTACTTCCCTATTGCACATGTGCAACTCACTCGCCACAGTTTTATCTGGACGGGGATTCAGGTGGTTGTCACATAGCAGACAGTCATAGCAGACAGTGAGTTCTTAGAGAGCAGATGTCAGCTTTGATTTTACTTCTTCAGATGTTGACCCTTGAGCAGCTGCTGTTGTGTCATCTGCATATATAAAATACCGGGTTCCAGAGTTCAGTGGTTAGTCATCGCAGTATATATTATACAACATTGGAGCCGGCACTCTTCCTTGGGGAAGCCCATTTGTCTGAGTCCTCCAACGGGTCTTCGTACTATTTAGGGTGACATAAAATCTTCTGTTCTGCATTAGACACTGGTAAACTGCGATACGTGGAATCATTCGTTATTGTATAAAACGTTTTTTTTTTTACAATCTCTTATGATTCACAGTATCATAAGCAGTCTTCATGTCGACGAAATCAACTCCTCTAATTTAATTTCCTTCATAGCTTTTTTCGATGTGCTGGATTAGATTGAGTGTTTGATTAGAGCATGAATTTCCTGGTCTGAAACCTGCCTGTTCTATAATGACATGTTTGTCGATCGAATGAAAGATACGATTCGGTATCATTCTCTCCAGAACTTAAAACAAATGGCACAGAAGAGATACAGATCTGAAGTTGTTGGGGTTATTCACGTCTTCCCTTTGCTTGCGCCAGATATTTGGAATTGTCATTTCACTTACGCAGTGTTTATCTTGTTCAGGATCCTATTGATAGTTACAAGGTCGGAGTTTTTATTTTATTTTCTCCAGTCTTATGTTGTCCAATTCTTCGACTTTGTTACTTTTTATCTGACAAATAGCAATGTTCAGTTCTTCATCTGTGAATCGAGTTCCAAGAGCATCATTCTTCTCTTGATATCGTTAATATTTCGTTTGTTTGGGTCGTCTTGTGGTTTTGCCATTTAGGAGCAGTTGGTGTCCTGTTTGATCAGCGGTGACTTTGGTCTGTCCGGAGGGTGAAACTGTGGGCTTGCCGGAAGTAATAGAGCATCCACCCACTCCTTAACTAACGTGCCAAATCCGAAATAATGGCGTCGACCTTGCGAATGCGAGACATAAGAAAAGGAAAGGACTGTTCACCTCTAAACTCAGCACGGTTACTGCCTGCAGAAGATGCACGGACAGGCTAACTGGGCTGCCGACGATGGTGAAAAATTAATCGTGAACACCACAAAGCCACAGTATGCACGTATTATATAGCATGGTGTAACTGAAGAGAGACTGTTAGTGTGTTGTACATTTTTTCAGGAGTGTGTATATTGATGGCGGAATCAGAAATTTTTGATAGACTACTGGGTACGTTACTGTATCTCAATTAGTTCTTAGTCAGACGTGCAGGTAGTTGGATTGCTTTCTGGGAAAGGTAAGTGTTCTTCAAGTATAGTATTTCAATGCTAGTCTCCTGTAGATGATAATATTTTTAATATCATAGTTAATCGTAGAGTTAACTGTTTATTGATTCTTCAAATTTTGCAAATTCGTTTGCATCGTGTTCATAGCGTGCTCTACTGTAACGACAATTTTTGCATTTATTTTTCGTTTTTTTATTTCCGTTATTTTCATCAGCCATCATGTTCGCACTTTTTCCTCTTAAGATTTGTAGTATGCTTTCATATTCTCTAAATCAAATGTTCAAATCTTTGGAGAACTTATGGGACTTAACTACGGGGTCATCAATCCCTAAACTTACAAACTACTTATGAATTAGCTTATACTAAAGACAGCACAAACATAGGGGGGATTCGAATCCCCGACGAAGAACGGCTTCGCGCATCGTAGCAGCCGGCCGCGGTGGCCGAGGGGGCTGAGGCGCTCCAGTCACGGTCTGCACGGCCACTACGGTCGGGGGTTCGAATCCCCCCTCGGGCATGGATATTTGTGCCGTCCTTAGTATTAGTTAGTTCATAAGTAGTTTGTAAGTTTAGGGACTGATGACCCCGTAGTTAAGTCTCATAAGCTATACAAACATTTGAACATTTGATTTGCGCATCGTAGCATAGCTCCTCAATGCGCTCGGCCGCTCCGCCGTGGCATTCATATTCTCTCCATGTTATTGTTTTCTTTATTCCGTTCTTATTGCTAGATAATTCATCTGTGTTCCTAAATAGACCACCTCTTAAATTTAGTGGTTATATCTTAAAACAATTTCTCTTTGTTGTTACTATACTTGAAAATTATTTCTTTCGTGCGTATTTTACAAGCTAATGCAATTTTTAAAAAATGCTGAAATATTTACTTGTTTCTGGTGATCTTGTAGAGCTGCACAAAAAAGTTATGTACCCATCTTTGGTTCCCCCTGTCCTCCCCCTCCCCCCCCCCAATCCTATAAACTTTCCAATGTGTGATTACTTCTTATTTTTGCTTAATGTCTTACCTACATTGCACCTTCATGTTTTTACAGTTATTTTCTTTTGTCTGTACTCCATCTTGTTTATAACACATTATTAAGCATTTGGTTACATGTTAACGCCAAGCTCTGCATTCTGTACAAAAGTGGCAGAGTTTCGCATTAAGGGAAGTAATTTATACTTCCAGTTTACTGCTAATTATTCAGTACCTGATCTCAATAATGAGTTTCATTCGGTTACGTCTGCAGATACTCATTTTACAATCCACTACTTCAGTGTATTTTGCCCCACTCTCTCCCTGTGTTCTAGTTTCTAAACACGTAGTTTGGACTTCTTACTGTAACGTCGCTGGCCTGTTCAATCGTTCTTTGCTGTGCTTACCGTAATCAGTAATCGCATAGTTGCTCGGACAACGCGGAGAGGTACTACTGAAAGCGGGACACATAAGCAGTTTGCAGCACATGGAGTGTTTGACACCTCATGGTATCTTATGCTCGACAGTTCCGTCCTGACGAATAAATACTGGCCGTCTAGCTAGCGAGTGGCTTCGAATGAGCGAGTGCTGTATAGCAGGCCACAACCTTAAGGTCTTCGTCGGTGTCCGCAAACTGGGGGCGGTCCAACCCCTGCACAATTCGGCGGAGGTTCGAACTGAGGCCATCCTAGTCGTCGGCCCACTGGATGATTTTAATGTCACACAATAATACATTTACAGAGACATTGTTTCAGTTCATCAAATATATTGAGTAGAAGAGGAGGCATTGAATTGAAATTTGTACCGCGGAAGTGATTCGAACCCGTGATCTCATATCCACTTGACAGTCTCTTTACCCACTTTTTTTAATGAACAGCTATTTATTTATTTCAATTAGACAGGTAACATTACAATCATAACAATAAATAAAAACAGATGTACAAACTTTGCCAAAACTGTGGCAAAATGTTTCAATACATATCAGAACTTACTTGTAAATATTAATCTTGATTCAGAAGCGAGATTCTTGTTTTTGATACAAATTGTGCAGTCACTGTACAGACTGAAACTTGCACTTTTTCTGTTAAAGTAGGCATTTTTCAAATAGCTTCTGTTAACACTAACCCCAGGGTTGGACCCATTTCCTGAACTGATGCCATTGAATAACAAAGTGGTTTTTTGATTTCGCAACTTGGTGCTAGTCAGTATCCATTGAATGTTGAGCCACTCATCGGACTCTTACTAAATTGTTGCGTCTGTGTCGATTTTTATTGTTTCTGTGAATACGTCCATGAGCTATCACATCTCGATTTTTTAAAAATTTCTCTAATATTATTTGAGTTGCAGTTTGCTCTTTTACGACTGTCTTCTGTGTTTAATAATTTCTTTGATTACTAAACTTTCCGTTGTGGAGAAGGAAGATTACTTTCATTATGCACAGGTTTCAACGCTCTAGTCAGTCAAATAAGATCTACCTCAGGATGGTCAGCATTCTCATTAGATGTTGCATTTTCATCGTAATTATGTCTGGCTTGCCGTTTGGTGCGAGGGTACATGAACAAACGATCTTCATGCGATATTTGTTAAGAATGTAATGCAAACAATCTGTGCCAACGGCATTTTGACACAAGATAGTAATAATGCACAGCAGACTAGTGTGGAAGGCATTATATAAAACACCTTTGACAATTTTTGTATAGATTAAATTCCAGATCACTTGATTTGGGGTTAAACATTACTTTGAAAGCTTGTTTGACGTATTAAGTGCAAGTTGCAGGGAACTACGCTAAAAGCTCTAATCGTGGAGGTTTGTACATGACTGGAGACAATCCCGATTCAAGTTACCCAATTCACGGAGCTGTGAAGGCAACTTCAATATCTTGACTTATTTAAATCAAATTTTACTTGTATTAATTAAACATTAGGGATAAAAAATGCATATTCACTTTTGTTTAATATTCAGATTCAAATCTGAGGATATGCCTTCTTTCTATATTTATGCACTGTTGGTGCTAAAGTGATCATTGCAGTACATTTTTAGATCATTTGACAGGAGCTTTAAATGATATGCACAGTCGGAAAGACTACAGAATGAAGTATATGATCATGGAAAATAAATGAACTTCAGGTTCAAAAAATGTTCAAATGTTTGTAGAGCTAATGGGACTTAACGACGGGGTCATCAGTCCCTAAACTTACAAACTACTTATGAACTACCTAATACTAAAAACGGCACAAATATCCATGCCCGAGGGGGGATTCGAACCCCGGACCGTAGTGGCCGTGCAGAACGTGACTGGCGTGCCGCAGGCCGCTCGGCCACCGCGGCCGGCGAACTTCAGGTAGCACATTAATTGCGGAAATGTGGGTTGACACTCACAAAGCACATTCTATGAACAGTTTATTGCCTGAGATATACACTGTCACATTAGGTGCCTAAATGGTTTCTTTTAACAAACTATACGCGTAAAACATACGAGGAAACGAATGTTTGTGGACTCATGCAAACGGATTCATACACTGAAGATTTAAGGTGGGAAGAAATTCGCCCAACACCGTACGGCAATAAAATCCCAACGGACTGACCAGCCATTAATAATTAATAGAACGCTGGCACTGATACTAAATGAAATTACAGATAATAAAATATTCACTCGCGTAATGGCATTAGCTGAGCACATGGTTTTCGAACAAAGGAAGATTGTGAAATAGCATAAAATTTGCAATTAAATTTACTCCTAAAAGCAGATTTATACAGACCACTCAGACTGACGTCATATCGCGAAATACAAAAAGCATGGTGCTTGAAGGCTTAATGAGCAACATATTGATCATATCACAAAGAAAAATTTAATGCAACATGTACTTTCAATAAGAGAAATAATTAAAATGAGACGAATTCACAATTACACACTCATTCACTTTATAACGAGAACATTCTAACAGCATGTCAACAACGTACAGTGGATTGTGTTTCAACAATATGCAATGGAACAAAGCAAGTTCGTGAACAAACTCATTCACTGCTTTAAATAGGGTAAAGTAAGGTATTTTCGCAGCATAGGCAATTTTTATTCTAAGCTCCTTGCTCAGACACCTTCCAGTGTAACGCTTTCAATTTTCGTCAAAAGATGACATATGTTCTTCTTGCGTTACGCGCCAAACTGGATCTCCCGCCTTCGGTAGGTTACAGTGTTAAAACAATTTATTTTTGCGTGCCGTGTTTCATTGAGGAAGCGGTCTGCTTCGTGCCGTTGTAGTTCTAAATGTATGTTAGAGTAACAAGGAGCAAGTAATATACAAAAAATCTGGGCCGCGGTAGGTAGCCGAGCGGTCTAAAGCGTCTCGCTACGGAGCGCGCGGTTGCTCGCCGTGGAGGTTCGAGTCCTCCCTGGGGCATGGGTGTGTGTGTGTGTGTGTGTGTGTGTGTGTGTGTGTGTGTGTTGTCCTTAGGTTAGTTTACCTAGGTTTAAGTGGTTTGTAAGCTACGGACTGACGACCATGCAGTTTGGTCCGATAGATTTACAAAAAACTGGTGCATCATGGACACAATGCTCTTTTTGCTTAACTCCATACCACGACAGTTGCCAAAAACAATCGACAAAGGAAGCTATCTACATGTGTTATAATTGTAGTGAAAATTCTGATTCTGAGGATGACGACTGATTTAATATAGTGAATTGCCTATTACCTTACCTACCGCAAAATTGCGTATGCATGTATGGACCTAGTTTGTATCCACTTGTTAACAGCACCAATAATGCAATACTTTTGTAAAATATTGCACATATATGTAGCTATTTAATAAAATTGTTCCAAACAAGTTTTCCTATTTTAGTCTATTGAAATATTACTTATTATTTCAAATACTGCAAAATTACCTTACTTAACCCTACACAATGTGCGTCTGAAAAGTTCGGTAAGTGGTCACATTTTTGGATACGGCACAGGCGAAGATGAGGTGCCCGCGCATAAACATTGAGGGACATGTGAAGAAGCGCCCCCTATCGTGTAAAGCACTGCAGTGCTGCCACCCAGCTAACAGGGTCAGTGTGAGAACTCGTCATTTCATCATGGAGCGAAAAATGGAACATACTGTAAAATTGGTCATACTGTCAAGGGTGAAGTTTACGAGGGACTTTTGAAACGGCTGCTGCAACGCATACGGCGGGTTCGGCCAGAACTGTACCAAAGGGTACAGTGGAATTTCCTGCACGACAATGCCCGTCCGCACAGTGCGATCCGCGTGCTCAAGTTTTTCGCTAGACGCGAGGTCACTGTGCTGCCATACCCTCATTATGGCAGATTTCTTTCTGTTCCTCACCTTAAATTAGTCAAGAACGCGTGACCTCAGTGCTTCGAACGATTCTACAAGAAGCGCTTGCTGACAGTTACCAATAGCTGTACAACAGTTGCCAGAAGTGTATTGCATCCAATGACGATTAGTTTGAAGGTCAGTAAAGGTATTTAGTTTGTAACCCTCCTTTGCTATATTTCCTGAGACAATTCAGCAGCCGGCCGCAGTGGCCGAGTGGTCTGCGGCGTGCCAGTCACGGTCTGCACGGCCGCTGCGGTCGTGGGTTCGAATCCCCCTTAGGACATGGATGTTTGTGCCTTAAGCTAGTACATAAGTAGTTTGTAAGTTTAGGGACTGATGGCCCCGTAGTTAAGTCCCATAACCTCTACAAACATTTGAATATTTTGAGACTTAAAGAGAAGCTCGATAAACATTATAGTGACTCTGCACCTTCGATTAGAACAGTTTATATGTGGTTTCAAAATTTTTTGTAGTGGCCATATGTGCACAATTCACCAAACTTTTCAGACCACCTTATATAATAGAGCGGGGTTTCGGCAGTCAGTGGAAGGAAATGTAACGAACATTCATATGTTTCATCATAATTCCAACATAGTAGTGTTTCCTCAAATATAGTGGGTGCGTCAAAAATGAATACACACTTTGAAGCGTCAGAAAATTTATTTCCCGTTCTACAATGTTAAATTTCTGGAAATGGAAAGCTTAAAGTCCAATTTGAAAAATAATTGTACTTTGAAAATGTGATTAATGTTGAAACAGGTGGCCTTCAGCATCAGTACATTTCTGAGTATGAGTCACCACTGATTCCGTACATCGTACCAAAGGAGATTTCTGCGCACACCGCTTGAATCTCATTCCAAAGTGTGTCCAGGTTACGTGCTTTACGTTTGTGCACCTCATCTTTTACTGTGTCCCATAAGAATAAATCCAGCGGCGTGAGGTCTGGAGAGCGTGCAGGAAACTGGCCTGGCACATTGTGATGGCATGCTCGTACGTCCCTATGATACTGCGGCGGGGCGCCATCTTGCTGCAAATAAAACTTATCATTACCGTATAATGCACGAATGGCAGGGAATATGGAGTCAGCAGGCATTGTAAGTTTCTCCAGTAACAGTACCTTCAAAGTGGGAAGGCCCAATGAGTCTCCCTGCAGACAAACCACATACATTTACACGAGGCAAATTCACAGCCTTTTCAACTGTAATGTGAGGATTATCTTCAGCCCAGTGCCAATTGACAATTCTATTGAGTTTGAATTGTGCTTCATCCGACCAAATTATGCTACCCATAAATCTCGGTTCACGTCTCACCATCTCCTGAACCCATTCACAGAATTCTAACCTTCGATCTGGATCGTCGTCACTTAGCTGCTGCACCAGCCTTGGAAGGTACACACGAAACCTGCCTTTCTACAGATTGCGTAGCACACTAATAGCAGTTACATGTGCCTCTTGCCTTAAAGATTTTTGAGGCGAACGCTAAAACAGTTCCAAGACTGCAGTTGTGGAATCATCACTTGTAGCTGTACGAGGTCGCCCTGATCGAACTTTATGCACATCACACACTGTTCCATGAATTTCGGATTTGTCTCGTGTAATTGTTAACCTTGAAGGTGGTTCTGTACTATACTCACTTCTTCACTGTCTTCGAACCGCAGCTATATTCTCAAACTTCCGGTACCACTTATAATTATATGTTTCTGCGCTTCAAAGCACAAACGCATGTCCGCCATGTTGAAGTTACTTCCTTGCACAGCTGCCACCTGTTGAAGAAACATAACTTTGTCACAGATATTTAACCTTGTAAAACAGGAAATAATTTTTCTATGAAAGTTCAAAGAGTGTATACATTTTTTGACGCACCGTGTATATTTCACCCTCAAGTCATACAGAGAATCGGTTTACAAAGAAAGAAGCCAGAAGATTTTAATATATTAGGCTATTTCACAATATTAGGAAACTTTTCAGACGCACCTTGTATGATGTATCATGAAATAAAACTTTTAGTTAGCCTGAATACTTACATATCAACAAAAAGTACGTCTGTGTAAAGAGCTGAGGATATGACAGAAACCTTTTTGTCTTTGTCGAACTACCTAAGGTTCGTCAAACTGTTACCACAACTGAAGGAAGCACTATTTTTCTATGACTGTGTTATGGAAGAGGGGACAGAGAGAAAATGACATAGACGTGTTAGCTCCTCATATTATAAAACAGAATTGTAGGCCATCTAGGAAACCATAGTTACGGTGTACATCCATAAACGTTTCATAAATTATAGCCGGCCGCGGTGACCGTGTACCAGTTTCTTGCTAAAAATTGCTAAATGTTTGTAAATCTATCGGACCAAACTGCGTAGTCATCAGTCCGTAGCTTACAGACTACTTACACTAAGGTAAACTAACCTAAGAACAACACACGCACACCCCAGAGAGGACTCGAACCTCTGACGGTTAGCAACCGTGCGTTCCGCAGCGATGCGCTTTAGATCGATCGGCTACTCCACCGCGGCACCAGTTTCTTTGGTTTCTTCAGTATATACAGGTTGTATCTGAAATGTTACCACAAATGGATACCACGCAAGACACTTGTCTGAAGTGTGTCTGGACGTATCAGGGGTCCCATTTCACTCCAACGGCTCAGGCCCCCACACCATTACAAAGCGTCCACCAGAATGAACAGTACCCTATTGACATGAAGGGTCGATGGACTCATGAGGTTGTCTCCATACCCGTACACGCCTATCCAATCGATACTATTGTAGAGGAGACTCGTCAGATCAGCTAACAAGTTTTTCAGTCAGTAGAATGTCGGTGTTGACGAGCCCAAGCGAGACGTAAAGCTTTGTGGACCTTCGGTCCGAAACCTCATATAGATGACAGTACAGAAAGACTATAGAAATTGTAAAACATCCCAATAATTTCAATAGGATGGAGGAAGGCGCGATACTAAATGAAATCTGGATTCCGGTGTTGAAGAACAAATGTAACAGTCTTCCACCATGGGACGATATTAACGGACGACGGCAATCGGCAACAGCGAATTGCGTGCGCATATAAAAAACATCTGCCGTCACACCTGTGTGCATGGCCTCGTAAACGGAGTTTGGCTTCAGTCAGTAGCGAGCCTGAGTATGCATCGGACTTGAAAATGTCCTCCGCAGTTGAGGACGAAACGTTGCGTTTGAATACTAAATCCTTAGACCACGGCATAATAGCCCGGAAATTTATAGTAATTTTGACCTTTCCGGCCGTGAAACTTTACATTTTACAATACGGGTTGAAGTGTTGTAACAATAATTTGACGTTACAAAAAGTGCTCGAATGTACGCCCTCGTGCAACGACGGTGCAGTGATGGTCGCACTATTTCAAACAGTCCTGCCAAGGTGGATTTTGCGTCGGAGGGTGCCATAATTCGCTCTATCAGCTCTTCGTCAGTCTCGATGGGTGTTTCATAGACAACAGATTTTAGTTGGCCCCAGAAGGAGAAATGAGTGGGACGCGCAGGCCATGCCACGGCCCACTGCGCCCTAGCCATTCTTCACCAAAGGTTTTATGCAAGTGCATTCGATTTGCGCTGCTGTGGAGTGGCCGAGCCTTTCAAATTGTTGAAATTTTTGTAAATCTATGGAACTTAACTGCGTGGTCATCAGTCCCTAAACTTACAAACTACTTATAAACTACCTTATACTAAAGACGGCACAAACATCCTTGCCCAAGGGGGTTCGAACCCCCGACGCGGGAGGCCTCGCGATCCGCATCGTGGCGCTCCAGAGCGCTCGGCTGCTCCCGCGCGGATGGTTATTAGGCACTAGGTTACAAACTACTGAAACTAAGTTAAAGTAATCTAAGGACTACAAATTCATGCATGTACGATAGAGGACTCGAACCTCTGACGGCGCACGGCCGCGCGCACCTTTTGGCACGGCGCCTCAGCCTAGCGCCTAGGCTGCGGACGGCGCCGCTGCTCGCCGTCAGAGTTTCGAGTCCTCCCTCGGGCATGCGTGTATTTGTTGTCATAAAGCCTTCGGCACACGGAGCGTCTATCTGAACGTGTGTGGTCAACGAGCCGAGTCCAGCGTGCGGCTGAACGCTCGGAGATGACGCGACTTGTGCATACGAGAAGTGTGCCTCAGCGAGCTACACACGACTGCAGCGCGCTCCAGTGATAGTTGTCGGCGGCATCAGGTTCTGGAATCTCTGTTTAAGAAATTAAGAGAGTGGAATCCCTGCTTTACCTCTATTCAATCGATTATTTCCGCACTTTTGCATATGTTTGTTACGTTCTGTGGTATAGGCCGCCATAATTAACAATCTATGAACATAAGACTCTTATAAAAGTTGCATGTTATGTCAATAAGTGCAGCGAATTATAAAAGTTTCAAGACAAATTGTGCGATATATATTTAGAAAAGGCCTTCATATGAGGCTAACATCATTGCAACAGTCTCGCTTTTTAGTAAAACTTAAAGGTCATTATTTTGCATCCCATCCTCGTCGCCACTTTTGTGTCTCGATGCCGCCGGTTGTCCTAGGTGTCGGTGGCCGAGTAGAGAGAGACCGACCCGGGGAAATAGAATGCACGCGTGTGCGGGTACGGAGTCTGAGGTGACCAGCCAGCGGGACAGCAGAAACTAGAAACACTAAGCTAGATTAGAACAAGATATATATTTCGTAGAGATAGTACAATACTTAACTTTGTTAACTGAAGACTAGCTGAATGCAGATACATAGCTGAACGAGATAGAGGCCTGCCTACTGATGAGTCCTAGAGCTTGTCCTAATGCCAAGTGGCCGATGCAGTTCAGTGGTGGCCACGAGCGGGGTTGCAGCAGAGGGCGCTCGTGGCCGACGTTGTAAGAACTCCGCGCCGTGCTTGCGTGGCGGCGCGCGGCGAAAGTACGTGGCGCGCGGACTTCACACTTGTGCGACACCACACATTCTTCCACGGTCAATGTTACTATTCAGTAGAAGAATGTTACGAACGTGTAAAATGCAAAACGTGAAAGGAGAAAGTGCATGTTTTACTCTAAGTAAGGTGCAAACTGTTCTGTTCATAAAACGAATCCAACAAACTCATTACTGAGAGAATGTACACTTCTGTCTACATAGCATTAAATATTATGAAGTATGCTTCTATAAAATTTATAGTAAAGTCTTTGAGTCTATCAGAAAACCCAAATTAAAAGAAAAAAAATTGTTTCTAAGCAGCCTTCCACTTCACACTCCGTGACGTTGCTGACTACGCTACGGCCACAAACATATCCACCTCTTCTCAATGAAGGTATTACACGTGTTGTATATACTACTGATTATAGATATATGTCGGTTGCTGACATGTAATTACTACAAATGATGTGAAGAAGAATTGGTGTTGATCGATCTTAAGTCCGCCTTACCTTGAAACGCCAGATTACCGTAATACGGAAACTTTTTAACCACATATAAGACGTTTCCAGTTATTTATTCCAACAAATAGTACCTCTAATTATCGGTTTTTGAGAGATTCTCAGTTTACTCAGTTACGTTTACTTGCTATGAAACGACACAGCCGGCCGCGGTGGCCGAGGAGACTGAGGCGCTCCAGTCACGGTCTGCACGGCCACTACGGTCGGGGGTTCGAATCCCTCCTCGGGCATGGATATTTGTGCCGTCTTAGTTCGTAAGTAGTTCATAAGTTTAGGGACTGATGACCCCGTAGTTAAGTCCCATAGACTATACAAACATTTGAACATTTTTGAAACGTCACACATTCATAAAATCTAAGTTATATACATAAAAACCATGAAATACGACGGCCAATACGGAGTCTTCATCAATCTCTACGAAAAAGAGCTGCCCCTCTCTCCGGATAGCCACGTGGTGTGACGTCGGTGGCGTCCTCCCACCTTATTGGTGATCGTTCAGAAGCACGTTGAGAATATCTGGCATGCTTGATACTGCCTGACACGTTGGGAAAGCCTCGCCAACGTGTGGTTCGCTCGTTGTGACGTCGGAAACTCGCCACGTTGGCCACACTCGTTCATACACGTTTCGTCTGCCGACGGCTTTAGCATAAGTTTAAGTAGTTTGCCAGCCTAAGGACTGAGAACCATAGTTAACTTTTTGATTCGCACTGCACTTGCAACGTACACAGATACACCGTGTTGGTACCACATTTTCTGTCGTTCCGTACCCTTTCATCTGAACACCCCTCGTATATATCTCTGAATGATCGTTCGGACACGTGCGAAACGGTAATCGATAAAATGCAGTGAGAAATGAGTAAAAATAGGCAGAGGCGCTACGTCAGGAGTATGTAGATAAGTTGAAAACATGCGTCTGACCGCAGGCGTGCTAGGGTAATCCGCGCAGATGTGATGTTTACTGTGACTGAGTGACGTAGTGGACAGTGCGAGTGCCTAGTAGTCAGACGGCCGGGTTTCAAATCCCAGCCCCATTCAGTTTCCACTGGCAGTTGCGTCGTAAATTCCTTTGTGTCTCAATATTAATTAAAGCCAGTAGTACCAACGGTTAGGCCGGTAACGAACTAGGCAGCCAGGCTGCGGCAGCCAAAATATTGAGCAGCCAGTTGGTAGCAGCCAGTGTTGGCAGCCAATCGGCCGAGCGACATGGACCTGGAAGATGCGATAATCGTTTGGCATTCTGGCAAATAAATGGAGAATTTTTCATCGCCCAATGGATGTTCGGGAAGAATTTGCAATTGCCATAATAAAAACATGCTGTGTTTTACATAACTATGTGCGAGAAAGATGGCTACAAATTTGAAGACACACTGTATGTCCCTCCTGAACTGGAAGTTTCCCCAGGTCCTGCAACAGCAGGGTGCCGTTCATCAGCATCAGCATATAAAGATTTATTTGCGGATTACTTTACGAATGAAAATCCGCCGGAATGGCAAAACAGAATTGTATTGGGGTAGTAATTACATATTATGTGTGTAACTATTGTTGTTTCCATTTGAATTAGTGTGTATTAAGTGTACAATGAAACCATCTTCGCCGCGGTGGAGTAGCTGAGCGATCTAAAGCACCTCGCTGCGGAGCGCGCGGTTGCTCGCCGTGGAGGTTCGAGTCCTCCCTGGGGCATGGGTGTGTCTGTTCGTCCGTAGGTTAGTTTACCTAGGTTTAAGTAGTTTCTAATCTACGGACTGATGACCACGCAGTTTGGTCCGATAGATTTACAAAAATTTGAACATTTTTTATATGTAATTTCATTATTTTCAGACATGTTCTCCTCACACATTACATTTGCGATTTCCTCCCACCTCCATCTCTTCGTATCACGATCACTATATTGCTCACGAGACACATCCCAGATTTCTTTTCGTCTTTGAATGTCATGAATAAATTTCTCTGTGTCGAACGTCATGACAATTTGGATACAAGGTCTGCCTGCTTGGTCAAGTGCGCGGAGATTGCCGGCAGCCACACGCGTTCACTGCGTGGCTCGCTGTTGGCACTGTTGTTGTTTTAATAATAGAGATGTGATTGCTTATCGGACATTTCAAGTGTTTGAAGTGTATAATAAGGATATGGGTAAATCGTATTACTCTTGTAACATGCCATTTGTTGTTAGAACTCGTAATCATCGTAGAGTTAACGAACAGGAAGGCGTCGCTATTTGGATTAATAGGGCCCGCAGCCAGCCAGCTGGCTGTCACTGCCGTGCAGTCGGCCGCGTTTTGATGGCTGCCGCAGCCACCAATTGCTGGCTGCCCAGTGTTTATAGCGGCCTGCCGTCTACCACCACTGTTTCATTGGCTGCCGCAGACTGGCTGCCTAGTGCGTTACCGGCCTTAATGTTTCTCAGTACAAGTTGGCAGTAGTGGGCTGGTAACAAGTGGTGTAGGATGGACTGGATGCGAACGTGAGGTGCGTTATTGCTTCCGCTCGCCCGCACGGCACCTGGCGGACAGCCTGGGCAGAGCTTTGGTAGTGTGCTAACGCGTGGCCGCAGACGTGCCTCATCGCGGCGTGTGTCGCGGCCAGAGTCCATTCCGGCGCTTTACGACCCCTTCCCGGTTGTGTCGCCGGCGGTCGTAACCTTGGCCGCGCGTGCGGCTGTGCGGCCTGGGAGGTCTGCCGCAGTCGAGAGTCCGATGGCTGGGGCCGCCGCCGGGGTCAGCGCTGCGACGTGGCGGGCTCAGCCGGTTGCATCTGCTCGAGGCTGTCGCAAAAATATCGCGTAGCCGGAGACATTTCTGTGAGTGTCGCTGATGTAATCTACAAGGGGCGTTTGAAAAGTCCGTGCAAAAATAAAAACTACTGACCTATTTGGGGAAAATAGGGCATCTGGATATAGACGGGCATGCGCATCAATTTCTGCTATAGCTGTAGCTCCAAATTCAAATGTTTGTTAAGCTTATGGGACTTAACTACGGGGTCATCAGTCCCTAAACTTACAAACTACTTATGAACTACTTACGAACTAAGACGGCACAGATATCCATGCCCGAGGGGGGATTCGAACCCCCGACCGTAGTGGCCGTGAAGACCGTGACTGGAGCGCCTCAGTCCCCTCGGTCACCGCGGCCGGCGCGGCAGCTCCCGCCGCCATTTTAGTTCCAAGCGATGATAGCGTGACCATCTGAAAAGCCGAGTTTTTCCGCTGTTATTGCTTTGAAATATCGCTTGCTTAATTTCATGGATCAAAAACAAAATATATATTGGAAAAGGCGTGGGAATCGGAACAGGTTCCGTCTGACTGGACGAAAGCGGTAATCACGCCAATTTTCAAACATGGAAACAGAAAAGATTGCAACAACTATCGAGGTATCTCTTTAATTAGCGTTGTAGGCAAAATATTCTCAGGTATTTTTGAAAGGAGAGTGCGAGTATTAATTGAGGACAAGTTAGATGAAAATCAGTGTGGGTTTAGGCCTCTTAGAGACTGTCAGGACCAGATCTTTAGCCTACGGCAGGTAATGAAAAAGTGCAATGAGTGGAACAGGGAATTGTATCTATGTTTCATAGATCTGGGCCGCGGTGGAGTAGCCGCGCGGTCTAAAGCGTCTCGCTGCGGATTGCATGGTTGCTCGCCGTGAAGGTTCGAGTCCTCCCTGGTGCATGGGTGTGTGTGTTTGTCCTTAGGTTAGTTTACCTAGGTTTAAGTAGTTTGTAAGCTACGGACTGATGACCACGCAGTTTGTTCCGATAGATTTACAGACATTTGAACATAGATCTGTAAAAGGCTTATGACCGTGTTCCTAGGAGGAAGCTACTGTCAGTTCTTCAAGGTTATGGTATAGGAGGCAAACTGTTGCAGGCAATTAAAGTGCTTTACGTAGACTGTCAGTCAGCAGTTAGAGTAGGTGGCAAATTAAGCTCATGGTTCAGGGTAGTTTCAGGGGTAAGACGAGGCTGTAATCTGTCACCACTGTTCTTCACACTATTCATGGATCATATGTTGAAAACAGTAGAGTGGCAGGGCGAGATTAAAATAGGTCAAAACAAAATAAGCAGTCTCGCATATGCGGATGACTTGGTTGTAATGGCAGATTCGATTGCAAACTAATATTTCAGAGCCCGATCAGAGGTGCAGGGATTATGATATGAAGATCAGCACCTCCAAAACGAAAGTAATGTCTGTGGGAAAGAGATTCAAACAGATTGAGTGCCAGATAGGAGGAACAAAGTTAGAACAAGTAGACAGTTTCAAGTACCTGGGATGTATTTTCTCACAGGATGGCTACATAGAGAAAGAACTGGAATCGAGGTGCAGCAAAGCTAATTCAGTGAGTGCTCAGCTAAGATCTACTCTGTTCTGCAAGAAGGAAGGAAGTACCAAGACCAAGTTAGCAGTGCACCGCTCTATCTTTCGACCAACTTTGTTGTATGGGAGTGAAAGTTGAGCGGATACAGGTTACTTTATTCATAAGGTAGAGGTTACAGATATGAAAGTAGCAAGAATGATTGCAGGTACCAATAGATGGGAACAATGGCAGGAGGGTGTCCACAATGAGGAAATCAAAGAAAAGCTGGGAATGAACACCATAGATGAAGCAGTTAGAGCGAACAGACTGAGATGGTGGGTCATGTTACACGCATGGAAGAAGCAAGGTTACCTAAGAGACTCATTAGCTCGTCAGTGGAGGTTAAGAGGAGTCGAGGTAGACCAAGAAGAAAGTACTTAGATTCGGTGCAAAATGATTTTGAAGTAAAAGGCATAAAATCAGATGAGGCATCAATGTTAGCATTGAATAGGGGATCATGGTGGAATTTTATTAGAGGTACTATGCTCCAGACTGAACGCTGAAAGGCATAATCAGTCTCTAATGATGATGATGATGATGATAAAAATTTCTCTTCGTAATAAATTATTGTAATATGGTTTCACAAATAGTTAAATATGTTTTCTGGTATTTGCCCTCCTGGGTGTGTATTATGAGCAACTTTTACGCATTCGACAGCTCAATTTTACGGGATACCAGATGCACTTCCAAATGTGCGCTTTAGTTTAATTTAATACATTCTGTGTGCAAAAATCAAGCAAATGTATCGATTATCATCCAAGGCGAAGGTAAAGCATTTTCACAAGTTATAGTTTCAAAACACTTTTCAGCTAATGGAATTTTAACAGCTATCAGGACTTTAATAAAATTCAGTCTGTGATAAAATTGGTCAATTTTACTTACGACTTCGGCGGCGTAGAGCGCTGATGTTGGCAACGACCTTTCAATGCTCTTTTAAAACTCGAATAGCTAGAATGAGAGAAAATAGTTTTTCATGTTTACCAACTTATTGTATGTACCCTTGTCCGGTCAGTTAATTATCCTCGTAAAATGAACATTTTGTTGCGAGCAGGAATTAAAACTAACATCGCAGTAGCTGTAACTAAAATTAACATCGCAGTAGCTTCAAACATCGTTATGAGCCATATGAGCCATTATAACTAGTAGAAAACAGTGTGCATCATTTAAAAGTAATTAGTACTGTTATTATCTTAATGTTGATACTGTTTGTTATCGCCTACGTATATATGAATAAAAGTCTGTAACAGTAGTTCGGAACCTTCGCTAAAAAGGACACGTCATTTACAACGTGTAAGAATTGTGCATAACTACAAATTAATTAACCCAACTCGCATAGTTTTTAAGACCTTGTCACGATGACAGTTTATTAACTATATTTTACGCCTTTCGAAATCCATTGCAAACGAAAAAAAAAAAAAAAAAAAAAAAAAAAAAAAAAAAAAAAAAAAAAAAAAAAACACGAAAACCTATTTCTGAACGATTTGAACAATTCGGAGCTACACAGTCCACTATACTGAAAGCGTAATGACTACCATATTCTACTATCGCGCTTAGAGCCGAAGGAACAAAAATGGCGGATGCGCATGCCCGTCTATATACAGGTGCCCTAGGGGAAAACCATTTTTATTTTTCGACATAGTCCCCTTTTAGACTTACACATTTCGCCCAACTCTGTCCCAATTTGTTGATCCCTTCCGAATAATAGGAATTGTCCAAGACTGCAAAATAGCTATTAGTTTATGCAATCACCTCGTCGTTTGAATGGAATGTTCGTCCCGCCAGCTGTTTCTTCAAATTGGGAAACAAACAGTAGTACGAGGGAGCCAAGTCTGGAGAACAGGGGGGGGGAGGCATGTGAAACGAGTTGGAATCCTATTTCCAATAATTTTGCAACCACAGCTGCTTAGGTGTGTAATGGTGCATTGTCGTGATGGAAAAGGACTTTTTTGTGGGCCAATCGCCCGCGTTTTTCATGCAGCTCGGTTTTCAAACGGTCTAATAAAGATGAATAATATGCACCTGTAATAGTTTTACCCTGATAGTCGATGAGGATTATCCCTTGCGAATCTCAAAACACCTTCGCCATAACCTTTCCGGCCGAAGGACCGGTCTTCGCGTTTTTGGTGCAGATTCTCCCTTGGTAACCAAATGTTTAGATTGATCAAATCAAATTTTGTTAAGCTTATGGGAGTTAACTGCGGGATCATCAGTCCCTAAACTTACAAACTACTTATGAACTACTTACGAACTAGGACGGCACAAATATCCATGCCCGAGGGGGGGATTCGAGCCCCGGACCGTAGTGGCCGTGCAGACCGTGACTGAAGCGCCTCAGTCCCCGCGGCCACCGCGGCCGGCTTTAGATTGATCATTGGTCTCAGGAGTACAGTAATGTATCCAAGTTTCATCCACAGTGACGAAACGACGCTTAAAGTCCTGCGGATTCTTCCTGAACAGCTTGCAAACCTTCATTGCAAGACTTCACACTGTGAGGATACAGGGTTTTAGCTGAGTAACCTCTTTAGTACGTTTTGGTCGAACAATAGTTATCGTTGGCGTGCAGCGATAGCTGCTGGGCGACAATGCTTAGATTTGAACGTTTCTTGTTTGTTGGCCCGTGTGCGGCACAGGGTTGCCAGGTGTGGCGATTTTTCGCATTCTTGGCTATCTTTTTTTTTATAATAGTAGCCATTCTAGCAATCTGGCGACTGGCGATTAAATTTGGCTATTAAAGGAATTGGTTGGCGACTTAATGGCTATTTTATTTTACTTCAAATACAACGAATGTAAAGCAATCACTCTTTAGACATTGCGTGCCGCGGTGGAGTAGCCGAGCGGTCTAAAGCGTCTCGCTGCGGAGCGCGCGGTTGCTCGCCGTGGAGGTTCGAGTCCTCCCTGGGGCATGGGTGTGTGTGTTTGTCCTTAGGTTAGTTTACCTAGGTTTAAGTAGTTTGTAAGCTACGGACTGATGACCAGATAGATTTACAAACATTTGAACATTAGACATTGCGTGAATGATGTCGGCTAAACTTCGGTAGAATGCTGGAGAAATGTAATCAACCTACACAAGTTAGCACAAATGTTTTCAAGTATCATGGATGTGTGGAAGTGTGTGACAGAGATGTAAACAAATTCAGCTTACAGACTCTTGAAGATAGACGTAAACTACCTCATGTACCCTACTTACGATGGTTCGAGAACAGGCTTTAAAGGATCTCTCGAAGTATACTACAACACCGTTTGTATGGCTCCCGCTGAGAACATGAGGATAAGGTTATATAAATTACAGAATGCAAGGAGGCATTCAAACAGTAATTTTTTCCGTGTTCCACACGTTAACATAACAGAAATTCGTAACAACTGCTACTGTGAAGGGAGCCCTTGGCTACGCACTTCACAGTGGTTAACAATGGTTTGTAGAGTATAAATGTCGATGGAGAACACGCGGTGATTTCCCAGTCGTTCTAATGGCTGATTTTTCAGTGTAGTGTCATGACTACTTATTATGAATTATAGTTCATCTCACCTCAAAGTATGGATTGCTTAGTGCATTATTATAAATTACCTCACCTCATAATGTTGTAATGCTTTTTTGTGTATTAAAGAAATGTTTGAAAGATTCAATAACTCTATTTAACATCTGTAAATATTTGTTTTTAAGAAGATAAAAGTGATTGGTAATCGAAACTATGAATTGAGGTTATCCATTGTGTAAGTTTGATAGAATGATTCTTGAACAGTTTTGTGTTGTAATTTTTGTACGTTATGAAATTAATAAATCTGATAGTTAAATGTAACTGAATTTCCGGAGTCTCTCTATTATATTTACAATGTGACAATATTTTAACTGGCCTCATTGTCAGTTGGTGGTGTGTCTGGGTTCAGTTCTTGGATAGACTCAGATAAATGTTTCTGCGAAGTATGAGTTTCCTTGGAAAGTTCAAATGTTCAAATGTTTGTAAAGCTTATGGGACTTAACTACGGGGTCATCAGTCCCTAAACTTACAAACTACTTATGAACTACTTACGAACTAGGACGGCACAAATATCCATGCCCGAGGGGGGATTCGAACCCCCGACCGTAGTTGCCGTGCAGACCGTGACTGAAGCGCCTCAGTCTCCTCGGCCACCGCGGCCGGCTGGAAAGTTCAGTCTGATGTCTGTGAATGTGAGAGTACTCAGTACTCAGTAACCAGCTTACTCCCTCAATTTCAGAATTATTATTGTCGAGTAACATGCCATAACTACCAGAGCATAATAATGTTAACAGATTAATGGTTGCGATATTTGGATATTTTTACTGATGAAAAGATGGTTATATTTTGGCATTTTATTGATGAAAAGATGGGGATATTTTGGCTACTATTTGTTTAAAATTTGGCGACAGAGTGATGGAAAAACCTGGCAACTCTGGTGCGGCAGTCTCCCGCCGACCGCAGAGCGAAGCAGTAGCATGTCGACAGTGAGACCGTAACCCGCGTTTAGCTGTGGCTATAGTTTTTCCCATCAGTCGTATCGCATATGAGTTTCGGTTGCAGTTGTGTATTGAAATGTTTGAGTGTTGACTTGTAGACATTATCGTAGTGGCACGCGGTTATTTAATCAGTGTGTTTAAAGAAAGAGTTATTAACATTTGTTGTTTCGTAATAAAGGAAGGTAACAAATTTTATTGTTATGGGTAATTCTCCGCATCCCATACCGTCAAACCATTAGAACAATAATTAAGGATTAATTAAACAGCAAAAAGAATATAACGGCACCTTCGCCCATCGAGGATTAGGTGGTCGCAGCTGTGTCGTTATAACACGATTTCAGTTTTGGTCAAGCGTAAGCAATCGCGGCACCCATCTTATGAATAGCTTTCTCATGTTCAAAAGTGTATGCAAGATATTACATATCCGCTCATTCTAGATGCCCACAGCGCTAGCAATCTCACGCACCTTAACTCTTCTATCATCCATCACCATATCATATCATCCATCACTCCACAGAGCGCCCAGAACGTTCAGCGTCACTTGTGCACATATGGCCACTCCAAAAACTTTGAAACCTCATAAAAACTGTTCTAATCGAAGGTGCAGAGTCACTATAATTTATCAAGCTTTTCTTTAGTCTCAAAACGTTCAAATGTTTGTAAAGCTTATGGGTCATCAAACTGCAAGGGTAATGGGTCCTTAGATTTACGAACTATTTAAACCAGCTTACAAAGGAGGACTCCAACCTCCGACGGGAATGGTCGCGCATTTCGCGACGTGGTGTCCCAGAGTGCACCGCCATTACCGTGCAGTACGTGGGGCGGAGGGACGCTGGGGGGGGGGGGGGGGTAGTATTTCGCTAATACACAAGATTTACGAGAACCAGCGACGATACTGGATGTTCAAGTTACACGACAACGCTCGCTCACAAACAACCAATATCGTCAAACAGTCCCTGGCCAAAAAGGGGGTGGTGCAAATTGAACATCCACCATACTCGCTGGATCTCAGTCGTCCAGACTTCTGCCTATTCACATGACTCAAACTCGCTTTGAAAAGAAAGAGATTTGACGATATTCCTGACATGCAACGAAATGTGACGATGCTTTTAACACCATCCCAAAGGAAGATATATTACAAACCCAGCAGTTCGTAGTTATGGGATGTGACTATTTCGAAGAACAGTAAGGTAACTGTACTTCAGAGTTCGTCTACGTTAATGTTACAGGACTATTCACCGAACTTAATTTTCAGAACTTTGTACGTACACTGAATACATACGAGGGGCGTCTGAAAAGTCAGTGCAGAGTCCGAGAAATGGAACCACTGGCACGTATCGAGGTCATGTTTAGGTACTAGCATCTTCCCGAAGAACGCACACCAATTTTCAACCATACTGATCTATTTCTTTATGTTAGGCATCTGAGCGATTGTCAAAGAATGTACGAAAAAGAATTTCGTGTGGTGATTAAACATTACTTTATGAAAGGCAAAACGCCTCGCGGTGGAGCGACCGAGCGCATTGAGGCGCTATGCTACGATGCGCGAGGCCGTTCCCCGTTGGGTTCGAGCATGGATGTTTGTATCGTCTTTAGTACAAGGTAGTTCATAAGTAGTTTGTACGTTTAGGACTTATGACGCCGCAGTTAAGTTCCTTAAGCTTAACAAACGTTTAAATAATATTGATTGGAATACATTCTTTCAAATTCTGAAATCTGCAAAAATATAGTAACGGAAGGTTATTTACAACTTGTACATAAACCAGACAGCAGTTATCAGAGTTGAAGGGCATGAAAGGGATACAGTGATAGGGAAGAGAGTAAGACAGGATTGTAGCCTTTCTCCAATGTTACTGAATTTGAACATTGAGCCAACTACAAAGGAAAGCAAGAAGAAATTTAACGAAGGAAATCGAATTCAGAGTGAAGAAATTTAAAAAATTGCGTTTTGCTGATGACATTGTAATTCTGTCAGAGGTAGCAAAGGATCTGGAAGAGCAGTTGAGCGGAATGGACGCTGTGTTGAAAGGTTCGTATAAGATGAACATTAACAAGAGTAAAATAAATGTATTGGAGTACAGTCTAAGAAAATCAGGCGACGTTGAAGGAATTAGATTAGGTAACGAAACAATAGAGGTGGTAGACGAGTTTTGTTACTTGGGCAGTAAAATAACACACGGTGGTCGTAGTACAGAGGATATAAAATGTAGATTGGTAATTGAAAGTGTGGTGTCGCACAAGTCTGAAGTGCGCACCACGGACTTTCGCCGCGTCTCGTCATGCAAGCACGGCGCGGCGTTCTTAAGACGTCAGCCACGAGCGTCCTCTACTGCAACCACGCTCGTGATCGCCACTGAACTGTATCGCCCACTCGGCAATAGGACAGGCACTAGAAGAGTCTCTCATCAGTAGGCAGGCCTCTACCTAGTAACTAGTCTGCAGTCATAAAACTTGTAAAAGTTAAGTATTGTAAAGTTTCTACGATATACATATCTTATACTAGTCTACCTTAGTGTTTCTAGTTTCTGCTGTCCCCCTGGCTGGTCACCTCAGACTCCGTACCCGCACACGCGTGCATCCTACTTCCCTGTGTCGGTCTCACTCCACTCGGCCACCGACACCTAGGACAAACGGTGGCAACGAGACACAAAAGGAGGAAAGCGTTTTTTGAGAAAGAGAAATTTGTTAACACCGAATATTAATTTGAGCGTAAGGAAGTCCTTTGTGAAGGAATTTGTGTAGAGTGTTGCCTTGTATGGGAGTGAAATATGGATGATAAACAGTGCGGACAGGAAGAGGGTAGAGACTTTTGAAATGTGGTGCTACAGAACAGTGCTGAAGATTAAGGGCTCAATTGGTAGGACATCAATTGGTAGATATCAAGGAATTGTGAATTTAGCGTTGGAGGGAAGTGTGTGGGGTAAGAATCGCAGAGAGAGACCAACAGACGCATATAGTAAGCAGATTCAAATGGATGTAGGTTGCCGTTCTTATGAGGAGATGAAGAGGCTGTATCAAGCCAGTCTCCTGACGGAAATGTTGTAATGGTTGTTAAGCTTATGGGACTTAACTACGGGGTCATCAGTCCCTAAACTTACAAACTACTTATGAACTACTTACGAACTAGGACGGCACAAATATCCATGCCCGAGGGGGGATTCGAACCCCCCGACCGTAGTGGCCGTGCAGACCGTGACTGGAGCGCCTCAGTCTCCTCGGCCACCGCGGCCGGCTCTCCTGACGGAAATGAGCGTATGGCTTTCTTGGCCGGGAGAACCCTTGCGGTTTTGTTCGGCCGCCTTAGTGTCTATTTTTTTTTTTTTTTTTTTTTTTTTTTTTTTTTTTTTTTTGACGTCGCGTGTGCGACTTTCGTGCTGATGATGATGAGAAGATGTTGATTAGGACAACACAGAACATCTAGTCCCCTGCCGGGAATCGAACCCGGGCCTCCTGCGTGGTAGTCAGCGATGCTACCGCTGAGCTACGGAGGCGGACTGAAGACCACAACATACACAGAATCAAATTGGCCATTTTTTTTTTAAGAAACCATTTAACAAATATTTCAAAAACTCAGCTTTGCGTTATCTGTCTCATTGATCTCTATTCTGTTTCAGTAACGGCGAGCAGGTCGTAAAGGTTCCGCCAAAATTTCCGTATAGCTCTATATAAATAGTCTGCAACTCACATGCCAGAGTAGCCATCGAACCGCTTTTATGATATTTCTCTATCGTTCCATTCTCTAATATACCGAGCAAGGAGGCGCAGTGGTAACGCACTGGACTCGCATTCGGGAGGATGGTGGTTCAAATCCACCTCCGGCCATCCAGATGTAGCTTTTCCGTGATTTTCCTCCAGGCAAATGCCGTGATGGTTCCTTTCAAAAGGGCACGGCCGATTTCCTTCCCCATCGTTACCCATACAAACCGAGCGTAAGCTCCGACTCTGATGACCAAGCTGTTGACGGGACGTTAAACCCCAAGCATCCTTCCTTCATTCTCTAATACCGCGCGGGATAAAGGAGCACCTAAATCCTTACGTTTTCGATCTGATTTCGCGGTGATCATTTAAAAAAAAAAATGTTTTTAGTGTCTATGGGACTTAACTACGGGGTCATCAGTCCCTAAACTTACAAACTTCTTATGAACTAGCTACAACTAAGGACGGCACAAATATCCATGCCCGAGGGGGGATTCGAACCCCCGACCGTAGTGGCCGTGCAGACCATGACTGGAGCGCCTCAGTCCCCTCGGCCACGGCGGCCGGCAATCATTTTCCCTTCGTAGGTTTGTTGCTAACAAAATATGTCCGCATTCGGATGATGTGTTTACTAGTAATTTGATTAGAAATACAGTGTGGCTTTTCCGGAGCTTGTAACGAGCGCTTGTAATTAGGGCTGGAAGCTTTGTTCTGCTCCTTTTATGTTCTTTTGAAGAGTGCAAAATGTGCCACACTAAATTACTGGGCGTGGCGTGCAGCAAAAGCGCAATGGAGAGCGAATTGAGCAGCGCGGCACCACGAACGGGCGTCTGAGCTGAGCGCCGGGCCCGCCCCACTAATGCGCGAGTTATTCACTCAAGATATTAACGCTAACGAGAGCTTATCAAGAATGGCGCTCTTTTAATTACGAGCCATTAAACCAGAGCTTCGAGAGAGTTCTTGACGCAATTAATGCTGCCTTAAGAGACTGCTGTAAGGCCTTTCTTTCTGCACCGGCCGCCTCCTTTTCTGTGCGTTCCGTTGAACTGTAATGCATTCAGGCACTGAGCACAATCGACTTCTCGCGCGCTCGGCGCACGACATAAGAACCGCGGAACTCCAAATCTGGTTACCATTAGCCGACTCGATGACTTGTTCTGCTATTCCAAAGTTTACAATTACCTTCTGCTGCGCCAGAGAATTTGCCAGTCACAGTTGTCGATTCATCAGTTCTACACTCTGTCCGCACTCTGTCTTCGAATCCCGCCTCTTGCACAAGACACTGGTTGTAACGGTAACCATATCTTTGCTTCTGTTTCGTCGTCAGTCGTGGTCGGTGTTTCATTTTACGACTGTTTTGTTCGGTGCCAATGCGGATATACGAGTTTGTTTTTATTCGTTTCGCTTAGCTTACACTAGCAACGTTTAGCCTCATTCGTAATGCCAGTTCCATATATTGTTACTCTGTACAGAGAAAGCTTTGGATTTAAGTGTCAGCCATCAAGTTACATACACCACATATATTTCTACGACCCAAACCCAATGCTGACAGCACAATACGCATCATGAACTGTGGATTCAAAAATAATTGGCCTGTAGGGCGGATTTCGTCCTGTTTAGTCAGAGGGCTGCAGCAACTTTTTGGCCCACTTTAGGTTACGGTAGTAACATTAAAAGTGGGCCTTTCCGATCGTCTTTTGACAGCTCGAATTTTAAATGAAAATAACGGCTTAACCATTCATTTGACAGGAAAATTAAATAACCGAATACGTTGAGGAGAAATTCCTCTACAACTTTGCTTTCTTATTTATTTATTTATTTTTCATGTCTCGTATCGTTTCAGAGATATTTGCAAAAGTATCGGCGATTTTGGGAAGTCTGTCTGTCTGCCTGTCTGTCTGTCCGTCCGTAACGTGTTCCCAATTTTTAGATCGAACCGTTCAACCGATCGGTTCCAAATTTTACAGACATAATTGTAGGCTGGCAGAAACCAGAACCTCCCTATTTCAAATTTTTCGAACAAAAAATACGCTAGTAACACCTAAAAAATCCGTTTGTAATGTATTGCAATTGCAAACGAAACGTTCATCTGACACGAAAATTGAAAAATCGAATTTTTAGAAGAGAAATTCTCTACAATTTGCACTCTTATGTTTTTTCATATATTGTATTTTATTTTGTTATGATGTGGGCCATGTCGAATGACTTGAAAGTGATCCTTTTTCATGCTAACTATTTATGAAATCTTTATTTTATCTTTTAGTGTTTTCAGGATTCAGATACAAAACACACACACACACACACACACACACACACGAGAGCTATCTATAATATTACGGAATGATATACTAGGATTTACAATTAACAGTCTACGAAGCATTTCACGGGGTCTTACGAATTATCTACGACTTTAACCCTTAAATGGGGCGCCTAAATCGTTGAGTAAATGTTTAGCACCCTCAATTAGTGAATTAAAATAAACCACGGAATAATGAAATCAGACTTTCATTAATCAGAACATTTGAACTTGCATATTAATCAATCAGTCAACATTTAAACTTGTCTTTGATGATAATTAATAACTTTGAATTTGCTGACTTCTGTCGATTCTTGACAGAACGCACGAGATATATGTGCAATATTCTGCAAATTTATTGGTTTTACAAACCGGTTTGCGGTTGTTACTAAAAAAAAAAAGCTTAAATGTTTGTAAATCTATGGCTCTAGGCTTACAAACTACTCAAACTAACCTAAGAACAACACACACACACACACACACACACACACACACACACACACACACACACACACCGATTCCCGACGGAGGGCTGGAACTTAACGACGGCGAGCAACCGCGCGCTCCGCAGCAAGGCATACGGTATTAGAGCGTTCGGCCACTGCACCACGGCGTTGTTACGCCATCATCAGATAACACAGCTCTGTAGTGTAATATAGTGTAAATTTATTGCAAAAACAATTACACATTTATATCGTGTATTTCATTCAAGATTAACAACTTTGTTACTACGAAAAATAACTTCCACAACTCCTAGATTTCTTTGTTGCACTTTTGGCAGACTACAATCAAATGGTCATTGTACACATTTTTATGGCACTTAGAGCATTCAGTCTGTGATTTCCCGTTCTTAGTTCGTGGACGTGTATATGGCGCCTTTTGTATGACTGCCTTCGGCCAGCTACAGAAATAGATTCTCGGTCCTGAATAACATGATGTCTCTTTTTAGGTGTTTTAGCATCTGTCATATTAGGGTGTTGTGTCATTATTTATAAAAATTTTGTGTCTGCTCGTTATTTATGATATCTACAACGTCATTTAAACTAGATGTGGTGACTGATTGGTTTTAACAGTTCCGGTCTATGGTATATGATTTTAAATTACGACACATCTAAATTGTATGTTGTTGTAGATATCATAAACGACGAGCAGACGCAAAATTTTTATAAATAATGACATAAAGAAAAAATGAATTAACTTAATTGCTTAATTTTTCTAGGAGTTCCTCGACAGAATAAAAGAAGTGAGCCATGTGGTAAATTTTCAATTTAGATTTGAAAGCGTGTGGGTTAGTGCTAAGATTTTTTAGTGCTTGTGACTGAATTTTGCGGTCATAATTTACGTAAGGAGAGCTGCTATTTCTTAAAATGTAAGGATCTGAAGATAACCAAATTTGTCGAAACGGATTATCTGAAATAAAACATTCTACAAGCGATCTTGGAAAATAAATTTCTCAACAAATAACAATTTAGATCGCCCCTTGCTTTGAAAAAGCTTAATTATTCATTTAGTACAGCTAGCAACATCCTGATAAGGTAAATAACATGTACTGGACTAGAAGACAATCACTTCATAGCTCCAACAGATTTTTGTTTCTTCTTTTTCTTCCATCGATTCCTTTATGCCTGCACTTAACAGATAGGTAACACAGATAGACTGAATGGTGGAGAAAATGAATTTCTTTTGTCGCACTTCAAGAGACCAGTCTCCCATCGAAAATAACTGCCTTCTTAAAAATCAAGTTCTTTTTTCTTTCGGTCGCAAAAAGATGGGCAGTGAATATGAAACTTTGCATTTTAAGCTGTTGCCAGCTATTATGTTCCCGTTACGTGAGCCATTGACTGCTTAATCTGCACATAACTGGTCGTTGATACGACCGTTCGCGGACGCCGTGCTAAATTTCTGGATGCCGAAGAAGCTGTTAGAATTTCTATCTCACATTGTTTCTCCAACGAAACCCGCCCAGTTAGCCGTTTTCCTGGACGGTGATGTATTCAGGTCACCGGTTCGAATCCGCTT
Source organism: Locusta migratoria (assembly GCA_026315105.1). NCBI lineage: Eukaryota > Metazoa > Arthropoda > Insecta > Orthoptera > Acrididae > Locusta > Locusta migratoria. The sequence continues at coordinate 150,828,906 of CM048750.1, read as the reverse complement.
GGCGGATTAACGACATAGGTCGGTGTACCGACCAGCTTGGGTGTCGTTTTTTAGACTTTCCCCCACATCCCGCTAGGTGAATATCGGACTGGTACCCAAGTTTCACCTCAGATAAACGATTCACAAACTTTTAGTAGAACTTTGGCCCATGTACGGGTGGGGTGTGTTTGATGTGGCGAAAGGTAAGGCATCTTGCTACCCCTCGAAGGCGAAACGCGAAATAAATAAAAGTTGATCTGCAACTCAGACTATGTTTCTTGTTACTTCCTTCAACGTTCTGTCTTTCCACAGTTGCTTTTTATATTATAATGTGGATATTAATGTAAACCGTCTATGCAACTGAATTATGAAGGTTTTATATTGCCTTATGAATTTCGCCTTATTTGGAAGGTATCGTCAGTGGCCTGTAATATATACATAATTATGTTTTACAATATCCATTTTTAGTATTTTAGGTTATAAACAGTTCTGTGCGTTATCTAAGTATAATTAGTATAATTAGAATTTTGTGCTGCTTGGTGGCTTCAGGTTGTTTTCTTTCATATTGTTTCTCTTGGCGTTTTTTGTTTTTACCACTTCACCACTAGGACCACTAGTAAAAAAAATGAACGCCAATAGAATGTAATATGAAAGAAAACAACCTGAAGCCACCAAGTATTACTAAATGTAAACCACCATCCGCCAAATACTTAAAGTAATAACATCCAGATGTAATTAATTATACCTAGATAACTCACCAGAATTGTTTATACTTGAAACGTAAGAAACGAAATATTGTAAAACACGATTATGTATATGTTACAGGCCACTGATGATGCCTTCATAATTCATTTGCATGGGCGGTTTGCACAAATATCCACATTATAACAGACTATGTTTATTCTGAAAATATTTTCTTGCTCCATAGTACTCTCTTTGCTTGTGATGATAGTGGTTCAATATACACTAAAGAGCGAAAGAAACTGGTATAGCATGCGTATGCAAACACACACACACAACTATGTAAAAACTCAGGGGACGAAGCTGCAGTCGACAATGCCTATATAAGACAACAGGTCGCTGGAGCTGGCGTTTGATTGGTCACTGCTGCTAAAGTGGCAGGTATCACGATTTACGTGAGTTCGAACGTGATGCTATAGTCGCCGCACGAGAATCGTGATTCCGGTAAAACATCAAATCTCCAAAATCGCAGCGGCCGTGGAAAGATCCTGCTACACGGGAGCAACGACGAACGATCAGAATCGTAGAACTTTCCAACGTGACTGAAGTTCAGACCTCTCGCAAATTAATGCAGATTTCAGTGATGGGCTACGAGGAGTAACTGAAAACTGTTCCACCTCTTACTTTAATAATAGACAACAAAAGGTAATTCTCCGCAGTGTTGAAAATGGCTATGACGTACAATCGCAATGGGGTACAGTTAAGTGCGGGGTGCCCCAGGATTATGTTTTGGGACCATTGCTGTTTCTTATTTATATAAATGATATGCTTCGAGTATAACAGGCTATTGTCAAATATTTTTGTTTGCTGATGATACCAACTTGGTAGTGAAGAATGTTGTTCGTAATATTGACCCAGTATCAAATAATGCAGTTCAAGAGATAAGTTCATGGCTTGTAGATAACAAATTGATGTTAAATTACAGTAAAACTCAGTTTTTACAATTTCTAACACATAATTTGATGAAAGCTGACGTTTTGATTACAAAAAAAAAAAAAATTCAAATGTTTGTATAGTCTATGGGACTTAACTACGGGGTCATCAGTCCCTAAACTTACAAACTACTTATGAACTACTTACGAACTAGGACGGCACAAATATCCATGCCCGAGGGGGGATTCGAACCCCCGACCGTAGTGGCCGTGCAGACCGCGACTGGAGCGCCTTAGTCCCCTCGGTCACCGCGGCCGGCTTTTGATTACACATAATGGGCATATGATAAGTGAAACTGAACAGTTTAAATTTCTAGGTGTTCAGATATACAGTAAGCTGTCGTGGAAAGCCCATGTTCAGGAGCTTTTCCCAAAACAAAATTCTGCTTTATTTACCATTAGAACAATATCTGAAAGAAGTGATTTGTCAACACGAAAAGTAGTCTACTACGCTTACTGTCACTCACTTATGACGTACGGCGTTATTTTTTGGGGTAACTCGACTGAAACAAAAAGGATATTTTTGGCTCAGAAACGGGCGGTTAGAGCAATATGTGGTGTAAGTTCACGAATATCAGATTATTCCCACGAGTTAGTAGCTTTCACTCGGTGAATACTAGACAGAAGTGAATCTACATTTGCATCACACCACCTTGACACTTCCAGAAAGGTGTACAGTATCTGCAGCATCCATTTTCAATAAGCTGCCACAAGCACTAAAGAATCTTAATACTAAACCACACGCTTTCAAATCTAAATTGAAGATTTACCACATGGCTCACTTCTTTTATTCTGTCGAGGAACTCCTAGAAAAATTAAGCAATTAAGCTAATTCATTTTATTTTCTTTATTGATTCTTTTCACTTAGTCCTAAGAGTGTCCTGTGCATAGCACTATTTAAAAATTTTCTGTTACCATTCTTGTGTTAAACTTTATGCATTGACTTGTTCCGTGACCATGGAATCTTACTCTTCAATTAGGTCCTGCGATACAGAAAACATTATTATTATTTATATATATTATTATTATTATTATTATTATTATTATTATTATGACAATTGTCAGTGTGCTAACCGTTCAACGAAACATAATCGATTCGAAGATCCACTCGTGTACTCTTGATGACTGCGCGACACAAAGCTATACGCCTCCATTGAGCTAGTTAACACCAACATTGGACTGTCGATGAAACGTTGTCCGATCTGGAGAGTCTCATTTCCAGTTGTATCAAACGGATGGACGTGTACGGTTATCGAGACAACCTCATTAATCCGCGGGCCTTGCATATCAGCAGGACATTCTTCAAGCTGGTGGAGCGTCTGCAATGGCGTGGCTCGTCTGCAGGTAGGTTGATATGGACCCCTGATACATCTAGGTACCCCTGACACATGACACGTGTAAAGTCCCACCTGAACTCTTAAAATAACATCTACTACTGACGCCACTACAGTTGTGTCTAAACGGAGGTTTACACGTTGCCACTAAGTTGTTTCACGGAATGTCAAATCACATAATTATTCTTTTACGATAGGGATATTAGATATGCACGATGGACATACAGCAGTATAGATTGTAATTCATACGTAATTTTTGATTTGGTCTTTTTGTAATAAGTCGTTGAACTGTTAACACGTAATATGAAAATGAACAGATAAAAAAAGTTGGTTTTTCAGCAGCCATTAAGTTCAGGTATGTAACGAAGATTGATATTGTTTTATTATTTGAAAATACAGTGACATAAAATAATATGCATTTAATTCCAGTATTTAGAATTAATCCCAGATTTTCATTATATTTGGCGCCGCTGTTTAAAACCCATTGTTGGCGGGAGAGTGCCGTCAATACTATTCCAACCAACGGCGGACAAAGCTAAACTGTTCTGACTATAATTCCACTAAATAGGAGAAATGAGAAACAAAAACTGATATGAAAATTAGCAATTTCAAATTATTACTGCATTGATCAGTTGCGTTAAGTATTGGTGTCAGTAGGAAATTGTCTATATGACAGAAAGTGTCAAAATTTCAAAAGAAATCGCTTCTCACATTTATGACAGACGTATTCTTGAAACTTTCTGTGGTGTTCGAACTAGTTGTGTGTAGGTCGAAGACTGTACAATTACTAAAGAGTCTCAGAGCCCAAATTATATTATTTCGGAGCTAGCCATTGAAAGGAAATAATCCAGATATTTGTTACGTAAATTTAGTCTCCATATTCCATGAACAGTGTTTAAATTGGATTTTGGTGGTCAATTTTTAGTTACATGTCACAGTTAACTATCAGCGATCTTTCGATGAACTGTTTTTTAAGTCAAAATAGTTTAATGAAATGCTGTAGACCTTTATGAATTTATGTTTGAGCAGGTACACGTCAAGTACAGTAATACTTCTACACCACTACAACAGTTTTATTCTTATACACTAACAAAAGCAACAGATAAAAAACCACACACACGCACAGCATATACACACGGATACTACACACTTACGTACGCTTCCTGGCTGATGAACTACATTCATTTATGTCTATTGTGCATGCCGACTGACATGGCCAATTCCAGCATACGCGTACAGAATTACCCAAGAAACACTTCTCGCCACCCAACTCCCCAGACAAAAATATGATTGTGCATATCTGGGATGCCTTGCAACGTGGTGTTCACCACCCCCTCGAAGGCCTATTGTTACGGATTTATGGACAGCTCTGCAGAATGCGTGGCGTCAGTTCCCTTCAGTAGTAATTCAGTTCCTACCCCGTCTGCCTGCCACAGTTCTGCGTGCTCGCGGCGGTGCTTCACGGTATTAACAGTTTCTTTGGCTCTCCAGTGTGCCGATATATTACTTGCCTGTTACATGGACTATTATCAAATGGCACAAAAAAGGATAAGAAAAAAATACCTCGATCTCTAATGCCACTTGAACAATCCTCCTGAACTATCTTCTGAGTTACCCAAAAGTTGCGACCACCGATGAAGAATCTGCAGTTCATCAAGAGGGTTCCGTAGTCACCTAAGGAGCAATTGAATTTTTCAACAGCGAACTAGTATCCCAGATCACACGATCTACATTGTAGCGCACCTTGTGAAGCCGCGGAAGCTTCCTACCAGTCATGTTAGCTACGAGGCTACTGATGAAGATAAGTTCATAGCTGAAATTTAAATTCAAAATACTGATTCAAATCGTTGTTAACCTAGGTCGCGAAAGGAATTTCGTAATGTGCAAAGTATAGGACAGGTATGAAATTTAATCTTGGATGTTGGGGTAACTGGAAAAAGAGGGGAACCGAAGAAATTAAGATTTGTTGTTTGAGTGTGCTTAACATTACAATGGTCGCGTAGGATATCACGTAATACATATTCCCGGAATAGACAACCGCGCATCAGCGGACCTAAACATTATAATATTATTTTTCATAAAATAAATGTTCACTTGCTACTATTGTAATACTTACATGTTTTTCCCTTCTTTTGTTTACTTATCCACTGCAACATCTCAAGTTCAAATGTTCAAATGTTTGTTAAGCTTATGGGACTTAACTACGGGGTTATCAGTCCCTAAACTTACAAACTACTTAACAACTAGCTTAGCCTAAGGGCGGCACAAATATCCATGCCTGAGGGGGAATTCGAACCCCAGACCGTAGTGGCCGTGCAGACCGTGACTGAAGCGCCTCAGTCCCCTCGGCCACCGCGGCCGGCCATCTCAAGTTAATGAAAGCTAACGGTGCAATATTGACCACCGCGGCGGTGTGGCCGAGCTCATTGAGGCGCCATGCTAGGACGCACGAGACCGTTCCCAGTCGGGGGTTCGAATCCCCCCTTGGGCATGGATGTTTCTGTTGTCTTTAGTATGAGTTGCTTTACAAATAGTTTGTAAGTTTATGTACTTATGACCCCGCAGTTAAGTCCCATAAGCTTAACAAACATTTGAACGTTTTGTTTTTTTAGAATGAAACTTCACTCTGCAGCGGAGTGTGCGCTGATATGAAACTTCCTGGCAGATTAAAATTGTGTGCCGGAACCGGGACTCGAACCTGGGACCTTTGCCTTTCGCGGGCAAGCGCACTACCGACTGTGCTATCCCGACACGACTCACGATGCCGCCTCACAACTTTACTTCCGCCAGTACCTCGCCTCCTACTTTCCAAACTTCACAGAAGCTCTCTTTTTTTTCTTAATTTGCAATACTGACCCCGAATCTCACAGATAGAATGTGACCACCTACGTTAGTCCTAGTGACGTGACCATTGGAGTGTTAAAATAGAGTGCATTCATGTGAGTAATAAAGAGATTGTCCGCCAAGTTGACAAGGGAAGGACTGTATGGGAACTCTGAGAAGGAACAGTATGATAAGATACATTTTAAGACAGTAAGAAATAACTAACTTCCATGGTACTAGGAGGAACTGAGATAAAAGTAGCAGGGAAAGTAAAAAATTGGAACGTATCCAAGAAACAAGAGAGATCGTTGAGCATTCGTTACTCAAGTGGTGAAGATATTAGCACAAATGCAGGGCTGATTCGAATAATTTTTCAATGAAAAATAAATAAAAAAAGAATTGTCAGTTCCTTGTAAATAAATAATTTCGTTTCTTTAAAATGAGTCTAATTCCTGAGATCATCAAAAAATTTAGTGAAATTTGAAAGAAATGTATCTATTTCGTTGGTCTAGCTGCAATAAAAACTGCTGCTATTCAGTTGTGGTGCGTGTGTAGAATAAATAAAAAAAATGGTTTATTAATAGAAGTATTTAAGTCAGTAATTTAAGATGTATTTTACTGAATACATACAGGCTGAAGGGACAAGTGAGGATTTGCCCTAAGGTCGGGATTCGAACCTATGTCTGCTGTTGACAAGGGAGACGAGCTCCACGTTCGCCGATGGGCGTCGCCCTACACCACAGCCGCGCCATGACACTCCAGCCTCTACACTCCAGATTCTCGTTTCTGTCTGAGTCCACTTCATGTCTCCCTAAACAGCATTTGCAGAGGCTCGTTGATTTATTGGAATAGCTCTTCAGCATCGAACGAAACGGGGGATCCTGTCTGAAATCCAGACGCAGATACTTCAACTAAATAAATCTATATGCTTCCAGATACATTTTCAGGTATCGAATATCCATAATGTACAGCTGAAGACTGAAGTAAGAGATGAAAATTTGTTGTACCGTGGCTGGTTCCCAAACCTGAGTCTTCTACTCATTTCATTTATTCAGTCTGCATATATACATCATAGATCCTGAGAGTTAAAAATATCTCTTGAATTATGTACTGTAGTTTCATTTTGGTGTTTTACTTTCCACTGTGAAAAGTGGGAGAATAAATATTAAATAATTTCATACTCACTTGTATAATATGAGATACTGTGTAAGATGCATGTTGCATGTGACATGTGCAGGAAACTGGCTACCTGAAGTCCAATACTAAATTGATAAGATAATCGTTTAATAATATTGCTGCGAGTCTTCCGACGCAACGTCTGGTGCAGTAGTTAGCATTGCAGATCTCTGTGCTTGCGGTCCCCAGTTCAAATCCCGCCACTGGCAGAAAGAAATTATTTCTATGTATTTACTATTTCTAGAATGTTCTACATGTTTATGTTTGCTGTACTTGTAAGTTCCAGAAAATTCTTTGTATGTATAAATAATAAAGCACTCCACGCTGGAGGCAGTCTGTAAGGAATGTTAGCAATAAGCGTGTCCTAAGTGTAAAGTGTTGTGCTCCATTAACGAGCAGTCTTCGAATTCCGGACCATCTGCAGTTTTCAACGTGACAATATTCGAGTGCAGTTAGATAAAGGCTTTATCGACATGTTAATATTTCTAATGTATTTGACTTGGGGATTCTGAGGCCATTGGCGGTTTGTGCCGTGATTAAGTTGTGTTCCGCTGGAGTATTTTTGCCTTTATTATCATATAGTATCAACCTTGTCAGTCTTCATTATGATGATTCACTTAGACACGGCTACTAGCAACCTAAACTGCTCCTACGTAGGAGAGGCAAGTTGCGGTCGGCCACATCAAGACGGTCAACAGAGGCCCGATACTGTGGCATAGTTAAACGCCTCAGAAAATCCGAGTCACCAAACAGTGTGCCTAGTCACCCAGTGGTCATGTGTATAGCCTATAAAAAATTTTAAAAAAAACTCAAGCCCATCGTTCAAGAGAAGCGACGTAGTCAAAAAGGATGGCGCCCTCCTACATAAAACCGAAATGCTTCATGTCCGATATTCAAGTAAAACTTTAATGGAAACAGTGAGATAACTGAAAGGAAGGTTTAATTCACTGTTGATAAGAGATGCAGGAAGTGGTGGCGTGTGGGAATCTCGCGGTTTGGACCGCAAAATGACAGGCGCTGTCCGGCGGGGGTTAGTAAGCGGTCGTCGTTCGCAATGTGTAGCGGGAATTGACCGTGTCAAAATGTAAGTCGAAGAAGAAATATTGCTTACTCTGGTTGCTTAAAAGAAAAATAATAAGAAAAAGTCAGTATTGGCTGCATCCTTTATTAACAATGTATGAAGAAAAATTCTTTGACCATTTGAGAATGTCAAAAAAATTCTTTTGACATGCTACTTCAGTTATTCAGGGAAGATGTTTCAAGTTCAGAAGCACACATGAGACAAAAATATGGTTCTATGTAAATTCATTTTATTCAATAAACACCTACTTACCAAAAATATTATTTTTTCCAACGTGTCTTTATCATTTCCAAATATATCCGCCAACTTTCGTTTTTGGCAGTTTTATTAGAATATTCTTCGCTCTGAAGACCACAAAATGCATGTCGTTTCTCCACTTCATCAATAAATAATTCAGTGTCGGAGCGATCCATCGCAAGGTTGTGGCACTGAGACGTCCAAAATGCGCGGTGTCCGCATCCAAACGGAACGCTCCTATACGATTGCACAGAAACAGAATCCCACGGGAGCGGCGCGATTGTATTGCCGCGGTGGAGTAGCCGAGCGGTGTAAGGCACCTTGCTGCGGAGCGCGCGGTTGCACGCCGTCGGAGGTTCGAGTCGTCTCTGGAGCATGGGGGTATGTGCTGTCCTTAGGTTAGTTTAACTTATTTTAAGTAGTTTGTAAGCTACGGACGAATCACCAAGCAGTTGAGTCCGATAGATTTACAAACATTCGAAAATGAAAAGAGAACACCATGATTTTGTTGACTGAGCAGAGGGACATTTTACTGACACATTCTTGAGGATGTATAAAACACACTACCACACAGACAGAGCCATACGCACATGAGAGCGTGCGCAATGTCGGCGTTAGCACAGTGTCTACCCTCCTATTGCAGCAATGCAAAATGTAATTCTTCCATGGAGACGATCGTAGAGGTGCCGAATGTAATCTTTTTGGATAGCCTGCCATGCAGTTTCCGCCTGGTGCCTCAATTGGACCACATTTCCTACCGCTCATGAAGATCGCCCAACATGACGTTTCATCCGGTTCCAAACATGCTCAGTAGGGGACAGATATAGGGATCGTGCTGGCCACGATAGTTGGCATAAACCTTGAAGAGCACTTTAGGTCCTTTTGGAAAAGCACATCGCCTTGTTTATTGCAATACGGGTTGAATGATGGTTTAAATGTACCGTGAACTGTTCAATGTTCTCTAGACGAACACTATAGGAGAAAGGCCAGTGCAGGTTATGTCTCCCCACGCAACGATGCACGATCATGCGTGTCGTTGTGGTGTCTTCTGCTGACGCCCCAACATCATTCAGTCCGTCTCCAGAGGTGTCATGGTAGGCGCTTGGATAGATGTCGTCTTCAGTGATGAGAGTCGTTGCTAACGATGGTCGTACGTGTGTGTGATGTCGTGCAGGAGAGCGCGAAAATATGTAGGGTAGGGTAGAGGCAAACAGGGCCGACACCTAGCATCATGTTGTGGGGAGCCTTTCCATACACTAACCGTTCTACTCTGGTGATTTGCGATGGAAAACTGAACAGTTCACGGTACACTGAAACCATCACTGAACCGGTCTTGCCACCGTTCACGCACCAACAAGGCGATATGCTTTCCCAACAGAACAATGCATGTCCACACGTATCCCATACAACCCAATGTGCTCTTGTAGGTATGTTTCAACTGCCCTGCCCATCATTATCGCCAGATCTGTCCTCCATTAAGCATGTTAGGTACCGGATGAAACGTCACGTTGCGCGGTCTGCATGAGCGGCACGAAATTTGGCCCAACGGAGGCACCAGCTGGACATTGCGTGGCAGGCCATTCCTCAAGACCACGTTCGGCACCTCTACTATATCGTCTCCATGGGACAATTCGAGCTTGTATTACTGAAAAAGGAAGATATACACGGTAGTGGCGCCGACTTTTCTCGCGCTCTAATGGCTGTACTCATGTGCGCATAGCTTGGTCTGTGTGATCGTGTGTTGTATATATCATGAACAGTGTCTCAATAAAATTTCCAACTGCTGGGTCGAAGAACTCATGATGTTATTTTTTTCATTTTGCAGGAGTGTACATCTACATAAATACTTTGCTAGTCACTACGAAGTGCTTGCCAGAAGGTTCATCGAACCGCTAAACTAACTTAAACCTGAAACTTCTTGGCAGATTAAAATTGTGTGCCGAAACCGGGACGCGAACCTGGGACCTTTCGCGGGCAAGCGCTCTACCGACTGACCTATCCCGACACGACTCACGATGCCCCCTCACAACTTTACTTCCGCCAGTACCTCGCCTCCTACCTTTCGAAACACAATTTTAATCTGCCAGGAAGTTTCAAATCAGCGCACACTCCGCTGCAGAGTGAAAGTTTCGTTCTGGTAACTTAAACCTACCGAAGGACACCCATGCCCAAGGAAGAGTCGATCCTCCGACGGGGAGCAATCGCGCGCTCCGCATTAAGACATATTAGAGCGCTCGGCCATTCCACCGCGACTGGAGCGGTCTTGGTGGACAAGTTAGTTGCCGGGTAATGATTTTCCTGTCCGCGTACACAGTGGGGAATAAGCTCAAAAAACGTTCAAATGTTTGTTAAGCTTATGGGACTTAACTGTGGGGTTATCAGTCCCTAAACTTACAAACTACTTAACAACTAGCTTATCCTAAGGACGGCACAAATATCCATACCCGAGGGGGGATTCGAACCCCCGACCGTAGTGGCCGTGCAGACAGTGACTGGAGCGCCTCAGACTCCTCGGCCACCGCGGCCGGCGGGAATAAGCTGTGCTGCGTCGAGGGATAGCGACCCCACCTGGTTCCAGAAGGGCAGAGAACCCAGTGTCGACCACAGACCTACGTTACGATGCGTTGAGGCGCTCACGCTGTTTCGGCGTCAAGTCCCGATGCCGAAGGCGTCGATGGCATAATACGTCCTACCTTGCTTCCAGCCCTCGGGGTACGAAACGGCGCGTTTTTCCCTGTGAGGTGTAGGTGCGTCACGATGAATCGGCCGGAACCTGGAAGCTCCTAAAAAGCTGTATTCTGGCGGCTGTGAGAACGGCGGGGAGCGCGATTACTGCGCTCGCAGGCGGGCAGGCGGGCAGAGGCGGCGTGTAGGCGAGACGTGAGCGCCGCTGAATAGCCGGCCGCACTTCTTCCGCCGCCGGCGATGCCCGTGACGCCCTAACGGTGCGCCTACCGCCTACGGAAGAGCGCGCCTTCTTCCCGCCAGATTGCCCGCGGATGGACGGCGAAATCCCGCGGCGGCGGCGGCGGCGGCGGCGGCGGCGGCACGTTCCCGGTCGCGCACTGCCTGCTCCTGATTGGGAATTAAAATACCGGCCGCGCCGGGCACGCGGAAGGCCGCGCCGCCGTGGCCAATGCGCTGTGGCGCGGGTTCGAGTCCGGCTCCGGGGAAACTTCTGATTCGCTTTCCCCTCTGCTGCGGGGTAAACGGCGGGATGGAAATAAGGAACGAACGTCGGCTACAGTTGTCTCTCTCTCTCTCTCTCTCTCTCCCTCTTTTTTTTTTTACCTAGCGACTTGAACTTGTGTATTTACGGAAGTAACGTCAGTAGGGTCGCTCAATTAGTATAACTAAATACAGGGTAGCGCAGGGAAACAGGAAAAATTGAACGTTACAGTTGGCAGCACTGTAGCGCCGGCAGATGTTCGAAACTTTGCACAATTGATGTGAACGCATTACCATTTAGTAATCATGGAGAACTGGACTAGTGCGGAACGTGCAGTAGCTGTGAGGTGGGTGCGTAATTTTGAAGAAACAGGATCTGCCTTGAAAAAGAAATCTCCAGGTGGCATTCCAACGGTACGTACCCCAGAGAACACTGCAGCTGCTAGAGCTGCAGTCGAGAGAAGTCCTCGCCGCTCCGTTCGACAGCATGCATCTTCGTTTCGCTAGGGATTAAGCGACGAAGCTTAAAAAGAATACTGCACGAATTAGATAGACTTCCATCCCTACAAGTTGCAGATTGTGCAACACTTACATGAACGAGACCCAGCGTCACGTATGGGGATTAGTAGGAAAGAACGTCGGCTACAGTTTTTGTTTTTTTTTACATAGCGACTTGAACTTGTGTCTTTACGGAAGTAACGTCCGTAGTGTCGCGCAATTAGTATAACTAAATACAGGGTTGCGCAGGGGAACGGGAAATTTTGAACGTTACAGTTGGCAGCACTGTAGCGCCGGCAGATGTTCGAAACTTTGCACAATTGATGTGAACATATTGCCATTTAGTAATCATGGAGTGTTGGACTGGTGCGGAACGTGCATTAGCAGTGAGAGCGTTTTACAAAAATAGTTCAAACTGTTCAAATGTTTGTATAGTCTACGGGACTTAACTACGGGGTCATCAGTCCCTAAACTTACAAACTACTTATGAACTAATATTCACAGAATATATGACATCAACTGCGATTGGGCAAAGCTGAAAATGTGTACCCAGCCGGGATTCGAACTCGGGTCTCCTGCTTTCTAGGCACAGTACTCAAACTCGTAGTTATGAAACTAATTTCCGTAAGAGTAAGGGCTTCAAACTTGCCCACCCCTCCCCACTAACGAAGCTGGGAATGTGTATCTGACGGGAGGCGTGCGTAGGTAGTCCATGCAGGTGCGGTGATCACTGTGTCCCCAGTGGTGTAGGGGTCAGCGCAACTGCCTAGAAAGCAGGAGACCCGGGTTCGAATCCCGGCTGGGTACACATTTTCAGCTTTGCCCAATCGCAGTTGATGTCATATATTCTGTGAATATTAAATAACAACAACTGCAGGATCAGAAGTGACGTATGTTCTTTCGGAACATGTATACATATGAACTACTTACGAACTAGGATGGCACAAATATCCATGCCCGAGGGGGGATTCGAACCCCCGACCGTAGTTGCCGTGCAGACCGTGACTGGAGCGCCTCAGTCTCCTCGGCCACCGCGGCCGGCACAAAAATGGTGATAGTGCGACTGCCGCGCAGAGAACATTACGACAGCATTACCAGCTTGGAAGGCATGGACGTGTCCCATCTGCTGCGCATGCGATTACAACGTGGGTGCGTAATTTTGAAGAAACAGGATCTGCCTTGAAAAAGAAGCCTCCAGGTGGCATTCCAACGGTACGTACCCCAGAGAACACTGCAGCTGCTATTGCTGCAATCGAGAGAAGTCCTCGCCGCTTCGTTCGACAGCATGCATCTTCGTTCGCTAGGGATTAAGCGACGAAGCTTAAAAAGAATACTGCACGAATTAGACTTCCATCCCTATAAGTTGCAGATTGTGCAACACTTACATGAACGAGACCCAGCGTCACGTATGGAGTTTAGTAGCCAGATATTGGCTAAAATCAACGAAGACGCTAATTTCCTTGGTAACTTATGGATGTCAGACGAAGCCTATTTCCACGTGTACGGATTCGTGAACAAACAGAACTTTCGTTATTGGGCACTGAACAATCCTTGTGAGTTTCACCAGCGACCACTACATAGGGCCAAGGTCACAATATGGTGTGCTGTATCATGTCATGGTGTTATCGGCCCTTATTTTTTTGAACGTGAGGATGGTAGTGCAGTGACAGTAACATCCGCTCGATATGTTGAAATGCTCCAAACATTCTTTACACCGAGACTGTACAAGCGTAATGCTCAAATTGTTCAAATGTTTGTAGATCATATGGGACTTAACTACGGGGTCATCAGTCCCTAAACTTACAAACTACTTATGAACTACCTAATTCTAAGGACGGCACAAATATCCATGCCCGAGCGGGAATTCGAACCCCCGACCGTAGTGGCCGTGCAAACCGTGACTGGAGCGCCTCAGTCCCCTCGGCCACCGCGGCCGGCTACGAGCCTAATCTTAACGGTTAAAACATGGGGTTTCAGCAGGACGGAGCCACGTCACACACTGCTCGACAATCGATGGCAGCAGTTCGTCAATTGTTTGGAAGACGCATTATTTCACGTAACGGTGACATTGCATGGCCTGCGAAATTCCCTGATCTTAGTGTGTGCGACTTCTTCCTGTGGGGATATGTTAAAGGCCTGTTTGCCTGGGCCAAGACCACATTTTATGCATTATGACGAACCACCCAGTGATGATAACCTTTAACTAGATGTTTACGTGTGTTCAAAGGTTGTGTGTCTATTTTTACTGGACTTTCTGAAGATGGTGACTGAGATAACCGAAACCGGTTAAGGGACGAAAATAAATTTTTAGCGATCTTGGCTGAATGAAGTGTTTTATATGAACTGTTGATCGCTCTCCAGTGGTGTAAAATGCCTTTTAACTATAACACTTGTATGTATTTAATGACTGATTTCAAGTGATATAAATTTATGATGGAAATATACACAGATCATCATATTCTCCACAGTAACACTGAAAATGCAAGCAGCATGAGTTACCTCTCGTATACTAAATTTAGTGTGTCGATTTAAGGTACAGTTTGCCAGTAATTTACTCATATATTATGTGGCATGTGCGGTTAAGCTCATGAAATCTGGTTTGTCTATTTATTGCGTTCACACTTTATGTAATAGTAATTAATAGTCGTCCATGGACTGAACATTAATATTTTGTGCATTTACATAATGTTATATTACTAAGGAAGTGGTTTCAGATGGTCAGTTTTTACTTACAGAAATCTTTGCGGTAAGGATTTTGGCAGAGAAATACTGGGAGCGTGAAAAGAACTTAGTGATGGTGTTCTTAGACCTCGAGAAGGCATATGATAGTGTCCCTCGTAAGAAAATATGGAAATGCCTGGAAGATCTAAAAGTGCCCAATTACCTGATTGACAGAGTAAAGATGCTGTATCAAACTTGCAATAGTAGTGTCCAAATAGGAACTGGTCGCTCTGAATGGTTTGAGACGAAGAGGGGAGTCCAGCAGGGAAGTGCTCTATCACCACTCTTGTTTATTATTGTAATGGATAGAATACTAAAATCTATTAAGGAAACTGCAAATGAGTCGAGATCACTGGTATTTGCAGATAATGTTGTAATATGGGGAGAAACAGAAGTGCAGAAGAGCCTGACTGTCTGGAACAATAAATTTAAAGAATTTAACCTGAAAATCAGTAAGACCAAGACGGTTGAGATGACCATTAACAGAGAGGGAACAAGTTCAAAAATCTACTTGGAGGGAACAAAAATTAAATCAGTTTCCCACTTTCAGTACCTTGGAAGTATTTTCTCCAAGGACAGCACCATCCGGCAAGAAATCCTCAACAGAAAACAAAAAGCATCAAATTTCTACATGCAAGTTCGGAATCTACTCTGGGACAAAAAAGTACCCCAGGCAGCAAAGTTAACTTTGTAAAACACTTACTTCACTCCAATCCTTATATATGGCATGGAAACATGTACATTGTTAAAAAAGGATTACAGCAGAATCCAAGCAACAGAAATGAGGTTTTGTCAGGACTTTGAATCAAAGTACCAGGAGAGACAAGATCAGAAATGAGGTATACAGGGAAACGGCTGGTATCAGGTTCCCTATTGCGAACATCTTGTGGAAACGAAGACTGCAGTGGTATGGCCATGTAATGAGAATGGATAGCACAAGAACAGCTAAAAATACTCAGAATGGAAGTGGGAGGAAGAAGACCAAGAGGAAGGCCAAGGAGACGATGGATAGAGGCAGTTAAATCAGACATAGAGAAGAACGGTTTTAACTGGGATGATGTCCAAGACCAAATGCTATATCAAGATCGGATGAGATGGAGAGCGCTTGTTAGCCACACCCGGGAAACTGGAGATGGAAAATGATGATAAGGAAGTATACGATTTTGGAGGGGATAGCGATCGACAATTGAGGAAGCTGCCAAAGTATGGAACTGGTGGGGAATGTATATGTGAGAGGGAGGAGGTGAGTGAAGGGGTGCGTGGAAAACGACACTGCATGTCTGGTATTTGCAGAAGAATGATCCTCCTGGATGATACCAGTAATTCGATCGGGGAGAGTGTGAAGATATGCACAGCGAACGGTCGCTTCTCGGGACTCTAAATTTGCCGAGAACAACGATAGAAAAGCTGACGTGTGTTTATCTTTTTACACAAGAAATTACTATTGTAGAAATGGTGTTATGGAAACTTAAACTATTTTGAACTGATGACAATTTCAAGTTCAGTGCTCGCGAAATACACAGTTTCTTTCTTTCTTTCTTTCTTTCTTTTATGATTACTTAGTTGGGGAAAAGTGCTTCCAATTTCTTATCGCAGACATTGCAAGTGTTTAACCGTTTTATTCAAATTATGAATAATATTTCATCTGACCACTTCCAGTAAGAAACCAGTTTGATTGGGTAAACATTATTCAACTAAATCTCTGTCTTTGCGTACATCATTTTTCAAACGTTAGAATAAACCCTTTTTATTAATGAACCAGTTATTTTGCGTAATATTTCTTGGTTCTTTCGCAAACTATAGTCTATGCATAGAATGGTTTTAACTACAGGGTCATAGGTAAAAGATAATATTTGCAGGTAAGGTAGTTGCTGGGGCATGAAAGCAGACATGTACGGTTTGACCCTAAGACAACATCGAGCCAAACTTCTGTATCAGAACCGTAAATAACCCGACATGTAGGTTCCCAGAGCTTAATATCACATTTGCTTTAATCTTAGCTCTGATGAAGTACAACACATATTTTAGGAGATTGACGTCAT
The DNA here is from genome assembly GCA_026315105.1 of Locusta migratoria. Taxonomy (NCBI): domain Eukaryota; kingdom Metazoa; phylum Arthropoda; class Insecta; order Orthoptera; family Acrididae; genus Locusta; species Locusta migratoria. The sequence goes on along the minus strand of CM048750.1, from coordinate 150,812,174 downwards.
AAACAATGAAATTTCCGAATAACATAACATCATGCCCTTTTTTTCTATATCTCTTCCTAAAATAATGGACCAATTTCAACTAAACTTGGTACACATGCCGCTTAGTACATCCGCTTACTATCAGACACAATCGCTGTGGAGTTAAAAACTACCTGCGACATATAGTTCTGGAGATATGACGTCGTAAACAATGAGTCACAAAAAATTTCCCAACACAAGTATCAATAAATATTGTTTAATTTTTAATTAAATAAATGTTATCATTTGTCGTTTATAAGTATTTTTCTTTGTTTGGATACTGAACTTAAAATTTTGTACATTATGCATATTTCTTTGTTTTACATTTTCATAATATAGGATACAGCGTAAAGCCTCAAGTTTAACCATTTATTACAAGCGAACGAATTGCCGCAAAATCGATTATATTCGTATTTTCCTTTTGTATAAGAGTGCTGTTAATCCATTTCGATTCCCTTATTTCCCCTTGCATCTCCTCCTGCCCTCCTCGTGATATAAACAGTAGCATTTCCTACATTACATATTTATTCCAACAGTCCATTAGTCAGTCTGCCCCCTTTGTCTTTCTCTGCCCTCTCCCATGCCTCCAAATCTGTTTTGTCCTGCCCCCCTCTCTCTCTCTCTAACCATCTACTCCTCTCTCTTTTCATCTCTTCCTCTCACCTGTCCACCCTACCGTACATTTTCTTACATCCTCACTCCGTCAATTTCGTGGTCCTTTCTCTGTCCATTCTTCCTCACCCTTCTCGGTCCACTTTACCCCCTCTTGTAATGTATGACACTACAAACGTCTGCCAAATCTAGGTACACGCTAGACACTGCAAATGTCGAAATACTGAATTGCCTAACGATTTCAGGAAATGAATGTTCTATGCGTGTAGCAACTACCATTCCACGTTCAGAGTCTGTTACTTCTGGTCTTGCGGCCATTATCACGAGGAAGACCTTCCAACATGAATCACCGAAGTACATGTGACCACTCTGTCAACAAACCGAGCTTTCATACCGTGCGTACTAAACGGCATACTACTGCCATGCATCTCTGTATATTGCACTCCCATTTCTATTACCCAAGTGGTTTGAGATCGGCGCTTGTAGCGTTACCAAAGGGATACGAGGAGAAAAGTATACATTAAGAGCGGTAGAAGAATTAATGTCTTCTTACCATTTTTTTCTTCACAATTGATGTAACGAGTGTACATTTTTTATTTTTCTGTATATTCATGTATATAGTAATCAATTCACGATAAAAAAAAAAAAACAAATGTTAATGTATTTTCTTCAAAGAGGTTTCATTTATAAATGAAACAGTGTAAGAATCACTTTCAGATGTTAATGTATATAACAAGCGAAGGAAGCTTAAGTAGAGACAGCCTGTTTTTTGCACTCGCCAAGAGTAGTATGTTTTTTCGTAGTCAAGTGCAAGTATATAAAAAACTGTACAATTTTCTTTCTTAAAAATATATCTGAAGCTCTAAACGGAATTGTGCCAATTTATTTCTTAATCAAGAAGAACTAACCTACGTATTTTGGAATGTTGACCTTAAATATGGACTTACGCCTGGGATTCTCTACGTCTGCTACAGCATCAACAATAAAATGTCGGTAGAAAATGTATAAAAATGATTTCGTTAAAAGTATTAACACTTTATTAATGACTTTTTTTACATAATCTGTTAAAGGAGCAAGCCGGTGCTGATATATATATATATATATATATATATATATATATATATATATATATATAACAAGAACAATAGTGACTGAACAACGTAACTATATTGTAAAAATTCTCTATTAATTAACTTGTAGACAAAAAAAATCGCACTGACTTGTTTTTCGGCCCATTTTAGATTTGTAGTTTTTTAAGATTTTGCCAACATTTTGGACCAAAATAATAATCTAAATAATAAAAAATTAATTAATAAGAGTGTCTGAAACCCATTTAGGAAAAAAATTAGGTAGTGGCGTCTTCCGAACCACCGACCCACTACATACGGCTATCAAACAAAAGATGTGTCCTTTAATGTCATACTATCGATGACCGTTATTAACTGATGCTTATAGGTAATTTGTAGACACTAGTTAATCATTTATCGTTTTTGTTATTGCTTCAGTGCGCCATTGCTTTGAAATGGCAACGTGTAACTTACAATAAGAAAATCATCAAATACGCAACGCCAGATGGCGTATGCCAGAGAGAGTTCTGGGCGAGGAATGTCACGTGACATCTCCGAACGGCTGGTTTTCGTTAATTCAATGGAGGGTGCCAAATCTCCGTTATTTTTTCAAATATCGCTCAAACGATACAAGATATGAAAAAAACATAATGGAGCTAAGTTGTGGAGAATGTTCTCCTCTACAAATTCGGTTATTCAATTTTCGCGTCGAATGAACGGTTTATTTGCAATTAAAATTACATTACAAACGGCTTTTTTTGGTATTACTAACGTATTTCTTGTCCGAAAATATTTGAAAAAGCGAGGTTCTGGTCTCTAGTAACCAACAATTATGCCTGTAAAATTTAGTGCCGATCGGTTGAACGCTTCGACCTAAAAAGTGGGAACACGTTACAGACAGACAGACATCGTCAAATCGCCGTTATTTTTGCAAAAATCTCTGCAACGATGCAAGATATGAAAAAACATAATAGAGCGAAGTTGTAAAACATTTTCCTCTCTTCCAATTAGGTTATTCAATTTTCGTGTCAGATAAACGGTTCGTTTACAATTACAATTATATTACAAACGGCTTTTTTTGGTATTACTACAGTATTTTTTGTCCGAAAAATTTGAAAAAGGGAGGTTCTGGTCTCTGACGGCCTACAATCATGTCTGTACAATTTTGTGCTGATCGGTTGAACGGTTCGTCTTGAAAACAGGGAATACGTTATGGACACACAGACAGACATCCCAAAATCGCCGTTATTTTTGCAATTATCTCTAAAACGATACCGGATATGAAAAAAAAACATAACAGTTGTAGAGTATTTTCCCCTCTACAAATTCGGTTATTCAATTTTCGTGTCAGATAAATGGTTAAGCCGTTATCTTCATTTGAATTTCGAGCTATCAAAAGACGATCGCAAAGGCCCACTTTTAGTGTTACTACCGTAACCAAAAGTGGGCCAAAATATTGCATGAATATTGTAGGAATTTTAATTATTAATTTGTCATTCAATTTACTACAACCACTAAATGCTGCAATTAAATACTTTATTTACTTTTTTTCATTTATTCAAATTGTAATTGTTCACGCTGCATGAGTCTTGTGAAAGAGTTTCTGTGGGCCTCCACGAGTTTCCCTCCTCCTGAACCGAACTTTTATCTCAAGACTACGCTGACACAGACTTGGAAGGTGAGACCACTTTATGACGCAACAGCTACGTCAAAGCCCGCGGATAACCTTCAGCTGTGACCTCACTTATCTTAATGCTAGCGACAGGAGGAGTGGGCGGAAATTGTGTTGTCGGTGCTTTCCCTCACATACAAAATTAATTTCCGAACGGCTTTGTGCTGGGTCAGACGTCACCGCTGCAGGCTGCGATTTATTTTGAAAGTGTTCAGCCCACGCTCTTTTCAATTTTTTTCATTCTTATTGTCATGTGTACTGTGGCGTTTTTCGTTATTTTCTCTTTAGGAAGAGGTCCTTATTCACTTACAAAGGACACCTTTAATCTGGAACGCTCGGAACCTCACGAAACAATGCTTAGAATAACACTCGAGCACAAGAAGAAAAAACAGTGGTCCTTTGTATTTTCATGCAGAAGGTTGCATTCTATCAAAAGTGACATTTTAATAGAGAGAAACAAAGTAACGACATATACGTGCATAAGGGAGGAAATTAGAAGTAATTCAATGACAGCGTATCATTACATTTTCAGTCAACATTTCTAGAAGCCCTCTCCTTAAAGTAGGTATACTACCACAATACCCGTACAAATTAAGCCGTTCTATATCAACAGCCACAGTAAGGAGTAGCCGCACACGAGTTTCATTTTAAATAATAAAATGGACATATCAGTGTCATAACTTGTCTTTCGCCAAGCATACATATACTTCCTCACTGAAAATTTATTTAAACTGCAGCGTGAACTTTGATGTTGGAACAACCATCATGTATCTCTTTGACTTTGTTGTGACAACTACAACGAAATATCGCATCTCCATTGAGAATTCCATGAGCACTCTCAGGTGTATAGCACGTGTGTCTTTTTCGCTATTAAATCATTTTAATTAAAAAAAATGTTATATATGGTACCAAACGACTGTTCTCTTCAGTCGTAGGCTTAGAAACTGTTTAAACTAACTTAAAGTAACCTAAGGACAACACCACACAGACCCATACCCGAAGGAGCACTCGAACATCCGCCTCACAGCGGAGCGGCTTCGAAGCTCCTGCCGCGGTTGACTAGCCTAGCGGTCTAAAGCGTCTCGCTGCGGAGCGCGCGGTTCCTCGGCGTGGAGGTTCGAGTCCTCCCTGGGGCATGGATGTGTGTGTTGTCCTTAGGTTAGTTTACCTAGGTTTAAGTAGTTTGTAAGCTACGGACTGATGACCACGCAGTTTGGTCCGATAAATTTACAAACATTTGAACATTTGAAGCCCCTGACATGTTGTCTAGAACCTCTCTGTCATTTCCGCGCGGCTAAATCACTTTTAACCAATGGTTTTAGCACTACTTCTTGAGAATGTAATAACACAATGATGCAATTGAATTACGTACTGCTGATATGTTACTTTGTTTTTCTCTATAAAAATGTGGTGGAATACAACGTTTTGTATGGGTATGACACATTATTTTTAAAATGATTTAGTATTATCCTAAGCAAGGACCACTGCGTTTTCGAGGAATAAGGTCAAAGTAATCCTTCGTCAGCTATTCTTTTCCCACATTTCAGTTACGTGTTTTTAGGTTTCTAATGTGTAGTTGTCTTTTGAAGTACGTCTAACGGAACCTGCTGCTTTTCTTATGTTTTTGTGAATATCCGATGCCGTATTCTTGGTTGCTAGTGTCGCGTTTCGTCATTTTTTCCGATAAAATTTTGTGCTGTTAGACAATTGGGGTAAAACCTACTTTTAGAAGTTTGATACTCTTCCTTAGTTAAATGATAGCATTAACTTTTTTGTGTTGACGTCTGTTCGAAACTACGTATTTTTCTTCCTGTGGCAGGATTGTTGCTTATTATGGCACATTACGGAGATCAGAAAGATATGACAATTACTTTGCCGCGGTGGAGTAGCCGAGCGGTCTAAGGCGCTTCGCTGCGGAGCGCGCGACTGCTCGCCGTCGGAGGTTCGAGTCCTCCACAAATATTTGAAAAAGCGAGGTTCTGGTCTCTAGTAACCAACAATTATGCCTGTAAAATTTAGTGCCGATCGGTTGAACGCTTCGACCTAAAAAGTGGGAACACGTTACAGACAGACAGACATCGTCAAATCGCCGTTATTTTTGCAAAAATCTCTGCAACGATGCAAGATATGAAAAAACATAATAGAGCGAAGTTGTAAAACATTTTCCTCTCTTCCAATTAGGTTATTCAATTTTCGTGTCAGATAAACGGTTCGTTTACAATTACAATTATATTACAAACGGCTTTTTTTGGTATTACTACAGTATTTTTTGTCCGAAAAATTTGAAAAAGGGAGGTTCTGGTCTCTGACGGCCTACAATCATGTCTGTACAATTTTGTGCTGATCGGTTGAACGGTTCGTCTTGAAAACAGGGAATACGTTATGGACACACAGACAGACATCCCAAAATCGCCGTTATTTTTGCAATTATCTCTAAAACGATACCGGATATGAAAAAAAAACATAACAGTTGTAGAGTATTTTCCCCTCTACAAATTCGGTTATTCAATTTTCGTGTCAGATAAATGGTTAAGCCGTTATCTTCATTTGAATTTCGAGCTATCAAAAGACGATCGCAAAGGCCCACTTTTAGTGTTACTACCGTAACCAAAAGTGGGCCAAAATATTGCATGAATATTGTAGGAATTTTAATTATTAATTTGTCATTCAATTTACTACAACCACTAAATGCTGCAATTAAATACTTTATTTACTTTTTTTCATTTATTCAAATTGTAATTGTTCACGCTGCATGAGTCTTGTGAAAGAGTTTCTGTGGGCCTCCACGAGTTTCCCTCCTCCTGAACCGAACTTTTATCTCAAGACTACGCTGACACAGACTTGGAAGGTGAGACCACTTTATGACGCAACAGCTACGTCAAAGCCCGCGGATAACCTTCAGCTGTGACCTCACTTATCTTAATGCTAGCGACAGGAGGAGTGGGCGGAAATTGTGTTGTCGGTGCTTTCCCTCACATACAAAATTAATTTCCGAACGGCTTTGTGCTGGGTCAGACGTCACCGCTGCAGGCTGCGATTTATTTTGAAAGTGTTCAGCCCACGCTCTTTTCAATTTTTTTCATTCTTATTGTCATGTGTACTGTGGCGTTTTTCGTTATTTTCTCTTTAGGAAGAGGTCCTTATTCACTTACAAAGGACACCTTTAATCTGGAACGCTCGGAACCTCACGAAACAATGCTTAGAATAACACTCGAGCACAAGAAGAAAAAACAGTGGTCCTTTGTATTTTCATGCAGAAGGTTGCATTCTATCAAAAGTGACATTTTAATAGAGAGAAACAAAGTAACGACATATACGTGCATAAGGGAGGAAATTAGAAGTAATTCAATGACAGCGTATCATTACATTTTCAGTCAACATTTCTAGAAGCCCTCTCCTTAAAGTAGGTATACTACCACAATACCCGTACAAATTAAGCCGTTCTATATCAACAGCCACAGTAAGGAGTAGCCGCACACGAGTTTCATTTTAAATAATAAAATGGACATATCAGTGTCATAACTTGTCTTTCGCCAAGCATACATATACTTCCTCACTGAAAATTTATTTAAACTGCAGCGTGAACTTTGATGTTGGAACAACCATCATGTATCTCTTTGACTTTGTTGTGACAACTACAACGAAATATCGCATCTCCATTGAGAATTCCATGAGCACTCTCAGGTGTATAGCACGTGTGTCTTTTTCGCTATTAAATCATTTTAATTAAAAAAAATGTTATATATGGTACCAAACGACTGTTCTCTTCAGTCGTAGGCTTAGAAACTGTTTAAACTAACTTAAAGTAACCTAAGGACAACACCACACAGACCCATACCCGAAGGAGCACTCGAACATCCGCCTCACAGCGGAGCGGCTTCGAAGCTCCTGCCGCGGTTGACTAGCCTAGCGGTCTAAAGCGTCTCGCTGCGGAGCGCGCGGTTCCTCGGCGTGGAGGTTCGAGTCCTCCCTGGGGCATGGATGTGTGTGTTGTCCTTAGGTTAGTTTACCTAGGTTTAAGTAGTTTGTAAGCTACGGACTGATGACCACGCAGTTTGGTCCGATAAATTTACAAACATTTGAACATTTGAAGCCCCTGACATGTTGTCTAGAACCTCTCTGTCATTTCCGCGCGGCTAAATCACTTTTAACCAATGGTTTTAGCACTACTTCTTGAGAATGTAATAACACAATGATGCAATTGAATTACGTACTGCTGATATGTTACTTTGTTTTTCTCTATAAAAATGTGGTGGAATACAACGTTTTGTATGGGTATGACACATTATTTTTAAAATGATTTAGTATTATCCTAAGCAAGGACCACTGCGTTTTCGAGGAATAAGGTCAAAGTAATCCTTCGTCAGCTATTCTTTTCCCACATTTCAGTTACGTGTTTTTAGGTTTCTAATGTGTAGTTGTCTTTTGAAGTACGTCTAACGGAACCTGCTGCTTTTCTTATGTTTTTGTGAATATCCGATGCCGTATTCTTGGTTGCTAGTGTCGCGTTTCGTCATTTTTTCCGATAAAATTTTGTGCTGTTAGACAATTGGGGTAAAACCTACTTTTAGAAGTTTGATACTCTTCCTTAGTTAAATGATAGCATTAACTTTTTTGTGTTGACGTCTGTTCGAAACTACGTATTTTTCTTCCTGTGGCAGGATTGTTGCTTATTATGGCACATTACGGAGATCAGAAAGATATGACAATTACTTTGCCGCGGTGGAGTAGCCGAGCGGTCTAAGGCGCTTCGCTGCGGAGCGCGCGACTGCTCGCCGTCGGAGGTTCGAGTCCTCCACAGGTCATGGGTGTGTGTGTTTGTCCTTAGGTTAGTTTACCTTAGTTTAAGTAGTTTGTAAACTACGGGCTGATGACCACGCAGTTTGCTCCGATAGATTTACAAACATTTGAACATTTGTACAATTATAAAATTCGACGTGTGGTGTGACGAAAGACGAAAAGAAATTCTGCCATTTATCGAGAAAAGACTGCACAGTGTCTAAAATAAAATATCAAAATAACTTCCTTAAAATGAAATGATAAGTATTCTGTGACGACTGCCAAGTGCTCAGGACAGAAGTGAACACAACACGAGGGTTCGTCTGCCGGATATGAAAGACCCGAGAACGAAAGGAGATATTTTGACGCTTTCAATTACAAATCAAACTTTGATGTCTCCTATGAAGTTCTTATGCTGCTATGTATAGTTAAAATCTAACACACGCCAAACGTTTATACCCCTGCAAACTCTATAATATATGTTGCAGTGCTTTACTTGATGCTGCAGAGTAACTGAGAAGAATAACAAAAATGAACTGAATACTTTATCGAGCAAAGCTATCAGACCACAAGATGTGCAGATTCTTTTTCACCGAGTAGATTTCTCAAAATCTTTTCATTGAGGCCGCAACGCCGTCTCATCTCATTTGGCATTTTTGGTACCCATGGTTCGTCGGATGTATTTTGAAAAAAAAAAAGATAAAGATTTTTCTAGAAAGGAGTTCTTAGATTAGCGTCTACCGAATATATTGTTAAAATTTGAGCCAAATTCTGTGATTGCTTTAGATAATTGTGTCCCACAGAGTAAAAATGGGTAAAAAGCAGGTTTGTGGTTTCGTTCGGTAACTTTGAACCTCATGCTCTCAGTAACGGATAATGACTTTGAAAAAAATTTAAAAAGTATATTCATATACACCAGAATTATTTTTAATAGAAAAGATGAATGCTTAAAGTTAGTTGAAATATGGATGTCGAATTTGCGCGAACAAAATGACACACGATTACTCTTAAACGAAAGTGACATCATCTAGAGATAGCGACAAAGGCGAGTTTTGGTGCTCTCCGTACGCTTCATAAATGCGAGAACCCCTCAAGCCCAGTGGCTGTAGCCGAAGAACCTCAACATGTCTTCCGCAGTTGAAGACGAAACGTCAAAAAGAAGTTTATAGGTCGACCACGGCCTCTCGGCCAGGACGTTTCAACTGAAGGAAACGTCGGCCGTGAAAGTTTGTATGAATTGAAAAAGTAGTTCGAGAGAATCATGTTAAGAATGTACTGTAAAAACTTGAACAGTTGTACATGATTAGAAGGTATAGAGGCCAGTTTGTAGTTACTTCTGGGCTTTGTATCCAATGGCGGTTTTATAAGCAACATGAAACACTTCGTAGAACACATATGATGTCCAAGAACCCTCCCATTTGCTCAATCTGGCCAGGCTGCAGGAAGTGTGTAATGTTTAACCCAACACTGCATGAATTTTTATTTTGGCGCAAAAAAACATATATATATATATGGTAGTAAATGTTCACCTATGCACGGGAAAAATATTTAAATATATATATATATATATATATATATATATATATATATATATATATATATATATATATATATATATATATATATAAAACTCATTTAACAATGTTAAAGTCATTATTTACCTGTTGCCATTCTCAACATCATGCATTTAAACATAATTCACTCAGTAGGAAAATATTGGTATATAACAAGTTTTCTACTCCGATTAGATTTCTGCAACATGACAGAAGTGGTATCAGTTTGTAATTACGTTAATGCTCAACAGTGAGTAAAATCCGCTGGAGCACTCTTCGTTGAATTTCTCTTCAATTCATGACTCCGCCTGTCTTCTGTGGTGTCGCACAAGCGCCACCTACTTTCGCCGCGCGCCGCCATGCACGCACGGCGCGGCGTTCTTACGACGTCAGCCACGAGCGCCCTCTGCTACAACTCCGCTCGTGGCCACCACTGAAAGACGTCGTTCACTTGGGACTGAGATAGGAACCAGTTAACACTTCGGAATCAGATAGGCACCAGTGAAGACTTGGCTATCGGATAGGCACTAGGCAGGCCTCTAGCTCAACTATGTATCAGCATTCTGCAGTACTGAGCTATGTAAAAGTTAAGTATTACTAAGTCTGTAAGAAATATAGATCTCGTTCTAATTTTCTAGTGTTCCTAGTTTCTGCTGTCCCACTAGCTGGTCACCTCCTACCTGCACAAGCGTGCATCCTTTATTACTGTGTCGGTCTTTCTACTCGGCCACCGACACCTGCGACGGAACGAGACACAAAAGCGGCGACGAGGCTGGGACACAAAATCTTCTATGGAGGAAACGACCAACTAAATGCTTAGAAGACTCCAATGTATGCGATATGCATGGTGTTGCCATCTGTCAACAAGAAGTATGTCTGAAGAAATAACAAAAATTTGTGTTGCCAAACGGCAACACCATGCAGTGTAGGGCAACTCTTATCTTGTACCGTAGCATAGTTGCAGTATGACAACTGAGCAGTTGCACTGAGCGTTACATCACAATTGCCGTCAGTTACAAATTCTCAAATGTTCCCTTCCCAATATTGCTCAAACTCGCGCTTCCCCCCAGGGGGCTCACGGTTCTTTCGTGAGTGCGTGCGTGGCGAACACGGGGCCCCGAGCTAATGCAGTCTTCCTTCCTTCTTCCCGGACTGCATTTCCTTTCCCCCTCCCCTCTTTTCCTATCCTCACTGCTTCCCTCCCCACTGGGCGACTGATAACCTCAGTAGTTTAGTTTCCCCTGTTCCAACCAAACAACCCAACCCAACCCAAACTCGCGCTTTTTTCAAACTGATTCCCTTAAGAGTAAAAACCTAGGAGTGCCTCCGCACTGAAAAACGGTTTATTTCACCCTAATCGGCTTATTATATAAGTTACTGGCGTAAACCCGCGGCTCCGCTCGCGCGTTGGTTGATAATGATAGATAATGCGCGAAACGTCAAATCGATTTTTTTAAAGAGATGTATTAAAAGAAATTTCCTTTTTACTGCTTAATTTATTTATTCTTATTATTCTTATATTCCCTTATTCGTATACTTAGTCTTACAGAGAAAGAGATGAAGACATTGTAGCACGCATAGACCAAAGATATGGTCTGCGGCATCACATTTCGCTGTATGTAACCTTGCTATAGAGTCGCAAACATCATCGCTGGTCTTCAGTCCGAATTTTTTTATTATATGACGACTTTCAACCATCATATCTTCCACCCCCTTATAGCTATCGGCAAGGAACTGCTATGGTGTACAACGGGAGATCTCGGACAACAATTACACACAGACCATTCGTTTGCGTTCCGCAGTTTTCGCTACAGAGCGAAATATTAACATACACACACACACGTAGAATTTTATATAAACCGATAACTTTCCATCCCAATATACTCCACCCTTATATCATTATCAAACCTCAAGCAACAATGCAACCAATAAAACCATTTTCAAAGAGTAAATATAATTTTCAAAGAGTAGTTATTGTTCCGCATTTCACGTTATATTCTTCAAATTACTAAATATCTATCAGATCGCTGTAAAACCGTGCCTAAAACCTCCCTCAGGTATAAATTAGTAACTGTACAAATATTTAAGTCTCTGCGTCTTGTCGTTCGGACGTGATAAGCGTACACCTAACAGACATTCACATTAATATATGTCGATAAATAGCTATCCGATCGCCATACAAACGTGCCTAAAGCCTTCCCCGGATAGACATTAGTAAATGTACAAATTTTTAGCTCTTTATGTCTTGTGGTTCAGACGTGATAAACGTACACCGAACAGACATTCACATTTATAGATATAGGTATGTATGTGGTGTCTGTCGATCATGCTCGAAAGAACAGACACCACAAATATATACCCTTATCTCTGTGATCAATAGGACCCCAAATGTGCGCCCCTGAAGAATAGCATTTTCGCACGTGGTGATTTCGAACATACTGCTAGCGTCTTCTATGTACAACGTTGTTACTCTACTACAGTGTTTCCCAACCATTTTGAATACGCGATCCACTTCCAACTAAAAATATTTTGGCGACCCCTCCCCCTACCCCCTCCCCGATCCATAACACAACTATGTGTGTATTTTCAAAGGCGACGAATTTAATTATCTTCTATTGATACAATTAAAAAGTACTGTACATTATTGGATAAATTTCAAGTCCAGCTTTCTGAATGGAACACTTCCTATTATTACAGCAATTCTGACAGAATAATATATGTTTCATAAGATATTCACTGTAATGGAAGTCAAAAAATTCAAGTGTTTCAGAAGCTTTTGGGACTTAAATGCAGGGTCATCAGTCCGTAAACTTACAAACTACTCACGAACTATCTTATACTTAAGACAGCACAAACATCCATGCCCGAGGGGGGGATTGAAACCCTCCCGACGGGGAACGGCCGCTCCGCCTCGGCGAAATGGAAGTCACGTTTTCAGTAAAAGATATTGGTAGCTAACACAGATATCCATTTCAGAATGTAGTGTTTAATCCATCCATGTGCAATAATCTATATATAATGATCCATAGAATTTTAGTCACTGAAAACTTTGTAACTAAAGAACTGTCAAAATCTTCCAAGCAACTTATATTGCACGGCATTTGAACTCGTAGCACTAAAATATTTACAAATGCTAAATAAGACTCGCCATTATGTCTCGCAATGATAACAACAGTGAAATAATACCTTAAACTGAAGCAGGATTGGATGCTCGACGAACTGACTGCTTCATTGGATACTCTGTCGGAGCTCCTTCACGATTTCATCCTGCATGAACCTGAACCTCTGTCTGTGGCAAGGTGCTTGTCGTAGGAAGCGACCCTCTTAACGTCTGCTGTTTCCTCTTTGATATTCACTTTGAAATTTCTTTGCCCACCAGTTTCGTTTCCGCATACCACACAACATACTGGACTATCTCTTGAAGGATAGTAGTTTCTGGTAAATAATCAGCACCCGCAGAAAAATAAAGCAAATGGTTTGGAAAAATACTACCAAAGTCATTTTTGAGTAGCTTTACAGACAAACAGCAAACACATTGCTTCTTGTAACTGTAGTTGGAAATCAGGCAAAAGCTCTTTTAGCAGTGCTACAGGTATACTTCATTTTCTGAAATGGCCTTCATTCCGTTATGTTTATTGGGCTTGTTCCATTATTATCTTGCAATGCACTGTTCTTTCACATCGATAGTTTATCTTTCCGTCATTATCTTGTTGCATGGAGCTATGATGTTCTCAGTAACCGACTCTAGCAGGGATTTAAATCTCAATCTTTTTTCTTAACAGTTTAGCTTACACAGATGTTTTCAGCGCACAGCTAGATTATTGTGCACTGGGCAGCAATAGTGCGCATTAGATAATTGTTGCTAAGGGGTGAATTTCTTTGGCACTCTCCGCAAATGAAACCATATCAACATGTTCTTCGAAGGAATAAATTATTAGCATTCGCTTTCTTCAACGATACTAATCTTCCGTATTCATAAGGTTGTCACCTAGTTTTATTTCTATCGCTATCTATGAATAGGGATGGAGGCTTCTGCTTAAAATCCGCTTGGGATCCTGCTCTCTCACTTGTCAAAAAACAGAGGGAGAAAACTAATCCGACCTCATCTGTCGATGAGGTTTACTATCGATATTCTGAACGGTTTCATCTTTGGTCGTGTCAGCGCTGTGTGCTTGCTTGCTCGGTGTGTGTTGTCTTTCCTGTTTAATCAAATGTTCAAATGTTTTTTAAGCTTATGGGAGTTAACTACGGGGTCATCAGTCCCTAAACTTACAAACTACTTATGAACTAGCTAATCCTAAGGACGTCAAAAATATCCATGCCCGAGGGGGGATTCGAACCCCCGACCGTAGTGGCCGCGCAGACCGTGACTGGAGCGCCTCAGTCTCCTCGGCCACCGCGGCCGGCCCTGTTTAATCATTGAAACCGAGGTTTTAAAGATCGTTGCACATTCCTTTCTTACTGCAGTTTCGCCTTGAAAATGGCAGGGTGGTCTCCTGCCGAAATATCGGCCGTCGTCGATTTTGGTACCTGGCAGCATACCCGTAAGTTTTTCGAAGTTGTTATTCTCCAGAAGAAATTAAGGAATCACAAAAGCATATCTTGCTCGCACCGTACCGCTTGGGAAATGGGCACTGCAGATTGTTACTGCATCAGTTAATTAAATCGTAATTGATCTCTAAAATTTTATCCAATTATAGAATAAACCCTAAGGGTAATAATTCGAAAATTCTTCTAAATTGCTGTTTTAACTGGTTACCTACAATAGACTTCCCCAACACATTGACTTCAGAATAAGAGTCTGTTAGTCATAAATACTGTCCTTCTTGTCGGTACATCGTTTGCGGCTGTGATTACCTGGGCGTAAGTCGTTTTTTGCTTTCGGGAAGCTCTTCCCTGACACAGGTGTTTAACACCTGCAGTAAATGAGGCATTTCAGGGAAACGACCAACTCCTTTTTCGCCTTCCCACGCACCAAACGAACGAAGCTTCGGCGCCTTCCCACCCTCACTCACTTCACTTTAGGAGCGTTAGCCTCAAGTCGTCGGCATACGGGTGTTTCTGAACGAGTGTGCCCAACGTGGCGAGTTTCTGGCGTCCCAACGTGTGAACCGCACGTTGGCGAGGCTTTCCCAACGTATAGGGCAGTATCAAGTATGCCAGATATTCTCAACGTGCGTCTGAAGGATCACCAATAAGGTGGGAGAACGCCACCGACGTCACACCACGTGGCTATGCGGGGAGGGGGCAGCTCTCTCCGGTACGAAGGCGAAGACGCCATATTGGCCGTCGTAATTCGTGGGATTTATGTATATACTAGCTGAAAACCCGGCATTGCCCGGGTATTTATTTATTTATTCGAGCCTTGAGTTAGTACTTTTCCTATTCACTCACTCTCTCTCTCTCTCTCTCTGTCCATCTCCTTTTTTCAATAAACATGTTAAATTTATCACAGAATATATAAGAAATAAGAAATCACACGTAAAAATGCACTCGTTTCGAAGAATCCAACCACGAAATTCAACAATAATGATTGTAATAATATCACAGATCGATCACTTGCTGTAATGCACGAAACGTCAAACAGATTTTTTTAAACAGATGTATTGAAAGAAATTTCTTTTTTACTGTTTTATTTATTTATTGTTGTATTTCCTTATTCGTGTGCTTATCCTTACAGAGAAAGAGCTAAAGACATTGTAGCACGCATAGACCAAAGATATGGTCTGTGGCATCACGTTTCGCTGTATGTAACCCCCTTACTATAGAAGGAAGGAAGGTTCGAGTTTAACGTCCCGTCGACAGCGTGGTCATTAGAGACGGCCCTTGCTATAGAGTCGCAAACGTCATCGCTGGCCTTCAGTACGAATTTTTTTATAATTTGACGACTTTCAACCACCATATCTTGCACCCCCCTTATAGCTGTCGGAATGGAACTGCTATGGTGTACAACGGACAATTACACACAGACCATTCCTTTAGTTTTCGCTGCAGAACGAAATATTAACACACACTCACGTAGAATTTTATATACACCGAAACTTTCCATCCCAATATACTCCACCCTTTTATCATTATCAACCCTCAAGCAACAATGCAACCAATAAAACCATATTCAAAGAGTAAATGTAATTTTAAAAGAGTCATTATTGTTCCGCATTTCGCGTTATATTCATCATACTAAATATCTATCAGATCGCTATAAAATCGTGCCTAAAACATTCCTCAGGTATAAATTAGTAACTGCACAACTATTTAAGTCTCTGCGTCTTGTCTTTCGGACGTGATAATCGTACACCGAACAGACATTCACATTAATATATATAGATAAAGAGCTATCCGATCGCCATAAAACCGTGCCTAAAGCCTTCACCGGGTAGACATTAGTAACTGTATGTCATGTGGTTCAGACGTGATAAACGTACACCGAACAGACATTCACATTTATAGATATAGATTAATAGATAACGTATGTCTTATGAATATGACATTTCAAAGCAAGTAAAAGTAACTAATTTAGAATCTCTCGAAAACCGGTCATTAGAGGTACTATTTGTTGGAAGAAATGACTGGAAACGTCTCATAAGTAGTTACATAATTTCCTTATTACAGTAATCTGCGGTTTCAAGTAGTGATGGGAACAATCGAATGAAAACAATCGATTCATTCGGTTGTTGGAAAAAAATCGATCATTCGGTTGTAGTTTCTCGTATCGGTTGAATTATTCATTCGTTCTTCTGAGTGAAACCAGTCGGTGGGACCAACCGAATGAAACAACCGATTCAGTCGGTTGGACTATTCATTCGTTCTTCTGAGTGAAACCAGTCGGTGGGACCAACCGAATGAAACAACCGATTCAGTCGGTTGGACTATTCATTCGTTCTTTTGAGTTAAACCAGTCGGTGGTATCAACCGAATGAAAAAATCGACGCAGTCGGTTGGACCACTCATTCCTTTTCTTTTGAGTTAAACCAGTCGGTGGTATCAACCGAATGAAAAAATCGACGCAGTCGGTTGGACCACTCATTCCTTTTCTTTTGAGTTAAATCAGTCGTTGGGGCCAACCGAATGAAAGAGTCAGTCGGTCGTAGTTTTACTTTATTTTTTTTTTTTTTCGAATGAAAGTAGTCTGTGGGAACAACCGAATGAAAACATGCGACACTTTTGCAGTTTTGTACATTGACTGAATTATCATTCTTTCTTTTAAAGTGAAAAGAGGCAGTACGTTTTTCGCGGGGAGCGGGGACTCGAGAGGGGGTGCTGCCTCGCTTGCGTTTTCACTGCTGACAGAGCCAGCAGGCGCGCGCCAAACTCCACACAACAGTGCCTGGCGGCGTCGCAGGGCGTGCCATCCCCGATTGTTGTCGGTTACTTACTGTCTCAATAAAGAAGCGTCGAAACTACAGGGTGTTCCAAAATGATCGCTACAAGTTTAATCTCGCATACTGTATCTCCGAAGTGGGAACAGGTAGAAACGTGCGGTTTGCGGCTTATTGTTCATACATATCTAAGGTACTAGTAGGACAGAGTTAAGTATTTTAACATTGAGCATATTTGCTAGATCCAAATTCGAAGATCACTAAAACATTAGATATTGTAAAAAAAAAAAAAGTTTATTAAAGTATTTGGTATAAAAATGTTTCTTATAAAAATATTTTTGTTAATTCCATCTAATTTGAAGGAGTACGAGAAGACATACAACATTTATCAGTGCTGTAAATTTCCTTCAGCGCGCCTGTATTCGTCAACGGTGTATGAAAACATTCATCTCAAGTTTCATAATTATTCACTCTTGTCACAGATATTTCTGTGGTTATCGGTGAAACGGTGTGGAGGTTTATTCCATCCCTGCGCCATGTACCATACAAAATCTTAGATGCCACTTGTTTTGAAAGTCAAGTGTGCTAAATTTCATCAGGATCGGAATATACTCTGTATTGGCGTCGAATTATGGAATACCTTCTCTCATGCATCGAACTAAAGTAGATGTAGACGGTGACCATTCTCTTTCTTTGAAGGTGAAAAGTGAAATATATCATAAAAATTCGAATACAAACGGAATTTGTTGAAGTTAGTAGGTAAAGTACCCTCCGCCATGCACCTACGAAATTTATTGTACACAGTTACCTTCGCCTTGTTTTAAAGGTCTAGTGTGCAAAATTTCATCAAGATCGCAGCCAAATTGTGGTTTTTGTCGAAGTTAGTATGTAAAGTACCTTCCGCCATGCACCGAAATAAATTTGATGCAGGGAGTGACGTTTCTCTTGCTTTGAAGGTCAAGTGTGCAAAATTTCATCAAGATTGGAACAAAACTGCAGATTGGCATGCAATAGAAACAGACACACGGACACACTGCTATATTCTTAAAATTCTTTAAGAATGTTTCATGCTGAATCACGGTTCATTTTATACCCGAAAAGGCTGAAGGAGTATGCAAATAAAATCACACAAAGTCGATGAATTAATAAAAACATCCATATAACTGCAGAGACCGACAAAGACTTTTTCCAGTCGGTTGTATCGCATCAAGTGAAACCACTCAATGCCGAGAACATTCATATAAATGAGTTGGTTTACGTTATAGGAGGCGATCTATTTATATTATTGTAAAAAGATATAAAATAGCCAAGATCGCTTATCATCAGTTTTTATTAATGACGACCGGTTTCACTGAACTATGTCAGCATTATCAGGTCAAATAAAATATTTTACAAGGCCATAATCTTGTAATGTCAAATAGTTGTTATATAAAACGATTTACAGTGCATAAGTGCACTAAGTCATTATAATAAAACGTAATTAACACAGTGAGTGACAAAAGCAAACTCAAACTTGTCACTCACTGTGTTAATTACGTTTTATTATAATGACTTAGTGCACTTATGCACTGTAAATCGTTTTATATAACAACTATTTGACATTACAAGATTATGGCCTTGTAAAATATTTTATTTGACCTGATGATGCTGACATAGTTCAGTGAAACCGGTCGTCATTAATAAAAACTGATGATAAGCGATCTTGGCTATTTTATATCTTTTTACAATTCATATAAATGACAGAGACTTGTTTCATTCGGTGCTCCCACATCGACTGAAACCACTCAAACCCACTGAATGAGTGAAAACATTCATATAGGGGCTGCAACCGACAGAGACTGGTTTCATTCGATTGTTTCGCATCGACTGAAACCACTCAAACCCCACCAGTGAGTGAAAACATTCATACAGCCACAGAGACTATTTTCATTCGGTTGTTTCATTCGACAGAAAAAACCGACTGAACGAAAAAACAACCGATTGACCAATCGGTTGTTAAAAATAGTCGGTTGTCCCATCACTAGTTTCAAGGCAAGGGGGAACTGAAGCTCTATTAACACGAATTGTTCTTTACATCATTTGTTATAATTACATGTCGGCAACCGACATATCTACCAGTAGTGTATACAAGACAGCCAACACCGTCCTCGATAAAGCTAAGATAACTTAGTGGCTGTAGCGTAGGCAGCAAAGTCGTGGACTGTGAAATGGAAAGTATCCACAGCGCTGTGTTTCGCGCTCTAATTTTTTTTCCCTTTTTTATTCAGGTATCGTGAGAGACTCATAGACTTTCCTATACATTTCATGAAAATATACAGCATAATAGTCGATGGTATGTAAACAAAATTGTGCATCCCCTGAGAAGTGAGTTTGTTGGATTCGTTTTATGGACAGTTTGCACCTTACTTAGAGTAAAATACGCACTTAATTGTTTCACGTATTGCATTTTACACGTTCTTAACATTCTTCCACTAAATAGTAATATGACTGTTGTAAGATACCTCTCATTATTATGTGTCACATATTTGTTAACAATGTAATTATCGATAAAAGATTTTTTATGTTATAAATTAATTTCAAGGGTAATTAGAATGTGTGCTGTATTTAATATATATCAAAATTTACAGTAAATTATTTTTCAGAACATATAGAATCTCCATGTAATTGCTAGGAAGAGGAAAAGTGGTTGTTCTTTGCTGATAGAGTTTTTAGAGTATTCTATAGAATTATGTTATTATTATTGGAATGTTACGGAAAGTGAATTGATGTATTACGAACGCTCATTATATATACTTCAACTTAAAGTAAATTCTGCTTTTGTCTACAGTTATTTCATCTCTTCAACGTATAATATTGGTGTAGTAGGAAGAGAGTCTACGGGAGCAACCCTACCTGGAATTAGGAACCTGCAGATTTTCCACACGGGACTTTATTTGAAGCTAATTATGAAATTGACTTATATTAGACAAAGATACTCCTGGCAATTCCAGATTGGGTAGTGAATTTTGCATTCGGTACATAGAGACCTTCTCTCACCCAAGAAATTAAATTAAAAAGTTTACAGGTTCACACATTATTGCAGACCCTGAAGCAAGAAACTACGAGCTTCATCGACACCGCAACTTTCGTCCTAGGGACACCAGTGAATTTTTAATTCAGCATTACGAAGAGTAGGTTGTCTATAATTGAGGCGCTCGGGCGTAAGACATGGTAACTGACATTCTAGTGGTATGCCATTTCCTCGCATATATCGTGTTATGTAATCATATGTGCCTAATTACCAGGAAAAAACAAGCTGTGTATTCTGTGAAGATCTTTGAAACTAACTCATGTATTTATCTCTGCATGCAATATACTTCATCGTATGTGGCGATCAGTAATTTTTTGGCCAAAATGACTGTTACCCTTTTTTAATCCCGAGCCCGTCATATGTGGGAAAATGGAATACCACTAGAATGTCAGTTACCATATTTTACGACCGAGGGCCTCAATACTTTGAAACACCAGTGTATATCAAGTTGGCAACAGTGCCTAAAAGTCTGCACTTGTTTGGTTTCAAATATAACATTGTTGTTGTGGTTGTGTCCTGTTGTAAAGAGTGTTGCGTATGCGTGGGGTCTATAGGACCCCAGTGTGGGGTGCTAGAGTTAATGGGGGATGAATATTTTATACTCTTTCATTTTCTCAACCGTTCCGCTCTCCAACAATGGCGGAAAGACGAGCACTTAAATTTGCCCCCTGCTAGCACTGTATTTGCTTCTTTCCTTACGATGATCATTTGTCCCTCTCTGTAGGTGGCCGACAACAAGATATTTTCGCATTCTGAGAAGATAACTTATCATTGACATTTGGTAACAAGGTCTTGACGCACCGAAAAACGCCTTTGTTTTAATGTTCCATCACTAACTCATTTATTATGTACATAACACACACACTCCACTATATCGTGCTAACGCTTTTCGTTATCATCGTCCAGTCGTATCTGGTAATGCTCCCATACCGAACACCAATACTCTGTCAGACGGCTTCAGCAGATTTGTTGCATCTTCGAAGTGTTCCGCTAATAATACGCTGCCTTTGGTTCGTCATCCCCATAATATCATGTTGCTCGTATTAGTAATCCGCTAAGTATGTATTTGAAGAGGCATTCCTGAGTTTTCTATGAGATAACAGAAATTTATCGGATTCCTTTTAATAGCCACACTTTTCATTAAGCTCAGTTGACACTTCCCACTTTTCATTATGTAAGGTCAATTGCCGCTTTACTCTCTATACAGATGTCTTTATCAGTTTGATGTTTGTTTTGACCTGCTGATGACCTTTATTGACGGTAAATGACAGCATCATCTGTTCGTATTGCCTACTAAATTATTTATGTAGATTCGGAACGGCAGGGGGCCTATAACACTTCCTGGTAGAATGCCAGATAGCTCCTGAGACCAATTTGTCATAGGAGCCGGAAGGCTTTTCGATTGTCCCTTGGAAGTCCTTCGCTCGCTGCCTCATTTCGGAATGACCTCCCACGCGACCAATGGTGAGGGGTCAATCTAAACATGGGCAGTAACCGGTGCACGTGCAGTAGCTGGTCGGCGGGACACGTCTTACGCGCTAGGCGTCCATTGGATCCCCACGTGCGACTCTCCACATTGACAATCATTGACATAAGCCTCAAGCTGTGTAACAGAATTCAGTCTACGCTTCCGGGACTAGTGAGCGAACGGTCACCAACTCAGCTCGCCGTAAGTTACACTCCTATTAAAACATGAAACTGATGTCACAAGACACACAGAGAAGTAAGAAATTTAATAATTTGAACTTAAATGACTCACAGTCAATCAGAATAAGTCCCTTCTAGTTACAAGATCATTACACTTCACAAACGAAACGCTGTACTCTGATCTTCTCCTGCTGTTACGTAAGCTGGCTCGTGAGTTAACAAGTCCTACAACTGTAACTGCCTATTAATGACTGTTACTCGCGATACAAGGCATCGACTAAAACAGAGGTGATATCGGGCTTTCCACAGAGTTGTGTTATTGGTCCTCTGCTGTTCCTTATTTACATAAACGATTTAATCTAAGTAGCTCTCTTAGGTTGTTTGCAGATGACGCCGTCATTTACCGTCTAGTAAAATCATCTGAAGATCAAAACTAACTGCAGAACTATCTGAATAAGATATAAGTAAGGTGTAAAATTGGCAATTGAGTCTAAATAATGAGAAGTGTGAAGTCGTCCATATGAGTACGAAAAGAAATCCGTTAAACTTTGTTTACAAGATAAATCAATCAAAAGTGAAGGCCGTAAACTCCACAAAATACCTAGGAATTTCTATTACTTCAGACTTAAACTGGAAAGAACACGTAGACAATGTCGTGAGAAAGGCGAACCAGAGACTGAGTTTCATTGGTAGAACCCTTAAAGGATGTAACACAACTACTAAAGTGACTGCATACACTACGCTTGTCCGTCCTTTTTTGGAGTATTGCTGCCCAGTGTGGGTTCCTTATCAGGTGGGTTTGACGGAGGATATCGAAAGAGTCCAAAGAACGGCAGCTGGTTTCGTATTGTCACGATACAGGGGAGACAGGGTTACGGAAATGATACAGGATATGGGATAGGAATCATTACAACAGCGACGCTTATCGCTGCGGCGTGGGCTACTTCCGAAACTACAATCGCCAACAATCTCTTCGGAATGCGAAAATATATTGTTGACTCCCACGTACATAGGTAGAAATGACCATCAGAGCTCGAACGGAGAGTTTCAGGTGTTCTTTCTTTCCGCGCGCTATTCGAGAATGGAATGGGAGATAAATAGTATAAAAGTGGTTCGATGAACCCTCTGCCAGGCACTTAAATTGATTTGCAAACTATCATATGTAGATGCAGATGTAGATATGTATGGTCGGTGTCGCAGAGGCTGTCACAACACGCCTAAACACGTACAGGTGACCCCAAAATACACTACTTAAAACAATTAGGTGATCGGGTGAGATATACACATACAGAAATGTATTTTATGCAAATCTTGGTTTCAGTTGTCATTTGTGTGTGATCGATATTTTCCTAACTCTTTACTTGATGTTTACATGTCGTTTACTTAGAGCGAGGCACCATGGAGCTACCATAATAGTGAAAAAGTTATTCTCGTTGCCCTCTAATACGGTGTGTGATCATCTGGGACGGCCAGTACAGTTTCACACCTTCGGTAAAATTGACAGTATGAGATGCTGGTCTGACTGCAATGCGTCTATCTAGTGCATCCCAGACTCGGTTTAAGTCCGGTGAACAAGCTGACCACTTAATTAGTTCAGTTTCCTCAGCTTCGAGCATGTTGTCCACCAGTGCAGCTCTGTTGGGACGAGCTTTATCGTCCACCAGAAGAGGCCCATCTCCTATGGCACCAGCGTTGGGCACAACAAAAGGTCGAACGATCTCGTCTCTGTACCTCTGAACAGTCAAGGCGCTATTCTGTGCTACATAGAGGTACGTAGGTCTGCCAACATTTGACTTCTGCCCACACCATGATATGGTGATTTTTCCTGCACATAATCAGTATTATTCCGAGTTCCAGATGAGGGAACGACAATCGTACGACTGAACACAAAATCTTGACTCATCTGTGAACAGAACCCGGCGCCATTCGTTACAACTCCAGTCGTGATATTCATCCGCCCAGTTTCTGCGGGCTAAACGGTGTCGTGATTTTAATGGGACACACACCATAGACCACTGTTGGTAGAGGCCACAATTGCGAAGGCGATTTCGGAGTTTGTGTTGATATTGCGCGTCCTGTTGCTGCCTGGAGGGTACGTTGCAGCTGAGTTACATTCAGCCTCCTGTCTGTACGTCCTGTTAACCGGAGATAACGACCGTCTCTTCCTGGTCAACATCAATCCCCTCCCCAATAACTTCTGTTATTACCACTATCTCGATTGCCGTAATGTTGGTTTCATTCAGTGGAACCGAAAAAAAGACGTCGAACCATTTTCGTTCATTCTGCCGATGACAGTACTTCAGAGCCTAGGTGTCTCAAGTAATCCCCTAATTCTTTTGATCTGTGCATGTTTGACCAACGGACGTCAGATCACTTTCTCACACTCAGCGTTCGACGCTTTACTCAGTCACTACCGAAACATTTCGCCTCTGATTCGACTGGGGGGGGGGGGGTGTTAATATATCCGTTTCTGACAGGAGTGCATGAAGATAAAGGCAGTGAAAAGTTTCCGCTGCCGGCAACCTACGTCTTCCAATATTGTTAGTACATTCATTGTTGAATGTTTGTCACCAGAGACTTAAATTATTCTAGCAGCATAACGTGGTATGTTATGTTGTTTGTTATGATATGAAAGTGGTCTGTCACAAAACCTTTGAGTGGCAGATTTGGAATTAGAAAGATGTAATCCAACGAGAAAACTCTCGATAGGTCATTGGGCCACGACAGTCTCCCGTCGCACTACTGGCTTTAGAAATCACCACCTGAGAAGTCACAGAGCACATTGCACGCTGACCTGCACAGTGAAGCGGAAGGAAAAGTTTTGGGCTTCCTGTGTGCTAGCTGCGGTGACCGCCTGGAATAGACCGCTGTCCCAACAACAACTACAATAACCGCGCTGCCCCACCAACTGACAACTGAAATTTGCGAGCGGCTCAGTTTTAAGGGTTTCGTGAACCAGTAAACATGGGGAGTATGTTCAGTCAAAGGGGAAAAATCACGAACTTTACGAGGGATTTAATTTAGGCGGAATAGAAATACTGAAAGAGGTGTTGCATGGCGGTGTACAGTTAGGTTGTGTAAGGCCCGCTTATTTACCGACGAGAACGAATTTTTAGATATTGATAACATGTCTTTTAATTTCTTTTTGTTATTATTTACCTTAAGACTTATTAAGTGCCTTATAAGAGCGTGGAGTCTGGTTCATATTATGGAGAGAATTTTTGTATTTAATTGCATGCATAAAGTGAAGGTAAAGCAGTCAACAATCCGAAGATTGGTTTGAACACCACAGTGCTTTACTAGGCATGGTCCTGTTTGGAGGTGGTATGCCGTTGCCTTCCTCCAACCTTCGAACTGACTTTCCCAGCCAGTTATAGGGGGACCTACAGTTTAACGTGGGCTCCGAACCACAATGCTACTCGGTATTTATCACATGAGCAACACTGCCAGAGGCGAAACAAGCGGAAAGTGACAGATAAAAATCCTAGGATCTGGCGGGGATTGAACCCACGACCTTTGGATTTGTAGTCTGCCACTCTACCACAGTGCTACGGAGCCACAATTCATGCATATCTACAATTTTTGTCTGAGCTACTTTTATCCTAAAACTAACCGTTCCAGTGAAAAATAAAAAAAAAAATTTTTTCTAACTTTGACCTTGCATAAATATTTTTGCATACATGGTATCGATGGGGCCTTTCCACAGTTTCATTATAATGGTGTCCCTAACGTTCATGCAAATTTTCAGCGTCTTGGGAATTTACGTAAGGGTCAATGTCTATTTTGACCGGGCTATGCGCACGATCTGTGGGTAATAAGCCCAACGGTATATTTATAGGGTAGATATATCGATAGCATTTCGGCTGCTTTATCTAACAAGTCCTACAGTACACTGTTTACTGATATAGTTTTTAACCTATTTCAGTGCTTACTTGCAGACGAATTTTAAGTAAATGCTGCCGCAACGTATGTCGTAGATCAACGATCAGTGTGTTTGTGGTAAAGACTGTACACCGTGTGACCGCTTCGCGTGCATTTGGCATAGGAGTTTGAAATGTTACACGATTCATCGGGTAGGTCACATTTGTAATTTTATCGAGTCAGCGTCTTTCTTTCCGCCGCAAAAAATACCTCGCTGCTTGACTTTCTTTTATTCCCTGGCTGCGAAAGAACGACGTTCGTTCGTTATCTGTTCTGCTCTTTCCTTTGTACTGGAAGGACGTGTGTATTCCCGCTCCTGAAAAATTCTACATTTTTAATGTGAGTGTGTTTCCGAACTCAATAAATTACAGTTAAAACTGACTTTGAAATAGTTATTAATTTTTAGTCACCTTTTTTCAACATTGGCGTTAATGTTAGAGTGCTTAGTCTCATGGGGATTCGGACGCCATTATGGTGAGATGTATGTACAATCTATTATAGTATTTCATGGCCGGCCGCGGTCGGGGCCACTACGGTCGGGGGTTCGAATCCCCCCTCGGGCATGGATATTTGTGCCGTCCTTAGGATAAGGTAGTTAATAAGTAGTTTGTAAGTTTAGGGACTGATGACTCCGCATTTAAGTCCCTTAAGCTTAACAAACATTTGAACATTTTTTAGTATTTCATGAATAATGCAACAATTCCTTATTTCTCATTTTACAGTACCGTTAGAACCTGCAGTCATTCTTTTCTGTTGCAAATTATTTATTTATTTAATCGAAGTCCGATACGTATTCATGGAAAATATTTTTTGCTAATTTCCATTGTTACGATAAGATCCCGATCATTCTACTCAATCTCGCTGTACATGATACTATACTAATAACTGATCCGAGTCACTGTAGGAATAAGTTACCAACAAAAAGATTTTGAACTTACAGTATAAACGACGGCAGAATGATGCAGTAGCAGCATTTACAAGAACATGAGGTAACTTTATTCCAAATTTTATAGTGCTACTCGCCAAATTATTTACGACCTTCATGCTCAAATTATACGCCAAATTATAATCAGTTATGAATTTTAAGCCTTATTTACAGTTCAGTATATTTTCTCTAAATTTTATTTGTGATCTTTTGCAAGGTCTTAGACTTTAAAAAGTCCGTAATCAAAACAGGCAGTGGCATTATATGTTGAGAGTGAACCCTTCGACCGCCGCGCGCAGCTCTTATAAGTGATGAGGATTTTTCTGACCGTTGCGCGCAGCTTGTATATCGTCGACAGTGTTGCCAGACGTAGGGAATTTTCCCTACACGTAGGTACTTTTACGCATTAAAATCATGTAGGGAATTTTCATCCAAAAGTCCCCAACGCGTAGGTACTTTGATAAAATTTTACAATCGCCGACACAGGCCTAGCGGGTAATATTGGCAACAGAACAGTTGTCAGCACGCGGGAATGAAGCAGACACAGTTGTGGCAAAGTTTGAAGCAGCCAATGATATTTTATACGGCATAGTTGTCTTCTGTTCTTAGTAAACAATATTAATTTGAAAACTTTGTTTCTGACACATTAAAATTGATGCGAAATATGATGGTTCCAATGTGTATCAGTGGAATGGAGAGTCGGTTTAGAAATAGTGTTAGAAAATGTCAGCACAAGAAAAATTCATTTTTTTCCGTGAATGAAAGACGTTTTATTACCTTGAGTAGACTTATTTATTTTCGTGAGGACGATATATTAGTTAGTACTTGTAAAAGAGAAGATGCTGACAAGGAAACGCTAAAAAATTTGCGACAGCCAACGTTATAATGAACAAAGCGCTCGATATTCGTTGTCTACATAGCATTACTCTTTGAAAATCGAATCATGTAGAATGACGGACTTTCTTTTTTGTGCAGACCCTGAACTAAATAATTACTGCTGTCCCTACTCTATGGTTGATAGTGTCTCGATGTATCCTTGTCTGGTCAATAAATGACTTATCCTCGTGTAACAGCGACCTATTTGGGGAAAGTAATTAACGCTGCTCCTCTCTATGGTTGACAGGTTCTTGATGTATCTTTGTCCAATCGATAAATCAGTAATCCTTACGTAACAGAGCACTTGGAATTCGCGGTATAATCTACACTTGACTATGAATCAGTAACGATCCTTCACTGGAAAAACATCTAGCAAGTGAAGCACGATGACAAACATTTATTTTAAAGTTTTTCAATATTGTAATGTCACATTAACCAACTGGTTAACGTCTGCTGGCTGGACTCCTGGATTCAGCCCCTCCCAGACCCAAATCCTGATGTTCAGATGTTTGTAAATCTATCGGATCAAACTACGTGGTCATCAGTCCGTAGCTTACAAACTACTTAAACTAAGGTAAACTAACCTAAGGACAACACACACACACACACACACACACACACACACACACACACACACACCAGGGAGGACTCGAATCTCCGACGGCGAGCAACCACGCGCTCCGCAGTGAGGCTCTTTAGACCGCACGGCTAATCCACCACGGCCCCAAATCCTGGCTACGACCCTGATGAAGGGGCATTAATGAGGTGGTAGGGAGAACGTAGGGATAACGTAGGTAGTTTTTTGTGAGACTGTAGGTATTTTCTCTCTCTGCCATCTGCAACACTGCTTGCAGCATAAACGACGGCAGAATGATGTACTAGCAGCATCTACAAGAACATGAGGTAACTTTATTCCTAATTTTTATAGTGCTACTCGCCAAATTATTTACGACCTTCATGCTCAAATTATATACCAAATTACTAGCTTAAACCCGCGGCTCCGCTCGCGTGTTGGTTGATTATGATAGATAATGCGCGAACATCAAATCGATTTTTTTTAGAGAGATGTATTAAAAGAAATTTCTTTACTACTGCTTTATTTATTTATTCTTATATTTCCTTATTCGCATGCCTATCCTTACAGAGAAAGAACTGGAGACATTGTAGCACGCATAGACCAAAGATATAGTCTGTGGCATCACGTTTCGCTGTATGTAACCACCTTGCTATAGAGTCGCAAACGTCATAACTGGCCTTCAGACCGATTTTTTTTTAAATAATTTGACGACTTTCAACCACCATATCTTCCACCCACTTATAGCTATCGCGATGGAACTGCTATGGTGTACAACGGGAGACTTCGGACAACAATTACACACAGACCATTCGTTTGCGTTCTGTAGTTTTTGCCGCAGAGCGAAATATTCACACACGTTGAATTTTATATACACCGATAGCTTTCCATCCCAATATACTCTACCCTTTTATCATTATCAACCCTCAAGCAGCAATGCAACCAATAAAACCATTTTCCAAGAGTAAATATTTCAAAGAGTAATTATTGTTCCTCATTTCGCGTTATATTCTTCAAATTACTAAACATGTATCAGATCGCTATAAAACCGTGCCTAAAACCTTCCACAGGTATAAATTAGTAACTGTAGAAATATTTAAGTCTGTGCGTCTCGTCTTTCGGACGTGATAAGCGTACACCGAACAGACATTCACATTAATATATATAGGTAAATAGCTATCCGATCGCCATAAAACCGTGCCTAAAGCCTTCCCCGGGTAGATATTAGTAACTGTACAAATTTTTAGCTTTTTTTGTCTTGTGGTTCAGACGTGATAAACATACACCGAACAGACATTCACATTTATAGATATAGATAATCAGTTATCAATTTTAAGTCTTATTTACAGACGTTGGTAACTTAGTACAAACAGAGGAAGGGATCAGGGATGAAATGAAGAAGCACTTCAGCATGCTACTAAATGGAGATGAGGACAACACCACCATCAATGTCTTTAGAGTTATTAATGAAGCCCAAACCAATGGACACCCATTAACACGGTGTGAGGTACAAACAGCATTAAAGAGCATGCGGAATGGAAAGTCAACAGGCTTTGATGAGCCCAGCTCAGACATGATAAAGGCAGCAGGAACAACAGGCTTAAATTGGCTGCACAGAGTGTTATCAGTGATTTTGGAAGAAAACAAAAGCCCAGAAGTTTAGACTAAAGGAGTCATCACCCTCTGTTTCAAAAGGGCAATCGGCGGAAATGTGGAAACTACAGAGGCAACACGCTGCTGTCCCACACACTGAAGCTATTAGAAAAGATCGTAGAAGTGAGACTTAGAAAGGTAGTTGAACCCTTGCTTGAGGCAGAACAACATGGATTCAGGAAAGACCGAGGTACTATGAATCTTACTTTTGTGATAAGAATGCTAACAGAAAAGTTCTGGGAATATGGAAGAAATCTTGGTATTGTATTCGTAGACATCGAAAAAGCATATGAGAGTGTTCCTCGAAGAAAGATATGGGAATGTTTGGAAAACATAAAGGTGCCAAAGTATCTGATTAATAAAGTCAAAATGCTATACCAAAAGTGTTATAGCTGTGTCCAGATAAGCAACGGACGATCAGAATGGTTCGAAACAAAGAGAGGTGTCCAGCAAGGAAGTGCCCTATCACCACTCCTATTTGTAATAGTCATGGACACAATTATAAAATCTATCAAGAAAATAGACAGCGAACCTAATGCCATTGTTTTCACCGATGATTTGATGGTATGGGGAGAGACAGAAGCTGAAACACAGAGGAAACTGAATGATTGGAACAACACATTCAAAATTTCGGACTAAAGATAAGTAAAACAAAGACAGTAGAAATGACCATCAACAGGCAAGGAACAACATCAAATATATTTCTAGATGGGGCTAAAGTAGAATCTGTTACTCATTTCAAATACCTAGGAAGTATGATCTCTAAAGACAACACAGTTAAGCAGGAAATACTCAGCAGAACACAGAAAGCATCCAGTTTTTACAGTCAAATAAGAAATCTTCTCTGGGATGATAAAATGCCACAAAAAGCAAAAGCAACCATGTACCATACCTATTTCGTTCCAATCCTTACATACGGCTTAGAAACATGTACCCTACTAACAAGAGACCTCAGTAGAATTCAGGCAATGGAAATGAGATTCATTAGAACTATGAATCAAACAACCAGACAGGATAAAATTAGGAATGAGGTAAATAGAAAAGTAGCTGGTATTGAGGTTCCTGTCACCAGCATCATAAGGAAACGCAGACTTCAGTGGTATGGGCACTTAATGAGAATGAATAGTGAAAGACCTGCTAAAAAGTATTTCAACCTCAACCTCATAGGAAGAAGACCTCGGGGAAGACCAAGAAAACGCTGGATAGAGACTGTAAGATCAGATGTGGATGAGAAAGGACACAAATGGGAAGAAAAAAATGTTTTCAGCACTTATAGGACTTAACTACGGGGTCATCAGTCCCTAAACTTTCAAACTACTTATGAACTAGCTTATAGGACGGCACAAATATCCATTCCCGAGGGGGGATTCGAACCTCCGACCGTAGTGGCCCTGCAGACCGTGAGTGGCGCGCCTCAGTCTCCTCGGCCACCGCGGCCGGCCAAATGGGAAGACATTCAGCTACAGAAGATGTATGAAGACAGGAGGAGATGGCGAGCGCTTGTACACCACACCCGGGAAACTGGAGCTGGAAACTGATGATGATGATGATGATGATTTACAGTTCAGTATATTTTCTTTAAATTTTATTCGCGATCTTTTGCAAGGTCTTAGACAAAAAAAAAAAAAAAAAAAAAAAAAAAAAAAAAAAAAAAAAAAAAAAAAAAAAAAAAAGATCCGTAATCCAAACAGGCAGTAGCATTGTAGGTTGAGAGCGAACCCTTCGACCGCCGCGCGCAGCTCGTATTGGTTATTAGATATCTGATTGATTAGTAGATTGGTTAGTAGATATCTGACCGCTGCGCGCAGCTTGTATTTCGCCGAAAGCAGTCGACCCTCTCGCAGGCCGCAGTGCCAGCCATCCAGAGCAGACCTGCGGCCAGCGGTATCGGCGCGACAGTCAGTGTCAACGTCGGCAGCGGCGCGGTGAGGTGCGCGTCATCTGCGACTGGCGTTTTATTCGGCGAAGAATGAGGAAGGCGCGGCCCACACACGGCGCGATAGCATCTCTCATTTCCTTTTATAGCCATTCGTTACCCCGCCACCATATTTCTTTCACTTTAATGCCGGAGACATTAGGCCGCGTGTGGCGTCGGCGAGCTTATCGCCGTAACAGCGCCGAGAGCATCTTGCGCGCGCATTAAAGCCGTGATGGCGGCCGCTAAATAACGCCAGCCGTGGGGGTATGGGGTGGGGCTCTGTCCTGTCCTGTCTCCTCACCGGACCGCGGGCTACACGGTCGCGTGTGTCGGGCACGCTCAATTTTCACGGCCAGTTGCTTTGACTCCAGATATTATTCCGAGTGTGGATATGCTGTTAGTCACACACAAACGTAGCGATATCTCTTCGGTATCGATCTCTATCATGTAGATATATACCAGGTGATCAAAAAGTGAGAATAAATTTGAAATCTTAATAAATCACGGAATAATCTAGACAGATAACTAAAAATTGACACACATGCTTGGAACGACATGGGGTTTATTAGAACCAAACATCTACCGTTATCGGGCGTTTTTTCTTCGAGGAACAGCGTGATTCTGATTGCAGAACGACATGTTGACCATAACTGATTATTTTTTCTCAGTGCTACCGGTTTCGGTCTTTTACCATTATCAAGCGTTAGCAGAGATTAGCTAATAGCTTAACATGTCGTTATACAAGAATTCAAAATTATAACATAAGATTTTGCTGTCATTGTTCTAGTCATTGATAGTATCACAGTGGCTGACTGTTACAGACTGAAGCATACATTGCTGAGTGTGAGATAAAATTATTTTATTTAACACTCAGCAATGGGGAAGTGACTGAAACCGGTAGCACTGAAAAAAAAAAAAAAAAAAAAAATAAACAGCTATGGTCAACATGTCGTTCTGCAATTATCTAAAAGCTGTTATGCCCCATCTGTTCAACATTCTCAGTGTGATTCTGGTTTTGTAACTGCTACCGTGACGAGTGAGAGGTACGCCGATATGTTATAGATTTGCATCATCCCCAGCCTGGCTGATAAACACCTGCTCGAACGTACGATTTTTATGCAGGATGATCGTGTGCTCAGCCGCCACTTTTGTCATGCCTGGCCTCCCATGTCCCCAGACCTCAGTTCGTGCGATCATTGGCTTTGGAGTTACCTGAAGTCGCAAGTGTATCGTGATCGACCGACATCTCTAGCGATGCTGAAAGTCAACATCCGATGCCAATACCTCACCTTAACTCCGGACATGCTTGACACTGCTGTTCACAACATTATTCCTCGACTACAGCTGTTGTTGAGGAATGATGGTGAACATATTGAGCATTTCCTGTAAAGAACATCATCTTTGCTTTGTCTTAATTTGTTATGCTAATTATTGCTTTTCTGATCAGATGAAGTGCCATATATTGAACATTTATTGAACTTTTTTTCACTAATAAAACCCCATGTCATCCCAAGCAAGTGTGTCAATTTTTACCTCTCTATCTACATTATTACGTGGTTTATTAAGTTTTCAAATTTTTACTGACTTTTTGGTCACCCGGTATTTTTTCATGCTAAATGCCTATCATTTCATTCTCAAATAGCGAGCGGAAAGAAAGAACCATATTTTAAGAATAGGTCCGCTACGACTGTTAAAATCCTTAATTGAAGGACACACGAGCGGTTTCACAATTTAAAATTCCATCTTCAAGTATTACCTGTTTACTAATAAGATTTGTCAGAATTTAACCGCTATTATCATTTATTAATGGTATGTGTCTACATTACGTCAAATCATTAAGGTGGTCAGATATGAAATCAGATAGAGCTTATTACCTCTTACCCCAGGCGTCGTTAAAAAATTTATATAATACTTAAAAAAACTGTCTACTCAAAGGGAAGGCGTCCATAATTAACAAGTAGTGGCGAGATTTGAAGCCATCCCCATATCGAAAACTCAGCAAAAAATATCAAATTAGGAAGGTAGCGGCAGTTCAATAACGCAAATGTTGTTTTTGATACGGCGATGGCTTCAAATCACGACATTAACTTTTAATTGAAACTTCTTGGCAGATTAAAATTGTGTGCCGGAACTGGGATTCGAACCTGGGACCTTTGCATTTTGCGGGCAAGTGCTCTACGGTCTGAGCTATCCCGGCACGTTCAACAGTCTGCCTTCACAACTTTGCTTCTGCCAGTAACTCGCCTCCTACTTTCCAACAGACCGTGAAGCGTGCTGGGATAGTTCAGACGGTAGAGCACTTGCCCGCAAAATGCATTGGTCCCAGGTTCGAATCCCAGTTCCGGCACTCAATTTCAATCTGCGAAGAAGTTTCAATTAAAACCTAGTGGCGTGATTTAAAGCCATCGCCGTATCTAAAACACAGTAAAAGATATCAAATTATGGAGGTAGTGGCAATTCAATAACGCAAATCTAATTTTATATGCACATTCGCAATTAGAGCGGCTAGATTACGAAAGTTTGTTTCTATAAAAGTAGATTTACATTATTGACCTGCCACTACCTTCGAATCCCGGTGCCGGCACACAATTTTAATCCGCCAGGAGGTTTCATATCAGTGCACACTCCGCTGCAGAGTGATCGTTTCATAATAGTTTTTAATTGTGTAAGTCGTCCCTTTGAGCAGGCAGTTCTTTATATATAAAAGCCTTGACTTAAATGAGAGGGAATGAGCTTCAACCGATTTCGTACCAGACCTTATTAATGATTTGTCGTAATTAGACGCCGCCCATTACGCCTTTGGATTAATATCAACAATGCTTATTCATTTGTAAACAGATAACAAAAAAGTGTTCAAATGTTTGTTAAACTATCGGACCAAACTGCGTGGTCGTCACTCCGTAGCTTACAAACTACTTAAACCTAGGTAAACTAACCTACGGACAACAAACACACCCATGCCCCAGGGAAGACTCGAACCACCACGACGAGCAACCGCGCGCTCCGCAGCGAGACACTTTAGACCGCTCGGCTACTCCACCGCGGCTAAACAGATAACACCTGAAGAATGCAATTCCAGTTGCATAACCGGTCGTGTGCCCTTCAATAAAGGATTTTAAGTCACAGCGAACCTGTTCTTTAAAATATGGAATCATACTGTTTTATGTAAGAATAAAGAACAGCTAAACACCCCGTTCGAGCTCTCATTTCTCTTATTTTACTATGAATGGTCTCTTCGGACTATGTAGGTGGGAGTCAACAGCTTGTACTGACGCCCACTGTAGTAACCAAATGTTTGTAAAGCTTATGGGACTTAACTGCGGGGTCATCAAATCCTAAACTTACAAACTACTTATGAACTACCTTACACTAAAGACAGCACAAACATCCATGCCCGAGGGGGATTCGAACACCTGAGGGGAACGGCCCTGCGCATCGTAGCATAGCGCCTCAATGCGCTCGTCCGCTCCGCCGCGGCAGTGAAGGAACCCGTTGTGAATTTGTTGGAAGACTTTGCTCAAGATAGCGAAAATGATTTTTTTATAATGACGCATCTCTAATGACCGTGATGTCGACAGGACGCTAAACCCCAATCTTCCGTCCTTTCTTGAGATGGTGCGATCATGTTGCAGGCATGGGAGAAGCAAGGTTACCTAAGAGACTCAAGCGCTCGGCAGCGGAGGGTAAGAGGAGTCGAGGTAGACCAAGAAGAAAGTACTTATATTCGGTGAAGAATGATTTTTAAGTGAAAGGCATAACATCAGTCGAGGCATCAATGTTAGCGTTGAATAGGGGATCATGGAGGAATTTTATTAGAGGTACTGTGCTCCAGACTGAACGCTGAAAGGCATAATCAGTCTCTAATGATTATTATTATTATTATTATTATAAGGTGAAGATAACGAGCAAAACTAGGGTAATGGAGTGCAGTCTAAGAAAATCAGGTGATGCTGAAGTAATTAGATTAGGTAACGAAACAATAAAGGAGGTAGATGATTTTGTTACTTTGGCAATAAAATAACAAATGGTCGCAGTAGAAGATATAAAATGCAGAATGGCAATGGGTAGAAAAGCGTTCTTGAAAAGGAGAAATTTGTTAACATCGAATATTGATTTAAGCTTAAGGAAGTCCTTTCTGAAGGCATTTGTGTGGAGTGTTGCTTGTATGGGAGTGAAACATGGACGATAAGCAGTGCGGACAGGAAGAGGATAGAGGCCTTTGAAATGTGGTGCTACAGAAGAATGCTGAAGATTAGCGTTACTAATGAGGAGGTACTGAACAGAATTGGGGAGAAAAGGAATTTTTGGCATACCTTGACTAAAAGAAGGGATCGATTGATAGGACACATTCTTAGACATCAAGGAATTGTGAATTTAGCGTTGGAGGAAAGTGTGTGGGGTAAAAACGGCAGAGGAAGACCAAGAGATGGATACAGTAAGCAGATTCAAGCAGGTGTAGGTTGCCGTTCTTATGTGGAGTTGAAGAGGCTTGCTCAAGATAGGGTATTGTGGAGAGCTGCATCAAACCAGTCTCCGGACTGAAGACCACAACAACAACAACATGATTCTGATTGGAATGTATATCGTTTATAGCTTGTAATCGAGTGCCAAGCATTACTACTCATCGGTTCGTAACACGGTAGCTAGTGTATATTTTTATAGCGGGTTTGAGATATTTTTTTATGTAACCAATCATAACGAGAAGTTACTATTTGCTTTATCAGCGCATCTGGAAATTTCCTGTTTTGAGTTTGCCCGTTGAGGTTCACTTTAATCGACGTGGACGTAGTGATTGTGGTTTCAGTTCTGCTGCGGACTGTTGCCCGCTAGTTTGTCACAAACACCGTGTGCCACGCGGCTGTGGTCAGGTGTTGATACGTTTAAATTCCGGGCTACAGAACGCGCCGTTCAGCCGTTGATCACTGCAAATCGGCGGTCGGCACAGCCTGCCGCATTCCCGTCATAACTCGCAGCAACATTGCCCCGCGTCACACATTAACAGCATTTGTGTTTGTCTCGCCTCTACCGAATGGTGCCCGGCAGCCTGGGTGGAAACACTGAACCGGCAGGTAGCAAACGTCAACTGTAAAGTAGTTTTAAGCGCACTGTAGCTACCTCAATACATAGGCAGTTTTCACGTGTTTGCAGAAAGGAGAGAAATATTTCATGAAGAAATGGAAGACTGTTAAGGAGACGATGTTCCTCTTTTGTCAGGCTGATTCGTGATACACGCAGTGATGCCATGGATGAGGCAATGACGAAAAGGAGATCCCACTACTGTGCATGCAATACTGTGCAAAACGCACCTTACTCTAACCAGTGACAACACGAAGGTCTGTTGTGTTTCTCTGAATAATTATAATTTGTACCTTGGCCTTAATTTTTAAAACAAATAACAAAAATAACAAATGCAGCTATCCAAATCAATCTCTTACAATAAATAGCCAACAAAGCAGGTTTAAAAATTTCTGTAGAGAAAAAAAGATATGACAAACATAAAAAATGCTCCAGAAATCCTAATAACAGATATTGAGCCGATAAAGAGGGCAAATAAATTTCAATATTTGGGAGAAATGAATCAGGAAAATGGCTTAGAAAAATTTGCTGTAGGAAAAAGAGTACATAAAATGGAGAGAGCATATGGTATAACCAGGAACATTTACAACAAAATACAGCACAACAACATAGTAGTAAAATGTCTTTATGCAAGTGAATGTTTAGTACTGAATTACAATTTACATTAACTTCAAGTCCTAGAAAGAAAAATCATTCGAAAAATACTGGGTCCACTAAGAAATACAGAGGTATGGAAATTTAGAAGTAATGCAGAAGTTTATCGCAACATAGAAAACATAACCGAAAAACTACGGAAGAGGCGACTGCTATTTTTTGGACATTTATACCGAATGAACAGTAACAGGTCAACCAAACAGATTTTTAAATATCTCTACGACAAGAAGTCAACAATAGCATGGATTCAAGAAGTTAGGAAAGATTTGGAAAGAAACAGTATAAGTGAAAAAAATGCAACAGAGACACTTTTAAGAAGAAAGTGTTAACAATGGAAGGATTCCAAGGCAGGCGGGAGAAGAAGACAGGAGTAAAGTGGTCTGAGGAGAGAAGAAGGATGCATAGTGAAAAGATGAAAGAATACTGGAGGAAAAAGAAAGAAGAACAAAGGAGGAAACATTGAAATTGGTGCGTGGTCTTTAGATGACTGAAACGAAGAAAGAAGAAGACAGGGTGTCTCAGCTAAGAGTCGTCAGGCGCATTTTCTGTGGTGTTTGAGCAGATATCTGCAATATTTATTTATTTCGCAATGTGTAACTGGACTCAGGCATAACAAATTCTGCTCCTCACGCCATTCGTGCGACGCCCGGTGTAGATGTAAAGCGTCGGTTTGTTTCCCGTCACGAACAAAAAGATTTTTAAAGCGAAATTTTTTGTGCTCAATCGATAGAGCAGTCCAAAATTAGTCTAGTGTGATATTCGGTTTATCGAAATGTATTAACAGAGACAGTAAAACACGACAATTAGCCATTACTCTAAAAGCGGCTGTGTAACGCTTCCATAGTAGCAGACGCGCGAGGCGAGGTGGCACACGTGCGATGGGGCACGACAGGCGAGGACGAAGTGGCGAGCACATGTGTACCAATACTTTTGTGTCTGTCGTGCGTATCAAATGCGTTGGACACCGTCTGAGAGCAATGCTAGTCGCCAGAGCAGTAATGCACCACAATACAGTAACATTTTCAAGAAGGTGTCACGCAACGGCCACGCGTTTCAGCTTCTGTATACCTAATACCGTAATATCTATCGAATTAGATTAATAAAACATAGAAGAAAGTAGACAAATTTGTTTTTAGTTTAGTTACTACACTTATTAGTGACAAGACATACTGTACATTTACGAAGCAATTCCTAAGGAACTCAAGTTAATACATTACTTAGTCGCTATCAAAGCAATTTCTTCAGATTTGCATTCCATAATTAACATAGAGCCTATTGATTCGTCATTGTGGACACGTATTAACAGTCCACATACAGTATATAAAATCATAAAACCGGTTCAAAGCAAAGTAGCCTTCAAAATTTATTGCACAAGGGAAACTGTGGCCGGCCGCGGTGGCCGAGAGTTTGCGGCGTGCCAGTCACGGTCTGCACGGCCGCTGCGATTGGGGGTTCGAATCCTACCTCGGGCATGGAGTTTTGTGCCGTCGTTAGTATAAGCTAGTTCATAAGTAGTTTGTAATTTTAGGGACTGATGATCCCGTAGTAAAGTCCCATAAGCTCTACAAACATTTAAACACATGGAAACAGAGAAAGAGGAATCACAACGTCATCACTATTTCAATGCGGCCGTACCGTACTGCTGGTGTTCGAACATACCACCGTCTTGTTCCCTACATCGTTCCAAGTTAAAACGATTGCTAGCTGTAGCGCGGAGTAAATCATATGACCCATCAAGTACATAGAAGGCCTGCCTGACGCGATTTTTCATCTCGTCACTGTTTTCAGTTTCTTCTGCGTCCACCATATCTCTTATTGTACTCCAGAAATAGAAGTCGAGGACCGATAGATCGGGCCACCTGGCTGGCCACTGTACATCCATATTTCTGCCTATTCTCTTATTCCGCGCAGCTTGGCGCGCAGAAGCAGTGCAGTGGCCGGGTGCATCATCCTGTTGCATCCACATTTGCCTCGTTCTTAAATCGATATCGTCGATCAGTAAAGGCAGTTCGATCTGAAGGAAATTGGTGTACATTGCTCCGTTCAGCTTGCCTTCAAAGGAAGAGAGGCTCAACAACAAGCTAACCGATGATACCACCCCCCAGCAATTGACGTTCCATAGGTGTTGATGATCTGCCTCACGTAACCAATGGGGATTCACGGAAGCCCAAAAGTGATGGACAGTTCGATTTGGCACGCCTGTGCTGCAAAACGTTGAGTGGTCGGTCAATAGAGTCTGTTTAAAAACTCAGGTGGTAGGTTTAATGCCCATTCACGAAACATTAGCCTGTTGGCCTTGTCATCCAGTGAAAACCTTTGGTGCACGTACCGGCGGCATGGGTGCATCTTTGCGTCGTTCAAAGTGCGATTCACCGTACAGCGTGAGATTTGTAACTCCCTAGCGAGCGTCCTTGTACTGCTGCGTGGATTTGCATGTACCATATCCAACGTAATGGCATTGTTACGATTTCGCACAGGCCTGCTTAACTGGCGTTTCTCCGGGCAGTAATCCCCAGTGTCTCTAGTTCGTTTCACTACAGCCCCCAACGTGACTGCACAGGTATGTCTTCCTTCTCGTTCCGGATACTTTTCAGCGTACATCCGAGCTGCCTCCATGGCGACTTCATTACACATCCCTACAATTCGTAGTACGGAATCTCGTTAGAAAGATATTACAGTAACAACTATTAAACAGGGTGCGTGTTCAAGTTAACGCTAGCAGCACTTAATGATTCCCAAAATTATGTCTGTTACTTATGAAGCTGTGTACATGCCTTCCTTACCAGAGTTACCCCGTTGCGTGTGCTGCCACGCCTCGTGCCGCCTGCTACTGCTTTATGGAAGCGCTACACAGCCGCATCCGGAGTAATGGTTAATTGACGTGTTTTACTGTCTCTGTTAATATTTCTCGATAAACCGAATATCACACTAGACTAATTTGGGATTCCTCTATCGACTGAGTACAAAAAAATTTCGCTTTATAAATCTTTTTATTCGTGACGGGAAACAAACCGACGCTTTACATCTACACCGGACGTCGCAGGGCTGGCGTGATGAGCAGAATTTGTTTGGCCTGAGTCCAGCTACACATTGAAAAAAAGAAATTGGAAATATCTGCTCAAACACCAGAGAAAATGCAATATTACCAATTATAGATTAAAACCGTTAGTTTTGAAATTATGGTAGCAGCTATTAAAATTTTAAATACAGTGTTATCTTTTTAAAAAGTCGAATAATTTCAAATGCTTCGTAAATTGTGAATTATTCCGACAACTGTTGCTGTTCTCAAGATGGATAAAGATCTGCAACACATGAAAATTTGTGCCTGACCGGGATTCGAACCTGGGTCTCTCGCTTTCCGCTATTAGTTGCCTTAACCACTATTATTAATTAATAAAATCGTTATTTGCAAATTGTTACAATGCTTTAAAACATGACCAACCCGCTACCCGTGCACGCTATTCAAAGGTTTGTATAGCTTATGGGACTTAATTACTGGCTCATCAGTCCCTAAACTTAAAAACTACTTATGAACTAGCTAACACTAAGGACGGCAGAAATATCCATGCCCGAGGGAGGACTGGAACGTCCGACGGCGAACGGCCCTCGCACCGCAGCTGGGCGCCTTAGTGCGCACGGCTATTCTGCTGCGGCGGAACAGAAGTTAATAATAAGAGTCCAAACATTTTTACAATTAATGTAATCAGTTCAAAGCGTTAAGTGCTATTGTCATTAAAATTTATTACAACATTAAGCGATATTGAAAGCTGTGGAAAGATTATAAATATTCGTTGCCTGCCCTGTTGTATGCATTCATACAGGCAAACTGTCAGGAACAGTGAAATGAATAAAAAAAAATTAAGACTCGACATAAACAATGTTTTGACAGTAGGTTCAAACTTATATCTTCAAAATGTTCAAATGTTTGTTAAGCTTATGGGACTTAACTACGGGGTTGTCAGTCCCTAAACTTACAAACTACTTATGAACTAGATAAGACTAAGGACGGCACAAATATCCATGCCCGAGGGGGAATTCGAACCCCCGACCGTAGTGGCCGTGCAGACCGTGACTGGAGCGCCTCAGTCCCCTCGGCCACCGCGGCTGGCCCTGTATCTTCCACATTACCCTCTAACGCGCTACCATCGGAGTTATTCGACCGTGTTGCATGGCGGTCTTCATTGACTCGTCTACCAGCAATATATGTGCTGCTGTTCTTAAAACTTTACAGCCCATTTTCTTCGAATTTTCTGGTTCCTTCTGTTCT
Source organism: Locusta migratoria (assembly GCA_026315105.1). Lineage (NCBI taxonomy): Eukaryota > Metazoa > Arthropoda > Insecta > Orthoptera > Acrididae > Locusta > Locusta migratoria. The sequence continues at coordinate 150,770,573 of CM048750.1, read as the reverse complement.
TTTTCATTCTCCACTAGTGAAGCGGGCTGTTTGAGATCCGGCCCATAAAGAGTCATACAGTGTCTCTGTTGCTTTATACTTCACGGTATGCTGATTTGCAAAGAGCGAGACTTGCCCGTTCGAAACATTTCGGAGAGACTCGTGCCTCAACCTCGCCCCCCTCCCCCTCCGTCACATTAGCGAATTCTGCTGCAGTGATCATCCGAGGCTCTGTTCTCCTAGCTGTTCGATGATGGAGAACGATGTTTCATGACGGAAGCTGGCTGGTATTGCAGTTATTGTTAATATCGCTTATTAATTTCTGGTTTACTTTAGATATGGGCTTTGTTGATAGCTTTGGTAGCCCATAATATACGCCACTGATCTTACTAAAGTTGTGGGACCTTATCTTTATGTTGCTTTAATAATATCACCCGAACAACAGGAAAAATATACCGTAGAGACCGTGTACATTACGCTCGTCCTTGGAGTTTTTCTGTACGGTATGAAATTTCTGGTATACCTCGACTAAAATAATCGATCGGTTGTTGGAGACACTCTGAGACACTAAGAAATCGCCAATTTAGCGTTAGAGGGACGTGTGTGTAGGCACCGAGAGACGAATTCTTGTGAGATGAAGAAGCTTGCACAGGATAGGCTAGCGTGGAGAGCTGCACGACACCAGTCTTTGTCGTAAACACCAGAATAACTACAACAGTCAGCTGGGATTGACGAAGAATATAGAAAGAGTACAAAGAAGGGCAGTTCGTTTTGTATTGTCACGATGACGGGGAGACAATATCACAGGAATGATCGTTGCGGCTTACTTTGTCTCCCGAAAGCGAAAATAGATTGTAGTCTCCAACTTACATTAGGAGAATTGATAATCACAACAGAATATCAGAGATTAGAGCTTGAACGAAAAGATTAGGTGTTGTTATTCGAGAAAAGAATGGTAGATATATATACCGTATTTACTCGGCTCTGTAAAAGTCGAGCCGAAATAGGATGATCCCCTGGTGCTTGCGCCAATCGGCTTTGAGCGTCGCGTCGGCTGCGGCAGCACACCATTGGAGTAAGTCAAACGTGAGCTTTGCTCTACGCATGCGCACGTTCGGCTGCGCTGTGCGCTTTTGCCAGTTCTGTCAGACAACAGCGACCGGTAGCTACAATGTCCGGCAGCATACCAACTACTTGGCAATATGATTGCATTCAGTTTCCGCGGCCGGGGCGGTCTCCCAGCCAAGTAGGAGGAGCCAGTGATCATCATATTTCGGCCCGACTATACTACCCCACGCCTATATCCCCCCCCCCCCTCTTTTAATATTTTAGGACAAAATACTAAATTTTAAAAATCTCGAATATTCGTGAATTTGTTTGTTACGTGATATCTTGGCGGCAATAATTTACAGAACGGATCATGGTTTCATGGAATCTGATCACTCCTGAGATGGTAGAAAAGAGTTTCAAGGGGAGACTGGTATTTCATATGCCATGGATAGATCAGAAAAAGATCTTTGGAAAGAGCGCCTATAAAATGACACGGATCCATTTAGTACTGAATGACGGCAACAGCGAATTCGAGAGACGACGAGGTGACAGTCCAAAAAAGGTAGGCTTATTCGTTTATAAATTCTTTGGTAAAGCATAAATATGCCTTACGTCATTACTGAAAACAAATAAACAATAACTAATTTTCGTATTTCAGGTATTTAATTGTAACAGAATTTGGCTTCTGATAACCATTAATCGCCATGTAAGGGGAAAAATATAATCGGCATTTCACATAAAATGTGATAAAATAATTAACAAATTTAGCCCATCTTGGGACAGTCGAATGTACCATTGAATTTACGAAATTTGCGCATATAGTACCATACTCAAGTTCAGAAAAAAAAAGAAATTCGAAAAAGGTGGTTACTATGGCCGAGTAAATACGGTATATGAAAGTGGTTCGATGAACTCTCTGATAGCTAGGTTTTCAGAGTAACGATTTAGATGTAGAAATAACCTCGATGAAACTTTTGAAGATAAGAAATGGCTGCTGCATTGTGGAACGGAAGGAAGGTGTGTGCAAAGCGAAGAACAGAAATGACGCTTATATTCAAAGTAATTACAACGATAGTCACGTGGGCAATACAATATGCTGCGCACCGTTTTTAATGCGGTGGAGTAGCCGAGCGGTCTAAAGCGTCTCGCTGCGGAGCGCGCGGTTGCTCGTCGTGGAGGTTCGAGTCCTCCCTGGGGCATGGGTGTGTGTGTTTGTCCTTAGGTTAGTTTACCTAGGTTTAAGTAGTTTGTAAGCTACGGACTGATGACCACGCAGTTTGGTCCGATAGATTTACAAACATTTGAACATTTTTAATAAGCCATCAATAACCGTGTATGTTCTGCAGTCTGTTGGTAAGACTCTCTCGTGGTAGAAAGTTCTATTCTTCCACTACTGTGGCTAACAACTACAGGACGCTCGTAGGTGCCAGTGGACTCTGTGCAGTGAATTCAACACGTTTTCGATGTGGTTTAACTCTTTCGGTGTAGCCTCGGTAGCGCGTAAATGCACAAATTTTTTTTCAATAGGTTTCAGAAATTACAGCAACCAAAGGCGACTGGTTGCTGTAATTTCTGAAACCTATTTCAATAAACAGTCGCAGGTTCCTACACAATGGATAAAAGTTGCACAACATTTTGTTTGGAGGTTACCACAGTAGGATTCATGAGATCGTTTTGTTTGAATAATTTTAATGGACTCGAGTAATTATTGAAGGAAGGCCAGTTTCTTTTAATGTTAAGAATGGTCCTGGCCTTACAATTGCGCTTAGGGGTTTCGTAATATTTGTTTGCAATGAAGTGTATTGTTAATGAAGTCTTGTTATGCGGACTGTCGTATTGGCTGGCTATTTCAAGAAGCACTGACTCCTCCAGCATAAAGGTACGCTTTCCGTATTGCCTACTGTATGTAACGAGGTAGATCTCACAACGACCGAGAGATTTCAGAAGTAGTATTACTACGTACTGCCTACATGCGACGATTGTTGTCTCCCACGGCATCCATAGCGTTGCTGGTTTTTCCCGACTGCATAATTGTTCCCGTTTTATGTGATATGTTTTTGATTCATGACGCCTTGCGATGCCGGACGCACGGTTTTTTCGTGAGTATGTGCGTGGCGAGCACGGGACCCCTAGCTAATGCAGTATTTCTTCCTTCCTTCCTCCCTGGATTCAAGCTGTTGACAGACGTTAAGCCCTAAGCTACCCACCTACATACCCTGAACTGCATTTTCTTTTCCTTCCTCTCCTTTCCTTCCCCACCCCACCGGCGGAGTGATGCTTTAGCAGTTCGGTCCCCCTGTTCCAAACAAACAACCAAGAGAGATTCATTTGTGATACATTGTTGTAATTCGAATTTTAACAATGGTGTTTTTACGACTTATAGGATGGCCCTCGTGTAGTTGCGCAGCCGCTGACGGGAATAATGCAGAAGCCGTTGTTGCCAACTGTCGGTATTGCTTCGACTGTGCCTAGGGATGCAATATCGATGATAAAAACATCTCTCTGAAGTACGATACATCGATGTTGCTTCGATCTTTTCTTATGTTTTAGAGATATTGCGATAAAAATACTGAAATAATTTCATATTTCAGTATCGTAATAATTAAAACAAGTTGTGTTGTCAGAGACATTTTAAAACACAAACGACACCTGTGTCTTCACAAAACTCTGCATACCCATAACGTTAGCGTCGGAAAAATTCCCGGGGTGTCTGTAATTTGGTATTAATATGTGAAGTATTTGCCTCTGTATGTTCTTTGACAAGGCTACGAATACACAGAAAACTGGCAGAATAGAAGGAATACAAAGTTGGGAATGAGGTTTCCCAACGTACTGTGCTGATTTGATATGGGATTTACATAAATTTGTTGATTACACGCGAAATAACTTGCATTTTTTATGCATTGCTTTCTTCTTAGCTATCGACGTAAAGAAAATGAAACATTACATTGGGTAACACTATCAAAGTTTCGATCCCACTGCAGTTGGAGGGTCAGACTTCGGCAGTGCCAGCCTCCGCTGCTGGGCGAAACATCTGATTAACCCTCGCATGGTATCAGCTCTAGAAAATAAGCATGATTATTTGTATACATTACTATTACTCTTTGCACATGAATGGTGACAAAATTCTGAAACAGTCTGCCCTTGTCTGTAACCTGCTTGCGCACATCAGGTGGTACTGTGTCATATATTATCTGTCCACTTCTAGACAAAAAGGTAGATTCACTAGTTACCTGAATGCCATTATCATCTTCTTCACAGTCACAGACATCCACTTCATCTCCAACCTGTACACCTTCCTCTGTCATATCTCCATCAGAATCACTATCATCCTCGTTTCCAAAACTTTGTTATCATTGTCAGTCTTCTGTAAATATGCTAAAGCCTGTTTGAGAGTGTAGCCCCTTGCAACATCCATCCATTACGAATAAACTGTAACAACACGTCTTCTTTGTGCAAAGATCGATTCCGAACTGTGAATTTGTCGTAACAGTGCACATAATTGTATTTTCTATTCATTATGTACAACAATATACAAATGAATGATGGTTTGTAAGGTACATTGTTGCCAACATTTATTTTCGTAACAAAACTTATTTATGACACTGAAAATCACTCATTTTATACCCGGGGTATTTACTGACGGCACTGCAAAAATTTCAAATTGTTGTTATGTAAAATGAGATTTCGTGTGGCTCATTGGCCTGGTGCAAGTCTTTCAATTGGACGCCACTTCGGCGACTTGCGTGTCCCTAGCCTACCCCAGTTATACAACCGGGGAAAGGGGACCTACAGCTTAACGTGGAATCCGAACCACGTGTCGTTTCTGGCGACTCCTCACATCGTTGAGAGGTGAAGTATGAGTTAAAGTGTAGACTGAAAAAATCCGAGGTCCGACCGGGTTTTGAACCTGCGACACTTCGGTTTCCAGTCGAGCACTTTACCCCAAGACCACAGGGCCCGACGTAAAATGAGATATAACCATAAATATGTTATCCAGTTATAATAAAAAGTCCGTGGATAGCATGTCTGAAGGATTAGTTATATACACCCACATTGAAACTGTTTATTTATGGTTAAATGACCCTTGGGGGTCTAAAAAGACCCCAGGCATCATGCGACGGTTAATCATCAAACTTCGACATAAAGACAGACGCCAGAGAAGGATGAAAATAGCGACGACGTCATCTGTAATATCACTAAACTCGACTTGTCGCCAGCTGAGCAACTAATAACCGATGTCTATAGTTGTGGACTTCTGTCGTCGATAGATCGGTGATCTATCGCGGTTTAAATCAACGATGTCGATATCGATGTTTATTGACAAAACATCGATATTCACAAAATATCGATGTATCGTTTGCATCCCTAAATGTGACGCCGACGGCAGTCGATATTAGTGTCGTAATATCTGATGCCACGAACTAAGACGATACAGCGTCACAGCAGATCGCCCTAGATGACGTCACGATCGCCATTATTTTTATTAATGGTCAATGTCTTTGCTTCTGAGCTACATTTCCGGAAATTCTGCAATTTCTGGCTGAGGTGGCCGATACTGAAACGGGATGAACGGAAAACTCTTTCGGAAGAAAGAGAGGGAACAAACAGAAATAACGGATCACCTTTGTACAGTGCGCGGCGGTATCGAGTAATTGGACTGGCCTGTGGGCGAACCGGACTGATTAGGTCTGGTCGACTGGGATGCCGACCCTGCACTTCCCGCTGCGGGGTCCGGCTTGTGAAACAATCACAATAAACGGGACGCGGCGGCACTAGCGCTGCACGCTGGGGGTGGGGGTGGGAGTGGGAAGACACCGCTGCGGAACGCAACCCTCCCCTCCCCTCTCCCCCCCCCCCCACCCAGGCTCGCCGTAATTCCATTTCCCGCCCCTCCCCCGCCCCCTGCGCCGGGGGTAAAGCGTGTTAATTGGATCCGGGCAGGGGGCGGCCATCCATCAACCTTCACTCAGACGCCATTAATTCATTCACAGTGAAATTCATTGAAGAGCGTCGAGGAGCGGGCGAAAAATCTCTTTTCTACTCTCTCTCTCTCTCTCTCTCTCGCTCGCTCGTTCGTTCGTTCGCCCGTTGCCTCCCTCGTCCATGTTCCCCGCTTGAAAAAGAAGCGCCGGGGTGAAAGAGAAAATTGTTTCATCTAGAATATAAAGGCCCAGCTCCGGGCAATCCTGTTGGCGCAGGCCGGTGGTACGTAAACACTTGTTGACCAATTGCTGCGAAATTGGAGGTGGCGAAGCGCAAAATTCGACCTTGTTTTCGGTGCCCCCCTTCCCCTCCTCCCCTCCCATTTGTCGCCGGCGTGCTCCGGACAGGATTAATTGGAAACGGAGGCGACGAAGCTGGGACTCATCCTCCGCTTGCACCAGCGCCTTCTTATTTAGTGTCTTATAAGACGGCAGCCTTGCCAACCTGTTTTATCTTGAAATTCTGCAGCTCCGCTCGAATGAGACGAGACCTTATGTGGATGTTAATCTGAAGTACCTTTCCAGAAGTGAGTGGTTTTCTCTTCTTGTGCCATAAATGTGTATGGATTCTAATTTTCCTTTTCCGCACTCTCACACTAACAAAGTAGGTGCTTGAACTACGTGAGTTGTACTATGCTAATCCGCATAAAGATTACAAGAATGTTTTGACGAACAGAACATAAATCTTTAATTCAGCGCAAAGCTCTTACTGATTGGAAAAAAGCGCATGCGACTCCCGTTTATAATAAAGGAAAGAGAACTGATCCACATAATTACAGGCCAATATCGTTGACATCAGTTTCCTGTAGAATTTTTGAGCATATTCACAGTTCGAATATAGTAAATTTCCTTGAAACGGAAAAGCTTCTTTCTACGAACCAGCATCGTTCATGTTAAAAAATGTTCAAATGTTTGTAAATCTATCGGACCTAACTGCGTGGTCATCCGTCCGTAACTTACAAACTACTCAAACCTAGATAAACTAACCTGCGAACAAACACACACACACCATACCCTAGAGAGGACTCGAACCTCCACGGCGAGCAACCGCGCGCTCCGCAGCGAGACGCTTTAGACCGCTCGGCTACTCCACCGCGGCCATCGTTCATGTGAAACTCAGCTTGCACTTTTCTCACATGACATCTTGCGAGCCATGGATGAAGGGCAACAGGCCGATTGTGTTTTTCTCGACTTCAAAAAGGCGTTTAACGCGGTGCCACACTCCAGACTGTTAACGAAGATACGAGCTTATGGAATAGGTTCACAGATTTGTGACTGGTTGGAAGACTTCCTAAGTAATAGAACGCAGTACGTTGTTCTCGACGGCGAGTGTTCATCAGAGTCGAGTGTATCGTCAGGCGTGCCCCAGGAAAGTGTGATAGGACCGCTGTTATTTTTTATCTATATAAATGATCTGATGGACAGAGTAACTTGTAATTTGCGGCTGTTTGCTGATGATGATGTGGTGTATGGGAGGGTTTTGTCCTTAAGTGACTGTAATAGCATACAGCAGCTAGGTTTGTTAATGGTAGGTTCGACCAATGGGCGAGTGTCACACAAATGCTCCGGCAACTCAATTGGGGGTCGCTGGAGGGAAGGCGACCTTCTTTCGTGAATGTCTGTTGAGGAAATTTAGAGGGCCGGAATTTGAAGCTGAGTGTAGTACGGTCTTGCTGCCACCTACTTAAATTTCGCGGAGTGATCACAATGACAAGATAAAAGAAATTAGGACTCGTACGGAGGCATATAGGCATTCCTTTTTCCTTACGGTGGATTGCGGAGTATGTATGTAGTTGTAGATGTAATGAAATTGACCTGAATTATAATACAGCTCTTACACATTTTTCGACATAATCACCGTTTACTGCAATACTTTTTTATCATCAGCGAGGCGAGTTTTTTTACTCCTGTGCCATAGATGAATCTCGGCGCCTTTTTCAGCCTGTTCGATTTTCACCTCGTCGTCGGAAAAGCGTTTTCCTGAAGTGTTCCTTCAATTTACTCGTAGTGAACAGATAAAGGACCGACCGAATATTCAGTTTCGGCCAAAATATTGGTTTCGGTTCTTCGGTTAGAAATCAGCCGAATTTGCTTTCTTGAACTTATCGGATGAAGTCGAGTCGCGCACGAGATGGACTCACATGGGAACGGTCCAATAAGACAAGTCGAAACATATCCTGAAATTTTTTGCACAGAAAGAAGACAACGAAAGAAATGCACTTCCAAAATTTTAGCTGCTAAGAGGCACTGCAAGTTTTTTCAATTTTTGAAGTTTAGAATTTTTACTGCGCGAAGAACAGCTAATAACAGCGGTTTTTACAGCCCTGCCCGCTTAGCGCGCAGCTCGGCGAATCACTCACGCAGCGCCACGTAGCGGAATTGTGCAGAGTCACAGTCACCAATATTAAACACCTAAAGTCTGGTTTACAATGTAGTGAATGGAAGCGAACGCGAACGAATGAGCATTTGCAGAAAATTCACTACTATTCGCTTGTTTAGGGGTTGAATCGTTTATACTAGAAGGAACGGAAATGTCGATATCATTCGAATGAATGTCAAAGAAATCAGTCAACAAATGACACATACGTACGTCCTCAGGAGAAGTAGGTGATTACGGCTGGAAACCACTTTCTTCGTATTTCATCTTTGCTAAATTGAGAACGTTAATTGGATTCCACATTACTGTGAAACTGGAAGAAGAAAAAAAAAGATATTATAAGCAGGCGTGCCTGACGAAAGCACAATAAATATTATTTCAGCTTTATCTTTATTGTCAAAACTCACCAATACTGCAAAATTCAACTGATAATAGTTAATAGACGAACGATAACCTGAAACGTCCTTTACAAATTACGATAGGGTTGTATCGTGTTTCCTGTTTACAATATACCGCCGACCTCGATTGTTTGTTTGTGTGTGTGTGTGTGTGTGTGTGTGTGTGTGTGTCTGTGTGTGTGCGCGCCCAGTTGCGCATGCGCTGTTGCTACAGCGCCAGTAAGGGTGTACATTTCTACCGCCACCTGACGCGCTAGGAACTTGACAATTTTCAGCTATTTTTTAAAAATACTTGCAGTGCCTCTTAGCAGCTAAAATTTTGGGAGTGCATTTCTTTCGTTGTCTTCTGCCTGTGTAAAAAATTTCAGGGTAGGTTTATTGGACCGTTCCCTTGTCAGTCTACAATAACGCCTTACTTCAGTTGATGGCGCGCCGTTTAGTTCCTAGGAGTCTTTTCTTGTGTGTAAAAATTGTATTTTATTGTTGAGCGCAATATAAGGCAATCACATTTTATAGCGATATTGTTATGCTCTGTAAGTAATTTAACGCATTCGGTATTGTACGTAATTTAAGTGGCTATATTCCTATGCTGAAAAGTTTATTAATGTGTTTCCTCGAAAGCTATGATCTTTTTTTAATAACTAATATCTATTTAGGAAACATTGATCATATAGTACACAGATTTTCCTGTTCAGTTTGCGTAAATTTATACTGACAATAATCATACTGTTAGTCGAAACTGCGACTTTATTTTTCGAAATACTTTCTGCAGCACTGATTTACTAACTGTAACTTATATGCATTGTCTATGTAGGAATAACAAAAAGGAGAGATGTGTAACGGTATTTATCGATTGCAAACACGGATATGAAAATCGCAATGTAATGCTAGCGCTCTCAGGGAAAAAAATGTAAAGGCTGGTTATGGAAACAAACAATGAAATAAATCGCAATTTGCGATCAGTTATAGCTTCGCTGTACTAGGTTTAGATGGAATACCAAATTGCGGCGAATGAAAATTTGTGCCCGGCTGGGATTCTAACCCGAGATCTCCTGCTTACTAGGCAGAGGCGTTGATCACTCCGCCACCAAGCACACAGCACTACTGCACGTCTCCCGCCACACCCAAATTTCCATTCGTCACGCTGTCTCTTTCCTACAGCACAGCCTGTAACGTCGTCAGAAATATATAATTGGAAACAAACAAATTATTACTTTGAAACTTCCTGGCAGATTAAAATTGTGTGCCGGAACCGGGACTCGAACCTGGGACCAGCTTCGGGTCCCGGTTCCGGCACACAATTTTAATCTGCCAGGAAGTTTCATATCAGCGCACACTCCGCTGCAGAGTGAAAGTTTCATTCTAGAAACATCCTTTAGGCTGTGAAGTTTGGAAATTAGGAGGCGAGGTACTGGCGGAAGTAAAGTTGTGATTCGGCATCGTGAGACGTGTCGGGATAGCACAGTCGGTAGTGCGCTTGCCCGCGAAAGGCGAAGATCCCAGGTTCGAGTCCCGGTTCCGGTACACAATTTTAATCTGCCAGGAAGTTTCATATCAGCGCACACTCCGCTGCAGAGTGAAAGTTTCATTCTGGAAATTATTACTTTCTGTGTATTTTGTATTGTGGTAGTTTTGTTGAGGCTATGGTTGTTGTTGTTGTTGGTGGTGGTGGTTTTTAGGGGACTAAACGGCTAGGTCATCAGTCCTCTGAGGCTCTGGCATTTTGTAGTATCTAGTTCGCATGTTTGTTGTGTATCTAAACACTATCTTTCTAGAACAAGATATGCAGGACTGAGGAATTCGTGCTAGCAATACAGTAGTCTCGTTAATTCGAGGTGAAAGGGACAGGGACAACCTCGAACTATCGAAATTTATGTGCGAGAAAGAAGTAAATCGACCTTAAAAACATCACACATGTGAGAAAATGTGAAATTTTTAAAAACAAAGTTAAAAAAAAAACACATTATCAGCCTAAAGGTTTTAAAATCTTAACTATTTACCCTGCGATGTAATGATGGAGTGCCTTTTTCGGTGGAGATGGAATGTTACAGTAGTTTTACTTTCTGGTTTTTGTTTTTTGACGCTTCCATGTATGGCAAACTTGTAATTCCGAGTCTCGAAATATTGAGACTCCACTGTATCGAGTTCACTCTACATATTCTCTAACTTACTTTACTTTTTTGCGGGGGGGGGGGGGGGAGAAGAGTCAATGTGGAAGTACTTTATTAAAATTATTGTCAATATGTCTAAACCTGTTCGTCACACGTCATCTTCTAAGGACTCCTGGGTAGGGTGACACAAACTGAAGAAGACTTACTACAGGGAGGGGATCTAGAAGATGCGGCACTGTGTCGGTTACTGTGTCGCCTAGCAGTTTGCTTTCGGTCGGACTCTAGAACAGAGGACAAAAACAATTTCAAGATTGCTACTACGCAGTAACATTAATGTTGTCGCAATGCATACTACATTAATGAAATTGTAAATGTTCATTTGTGGTAAAGCGCCAATGTCCGAAAATTACTGATCGATTGCTTTGAAATTTTGACACAACCTTGCATTCAAATACAGAAATTTTGTCACTGTCACAATTTATAAATACGATTAAGTATTGAAAACATAGGTTGGAAAAGTAAACAGGCATCTAACCTTGCAACTGGTGGTTGTTTACTTTGCAACCTCCAGAACACAATTGCTACAATTGATGAAATTTTTTATTGAAAACTTGTTGATCTTTTGGAACAACAACCACCAGGTAGATTACGATGTATAAATGTATGTAACTTATGTGATTATAAAGTTATAAAGTTTAGATAAATTTATGTATATCATAAATTAAAAAAAATGAGTACATAAAAACATTCGCCTATACCAGGTCAACATTGTATCAAAATTTTACAACACAGTTCAGAACTTAAATTCTGTGTAATATTGCATGTAACATTATAAAAAGTGTTAGTTTTGCAAAAGGTTGATCTCAAAAAGTTCTTTGCAAATTTTATGTTGTAATCTGTTGGCATGGAGTAATTAGCTGCGCTTGTCTAGATTATTTGGCTCTGTATTTTATGTGATTTACGTATCCGACACCTTTCGAAGAAGGCAGAATTATTCTGTCGAAACCAGGTCAAGGTTTTTAATAAAAAGCCAAATTAACACAAGTGTTTAGCTTTTATTTGTCCACAAATTGATACTATTCTACCGTAGCTGACCTGTTGTTGTTGTTGTGGTCTTCAGTCCGGAGACTGGTTTGATGCAGCTCTTCACAATATGCTATCCTCAGCAAGCCTCTTCAACTCCACGTCTCAAAATGTTCAAATGTTTGTAAATCTATCGGACCAAACTTCGTGGACATCAGTCCGTAGCTTACAAACTACTTATATCTAGGTAAACTAACCTAAGGACAAACACATACACACACCCATGCCCCAGGGAGGACTCGAACCTCCACGGTGAGCAACCGCGCGCTCCGCAGCGAGATGCTTTAGACCGCTCGGACTCCACATCTGTCTGAATCTGCTTACTGTATTCATCTCTTGGTCTTCTTCTGCAGTTTTTACTCCACACACTTCCCTCCAACGCTAATTTCACAATTCCTTGATGTCTGAGAATGTGTCCTACCAATCGATCCCTTCTTTTAGTCAATTTATGGCAGAAATTCCTTTTCTCCCCACTTCTGTTCAGTACCTCCTCATTAGTAACGCGATCCACCTACCTGAACTGCTGAACTGTAGTTTTTTTTTTTTTTTTTTTTAAGATTTTGAACAGGGAGAGTCCGATGGTGGGACAGTGAAGGGGAGGAAGCCGGCGGAGACGATGTACAGAGGGAAGAGGAGATGAACAAGGGGAAGAGGAGTTGCAGAGAGAGGGACAGAGCAATGGGACCGAGCAAGGAGTGTAGGATGTACATCCAGTTCCCATTTACAGATCATTATGAAATTACACATATTAGAATGAGTGCTTCCTATTTTATTTCTTTTCAGTTTAAAATGTAACATCCAGTAGTTTTACCGTTGGCACATCGTAAGTTATTTACCATTAGAATGAAGTGTGTGTGATTTTGTAAATCGGAGCTGGAGAATGCATTGTGTCGTTATTATGTTCCAGCACACGCTGACTGGCCACTCGGGGAAGGTGATGGCTGCCAAGTTCCTGGGCGAGCCGACCAAGGTGGTGACGGGCAGCCACGACCGCACGCTCAAGATCTGGGACCTGCGCAGCAAGGCCTGTGAGTACCGCCGCTTGCCGCCTGCCTCTGCCATCGAGACACTACTGTCGTTTCAACTGCAGACTTTTGCGAGCGCAAGTAATCAAGCCACGTGTCAACTGCATTCTGGAACACCACATTTGAGATCTAGTTTCCGTATCACAACCAGTGGTGCAGCTATCATAGCGCTAGGCGGGGCAGTGCCCCGGGGCCCCCGAGCTAAAGGGGGCACCTCGGTCTCTAGGAGCGACGTTCGGAAAAGTTACAGCAGATCGTCGATTTTTTTATTTTTTTACTCTTCCACCTTATCGCCCATCACCTCCCCCTCCCGGCAAAATAAGTTTCCCACAGTAGCCGCACTGGGCCACCGGGTAGCGGACCATTGCTTATAATGGGACCTTCATTTAACAACTCTCAGTGCAGCTCCTGCCCGGCCAAGCTGGCAGTCACTGTGTACAATAGCAACGCCACCTGGATACAAGGCCTGAGCGCTGCCTGCCAAGAGTAGTCATAACATAAGCAAACTATTTGTCTTACGTAACGCTGTACTGAGTTTTGGAATACAAGCACGTCGAAAAGTGTGTTACAGAATGTTCTTAAAGTTATTTATGTGATTAACAGACAAATTTGTGTTGGTTATGGACTATTAGTAAGATATCTTACCGATATTGGACGATTCAAAGTAAGCATTAACTCTCATACCAGCAAAAATTTGCACAGAGAATAACATAGATAACACGAGAAACATTCTGAAACACAGTGTGCAACGTGTACGTATTCCCTAATTCAGCGCAACGCCACATAAGACAAATAGTTTGCTTGTGTTATGACTACTCTCGGCAGGCAGCGCACAGGCCTTGTAGCTAGGTGGCGTTGACAATCGGCACATATCAGTCGGCAAAAGTAGCGGAAGCATCAGAGCTGCTCACAGCAACGGCTGCGCATTGCAAGGGTTGCGGCGTGCCGCTCGGCGCAGTATGAAGGATCGCGCGCCTCCAATAACGTATAAACACATTTACTGCACAGTGCTTCTTATTGACAAATAGAAGTGTACAGTTAGATTATTCAAATAAACCGGTTTCCCGAACATCCATGTCCCCCAATTACTTCAGATCTTCGACGTTCTACTGTATATAATATTTTAGTTGAATTAAGGATTTTCGACTTTTAACTTTATGAACCCTGACCAACAAACCTCAGACGCACGAAGTGAAATCCAAAGATTATTCCCACCTCAGAATATAAACATAACAAGGTCCATTGTTTGTCCGCTAAGACGTGTACCCTGCCACCTGCTGAATTTCTAGCAGTGTGTTTGACAGAACAGTTCCCGTTTTGCTCCGCGGCAAGGAGCCATATTTTCGTGGTTGAGTAATACTTCATTGTTCATTTTTTACTACCTTCTGCCTGCGACTTCATTCACCTACTATGGAGCAACTTCGAAAACTATTCCGTGGGGTCGTTTCATCTGTATGTCCTACCCAGGTCCAACTCTATCCTTCTGCAAAATTTTATCCAAATCCACTCAGTAGTTTTTGCGTGAAAACATAACTAACATACACAGTTATACTTATTTTAGACAATTCGATGAAATATTATCTGCTGAGTGACACACAGTAATTTACGTAGGAGTATTTAGGTTTGACTTATTATGTGTTCCAGTGGGTGGTATAGTAGTTTTGCGCCTGTATAGTTTCAGGTTGGAGAGGGCCCCAATGTCATTTTTGCCCCGTGTCCCTTGAATACATAGCTACGCCATTGATTACAGCTTACATATTTTGTGAATGAATGTCATTTCACAGCAACAGCGTTCTGAGGTCCACCTCTATCATCTCAATGGAAGTTCGATTTAATGTAGTAAAATGTCAATCATACGTAAGCTTTAAAACTGTAATTAGTACAAGTTGTATAGCCCGATTATATGAGGAGAGTGTCTGGTCTTGTCGAGAAAAACGTGTAGCTGCGAGACTAGAGGGAGTCGGTTCGATAATTACCCAAGACACAACTGTTTTATTTCTCTCTCTATCTGTCTCTCTCTAAGGGGCGAATTGTTTGTCACTGTCACAGTTTAGAACCTTCGACGGTGGGGGAGTAACCGCGCTCTCCGCAGCAAGGCGCCTTAGGGCGCTCGCCAATTCAACCCGCGGTCCACCATTTGTTTCCCATCACTTCTCTACCCCTTTTACTGGTAATACCTCTTTTAGAACTTTCACTTTGAACTTACTTTTTAATTTTTGGTCCTTCAGATTCCACCACTTGCTTCTTGGCAATGTTCGTTTTATTCTTCTATTATTTGTGCCACTGAACACCCAGTCTAGCACTTGTGTTACACGTTCCCGTGATGTAACTCTGAAGTTCTTTATTTTTTTTCCACTCATGCCGTCTGCACATTAGGAAATCTATCTCACTTTCTGAACCGTCGCTTTTATATGGTGCCTCTCGCTTTTCTGGAAAAAGATGTTGCATAATGCTAAATCAAATTCCAAATCAAAATTCGCTACTCTCTTCCCTTCTTCATTTCCTGCGCTATGAAACCACTTCTCTCCTCAGTAGTCCTCCTCCTACTTTACCGATATACCCATTCAGATCTCCTCCTAGAAACACACTTTCCCCATCGGGTATAATGACGAGTTCCTGTTCTTAGTCGTCCTAAAAAGCGTCCTTCATCTGTATATCCAATTTCTGGAACATAGGCACTTACGATGTTCATGTTTCCTTAAACACATAGTTTGACACTCATTATCCGGTTACTTCTCCTACGGTAAAGTGTAATGATTTTCTTAAAACGTCTCTCTATATTATCAATTTTAAATATCTGTAGTAATATAGCAAGTCAAATTTTCGATGGAAACGTTATTCACTCACCAACTACATTAATTACACTCTTGCTTTGTCAAAAACAATATGCTGTTTTCTAGGAATGTCACTATTGTTCTAATATGTGATTAGGCAGTGATGGGACAACCGACTGTTTTTAACAACCGATTGGTCAATCGGTTGTTTTTTCGTTCAGTCGGTTTTTTCAGTCGAATGAAACAACCGAATGAAAATAGTCTCTGTGGCTGTTTGAATGTTTTCACTCACTGGTGGGGTTTGAGTGGTTTCAGTCGATGCGAAACAATCGAATGAAACCAGTCTCTGTCGGTTGCAGCCGCAGTTTGAATGTTTTCACTCATTCAGTGGGTTTGAGTGGTTTCAGCCGATGCGGGAGCACCGAATGAAACAAGTCTCTGTCCTTTATATGAATGTTCTCGGCATTAAGTGGTTTCACTTGATGCGATACAACCGACTGGAAAAAGTCTTTGTCGGTTTCTGCAGTTATATGGATGTTTTTATTAATTCATCGACTTTGTGTGACTTTATTTGCATACTCCTTCAGCCTTTTCGGGTATAAATGAACCGTGATTCTGCATGAAACATTCTTAAAGACAAATTTTTAGAATATAGCAGTGTGTCCTTATGTCTGTTTCTATTGCATGCAAATCTGCAGTTTTGTTCCAATCTTGATGAAATTTTGCACACTTGACGTTCAAAGCAAGAGAAACGTCACTCCCTGCATCAAATTTAATTCGGTGCATGGCGGAGGGTGCTTTACATACTAACTTCGACAAAAACCACAATTTGGCTGCGATCTTGATGAAATTTTGCACACTAGACCTTTAAAACAAGGCGAAGGTAACTGTGTACAATAAATTTCGTAGGTGCATGGCAGAGGGTACTTTACCTACTAACTTCAACAAATTCCGTCTGTATTCGAATTTTAATGATATATTTCACTCTTCACCTTCAAAGAAAGACAATGGTCACCGTCTACATCTACTTTAGTTCGATGCATGAGAGTAGGTATTCCAGAATTCGACGCCAATATAGAGTTTATTCCGATCCTGATGAAATTTAGCACACTTGACTTTCAAAACAAGTGGCATCTAAGATTTTGTATGGTACATGGCGCAGGGATGGAATAAACCTCCACACCGTTTCACCGATAACCACAGAAATATCTGTGACAAGAGTGAATAATTATGAAACTTGAGATGAATGTTTTCATACACCGTTGACGAATACAGACGCGCTGAAGGAAATTTACAGCACTGATAAATGTTGTATGTCTTCTCGTACTCCTTCTAATTAGATGGAATTAACAAAAATATTTTTATAAGAAACATTTTTATACAAAATACTTTAATAAACTTTATTTTACAATATCTAATGTTTTAGTGATCTTCGAATTTGGATCTAGAAAATATGCTCAAAGTTAAAATACTTAACTCTGTCCTACTAGTACCTTAGATATGTATGAACAATAAGCCGCAAACCGCACGTTTCTACCTGTTCCCACTTCGGAGATACAGTATGCGAGATTAAACTTGTAGCGATCATTTTGGAACACCCTGTAGTTTCGACGCTTCTTTATTGAGACAGTACGTAACCGACAACAATCGGCGATGGCACGCCCCACGCCGCCGCCAGACACTGTTGTGTTGAGTTTGGCGCGCGCCTGCTGGCGCTGTCAGCAGTGAAAACGCAAGCGAGGCAGCACCCCCTCTCGAGTCCCCGCTCCCCGCGAAAAACGTACTGCCTCTTTTCACTTTAAAAGAAAGAATGATAATTCAGTCAATGTACAAAACTGCAAAAGTGTCGCATGTTTTCATTCGGTTGTTCCCACAGACTACTTTCATTCGAAAAAAAAAAAAAAAAAAAAAGTAAAACTATGACCGACTGACTCTTTCATTCGGTTGCTCCCACTGACTGGTTTCACTCAAAAGAACTAATGAAAATGCCAACGTACTGTGTCAGTTTTTTCATTCGGTTGGCCCCATCGACTGATTTAACTCAAAAGAAAAGGAATGAGTGGTCCAACCGACTGCGTCGATTTTTTCATTCGGTTGATACCACCGACTGGTTTAACTCAAAAGAACGAATGAATAGTCCAACCGACTGAATCGGTTGTTTCATTCGGTTGGTCCCACCGACTGGTTTCACTCAGAAGAACGAATGAATAGTCCAACCGACTGAATCGGTTGTTTCATTCGGTTGGTCCCACCGACTGGTTTCACTCAGAAGAACGAATGAATAATTCAACCGATACGAGAAACTACAACCGAATGATCGATTTTTTTCCAACAACCGAATGAATCGATTGTTTTCATTCGATTGTTCCCATCACTATGATTAGGGAGGAACCCAACAGCACAGGTATAATTGCTGTGAGAGAAATAAGCAGCAATAATATTCATTCTTGCTTGTAAAAAACATTTTGGTGTTCACTACGAATATGTGACGCTTTTCCAGTATTTGGTTTCGTTTCTCTAACACATTTATAAACATCATATGGCACTGCAAGATAAACAAATCTATAGTCTCGTTTCATGTCGCCTTAACAGCGCAACTACGCCACGATTACACCAGTTTCTGCGAAACGCCGTGTGAAAAGTATTCGACTTGTGACTGCTTCTGCCACAGTCTAACTTACACAGTCACGGCACTCCCAACGACTTTTGTTATATTCCACGACAGGATCGCTCCAACCGGCTGGGATGGTACTGTACATTACTGAATACGATATCGGATGAGTGATTAGTAGCGTTTCGATTGATTTGAATATACTTTTTATTATGGGAAAGGTATGTAGCGCCATAAAAATTGGCAATAAATATAAAATAACACCACAGTTGTATATTAGGCATCCTGATAACTATTGGAAAGTATGAAACGGTACATTGCAGCACATTTCATTTAAGATTCTCTTTAAATCTAAGACTTTTCACTGAAGAGTTTAATTTTCTATTAAAAATAAAAAAGACTAACAAACAACAGAAGATCCGACGTTTGCCACGGTGGATTAGCTGAGTGGTCTAAGGCGCCTCGTTGCGGAGCGCGCGGTCGCTCGCCGTCGGAGGTTCGAGTCCTCCCTGGGGCATGGGTGTGTCTGTTTGTCCTTAGGTTAGTTTACATTAGTTTAAGTAGTTTGTAGGCTAGGGACTGATGACCACGCAGTTTGGTCCGATAGATTTATAAACATTTGAACCCCGACGTTTAGCAGAAATACGTCGGTTTTTAACCCAGAAACGTCAAAGTTTCTTCACTACATTTCCAGTCAAATCAGTGTTGAACGTAAACAACTTATATGGAATGCAATACCTACATTATTTAATGTACCAGATCAACTGCCACAGCTGTAGCTGAAAGGAAGTTACTCACAAGAGACAATAACACACTGAAAGCAAAAAAGCAGTTTCCCAATGAAACAAAAACCAATGCACAATTGTTGCTACATCTGAAGCACAAACAGCAAGAATCTTCAAAATATTCGTTTTGTAAGCAAAAGTAATTACACTCAAAAGTATATGCATTTAAACGAAATGCGAGTGAAGTGTGAAAATTTTGAGTCATTAGACTCGATACCGAATTGTTACACGTCAAAGAAGCTGCCTGACACGTAAGAGCAGATGGTAATAGGAATTTATGGTTCTAGTATGTTTTTATTTCTTTCAGTGGAAACGTTGCAGATATACACATACTCATGAATATTGCCCCGGGAAGTAGTTGTTGTTTACATTACTGAAACAGTGAAATTCGGCGGTTTTCCACTTATTTCGCGATTATTTATGTATCTCAATAATTTACTAATGCTTGAGGTGCAAAAATTACAGAAACTATTTGGTTAATTACATAGGAAAGTAATTATAGACAAACATTACTCTTCCGTCGGCTTGCCCGCCGCTAGGAGCGCTAGTGGCGTTGCCACTGTCAGTTCGTAACAGCTTTTATAGCAGTGAGTGTCGGGACTGCATATGTTAGACTGCTTCTGCTGCGCCCCAAAGGTAACAAACACTTCCTGTTCGCAGTGGGCGGCGGAAACACGCCGCGAGATTGTTAGCTGTCGTGTCCGCGTCGCGTGTGAAACGTTTCCTCACACCGGAACTACGCGAAAATTCCTGGGAATTCCGTTTTCCTGCAGGTAGTTGCCACGACGTGTTCTGTTCGTTAAGCGACTCGTAAAGATCGCAGCCTAGGGAATCCTCCTCCATTAAAGGTGGACGACATGCAGCTCGTAAATTCTGAAAACTTCGTTAGCAGTTTTAGTAGTTCGTGTTTTTTTTACGAATATTTCGGAGCAAAAAATCCTTCCTGTTATGAAGTTCGTGGTAAAAGGTATTTTCAGATGAGCAGAGGCGCCGACTTCTAACATTTTTGGGTTGTGTGTGTATGGGGAGGGGGGCGGTTATTTTCATTTGTGCAGTTGCAACCATCGTTTTACCAGTATTCTGAATGCTTTCAACCAGCCAGCTTCGTGTAAACGCGATATATCAGCGTCAACACATGGTGCGCCAACTACGAGGATCATTCCAAAAGAAATTCACATTATTTTTTTTAATACAGTTTTCGTTCTGCAAGTTTGAAAGTTTTACTGTGTGTAGATACATCCTTCCCGCTTGTTTTCAAATTTAGTTCAGCCTGTTCCCGTGAGTGGTGCCGTCACAGCGTGTCTTCAAGTTGGCTGCTACACTTGACGTTCGTCAGAAGCAACGTGCTGTCATTGAATTCCAGTGCTGTGGAAACGAGACAGTGGAAAACATCTACAATAGGTTGAAAGAGGTGTATGGAGATGCTGCTGTCGATCGCAGTACAGTTAGTCGGTGGGCAAGCAGGTTATGTGATGAAAGCGGGCACGGCAATATTGAAGATCGTCCTCGCAGCGGCAGGCCTCGTACTGCACACACCCCAGACGATGTGCAGAGAGTTTACGAATTGGTGCGTGCTGACAGATGCATCACAGTGAACGAATTGTCACGCTACGTTGGGATAGGGACAGGAACTGTTTGCAGAATACTGAAAGTGTTGACGTTAAAAAAAGTTTGTGCCAGGTGGGTTCCTAGGATGTTGACAGTGGCTCACAAAGGAACACGAAAAACGGTATGCAGCGAACTTTTGGAACAGTACGGTGATGGTGCAGATGAATTTCTTGCAAGAATTGTGACAGGTGATTAAACATGGCTCCATCATTTTTCACCACAGACAAAGAGGCAATCAATGGAGTGGCATCATGCAAATACACCCAAGGGAAAGAAAAGGGGGGGGGGGAGAAAAGAAAACATCACACACCGTCTGCTGGAAAAGTTATGGCTGCGGTGTTTTTCAGTTTCGAAGGACTCTTGCTTGTGGACATCATGCCACATGGAACCACCATAAATTCTGATGCACATGTGACGACACTGAATAAACTTCAAGCTCAACTGAGTCGTGTTCGACCACATCGTCAAAAGCAGGATGTTTTGCTGTTGCACGACAATGCACGGGCACATGTCAGTCAAAAAACCATGGAGACAATCACAAAACTCCCATGGACAACACTGAAACACCTGCCTTACAGTCCTGACCTGGCTCCATGTGACTGCTATCACTTTGGGAAATTGACTCTCTTCGTGGAACAAGGTTTGAAGATGATGACTCCCTTGTGCACATTTCCAAACAGTAGCTCCAACGTGTTGGTCCAGAATTTTACCGTGCGGGTATACAGGCGCTGGTTCCAAGTTGGCGTAAGGCAGTTGAGAGGGATGGGGATTATGTGGAGAAATGAAAATATTGTTCCTAAAGGATGTATCTACATACTGTAAAAGTTTCAAACAGGTGGAATAAAAGCTGTATTAAAAATGGTGTGCATTTCTTTTGGAGTGACCCTCGTAATAGTGCGTTTGAACATGGTGTAGGCCTAAGTATTTTTCCCCTCCCTCCTAGTAGGCGCCTCTGCTGATGAGTATGTCAAGCAGACGTCTGATTGTCTATGACGTATCACTCCTGAAGACGGCAAACGAAACAGACAAGAAACAGACCTTGACAGTCAGGCAATGCAGCGCGTTTGAAAAAGACAAGCAAGGTTGCCGCTATAAATATTTGTTATGTCAGACTATTATTCAGCCGCATTGTTTGCTGCTGTTGGAAAAGAAAAGGAACCATCGATCCGCCAAGTGTATAAGGTATCATTGTTGCTTTAATAAACCGTTCTCCTTATGTAACTGCAAAGGTACATATAATAAACCAAAACTGGTCGTTACCCTTTTTAGCGTCTGCGATTTCAAATGGCACCGCTGGATGATAGTGGCTTATTTGAGCTTCCGAATGGCCGGCCGCGGTGGCCGAGGTGACTGAGGCGCTCCAGTCACGGTCAGCACGGCCACTACGGTTGGGGGTTCGAATCCCCCCTCGGGCATGGATATTTGTGCCGTCCTAGTTCGTAAGTAGTTCATAAGTAGTTTGTAAGTTTAGGGACTGATGACCCCGTAGTTAAGTCCCATAAGCTTAACAAACATTTGAACATTTTTGAGCTTCCGAATGCTTCGGTGAGGCCGCGGTGGATTGGCCGAGCGGTCCAAGGCGCCTTGCTGCGGAGCGCGCGGCTGCTCGCTGTCGGAGGTTCGAATCCTATCTGGAGCATGGGTGTGAGTGTTGTTCTTAGGTTAGTTTAATCTTGAGTTACTATCGATGTTTTTCACTATCACAACTACTATCGTGGTGTCATTAGTTACCCTAAAAAGTATTAGTATTTCCATTTACTTGGATTAAATTTTTTATGGTACTGGTTTTAATCACATTCATTTCAAGTTGTTTGAAACTGATTTAATCTAAATATGAGGTATAAGAAAGCCAGACACTCGTACAAAACATGTTTATGTCTACATTTTTTCCATTTCTCAATGCGTAGGTAATTTTAAAGCAACAAAATGTACATTTTCGTAGTAACTCTTCTTGGTTGGTCTGCCTTGTTGATGAAGGTCGAAATTAATCTCTGAAAAGGGAAGTGATTTTTTTTACTGCATAGTATAGAAAGTAACAGCCATGAAGAATAATATCACATTTTCTTGTTCTAAAACTACTGGGTAGGTTCTGCGACCATTTCAACATAGTAACTACGAGAGTCGTTTTCCGAGATTACCTCTTCTGAGACATTCAAATCAGAAACTGTTGTGTCTGAATGGAGAGCACTGTGAGCACTTTCGTGATCACTTTATCTCATTATGTTCCTGTATTGGTTCTCCAGTTCCAGATTAATTTATATAGTATCTAAATAGATCATAACCTCTTTCGTCGTCATAACATGTCCCTTCGATCCGAATAGATTCACTACTCATTGTTAGATCACGCAAGCAACTCAGTAAACGCAATGAAATATTGAAAAATGTGTACATGTGTACATGCACATGTACATGTGACCCCAAAATCCAATTACTTCGCAAAGAAAAGTCACAGTTTAGACTACCACGTTTCCTTGAAGACAATTGATTTCTAAGAGAATACATAATATCTTTGGCGCAAGAGTGGCACCATTCCAGAGATAAATAAGATAATGCTTATTCTGGGGTCAAAGATGACCCCTCGATAGTAACTGAAGTTAACTTATATATTCACAAAATATATGACATCAACTGCTAATAGGGAAAGCTGAAAATTCTACCTAGCCGGGATCCGAACCCGGGTCTCCTGTTTTCTAGGCAGTTGCGTTGACCACTACACTACTGGGGACAATATGATCATCGCACCTGCAAGGATTACCTAAGTACGCCTACCGTCAGATACAAATTTCCAGGTTTACCCTGCCTACAGTACTGAAACTCGTAGTTATGAAACAGATCTTAAATGTTCTTCTCCCCACGACGAAAACTAAAAACAATAAGGAACCTCAACTATCCAAAAGGAAAGTGTTCCTTCCCTTTATTAGTCATGTCACAGATCGCATTGGAAAAATGCTGAACAAACATGGGGTTGAAACTATTTTCAGACCTACCAGGAAAATTAAAGTACATTTAACATCTGTAAGATGCACGACACCCTTTGGATACACCGGGTGTGTATAAAATTCCTTGCAGCTGTGGTAAAGTGTATATCGGAACTACGGAAAGAAGTGTCAACACTCGTCTAAGTGAATACAAGAGAAACTGCCGCCTGGGACATACACAGAAATCGGCCGTAGTGGAGCACGTTTACCAAGAGGGCGACCATCAAATTAAATTTAACGAGACCAGCGTTTTATCAAAAACTTCTCACTATTATGCTCGCACATACAGAGAAGCAATTGAAATTTACAAACATAGTAATAATTTCAATAGAAAGGAGGAAGGTGTTAAGTTAGACAAGATTTGGAATTCAACGTTGCACCAGCACGTTAACAATCTATCTTCTTCTAGTAATGAGTTTGGCATTACCAGAGATAGTTGCTTAGCCGACGTCACGTGATATACTGTGGCGCCCTCTACACTGCCCTACACTCCCTCGAGCCCCCATCGCAGTTGCCACTTAGCCTCCGAAGATGTTTTCCGCAGCTGAAGACGAAACGTTAGGGGAGAATTTTATCCATCGACCATGGCCTACCAGCCCGGAAATTTTAAGTGAAATTGACACCGGCCGTGATAGCCTACATTGTATGATTACTTTAAGTAGTTTGTAAGCTTAGGGACTGATTACCACAGAGGGTAAGTCCCATAAGATGTACAAATATTTGAACATATCTGAAAGTTACGTGCACACATAATTAGGGTTTTGTGCACATCTAAGGCAAAGCCCCCTCACGGTAATACAATTTTCATTGACCTCCTTGTATAATTGTTATTAAAAACCGGTTCTCAGTTTTGATGATTGCGTGTTTATGTGATCATTTGTGATCATGTGCGGGCCGTCAGCTGCAACGCTTGTCCGCAAACAGTCGCGACTGCGGCTGTAAGCCACCGCGTATTACCAGCGCCAAATCCTGCCGCATACTGCTCTCACGCTGCCGTCGGTGTTTTCTGTTATTTCTACTCGAAAAGGTTTGTCGTTTTATTTGTCCAACATGACAGTACATAGTCTTGCACTAGAGCAGAGCTTTCCAAACTGGCTGTCGCGTATTAGTATCAAGGGTGGCGCGAGACTAACAAATTTAGACTCAAAAATATTTGTCATAAAATAACACAAAATATTCTTCTCTTCATACTACCCTGAAGACTCGCCTGTAGTTAACCTCCTCCTCTTCATTCAGTGCACCACAGATCACGTATTAAAGGAATGATCGGTGCACATTAATTGCGTGCTCAGCCACTAGGCGGCAACTCTGTTTCCGCAGCAGTAGACACTCAGGGTTCGTTCAAGCAGCTGCCAGTTGCCAGATTCCAGCAAACTGCGCATGCGCAGAGCTGCTGAAAATACTCGATAACAGCTTTTCCCATGCACAGTTTGCTGGAACCGAGAGCTGCTTGAACGAACCTTCACTGTAGTCTGCTTTCCTTCTCAAAAAGCTGCACCTGAGCGTTTTTTAATGGATTTATCAAAGCCACGTCACCCTCGGTAGCGTTTCTTACAATTAAATGTCAATCAATGACACAGTGGCTGTAAAAGCTGTCGAAGATTGTAAAAGCAGTCAGAATTGTCCACTGACTAAAGCTATTTAGTAGCGATGTTTAGTATGGTGTATGACCGGGTGATTAGCGAAGAGTAGTATTTTAAATGCAGTGATCGTTCGTTCAACCCTGGTATGCGATAATGTTTTTTTCTCTCAGTTTCCTGTATGTAACAGATTCTGGGACCAGAAATGACATTCATATTCTTAATTGTCTCAAATATTTCTCCATTTTTTTCCGAATATGTCGGGACTTCCGAGGTTGTGATGAAACAGGAGCCTAACAATAGAACTTAAATAATAATTCATCACTTGGCATTAATACATCCTCTTTATTTCTGAAAATAATGTGATAATATTGAACTGAAAGGGAACATCCACTGCCGGCCGCGGTGGCCGAGGGGACTGAGGCGCTCCAGTCACGGTCTGCACGGCCACTACGGTCGGGGGTTCAAATCCCCCCTCGGGCATGGATATTTGTGCCGTCCTTAGTATTAGCTAGTTTGTAAGTAGTTTGTAAGTTTAGGGACTGATGACCCCGTAGTTAAGTCCCATAGACTTTACAAACATTTGAACATTTTTGAACATCCACTGTGCTGTCTGAATCAGAAATCCGAGCAGCCAATTTCTAGATGTCGTTTTCAGTCGATCCAGCAAAACTGTATCTGGTCCTGTCATGTACACACGACAGCGAAAAACGGTTTCCGAAATTCAGTTTTCGTCTTTCGGAAGTTGGGTCGCATGTGTTGTCTGCGGTGTTATTCTGTTGTACATCTCCGTATAATTCCTAATGTTTCCATTTCTTGCGATGAGTGTACGTAATTGCTGCAGTCAGGATCAACATTAAACATGTCAATGCGCACGAGGATTTCAGTTTCGTTTAGAAACTACATTTAAGCGATAATTTATTTCCGCCCCCCCCCCCCCCCCTACTAGAACCATGTAAATTCTACCATATGTATTCATATCAGTGAAAGAGTGTCGCGCAAAACTGTAAGCTATAAAAGAGTGTCGCCATGAGGGAAAGTTTTGGAAAGCACTGCACTAGAGGTTTGCCTAGAAGAGTTACTGCGAATAGCGGCACGTTTTCTTTGTAAAGGCCCTCGCCCACTTTCCGCATCCATCCCCGCCCAAACCGTGCGCGGGATGCGTCTCTATCGACCTCATCGCGGCTGGGATTTGCACCCTAATCTCTCTTCCTTCCTGCGCACAAACACCCTCCATCAATATTTGCATAAAGATCTGTCAGCCACACCAGTTCCTATCTCTCATATGCCGCATTCCGGGAATTACGTGGTTAGCTGAACAGGTGCAAGGGTCTTATGCATATGCAGTGAAACTCTCCGTAGTCTCTGCAGCAGGGAAATGAAGTTGACGGTAGCATTGGATTGGAATGAAGATGACACCAAAGTGCAAGAGAGAGTAAAAAGTTATCAAACCTTTGTCTTCTGCTGTGCACCTCATAAAGAGACGACGGTTCGAAATATGTTTTCATTCCTTGTCAGTGCATTTAGTTCATAGATCCACAAACTTCCGAAATTTAGGTTGACCAGAAACCTTCTTTTGCTTCTCCTGCTTAGTGCTTACTATACAATCGCGCTGCCCAATGCGCCAAGACCACGCGGACTACTTAAGCACACCATTTTCAGACGCAGATTCTCAATTTATCCACACAGTATTGACATAGTATTAAAGTGCTGCTCGGTACTTATATGGTAAGTACACACATCAAAAATAGTATTACATCACCTTGGTTACAAAATTTCCTGAACCCAGACGTTGAATGTGTACATTGCACCAAGAACACAACTACGTCACTCAACCAGCACAAAGATGTAAACGACCACGCAGTACCAATGCGATGGGGTGGGGAAGACGGCCTTTCACTTCCACTCATAACAGTAAACAGGAAGTACACTTTGTACAGATTGGATTACCGTCTTTTGCAACTCTAAATTAGTCTAATTGAGAGCTGACGCGTTTCGCTTTATTTAAACGCATCTTCAGTGGTCAGCTGTACAGGAAATATTTTTTGTTTTACATTTTTATGTGGCTTTTACTAAATTCGTTTATGAACAGTTCTCATGCTATGGGTTTATTTTATTCTGAATAGAATGAACTACTAAGATTACTGACGTTTTTATGTTGCCCTATTCATCTTTTCTTTTATGTAGCACCTACATTGCCGCTTACGCTATCGCTATTTTCGATTAGAATTTTTTTTTACAAAAAATCGCCATTTATTCGTTTTGAATTTCTCTAAATTGTTACCAGTCACGACGAGTATAATAATCTGTATGTTCTTGTATATTTATCCCCCGTTTTTAATATCGTAACTGTAGCCTTTAAGACAACAACAACAAAATTATTAATAACTACATGATTGACTCTCAATAATGTAATGTGGGGGGGGGGGGCGGGGGCGGAGCTGGCCATATATAAACTCGACCGTTACTGGAAAAATCCAAATAAATAAAGCTACTTGTCAAATATATGAATAAATGTAATTAAATATAAATAAATGTAAAACCATTGGCTGATAAAGAGCAAATAAGATAAGCCATAGAACACCCCGCTCTCCTCCACAAGGGGAGGGAATGAAATGTGAAGGGGGAAAAAAAACGAAATGCCGTATTGCGCAGTTGATTTCCACAGCCAACGGTTCCCCACCCGCCCACAATCGGCTGCCATGGGTATAACTTTTCACATTGTTATTATTTTACTGTTTATTGCCACAATAACGTATTCTGTACATCCTTCTTAATATTTGTTTCATTACTGTATTGCAGTCGGCCTGAAGATAGTCTCACGAGCAAACTGAAACCAGTTGCCTAAGAACAATAAAAATTCTCTTGCGATCGAGACCATGTTTTAAAAAAATATAAAAACAATAACTTATCACAGGTGCAATATGTACAGACGATTAGCCATCTTAAAGTAAGTAAAAAGAATGTAAAAAAAAAATCATATTGCCATACTACTATCTAACTAACAACTGGCTATGTAACAGATATTTAAATTATAGAATGTACTTGAAAATGGATATGTGGCGAAACGGCAGCTACTTACACAAAATAATTCAATAAATCCTCAGTTCTACGTTCAGTAGCATTTATCCCATACCTATTATATTGTTATTGTTTTTCAGTTTGCATAAAGCGTTTCTAGGCTATTTGTTATATGAAATCCGTGTAACAACAATCTGAATCATTGTCCAAAACAGCCTTTTACACAGCTTTAAAATGCACCTCTAAAATATATATTTCCATTACATAGGACCACAGTCCTGCAGTAGTGTTAGTATTGTACCGTTTGACAATCTAACATTTTGTTTATTCATTTATACGATCATCATTATTTATTAAATATAAAAATAATAAATTAAGATCAAACTTTCATACATCAAGTCAGCGCCATGATATTTTTGTTTTTAATTTGTGATAAAAGTGTCTCAGTAACATAAGAATATCGCCAGTCTGTGGCCACTGTGGTTTTTATTTTTCATCGTACAAAGCCACTAAACAATACATGAAATCACATTAGAGCCAAAAGATGTTTTGTCCATCACGAAGGTTGCTCTTCAATATTGTTACGGCTAAATGTGGCACGGAATTTCTTTGTTTGCTAAATGACGACGTTATATGGTTGGGTGAAGAAGACGTAAACACATCATGTGTTCCTAACATTACTCACCAGAGAATGAGGTGACTGCTATGTCATAATACAAAGGAATAGGATCAAAGTCCATGGAAACGAGATGGTTAAATTTCGTATCTTTCATTTGATGTGTTGTCGTTTGTGAATCGTCTCCAATGTTTCAAAAATGTTCAAATGTTTGTAAAGCTTATGGGACTTAACTACGGGGTCATCAGTCCCTAAACTTACAAACTACTTATGAACTACTTATGAACTAGGACGGCACAAATATCCATGCCCGAGGGGGGATTCGAACCCCCGACCGTAGTGGCCGTACAGACCGTGACTGAAGCGCCTCAGTCTCCTCGGCCACCGCGGCCGGCTCCAATGTTTCAATTATTGTTAATTATAGGAAGGGAAAAAAGAATTATATAATTTTGGAAACGCTTATTTAATTTAAAAGTTTCTAAGTTACAGCTGCTATGTATGTGACGTCACACAAGGGCGTGGGGTCACAAAAAATGTTACCAATTGTGATGAAGAAGGTGGTGTGTCTCGGCTTCGGTTGGTTGGCTTGTATTTGGCTTTAGTTTGTGACTTGTAAGCTGTAGATTTTGGCTTGACTTTCACAGGTTGTAATGGATGTATAGGTTCTAAATTTTGTCATCCCAGGATGAAATTTAATTTGGTAGACCTGGTACTTCTTCGTAATTAATAAAATATATATCTCTCTTGAATTTTTCACACTGTAAATATTGGTTCTGTGCATAATTTAAACTTAAAGACTTTTTGTAATATTTGAACCGGAAATTCCGTTTCTCAGGGGCTGATATTTAATAAACCGAAAAAAACTTGAATCATTGAGTCCCGGCAGTTCAGACCGTTTGAAGCCAGTCACAAAAGATATTATTTGTGCCTGATTCCTTTTTCCATCGAATTATTCATAAAAAATTATTAATAATCCCTCCTAACGAAAGCTGTTAGATATTTTTCTTTCACACATTAACTGATTTCTTACGAACTTCACTGATATTATTATATGTTCATCTTTAGAATAATCTTGTACCATATTAGGGAACTAAATACTTGAATAACTGTTTAAGACTTTGTTTTAAGTTTCACAGACACTCTATTTTGAAATTTATAGTTACAACCAAATCACTTTCATAGAAAACACTTCGTAAGTTCACAATTCGTGACTGTTTTCGTAAAAGTCTCATTTACATTAAAGTCTCTGGATCCTGTTACATTGACTATGAACTTTAATTCTTCCAGATACGTTTTTTTAATGTTATTTCCTTAAAACTTGCAAAGAAGTTCGAATTCCAATATCACGAATATTAATCAGTTTATTAACGGGAGGCAGAAATTTCTAATTCTTCCTTCCTAGCCTATTCCGAGCAAAGTTCAAAGATATTCCACGCATCAGCGTATGATCCAGTGTTGCCAACTATCAGTCAGAGAAAATGGCAAAACATTCCAACAAAAATGGCCAGAAATGGCTAAATTATAATTTATATGTTTTATGCATAAAAATTAAAATGTGAAAAACAATCACCTACGAAAAATAAATATCATCGTCCTCATCCTCATTTTCTTTGCTACTGCTGATTTCACTGGTCTCCTTCGAGTTTGTTTAGGTCATTTTCGACGACGTGGCCGACATATGGGGATGGGTCAATTGCTGCTCTTAAGAGGATCAATTATAACAGTGGGATTTATTATTCTACCGCTTATGGACCGAACTAAATTGGCCAAACTGCCTAACAACTTGGTAGGATCCACATTCTCTGATTCAAAAAGTTTATTGGGTTTTTGTAGTTCATTCAGGATATTCTGAATGTAGTATAAGTATACCTTATTGGCTGGATCCTTATACATATTGTATAACAGTTCTGCAGTAAATCAGTGCGCTTTGTGGGGGGGGCAAGTTCAAAGTGTAATGTTAGTTCTGTGTACTGTTCTAAAATTCTGTTAACAGCGGGTTCATTGGAAATCCAGCGAGTATTGCAAATTTCTGGAATATTTCGAGGCTCACGTTCACCTCCCTCAAAATTAATTGTGTTGTATATGTGCCTATATTCTAAGCGGCGCTGAAAAGAACACGAAAACCATTTGTGAGTTTCACGAATAAGAAATTCAACATTTCTGGGCAGTGTTTCTTCTGTAGCATGAGAAAGTGCGAGCTGCAGTGAGTTACAGACACAACGCATGAGAACAAAAGAATTGTTTTCAAATGTTCAAATGTATGTATAGTCTATGGGACTTAACTACGGGGTCATCATTTCCTAAACTTGCAAACTACTTATGAACTACTTACGAACTAGGACGGCACAAATATCCATGCCCGAGGGGGGATTCGAACCACCGACCGTAGTGGCCGTGCAGACCGTGACTGGAGCGCCTCAGTCTCCTCGGCCACCGCGGCCGGCAAAGAATTGTTTTCAAATTCCTATTTCATTCTAACGTATACTCCATTGTTAATACCGCACATCACGCTGGCATTGTCTGTTTCGAGCCCCTGCACTTTTTTAGGATTAAGTTTCAGATTCAGCAAAAGTTGTTTTATTCCTGAAACCATACTTGCAGCATCACATTTATTTAGTTCAACAATGCCCAAAAATGTGGACACGATTTCGTTCATTTGTGCTGTAATATCGCACCGCAACTGCTAATAATTGGGACACTGAAATATCTGTTGATTCATCTACAGTATAATAAGACTGAATTTGTGTTCGCCTATATCTCTCACTAACAGATCAGTGATGTGAGGTGCAAGTATATTCATAATTATTCCCTTACATTTTGTCCGATGCAGACGAAGATCACTCAAAGAAAATGTGTTATTGGATAACTGTGACAAATGATCAATATTCATTATTGCGGAATGTGTTGCAATGTACAAAGCTAATCTTGCTTCGACCTTTTTACTACTAGTGAATTCCTCAACTCGTGTAAAAGTGATTTTTGTTTCACGCCTGCTCCTAAATGCTGAAATGTGTTTTTTAGTATTTAAATGATGCTTTAAATCATACAGTTTTGCCATTATTTCTGTTTTGCAAAACCTGAAAAATGCTTTAGTTTTGTCTGTCAAAACTGGCTGTACCTATTCCTTGAAGTCAGAGATATTTTCCCATTCCTTCCTGTAAGTTTGTGTATATTGCGGTTTCGGCGTGGGTAGATAATTAACTATCACAGTCACAAAACACTAGTACAGCACACGTTGTTCTTCCAACACTCAATGTTAACACACGTTAAAAAAGAGACACTTTACACCACACTGTTGTAACTTGTACAGCGTTTCCAGTAAGTGCAACTACATAGTGTTGGCCATTGTTTGTATGTTTCAAAACAATGAATCGATATGCGGAACTGTTTCATTGTCTCGAAATTTCAAGGTATCACTGTTTCGATACAGTGGTGTTTCATTTGTCGTATTTAGGAGGAACGTTAAAAATAATAAATCAACAAATATATTTCTATTCATAATAAAAGCTTCAGAGAGATGTATTTTTGTTGTGAAAATTGTCGAATAATAGAAATGGCTATATAATATCACCAACATGACTAGTAATGCCAGCAGTACTTTTTTTCAAAAACAGTGGCTAGACGCCACTTCAAAATGGCCAGATCTAGCCATAAAATGGCTAAGTTGACATCTCTGGTATGATCACGATATGAAAGTTTATATTAAGAAATAAATACTTTATCGGGTTCCTTTCTATCTTGGAAATAAACCGCGAATGATATTTTGAAGTTAAGCACTGAATACTGAGAGCTAATCACATAGAGCGTTAATCACATAGAGAGCGAGTAACTCAACTTCGGGTACTATTTATAATGGCAATCTGACAAATGATCTCTGATATACGAGGTGTTTTGACCTACTTATTCCCTGGATACTATTGTTCTGAATTACGCTGATATAATTTTAATTTACTAAAAATTTTGAAAAATGAGAAATTTCCGCCTCTTGACAAAAATTAAAATTACGAAACGATGAAAAAATATTGGAATATGGTGTTTCTAATGCTATGGTTGCGATGTGGTGTTACAGAGGGGAGGGAGATGGCGGCTCCAAACATCATGAAATTCTTGTGACGCTACTTATGGATTGCCCCAAAGTGTACGATTGACGGAGGGGTTCGTCACGTGAAATACTGTAAATTGTATTAGGAATTACCAGTGCAAACTTGTTATGTCCTAGACCACATAAAATACTCGTTTGTGAACATTTAATTTTACAGACAGGGATTTTGACCAAATAGAGGCAAAGTGATATGAGATGTGCCACATTTACGGAAGATTGTAAATAACTGTATTTTTTATTTAATTTAAAATAATGAAGAGGCCGGCTCCGTATCCCAAGCAAGTTCTGTGTTCCGCTCGCTGCGGCCGAGTGCCCCGTGTACTCGCCATCTCGCGGCAGACGTGGGAACTGCAGCGCGGCCTCTTCGCCTCACACACTCCATCTGGCGGGCATCCGCGGCTCTTCTTGCCGCGGACGACTGCAGAGGCAGGCGTACCGTGAGCGTAACAATCGCTAGCGGTACCGAGTACATACCGAGCAAACACGCACACGGTGACACTTCTCACCAACGGACATGTTACTGTTATTAACGTTTTATTCACTCGAAAAGTCAAATGTCATTACCGTGTACTTGATATTTGAGTAGCCTATTATCAAAGACGGACATATGTCGTTTTCCAGAAACTGAGATAAACGCAATTTTATATTGCGAAACGTAGAGCTAATATATTTACCAGATGATTTGAGCATTATCAATTTAAATACTCGAGGATTTCTACCTGGAAGTGGCTAATATCAATTCGATTACTTAAGCACCTTTAAATTGTGTTTGAAAATACAGATGTCCGTCTTTGAAACCAAAACGTGTAGGTGTCCGCTTCTGATGTGAACACGCTTTCAGATGTCCGATTTTGATACACCGAGATTCGCTTACTGCTGACGAGAATCTTCTACAGGTGTATTGATATGGTAGGGGAGGTGAGGAAGTGGTAAGGTACTGAGCCTAAATAAACTGTTATAAAATATAGTCAATTTATTACAGCAGTTATTTACATAAAACAAAACTTTGATGCCTTCTTTGCTTACTAAACACATATCTCATGACACAGAATTTTCACCAACCATCAAATATCAATAGAGAATGTACCTTAACTACCGACAACCTTTAACAAAATGAAATCAATTAATATTTGTGCCGTCCTTAGTCTTACCTACTTCATAAGTAGTTTAAAGCTTAGGGACTGATGACCCCGTAGTTAAGTCCCATAAGTTCTACAAACATTTGAACATTTGAAATCAATGAATTATTAACAGTAAACTTAGCCTTACTCAGACGTTACTTGAAAGCAAACAAATCAGTCAGGTTTTGTCTGAAGGCATTACGTAATTACATAGCATGAAGGTACTACTCAACTTGAAAGGTTGGCTTTAATTCAGTCATCCTCTCGACGCACTGCCATCGAACAGTAAGACATTGCCCCTTTTCTGGGCCTTAAATGTTTTGCCACTTATATTTGGTTACAAGGCACAAGGAACCAACTTGGGTGAAACATATACAGAAAACATAAGGTTAGTCACCTATAGGCCAAACACCATGTAAATGTCAAATTGAAACAATCGCAGCAAAATGTGACATGACATGCTAGCAGCGCAAGTCTCTCAGCGGGACTGCTGTACACAGGCATCAAACCATTTCCGTCCGTAGGGAGCACAGACAGCACAATAACAAGTGACACAATCCTTGTACATCCCGAAGTTTCGGAACAGTTTGGCCACAATTGGTTGACCTTTCCTCACGTTGGGTCCTCCAGTTTAGGTTTATCCACAACACCAGCTGTCCCTGAGAGCTGACTACACTTTTCAGATCATTTCCGCGTCAAGCACACACACATGCCCTCGTGTATAACTTCGACCATGATCGTTCGTTGTGGACACTTTACTCACTCCGGTGCCACCTTCCAAACGTTACTGTTCCCCCGACATATATCGACATAAAGTCGAAAATATTAAATTTCGAACTCTATGACATATTGGAGAAATGAAGAACTACAATAATCATAATAATCTTTTTAATTTTATATACAAAATGAAATATTACGTTTATAGTAATTTGAGTAGTAATAAAACTATTTATATTTTTGAAGTTACTATAATGTGTGGAAATTTCCCAAACAAATTAAAATTTTACTTTATATTTGAAGATATTTATCTGATTTCTTACCATTAAAACGGGATCATCGTCAAAATCGCTCTTCTCGATTTCACATTCACACTGATCGTCAGCCAGATCTGAGTGACAAATTGGTCCCTGCAGTATTGTTTTGTATCTCTCAAGAGTGGGAAGAGTCTTCCAGTTATCTCCAAAATGTTTTGTTAGCAACTTCTCAACATCTCTAAGTTTTTCTGTCTTAATTGGTACGCCAATTGTAATAGTCTGAGGGTTTATATTTTCCGGTTTGCTGTTCACTTTGTTGACTGGTCTCTCCGCTTCCACATCTAAGTACGCAAGTTCACCTTCGTCTGTTTTGTTTTCCGACCAGTAATAATTTCGTATAACTCACCTTATAATTTAACAGTGTAGTTTACAAGCTATTCTTATCTTTGTTTCTTTTCAATGTTTATTTTCCACTTTTCAGGTTATCCCAACCGCTTCCTAGCTATTCCTTCAGGCGCTGGTGATTTATTATGTTCCATTTCACTCACTTTAATTTGTTATTAGTAATAATACTACAAAAAATTACTCAAAAACTTAAGTACGAGCTAATACGTCTTAGTACCTGGCACATAATGTCGCCATGTCTGATTTTCGAGGTCATTCGATCATATACTGTGTTCCCATTGGTGCATACTGCTTTATTCAACAAGTGTCCGAATTTGATATCAAGCTCTTATGTAAGTGTCCGCTTTTGATATGAACAGTCTATTTTAACGTGTAATTTATCACATTTATGTCAATTTTCGGAAAAAACGGACTTCTCC
The DNA here is from genome assembly GCA_026315105.1 of Locusta migratoria. Lineage (NCBI taxonomy): Eukaryota > Metazoa > Arthropoda > Insecta > Orthoptera > Acrididae > Locusta > Locusta migratoria. Next base: position 150,734,571 of record CM048750.1, on the reverse strand, counting down.
AATGCAAAGAGCGAAAAAACTTCCCTCCGGATCGACTGCTAACTAAATTTCGCCCATTAGGTCAGATGTCCATGTTTGATATTAGGCTACTCCTTTCGTCCCCATTAGCGGTGATTTTCGGAGCGGTCTGGAGTTGGTAGGGGATAGTTTTGCTTTAGATACATTGTTCCATTTTAGATTCCTCTTAATAAGGGTACACTTTTAAAACTTTTCTAGTTACGCATTTTGGGCAACGACGAACATCAGGATTGTTGTGGTCTTCAGTCCGGAGACTGGTTTGATGCAGCTCTCCACAGTACCCTATCCTGAGCAAGCCTCTTCATCTCCACATAAGAACGGCAACCTACATCTGTCTGAATCTGCTTAGTGTATCCATCTCTTGGTCTTCCTCTGCGATTTTTACCCCACACACTTCCCTCCAACGCTAAATTCACAATTCCTTGATGTCTAAGAATGTGTCCTAGCAATCTATCCCTTGTTTTAGTCAAGGTATGCCAAAAATTTCTTTTCTCCCCAATTCTGTTCAGTACCTCCTCCTTAGTTAAGCGATCCACCCACCTAATCTTCAGCATTCTTCTATAGCACCATATTTCAAAAGCCTCAATCCTCTTCCTGTCCGCACTGTTTATCGTCCATGTCTCACTCCCATACAAGGCAACACTCCATACAAATGCCTTCAGAAAGGACTTCCTTAGGCCTAAATCAATATTCGATGTTAACAAATTTCTCTTTTTCAAGAACGCTTTTCTACCCATTGCCATTCTGCATTTTATATCCTCTGTACTGCGACCATCATTTGTTATTTTACTGCCCAAGTAACAAAACTCATCTACCTCCTTTATTGCTTCGTTTCCCAATCTAATTCCTTCAGCATCACCTGATTTTCTTACACTGCATTCCATTACCCTAGTTTTGCTCTTGTTAATGTTCATCTTATATGCACCTTTCAGCACACTGTCCATTCCGTTCAATTGCTCATCCAGGTCCTTTGCTGTCTCTGACAGAATTACTATGTCATCGGCAAAACGCAATGTTTTTAATTCTTCCCCCTGAACTTTCATTCCTTCTCCAAATTTCTCCTTGCTTTCCTTTATAGCTTGCTCAATGTACAAATTGAATAACAATGGAGAAAGACTACAACCCTGTCTTACTCCCTTTCCAACCACTGCATCCGTTTCATGCCCTTCAACTCTGACAACCGCTGTCTGGTTTTTGTACAAGTTGTAAATAACCTTACGCTCCCTATATTTTACTCCTGCTTGCTTCAGAACTTGAAAAAGTTTATTCCAATCAACAGTGTCAAAAGCCTTCTCCAAATCTACAAAAGCTAGAAATGTAGGTTTGCCTTTTCTTAATCTATCTTCTAGGATAAGCCGTAAGGTGAGTATTGCCTCCCGTGTTCCTACATTTCTCCCGAACCCAAACTGATCTTCCCCGAGGTCGGCTTCTACCAGCTTTTCCATCCTCCTGTATATAATTCGTGTTAATATTTTGCAACCATGACTTATTAAATTGATGGTTCTGTAGTTTTCACACCTGTCTGCATCTGCTTTCTTTGGGATGGGGATTATAACATTTTTCTTAAAGTCTGAGGGTACTTCGCCTGTCTCATACTTCTTGCACACCAAGTGAAACAGGTTTGTCATGGCTGGTTCTCCCAGAGACTTCAGTAGCTCTGAGGGAATATCATCTACTCCAGGGGCCTTGTTTCGACTTAGGTCTTTCAGGGCTCTGTCAAATTCTTCTCTCAATACAGTATCTCCTATTACATCTTCATCTACATCCTCTTCCCTTCCTACAATATTGTCTAGAAGTTCATTTCATTTGTAGAGCCCCTCTATATACTCTTTCCACCTTTCATCTTTCTCTTCTTTGCTGAGAACTGGTTTTCCATCAGTGTCCTTGATATTCATAGAGCTGTTTTTCTGATCTCCAAATGTTTCTTTTATTTTCCTATAGGCTGTGTCTATTTTTCCCCTATGTATACATTCTTCTACTTCCTTGCATTTGCCTTCTAGCCACTCCTGCTTAGCCATTTTGCACATCCTGTCAATCTCATTTCTTAGTCGTCTGTACTCCATTGTGCCTGTTTCATTTACTGCATTTTTATATTTTCTCCTTTCATCGATTAAATTTAGTATCTCCTGTGATATCCAAGGATTTTTTGTAGGTCTTGCCTTTCTACGTATTTTGTTCTCTGCTGCCTTCACTATTTCATCTCTCAATGCTACCCATTCCTCTTCTACTGTTTTATTTTCCCCTGTTTCTGTCAATTGTTGCCTAAAGCTCCCTCTGAAATTCTTAAGAACTCCAGGTTCCTTCAATTTATCCAGGTCCCATCTCCTTATTTTCCTACCTTTTGTAGTTTCTTCAGTTTCAGCCTACAGTTCATAACCAACAAGTTATGGTCAGAGTCTATATCTGCCCCTGGGTATGTCTTACACTGTAATACCTGGTTCCGAAATCTATGTCTTACCATTATAAAATCTATCTGGTATCTCCCGGTGTCTCCTGGTCTCTTCCACGTATACAACCTTCTTTTGTGATTCTTGAACCAGGTGTTTGTTATAACTAAATTATGTTCTGTGCAAAATTCTACCAGGCGGCTTCCTCTTTCATTCCTTTTGCCCAGACCATATTCACCTACTATCTTCCCTTCCCTTCCTTGTCCTACTACCGAATTCCAGTCTCCTATAACAATTAAGTTTTGCTCTCCCTTAATTGTCTGAATAATTTCCTTTAGCTCCTCATATATTTCTTCGATTTCCTCATCATCGGCAGAGCTAGTTGGCATATAAACCTGTACTACTGTTGTCGGTGTTGGCTTCGTATCTATCTTGACAATGATAATGCGATCACTGTGCTGGTCATAGTAGTTTACCCGCATTCCTATTTGCTTATTCATTATCAATCCTACTCCTGTAATTGATTTTGTATTTATAATCCTGTACTCACCTGACCAGAAATCCTGTTCATCCTGCCACCGAACTTCACTAATCCCCATTATAATCTAACTTCAACCTATCCATTTCCCTTTTTAAATTTTCTAACTTTCCTACTCGATTAAGGGATCTAACATTCCACGCTCCGACTCGTAGAATGCCAGTATTGTCTTTCCTGATGATCACATCCTCCTGGGTAGTCCCCGCCCGGAGATCCGAATGGGGACTATTTTACCTCCGGAATATTGTACCCGAGAGGATGCCATCATCATATGTTCATACAGTAGAGCTGCATGTCCTCGGGACAAATAACGGCTGTAGTTTCCCCTTGCTTTCAGCCGTTCGCAGTAGCTGTGTGGCAAAGCCACATTAGCTGATGTTACAAGGCCAGCTCAGTCAATCATCCAGACTGTTGCCCCTGTAACTACTGAAAAGGCTGCTGCCCCTCTTCAGGAACCACACGTTTGTCTGGCCTCTCCACAGATACCCCTCCGCTGTGGTTGCACCTACAGTACGGCTATCTGTATCGTCGAGGCACGCAAGCCACCCCACCTTGGCAATGTCTGTGGTTCATGGGAGTGGCAGGATAACTTAAGAAGCTTAAATCAGCTAATCGTGTCACCAGTATTATCACTCGTTACGATAGATGCTACTTAACTCGGAACATATTTTTCGGTGGTATTTGATGAGGCGGCCCCAAAAGGCGTTGGCAATAATAATAATAATAATTCAGAATACATGCATGTTAATATTCGACATATTTCCAGAAATACTTGTACCGATGAAGGCGACAGCTACAAAATGTGAACAGTACCGGATCTCAAGGCTAATATCAAATGCATTAAAAAATCCAATACAAATAATTCTGAGGAGAATCAAAAGGAAGATGGAGGATATGCTGAGAGATCAGTTTGAATTCAGAATGGGATTGTAAACAGCAACTGGCGATTCTGGTACTGACACTCTTTATCGAAAAACCGATACAGAAAAATAAAGCAACCTTTATTGCCTTTGTAGTTTTTGAAAAGACATTTGATGATGTTATCTGTCAAGAGATGTCCATAGTGTTGAGAATGATAGAAAATGCAAATACATGAGTTTGGTACTTAGTGTGTAAGAACGAGGTGGCATTGATTAGGCACTATATGGATAAGAGGAAGCAAGACAAGGGAGACAAGGACGTGCTCTCTTAAAACGTTTACTTACAGAAAGCTTTAAACTAAGTTCGTGAAACTACTGAAGTTGGGATCGAAATTAATGGGCAGAAAATATGCAAATTACGTTATGCAGATGATATTTCTGTGGTTACAGAGACAAAAGAGGATCTGCAGAAACTCCTCTGACCAGTGGAAAGGATATTATGTAATATATGGAATGAGAATAAAGAAGAGAAAGACTAAAATGATGATATGCAGTACTGAAGCCGAATATGGACTTTTAAAAATAAGAATTGGAAAATAAGAGCTGGAATTCCATTATTTGCGAAGAAAAATCACAGGAGATGATAGAAGCCAGAAAGAATGCAGCAGGCCAAAATTTCATTTAATTTGGGAAAGAGCTTACCAACCAGCAAGAACATTAGTCTGAAAATCATGAAAGATTTACAAGAGGGAATACGACAAGAAGCCCTGGAAATTTGGCGCAACAGAATTTTGGTGGAGATCAGCAGTAGAGACAGTGTAAGAAATGGAGAGGTTTTTAGAAGAGTATCAGAAACTAGACCTCTGTGGAGAAACATCATACAAGGAGAGAGAAATTAGTAGAACACACGTTAATGCACAGCAACATCATTGGAACAATATAAGAAGGAGCTATTGAGGCCGGCCGCGGTGGCCGAGAAGACTGAGGCGCTCCAGTCACGGTTTGCACAGCCACTACGGTCGGGGGTTCGAATCCCCCCTCGGGCATGGATATTTGTGCCGTCTTTAGTATAAGGTAGTTGATAAGTAGTTTGTAAGTTTAGGGACTGATGACCCCGTAGTTAAGTCCCATAAGCTTAACAAACATTTGAACATTTAGCTATTGAGGGAACCAGTCCCCAGGGACGTCCAAGGATTTCATAAATGCAATAGGTCGTAAGTGGTGTTGTGTGCCGTACTTACTTGCAAATGAAGAAGAAGGCAAACACAAGAATAGACTGGAAATCTGCCGCAAAGCGAGTCTCGGGGTTGAAGATTAAAGAAGAAAAACAAGAAGCAAGCTAAAGCTCTGAGAAAATACTGAATCATATAAGTTGTCTTGCCCGACTGAATGCCACACGTTAAACTGCACTGGTACGGGGCAACCATGTCTGTTTGTGTCGTCACTGGCGCTGATGTCGCTCGCTGCACATTTCCTTTGGTCGCAAAGCATTTTAGTTTCCCCCTGAACGACGAATTAGTTTTGAGGTACACTTGCTACTAGTCAGTATCCCTTACATCATCAACTTATCTCACAGTATCCGACTATTACTTGGCAAGGGAGGAGGGAAGCACTTGGTTCGTGCGTCTCTGCTAAGAGTGGTAAAAACAGTCCTCCCGCCGCGTCTGTCGGTCCTCGATAAACGGATTTTCATACGGTTCTCACTAATGGACGATGAGATTCATGAAAACGGGTTACTTCTGCAATTCATTAAGGTGGATGAGCGTGCCGAGCAAAAATTCTCGAAATAGAGCAATAAATACTGTTAGGAAAAGCTGTATATTTTGTGTTCATGGTTGTAAAATACTGACACGAATTATTTACAGACGAATGGAAAAACTGGTGGAATCCGACCTTAGGGAAGATCAATTTGTATTTACGAGAAATATAGGAACTCGCGAGGTAATATTCACATCAAGATATACATTAAGGCAAGAGAAACATACGTTTTTTGAATTTGTGGATGTGGAAAAAGCTTTTGACAATGTTGACTGGAAGACACTTTTTCAGATTCTGAAGGTAGCAGGGGTAAATTATAGGAGCGAAGAGCTATATTCAACTTGTACATAATCCAGACATCAATCATGGCCATGAAAGGGTCGTAGTGGTTGGGAAGGGAGTAAGGCAGGGTTGTAGCCTTTCCCCAATGTTGTTCAATCTATACATTGAGCTAGCTGTGAAGGAATGTAAGGAGAAATTTCGAGAGGGAATTAAAGTTCAGGGAGATGGAATAAAAACCTTGCGCTTTCCTGACGACATAATAATTCTGACAAAGACAGCAAAAGACCTGGAAGAGTAATTAAACGGGATGAACAATGTCTTGAAAGAAAGGTATAAGATTAACATTAACAAGAGTAAAACGAGAATAATGGGATGCAGTGTCAGAAAATCAGGCGTTGTTGAAGGAATTACATTAGATATTGAGACAATAATAGTAGTAAATGAGTTTAGTTGTTTGAGTAGCAAGATAACTTCTGATTGCTGAAGTAAAGACGATATAAAATGCAGAATCGTTACAGGAAGAAAAGCGTTTCTGAAGAAGTGAAATTTGTTGACATACAAAATTAAATTTTTAGAAGTCCTTTCTGAAAGCATTTGTCTCGAGCGTAGCATTGTATGACAGTGGAACGTAGACGATAAGGACTTCAGACAAAAAGATGATAGAAGCTTTTGAAATGTGATGCTCCAAAACGAATGATGAATATTAGATGGGTAGATCACGTAACTAACGAGGAGGTGATTAACCGAATTGGGGAGAAAAGGAGCTTCTAGCTTATCCTAAGAGAAGGGATAGATTGGTAGGACATTCTGAAACATCAAGAAACTGTCAAATTAGCATTAGAAGGAAGTGAATGGAGTAAAAATCGCAGAGGGAGACAGAGGTACGAATACAGTAAGCAGATTGAAAAGGATGTAGATTGCAGAACGTATTCTCAGATGAAGAGACATGCAAAGGACAGGGTAGCTTGGAGAGCTGCATCAAACCAGTCTGCGGACTGAAGACCGCAACAACAGCAACATATTCTGTGTTTTACGTGTTTTATTGTACATGTGAAAGTGCGTTTTATTGTTTCATTATTCAAACTTTAATAACGATGAAGGCATGACGTTATGTAAAAACATCAGTTTTTCATCTCTCAGTCCATTTTCTTTAACTAGCCTTTATTTCTGGTTAAGAAGCACGAAGATAATAAAATCTGCATTGACTCAAAGACTTAGATTCTGTGACTTACTGTCCCGTACATGTGCAAATGCGTTTGTTTGTTCTAATACAAAGGTTGCACGGGTTAGTCATTCAGACGTTAATAACGACTGGGCGACTTGCACAACACGAAATATTACGTATATAATTATGCTGTGCTGGAAGTCGGGGCAGGTTGCTAATATTCAATAAGATAGTGCATGAAGATAGCCAAACATTCAGTCAAGAGTGGTAACCAGCCGTCCGCCATTTTCCGATCAACTTTCTTTTTTCGGTGAGTTTTTTAATGTTCAGTCGCCATTTGATTACGATATGTCCCAGATTGACGTAAGTTGCATTTCGGTATTCAACGAGTTTCATTGTAGCATATTTAGTCTGAATTATAAACGGCACATACTTCACTGTTTTTCATGATATTCGCAACTAGTGGCGTGTCTATGTGGTGTAACGTTCCTTGCCTAGTCGACTTACATAAAATCTTGTTTCGAGATGTTGAGGTCTGTGCAACATTGCCTCGATATTTTCACGATCTGAAACAGAAGCTAGTTGGTTGATAATTTGTGACTGGGGTTTTCGTATCATAAGTGTTTAAAAGTCAAATTCATTGAAAAATTTAGTGAAATACGGTCGCTGTGGTCGATTGCATTTTAGTACATCTAAATATATAGTCTGCTGAGGCAAATATCAGTGACAGCTGTGCTTTTTCTCATATAAAAGTAGTTGCAATTTCAAAGGAAACAAAAATGGAAAAAACTGAAATTACTTCAAGGTATTGCATTGTATGTGTATTAATTAAATACTATTGTTTAATACTGTATCTGATTTTCAATGTATTGTTTCTGGCTCTTTTGAAATTAGCTCATGTTTAAGAGCCCACAGTGAAACATACCGGGTGTTTATAATTAAAATGAAGATGTTTCGAGTGCTGCAGTGTGGGATTTATACATCGCAGGACGCTGAAACTTCGTGGGTATGTTCAGTAGCCGGTGCACTCGAGGAGTACGTTGAAAAAATTATAGTTCCGCTTTGTGCCACCAGGCGAAATTCTGGAACTCTAAGCAGTCGGTATGTGAAATGTTACGTAGTTTCATATCAGTATGCTGTTGGTCATTTGGCAACATTTGTTGAAAAAATGTTCAAATGTTTGTATAGTCTGTGGGACTTAACTACGGGGTCATCAGTCCCTAAACTTACAAACTACTTATGAACTACTTACGAACTAGGACGGCACAAATATCCATGCCCGAGGGAGGATTCGAACCCCCGACCGTAGTGGCCGTGCAGACCGTGACTGGAGCGCCTCAGTCTCCTCGGCCACCGCGGCCGGCAACATTTGTTGATGTCGGTTGTGAAGTGACAGTGTGAAGGGTTAAGAAGGTTGAAGTTGTCAGTACGAACTGCAATGGCTTTCGGGAAGGAATATCGTGCACTGCTGGTAAAGTTTTTTCATCAAAATAGCAGATTCCCCCATCCGTGTAACATAATCCCACCATCTAATACTGAATGTTCTAACTGCTTTATCTTTGCTTCCTTCATTATGGATACCCTCCTTCCATTGTTCCCATCTATTAGTACCTGCAATAATCCTTGCTACTTTCATATCTGTTCAAAATGTTCAAATGTTTGTAAATCTATCGCACTCAATTCTAGGTTATTAGTCTGTACCTTACAAACTACTTAAACTAACGTAAACTAACATAAGGACAACACAAACAGCCATGCCCGAGGGGGGACTCCAACACCCGACGGCGATCGACCGCGCGCACCGCAGCACGGCGCCCCAGTGCGCGCGGCTAATCCTCCGCGGCTTTCATATCTGTAACATCATCGTTATTAGTAAGGTAACCTGTACTCCATTCAACATATTTGGTCGAAACATTGAACAGTGCATTGCTAATTTAGTCTTGGTACTGACGTCGTGCTAGCAGACCAGAGCTGAGCGTTCACTGCATTCGCTTTGCTACACCTTGATTACAGTTCTTTAAGTAATCTGCCATTCTGTGAGAAAATAAGTTCTAAGTACATGAAACTGTACTAATTTTCCTATTCGGCACTCAGTCTGCTTAAATGTCTTTCCCACAACATTACATTCGTTATGGAAATGCTGATATTCTTACCGTAACTTACACCTCTCATCTAACTCTGAAATATTAGTTTTCAACCTTTGAAACGAATCTGCCATCACAATTAAGTCGTCCGAAATGCTTGTTTTGTTTTCACCTATTTTATTCTCGTCCCCAAGTCTATCGTTTTCAATATACGATCCGTAAATGATATGAACAACAGTGGTGATAGGTTACAGCCTTGTCTTACCCCAGAAACTACCGTGAACCATGAACTGAATTTACCTTCAACAGTAATTGCTGCCTGACAGTCTACGTCATGATCATCAGTGTTCTGCCAAAAGGCAGGTTTTCATATGGCAGTTCTCCACGCTGTCCGATCTTCTGCCATTCTCTTGAGGTCTGCATAATTTCCTCTTCCCTTTATGTCGTCTATCACCTTGTATCGCCTTCTTCCTCTCAGTCTTCTCCCACAAACGTAGAAACAATCTACGTAAACACATTTAATTGCTATTTCATAAGTTTGCAGAGGCCGTCTCCGTAGTCCAGTAAAGGGCGTGGTAGGTTTCCACACAGGGGGGCCCGGATTAGATTCCCGGTCGTTTCGGAGATTATCTCCGCTGGGGACTGAGTGTTGTGTCGTAGCCTTCATCATTTCGTCATTGACTTGCACCAGGCTTAACACGACCCCATAAATGCCACACGATCATCATCACCATCATCAGCTTGCAGAACTGACAATAATTTACTTTTAGGAGCACGCTCATTAGCCTTTGCTTGATCTATAAAACATAGATACAATTCTCTCTTCCACTCGTAGCACTTCTCCATTATCTGCCGTAAGCAAAAGATCTAGTTCTGACAGCCTTCAAGAAGCCGAAACACACACTGATTTTCATGCAACTTGTCTTCAGTTAATAGTCGCAATTTTCTTTCAACAATACCTGAGAAGATTTTGCATATAATTCTCACTAGAGCTATCTCAATAGTTGTCACCATCTTTTCTGTTTTCATTGTTGAAAACTGTTTTAATTACTGTTTTCGCCCAGTTAGACGGAACCTGCCACGGCGTCTACATCACTTCAGTGATCATGTGTAACCATTTGAGACCTGATATTTCAGTGTATTTGATCAGTTCGGACGGCAGTAATTTGACTGCAATCTATGGACTTTTCTCCAATTCTTCCATTGTGATTTTGTTTCCAACAACAACGCAGTTACATTATAATTCCAAAGGCATGTGACGTCACGCATCGCCGTCCCTCGAATGTACTAGGGAAGGACGGAAATACGGAAACAACAAAACCATAGCACGTTATCAGGCCTAATGTAGTATTGGAACACAGCATCCAATCTTCTAGGAATGGATAAATACACCTCCTGTGTGGTTTTCAAGGGAATCTTAACCATTTGTCTTCCAAATTAGTGGCAAGTTAAGGTATATGTGATGGAAGTGGATAGCGATAAAGCACCCTTGTCTATAAAATAGATTACAATGGTTTACAAACATTAGATATGGTGAAACTTCCTTGCAGATTAAAATTGTGTGCCGAACCCGGGACTCGAACCTGGGACCTTTGCCTTTCGCGGGCAAGCGTTCTACCGACTGAGCTATCCCGACACGACTGAAGATGCCACCTCACAACTTTACTTCCGCCAGTACCTCGCCTCCTACTTTCCAAACTTCACAGAAGCTCTCCTGCGAAACATGCAAGACAACCACTCCTGGAAGAAAGGATATGGTGGAGACATGGCTTAGCCACAGCCTAAGGGATGTTTCCAGAATGAAACTTTCACTCTGCAGCGGAGTGTGCGCAGATATGAAACTTCCTGACAGATTGAACACTACCTGAAAATGTTCAAATGTTTGTTAAGATTATGGAACTTAACTGCAGGGTCATCAGTCCCTAAACTTACAAACTACTTATGAACTAACTTGCATTAAAGACAGCACAAACATCCATGCCCGAGGAGGGATTCGAACCCCTGACGAGGAACGGCGTCGCGCATCGGAGTATAGCGCTTCAATGCGCTCGGCCAATCCGCTGCGGCGAATATTATCTGAAAGGAAGCCTTCTTGCAAAGTTTCCAGGATATGTATCGCAGAGATCAGCGGTTCGTAATTATGGCAGGTGACTATTTTGAAAGACAGCGAGGTAATTATAGTTCAAAGTTCATCTACGTTAATGTTACAGGTGTATTCACAGAACATTGTCAGAGATTGTATTTATAGTCGGCGTCAGCTATGTAAGCAGCCCAGTTTTCAGCCGTTCTGCGCATCCCACTCCATTACCGCAATGACAGCCAATAATGTTTATTCTGTAGGCGCGTGACTGGTCGCCAGATACGCAATGTTTCTCCCGCAGGCGCAACTGTTGGCGCTCAGCCGTAGCTCCTCCCCTTCACGCTTTCCCTATCGCTTTCGCCTCTATGCGCGGAAGCATCTTCTTATATGACGCCAGGTATTGCCTAGGTGTCTGAAACAACAGAATGGTAGCTTGCTATTGAGAGATAACTTCCTATGAAACTCCAGTAATTTTAATGATGAGTTTGGCTAAAGAAGAAATTACTTTAGGCGTTCAGCCTCCAAATGCACTGGACTATTACTATTTTGGGCGGCATTTCCCTCCGGTATAGTACCGACTGTACCATCTGTTACTGGTACCGCGCACCATCCTACATCAGCTCTGTTCTGAGTTGATCATAGGAAAGTCAATATGATGGCTCTAAGCCAGAAGTGTCACAACATATAGAAGTTTTGACAATCCAAGCTGAAGGCTGAGTTCACAGTGATGTACATCTGAACGTATATTTTAAGTATTGGCAATGGACACACAGGACGAGAATCTAGATCTTCTACAGTAAAATAAATATTTGCGACTGATTAAAGATGCCGCGGCAAAATAGCTGTGCCACTGAGGCGCCTTGCTGCGGTGCGCGCGGCCGTTCCCCGTCGGGGGTTCGAGTCCTCTCCCGGGCAAGGGTGTTTGTGTTGTTCTTAGCATAAGGTACTTTAAGTTAGTGTAAGTTGTTTGTAAGCCTAGCGACTGATGACCAACGTAGTTAATAAGTCCCTTATATTTACAAACATTTGAACATGTCTTCTACATAATTGGAAACTGTAGCTGTGCACCACAAATTTAATATGGAATAAAACCTAACGAATATGTCAAAAAACCTCCATCTAATTTCACAGTTTTGTAGGATGCGAGAAGTAAACCGATATTTTTTGTTTCGCCTTATTTTTATGTATTTTATTAGACGAAGAGCCATAACGAGCAAGAAATAGAGATTCCGCCTGAGCAATGGATACGCTCTTTGTCAGGCTGTATCGAGATATCGGTATTGCCGTTTTATTTGAATTACGAGTGTGTTGTTGTATGGTCTTTGGCTCAACAGATGTTTGCACTTTCACCTCGGTATTAACAAAAACGATGTATGCGCGCGATTGACATTCGATCAACGAAAATGTATTGTGAAGTGGTTTATCAGGTTTCACAATGTCGTTGAATTGTAATGCCAGTGGAGGCGGGAGTTTGAAACAGAACCGCCGACCTGCCTAAACGAATTAAACGAAATATTGACAAGTTTGAATTGCATGGAACGATTTGTGAAATTCACAGAGGAAGTGATTATAGGGCTGCTTCGTCGCCTCTCGTGTTGGAAACTTTTGTTACTTCTTCACATAAGTCTGCTACGCAATATGTTTCTGAAGTGGGAATTAGAAGTACAAGCGCTCGGAGAATTTTGATGCAAAGAGGAAGTTTAAATTCTACGATTACTGCATGCTGTTAATGATGACAATCCTGATCGCTGATTGACAATTTTCAGAGACATTTAATTGGAAGAAGAGGGCCCCTTGAGTTCCGTCCACAGTTGACAGATTTAACACCTATGGACTTTTATTGTGGGAACTGTGAAAGATAACGTCTATTCACGTAAGCCACGCACGCTGGAGAAACTTCGCCAGGAGATTACAGCGACATGTGCAGTGATATCCACTGAAACAACACTAACTTAGTTGCGGCGGAGTAGCCGAGCGGTCTAAAGCGCAGTTACTCGCCGTTGGAGGTTCGAGTCCTCCCTGGTGTGTGTGTGTGTGTGTGTGTGTGTGTGTGTGTGTGTGTGTTTTGTTCTTAGGTTAGTTTAACGTAATTTAAGTACTTTGTATGCCTAGGGACTAATAACCAACGCAGTTAAGTCCCATAGATTTACAAATATTTGAACTTTTTAGTTGCGGCGACCATTCGTCGTTTCGCTATGTGTATAGCCGCCAACGGTCAATATTTTGAACGTTTCAAGTAACCTTATGTTAAACTAAAGGTTGAACAACGTGCGTGATGAGTTCTTAAAGGTAAAATAAACACGTAAGTAATAGCCTAATTTTCGTTTCTTAAAGAGCAGCGAACTCTGTAGCCTGCAATGAGTATGATCACAAATATAATTCACAGTTACAGTTACCGGGAATGTTACGTCTGTGAAGAGCGATCTGTTTATAATGTTAATAAAAACACAGATTCTTCAGGTCGTTAAGCCAGCATCGCCAATAAAATGTCTTTCTCTTAACCGGTTTTGATGATTTGTATCATCATCTTCAGAAGGGTTTGAAACATCTTCACTTAGGAGAACATCTGAATTAAAGGGTTTGTCGTCGAAGCGTAAAATGAGTAAAAATGCTTGGTCAACATGTTAAAATGTACATCACCAAAATGAATCATAACATGAGACCAAAAGATAAAATATTACTGCCTCTCACGTAAGTAAAAGACCATGCATTTTTACTCATTTTACGTTTTGACGAGAAACCGTTTTTAATTTACATCTTCTCCTAAGTGATGATGTTTCAAACCCTTCTGAAGATGATGATATAAATAATGGAAATCGGTTAAGAAAATAAATAGATTTTTTTGTCTATCTTGGCTTAAGAACCGGAAGAAGGTGTATTTTTATCAATAATCCATAGTATTCATGAGTACAGAATAGACTGTCATACAGTCACACAGGCACAACTCACTAACATACAACGGCAGCGTTTTCGTGAGTTGAGCCTACGATGAAATAAGTGTATTCTGTTCTGATCATGGCTTAGGCCGGTAGCTCCTAACTATTGAGTGTGTGAGATTGCCTTTCTTCCGCGCCTGAGTACGGCTCGACGATCTTTTCTGAGGTGAGTAGCAAGCGACTACAGGCAATAAAGAGTAGTTCACTCTCTTAGGGTTTTCCAATTCAACCAAGATTTACAGTTGTAAGAGTGCATATAGATTACACGAAGTGATTACATTTATAGATCCATAGCTAGAGTGATACTGAAGTAACAGGTGTCGATCCACGATGAAATACGTAGCTATTAGAACGTGGTGCAGCCTTCACGGTCGACAGTGGAGGCGCTGATGTAGAATTCATTCGATCATACAGATGACGAATTGACGAATTCTGTCTTGGGATACATGACACGACTGCTCGACCTCGTTACGTAGTTAGGGAAGAGTACTAATAAAATTTTCCAAGTAACGCTTGTGCTTCATCTCGATTTATTCATTTGAAATTTCTTCAGAGTAAACTTGCGTGTGTTATTAAATTTCAACCTCTACAAAAATCAAATGTTTGTATAGTTTATGGGACTTAGCTACGGGGTCATCAGTCCCTAAACTTACAAACTACTTATGAACTACTTACGAACTAGAACGGCACAAATATCGAGGGGGGATTCGAACCCCCGACCGTAGTGGCCGTGCAGACCGTGAATGGAGCGCCTCAGTCTCCTCGGCCACCGCGGCCGGTAACCTCTTCAAGAACGTTCATTATTGCTCCCTTTTTCGTGATATGCAAAATTTCCATGGCCTGCTCTATATCGTCTGCTATGTTCAATGTTCAATTGTTTGTACAGTCTATGGGACTTAACTACGGGGTCATCAGTCCCTAAACTTACAAACTACTTATGAACTGGGACGGCACAAATATCCATGCCCGAGGGGGGATTCGAACCCCCGACCATAGTGGCCGTGCAGACCGTGACTGTAGCGCCTTAGTCTCCTCGGCCACCGAGGCCGGCGTCTGCTATGTTGTTCTTTCTTAAAGTGATGGAAGAAACTCGTCTGGTTGCTTTCGCTCTCGATATCGAATAAAAAAAATTATATAGGTCAGACTGAAAGAAGCTTCATTATTCGATATCGAGAACATGTACGAAATAGCGAAAACAACCAGTCGACTTTCTTCCATCAATTGAAGAAAGAACAACACATAGCAGACGATATAGAGAAAGTCATGGAAGTGTCGCATACCACGCAAAATGGAGCAATAATGAATGTTCTTGAAGAGGTTGAAAATTTTTTATACACTAAAGTTTGCCCTGAACAAATTTTAAATGAACAAATCGAGATGAAGCACAAGCGTTAATCGGAAAATTTTACTAGTACCATCCTACCAAAGAGATAGACGGAATTTACAAATCCGTCAGAGATTTTATTGTCACGTAATTAAAAGTAATCACTGGAAAGTATGTAATTACGACTAAAACGACATAACTTATTACAATCCTCAAACACCACACAATATCACCAAAATTAATTCCACAAACCAATTTATGGCTAATCAATTACATATAAGCGCGGAAACATACTCTTGACTTACCAATAAGACCAGATTTACTCTAGATAATATCAAAGAAATAATTGCATTGTAACCTTCTAATGTTGCTGACATATCTGTCAAAATCGCTATATTTTATTTCATTTAACGAAATATATATTGAGATGTATGACAGCCAGTTTGTGGAATTATATATAATGTGTGTGTGTGTGTGTGTGTGTGTGTGTGTGTGTGTGTGTGTGTGTGTACCAACAACAACAGTTCTATTGCATATGTAAATAAGAACAAAACACATCAGATAAACAGTGATCTTACAAGGATAAGAAGAGCTACCAATGTATGTATAAAGTACATTTTTCTGAGTTTACAATTATCCTGTGAAATTAAATAGTATACCAAATGTTCAAATGTTTGTATAGCTTATGGGACTTAACTGCGGGGTCATTAGTCCCTAAACTTAAAAACTACTTATGAACTAGTTAATCCTAAGGAGGGCACAAATATCCATGCCCGAGGGGGGATTCGAACCCCCGACCGTAATGGCCGTGCAGACCGTGACTGGAGCGCCTCAGTCCCTTCGGCCACCGCGGCCGGCAAATAGTATACCCACCTATGTATTTTACAGTACATCTGCCGATGACATTCGCGCCGAAACAGGCCTGTCGAATTAAATAATTCATTAAAAAGTAGCGTCTTTGAAATTAATACTTTTCAATGTCTCTAAATGACATATATGACGCAGCGGGCTCAGAAGATGACAAACTCTTCACTAATCTCGTAGTTATCGCATTTTTCCCATTTTAACTCAAATTTTGGAGGGACTGTTTCACCCCTTAAATTTGTTTTACCGCCACCAGAAAGAAAAAAAAATACATGTCTCTTTGGTTTTCATGTATTGTAACATAACCAACTTTCAGAAAAATAGCTCCACCGAATATCCGATATCCGGAGGGCCATTGCTGCAGACTATGAAAGAAAAAAGCAGGAGACTGACCACAGACATCCTCTGTATGGTCACCAGGCAGCAAGACAACGCCTTAAATCTCGCAAGAGTTTCCTAGTTAGGATTTCGCCACTAGAGGGAGCACCAAAGGCAAATCGTCTCGCAACATGGAAGAGCTCACTGCCCGTAGACGTATGGCCGAAAGAAGAAATAGCTCCTAGCGCAAACCTACAATCCCCTGTACGGGGGTCCCTCAACCGCCTAAGAGTGGGCGTTCCCCGATGGAAGAGCAACCTGAAGAAATTGGAAATACTCGCAGCGATTGCAGACACCTCTCGCGACTGTGGGGCTGATGAAGATGCGAGCCACCTACTTTTATGCCCCCTCCTGGACAACACATGTACAACACAAGACGTTCACGAAGGAAATGACAAAACTATCGCAGCTGTTATTTTTTGGAAATGCTGACCGACTGGACACGGGAATGAATGAATATGATGCGGAACGATTGAAACATGTTAATGAGAAAACTCCCAGCGAGTGCAGACACCTATTGCGACTGTGGGGCTGATGAAGATGCGATCCACCTACTTGTATGCCCCCTCCTGGACAACACATGTACAACACAAGACGTTCACAAAAGAAATGACAAAGCTGTCGCAGCTGTTATTTTTTGGAAATTCTGACCGACTGGACACAGAAATGAATGAATATGATCCAGAACGATTGAAACATGTTAATGGAAAAAAATCGCAACTGATGGCTGGCAATGAGATAATAAATTGTTTCAAATATTGGTACAGTGGCTGACTCTCATAAATCGATTATGTGGACGATAGTAAATGTTGAATGTGTTAGCTGAATGCTTTTTTGTGAGAAAAAAAAGAAAGCTTAGATACAAGTGGGTTGTTTGTGCGTGTATCTGGGCCGGCTTCCGCGGGCCCCGGCAAGCGCTGGTAGTGGTAGGGGTTGTGTAAACGGGTTGCCGGGATTAGCGCGGCGCGGCGTCGCGGGCCGGTGTTTGTTTTAATTTGGCACTTAGCGGCGCTCCCGTCGCGAGTTGGGCGGCGCTGGCGCCGGGCCGGGCCCCGCCGATTCTCCCCCTCCGTGATAAAGGCGCCGGATAATCTGATTACCGAAACTTCCTAAATACTTCAAACCCCCATTACCTCGCGCGGCGCGCGTTTTAGAATTGTGTGATGGCATAATCCGTTTGTTAAAAGTTTCGCCCGCCGTGAATTACCCCGCGAAACTCGTTTAAATGAGCTCATTCATATTGAAATTCCGCCTGGCGTGCTGTATTATACCGGGGGAGCTGGGCCGCGCGCGCACAGGCGCCTTCGATTCGGGGGGCGCGTCTGCCTCGCTTGAGAAGAGACGCGCCCATTAGCCGACAGCAGCGACCGGCTGTGCGCACACCCAGGCGGCCGAGTGGTAATCCTGCACCACAGAGTCACACATAAGTAACGCATACAGAGGAGAAGCCCCCACCTAAACCTCTGTCCTACGCTGTCCTCGTAGTTCCGTAAGATGCTAGCAGGTGTCAGACAATCCCCGGCTTAGTACCGGTAGACGACACTAGAGGCACTTCTGAGGGTAGCGTGGAGGGGAGGCTGAGGGGAGAGCTCGTGCCGCCTGCCACGAGGCCACGGCTGTGTCACAGTCTAAAACAGACAGTCGCGAAACTCAGTAGGGGGAAAAAAATGCAACCATTTGACAGCTGAAGCGATACTAGCGCTCCAAGCGGCTGGGTAGCAAGCTCAGTAGCAGAAAATGGCACTACCGAAACCAAGAATTTATTATTCATTGTTGCTGTTGTTTATATCTTTCCTAGGCATTAAACGTGGTACTGTATTTCGTGACACAAATACGAAAACATTTTAAAACGAAAATCCCGTTTCCTGTTGATGTCAGTTTGTAATAATAACATACCAGTGCATTGTAATACATACGGCTCACACTCGCACGGTCGTAATCATAACATCCAAAATCGGTTTAAGACAAAAAGCGAAATGTAACCTGGTGTTTTTAAGTTCAAAAGCAACTGATTTATATAATGTATTGGTACGTAGTTTCACGTTCCACATTTTCTTTTTCTGTAGATTTTGAACATCTTAATACACGATTTTTACATTCTTAGAGACTAAGTGTTACGTCTTATAAAAGCCCTTTCGCTTTATTCATGCTCAGATGGCTTGCATGTGCCGTTCCTGTCATGTTTTATCGTACCTACTCCCCAGAAATGTAAAGGTACTGTAAATCTTTAAGAATCTTTTCCTGCTAAAATCTCAGTTTGTCTGTACACATTAAACTACAGTTAGTTACGTTTTATTTTACATTTCGCACAAACAAATCCCTATTAACTTTCGACTATCATTGCTGCATCACCAATAGTAGACTACTGTGCAAAAATTTGTTTTGACTTCCACAAACCTATCAGTAGACTATCAAAAATAGCTTTGAAGAAAAATACTGAGTTAGTTACCCCCCCCCCCCCCTCTCTCTCTCTCTCTCTCTCTCTCTCTCTCTCCACACACCATTAAAATTTAACACACTTTATTCTATCCTACAGTGTAAGAGCTTTCCATATTTGAGAAAATTTACATTTTCTCAGTTTTTCTCTAACTACAATTTATCGCGCCGCAAAAAGCTCCGAAATGCAGTCGCATTTTAAATGTGTCGTCGACTCCATATCTAATCCACAATGGTTTCTCGCCTGTCGGTATGTTGTTACGACCCGACCTCTTGGCAGCGCTGCAGTCGCCAGGTTGCAGAAAACTAGTAAGAGATTCGTGACTATGTTAGACTCCAGCTGTGACCGGTGTGCGGGCGTTTGAGGGGAAGTGGTGGTGGGGACAGCCGCTACCTGCCGCCTGCTCTGGACAGTTTAAAAAGCTGCTTTTGACCGCAGCGCCATCATGGGACATCTTACGGAACCTTCCCTCCCCGCACCCCTGAGCGTGTGACCGAGTCTGTATATATTTGTCTGTACTGACACTCACAAGGAGAGGACGCCTACTTGTCATCGCCGAATTAAAAAATGTTCAAATGTTTGTTAAGCTTAAGGGACTTAACTGTAGTTAGCACTGGCCCTCCACACCGTGACGTAATGCGCGTGCCCACATAGGGGAAGGTCGGGTAGCCACGGACACTCAAATGAATTTCAAATAAAACATTTTTTTTGTCTTTATTTTCACAGTAAAATGAAACCAGTACTTTAATCATATTTCTTAAAACAAAGTATACATAACAATTCTTTTATGAACTATATTAAAATTACTCTTGAATTAGTTTGTTGGTATTACAAAAGATGGAGTGTAGCCCCGGGCACAGCATTCAGTGGTGCTGCAGTTGTTTCTTGTCCTTGCAAACATCACAGTAATCTATATCTATAAATGTGAATGTCTGTTCGGTGTCACGTCTGAAACACAAGATGTAAAGAGCCAAAAATGTGTACAGTTACTAATTACTGCCCGAGGAAGGCTTTAGGCACGGTTTTATGGTGATCGGATGTGAATGTCTGTTCGGTGTACGCTTATTACGTCCGAACGACAAGACGCAGTGTTAAATATTTATACAGTTACTAATTTATACCTGAGGAAGGTTTTAGGCATGGTTTTATAGCGATGCGGTAGATATTTAGTAATTTGAAGAACATAACGTGAAGTGCGGGACAATAATTACTCTTTGACAATTATATTTACTCTTTGAAAATTGTTTTATTGGTTGCATTGTTACTTGAGGGTTGATAATAAAAGGGTGGAGTATATTGGGATGGAAAGTTATCGGCATATATAAAATTCTACGTATGTTTGTGTTAATATTTCGCTCTGCAGCGAAAACTATAGAACGCAAACTAATGGTCTGTGTGTAATTATTATCTAAAGTCTCCCGTTGTACACCATGGCAGTTCCATGCCGATAGCTATAAGGGGGTGGAAGATATGGTGGCTGAAAGTCGTCAGATTATTAAAAAAAAAAAAAAAAAAAATAAATAAATAATTTTGACTGAAGGCCAGGGATGACGTTTGCGACTCTACAGCAAGGAGGTTACATACAGCGAAACGTGATGCCACAGACCTTGGTCTATGCGTGCTACAATATCGTCAGCTCTTTCTCTGAAGGATAAGCATACGAAGGAAATGTAAGAATAAATAAAGCAGAAAAAAATTTCTTTTAATACATCTCTTTAAAAAGAAAAGTTGATTTGACGTTTCGCGCATTACATCGATCTGTGATATTATTACAATCGTTATTGTTGACTTTCGTGATTGGATTATCCGAAACGTGTGCAAATTTACGTGTGATTTGATCTACACTAGTTACTTTACTGATAATGTTGATTAAAAATGTTTTTTTCTAAAGAAGGTACTGTATTTTATTTCATCCTTCAAAACCAGTCTCATAGCACACTACTAAAAGATAGCTTATCTATCATAAACAACCAACACGTGGGCGGAGCCGCGGGTTTAAGCTAGTATACTATATAACTGTACATTGGAATATACTCTTTTATTTAAAATTTGAAGAAGTATTTAAGAGTTAGGTTGCATAGGGTTTTATCAATGAACGGTAGATCTTTTGTATAATGAAGTTGGCCACCCCTGTTGTAGAGGAACCTTACCCAACAAGTACATTCTTTCCGTGCGATTGTGCGTACCTCAGCTGTTCGATAGCAGCGCATTGGCCTGGACGGTGGTATGTTTCGTATTTGTGCCAAACCACTTGCTTCGTAATTTCGACTGAATGCATGTTGGGGAGAGAAAGAGGGCAACGGCGGTCGAGCTTTAAAAAAAAAAAAAAAAAAAAAAAAAAAAAAGCCATGCAGCCACCCCACCCTGCGGGAAGGCAAGTTGGGTGAGCGGTGTCCGGCGATGCGTGCATTAGCTGATTGTCAGGGGCAGGGGGTTGCGGGGGCGGTGGTGGGCGAAGGGGGGGGAGGGAGCACAGTTTGGGAACAGCGGCCGAGCGCCGGATTAGTGGACCGGCCACTGTTGGACGTAATTGAATTAATTTTTCAGGGGCCGGCAAGAAGATTACACGGTGAGCGAGTCCTATGACGATGATAAATGAAGGGCACAACCCCGGTGTTTCGCGGTGTGTTGCTCGCGTAAGCCAGACCTAGTGGCCGTGTTCTGCTGTCGCGATACCGTTCCGGGGATACGGGGCGCGCATTTTCAAAGATTGCCGTGTCGCTCGCACGTCGGTTATCGCATTACATCGGGGTGATTGTTGCATTTCGTGTTCAGGTCTTTTGTTGTTGTTGTTGTTGTTGTTGTTGTTGCGTTCACCAGCTCTAACGCTGATTTGATACTGCTCTCCGCCCTAGTTGCTTTCCGGTTGTACCTTTCATTTCAGATACGCCTCACGTATTAGGTGGTCTGGCTTACGCGAGGCGCAGAAGGAAAACCGATACTGTCAGAGCAGGGTACGGTCGTAATCTAATAAGAAAACCCTCCGTGTACAAATGTTACCAGTGCCGAGTTCGCGGTTTTGGTCTCATTTCCACTGAGGCCGTTTCCCGCATGGAGGTCACAGACGGGATATAACACATCGGAGAAAATTTCAAAATTCCTCATAAACTATTCAAGCATTAAAGCTGAAACTTTACTGTATATTTCTGCATAAAAAGCAATTAAAAGCTTGAGGAATATATTTTTGTTTAAGGTCATGGTTACTTTCAAATTAACTTTTCAGTTTCATGTTAACTTAGGCTACTCTACTTACCTCATACAGGAAAGAAGAACTATTCTCAGGCACAAGTTATAGAGAAAGTGCTGCAAAAGATTGTTCTACAAGTGATTTTTAAGAACTGTGCCAATTTTCAGGAGGTTAGCTTTTATATTTTCTGAGAAAAGGTACATTATATCTCAGAAAACTCACTTTACGGAAAGTCTTATTTCAAGTTTTCATTTTAATTTTAATAATATTGCCATAGCTTTGCACACTAATGCTGTCCATACCCATAACTTCATTCTCTTCCTTGTCTTCTTGAAGAATTCTCTCTCCCCGTCTCCTTTGCCTAGCCATATTTTGGACATTTTCCACTGCTGCTTGTGCTCTGTCAAGCTGCGCTTCATCGATTACTCGGAGTGTCTTCATTGTGAATGCACCTGGATGGAAGCCTAATCTCTGCACGCACTTAATCCTCCCCACTTTTGCACTGTTAAGCACTAGACAGGCATCACATGCCTACCGTAAAATACGTGAGAACAGGAGCGATCTTACGCAGGTTGATTCGACTTGGCGTATTCAGGGAAACAGATAACCTAACCTAACCTGAAAATCTAAATGTTTCTATCGCTTATGGGACTTAACTACGGGATCATCAGTCCCTAAACTGACAAACTACTTACGAACTAGCTAACCCTAAGGACGGCACAAATATCCATGCCCGAGGGGGGATTCGAACCCCCGACCGTAATGGCCGTGCAGACCGTGACTGGAGCGCCTCAGTCCCCTCGGCCACCGCGGCCTAACCTAACCTGACCTAGCCTAAGTTAGGTTAGGTTAGGTTAGGTTTCAACAACTCCCGTAACGGAATGTAGCCAAGATAGCTTTTTGCAGTCATTTATTTTTTGACTACTTGTTTCAATGAACCAAGTTGTCATCTTCAAATCAAATTATTTGCCATTCGCTTGCACATGTCTCGAGCAATGTTCAAATACTCGTGTGCAACCATTGTACGAAGTCATAAAAGAAAATTAATGTTTTCGTGTTATAGCAGCGGTTTTATATAACTGATTCAGTTAGGACTGTAAAAAACAATTTTGGCTTTGACATTACCTGACATTGCAGGTTTTGGTGGCGATCTGATAGTTCAATATTATTCAAAAATGAAACGTCAAGATCGCGAATTACTTATTTAATGACGACCACCTTACATTTTAAGAGGTGGACATCTTCTTTTAAAAAATGGCAATTAAATAATAAGAGCAACATAGCTCTTAGTCTATACTAAGTTTTTTTTAAGAAGATGACCAGCTTAAAAAAATGTTATATGACCATATGTTGGTGGCACAGCTCTACGAAAACGGTCGTCATTAAATAAATAACTAATTCGTGCTCTTGGCGTTTTATTTTCCAAGAATATTAATCAAATGTTCAAATGTTTGTAAAGTCTATGGGACTTAACTACGGGGTCATCAGTCCCTAAACTTACAAACTACTTATGAACTACTTACGAACTAGGACGGCACAAATATCCATGCCCGAGGAGGGATTCGAACCCCCGACCGTAGTGGCCGTGCAGACCGTGACTGGAGCGCCTTAGTCCCCTCGGGCACCGCGGCCGGCTAGTGGTAGGGAGGAAGGAAGGAAGCGGTTTAACGTTCCGTCGACAGCGTAGTCATTAGAGACGGAGCTTAAACTCGGAGTTTTGGGGAAGGATGTGGGAGGAAATCGGCCGTGCCCTTTGAAAGGAACCATCCTGGCATTTGCTTGGAGTAATTTGGGGAAATTACGGAAAACCTAAATCTGGATGGCCGGAGGTGGATTTGAACCACCGTCCTGCCGAATGCGAGTCCATCTCGCTCGGTAAGCTTCATTGAGAAGAAATAAATAAATAATAAACTTTGCGTTTTGCTGATGTCATTGTAATTCTACCAGAGACGACAAAGAACTTGGAAGTGCAATTGAACGGAATAGACAGTGCTTTGGAGGGAGCGTATGAGATGAACATTGATAAGACAAAAAAAGAGTAATGGAATGTAGTGAAAGAAAATCATGTGACGCCGAAGGAATTAGATCAGGTGACGAAACAATGAAGATGGTAGATGAGTTTTGTTACTTGGGCAGGAAAATATCATATTGATGGTCGCAGTAGAGGTAATATAAAAGGCAGCATGGTAGTGGGAATAAAGGCTTTCTAAAAAAGAGAAATTTGTTAACATAGAATATTGATTTGTTTCTAGCATGCCTTGACTAAAAGAAGGGATCGATTGGTAGGACACATGCTTATAAATGAAGGAATCGCTAATTTAGCCTTGTAGGGAAGTGTGCGGGATAAAAATCGCAGGACGAGACCAAGAGACGAGCAGGTTCAAATGGATGTGGGTGTCGCTCTGATAAGATGAAGAGACTTGCTACATTGCCGAAACGTCTCTGCCTCTTAACAACAAAGATTTTAAATATCGTAGAGTGGAAATACGACCACCATGTTTGAGGCCATTTGAGACCCATGTTTTTTGGGGTAAAAGTTGTTAATATTACAGACCATTGAAATATAGAATACGATCCCCTGACTAACAATCAATTCTGTGAAAACCGCACATCAATCGCACTTTCCGTTTCTGCAATATTTGCGGTACAAGTGTTAGGTAATTGAAAATGAAATGTTTGTAGAGCTTATGGGACTTAACTACGGGGTCATCAGTCCCTAAACTTACAAAATACTTACGAACTCGCTAACACTAAGGATGGCACAAATATTCATGCCCGAGGGGGGATTCGAACCCCCGACCGTAGTGGCCGTGCAGACCGTGACTGGAGCGCCTCAGTCCCCTCGGCCACCGCGGTCGGCGTTAGGTAATTCACCCTGTATATTTTTGTATGAAACGTGTATCTATCACTGACTGTTCAACATCATAAAACGTCGTGATGACTGAATTAGGCACATCATAGAATCCCACCAGTCCTCCAGAACTCCACAGAATATGGCCTTTTGTATGAATTCTGATTTCTACCACTACGTATCGTAGAAATTTTCTCTGATTGGATCCAAATACAGAATTATGTATATTTTTTTTCTTTCTGTAGGACTGCTTTTTTTTTTTTGCCGTCAGTGCTAGTCGTCAGCAGGTTTGCGCTTTCACGCAGACACTGGGCAGTGAGAGAGGCGGCTGGCGGGTGTCGCGTCGCGCGCGATCGCCCCTGGCAACGACGTCGTACGGCTTTAATTGTCGCCACTGTGCGATTCAAACGAGTGGCCTGTTACGACTCATAACTGTTTTACGGCGGGATTCGGAGCTCTGCGCCCCGAGATAACGGCTGGTCACCGATAAAAGGACCGGCCGGGCGCTACCGCCGGTATTAACCCCAGCAGCCGGTTGGGCGTCCTGTCTCTGGCAACTGGGAGGCTGAACATCTGCAGCCAAATAAATGTTTCTACAATTATAAAATTGATCCAGTTCGCTACCACCAAGGGCATACTGAAAGTCTTGAGCAACAGGTTTTTAGAATCACATTTATTTTCAGACACATCAAGTATAGCTACATCTACACTCTGCAAATCACATTTAAGTGCCTGGCAGAGGGTTAATAACTTTTCTCTACCGTACCATTCTCTAATAGCGCGCAGGAAGAAAGAACACCTAAAACGTTCCGTTTTCGATCTGATTTCTCTTATTTTATTGGGATGGTCATGTGTCCCTAAGTAGGTGGGTCCTAGCAAAATATTTTCACATTCAGATGTAAGAGTCGGTGACTGAAACTTCGCAAACAGATCACGCCGCAATGAATAACGTCTTTCTTTTAATGATGCAACATTTCCGTGGCGCTTCCTCCCCCATAACGTGATAAAACAAAACGAGCTGCCCTTCTCTGAACCTTCTCAATATCTTCCCTCAGTCCCACCTGGTGAGGGTCCCACACTGGGCAACAGTACACCAGGAGAGGACGCACAAGTGTGATGTAGTCAGTCTCCTTAGTGGAGCTGGTGCATCTTCGAAGCCTTCTGCCAATGAAACGTAATCTTTGGTTCGCCTTCCCCATAATATGTGTTCTCTTCAGTCTAAGTTGTTCGTAATTGTAGCTCCTAGATATTTACTAGAATTTACGACCTTAATGTTTGACTGATTTATTGCATAATTGAAGTTCAGCAGATTTCTTTTAGTGGTCATGTGTATTACTTCACACTTTTCATTATTTAGTGTCAATTCCCAATTATCGCAACATGTAGAAATTTTGTCTAAATTGGTTGCAGTTGCCTTTGAGCCTCTGTTTAGTCACTAACCGATGCACGACAGCATCATCCGCGAACAGTCTAAGGGAGCTATTCAGATTGTCTCCTAAATCGTTTATAAACACAAGGAGGAGTAAGGGACCTATAACGCTTCCCTGGGGGACGCCAGATATCACTTCTGTTTTACTCGATGATTTACCGTCAATTATAACGAACTGCGTTCTTTCTGATAGGAAATCGTGAATCCAGTCTCACAATTGGGGGGATATTTCATATAAGCACCCAATTTCATTAGAAGCCGCTTCTGGAGTACACTGTCAAAAGCCTTCCGGAAAACCAAAAATATGGAATCGATTTGAGATCCCTTGTCGATGGCAGTTATCACTTCTTGTGAATAAATGTAATACAATAATTTAATCTGTAGAGTTCTGTTTATTTTTCAACATACTCTCCATTTCTTTGAACACATGTTTGCCATTGTTCTACAATCTTGAAAATTCGCATACAGTATAAATCCGTTCCGGCTGTTCTAAGGCACTGAAGCAATGCTTTCCGGATACCCTCAGCGTATCACAACGTTGCTCTCGTACGTGTTTCTTTACAGATCTGTTGATCGTGTGGCATTTTTGGTAGTAAAAACCCAGCTGGGATCGCGTTCGGCCAACACTACAATACAAGGCCTTACAACTGGCCGTGCCTTCGTCACACCCAGAATGCACGAACACCAGCTGACAGGCTGGCCTCTGGGACACGCCCACCGCCTCGTAGTGGCCGGCCTCTTGATGTGACGTAGGCACGGTTGTGAGGCCTTTTTTTCTAGGTACTATTGGTTCGGCCTACCAAATGAAAGTCTTCGGGTGATACCACTTAGTGGCCTGGTGGAGTGGCCTATACGGCGCCTTGCTGCTCGCCGTCGGAGTTCTTTCTCGGGCATGGGTGTATGTTCGTTGTTCTCAGAATACGTTAGTTAAATTAGTTCGTAAGCCTAGGGGCTGATAACTCAAACAGTTAAGTACCTTACATTTACAAACATTCACATTTTTATGACAGATGCATGTGCATTTTTGGAGTGAATCGTCTTCTTTGAATGGTTGCTTTATGTCGTGACTTCCGAATACATGTTGTTTTGTAGATTGTATTTTTATGCTATTACTAGATGAGAACTCGGCGTCGCCGAGGCTTTTACTTATTCCAATCTTCAGTTCTTATCCTCTTCCTTGCTGTTCCTATTTCCTCCTGTCCGCCCCTCCCACCTGTCCTACCAGTCTCTCGAAAGCTCTCCCATCTGCCCATCCCTTCTTTCTATGCATTTCCGCATCTCCCCCTCTATCTGTTCATTACATCCTTGCCGAGCGAGGTGGCGCAGTGGTAAGACACTGGACTCGCATTCGGAAGGACGGTCGTTCAAATCCATCTCCGGCCATCCTGATTTAGGTTTAACGTGATTTCCGTAAATCACTCCAGACAAATGCCGAAATGGATCCTTCCAAAGGTTACGGACGATTTCCGCCCCAATTCCTACCCAAAAACTGAGCGTGAGCTCCGTCTCTAATGACCAAGCTGTCGACGGGACGGTAAACGCTAAGCTTCTTTCCTTCCTTCCTTCCTTCCTTCATCACTACCTCATTGTCCATCGTCTATAATTACCACCGTGTAGACGGGACGCTAAATCCTAATATTTCTTCTTCCTTCCTTTTCTCTGTACACTCCATCTCCACCTCTGCCATTCAATTTCTTCCTTCCTCTCTATATGAAAAAATTACGTATATCTACCAACTTTTATGGTAATGCTTTGAAGTGAGTTATCAGATACTCTCCGCCGTGCACCATGTTAAATCTCGTATGGACAGTAATATCCCTGTTTTTATGGCGTCTAAGTGTGCAGCCGGTCGCGGTGGCCGAGGGGACTAAGGTGCTCCAGTCACGGTCTGCATGGCCACTACGGTCGGGGGTTCGAATCCCCCCTCGGGCATGGATATTTGTGCCGTCCTAGTTCGTAAGTAGTTCATAAGTAGTTTGTAAGCTTAGGGACTGATGACCCCGTAGTTAAGTCCCATAGACTGTACAAGCATTTTTTTAAGTGTGCAAAATTTCGTAAATATTGGAGTAAAATCTATAGCTGTCACTCAGCGCTCTAAAGCTAAGACAGACAGTGATCTTCAACTTGTTCTTGTTCTGAAAATCAGGTGGTCAATACTTTATCAAGAAAGGAGTGTGTATGTTGGTGTCGTAGTCTGTCATGTCGATAGTGACCTGCCTCTTGTTTTGATAATGAGCCGTGCGAAATTTCATGAGGTTAGGAATAAAACTGTAGGCTGACATGAATATCAAGAAAGAAATACACTCTTTCTTTGCCGGCCGCGGTGGCCAATCGGTCTGCGGTCTGCGGCGCGCCACTCACGTTCTGCACGGCCACTACGGTCGGGGGTTCGAATCCCCCTTCGGGCATGGATATTTGTGCCGTACTTAGTATTAGCTACTGCATAAGTAGTTTGTAAGTTTAGGGACTGATGACACCGTAGTTAAGTCCCATAAGTTCTACAAACATTTGAACATTTGTAACTCAGCGAGTGCAAGCAATGAGTTGTTGAAGTTTCATCGCAATCGGATGTACGGTATAAATACGAACAAAACGACAAACAAACAAATTTTATATATTAGAGTTACGCACATGTTTTCTTCCTGTAATAGTAGTAGTAGCAGTAGTTCAAATTTTTGTAAGTAAAACCGTGGGACCAAACTGCAGTGATCAGTCCCTAGATTTACAAACTACTTTCACTTACGGTAAGGACAACACACACACACACACACACACACACACACACACAGACACCAACTCCGAAACTCAGAGGGAGAACTCGAAACTCTGGAGGGAGGAAGCGCACTCCGCACGAAGGCGCCTTACAGCGCAAGGCCATTTCCGCGCGGCATAGTAGTAGTAGTAGTAGTAGTAGTAGTTGTTGTTGTTTTCTGTGGTGGTGGTGGTGGTGGTGTGTGTGTGTGTGTGGTGTTTTGTTGGACTCTTGTTTGTGGTTGTGGCTGTGTGTGTTGTTTGTTTACTGCTTGCATTTAATTTTTTGTTTGCTTCTATTGTTGTACCTATTCTTTGTTGGTATCGTGTGATGTCTTACTTGTTAGTATGATTTGACATATCTAATGTTCTTTAAATCTCATTAAATTATTATAATTTATCCTAATATGAAATTGAAAAGAAAGTGGAGATAAGGTAAAGCCGGCTTGCTACGGAGTGTGCGTCTGGTCCTCGTTCGAGGTTCAAGTTCTCCCTTGGACGTGTGTGTATGTTTGTGTTTGTTTGTTTTTTCCTTAGCATAAGTTAGCCTATTTAGTTTGCAAGTCTAGGAACTGATGATCTCCGCAGTTTGGTCCCATAGCTTTAGAAACATTTTAAAATTCTTTAATTCAGATAAGATATCTTTTGTGCTACACCAGTATTGATGAAATGGCTAGGTGTCACTGATTTGTACGTTGCCGACGTTCTGCTGTGTGGAGAAGTAAGTGTTGCGGTGTTGCCTTCATCAGGTGTGGAGACGAAGTTCGCCGGCTCGATCTGCAACGACCTGGTGACGTGGGACGGCTCGGGGTCGACCATCATCAGCGGCCACTTCGACCAGCGGCTGCGCTTCTGGGACGCGCGCGCCGAGTGCGGCTCCAACGGCGTGCTGCTGCAGGGCAAGGTCACCTCGCTGGACATCTCCAAGGGTGAGCCAGCTTAAGTATTGGCAGAATTAAAATTAAACAAGAGCAGAGGCATACCGCGTCCGCCAAGTTAGTTGACGAAAGAATACCAACTGCACTCCCCGTACTAGGACCTTTTACATATGTTGTTGTTGTTATGGTCTTCAGTCCGGAGACTGGTTTGATGCAGCTCTCCACCCTACTCTATCCTGAGCAAGCCTTTTCATCTCCTTTTAAGAACGGCAACCCACATCCACTTGAATCTGCTTAATATACGCGTCTCTTGGTCTCCCTCTGCGATTTTACCCCACACACTTCCCTCCAATGCTAAATTTACGATTCCTCGATGTCTAAGAATGTGTCCTACCAAGCGATCCCTTCTTTCAGTCAGGGTATGCCAAAAATTCCTTTTCTCACCAATTCTGTTCAGTACCTCTTCATTAGTTATGCGATCTACCCACCTAATCTTCATCATTCTTCTGTAGCACCATATTTCAAAAGCCTCTATTCTCTTCCTGTCCGCACTGCTTATCGTCCATGTTTCACTCCGGTACAAGGCAACACTCCACACAAATGCCTTCAGAAAAGACTTCCTTACGCTTAAATTAATATTCGATGTTAGCAAATTTCTCTTTTTCAAAAATGCTTTTCTTCCCATTGCCATTCTGCATTTTATATTCTCTGTACTGCGACCATCACATGTCATTTTACTACCCAAGTAACAAAACTCATCTACCACCTTCATTGTTTCGTTACCTAAACTAATTCCTTCAGCATCGCCTGATTTTCTGATTGTTTTGCTCTTGTTAATGTTCATTTTATACGTTCTCTTCAACACACTGTCCATTCCATTCAACTGCTCTTCCAGGTCCTTTGTTGTCTCTGACAGAATTACAATCTCATCAGGAAAACGCAATGTTTTTATTTCTTCCCCCTGAACTTTAATTCCTATTCCAATTTTTCCTTGCTTTCCTTCACCGCCTGCTCAAGTACAAATTGAATAACATCGGAGAAAGGCTACAACCCTGTCTTACTCCCTTCCTAACTGATGCTTCCATTTCATGCCCTTCGAGTATAATAACTGCGGTCTAGCTTTTGTACAAGTTGTAAATAACTCTCCTTTCCCTGTTTTTTACCCCTGTTGACTTTTACGTATAATATAGCCAAATTGTTCCGGAACACCAATGTACAAGTCGTCTTTTCTCGTGGAACAAATATTCTACAAATTCTACCGCACAACGAGCAACCTATCAGACAGCCACACGCAGCTTCGGGTGTTTTTAACCTGAAATGTGTAGACTGTCCAGCTGAGTACGTGGGACAGACAGGGAGGGCATTCAAAACACGATCCAATGAACATCTGTTAACAAAAAAGGGGCAAATAAATACTCTCCTTTTGCCGAACACTTAAAGGCTTCTGGGCATCAAGCTCCCTCCCTAGGCAATTTAGAAATTTTGCATTATGCCCAAAAATTACGGGAAGTTAAGCATCCTGGAAGAATTTGAATTATCTAAGCGGATTTATTTTAACCCACATAGCGCTGACGCCCTTCCAGAAGGACGAAATTATGGCATAATTTTTCCTACTTGTAGTTACAAATTGGTGCACAGTGTCGTATTTCATTTCTTTGAATCTCCGCCTTCCATTTAAGATAAATTTTCGTTTTTATTGTTGCTTGCAAAATGGTAGAATACGGCTGCAAAGTTGAGGTTCATACAGATGACACTGAAGATTTTCTCGGAGTTACGATCATATTTCTTGAACATTCTCTATTTATTGCGACATTTATATGTATATATTTCATTTTAAGTAATGTTTTAATACTAGTGATTCATCAGATGAATATCCTAAAACATTCAGTTTGACGTCCTTCCAGCAAAAATGGGCAATATTCCAAAACTAATGGTGTGTTGTATATGATAGCTAGGCATGGGGCTATTGCATCAGCATACTCTGAAATGAACCTAGTTGGTATACATATGTAAGTGAATACACTTTCCAAATTATATCAGAGCATACAGTTCACGAATTATGACATCATAAATAATGAACTACATTAGACGTGCTGATGCTCAACATGGAGTCGCAAACTGCCCACACTAGAATCAACCAGTGTTTCATAATGCGAGCATTTAGCGATTTATAATAAACTTTATGCATAATATTTCAGTCATGTACCCTCTCTCTTGTACTCGTTAATCACCAAGAAAATGGATTTATTATTATCTTCTATATTTAAAAGTTGATGAAGAATGTAGTTCATATGCAGAGAGGAGAATATTCGAAAAAGGACACTGATGTCTGGAACCATCACCAGCTGCTGATTCCCGTCGTTCCTTCTCCCCGTCTATTCAACTTCTAACTCGTTGGATGCGTTCCGACACAACTTCCTTTTCTCTGCCAGCCTTTTAATCTCAGAGTAGCACGAACGCCCAACGTCCTCAAGTCAAGTGATGCAGGGAGTCTAATATATGTCTTGTTTTTGAGAGCATCTTACAGGTAATTATTAATTCAAATAACAGGACAGTCTAGATCACAATTTTTTATTTCTCTGGTAACCGGTTTCGGTCACTTGCATGACCATTATCAGATCACAACTGTATCGGTACATAATATATTATTAGAGAGATAAATTATTTCTAAATTGAGTATTTAACATAAGAACAAAATATACCCGTAATGCTCTCATTTTACTTACAGGTATATTTTATTTTTATTTTGAATAGGCCTACTCAATTTAGAAATAATTTATCCCTCTAATAATATGTATTATTACAGAAATTGCTGTCTAGACTGTCCTGTTACTTGAATTAATAATCCATGTCTTCATAGCAGTTTTTACTCTCTACAACTCCCTCTGCTACCATGGAAGCTAATTTTAGATGTTCTCCCGTCATCTTCTTTTCTTCTGCAGTGTTCTCCTTAAGTTTTAGCCTTCGCCGATTCTGTGAAGGACTTCATTCGTTATCTTACCAGCCCATCTAAGTTTTACCATTCATTTATAACAGGACATCATAAATACTTCGATTCTTATCTTTTCTGGGTCTCCTATAGTCCACGTTTCATTCCCTTACAATGCTGTGCATTCTCGGAAATTAACGCCGATATTTAATACTAGTGAATTTCTCTTGCCACGAAATTTCTTGCTTTTGCTAAGTGCCCATTTTTCGTCACCCTTGCTTCGTCTATCTTGCTTTTTTTTTTTTTTGCTTCCAATGCAGCAGAAATTTCTCCACTTCGTCCGGTATGTGGTAAACTATCAATCCTACCTTCCTCTCTTCATTTTTAATATATCAGCCACTTTTGCCTATGGCATAATGAAAAATCTCTAGCTGCCGCTGTTCTAATGTGCTTTTTCTTCCGCTGCGGCCATCATTACTTCAGGTGTACACAGCACACAGACAAGCTGAATGTTTACGTTCACTACGTCGTAGCTCCCCTACACACGGCCTCTGCACGACGTTTTACTGTTTGTGTCCGAAAAATTGTGTCGACGCACGCTTACTGCGTTCTGTGCTTCCAGGGTCACTGGTTCTCTCCAGCTTTCTAAAAGTAAACATTTTACCGTGATGTTGAATGTGTTAGATTGCGATATTAAAAACTAGTTTACTTGTACATTTCCTATGAATCATGGACCAGGGTATCGCAAATGCTAATTATTAGTAAGTGTCCGAATAATTATGAAAGACACTGTATTTGATGCCACAGTAAGATATTTGCTTTGTAGCATGTTATAAATTATTTTATGATAGCCTAAGATAATTTTTAGATCGAAACTGGAGCTAAAAAAGACGATTTTACTGTGCTCATCCATGCCACTTTGAAGTATACTTTTTCGAATACTAGGACATCGACCAGTACCAAATAATGTTTCATTTTACAAATTATTTAATTAAAATATTGAAGTCTACAGTATACACAAAATGTGCAAACCACGTTTATGAAAGTTACATAACTCCCAGTGGACTTCGGTGTTCTGAAATGAACGAAGAAAATGAGATAGTTCTTAAATAAATATTCGATATGACGTGGTGTAAAATTCTGGGTCTTCCGCGAAGAATGGTCGCGTGGTCTAAGGCGTCACGCTAAGGATTGGGTGGCCGTTGCCGCCGGAGGTTCGAGTCCTCTATCGGGCATGGTTGTGTGTGTTGTCCTTAGTGTAAGTTAGTTTAAATAGTTTAAAAGTCGAGGAACTGGTGAGCATAGCGGTTTTGTCCAACACGCTTACAAACATTTGAACATTCTGGGACTAGAGTTACTGTCCGACCATTTTCCACAGGAACTTTCAGACCCTGAGAGCAATAGCGGAAATAGATGGAGGCAACTTAAGACTGAGCTTGTCTTACTCTCATTTGAATCAGGAATGTCGCACAACAGTAAATCAAATGTTTGTAAAGCTTATGGGACTTAACTGCGGGCTCATCAGACCCTAAACTTACAATCTACTTCTGAACTAACTTATACTAAAGACGATACAAACATCCATGCCCGAGGGAGGATTGGAACCCCCGGCGGGGAACGGCCTCGCGCATCGTAGCATAGCGCCTCATTGCGCTCTTCCGCACCGCCGCGGCTCGCAGGCAGAAACCTAAGTACATGTCTCAGGCTTAACATTGTGAACATTATACACGGTCCTGATTGCATGACAGTGCTTAAGTATAATCGAAACCAGGAAAAACTTTATGCCACCGTGCATTATGCATTCACATCTTACATGTATGTAAGTTTGTTGCAGTATCGCAGAAACGAAAAATAATACGAGGGACGATAAAATGTAGCCGGCCGCGGTGGCCGAGGTGACTGAGGCGCTCCAGTCACGGTCAGCACGGCCACTACGGTCGGAGGTTCGAATTTCCCCTGGGGCATGAATATTTGTGCCGTATTTAGTCTTAGCTAGTTCATAAGTAGTTTGTAAGCTTAGGGACTGATGACCCCGCAGTTAAGTCCCATAAGTTGTACAAACATTTGATAAAATGAAAATTGTTCATCATGTGTAGCACGCTGATCCAACGGCAAATAAAGCATTTCAGTATGAATACTTTATGTAGGAATTGGAAGATGTACTGAAGAAGAGAAAAAACTGAGAAACTTTGTAAGCGAATAATTTCAAACGTTTAAGAAACATTTTCTCGAAGGCATACTGATCCCGCTCTTGCACCCAATATTATCGTGTGAGGTGGTACTAGATTCGACTCCTGCATTCCACTAGTACATTTTTCCGTTAGACTAACCAGCTACCGTTAATCACAGTCTAACACAGACAGTCGGGAATTTAGGGGAAAAAGTGCAGCTGAAGCGATGCTAGCGCTCCAAGCGGCTATTAGGGACTACCAGAAGTGTGGCATGATCTACATCTACATGGGATACTCTGAAAATCACGCTTAAGTGCCTGGCAGAGTAGTTTTTTATGCTGTTACTTTCCTAGTCACTGAACGTCGTTTTGAATTTTCTGATACAAATATGAAAGCGTAATTAAAGTAATATCACTTCTTCTTTTAATGAGCGTCTATAATAACGAAATGGCAGTGCATTGGAATTCATACGGCTCCCAATAGCTGAGTCGTAATTCTATCGTCCAAAAACGTTTTAAGAGCAGAAATGAACTGCAACCTGATGTGGCCAAGTAAAAAATGCTCTGATTATGACTACATGAGTTTTGCTTTAGCGGATTTTGGACATTGTAATATTTTAAAAACTAGACTTTTTGGAGACCAGATTCTACACCTCCTTGTAAAAACTCGTTTCACTTTGCCCTTGCTTTTGTGGCGTGTGTGTACCTGTCATGATTGTTTTTTGCTACTTGGTAGATACCAAGTTGAATATCTTCAAGAATGTGACGTGCTAATATAATTATTCACGTGAATCCATGCATTAACTTTTTTCCATATAACTAGTAGGTAACCGCCAAAATATGTCTGTATATAGGCCTATATTTTTTTGAAACTGAAGTACAAAACTAAACAGACTCTATGAAATAGTTTATTAAATGCAATCGGAAGCGTTCAGACATTACTTTTATACAGCAATAATATTATAAAGCAGTAGTTAAGCAATTGCAGTTCTCATTAACAGCGTAAGTTTCGAAGGGAATGAGTTTTTGAAGGTTTTCTTGCATGGCTAAAAGTATATTATTATAAAGCTGCGTAGACGAAAACTAGTTATTTCTAACATAATTCTCTTACTTCTCAGCATCCTTTGAAGAAGATAGATTTCCGGATTATACTTTTGTTAGCTGATACACTTTTTGAAGCCACAAAGGCTCCTAAATATGATGGTACCAGAGTCTAAAATAAGAGCCGTGAAACGCCCGGATAATTCCTGAAACTTCGCAGCTGCAGCGCTCCCAAGCGGCTGGGTCGTATAAAATAAACACACTGCGACACGATTGTGTGTGATGTTGCAGCACATGAAAAATGCTTTGGTATTTACGTGCATTCGTGACGCTATAAAGCGTAACAGCTATTAAAAATATAATGCGAAAATCTCTCAATTCGATTTTCAAAGGATGCTGTGAAATGAGATAATAATGTTACGAATAATAAGTGTTCATTTACGTATTTAGCTATACTTTCAGGCATGAAAGAAAATCTCGAACAATTCATGCACTTCAAAACTTCGGCTCTTGATGAGAATTGCAAATGGTTAACCACTACTTCACAATATTACTGCTGTACAAAAATAATGTCTGAACGTTCCGACTGCAGTAAATGAACTATTTTTGTAAAGGCTGCTTAGTTTCGTACTTCACTTACACAAAATTTATAGTTCTATACACCGACATAGTTTGGCTGTTACCTTCTAATTTAAGAAAAGTGAACGCGTAGGTACAAGTAAATAATATATCCCTATATAAACTATTGATGAGCTGTGAATATTGGCATATCACATTCTCGAAGGTACCCAGCTTAGTACCTGACAACCTGACAAGTAGCAAAAAAAAGAGAGAGAGAGAGAGAGAGAGAGAGAGAGAGAGAGAGAGAGAGAGAGAGAGAGAGAGAGAAAAGGCAGCTACACGCAAGGCATAGAAGCAAAAACATGGCGGAAAGAGCGTTTATAAGGAGATGTAGCGCCTAGTTCCAAGAATGTAAAAATCGTTTCTGGTTTCGAATATATTACAATGTCAGAAATCAACAAAAGTAAATAAATAAACAAAAATAAAATAAAACTCGTGCAACGTGAAAGTACGCACCGAGCATGAGAATGTAATGATAAACAGTTTCTTCTGAACTTAGGCTCAGCAGGTTTCAATTCATGCTTGATTTTAGAACGTTTTGGACAATACGATTACGACTGTATTGTGAGCCATATGTATTTCACTACACTGACATTTTCTTATTATAGACTGTCATCAACATAAGTAATGATGTTTTTGAATTATAAAATCACCATGCCACTCTTCTGTTGCTACCTACTGGCCGCTAGGAGCGCTAGTATCGCTTCGGCTGCACTTTCCCCTGTAGACTTTCGCGACTGGCGTCTGTTTGATTAAAGTTAAATATCTGTAAATCTATCGAACAAATTTGCGTGGTGATCAGTCCGTAGCTTACAAACTACTTCAACCTAGGTAAAACAACCTAAGGACAACACACATACACCCATGCCCCAGGGAGGACTCGAACCTCCACGGCGAGCAACCGCGCGCTCCGCAGCGAGACGCTTTAGACCACTCGGCTACTCCACTGCGGCACTGTCGTCTTTGTTAGACTGTGATGGCACTTCGAATGTACTGCTGCACTCCAAACACATATTCAGTACTCGATCGTTTCGCGGTATATTCTTACGACCCAGCCGCTTGGCACTGCTACAGTTGCGAAGTTAGAAAATATCACTCGGAGTTTCGCGACTCCTTATGTTAGACAATGGTTACATCTACACTGTGTTATCGTGCCATAGCTTTGTAGCTTGTCGACGGCACATTAGAAGAGAATAATCCGAGGACGCACGTGGAACTGTGTATTGAAGACTACTTCCGCGTCCATCGGACTGCATTGTTGGCATGGCCTCCCTGCAAATCCGAGCTCTCCCTTGAGGGACACTGTGGTCGATGACAGTGGAACGACACTCCCTCGGTCCACCACCCGCTGCTCCTCCAGATCAGCTTTGGCAATATGTGGGAGCAGCGTGGACTGCTATTCCCCAACAACATATCCAAAACCTCTTTAATTCAATGCCGAGGCGTACATCAGTGATTGTAGCCAGCAGTGGCGGCAAGTCAATACTGAAGTCGTCATCTTCCTCTCTTCACTCTGGATGGTGCATTCTGTCATGTGAGCTTTGGACAATGTGTAATCTCCTGTATTTCTTGGTGTTACATTTTAGATGACTATCAGGGTAAATTTGCCAGCCTCAGATCTAGAAAGCAAATGTTTCAAGGTTATAAACTTACTTTATTGAAAATAACTTTTTTAAATATAGACATGAACTTACTCACTTGGAAAGTTGTAATTACGACTTAGAATAATCTATGTGAGACTTTTGACAAGACTGCCAGTATTGTGACAATGATTTACGTTTTATATTTGACATTTCGAAAATCTATGAAATCAATGTAATAACTTATATGAAGTAGTGAAGGTATCATATAAATATAAACTAATAGATGACCCGGTGAACTTCGTATCACTTAATTCTTAATATAAACAATATTAATTGAAATCATGTGTATTTTAGACCCAGTAGCTTTATAAAGGCATCATCAGATATTCTAAGTATCGGCTCGATAGTGGCGGGAAAGAGTGGGCAAATCACGATACACATGTCCAGGATAATGTTCATGTCACATTCGTCTAAGCCCAGGAGAGGTTTAAACGGTGATAAAATATGGAAAAATTGCGAGGAAAATTTAGATTTAAAATATGTAAAATAATGACTTGGTTGTTGTGTACTTTGAAAGAGTAAAGCTGGCTTTACACGATCTCAACCCGGGTAACTGTCCCAAATTTTTAGTTCATAAGAACGTTCATCTTTCGTTGAACTTCAATTGATCAAAATTTATCGCTATCGGATGATATGTTCTCAACTTACAATGGTGAGTACATTTAGAAACACATTGAAAAAGGAACTTGATTCGAATTTTGAGACTTACCTTTTTAACTGCCCCTATTTTTTTTACTGAAAACTTGTCCAAGACCATAATAAAAACAAAAAAGAATAACCCGTCTCCGTCGTGCGAATAGTCAGTTATAATGCTGAATTCAATCAAAAACACAATGAAACCGCACTTTCAGTTTTTATTTAATTTTCGGTAGATTTTCAAAAAAATTTATTTCATACAAATCTTGGCCTGCCAAGCCGTACTCGGGTGATGCTCTTACTACCGTGGGCAATTGAGTTTATTCATAGAAAAAACTCACTTTCGATTTTTCCTAAATTTTACTACTTTCCGGGTAACTTTTCCAAATATTTATTTGATGCGAACCTTCCACTTGCTTTCAACATGAAATGTACACAATTTTATCGCAATTGGACCAAATACATTGATAGCTCACTGGAAAAAGCAGTTTCAGTTTTTCCAGATTTTCCTCTTTTCCGGACAACTTTTCCATATTTTATCACCGGACTTACACGGATATTTCAAGACTAAAATTAGCCAAATCGGTTCAGCCGTTCTGAGTTTCAGCGAGACTAACGAACAGCAATTCATCTATATATATATATATATATATATATATATATATATATATATATATATATGCCACATTGGTACCTGTTCAATAAAAAACTACACAGGATGGTCCTAATATATATTACAAAAATGAATCGGCAGGTAGTGGGGACCGAAATAACCAGATTTCGTATTGGGTGCGTGGTTGCCGGCCGCGGCGGCCGAGGGGACTGAGGCGCTCCAGTCACGGTTTGCACGCCCACTACGGTCGGGGGTTCGAATCCCACCTCGGGCATGGATATTTGTGCCGTCCTTAGTATTAGCTAGTTCGTAAGTAGTATGTAAGTTTAGGGACTGATGACCCCGTAGTTAAGTCCCATAAGCTATACAAACATTTGAACATTTGGTGCGTGGTTGATGGTGGCATACTACAGCGCTAGCGTGTACAGAAATATGAAAGAAACTGAAAATGGAAGTAAACACAAAAAGTTTATTTATTGGTAGTTTACAAGAGGTGTTCGAAAGGGCGGCACCAACAGCGATAATAGATTCACAGCGACGGTGCATGAATCGGCGTACATAAGAAAAGGCGTCAGGCATGTCGACCACGTGTCCAGCAGCGAAAGACATGCGGGCAACTAGATCTTCTTCAGATATGACGGAACTCTGATACAACAAGCTGTTAGTATGATCCCAAAGAAAGAAATCCATGCATCTTAAATCATGTGAACTGGTCCACTAGGTAGAATGTACAGCCTCCAGGTTATTGTTCGAAATGCCGGCCTAGACATTTAGTAGAAAACCGTTTTTGGTAGCCAAGTGATATTGTGCCGTGTTGGTTACAATGACCGCCTAGATGAGAATTTTATATGTTAAAACACCCGATCGCGTAAAAATAGCCTCATCAGTCAATAAAACATCGCCAGGGAAGGCGTGGTTGGTTTCAATATGCTGTAGGTACCAACAACAAAGTTGAGACGTGGAAGATAATTGTTAGGTGGGAGTGCTTGAACACTCTCTAAATGGTGCGGATGCATTCCGTCTTCGTGCAAAGTCCTCAAAACACGCAACTCACGTCCTGTAGGCTCTCGAACGAGTCGAAGGATTATCCTGTACTACGTCGAATATTCTTTCTCCCACCGCAGGATCTCTGCGATATCTTCCAATGCCGGCTTCCACTCGTGGAAGCATAAAACGATGCACTCTAGCCTAACTCCCGATGAAGACGCTGATGCCTATCTGGGAATCGCTCCTTGTACGTTCTTTGAGCTGCCAAGTTATTTCCTTGGGCAGTCCCGTACATGGAATGCATGTCGGTCAGCTCCGTACTTGTGAAACCATGTATGTTGGCTCGAGATCCGCACGGGAAATATTGAATCCAGCAAGCGAAGCGCTTGTAAACACCGCACTTTTCAGCGCTCTCGAGCGGCTATAAATTTAAGGGCAGGCCTACCTTTAAATTAAGGAAGTCAATAGGTACCTGGTTTGTTGTATGTTAAATCTGTAATCACGACAATTTTATTTATACATTTGAGGATGCCAATTTATATTCCGGAAAATAGTAATCAATTTATATGAGACAGTTATCGTGGCATGAAAAGAAATTTTCGCAAGAAGAGTAAAATAAAACAAGAGAAAGAAATAAGGGTCATCTGTAGTTTTATGATAACTCCCTTCTTTGCCTTCATTGCTTAACATACTTAGCAAAAGCGAAATACGATGTCGTGATTTCCCTTTGGTGTAACCTCAGTCACTTATAAGCCAGACAAATGGCTCTCGTCGAGCGCTGCTCACCACGAGATAAATGTGCACGACGGGTCGGCAAACGAGGGTGGCACACGCCTAATTCCGCCTTGTTCTTCACGAGTTGAGTTGTGTGGGAGGAACGGAGGAGAAATGGTTACCGAGAGAACGACCGTAAATCTCAATTGTCTTGCGCTGCCAGATAAACATGAGGCGACTGATTTGCAGGCTTCGAAATAGTCTGTGAACTCACTCTGCGGTAGATCTGCACACAAGGCTAAAGCCTGCCTCTTTCCTTGTAACGAGATGCGGATTACCCTTACCGGTGAACACTTATCCTGGGCTTGGCCGATGCTTCTCTACCAAGCGTTTCCGACGAGCTCGACGAAACTTCTAACAGAAACTAAACACTATATACAGGGTGTTCCAAAAGGGACGGCCAAACTTTCAGGAAACACTCCTCACACACAAAGAAAGAAAATATGTTATGTTGGCATGTGTCCGGAAACGCTTAATTTCCATGTTAGAGCTCATTTTAGTATTTCTCTTTAAATGTAAATTGAAATAATTCGTGCAGACAATTGTCAAAATATCCAATTGTTTCGTTAGTATGTACTGTACTTCCTCGATTCACGCCATCAACACATATTTTCTGTGAACGTTTGGGCAGGAATTGTTGGTGATGACTTATTGGGCCTAATATTCTTCCACCTACGCTCACTGGAACACGTCATCATGATTTCATACGGGATACTCTACCTGTGCTGCTAGAACATGTTCCTTTACAAGAACGACACATGTGGTTCATGCACGATGGAGCTCCTGCACATTTCAGTCGACGTGTTCGTACGCTTCTCAACAACAGATTCGGTGAGCGATGGATTGGTAGACGCGGACCAATTCCATGGCCTCCACGCTCTCCTGACCTCAACCCTCTTCACTTTCATTTATGGGGGCATTTGAAAGCTTTTGTCTACGCAACCCTGGTACCAAGCGTAGAGACTCGTCGTGCTCGTATTGTGGACGGATGTGATACAATACGCCATTCTCCAGGACAGCATCAGCGCATAAAGGATTCCATGCGACGGAGGGTGGATGCATGTATCCTCGCTAACAGAGGACATTTTGAACATTTCCTGTAACAAGTTGTTTGAAGTCACGCTGGTACTTTCTGTTGCTGTGTGTTTCCATTCCATGATTAATGTGATTTGAAGAGAAGTAATAAAATGAGCTCTATACATGGAAATTAAGCGTTTCCGGACACATGTCCACATAACATGTTTTCTTTCTTTGTGTGTGAGTAATGTTTCCTGAAAGTTTGGCCGTACCTTTTCGTAACACCCTATGTCATACGGGTGTTTTATTGAATGGCCTTTCAGTCCTAGCGAAGGAAAAAACTTCCCTTGAAATTTTTTGGCACAAAAATCTCACTAGAAAAACTTAATATCACACAATTTATCTAGGCGTGTTTTATTGTGGACCGAATGGCCCATTGATAACAGAGGCATTAGACGTCCAACACCCATTTGGAGCTCAAAGCGCGCTAGTTTAACAGCGGAAAGC
Organism: Locusta migratoria; assembly: GCA_026315105.1. NCBI lineage: Eukaryota > Metazoa > Arthropoda > Insecta > Orthoptera > Acrididae > Locusta > Locusta migratoria. The sequence goes on along the minus strand of CM048750.1, from coordinate 150,691,426 downwards.
ATCGAAAGTTGCGACGACTAAACAGGCAATCAGCCGCTGCGAGGAGGTAAGACTCGACCAGCTTCCCATCGGCGAGTGGAGAACACATGGAGACCACGTTGGCGGGCATGACATCGTGTTCAACTGCCATTTTTTCCGGCGAAAAACGGCGTTGTCTTTATTTTTAGATACTACGTTCAAACTATTAGAGTTATAGATTAGCACGGAGAAGCAAATGAAAGAGAAGAACAGTGCGGATCAGATGATGTGTTGACATCATTTATATTAATTTTACATCAAAAGTTATCCTGAAAACTAATATTAATTCACTTGGAAAAATCCAGAGGCTAAACTAATTGAACTACACTAACGAGCGAGGGCTCAAATGGAAGGTCTCATCGAGACGCGAAGTTTGGTATAACCATATCATCAACAACTTTTATATTGCGCATAATAATGTACGTTGAAGGAAAAACAATAAATAATTGTTAATAACTATTAATACAAGACATAACAGACAGCGAGGCAGTGAAAGTTGCAGGTGTCATAACCATACATTATGACCTGTTTACAATATACTATTTTATTTTATTTTAATGTATTGTCTTTGTGTCTTGGTAGTTGGTTGAAACTGCTCTCGACGACACACGAAGCGACACGTCGATTGCGTTTCTCCTTCGTCGCATCTATGGCTACGTTTCAATGGAATATGGATAATGCTAGGGCGTTCCCACATTCACCCGAGTGATGTGAAAAATGGTCGATGGTTACTGCTCAAGTTCGGAGCAGGCTAAAGAAGTTAGTCCAACTACGATTTGCCACAATCAACATTAGCACGCTGACCGGTCGTCATCGAGTATGTTTATAAACATATAATTTTTTTCAAAAAAAGTTTATGGAAAACAGTGGTGGTACATTACGTGTTCCACCACCCTGGGTCGTCATCATTAAAATCTGCCTCTTCAGTTGACGAATCCTGACCTGAGGGTATTTCAGCATGGAGTATTTCCATTAACTCATCATCTAATAGTTTTTCCCTGAGGTGTTTTTATAAACTGAAATGGAACACGCCTCGATTTACGCAGAAAACCTTTATGCGAGGTGGTACAAATTTTTAACTCGGAGTTACACATGAATTATTCGTTTACTGTGTAATAAATCCAAGAACCTTGAAGTTTACAATGATTCGAAATGTATAGACGTCATTAACGTACCTGCACGAAGGAGATGAATCAACAATCTATCACATCAAGATGGACACAATACAAACTTGACCGCAGAGGGGGGAAAAACTAGTAACACTGTGCACGATGTGGGAAATAACTATCACCACAGATGAGCAATACTACTTCTGCCACCTCTCGGTCATTGTGAGAACTACCGCTTTACATACAATGGTTGGTTCAGAAAGTGAACCTTCATCCTGGTTGAGTCAGAGCTTCATAACTGTGTGGTACGCTTTTTGTACCACCATTCATTTACGCGAGGCCATGAAAGAGTTATAACAGCAAGGAAAAATGGCCCAAATTAAAAACGAAATCTTAGAACAATGTATGCATGATGCGATTACAAGTGGACGAAGAAGAAACAGAAGAGTTAACCGAAATAAAGTGCCGTTTGGACTCTACTTAATTTGCACTTCTTGTTTTTGTTTTTTTCTGAAGTGGAAAATTTACAATGTTCCACTTTTCTGTTACGGTAATACGACACAGATAAAAAAATGTAAACCATTCTAAAATGAGGCTTCTTCATCGACCATTATTTGCAGTTGTAACTGATAGGAGAGAGAAAGCAAACAATTGGTCAATGTACGATTGGGAGATGCGTGATAATCCACAGTAAACAGATTCAGTAGCCTCTCTCTCCCCCCCTCCCCCCCTCTCTCTCTCACTCTCTCTCTCTCTCCCTTATGTATTTGTGTGTGTGTGTGTGTGTGTGTGTGTGCGCGCGCGCGCGCGCCTTGCGTAATTAACGTTTGTGCGTTTTCATCTACTGTATCAACTTGGTGTTTCTCAAGAGGCGCGGAATGTTCTATATATGAAACACAGTATTAATATTATACTTTATTCTATTGTAGCAATGTAACACTACCTTATGAAGTGGCGTCGCTGTGTAGTATTACGTTCTGCTAATAGCATGAATTCTGTTTTGTTTTCCGGTTCAGACGGCAAGTACCTGCTGGCGTGTACGCGCGATGACAGCCTCAAAATGCTGGATCTGCGGATGAACCAGGTGGTCACCACGTTCACGTAAGTGCCGTCTCTCATTTAACTTACCTTTCTTTCTTGTTTCTTTCCTTCTTTTCCTTCTTCCTTGACATTGTCTTCACATTACAGTCATCTTGAGGAATGCATGGATAGTTGGCTTTCCAGTCCCCTTGTTTATCATCCATAGAGTATGTCACAGATCCGATGGGAAGAGGTGTACCTTCACACAAACATGTTGCCAGCAATCTATTTGTTGTTGTTATTGTTGTTGTCTTTAGTTCTAAGACTGGTCTGATGCAGTTTTCTACACTACCTTTTTTTTTGCCCAACTCCAAACTACTACTACTGTCAACGTCCATTTAAGCCTCTGTAATTCCTCTCTCCCTCTCCCCCCTTCTCTCTCTCTCTCTCTCTCTCTCTCTCTCTCTCTCTCTCTCTCTCTCTCTCTCTCTCTCACACACACACACACACACCCACAGTATATCTCCCTCTTTTCCCTACAGTTCTAAATAGTTCATTAATGTATCAGAATGTCAGAATGTGCACTATCCTTTTCTTTTTAGTTACGTTCTGCCACAATTTTTTTCTCCCAGTTCTGGTGGCTATTTTTTTTTTTTTTTTTTAGTTGCGTGATAAAAAGGTACAACAGTCAACACTGATGCAACTCAGCGTTTTTCATATTAGCAGCCGGCCGCGGTGGCCGAGGGGACTGAGGCGCTTCAGTCACGGTCTGCGCGGCCACTACGGTCGGGGGTTCGAATCCCCCCTCGGGCATGGATATTTGTGCCGTCCTTAGTCTTAGTTCATAAGTAGTGTGTAAGTTTATGGACTGATGACCCCGTAGATAAGTCCCATAGACTATACAAACATTTGAACATTTCATATCAGCAAGCAACACTGAAAAGCGACAAATGAAAATACTAAGACTGAGTAAACCTTTGGATTCATAGTCTGCCACTGATATACCTATCTAAATTGTAGCCCCATATTTTAAATGGTTCATAGTCTGTTCTTGTTTGAACAGTTCATCGTCCCCATATCCACGTTCCACTTATATACAAGGCTACAATCCAGACAAATACCTTCTGAAATTTGCTTCCTAAAGCTTAAAATTTATATGAAATGGTAACAAATTTCTCTTCTTCAGAAACGCCATTGTTATCATCGCTACTCTTCTCTGCTCGGGCCTAATTAGTTATTTTACTGCACAAACATGATAAGTCATGGACTAATTCTATTAAGTTTCACATTTCCTCCATTTTTCCGAAGTTCAATAAATATTGTGCTGGTGCTTAATAGTGTAATACTTTCCTTGTTCAGCAATGTTATATTAGTAACTGGGGACCGTTTTCACAAAACTCAACATCTAATACACACACACACACACACACACACACACACACACACACACACACACACACAAAACGGAATTTTCAGGAGACCTGTCATTGAATTACCTATATGTCACAAAATTAAATTTCACAATTAAATTATATATAATACAAATGCAAAATAATATTTTTGTTAGCTTAGAGTTCCAAATAAAAAAAATATGTTAATTTCATGTCTTTATTTCCAAAACTGAACAGCTACAGATTAATTATTTTATATCATTGATGTTCTAGTTTATTTTGACCTTCTGAAGATTAAGCTCATTATAGCAATATACTTCATTATTTTAATTTTAAATTTTCATGTTCATAGCAACACTCTAGGCCTAGGGTCTCACCATAGAAATTTTGGCCTTCTTCTGAATATGAATCAGAGAATTCCATAAAATTCATTACATGGTTTGCTTTTTTGACACTCACTTGGCTTTATGTTTTATTTCAGTTAATGGATCAATATCCTAGAAACTGTTTGTTTGCGTTTTTTACTTTAGTAATGAAGGGAAAGCATGTTTTTACTTTGCATATTGCACTGAAGGTGTGTATTTCCTATAAATCGGACTCTGCCCACAAGTACCTGTGGTGTCCGAGAACCTCAGGTTAGGTTAAAAAAAAAAAAAAAAAAAAAAAAAAAAAAAAAAAAAAAAAAAAAAAAAAAACATTTCTTCGATAGTTCGAAATTCTCTGTCAGGGAGCATCTAACTGTGACGCCTAATTGGGAAGTGAGTTTCTTTGCGGAAAAACTCTCGATGTCTCACAAAATAGTAATTGCAATGACATCATAATACTGATTTTCGTTTGCAGCCCCCAAGGCTCAGAGAAATGGCACAATTTGATATTGTTGTTGCTGTCTTTAAGAAGCCTGTTTTTTGAAGTGTTTAACCGGTGATGCTATTTCATTAGGTCCATGTTACTTGTGTCTTAAGCTACATATAACAGTATGTATAATCCACTTAATTTTTATTAATATGCATCATTGTATAGTTTTACAGCCACACCTGGCAAAACATTTCTCCTATTAATAGTTTTGGTAAGGTTTCTTTGATGTCAGTGGAAACAAATTGTTACAACTTTCTTTTAGGTTTCAGTATTTCTTGAAGTTAGTATATGCTGAGAAATGTTCACTCCCTGAGGAATTCCATTTTATATGTTGAAATGAAAGAAAGTCACCTATTTTTATACAAGAAAGAGAGTCAAACATTAGTCTCGATACAATTCATCTACTGCAAAGGATTGGTATTTCTTAGAAATACAGAACTAGAAACACACAGAATAGCTACATAATTATGACATCCTGCTTACTATCGATATTGACCCATATAGGGGATAGTGGCATTACTGGCGAGGAATGATTGCTAGCCAGACACAAGAATGGTGTACTTTGAAAAAATTATCCTTGTGCCAGAGCTGTAAAATACGTTTGTCACGTTCGACCGATTTTGCCCGTTGCTGCCATCAACAGGAAATCAAATACATGACAGTTATATACAGTCTCACAACATGGAGTGAGATATGTTAATAAAAAATCGAAAATTTTATTGGTACTTAGATATTTTACGTCAAAGAGAACAAGATAACATTTTTACTGAGTACAGCAACGTCAAATTTACAGTGAGTATTGCGACTGTTTCTAAAAAGAACTGTCCATTTTACATCATGTAGTACGTATTCCTTCATTTAATCCTTAACTATTACTAATGAGCAAATTCTTTCTTCACAGACTCTAACAAGATATACAGCTGACATTATTGGAGCAGATGAATGTTTACCTGACGTTCTTTGGTAGACATTAATTTGCTCCAGTAATGTCACCTGTATATCTTGTCAGCGTTTGTGACAGTAATAGCCGTTGTACGTTCCCACAGCAGAGGAGGTGGGATAGCTTCAGAACGCTGCCTTGTTGGGATTGTAGGTTGCGGCCGCCGATATATACACCGGGGAAGTACGAAGAATATGGCGCGAATCTAACATTTTTAGTTATTAATGTATTTCTATTTAACAACTACCTTAATTCCCGCTGCTTCGCACACGTAGACTGGATGGCCCGCATTGGTTGTTTCTACTTCTAAATATAAAGTTTTATAGATTTCGCTTTAAAGATGATTTACTAATCAAGTGTTTTGATACAACTTGCCACCATTGATGGCAGAATTCAAAACATCCCGAAACACATTTTTTTCTCAATTCTAACCATGGTTCTAAATCCAAATTTTCGCATTTCTAGCGTCAACATAGTCTTAGTAGCACCCTTAAAAGATTTACACTTATTTCATCCGCTTAACGGTTGAATTTCTAAAAATATCGAAACACGTGTTTTTAAAATTCCAATCAAATTTCACAATCCGAAATTTTGTATTTCTTGCTTCAAAATTGCCTCTAGTAGCCATGTATTTTCAATGAAACCGTTCATTCTTTATTTCACCCCCTTAAGGATGGGAATATGGAAAGTCGTTGATGCCGACAATGCAAGATAAACAAAGTCTACAAATTTCAATTTTCTATCGTCTGTAGATTCAATTAGAAACGGATAGAGAACGCGAAATTTCTTTCTTAAGCTTTTACATCTTTCTTGGTAGTTATACTTTCCAAACTGCAATATGCACTCACTTTTCTTTATTCTTACGCTTGTTAGTGTCAAAAGTCATCGCTGGTCTTAGTCTGAATTTTATATAAGCTGACGACTTCTACCTTCTAGTAGCTACCGACACCGAACTTCTGTGGTGTATAACGAGACACTTTGTACTACAACAACACACAGAGATCGTTCGTCTCCATTGTGTAGTATTTGCTGAAGAGCAAAATATTGACACCCAGACGTAGAATTTTATATAAGTCGGTACAGAGGGCATAGAGACGACCCAACGAAGAGCAGCTCGCGTCGTTACGAACTCAAAAGCGCGCGTCACAGAGTGATAACGAAACTCCAGTGGCTGACGCTGCAAGAGAGACTTGTACCGCAATATGGGCTTCTGTCAAAGTTCCGAGAACGGTCATGTCATGAGCAGCAGGGTTTTCGAACATCATGTATTCAAATGTTATGAATTACCGCGAACAGAATGATCTATTGACCCAAGATCAACAAGGATTTTGAAAATATCGTTCATGCGAAACAGTACCAGCTCTTTACTCACACGAAGTGGTGAGTGCTATCTGCAAGGTTTCTCAAATTGTTTTCTTATTTCTTGATTTCCAGAAGGCTTTTGACACCGTACCTCACAAACGCCTGTTAATCAAATTGCGTGCTTATGGTATATCGCCCCAAATTTGCGACTGGATAGGGGATTTCCTGTCAGAGAGGACACAGTTCGTAGTAATCGTTGGTAAGGCATCGACTAAATATTTACATCCTTTATTTTATTTACATAAAGGATTTGGAAAAAAATCTAAGCAGCTCTCTTAGGTTGTTTGCCGATGACGCCGTCATTTACCGTCTAGTAAAATCATCTGAAGATCAAAACCAAATGCAGAACGATCTAAATAAGATATCACTATGGTGTAGAAATTGGCAATTGAGTCTAAATAATGAGAAGTGTCAAGTCGTCCATATGAGTACGAAAAGAAATCCCTTAAACTTTGTGTACAAGATAAATCAGTCAAAAGTGAAGGTCGTGAACTCCACAAAATACCTAGGAATTACTATTACTTCAGACTTAAACTGGAAAGAGCACGTAGATAACGTCGTGGGAAAGGCGGACCAGACACTGCGTTTTATTGGCAGAATCCTTAAAAGATGCTACAGAACTACTAAAAAAAACTGCATACACTACGTTTGTCCGTCCTTTTTTGGAGTATTGCTGCCCAGTGTGGTATCCTTATCAGGTGGGTTTGACGGAGGATATCGAAAGAGCCCAAAGAAGGGCAGCTCGTTTCGTATTGTTACGATACAGGGGAGACAGCGTTACGGAAATGATACAGGATCTGGGATGGGAATCATTGCAACAACGGCGCTTATCGCTGCGGCGTGGGCTACTTACGAAATTCCAATCGTCGACATTATCCTCCGAATGCGAAAATATATTGTTGACTGCCACTTACATAGGTAGAAAAGTTCAGATTAAAATACGAGAAATCAGAACTCGAACGGAGAGATTCAGGTGTTCTTTCTTCACGCGCGCTATTCAAGAATGGAATGGGAGATAAATAGTATAAACGTGGTTCTGTGAACTCTCTGCCACGCTTTTAAATGTGATTTGGAGAGTGTCCCATGTAGATGTAGAACTTTCAATTCCCATATCTTCCACCCCCTTATTGTTATCATCGCTTTATACGCAATGGGAGACTGATACCTGCTACCACATACAAACACTATTCGTTTGCGATGTGTAGGTTTGGCTGCAGAGTGAAATATAGGCACAAACACCTCAATTTTTATAGATATTAAGATAAGATGTTTCCTGGCATACAGATCTTAGTAGCAGACTAGGGATCAACAGAAGTAGTGGCTGATCATTTCATTTTCTTTAATAATGTTCAAATAGATAAGTAAATGAATTACAACGCCTTTAACGAACATTTAAGAATACTTCCGAAGATGTACAAAGTTTATTGGAGGTCTCGGCTTCGTACCGTGGTGTTCAGACGGCGTTGTGATCTAATACGGGCCAGTCTAGTAGGAACCATGCTCTCAGTATCAGCCGTAAAACTACAATTGTTAATTTGAAAGTCAATGATTAGTCTTATATTGTGATGTGGCTAGTAATCTTCTTCTTCTTCCTCTTTAGCCCTTTCCCGCACACGCAGGGTCGCTTTGGTTATTCGGATTTGGCATGTTAATATTGAGGGGGTGGCCGGATGCCCTTCCTGCCGCAACGCCATGCCCCCCTGAAGGAAATGTGTACCCCAAACGTCTGCGTTTAGTGTTATATGTGAGAAAATGTAAAGTGTTACGAAATGTTTGTGAATCGTGTAATTGAGGCGGGACATGGGGACCAGCCAGGTATTCACCTAGGTGGATGTGGAAAACCGCCTAAAAGCCACATCCAGGCTGGCTGGCACTGCGACCCCCTTCGTTAGTCCGTCGGGCGGATTCGAACCGGGGCCGGTACGCCTCCCCGTCTCGGAAAGCGGTGAGTTAGAGCACGGCTAACCGAGCGGGTCTATGATGTGGCTGGTAACAAAGCCCCATAATTGGCATCCCGGATTTTATTCCGATTGAAAAAGCTAACCGTAACAAGTTAATATTTCAGCACTTCTAGCAATACTGCAGTGTGCTGTTTAGCTGCGAAGGGACTACGTCAGCGAAAGCATTTCCTAGAAAACAGGTAGAAGGAACGCCTACACGTGGCTCACAACTCTGGCTCAAAAGTGGGTCAGCTTAATCTGCAGATCTCGGATGGACAATGTGGGACGGTAAATCCGCACTCCCCCTACACCATCCTCTATTGACTCCTAATTATGCTTACACTTTTAAGATAGGTTTAGTTAATAGGAGGGGATTCTTGCAAATTTAGCAAATACTATCCTAACTGTGAAGTATTGTACATACGCTTTCAATCTGTTTTAAGAAATCGACCAGAAACTGTGGTGGTTTTTATTAGTTTTTAATGTATGTACAGCTAAGAATAGCATACCCAATTACGGTGCCAGCAAGGTCTTCTGTTCGTTAGTCTATCACATCAAAAATGACGGACAGTTATTAATAACAGCAGAAATAACGTCACGCATCAAATTAATGGTCCATCTCATCTCTAGATTGGGCCGCCATTGCACTCGACCAATCAATCAGCGCTGTTTGCTGTTTACATTCTCGGTACTCGTGTGGCGGATATATTTAAGAGTTTACATTATTGGCTTCGATAAACAGTGATTATGCTCACATTGTAATTAACGGTACACACGCAACCGAGTTGGAGGACTATACATATCGCGCATTGTTTTCAGTGCGTGCTGCACATTGAAGACAGTGCAGCAGTAATGGAAGCCAGATTTCCGAGGGATCTGCAGATAGCACTACAAGTATGAAAACATAAGACAGTTATGACAGAAATTCAGTATCTGTTTCTAAGTGAAATCAGTTCGAAGTGTGCTAGGATTGGTCAACCATGCTAATTAACTCGTTCCAGTTGTCTGAAGAAACTGCCATAATGTGGATAAGAAGGTATCAAAGAACGAAGCGCAGTATAACTTTATTTCCGTCAAAACGTGCAAGAGTAAAGGCAAGCGTCAAAACCAACACCTAGGTGCTTTGAAATTACTGAAAGTGGTACTACAGAAGAATGCTGAAGATTAGCTGAGTAGATCGCGTAATTAATGCGAAGGTCCTGGGCAGAACTAGTGGGAAAAAAAGTCTGTGGTGTAACTTTACTAGTCGGAGGGATAGACTGATAGGACACTTTCTAACATATCAACGGTAACATGTGTCCTGTGAACACGCGTTAGGGGTACGCAAATTGCGGGGTCAGATGCCAGGTGCCGTGCTTTAGTAGAGTGGTACCCACTTGGCCCTACATCCAAATAACAGTCCTCGCTTTCTAATGTTACACGTGGCCGACCCTGCTGTGGAGTTCGAGATACCGTTTCGGTACCTCTAAACTGTCGCCACATGCAAACAACATCACAACGATTCACATTAAGCTATGGCGCCAATCAGTTTGGAATTCTCCTACTTCCTTTCTTCCCGTCGTCGCAGGGAGTATAATAGGGGTTTTGTTTGACCCCTACTGTATCGCCTGTGAATATGTACCCAGCAACTGTGGATGCGTGAATACCCAGCAGCCTCGCTGGAATGGCCACGTGGTCTAAGGCATCGTGATACGGACTGGACGGTCGCTCCATGCCGAGGTTCCAGTTCTCATTCGAGCTTAGGTACGTGTGTTGTCCTTAGTGTACGTTACTTGAAGTAGTTGGTAAAACTAGCGACTGATGACCATAGCAGTTTCCTCCAGTAGGTTTACAAACATAACATTACCCAGCAAACACTGCCCTATTTAACTTATACATATTATGAGGGCGCTCTGGCGGCATTTATTACATTAACAGCCAAAATGGCGTTGGTTAAAATAATTTATTCCATTCCAGTTTCAGCAGAATTTGCTGCCATCCTTAGATACTGATCTGACTCACGAATAAAAATAAACTGACACATCTCTGATCGCCGCATTGGCCACTTCATTTTCTTTTGCTTGTTGAAGATCATATTCTGTACAGGATTCTGGGCACAGTCGACACTGAAGCATGTGCAGAACAGTCTGGTCTTTTCCAAAAGCACACCGAATGTCATTTGGACCAGTTTCTACCCATCTTGCCAAGTTAACTTTTGATTTTCCAGCTCCAGATCTCGATCTATTCAGGGAGTTCCATATTATAAATTCATCTTGATGACCAGGAGATAACGCTTCAACGACTCTTTTCCAAACAGGGAGAATATAGGTCGTAGCCTTTCATAATTGTAACCTAGTTTTTTCAGCAGTGGCTCTAAGTTTCTTTGAAGTCCTAAGGAAACTGTTCTGTGACTTCAGTAGTTGCGGATGCGGTTCATGCCCATACAGAGAATGGTTATTTCCTGCTCCAATGCCGTTATTTCCTTGTTCGCAGCTATTTCTCTTCGAACAGGAAGTGTTTATTCCTGCGAGTTGATAAAGCCATTCGACTGGAGTGGGTTTCAAGCAACGTGTTATAATTCTGTAGGTTTCTTTAAGAACTACATCCACCTGTCCTGTCCAAAAAGGACAGGCCAATTCTTTCACAGAATAGCATTGTACCATTACAGATGTTAATTACTACATTGTGACCCGGACAGTTTCCGTAGGAGATTGTTCCTGGTGAAAACTTCAACTTGCCGTGCTTTTGAAAGTGAGAGATCTATCAAGAGTCTCTCCTAGATATTTTGGGGTCTCGCAGTGTTCCAGTTCAACTCCTCACCATACTATCTTTAGCTTGCCAATAGCTTCCATGTTTCTTGAGTCTTTGAAGTGTTTGGTTTAAGCTGGTTTCTGTTCTATTACCTGTACAGATCTTTAAGAGCATTCGTTAGGTTGTTCTCCTCTGATTCAAAATCTGTGCATTGGGTGGCTAGAGTGAGGTCGTTAGCATATAAGAAGTTTGGGGATATACAGTCCTGGAAAATAATAAACCATGAATTCATCGACCCAGCAGAGGGAAATTTTATTGACACATTGTTGAGGATGTATACCACACACGATCACGGAGACAGAGCCATAGATACTTAAATACAGTCACCAGAGCGTTCATAATGTCGACGTTAGCACCGTTTATAGCCTCCTTTTCCAGCAATGAAAGCTACAATTCTCCCATGGAGACGATCGTAGAGGTGCCGAATGTAGTCTTGAGGAATGGCCTGTCGTGCCGTTTCCACCTGGTGCCTCAGTTGGACCAGATTTCGTGCCAGTCGTGCAGACCGTGCAAGATGACGTTCATCCGGTCCTAAACATGTTCGATGATGGACAAATCTGGGGATGGTACTGGCCAAGGTAGTTGACGTACACCATGAATAGCACGTTGCGTTGTTCGGGATACATGTGGACGTGCATTTCCTGTTGGAAAAGCATCTCGCCTTTTTGGCGCATGAACGGCAGCAAGACGGGTTGAATGATAGTTTCAATGTACCGTGCACTGTTCAATGATCCCTCGACGATCACAAGAGGAGAACGGCCAGGGTAGGCTATGGCTCCCCACACCATGCTGCACGATCATGCGCACTGTTATTGCGCCTTCCGCTCACGCCCCAACATCGTTCAGTTTGCCTCCAATAGTGTCGTCATATGCGCTTATGGAAGGACCGATGGAGACGTGTCGTCTTTAGTGATGCTTTAGAGTTGCTTTTGCCTCGGTGCCAATGATGGTCTTAATGCGCTTGTGGCGCCGAGAAGGGGAGCGCGAAAATATGGAGTGTATACGACAGAAGCACATGGAGCCGACAGCCGACATCATGGTGTGGGCATTCATAGCCTACACTGGCCGTTCTCCTCTTGTGATCGTTCAGGGAACATTGAACAATGCACGGTACATTGAAACCATCAATCAACCCATCTTGCTGCCGTTTATGCACCAACAAGGTGATATGGTGTTCCAACAGGACAATGCACGTCCACATGTATCCCGAACCACCCAACGTGCTATTCATGGCGTACAACTACCTTGGCCAGCACCATCCCCAGATTTGTCCACCATCGAACATGTTTGGGACCGGATGAAACGTCATCTTGCGCGGTCTGCACGACCGGCACGAAATCTAACCCAAGTAAGGCTCCAGGTGGAAACGCCATGACAAGCCATTCCTCAAGATTACATTCGGCACCTGAGCGATCGTCTCCATGGGAGAATAGCAACTTTCATTGCTGACAAAACAGGGTATTCACGGTACTAGCGTCGACATTTCGTACGTTCTGGTGACTATTCGCGTACTATGGCACTGTCTGCGTGATCGTGTGTTGTATACCTCCTGGAGAATGTGTCAATAACATTTTCCTCTGCTGGGTCGACGAATTCATAGTGTTCTTTTATTTTCCAGTAGAGTAGGTTCGTCTATACCGGGTGATCAAAAAAATCTGTATAAATTTGAAAATTAAGTAAATCACGGAATAATGTAGATAGAGAGGTAAAAATTGACACCCATGCTTGTAATGACACGGGATTTTATTAGAACTGAAAAAAAGAAAGTTCAAAATATCTCCGATGGATGGCGCGCTTCATCTGATCAGAAAAGCAATATTTAGCATAACAAATTAAGACAATGCAAAGATAATGTACTTCACAGGAAATACTCCATATGTTCATCATCATTCCTCAGTAATAGCTGTAGTCGAGGAATAATGTTGAGAACAGCACTGTAAATCATGTCCGGAGTTATGGTGAGGCACTATCAGTTCCGATCGTAAGATTCACTTGAATGCCATTCTTGTTTAAACAACTGTATTACAGCAGCGGTGCATACACTGTTACCGAAACATTCAACACCAGATTAATTGGGACATTTTTTCTAATAAAACCCCATGTCATTCCAAGCACGTGTGTCAATTTTTACCTCTGTATCTACGTTATTCCGTGATTTATTAAGTTTTCAAATTTATACTGACTTTTTGATTTATACTGACTTTTGACCCGGTATATTAAACAGAGCCGGCCGCGGTGGCCGAGGCGACTGAGGCGCTCCAGTCTCGGTCTGCACGGCCACTACGGTCGGGGCTTCGAATCCCCCCTCGGGCATGGATATTTGTGCCGTCCTAGTTCGTAAGTAGTTCATAAGTAGTTTGTAAGTTTAGGGACTGATGACCCCGTAGTTAAGTCCCATAAGCTATACAGACATTTGAACATTTTTTTATTAAACAGAATTGGACCCAGCACACTTCCTTGCGGGAGGCCATTCTTTAGTCTCCGTGGACAACACTGTCCTATTATTGTTGTTTATGGACTAAAGCCGGCCGCGGTGGCCGAGGGGACTAAGGCGCTCCATTCAAGGTCTGCATGGTCACTACGGTCGGGGGTTCGAATCCCCCCTCGGGCATGGATATTTGTGCCGTCCTTAGTGTTAGCTATTGATAAATAGTTTGTAAGTTTAGGGACTGATGACCCCCTAGTTAAGTCCCATAAGCTATACAACCATTTGAATTTTTAGGGACTAAAGATAATTAAGAATAAAAAAATGGACTAGAGCGCACGTTTCTCGAATATTTCGCAGATTTCATCAGATGATTTTGTTTACTTTTATTAAAGCGTTATACTATAGTAATTTTTACTGTTCCATGTGAAAAACGACGAAATCTCTTACGGCAATGCATCATTCAGACCTAAGCGTTCCACAGTGCCACACTCTACGCCACTACAGTCGTACAGATTATTTTCAACGCCAGTTTACCTCTGATACACATACACAATGTTCTGTTCGTGTTTCAATCGACGTCAGATTGAAAGAAAGAAAGTAAAAAAAGACGTTGTTTTTAATAGGATTTCGTTTTTCCCACTGTGGCACGCATTTGCGTAACGTACTGGAGCGATCCCGCATTCGCCAGGTATCGCAATTACGCCAGGAGGCCGGCCAGCTTCATTGGAGGGACGTTGCCGGCGTGACAGCTTATTACAACGGAGCGACAGTGCATCACCGACCGCCGGCGCGCTCTCGCAGTGACAGGCGCCCGCGTTGTCAGATACGGCCGCGGCCGGCTAAATTCGCGTGTTGACACGTGCGCGTGTATGCGGGCAGGCGGGTTTTTGCGGGCGCGCGATTCAATTAAGCAGCGCGTGCTTTCACATTCGGCCGACAGATACACCGTGTTCCCAACCTGGCCGCCGCCGTGTCGCGTTGTCGCCCCGGGCAACATATTATTGTTTGTCACCGCGGGTAAACAAATCACTTAGCGATCTGCGAGTCTGCCGGAAATTTGCCGGCGGTAGAAGGCCTGCGTGGCACTGGGGAAGCTCCTGCAGCGTGCGTTCTGCTGCTTGTGGCTGCCGTGTTAAAGTGGACTGTTGTAAAAGTGTGGCGTTGCAAAGACTACACTAGGTACATTGTAAGGCGATGATACCCCCCCCCCTCCCCTCCAGAGGGCTCACGATTTATTCGTGCGTACGCACGTAAGGCGACTCCAGCTAGTGAAGTCTTTCTTCCTTCTTTCCTCCCTGGTCTGCATTTCCTTTCCCTTCTCCACCGGGGGACTGATCTACATCTACATACATACTCCTCAATCCGCCGTTAGGTGCGTAGCGGAGAGTACACAGGCACTAAATCAAATGTTCAAATGTTTGTTAAGCTTATGGGACTTAACTACGAGGTCGTCAGTCCCTAAACTTACAAACTACTTACGAACTACCTTATACTAAGGACGGCACAAATATCCATGCCCGAGGGGGGATTCGTGGCCGTGCAGACCGTGACTGGAGCGCCTCAGTCCCCTCGGCCACCGCGGCCGGCCACAGGCACTACTAGGCACTTCCTTTCCTGTTCCACTCCCAAATAGAACAATGAAAAAAAGAATGTCGATATGCCTCCGTACGAGCCCTAATTTCTCTTATCTTGTCTTTGTGATCACTACGCGAAATGTAAGTAGCAAGATCGTACTACACCAACGCTGTCTAGGTGGCGTTGACTACACTCAGCTTCAAAATCCGGCCCTCTAAATTTCCTCAATAGAATTTCTCGAAAAGAAATTCGCCTTTCCTCCAGCTATTCCCATTTGAATTCCCGGAGAATTATATATATATATATATATATATATATATATATATATATATCGGACCAAACTGCGTGGTCATCAGTCCGTAGCTTACAAACTACTTAAACCTAGGTAATCTAACCTACGGACAATCACACACACTCATGCCCCAGGGAGGACTCGAACCTCCACGGCGAACAACCGCGCGCTCCGCAGCGAGGTGCTTTAGATCGCTCGGCTACTCCATCGCGGCCCGGAGGATTTCCATGACACTCGCGTAGTGTTCGAACCAACCAGTAACGAATGTAGCTGCTCGCCTCTGAACTACTTCTGTCTTCCTTTAAACTGATCTGCTGCGCGTCCCAAACACTTGAGCAATACTCAAGACGTGGTCGTACAAGCGTTTTATACGCGGTACCCTTCACAGATGAAGTACATCGTCCCAAAATTCTCGCAATAAACCGATTCGAATCGATTCGAAGTGAGGCAGCCGGAGGTGATGGTTGTATGACTGTGTTGTGTGCCTGTGTGATTGCGTGAGTGTTCTGTTTTGTGAAGAAGGCCATGGCCGATAGCTGAATGTGTGTGTGTCTTTTGTATGTGCCTGTCGCAGCTCGTCGCCGCGTATTTGCGGTGAGTTGTAAACTGTCCTTACTGTATTATTATTCCCAACCTGGACTTTCCATTACTATATAGCTTGTAATTTGCTTTTTTCTCTTCCTTTCATAACCCAGGCTTCAGATGCATATGTCAGGAGGGACATAGTATGACCGCTTTATAACTTTTTTACTTCTTAGGGGTACATACCTGTCCCATATTATTTAATTTAAAATTAAATTCAGTGTTTTTACAGTGTTTGATACTTATTGTGTTGGCTGTGGCAGGAAAAGTAGGAATAAAAGCCAATGAAGAAGAGGATTTCTTTTTAAAAACTCCGATAGGTCTAAGTTTAATATTTGAAAATAATTTAAAATGTAATTTCTTTGTCTTGATTAAACAAAAATAATGATTTGTTTGCCAATTATTCAGTGTTTATTTTTATTCCTCCACTGTTACAATCATAAACTAAAATTTTAACGTTAAAAAAATGTAAATTTGGACAAATATCATGTGGCATGTCACCATAAGGGCGCGGCATCTCACCCTTAGCCTAAGGAATAGATGCTCCAATGTAGGGTTTTCTGAATGGTCAAATATCATGACGAATGAGTGCATGTAAAAATCTCAAGAAAATTATATTTTAAGGAAAACTGGTTTGTTTACCTGTAAAAGAAATTATTTCGACTTATGTGTATTATGGGATTTTTTATGAATAATTTTGAAAAAGTGCGCCATCTCTCCCGGATGTATCCTACCCACATAGAATCTATTTGGTAAGATGTTGTTGTTGTTGTTGTTGTCGTCCGTAGACTGGTTTGATGCAGATCTCCGCGCTACCCTGTCCTGTGTCAAGGACTTTCTAACATTTAAATTAATATTGGATGTTAACAAGTTCCGCTTCTTTAGAAACGCTTTTCTTCCCATAGCCATTCTACATTTTATATCTTCTTTACTTCGGCCATCAGAAGTTATCTTGCTATTTAAATAACAAAACGCATCTACTACTTTTATTGTCCCATTATCTAATCTAATTCCTTCAGCATCAACTGACTTGCTGACACTACATTCCATTGCCCTCGTTTTACTCTTGTTAATGTTCATCTTATATCTTCCTTTCAAGACACTGTCAATTCCATTCAATTACTCTTTCAGATCTTTTGCGGTCTCCGACAGAATTACTATGTCATCAGCAAACCGCAATGTTTTTATTTCTTCACCCTGCACTTTAATGCCCTCTCCAAATTTCTCCTTCCATTCCTTCACAGCCTACTCAATCTATGGATTGAACAACATCGGGGAAAGGCATCATCCCTGTCTTTCTCCCTTCCGAACCTCCGCGTCCCTTTCTTGCAGTTCGACTCTAACAACCGCTGTCTGGTTTTTCTATAGGTTGAATATAACTCTTCGCTCCCTT
The DNA here is from genome assembly GCA_026315105.1 of Locusta migratoria. NCBI lineage: Eukaryota > Metazoa > Arthropoda > Insecta > Orthoptera > Acrididae > Locusta > Locusta migratoria. Next base: position 150,673,731 of record CM048750.1, on the reverse strand, counting down.
ATTTTACCCCTGATACCTTCAGAATTTGGAATAGTGTATTCCAGTCGACATTGTCAAAAGCTTTCTCCAACGCTGAAAACGTAGGTTTCCCTTTCCTTAGCCTATCGTCTGAGATAAGTCGTAATGTGAGTATTGCCTCCCGTGTTCCTACATTTCTTTTCAATCCAAACTGATCATCCCCGAGGTTGGATTCTATAAGTCCTTCCATTCGTCTGTAAATAATTCGTGTTAGTATTTTGCAACCATGACTTATTAAAATGATAGTTCTGTAATTTTCATGAAGTCGGAGGGTATTTCCCCTGTCTCATACATCTTGCATACCAGGTGATACAATTTTTTCACGACTGGATCTCCTAACGATATCAGCAGTTAAGATGGAATATCATCTACTCCAGGGGCCTTGTTTCGAATCAATTTCTTCAGCGCTCTGTCAAATTCTTCTCGCAGTATCATATCTCCTAACTCATCTTCCTCCACTTCGTCTTCCATTTCTAGAATACTGCCTTCAAGTTTATTTCCTTTGTATAGGCCTTCAATATATTCCTTCCATAGTTCAGCTTTCCCCTCTTCGCTTAGTACTGGTTTTTTGTCTGAGTTCTCAATATTCATACAACTGCTTTTCTTCTCTCCAAATATCTCTTTTATTTTCCTGTAGGCGGTATCTATCTTTCCCCTAGTTATACTTTCTTCTATGGTTCTGCATTTGTCGTCTAGCCACTCCTGCTTAGCCAGTCTGCACTTCCTGTCAATCTCATTTTTCAGACGTTTGTACTCCATTTTTCCTGCTTCAGTTGCTGAATTTTTATATTTTCTCCTCTCATCAATTAAGTTCAGTATATCCTGTGTTATCCAGGGCCTTTTCCTTCTACCTATATGGTCCTCTGCAGCCTTCACTACCCTATCTCTCAGAGCTACCCATTCTTCTTCTACTGTATTACTTTCCCCAGGTTCAGTCAATCCTTACCTAATGTTCCCTCGGAAACTCTCAACCACCTCTGGTTCCTTCAATTTTTTCCAGGTTTCATCTCCTAACCTTTCTACCTTTCTGCAGTCTCTTAAGTTTTAATCTGCAGTCCATAACCATTAAGTTATGGTCAGAGTCTATATCTGCCCCTGGATACGTCTTACAGTTTAGAACCTGGTTTCTAAATCTATTCCTTACCATTATAAAGTCAATCTGGTACCTTCCAGTGTCTCCTGGTCTCTTCCACGTATACGGCCTTCTTTTATGATGATTAAACCAAGTGTTGGTGATCATTAAATTGTGCTCTGTGCAAAATTCTACCAAGCGATCTCCTCTTTTATTCCTTTTTCCCAGCCCGTATTCACCTTCTACATTTCCTTCTCTTCTCTTCCCTTTCCTACTATCGAGTTCCAGCCCCCCATCACAATCAGGTTTTAGATTCCCTTAACTTTCTGAATGATTTCTTTTATCTCCTCATACATTTGTTTCGATATCCTCATCATCGTCCTTGCTAGTTGGCATATAAACTTGCTGTACTGTGTTCGGTGTTGGCTTCGTGTCTATCTTTAGTACGATAATGAGTTCACTATGGTGTTCATAGTAACTTACCCGCATTCCTATTTTCTTATTCATTATCAGTCCTACTCCTACGTTACCACCAACTGATTTTGTATTGATAACCCTGTACTCACCTAACCAGAAATCCTGTTCATCCTGCCACCGAACTTCACTAACCCCTACCATATCTAACTTTAGCCTATCCATTTCTCTTTTCAAATTTTCTAATTCACCTACGTGAATAAGGGTTAGAACATTCCACGATCCGATCCGTATAGTGCCTGTTTTGTTTTTCTTGATGACGACATCATCCTGAGTAGTCCCCGCCCGGAGATCCGTATGGGGGACTATTTTACCTACGGAATACTTTACCCAAGAACACGCCATCATCATATAGTCATATAGTAGAGCTGCATTACATCGTATTGTGTCATTTCTGACAGGAAATCATGAATCCAATCGCACAACTGTGACGATATTCCAGAAGCAAGCAATTTTATTAGAAGACGCTTGTGAGGTACAGTGTCAAAAGCCTTTCGTACATCTGGAAATACGGAGTCTGTATAACATCCCTTGTCGGTAACACCAATACTGTCGCGTAGTGAAGGTATTGATTGTGTTTTGCGGCTAGTATACTTTACACCAAAATTTCTTGAGAATCTCTACCAAATCAAGTGACTGAGTTTCGTGCTGGAAACTACTACGAGGTTATCACATTGATTTTCGAGCTTAATTTCGAGCTTCTGTGATAGATTGTCAGTCTTGGAGAGTTTGTGTCCGTTTAAATTTGCATGCTTTTTTTTCTATGCATTTGTAAGAGTGATCTGAACTGCATTGTATACCAAGGCGGGTGCGAGGGTGAAGATCGGGGTGAGTGTTTAATTTTAAAACTCACAACCACCAACTGCGAACCAAATTCCTAAACATGCAAAAACACCGGAACTGTGATAGCTACTGTTTGACTCGTTTTCTAGGGGATGATATCACACGTTCGCAGCTTTCCTTCCCTGCATATGATTAACAAAAAATTCATATTTAAGTAAGTTCATGTGAGAAAAGGGTGTACTAACTACTATTTTTGAAACACGTGAAAGTTCACTTTATGTTGTTTATTACACCACATTAAAACCCTGTGGCTGATACGTCTGTACGTCGACACATTTATCAAATAAAGTTATAGCTCGTGAGCCCCCAGACAAAATGAATATTTGTCGCAAATTGTTTTTACACCATGTGCCTGTCTCAAACACCGTTTATGTTCATGCCTATGCAACGTCACGTGTTACACTAACAAAACACAGTCACTTTAATTCAGTGCGATGCACACCTTGTTCCACCGGCTAAATATTTACAACACACAGTAGCACTCGATACAACTTGGTGCAGTCTACGACGAGCAACCACACTTGGCAATTGCCACACAAAAATCTATAGTCTCCACCTGGAGATCCACATGCCGACTGTCGTAGAGCGACGCCGCCCGGCCAGCTACACCACTCGCTCCCGATTCGTCACTTCCTGCCCACGCACGCGCGCGCGCGCCAAAAGCTCAACTGTCGGGTTTTTTCCCTACGTCATCAACTTCCCCATGTGAGCTGTTCTAACCGATTTGCCAACATTCAGCGCTCAGCCAATACATTTCTAAAACTTTACCTAAAATCAAAATAATTAGACTTCACATTAAACAAATTTCTTCTTAGTTTTTTTTTATATTAGTATAAACATCCTTTGTACTATTTATTATAATCGTGCAATTTCTTATATCACAGATAAGTGATTTAACTGAATACTTGAAGATAAAATACACACGATTAATTGAAGATAAAATGAGAAATAGTTAATATATTATTTTTATAAACAAACATTGCCACGCTGGTTGTGTAACTTTCTTGTGTTCATTGGCAATTTATTACTTTTCATTGTCAAGTGAACATTTTACGCCAGATGTGACTATATCAGCTAATGTATTGTTTATTTATCAACAGGCTATTTTGTAATGAGAGCCTTAAAGGTTCCTAACTGCATCGTATTACTTCAAATGCAAGTAGTATTAAAATATTTTATTTCACGCTGTGCACTGCACTGCGCCTGGCACTCGGCATTGTACCTCTCTCCCCTCACCGGAAACGAACCTGGAAAATCCTAAGCTGGAACAAGCCACCAACGTCGGCCTGCTCGCTGGCCTCCCGTCAGCTACAAGCACACAGCAAATCTCAACGTGGAGAATTTCTACCTATGGCCTAACTATAAATGTTGTCACCCAACTGCGTACATACATTGCTACCATAATTATTAAGATTAAAATTGTGTAACATTTGGTGCATTGGCATGGTCAATGTCTGCAGTGAACTTCATACTGTTTAATTACAAATGCTATTAATTACCAATATTTCTAATGGGCGGTAATCTCACACGGGTAACCCACCACTTTAGTTAATTTGTTTGGTAAAAAAATATCTCAAACTACTTTCAATATTCTTTCTATGAATATAAGCCAGATCTGATCTATACTGACATTAATGTTTGAACTATATTTCCTTCTCTTCTCTTCCCTTTCCTACTACCGAGTTCCAGTTCCCCCATCACAATCAAGTTTTCGTCTCTGTACAGAAATATAAAAAATAGCTTGAGTTTTTTTGGCATGAGATCTAGACTACGTGGACTGTGAGACGTCTGGAGAGTAACCTGTGTCCCGTGCCTTCTGTTGGCAGGGCGGAGAACTTCCGCGTGGTGTGCGACTGGGCGCGCGCCGCCTTCAGCGCAGACGGCCAACACGTGGCCGCCGGCTCGGCCGACGGCTCGCTGCTGGTCTGGGCCGTCGCCTCGGGGGCGCTGGAGCACACGCTGCGCGAGCACGGGTCAGTCACACCGTCTGACAACCATTTCCCATTTGCTGTCGCCAGGTATCACTTACTTTAACTATTCGAAATTTTCAGACGGGTCGACCGTTCCACAGTGTTGTAATAAATTCAACGGTAGAGTTGAAAATTTGTGCTTCGACCGGCATTCCGACCCCAATTTTCCCACTTCGGGCCAGGAAGAGTGGTTAAGTAAGTATGGTAAATTTGTGTGAAAGAGCGGGAAAATTTTCGGAACCTGCACTGTTCTTGGTAAGCCTGATATTTCCACGGATATTACTGCAAGTCTCGCACTACAGCTGTTGATTGTTGGCTGCCACCTGAAGTGGTATCTGCCACAGACATACAGGGTGTTTCACTAAGTGAGTTTGCCTCTGTAACTTATAATACGTGACGGGATATTTTAATGCGGTAGGTCAACACAAGAAATGTTACACTTTCTACGGAGCTATGAACATAGTATGTTGTATCATTTTCCAAAGAGTTACAGCACAAAGATATAAATTTTTAAATGGAACAATAGTTTTTTCTATCGTTCATTGGATTCGTTGAAACCAGCTGCGTCCAAATCAATTTAAACTACATTCCTATCACTGTTAGCGACGGCCGCGGTGGCCGAGGGGACTGAGGCGCTGCAGTCACGGTCTGCACGGCCACTACGGTCTTGGGTTCGAATCCCCCCTCGGACATGGATATTTGTGCCGTCCTTAGCTAGTTCATAAGTAGTTTGTAAGTTTAGGGACTGGTGACCCCGTAGTTAAGTCCCATAAGCTGTAAAAAAAAAAAAAAAAATAAAATAAAAAAATAAAAAAAAATAAAAAAATAAAAATAAAAAATCACTGTTAGTTTGCGCCGCTAGACTGCCGACTGTCGCCGCACACGGCCGTATACCCGACAGTTGGAACCACACAAACAACCGGGGCTCAATATACCACAGTTACTGACATCGGATGACGATGGCATACACGAACAACGAGTACGTTGACATGAAGCTGATGCTCGGCGAGTGCCGACAGGATGCCACTGAAGCTTCTCGCTCCGCGATACTGGCGACGTTACAACTCGGCCGCACCACATTTAGAAAGCGCAATGCATTATGCGCATCGTTTGTGGTATCTGCCCCTGAAAGTTTGAAGGGTTGTAGCTCCCAAACTAACAGTGATAGGAATGTAGTTTTAATTGATTTGGACGCAGCTGGTTTCCACGAATCCAATGCACGATAGCAAAAACTATATCTTTGTGCTGTAACTCTTTGGAAAATGATACAATATACTATGTTCATAGCTCCGCAGAAAGTGTAACATTTCTTGTGTTGACCTGCCGCATTAAAATTTCCCGTCACCTATTATTTATAAGTTACAGAGGCAAACACACTTAGTGAAACACCCTGTATACAGACGGAAACCTCCATAAGGTCTCAGTCACACGCTCAGGGCTGCGGGGCGGGGGGTGCTGAAGCAGTTCCATAAGATGTCTTATGATGGCACTGCGGTCAGAAGCAACCCTTTAAAACTGGCCAGACCAGGCAGTAGGTAGCGGCTGCCCCCACCACCACCTCCCCTCAAACCCCGAACACCGGACACAGCCCCACGTAGAAGGCGGTGCGAGCTCTTCCCTCAGCCTCCCCTCTACGCTACCCTGAGAAGCGCCTCTAGTGTGGTCTACCGGTACTAAGCCGGGGAACCGCCTGACATCTTACGGAACTACAAGGGGAGCGTAAGACAGATGTTTAGGGGGGGCTTCTTCTCTGTATATGTTACTCTGTGTAACTGCGTAGTTAGTTCATTAGAATGCAGAAAAACGAATTTTATTAAACATTTTCATTTGAAGGTCTGGACAGATAAACAGATCAAGTCAGAGTTGGATGAGTTCCATGTGGGTTCTGCACAGCGAGCACAGAATAACGTAGAGAGGCCTTACAATGACAGTGAAATGAAGCCGGCTTAGAGCGTGACACCCAACCAACATGGCGGGCGAGTGCCGGCCAGCTACAGCTGCATGTACAAGGTACTTCATTGAATTCGCAGCCTGTTAATTCATTTTTCATATATTGTAAGGAGTCAAGTCACACATACATATATTCTTACATATTTGGACTTTACTTATTGCTTAAAAGTAACATCTGATGGGTTAATTAATTAATTTCTTTCTTTTAAACAAGTTATTATTCCAAGTACGGCTTTAGATTGCAAGTGCAATAATAACCTTTTTTGAGGCTGAAGCAAGTAACACTTCAGACGTGCACACTGACAGAATATTTTTTCATTTAAAATACCATGGCAAACAGTACTTGGCAACAGTATTTCATAGTATGGTGCAATACTACGTTATTCGCAGGGGCGAATCTCTGTGTAACGGCAGGCGATCTCGGAAGCGGCGGTTAGCCTAAAAGCGGTAGTAGCGGATCTGTAATTGGCAAGTTTGTGAGTGTGCCTAAAGCCGAACAATAGCGCGGTTCGGATAGGCCAAGGGATGCTGATGTGGAGACGGGACGTGCCAAAGAGAGGGGGAGAAAAGTGTCGAGATATATATTGTGCAGACGCGCTAGCGAGCGTCACTCTCGCTTTTTGCTCCGTAGACAACACGCCGTGTTGACGGAGAGCGAACACTCTGTGGGTACGATTTGCGCATCTTCCAGAGAGTAATCAGATTGTGCGATATTCGCTGTGTTGGTCAGCCACTATTTGTCGGACACGAATAAGGACAGAGTGAGATAATTAACGCTCGTGGGCGAATTGTAGTGGCATCGCAGTGGGTTGATTCATTCAATCAGCGTACCACGCCAGTAGCGAGACTAGGATGTGTTAAATGTTCTCAACATCATTGAGACGTAGAAAGTATTTCGATCGACAGAAGTTGATCCAGTGAGACAAGCTAGGTTGGTTTTCAGCGATGACGCACCAGTTTACAGCCATCTCATAGAAAGGTACTGTGTACAGTGCTCATGCTTAGGGAACAAAAACACCACGCGTTTAGTGCGACAGCCTCAAACGTATCTGTAGCTTTGTTAATTTACAGTCAAGTGTGGTGCGGTGTTTCAGACATTTTGCCATGTGCATATTTCTTTATTTTTAAATTCATTTAAAAATTTGGGATACAGTTTCTATGACTTTTCGTTTTAATTTCTGTTCCTCCAGTTAACAGCTTCTATCCTAACAAACCTGAATTCTTGGGAAATTTTAGTTCAGTCAATACGTATTCTTTGTTTAAATAACTTAAATACACTAAAATCGTGTTTACTTTCAGTAGCTAGTGACACCAAATTTGTACCCAGTTTGGCCTTGCTAGTAATATATAGAGCTGATTTTCTTACAGAAGATGTAATCTGAGTTTTTCTAAGTAATATTATAGAAATATATCTTAATTCGACAAGAAGCATCTTGCTGACTTCTACACGACTTGATGTTAGGTTCTTCCACGCAGGAGCCACGGAACACTGTTAGATCTGCGTTATCGGGTGGGGAATTGTAGGGTGCCCCTAGATAGATCAGGGGTGCACTACACTAAGGAAGCGGCTACTCGGGTAGCAGAGTACTTGTGGAGTGCACATGGGGGTTTTTTAGGCTAGGCGCTAACTCTGATGAGCACTCGCCTGTCAGCATTCAGACAGCGAATTCAGGCCACGTTCGGAACAAAAATTCGAACATAAAAATATTAGCAGCGAACTTACAGAGTATTAGAAACAAAGTTCCCGAATTTGCAGCGCTGCATGGAAGTTATTGCGCTCAGATAGTTTTAGGCACCGAAAGCTGGCTAAATGATGATGTGGAAAGTTCAGAAATATTTAGCGAAGCGTGGAATGTATATCGGAAAGATAGATCTGATACAACCGGAGGAGGAGTGTTCATCGCTGTGGACAAAGATATTGTTTCTACTGAGATCGAGGTTGAAAGTAATTGTGAAGTTATCTGGGCACGCATAACAGGTCTAAAAGAAGTAAAGTTAATAGTTGGTTGTTTTTACCGGCCCCCCAGTGCTGCTGTAGCAGTTTTAGAATCATTCAAGGAAAGTCTACACCAGGTAGTGCATAGGTATCCGGGCCATGCAATATTAGTCGGAGGTGACTTCAACCTTAAGAGTATAGATTGGGACCTCGCTAGTTACATTTCAGGCGGTACAGACAAGCAGTCTTGCGAGCTACTTTTGGACACATTCTCCGAAAACTGTCTTGAGCAGTTAAACCGGCAACCCACGCGCAATGGAAATATTCTAGACCTTATAGCCACAAACAGGCCTGACCTTATTAACGATGTCTGTGTAGAGACAGGAATTAGTGATCATGATATCATCATAGCGTCGATGGTGACCAAAGTTCATAAACCAGTCAAGAAGGCTAGGAGCGTGTTTTTGTTGGGAAAAGCCGACAAGCAAATGTTACGATCGCACTTAGAAAATGAATGGGCGTCGTTTAATTCTGGGACTATGGATGTAGAGGATTTGTAGACTAAATTTAAATGCATTGTTAATGAAGGGTTAGAGAAATATGTGCCAGTAAAGACGATTAAGGATGGAAAAGATCCACCGTGGTATAATAATAATGTTAGAAAGCTGCTGAGAAAGCAAAGGCTGTTGCACTCTCGATTCAAAAAAGAACACGCAAATGATGACAGGCAAAAGTTAGTAGAGATTCGTGCGTCTATAAAAAGATCGATGCGTGAAGCATACAATAATTATCACAGCCATACCTTAGCAAAAGATCTTTCCGAGAACCCGAAAAAATTCTGGTCCTACGTAAAATCGATAAGCAGGTCAAAGCCCACTGTCCAGTCACTAGTTGATCATTCCGGGGCAGTAATAGAAGAAAGCAAACGGAAAGCTGAAGTTCTAAATTTAACCTTTAAGAAATCTTTCACGCAGGAGGACCGCACAAATATACCATCATTTGATCAACGTACTAATTCCGAAATGGGGGACATAACAATAGGTATTTCCGGTGTAGAGAAGCAGCTGAGAGAGCTAAATACGAAAAAGTCTGCTGGTCCGGATGGAATACCAGTTCGGTTTTACAAAGACTATTCTGCGGCATTGGCCCCCTACTTAGCTTGCATTTATAGCGAGTCTTTAATTCAACGCAAAGTTCCTAGTGATTGGAAAAAAGCGCAGGTGACTCCCGTGTATAAGAAAGGAAAGAGAACTGACCCATACAATTACAGGCCAATATCGTTGACATCAGTTTCATGTAGAATTTTGGAGCATATTCTCAGTTCGAACATAGTAAATTTCCTTGAAACGGAAAAGCTTCTTTCCATGAATCAGCACGGGTTTAGGAAACATCGTTCATGTGAAACTCAGCTTGCCCTTTTCTCACATGACATCTTGCGAGTCATGGACGAAGGGCAACAGGCGGATTGTGTTTTTCTCGACTTCAAAAAGGCGTTCGACACGGTGCCACACTGCAGACTGCTAACGAAGATACGAGCTTATGGAATAGGTTCACAGATTTGTGACTGGCTGGAAGACTTCCTAAGTAATAGAACGCAGTACGTTGTTCTCGACGGCGAGTGTTCACCAGAGACGAGTGTATCGTCAGGCGTGCCCCAGGGGAGTGTGATAGGACCGCTATTATTTTCTATCTATATAAATGATCTGATGGACAGAGTAAGTTGTAATTTGCGGCTGTTTGCTGATGATGCTGTGGTGTATGGCAGGGTGTCGTCTGTAACTGACTGTAATAGCATACAGGTTGACTTAGACAAAATTTCTAGTTGGTGCGAAGAATGGCAGCTAGCTCTCAATGTAGAAAAATGTAAGGTGATGCGCATGAGTAGAAAAAACAATCCTATAATGTTCGAATACAGCATCAGTAGTGAGCTTCTTGATGCGGTCGCGTCGTTCAAATATCTAGGCGTAACATTGCAGAGCGATATGAAATGGAACGAGCATGTAAGGACAGTTGTGAGTAAGGCGGACAGCAGACTTCGGTTTATTGGGAGAATTTTGGGAAGATGCACTTCACCTGTAAAGGAGACCGCGTATAAAACGCTTGTACGACCACGTCTTGAGTATTGCTCAAGTATTTGGGACCCGCAGCAGATCGGTTTGAAGGAAGACATAGAGGCGGTTCAGAGGCGAGCAGCTAGATTTGTTACCGGTAGGTTCGACCAATGCGCGAGTGTCACGGAAATGCTCCGGCAACGCAATTGGGGATCGCTGGAAGAAAGACGACGTTCTTTTCTTGAATTTCTGTTAAGTAAATTTAGAGGGCCGGAATTTGAAGCTGAGTGTAGTACGATCTTGCTGCCGCCTACTTACATTTCGCGTAAAGATCACAAAGACAAGATAAGAGAAATTAGGGCTCGTACGGAGGCATATAGGCATTCTTTTTTTCCTCGTTCAATTTGGGAGTGGAATAGGAAAGGAAATGCCTAGTAGTGGTACAGTGTACCCTCCGCCACGCACCTTACGGTGAATTGCGGAGTATGTATGTAGATGTAGATAGCTAGTGCGCGATAAAAATCAGTTGGAAGTTTATTCAAAGTTAGACCACAGCAAGCATCAATTTTCGCTTTAGAAAAAAACCTAACGATACTTCTTATCCTGGCAGGTTCGCCATTTTCTAACGCGAAAATTGATGCTTGCTGTAGTGTAACTTTGCATAAACTTAAAACAAATTTTTATTGCACACTAGCTATCTAACAGTGCACCCGTGGGCTCCTGTTGGAACAACCTAACATCATGTCGCGTAGAAGTCAGCAAGATGCTCCTTGTTGAATTAAGATATATTTCTATAACATTACTTAAACTCAGATTACACCTTCTATAAGAAAAACAGCTCTATATATTACTAGCAAGGTCAAACTGGGTACAAATTTGGTGCCACTAGCTACTGAAAGTAAACACGATTTTAGTGTATTTAAGTTATTTAAACAAAGAATACGTATTGACTGAACTAAAATTTCCCAAGAATTCAGGTTTGTTAGGATAGAAGCTGTTAACTGGAGGAACAGAAATTAAAACGAAAAATCATAGAAACTGTATCCCAAATTTTTAAATGAATTTAAAAATAAAGAAATATGCACATGGCAAAATGTCTGAAACACCGCACCACACTTGACTGTAAATTAACAAAGCTACAGATACGTTTGAGGCTGTCGCACTAAACGCGTGGTGTTTTTGTTCCCTAAGCATGAGCACTGTACACAGTACCTTTCTATGAGATGGCTGTAAACTGGTGCGTCATCGCTGAAAACCAACCTAGCTTGTCTCACTGGATCAACTTCTGTCGATCGAAATACTTTCTACGTCTCAATGATGTTGAGAACATTTAACACATCCTAGTCTCGCTACTGGCGTGGTACGCAGATTGCATGAATCAACCCACTGCAATGCCACTATAATTCTCCCACAAGCGTTATGTATTTCACTCTGTCCTTATTCACGTCAGACAAGAAGTGCCTGACCTACACAACGAATATCGCACAATCTGATTACTCTCAAACAAGAAGTAATTTCAGATCTGCTTTCCACAGAGCTGCTCCTTTCAGTACTGTACTGAAACTCAGTCTTCTCTCTCACTCACTTTTGTACACATTCGAAGATGCGCAAATCGTACCCACAGAGTGTTCGCTCTCCGTCAACGTGACGTGTTGTCTGCGGAGCAAAAAGCGAGAGTGACGCTCGCTAGCGCGTCTGTACAATATATATCTTGTCAATTTTCTCCCCCTCTCTTGGCCATGTCATGTCTCTACGTCGTCATCCCTTGGCCTATCCGAGCCGCGCTCACGCCCTCAAACTGGCCAATTACAAATCCGCTACTACCGCGTTTAGGCTCACCGCCGCTTCCGAGGTCGCCTGCCGATACACAGAGACTCGCCCCTGCGAATAACGTAGTATTGCACCATACTTTGAAACCACATGAAACACCGTTGCCAAGTATTGTCTGCCATGGTATTTTAAATGATAAATTGTACCCAAAAATATTCTCTCAGTGTGCATGTCTGAAGTGTTACTTGCTTCAGCCTCAAAAAAGTTAACTGTCGCACTCGCGATCTAATGCCGTACTTCGAATAATAATTTCTTTAAAAGAAATAAATTAATTAACCTGACATTTGTTGCTTGTAAGCAAATACTGTTTTAAAGGTGCGAATATGTAGGAAAATATGTTTGTGTGACTTGACTCTTTACAATATTTTAAGCCGTTCCTTTTTGACAATCTGTTTTTGCCATAAATAAAGGCCGCGACGGATTAGCCCCGCGTACTGGAGCGCCGTGTTGCGGTGCGTGCGGCCGTCCGCCGTCATGGATGTTTGTGGGCATGGATGTTTGTGTCGTCTTTAGTGTAAGGTAGTTCGTAAGTAGTTTTTTTAGTTTAGGGACTAATGATCCCGCAATTATCTCCCTAAGCTTAAAAAACATTTCATTTCCATAAATACAAATTTCTGCTAGGGATAGCAAATCATACTGTTACATAAAATATAAGAACATTTTTCCTCTGTCTGTCCCTTTAACCTTTTGTAACTTGAGGAGTACCGAACGTATCGTCATGTGGTTTCTTTTAATTTCTTCTTAGAATCCTAGGAAAATCATAGGCTATATTTAATGTCAATACGGATATATGAAAAGAAAAGAATCATAAGGTAGAATCTTTATTGCTTCTGCACTTTAGTCAGCTCTATAGCCTAAACAACAAGAGCTATGCCAGTGTAGATAGTATAAACTTGCAGAACTCACAAACATCTACAATAATAATAATAAAAATATCATTTTACTTTTCCAAAGCGCTGGCGCCTAATGGCTTCAGACTACAGATATAGTGGTTGTGGGAGATCTGTAAAAGTTTGACATATGATCTCGCAGTCTGTTTTTTAAATCGTCCGACTTCTATAATTCTATACTCTGTACTTTGGCGCAGGTCTTATAGTTTACGCTACAATGGTCACGAAAGTGCGGAAGTGGTAAACCATTCTACGTTATTATTCTTATTTCAATTATTTCTCATTTCCATATTGACGCTTAATTTAGCCTACGTTGAACACAGGTTTATACCGAAGAAATTGAAAGAAAACGCATCACGATCGTTCACTTCTCGAGTTAAAGTAGTTTAAAGATTACCCGTGCAACGTCGGAGGGGCTCTGCTAGTTATTAATAAAGTAAATAAAAAGTGATAAGTCATTAGTATTGGATACCGAAAATTGTATCCCAAATTACAAATGTTTACCGATATTAGTCACGAAGTACAAGGTGAGTGGGCAACAGAATCTGTGCTAGCAGGTGCGCAAGCTCGATGAAAGTAACGAGTAGAATTTTAAAAGTTCCACCGCTCTATTGTATCCAAATTTGTGAGAAAACCAGGGGAGCTATTAAAAAAGTTGTTTAAATAAAAGAAAAAGTTCATTTCATTATCTACAACTTTCTCACTGACGAAAATTTCCTGACCATAAAACAAAAAAAGTGGCTGGCGACTAACTTTTTAATGTCACAGTTTTTATTTCATATAAAAGCAATAGTTTCAATTGTTATTCTTATACAAACACAATACGTATTGTACTTGCAAACAACACTGTTGCATTCCTTCAGTATTCACCTGTCTACGTGAAAAATTTGATAATTTTTTCCTATCCTAAGGGGTTCAAATGACAAATTAATTAAGGCGAGTGCCACTTGAAACACTACGCATTTATCGGCACAACTCCGTTTCTAACCGAATCAAGATGGCTGCCAGGCTTCACAGCTGTTCGCTGATGTAGGCGGTATAGCCTCTCTGTTATTCTGTACTCGCTGGTTCTGCACCAACATTGAAGACCATTTACTTTTGGAACAATGAGTTTAAACGTGGTCTGAGAAGCACGGAAGATAGAGCATTCTCCGATCGGCCCGTTGAAGTCTCCACACGGGGAACCATGGATAGGGTGCATGATATGGTAATGGAAGATCGAAGATTAAAAGTTCGCGAGATAGCTAACTTTGTAGGCATCTCAACTAAACGAGTGCATTACATCCTCCAGGGAAAAACTGGCCATGAAGAAGCTCTGTGCCGCGCCTGCGCCTGCAAAAACGAAAACGAAAGAACATTTCTGCTCAGAATCTCACACCGTTTAGGCGCAATCCACAGGAATTTTTGCGCAGATTCTTAACTGTGGGTGAAACTTGTTTTGTGTCCCAGCCTCGTCGCCGCTTTTGTGTCTCGTTTCCGTCGTAGGTGTCGGTGGCCGAGTAGAAAGACCGACACAGGAATAAAGGATGCACGCTTATGCAGGTAGGAGGTGACCAGCCAGTGGGACAGCAGAAACTAGAAACACTAGAGTAAATTAGAACGAGATATATATTTCTTAGAGGCTTAGTAATACTTAACTTTTACATAGCTCAGTACTGCAGAATGCCGATACATAGTTGAGCTAGAGGCCTGCCTAGTGCCTATCCGATAGCCAAGTCTTCACTGGTGCCTTATCTGATTCCGAAGTGTTAGCTGGTTCCTATCTCAGTCCCAAGTGAACGATGTCGTTCATTAGTGGCCACGAGCGGTGTTGTAGCAGAGGGCGCTCGTGGCTGACGTCGTAAGAACGCCGCGCCGTGCGTGCATGGCGGCGCGCGGCGAAAGTAGGTGGCGCGCACTTTAGACTTGTGCGACACCACAACTTGAATCCACCGTTACATTCCAGAGACCAAACAATGTACAAAGAGTAGGGAGAGTGCACCATATAAGGCGAATACTGTTTTGTCACTTGGAAAGGTGATGGCCACTGTCCATTGGAATTCCGATGGTATAGTCGTGATAGATTATTTGGAAAAAGACAGGCCCATAAGTGGGGCCTGTTATGCTACTCTGATGGATCGATTGAAACAGGAACTAACTGAAAAACCTCCAAGATTAGCACGGAAGAAAATTCTGTTTCATCAGGACAATGTTCCAGTCCACGCAGCAGCTACCGCAATGTAAAATTGCATGACTTGGGATTCGAGTTGATTCCTCACCCTCCCTATGCACCAGACGTGACTCCGAGTGACTGCTTCTTATTCCCAAACTTGAAAATTTGGCTTGTTGGGAAGAAATTTTAATCGAATGAGGAAGTGTCCGCTGCAGACTATTTTTCAGAGTTCGACGAAACCTACTTTGCCGACGGCTTGAAAAAAATAGGAACCTCGCTGGACCAAGTGTATAGCCTTGCAAGGAGACATTTTTATTCTATTTTTACCAGACTTGTGAAACCGCCCTCGCAACAGACACTTGACGATTTCTCTGCGGATCCACAACTATGCTCGATCCCTTGCGGAAATACAGGACACACTCGAAGCGAGAGAAACTAATTGGTCGGGGAGGGGGGGGGGGGGGGCACGATCATAGTGAATTATGAGTTGAGAATTTGGGCAGGAATGGAAACGTGCGTGGATAGCCTAATTGGTTAAGGCGACCGCTAGTCTGAAGCGAGAAATTCGAAATTCCAATCCCGGTCCAGTTAAATTTTTCAACTTTATCGTCGAATGTATTTCAATGCTCTGAAACGGTCGATATTTTTGAAAATTTCGAATTAGCAAAATTGCGGCCATTAATGTTAATGAATGGTGTTTTTACTTTCGGATATGCCAGAAAGAAATGATACCCGTTAAAATACTGTATACATTATTTTATTTACTTATTCAAAAGGTACTTCGACAGAGTACATAAAAACAGTATATCCCTTCTCGTTTTTTTCCTTCTTCCAGACAGTAACACCACAACTTTTTGTTGAATGTTATTGCTGGGAGACTCTGCATCGTTACATTCAGTTGTGTCATTATTTAAAACTTTTCTCATTTACAGCATACTTTTTAGATTACAGATATTTTCACAGCATGATATGTTCATATATAGTGTGTCTACCTTAAGACTGGAATAAATAAATACCCAGACAACGCTGCCTTTTCGGCTAGTAACTATTACAAATAAAAACGAAACTTTTTATTCTCAAAATAAACTGCCTACAAAAATGCTTATACTTCTGGTAGATAATTCATTTACATTTAACTTCTAGGTTGCTACTTTTATTTTATTTGGTATTACAAATTATAGAGTCCATCAATAAGAATAGCACTCTAGCATTCGAAAAACATTCATATTTCTTAAAATTTGCAACAAAATTTCGCCTAGTTATTAACTCGGCCGATCCCCACCTCTCTCACTTGGAGAAGCAGAAGCCTCTTCCAGCTCCTCTCACTCGGAATGGGTTCCTCGCGACACCCCCTTCTGAGGCTTCTCAGAGTGCCTCGGAGGATCCTGGCCGAAAGCTCAAGGATCCCCAACGTGCTGGTTAAAGGGTTTCTCACTCTTTGTCCACACCTGATGCCACTTCCGAGAAGACCGCCCAGCTCCTCAAGCTGAAGGGCTAGCGAGAGGACAGACAAAAGAAGCCCAAGAAAGAGGAATCTTCGGTGGCTCAAAAGCCACAGCTACCGTCATCTTCTGCTTCAGATGCGGTAGAGATCCTCGCTTCACATGAGGATCTCGCTCTCACGGACTCCCCAGAGTCGATGATCTTGGATTCTGTAGGTTCGCAATCGGCGGCAGCAGGTGAACCTATGGAATAACTTTTTCTTCTGTCTTTTCCATCATGGCCTTTCAAGCGCATAACAGTGTCATACTCCAGTGGAATTGCAGTGGCTTTTTCGCCCGATTAGCTGAGCTACGCCAACACCTCAGCACTTCACCTGCAATTTGCGTTGCCCTGCAAGGAACTTTGTTTCTCGTGATGCACACCCCTGCCTTAAGTGCCTATTGGGGTTATTATAGGATTCGCACAGACTGTGATAGGGCGTCAGGTGGAGTATGCACCTACGTCCTTACCTCTGTTTACAGCGAAGCTGTTTCACTAACGCCTTTGGAAACTGTACCTGTCAGGGTACGGGCTGCAGTGGACAGTACCATTTCCAATGTCTACCTCCCTCCTGATGGCGAAGTTCCACAAAACGTCCTGGCTGCATTGAAAGCTCAACTACCCCCATCTTACCTGACATTGGGTGATTTCAACGCCCATAACCTCTTTTTGGGTGGTACCATGATTACTGGCCATGGTAGAGATGTAGAATCATTGTTATCTCAACTCGACCTCTGCCTTCTAAACAATGGTGCCCCCACACATTTTAGTGTGGCATAAGGTACCTACTCGGCCATCGACCTTTCAATGTTCAGCCCCAGTCTCTTCATCCTCTCGAGTGTACATGATGATTTGTGTGGTAGTGACCACTTCCCGATATTCTTGTCACTACCCAAGCGTCAGGCCCCCGAACGCTCGCCCAGATGGGCGCTGAATAAGGCTAATTGGGACGTTTTTAATTCTGCTGCCACGGTTAGTTCTCCTACACACTACGTTGCGATTATCGATAGCGTTACCTCGGCCAGTATTTCTGCAGACGAGCGTGCAATCCCACTCTCTTCGGGATCCGCCCGATGGAGGACGGTGCTCTGGTGGTCACCGGAGATTATTGAGGCGGTTAGAGAGCGCAAGCGAGCTCTGTAGCGCCACAAGCAGCACCCATCTATGGAGAACCTCATCGCTTTTAAACGGCTTCGTGTCCGAGCCGACCACTTGATTAGAAGACGCAAACAGGTGTGTTGGGAAAGCTATGTGTCTACTATTGGATCACGTACTTCTCCATCCCAGGTATTAGCGAAGATCAGATTTGTGTATGGCTACCAGTGTACTCTTAATGTGTCCAGGATTTCCTTGAATGGAGCAGTTTACACGGATCCAGATTCAGTTGCTGAACTGTTTGCTGAGCAATACGCCCAGAGTACTGTGTCTGCGGCCTACCCAATGGCCATTCGCGCCCTGAAAGAACGGGAGGAAAGACAGCGGTTGTCCTCAGCTCGCCACACAGTACTGTACAGTGCTCCATTCAGTGAATGGGAATCCCTCAGTGCCCTGGCACACTGCCCTGACACAGCCCCTGGGCCACATCGCATCCGTAATCAGACTCTGTAACACCTGTCACCCGAGTCTCAGTGTCAAGTTCTGGCTATCTTCAATCACCTCTAGAGTTCTGGTACATTCCCATCACAATGGCGAAAGAGTCTGATAGTTCCAGTGATCAAACCTGGTAAACCCGAATTAGTTGAACAGCCACCGACCAATCAGCCTCACAACGTTCTTTGCAAATTGCTAGATCGTATGGTGAGTCGATGGTGGTGCTGGCTCTTTGAGTCCAGGGGCTCCTAACTCCATGCCAGGTTGGTTTTTGCAAGGGGCGCTCAACTGTGGATAACCTGGTCCAAGTCGAGTCCGCCGAAAGGATAGCCTTCGGTCGACACCAACACCTGGTAGTCGTTATCTGTAACTTATGTAAGGCCTACAATACCTGGGAATTTTTTATCTTTGCTTACCTTTCATGTAACAGTCGGCGCCTCTCATAGCTCTTTACTTGTAGAGGACAATGGGGTACCCCAAGGCGCTGTACTGAGTGTTCCTCTATTTTTAGTGGCGATTAATGGTCTAGCAGCAGCGGTAGAATCATCAATCTCCACCTCTTTGTATGCTGATGACTTCTGTTTATATTTTAGCCCTTCTAGTATACGTGTTGCTGAACGACAGCTGCAGGCAGTCATGACCCTCGCCCATGGGTTTCAATTCTCTGCTGCCAAGACCTGCGCTATGCACTTCTGTCGGCGTCAGACAGTCCATCTGCATCCCGAGGTTTACACAGATGACCACTTGCTCAATGTGGTGGAAACAAATCATTTCTTGGGACCAGTGCTTGACGACCGGCTGACATGGCTTCCTCACATTCGTCAGATTAAACAGAAGTGCTGGCAGCGCCTTAATCCTCTCCGCTGCCTTAGCAATACTACTTGGCGAGCAGACTGTCGTACACTGCTACATTGTTATAAGGCTCTTATTTTGTCACAGTTGGACTACGGAAGCATTGCGTATAGTTCAGCGTTGCCCTCAGCCCTGCAGGTGCTGGACGAAATCCACCATCGTGGGGTTTGGCTGGCGACAGGAGCTTTCCGAACTAGCCCTGTTAATAGTCTCCTTGCGAACCTGAAGATCCGCCATTACGAACCAGGCGCCAACAGCTGCTTTGCAATTGCACTGCTCATGTTCGTGTCTTGCCTCATCATCCCGACCACCGTCTCCTTTTCCCAATCAGGCCGCTTCCGACTCTACAACAGCGGCCGAGATCAGGGATGCCAGTTGGCGTCCATGTCCGTTTGCTTCTTAGTGAACTGGAATATTTTCCATTACTCCTATATTCCGGTTCCGATCGGAAACTCCGCCATGGTGTATCCGTCGGCCACGCATTTGCTTGTAATTGTCACAGCACCCCAAAACCTCAGTTCACCCAGAGGCCATTCGCCACCAATTACAGTCTCTATTTGACGTTTCACGGGGCTCGGAAGTGATCTACACCGATGGATCGATGGTGGGTGCTCGTGTTGGCCACACCTACACGCATGCAGGGCATATTGAATTGCACTCCTTGCCGGCTGGGTGCAGTGTCTTCACTGTGGAGTTAATAGCCATCTGTCGTGCTCTTGACATATCCATACCTGCACTGCTGGGGAGTCCTACGTCATCTGCAGCGACTCCCTCAGCAGACTAAGAGCTTTTGACCAATGCTTCCCCCGCCATCCTTTAATAATAGCCATTCAGGAGTCCCTCTATGCTGTAACAGAAAACAGTGGGCTGATGTAACACCCCGTGCATTACTGTAAAACAAGACAGTGATCCAATGCGCCACCCTGCACGTAGCTGTAACATTCCGTGCAATACTGTAAAAGAAGACAGTGATCCAATGCACCACCCTGCACATAGCTGTAACAGAAAACGTGAGCGGATGTAACACCCCGTGCATTACTGTAAAACAAGACAGTGAGCCAATGCGCCACCCTGCACATAGCTGTAATAGAAAACGTGAGCGGATGTAACACCCTGTGCATTACTGTAAAACAAGACAGTGATCCAATGCGCCACCCTGCACATAGCTGCAACAGAAAACGTAAGCGGATGTAACACCCCGTGCATTACTGTAAAACAAGACAGTGATCCAATGATCTACCCTGCACATAGCTGTAACAGAAAATGTGAGCGGATGTAACACTCCGTGCATTACTGTACAACAAGACAGTGGTCCAATGCGCCACCCTGCACATAGCTGTAACAGAAAACCTGAGCGGATGTAACACTCAGTGCATTACTGTAAAACAAGACAGTGATCCAATGCGTTACCCTGCACATAGCTGTAACAGAAAACGTGAGCGGATGTAACACTCCGTGCATTACTGTAAAACAAGACAGTGATCCAATGCGCTACCCTGGACATAGCTGTAACGGAAAATGTGAGTGGATGTACACTTCGTGCATTACTGTAAAACAAGACAGTGGTCCAATGCGCCACCCTGCACATAGCTGTAACAGAAAACGTGAGCAGATGTAACACCCCGTGCATTACTGTAAAAGAAGACAGTGATCCAATGCGCCACCCTGAACATAGCTGTAACAGAAAACGTGAGCGGATGTAACACCCCGTGCATTACTGTAAAACAAGACAGTGATCCAATGCGCTACCCTGCACATAGCTGTAACGGAAAATGTGAGCAGATGTCACACTCCGTGCATTACTGTAAAACAAGACAGTGGTCTAATGCGCCACCCTGCATATAGCTGTAACAGAAAACGTGAGTGGATGTTACACCCTGTGCATTACTGTAACACAAGACAGTGATGCAATGCGCTACCCTGCACATAGCTGTAACGGAAAATATGAGCGGATGTAACACCCCGTGCATTACTGTAAAACCAGGCAGTGATCCAATGCGCCACCCTGCACATAGCTGTAACAGAAAATGTGAGTGGATATAACACTCCGTGCATTACTGTAAAACAAGACAGTGAGCCAATGCGCCACCCTGCACATAGCTGTAACAGAAAACGTGAGCGGATGAAACACCCCATGCATTACTGTAAAACAAGACAGTGATCCAATGCGCCACCCTGCACATAGCTGTAACAGAAAACGTGAGCGGATGTAACACCCCGTGCATTACTGTAAAACAAGACAGTTATCCAATGCGCTACCCTGCACATAGCTATAACAGAAAACGTGAGTGGATGTAACACCCTGTGCATTACTGTAAAACAAGACAGTGATCCAATGCGCTATCCTGCACATAGCTGTAACGGAAAATGTGAGGGGATGTTTCACTCTGTGCATTACTGTAAAACAAGACAGTGGTCCAGTAACGTAAAATGTGAGGGGATGTTTCACTCTGTGCATTACTGTAAAACAAGACAGTGGTCCAAGGCGCCACCATGCACATAGCTGTAACAGAAAACGTGAGCGGATGTAACACTCCGTGCATTATTGAAAAACAAGACAGTGATCCAATGTGCCACCCTGAACATAGCTGTAACAGAAAACGTGAGCGGATGTAACACCCCGTGCATTACTGTAAAACAAGACAGTGATCCAATGCGCTACCCTCCACATAGCTGTAACGGAAAATGTGAGCGGATGTAACACTCCGTGCAATTTTGTAAAACCAGACAGTGATCCAATGCGCCACCCTGCACATAGCTGTAACAGAAAATGTGAGCGGATGTAACACTCCGTGCATTACTGTAAAACAAGACAGTGATCCAATGCGCCACCCTGCACATGGCTGTAACAGAAAACGTGAGTGGATGTAACACCCCGTGCATTACTGTAAAACAAGACAGTGATCCAATGCGCTACCCTGCACATAGCTGTAACAGAAAACGTGAGGGGATGTTTCACTCTGTGCATTACTGTAAAACAAGACAGTGGTCCAGTAACGGAAAATGTGAGGGGATGTTTCACTCTGTGCATTACTGTAAAACAAGACAGTGGTCCAAGGCGCCACCATGCACATAGCTGTAACAGAAAACGTGAGCGGATGTAACACCCCGTGCATTACTGTAAAACAAGACAGTGATCAATGCGCCACCCTGCACATAGCTGTAACAGAAAACGTGAGCAGATGTAACACCCCGTGCATTACTGTAAAACAAGACAGTGGTCCAATGCGCCACCCTGCACATAGCTGTAACAGAAAACGTGAGCGGATGTAACACCCCGTGCATTACTGTAAAACAAGACAGTGATCCAATGCGCTACCCTGCACATAGCTGTAACAGAAAACGTGAGGGGATGTTTCACTCTGTGCATTACTGTAAAACAAGACAGTGGTCCAGTAACGGAAAATGTGAGGGGATGTTTCACTCTGTGCATTACTGTAAAACAAGACAGTGGTCCAAGGCGCCACCATGCACATAGCTGTAACAGAAAACGTGAGCGGATGTAACACCCCGTGCATTACTGTAAAACAAGACAGTGATCAATGCGCCACCCTGCACATAGCTGTAACAGAAAACGTGAGCAGATGTAACACCCCGTGCATTACTGTAAAACAAGACAGTGGTCCAATGCGCCACCCTGCACATAGCTGTAACAGAAAACGTGAGCGGATGTAACACCCCGTGCATTACTGTAAAACAAGACAGTGATCCAATGCGCTACCCTGCACATAGATGTAACAGAAAACGTGTGCGGATGTAACACCCCGTGCATTACTGTAAAACAAGACAGTGATCCAATGTGCTACCCTGCACATAGCTGTAACAGAAGATGTGAGCGGATGTAACACCCGTGCATTACTGTAAAACAAGACAGTAATCCAATGCGCCACCCTGCACATAACTGTAACAGAAAACGTGAGTGGATGTAACACCCTGTGCATTACTATAAAACAAGACAGTGATGCAATGCGCTACCCTGCACATAGCTGTAACGGAAAATGTGAGCGGATGTAACACCCCGTGCATTACTGTAAAACCAGACAGTGATCCAATGCGCCACCCTGCACATAGCTGTAACAGAAAATGTGAGCGGATGTAACACTCCGTGCATTACTGTAAAACAAGACAGTAAGCCAATGCGCCACCCTGCACATAGCTGTAACAGAAAACGTGAGCGGATGTAACACCCCGTGCATTACTGTAAAACAAGAGAGTGATCCAATGCGCTACCCTGCACATAGCTGTAACGGAAAATGTGAGCGGATGTAACACCCTGTGCATTACTGTAAAACAAGACAGTGATCCAATGCGCCACCCTGCACATAGCTGTAACAGAAAATGTGAGCGGATGTAACACTCCGTGCATTACTGTAAAACAAGACAGTAAGCCAATGCGCCACCCTGCACATAGCTGTAACAGAAAACGTGAGCGGATGTAACACCCCGTGCATTACTGTAAAACGAGAGTAATCCAATGCGCTACCCCGCACATAGCTGTAACGGAAAATGTGAGCGGATGTAACACCCTGTGCATTACTGTAAAACAAGACAGTGGTCCAAGGCGCCACCATGCACATAGCTGTAACAGAAAACGTGAGCGGATGTAACACCCCGTGCATTACTGTAAAACAAGACAGTGATCCAATGCGCTACCCTGCACATAGCTGTAACGGAAAATGTGAGCGGATGTAACACTCCGTGCATTACTGTAAAACAAGACAGTGATCCAATGCGCTACCCTGCACATAGCTGTAACAGAAAATGTGAGCGGATGTAACACTCCGTGCATTACTGTAAAACAAGACAGTGATCCAATGTGCTACCCTGCACATAGCTGTAACAGAAAACGTGAGTGGATGTCACACTCCGTGCATTACTGTAAAACAAGGCAGTGGTCCAATGTGCTACCCTGCACATAGCTGTAACAGAAAACGTGAGCAGATGTAACACCCCGTGCATTACTGTAAAACAAGGCAGTGGTCCAATGCGCTACCCTGCACATAGCTGTAACAGAAAACGTGAGTGGATGTCACACTCCGTGCATTACTGTAAAACAAGGCAGTGGTCCAATGTGCTACCCTGCACATAGCTGTAACAGAAAACGTGAGCAGATGTAACACCCCGTGCATTACTGTAAAACAAGACAGTGATCCAATGCGCTACCCTGCACATAGCTGTAACAGAAAATGTGAGCGGATGTAACACTCTGTTGTAAAACAAGACAGTGAGCCAAGGCGCCACCACGCAAATACCTGTAACAGTAAACATTCAGCCGACGCGCCGCTCTAGGCGGATACTGTCGGTCTGCACCTGGCGTCTATGGTCACTCGAATTGTAGCGTGTAGGTAGTTGCGTGACAATCCAGTAGATGTCATTGTAGTCAGTTAACACGCTGCATGATATTACAGTCTTTTTCTTCACCTTTTTTATCGCATGTCATGCTTAAAATGCCCGACCGTCTACTCTTGGAAATAGGCAAATCTACTCCAATTTTCATGCTCTAAAAACTCTTGATGATATGTAAGACTACGCCACATTGTTTTATGGATTTCTTTTTTAGAAAAACGTTTTATTTTCTTTGGGAAAAAAGAAATCGCCTAGTTTTCATTTCACATGATATTTTTAGTTCAACAACGTTTCTCAAGTTAATTTTGGAGAAAGTAAGTGGTAAAATGTTAGATTTTTTCCACTCATTTTAGCGCGAAATCTTAGCTTATCAATAAGCCATTTACCTTTTCATTGTTCGTAATGCTCTTTGTGCAATGACACAATTTGTCTACCACATAGTGTGATTTTCAAATCTTGCATTCAAAAGCTGTTACAGTGTGCAGCGTACTAATCGCTACAATATTATTACTGCAAGTGCAGTGTAGCTAAAAGTGCAAAAGAGATGTCTAAACCGTAGTTTCTCTGATAGATGTCGTTTATCCAATTAAATTCGGTATTCAATGGCGTCAGTGCCGTGTTCACAAACTAACGGAATTCCCGTCAGTTTGAACAATATTATGAAACAATGACCAGACTAAAATCAATTACTATCAGTCAATGCCGTACTAAGTATCGCAACCTCGTGTCATTGTAATTGTACATACTGAGAAAACTCTATATACGCTTTTTCCCTAGGCGAAGACGGCGAAATGCAATGGAGAATCATCTGTTTATCGTAGCACTGCCGTATAGAAACTGTGAATTCTTGACCTTACATCATAGATACCAGTTCCTGGCCATTTCTTGCGGAAAGTGATCAATTTTTTTTCCTAGAAGGAAATTTCAGACCTATTAAGTTCCTTAAAGTCGATCGCGATCCACCAAATATTTTAGCTTACTTCATTGACCATTCACTTTTATTTGTGACTGGTCCAATCGCCCTTGATTCCATTTTCCTCCCCCCCCCCCCCCCCCCCCCCTGTATGAGTGCAAGCCTGCAAAAGTTATCGAATTTATGGTGGCTGAAATCGCACGCGACGTTGAACTGACGTTACCATTTTACAGAAAAACTAACCTGACCTTCTTTCCATTTTTTAAATTTTTTCTGTAACGTTAAACACCTCAGACAGGAACGTGAGTCACATATAGGACGCGATTCCAACCATCAGCTTTGACCCGTAACGTCATCGCAGCTCGTTAGTTTTGACGTGCGTGTCTGTAGAAGGTGTGAGTAATTATGTGGTGGCTCAATTAAAGAGGATAGTTTTTTTTTACAAACTGAACAGATTATAGATCAATACGAGGTATGTCCACAAAGTGAGTTCCTTTTGGTTATATAAACCAAACGTGAACAGATACAGAAAAAATATTTATTGTATAAAAATCTGCAACTGATCAACTACTTTTCTACATAACTTCCGAAATTTTGTAGGCACTTGTCATAGCGTGGGACACGTTTTTGTGTGCCTTCTTCATAGAAGGTTGCAGCCTGTGTATTCATCCATGTGGCATACATATTCTTTCAGCTCATCATCGTTGAAGTGTTGACCACCAAGGACAGATTTTAGGTGTAAGAAGAGATGAAAGGAGTCTTCTTCTTCTTCTTCTTCCCTTCACGTTGCCGCCCGACCTCACAAGGCGAATGTGACCATACACAACTCTTACGGGAATTTCACTGGGACGTGTTTGGATCCTCCGTACAGTCTCGCTCCTAGCGACTTCCTTCTTACACCTAAAACCTGTCCATGGTGGTCAACACTTCAGCGATGATGACGAGCTGAAAGAACATGTTACCACAAGGTTGAATACGCAGGCCGCAACCTTCTACGAAGAAGGCATACAAAGATTTCTGCCAGTCTATGACAAATGCCTACAAAATTTCGGAAGTTATGTAGAAAAGTAGTTGATCAGTTGGAATTCGGTAGTAGGTAGTAGGAAAAGGAAGAGAAGGAAAAATAGTAGGCGAATATGGACTGGGCAGGAGGAATGAAAGAGGAAGTCGCCTGGTAGAATTTTGCACGGAACATGATTTAATCATAACAAACACGTGGTTTAAGAATCACAAAAGAAGGTTGTATACGTGGAAGAGACCAGGAGACACAGGAAGGTATCAGATAGATTTTATAATGGTAAGACATAGATTCCGGAACGAGGTCCTAAACTGCAAGACATACCCAGGGGCAGATATAGACTCTGACCATAACTTGTTGGTTATGAACTGTAGGCTGAAACTGAAGAAACTACAAAAAGGTAGGAAAATAAGGAGATGGGACTTAGATAAATTGAAGGAAAGTGAAGTTCTGGAGAATTTCAGAGGGAGATTTAGGCAACAATTGACAGAAACAGGGGGAAATAAAACAGTAGAAGAGGAATGGGTAGCATTGAGAGACGAAATAGTGAGGGCAGCAGAGGACAAAATAGGTAGGAAGGCAAGACCAACAAAAAGTCCTTGGATATCACAGGAAATACTAAATTTAATAGATGAAAGGAGAAAATATAAAAATGCAGTAAATGAAACAGGCAAAATGGAGTACAGACGACTAAAAAATGAGATTGACAGGAAGTGCAAAATGGCTAAGCAGGAGTGGCTAGAAGCCAAATGCAAATCTGTAGAAGAATGTATAAGAAGGGGAAAAGTAGATACCGCCTACAGGAAAATAAAGGAGACGTTTGGGGACAGGAAGGGCAGCTCTACGAATATCAAGAACTCGGATGGGAAACCAGTTCTCAGCAAAGAAGGGAAAGCTGAAAGGTGGAAAGAGTACATAGAGCAGCTCTACAAAGGAAATGAACTTAGAGACGATGTTGTAGGAAGGGAAGAGGAAATAGATGAAGATGAAATAGGAGATACTATACTGAGAGATGAATTTGACAGAGCCTTGAAAGACCTAGGTCGGAACAAGGCCCCAGGAGTAGATGACATACCCGCAGAGCTATTAAAGTCTCTGGGAAAGCCAGCCATGACAAGACTATTTGAACTGGTGTATAGGATGTATGAGACAGGCGAAATACCCTCAGACTTTAAGAAAAATGTAATAATCCCCATTCCAAAAAAATCAGGTGCAGACAGGTGTGAAAATTACAGAACCATCAGTTTGATAAGTCATGGTTGCAAAATTTTAACACGAATTATCTACAGGAGAATGGAAAAGCTGGTAGAAGCTGACCTCGGGGAAGATCAGTTTGGATTCAGGAGGAACGTAGGAACCCGGGAGGCAATACTCACTTTACGTCTTATCTTAGAAGATAGATTAATGAAAGGCAAACCTACATTTTTAGCTTTTGTAGATTTGGAGAAAGCTTTTGACAATGTGACTGGAATACACTCTTTCAAATTCTGAAGTCAGCAGGGGTGAAATACAAGGAAAGGAGAATTATTTACAACTTGTACAAAAGCCAGACCGCAGTTATTAGACTCGAAGGGCATGAAAGGGAAGCATCAGTTGGGAAGGGAGTAAGACAGGGTTGTAGCCTTTCTCCGATGTTATTCAATTTGTACATTGAGCAGGCGGTGAAGGAAAGTAAGGAAAAATTTGGAATAGGGATTAAAGTTCAGGGGGAAGAAATAAAAACATTGCGTTTTGCTGATGACATTGTAATTCTATCAGAGACAGCAAAGGACCTGGAAGAGCAGCTGAATGGAATGGACAGTGTGTTGAAGAGAGCGTATAAAATGAACATTAACAAGAGCAAAACAAAAATAATGGAATGCGGTCTTAGAAAATCAGGCGATGCTGAAGGAATTAGATTAGGTAACGAAACAATGAAGGTGGTAGATGAGTTTTGTTACTTGGGTAGTAAAATAACATGCGATGGTCGTAGTACAGAGGATACAAAATGCAGAATGGCAATGGGAAGAAAAGCATTTTTGAAAAAGAGAAATTTGCTAACATCGAATATTAATTTAAGTGTAAGGAAGTCTTTTCTGAAGGCATTTGTGTGGAGTGTTGCCTTGTACGGGAGTGAAACATGGACGATAAGCAGTGTGGACAGGAAGAGAATAGAGGCTTTTGAAATGTGGTGCTACAGAAGAATGCTGAAGATTAGGTGGGTAGATCGCATAACTAATGAAGAGGTACTGAACCGAATTGGTGAGAAAAGGAATTTTTGGCATACCCTGACTAAAAGAAGGGATCGCTTGGTAGGACACATTCTTAGACATCGGGGAATCGTAAATTTAGCATTGGAGGGAAGTGTGTGGGGTAAAAATCGCAGAGGGAGACCAAGATACGCGTATAGTAAGCAGATTCAAATAGATGTGGGTTGCCGTTCTTATGAGGAGATGAAAAGGCTTGCTCAGGATAGAGTAGTATGGAGAGCTGCATCAAACCAGTCTCCGGACTGAAGACCATAACAACAACAGTTGCAGATTTTTATACAATAAATATTGTTTCTGTATCTGTACACGTTTGTTTTATATAACCAAACGAAACTTACTTAGTGGACATACCTCGTATTTTGTGTTTAAAAAGTGATCTGTAGCTTCCCTGTGATGGTAAGGTACAGGTTAACAGAAAGGTTTCTTTTTCTCCGCTTTTGAAGGCCAAAGGTGAGAATTTTTGGGCTGAGAACTGTTATGGATGGTACATTCTGTTGTCTGTAATTTACGGAGGATAACTACAGGTTATTTATTATCTACAATACAGGAGTATTAAGATATCCCATACACGGGTTTCCGGCATGTTGATGACGTCATGGGTCAAAGTAGGGCACCTGGATATAGACGGGCATGCGCCTCCGCCATTTTTGTTCCTTCGCTTCGACGCGCGATTGTAGAATAGGGTAGTCAGAACACTTTCATTATGGTGCGCTGTGCAGCTCCGAATTGTTCTAATCGTTCATAAAATGGTTTTCGTGTTTTTTCGTTTACATTGGATCCTGAAGGGCGTAAAATGTGGTTAATAAATTGTCGTCGTAACAAATGGATACCAACAAGGTCTTTAAAACTATGCAAGGTGGGGTAATTCATTTGTAGTTATGCACAATTTCTCGCTGCGGAGCGCGCGGTTACTAGCCGTGGAGGTTCGAGCCCTCTCTGGGGCATGGGTGTGTGTGTGTTGTCCTTAGGTTAGTTTACCTAGGTTTAAGTAGTTTGTAAGCTACGGACTGATGACCACGCAGTTTGGTCCGATAGATATACAAACATTTGTACATTTCTACACGTTGTAAACTACAGATTTCGACACTTTATTTTATTTTATTAATTTTTTTTAACTCTAGGATTCGACGCTACTAATACAGTAGCAACATTTAGACAATAACACTAATTACTTTTAAATGCTGCACACTGTTTTTTACTAGTTATAATGGCTCATATGCCTCGTAACGATGTTTGAAGCTACTGCGGTGTTAATTTTAGTTACAGCATCGGCGGCGTAATTTGCTAATGTTGGCAAGTGAATGTTCGCTTTATGAGAATAATTAATTTACTGACCGGACAAGTGTACACAGAAGAAGATGATAAACATGAAAAATTATTTTCTGTCGTTCTATCTGTTCGAGTTTTCAAAGAGCTTTCAAATGTCGTTGCCAACATCAGTACACAATGCTGCCGAAGCCGTAAGTAAAATTGACCAGTAAAAAAGAACATTGTTAGATGAGAAATTAAAATGTCTCGTATATATAAATCTTTTACTGCGTCCTAGTTTATCTTGGTGATGTATTTTGTGCACTGAAAAAGTATTTTATAGGAATTCTGAAAAATACGCCGTAAGAAAGTAGCGACCTGGGAGTGTAATCTGGAGCAAATTCATGGCATTCGAAAACGGAGATTTCTTGCATGTTAGCGCAGCTTTGGTAGTGCATGTGGTATCCCATAAAAGTGAGCTGTCGAATGTGAAAGAGTTGCTCACAATACACACCCAGGTGGACAAATACCAGAAAACACATTTAACGATTTTTCAAACCATATAACGATAACTTATTACGACGATATTAACTTTTGATCCAAATATTTATATTTTCTATATCTACATCTACATGCATACTCCGCAATTCACCGTAAGGTGCGTGGCGGTGGGTACACTGTACCACTACTAGGCATTTCCTTTCGTATTCTACTCCCAAATTGAACGAGGAAAAAAAGAATGCCTATATGCCTCCGTACTAGCCCTAATTTCTCTTATCTTGTCTTTGTGATCTTTACGTGAAAAGTAAGTAGGCGGCAGCAAGATCGTACTACACTCAGCTTCAAATTCCGGCCCTCTAAATTTACTTAACAGAAATTCACGAAAAGAACGTCGTCTTTCTTCCAGCGATCCGCAATTGAGTTGCCGAAGCATTTCCGTGACACTCGCGCATTGGTCGAACCTACCGGTAACAAATATATTTATTTATTTATTTGTTTATTTAGCCTGATCAGATTAGGGCCATCAGGCCCTCTCTTACATCGGACCAGGGTTTTACACATACAGAATTTTTTACATTTGAGTTACCTATAACATACCAATGATTTTTACAGATAAGCAATTAATAACATAATTTATAAAAGTTAACTACATGCAAAAGGATGTAAAATAAAAGGTATTGACTTAATTCTAATAGGATTAATACTAGTAGTAC
Organism: Locusta migratoria; assembly: GCA_026315105.1. Taxonomy (NCBI): domain Eukaryota; kingdom Metazoa; phylum Arthropoda; class Insecta; order Orthoptera; family Acrididae; genus Locusta; species Locusta migratoria. Next base: position 150,642,633 of record CM048750.1, on the reverse strand, counting down.
CACTGAGACACCTTCTGCTGCTGTTGGCGTAACAACATTGATATTAGCAGATACAGGATGTACTTTTGAATCGAGACTGGTTAAGGCAAGGCGAATTCTGACAAAAGGAAGTTAAGAAAGCTGTACCTGGCGAGAGCAATGGCAGTAAGAGAATATCTGGGAGGAGGAATGGATGTGACGTACCTGGACCGTAGGGTATTAAAGACTGGCGTAATTATTGCTTCAGTAGATAATCCATTAACTGTCGTTTGAAGCTGGCAGTGTTATTCAGTTCTCTGATATACTGAGGTAGATTGTTCCAGAAATATAGCTGCTCGCCTCTGAACCGCCTCTACGTCTTCCTTCAAACCGACCTGCTGCGGGTCCCAAACACTTGAGCAATACTCAAGACGTGGTCGTACAAGCGTTTTATACGCGGTCTCCTTTACAGGTGAAGTACATCTTCCCAAAATTCTCCCAATAAACCGAAGTCTGCTGTCCGCCTTACTCACAACTGTCCTTACATGCTCGTTCCATTTCATATCGCTCTGCAATGTTACGCCTAGATATTTGAACGACGCGACCGCATCAAGAAGCTCACTACTGATGCTGTATTCGAACATTATAGGATTGTTTTTTCTACTCATGCGCATCACCTTACATTTTTCTACATTGAGAGCTAGCTGCCAATATTCGCACCAACTAGAAATTTTGTCAAGTCATCCTGTATGCTATTACAGTCAGTCACAGACGACACCCTCCCATACACCACAGCATCATCAGAAACAGCCGCAAATTACAACTTACTCTATCCATAAGATCATTTATATAGATAGAAAATAATTTTCTTTTTGGTATGTGTATTAGAAATGAAGCAAGCGACATTTGAAAGCAATAACAGCAGAAAACTCCGCCTTTCGCATACTCACGCTGTCACCGCCTGGAACAAAAATGGCGGCGGGAGCTGCCGCTATACCAGAAATTGATGCGCATTCCCGTCTATATACAGGTGCCCTATGTCAAACCAGACGGGTGGAATCGCGTCGTAAAATATTGCCAGAAACGTTCTTGTGTCGCATCACAGAATTGATCAGAGAGAATTTCCATCGGCTGGCATAGAGTGTACCAGGAGAAGCACCAGCACGCCGGACCAGCCTGCCCACTCCAAAAATTCAAACAGGTCAAGCCCGACCGCGGCGAGTGCGTGGAACACAATCCCCAACGTGCGCACCGCAAGCGCACTCTGTGGTTCCAGTTGGAGCGCCCGGCACTTCATTTGACGTATCGCGGCGCGCTCTACATCGATTCGCCGACACGACCAGCGCACACACAAACACACACACACACACAACTCAAAATATAATTTCTAATGACATACTGATGTGTAAGTACGCTTCTGAACCTGAAAATATCAAACATGACATTCACTGTGAACGTTTAGATTATATTAGATTAGTTTTCGTTCCGTAGATCCATGTTGAGGAGATCCTCGTGGATGTGGAACATGTCAAGGAACAAAATTTACAAGCTGAATAATAATTAATACAAATATAGTATGAGTACCGATACGTGCATCATTTGGTACAATTTAGAAATTCACTAATGGACTAGAATGAGTTGGAGACTAGAAAGTCTTTTAGGTTCCTCTTAAACTGATCTTTATTTGTAGCTAAATTTTTTATACTTGATGGTAAATTATTCAAAACGTGTGTTCCTGAGTAGTGGACCCCTTTTTGAACTAAAGTAACAGCTTTTAAGTCCTTGTGTAGATCATTTTTATTGCTAGTATTGTATGTATGAACTGAGCTGTTTGTTGGGAAAAGGGATATATTATTTATGACAAATTTCATTAAGGAATAAATATACTGAGAGGCAGTAGTTGATTTACCCAGTTCTTTGATGAGGCTTCTACAGGACGTCCGTGAATTTACTCCACAAATAATACGTATTACACGCTTTTGGACTCTGAAGTATTTTGACTGACTTGAAGAGTTACCCCAAAATATAATACCATATGACATTATGATATGAAAGTAAGCAAAGTATGCAAGCTTTGTTATTTTTATGTCTCCTATGTCTGATAACACTCGTATTAAAAATATAGATTTGTTGAGTCGTTTCTGCAGTTCTGTAGTGTGCTCCTCCCAACTAAATTTATTACCAAGCTGTAATCCCAGGAATTTAATACTGTCAACCTCGTCTATCTGCTCTTCTTCATACTTAACGTCGCATTTCCAACCAAAATTGAAATCTTTTAGTCAAGTTTAACTATAAATTTTGAACTATTTATAGACTCTGCTATATTACCATACAAACTACAATTTTTTTTTTTTCAGAATTTTGAAATATAATGCGTCTCGCTAGATTACAATTTTTTTCTGTATCTGGGAATAGTGTAGCCCCTCCCCTCCCCTTGGTATTGTGCGGATTTAATCAAGACCGCTCCCTAGCCGAATGATCAACGCAACAGATCCTCATATGGTGGACAACGCAAATGATACAGGTCTTTAAGATTTGTGTTCAATTTGATCTCTTTAAAAATTTCAAAAGTTCCCAAATTTGGCCATTAGAGATATCCTTGTGTTACTGAATATGATTCTTCCGTTCGATGATGAAGTCAATGAACGTTAAATGTACATTCAGTTATTGTTTTGTACACAACTTCGCGAGTAGCATTGTTAGTAGATTCAGTATTTTATATGAAACTTCACACCATTTTTATTCAGCGATGTAATAGTGTTTTCAGTCATCACCCAATCAAAGGATTTCAGACACCGTCATCCAATCAAATACTTCAAAATTATTAAAAGAACTAGGCCGTTTCTGAAGCAGTCAAATATAATGGTATTGAAAGCCGTTGTATCTTCATCACCACGGCGGAATAGCCGTACTCACGAAGGTGCCTTGCTGCGGTGCGCGCGACCGTTCCCCGTGGGACCTTCGAGTCCTCCCTCAGGCAAGAGAGAGAGAGAGAGAAAGAGAGAGTGTGTGTGTGTGTGTGTGTGTGTTGTTCTTAGGATAAGTAGTTGGTAAGTTTAGGGACCTATGATCACTGCAGTTAGGTCCCATAACCTTACAAACATTTGATCATTTTGTATCTTCCTCAAATAAGGAAGTCAAATTAATTATTTCTCCGTTAGGTTTGTCTGTGTTCAGTTTGTTCAGATACAACTTGGTTTGTTTGGCAACAAAGTAGGCAGACTATCTTTCAATCAGAACATATTTGAATGCCGATTAATGTATTAGAATTTTGAGACTATTCTTCTCCATGCTTTTTAAAGTTTTTCAGACACTGCAGAAACGTGAAGTAAATTTCACTATTCGGACTCTTGAAAAAATTCGATATTACGTTCTGTGGCCTGTTTTTAGCGTCAAAACAGCCGGCCGCGGGGACTGAAGCGCTCCAGTCACGGTCTGCACGGCCACTACTGTCGGGGGTTCGAATCCCCCCTCGGGCATCGATATTTGTGCTGTCCTTAGTATAAGGTAGTTCGTAAGTAGTTTGTTAGTTTAGGGACTGATGGCCCCGTAGTTAAGTCCCATAAGCTATACAAATAATGAATTTTGTTCAAGAATGCGGTAGATCTATTAAAACATGCCCCAGACGTGTATCTGCAATAGTTTTCCATGAATTCCAGAGAAGCAAGAAAATAATTTGGGAGAATTTGTAATTTATTAACTATTTCGTTAATTTTTTTAATTCCAGACTATTGTTTGAACTTTTCAACAGGAGTTGTAGGGAATTTAATTTTGAAAAATGATTGTAATAAAGTTTACTAAAATTGTATGAATGTGGCAGATAATTTGCATTTATTAATACCATAGCACACGTGAATTCGTGTTATACGGAAGAAAGCCCAATTTTTTCACTTCTGGGGGTTAACTCAATGTGGCCATCTACAACACACAATGGAAATGTACATATATTTAAATAAACAGAAAAAAAACAGAAGTACATTTTGTCAAAATTGGAGAGTGGAAGCAAAGCGAAAACTGCATTACATTACAATTAAGGACGTTGTACAGTGTACATGCAATTTCACAATACACTCACAATAAATGATGAAAAATGTCTCCACCGAGTGCAATTCATTTAGCCGCATGTGTATGAACAGATTTTGTGCTCGATCCAGTTTCACAGAATTGTTCTTAATCTCTGCAATTTCTGGAAAACTGCTGCAGATACATGTCCGGAACATATTTTATTAGATTCACCAGCAAAATGAATGGATATTGTGCTGTACTGTAACGTAGTACAGTTTGCGATGTCTTCAAATTAGCGAGGTTGCTAAATTTCAGGCAAAATCTTTTATTAGACGTAACTCCGTAACTAAATATTTACATGCCTATGTTTACATGAACTTTTTTTTAGTTTTACTTGTAAAATTATGTATCAAAATACGAGGGTTGGAACATAAATAGTGGCAACTATTTATTCGCAACCAATACAAAAGCGTTACCTGTTTGCACCTGTTACTGTACCTCATGATCACCAGCTGTGCGTAGAACCTTTTGTCCGCGATGTGGAAAGCGAAGTATATTGTTAGCAGAGGCTTTTATGGTTGATAGTGCGAATGGAGCAGTCTACTGCTTGTCGAATCTCTGGAACATTTCTGAAGCGAATGCCACGAAATGGTTCCTTCATCTTCGGAATCAAATCAAACTCAAAGGACTTAGATCTGGGGAGTATGGTTGGTGGTACAGTACTTCCCAGTCCAATCGACCGAACAGAGCAGCCACAGCTTGCGCTGTATGGGCCCGAGTATTGCCGTGTAAAATGATGGGTGGGTTGCGCAGAAATTGTTGCCGCTTCTTTCAGAAGCTGGTTGTAGGTGACGCTCCAGAAACGTACAGTAATACTGTGCATTGACGGTCTGCTATGGAGGAACCTAGTGAGTTTTGATAATACCATCACAGTCGTACTCGAGAATCACCATACTGGGGCTCTGACGCACTTTCAACTTTCGTAATGACGCTACTCGTTGGATTGGCGTTCCAGTTTTGTCCGTACGCAGTGGCCCATGTCTCGATCCAGCGTTACGAAACGGCGAAAGAAAGCCTCTCCTTCGCGCTCACAGCGCTCCAAGTACATCTGAGCAGCGTTGTAACGCATTCATTTCTGCATTTCCGTCAATTCATGCGAATCCCATCGTGATGCAATTTTTCGAATGCCCAGGCACATTCAATCTTGGTCCAACTCCTTTGTTCCTGTTTCGAAAACATAGTCATATCGTTACGTTAGTTCGCTCGCTCACAAGTGACTGTGTTTTGTGCGCACGCCGTTGACGTGGGACGGGCGAGTCCATTTACTCGGAGGTAAGGGAGGTATGTCAACAAATAACCAGACTCCCTAACGGCGTTGCTGTCGCGGGATAATTTGAACCTTCGCCGGCCGCCATGGTAGTGGCAAGCGTCAGATAAATACGAGTGTTATTAGCAGGTAAATCGTGTGTTAAATAGCTACTGTGGGATATATACACAATTGATAGTCACGTCTGTACTGTTTGACTATCGCAGTGTACATGAAGCACCATGGTGAAGAGCTGCTCAGCATTTAAATGTATAAATCAATTTAAGAAATGAATAAAAAGATCGAATACTATATTCCCATTTATATTTCTCAGGAATACAAGTAGCCCTACTAATTGTGCTCCGAGATAGTTAATCTTCCTTAACAGACTGTTAGTCAAGACCAATATAGGATTTAATGAAATAAATAACAGGCATTTAAAATACTGGTAGCTTTTTAAAACGAGCTACTTTGGGGGGTACTGGTGGGCAGGAAGTTCAAAAAGTTTCATGTTATAATTGTGTAAAATAACTATTGGGGTCACGAAATTAGTTGCCTCACTGCAGTTCGAATTTTTGTTTATGAAATTAATATTTGCAACTTGTAACGCAGAATTTAAAGGTAATCTGCTTTACATATACGTATAACAACTGAAAGAGGTTTGCAGACCTGTGTATAGTTCCATATATGAACAGCACATAGCCACAGTGGATGCACATTGTGACGTTAACCCTGTGACGATAGTTGCTAACTTTTGGGCAGTTCACTCTGCTATAAGGTATTTGGTTTACAGCATTAAAAATGCTAATTTTCTTGCTAGAGACCCTAATGCTAATGTTAGCTGCCTTAGTTAAGAAAACGTTATGGCATACTTCGTGTTCTTAAAAGAATGTGGTAGTGGCTGATTGCTGTATTCACAACGTAAGAAGCTATTTTTCAGTTACGTATCTGATGGCATATTTCACAATCGATTTTTAACATTAGCTGTTTCAGTCAGCCCTGTTTGATTTTTTGATGCTATGAAATATCTAAATATTGTAGAATACAGCATTAAAGCAACGACGTAAAGTGTGAAACTCTTCCGAAGTTAATGTTTGTACAAAAGTTTCACAATCGTAGAATATACTGAGAAAGAGCGAAAAAATCGTGTCTGACGATAAATTCCGTTCATATGCTGAACTTAGAACGCAAAAAACTACACGTTATAGTTCGGTTTCGTTAGGAAGAGGAAACGCTGTTGGCCAATTTCTACACCGTATGCGTAATAAATTTACACACAACCGGTAGTTGCGGTATATTCAAGGAGTCTGAAGCTGTTTTTTAGTTATATATTTCAATTAGACATATTTTTCGTGACTTATCTCAAATGAATACTTTCTCTAATCAAAAGAATCTTACGCACATTTAAAGTTCGCGCGGAAGTCTGCCACTACAATGGCCGCCGAGGCGCTCTTCAATTTGTCCGCTGTTCGCAGTCGGCCGCTTACGCGATTGTGGGGGCTTGGTCAACAGGCTGATTCTATTTACACTTTGGTAAAATCAGACGTGACGTCATTATGACGTATCCACACTATCGACGTCCAGAAGAGCGGCGCATCGACTTTTGCGATCGTTCGAGATGTTGGTTTTGGGTGGGACAACATGCTTAATTCAACAATCTTTCTGAACTGCATACTTTTTTCCTTCGTAGTTTAGTGACAAAACTAGGCCTTATTTAATATTGGTATCATGTTTTGGAAAGCACTGACGGAAATTTCAGTAAATGTAAATTGAAAATTATGTCAGAAATAACGCAGACCGAGCCTTAAGAGAACGACAACTTCACACATTTTCAAAGAAAAGAACTAGCATGTTGCAGCAACTTGGCCGTAGATGTGTACCCGGTTTTACGAAATGTTTTACCTGATGTTCGCAGAGCCTCTGTAACAAATGAGTGTATTAATATCCAGCTCATTTGATTTATAGTTTCGGCGAAAACATACATATACCTACGGCGACTATATGTTGTTTTTGTATGTCGCATATTTTGACATGTCCAAGTACACATTCTCGCTTCATAGCCTGGTAACCGTATTTTCTCCTCTTAGTTTAACGTAGACTCCGTATTACAATGCAACTCGGTAGCATTTTACGCTTAGAGAAAAAGTCTCCAGTAGTTTTAAACACAACATTCACAAATGGGCCACGATGACAACATCAGATTTGGCTGAATAACGTTTCAGAGCTCACAGTGTAGGTCCTTTTTCTGAACGTTTATATCTTCTTACTTTCAAAAAACTAAAGCAAAGTTATAGCTTCCGAAACTGTAATGAATATACCATTACCAACTAAAGATATTATCAGCTACTCCTTTCATTCGTCTGCTACAATTGAAACCGCAGTTTTACGTCTAGAACGACCACGCAAGTCGATCATGGCTCCAGTCGTCTTCGATAGTGTGGATACGTCATAATGACGTCACGTCTGATCTTAAGGAAGTGTAAATAGAATCACCCGGTCAACAACGTGTGCTGTCAGCGACAATAGTAGATGCAGTGTCTCCACAGCAGTGTTGCCACTATTAAAGTTCCAACCTTCGCATTTGCATATCTTCGTGAATCCCTCTGTCTATTTTGGTCCAACCCCTGTATAGCACTAGCATGAATTATTGGTCAAACGATTAGAGCCATCTATTCTCATTTTAGCACTTTGCCCATGCGAGAGGCTTTTTAGATGTAGAAAGCATAACCTATGACCCAATATTTTCTCCTATGCATACGTCACGGTACAACACTGGAATAACATGTCGCACTCTTCTGTCCACAGGTCGAATGGCGTCACAGCAGTGTCGTTCCACTCGCATGGCTCTTTCATGGCGAGCGTCGACAAGAAGCGGAAGGCGGTTATTTGGACGGACTTGTGAGGGCAGAGCGCACAATCAAACAGGTCGACCGGCCGCGTAGTCGACTTCAGACGTCGACTGCTTCTGCTGCCGGGGGGCCGATTCTCGATACTTCTCGCAGTTTCGTTCTCGTACCTTTCACCTGCACGAATATATAGTTTTCATACAACCTGCCGTGCTCCATCTACGAACAACGGTGGACTTCTTTTGTCATAAAATCTTTTGGTTTTGCGTCTGCTTTCTCTGCACACTTTTAACTTGAAAACATAAAAAATACATATATAAATAATCGGTGGACTAAATTCCACTGAGCTTTCAAATGTAAATGGCTGTTTTCCTATCGACAGCCTACTCGGTGCTGCGTTGTAATTTTGTACTTCCTATAGGCTTCGTTCTTCTTGCCACTGCACTTCTGTAAGACTGCAAACTTTATGGTAATTTTCTCAGCAGGCGCTGCGTAAAACATGTATTGTGATACGGTTCAACGTTGCGTCATAGGCTCATAACCAGAATGCAAACAATTACTGGAACTTTATTGTCTCTATCGTGAGGCTGTTTTCCCGTTGCCTAAGCCTTTACAAATTTTGCAGTAACACTGGCATGTCGAAACTTGTAAAGTTCATCAAAGCAGACCATATTAATGAAATCCTCGTGTTGGAACACATAGAGTTCCATTGTCACTGGTTCTAACAGTCTGAAGGCCTTTCTTTTTACGGCCGTTACTGGTTGCACGGCGATAAGAGTTCACTCCTTAGCCTCCAAGTTGTATGGTCTTTCGTGCTGGCGCTCTAGTCGCAAACGATTGCTTTGTTTGTCAGGCTGTTTTTTGAAGAGACTGTTGTAGTTGTGAAAGATGCTAGGAAAAAGTATTGTCATGTTTCTTTTTAATTTCAATTACATGTTATTGTGGGCCATATTTTCAATGTTTTTTGAGATAATATGTTTATCGTTCATCCAAAGATGTTTTATTAGTATTTTGTGTTTCGGATTCAAATGTTAAGGGCTTATCAGTTAACTGTCGTTTACGCTTATTTTAATTGAGTCAGAAGTATTGCATGCAATAACTGAAAATTATCCTTCAGACAGAAGACATTAGTGATATGAATGGGCAGCATAATGTGCTGGAAAAGGTTTCAATTTGGTTTTTCAAGATGAAAATTATCGACAGTATGCACACATTGAAGGTCAACAAAACTCCAATCTAGAATCGCATTTGCTTTGTACTTGACTTCCATTCTCTTCGTGGCTGTCTTTTTCTCTTTCTGTTAAATGACATTCACCGTTCACAATAAATTTTTGGTTACCGAAGTTATTGCCTGCAGCTTTTGCATGTTAAGTATAACATCACAGGTATATTAATGTGTATATTTTAAATTCCTTGGGGACATGTTTAGTACATAAGGAAATACACGTTTTGTGCTGTCCAGTAAACAGTACTATATTGCCTACATTAAGATGGCTTTCATGATACGATAATACGAATCTAAGAGTGAAATTTGGACTCTTTGTCATTATTGAATACTCAATGGCTGGCTGACAGCACATAAGATACTATGAAATTAATTATAAACAGTTATATTGTTCTTCAGTAAACAATGAAGGATAACAAAAGTATTGTGTTGCCTTATTACTTGATGTATGCATGTGGTGGGGGATTACATTATATCGCTCTGAAAACTAGAAATATATTTGTACACAGCTATGTTGTAGAAGAGTCAGAATTGTAAGAGTCATATTCGACAATTTTGTGTGTTAATACATTGTAATGAAGTATTGTGTATGATTTAATGAACTGAATTCTTTACCTGTATTTGTGTTAATCGTTATTTTATGATGAATGTATTGTTATATTTTAGCAAAATGTGTCTGAAATGAAATATATTTCTTAAATATTTTTGGTAGTGTGGATAATATGCAATTGTTCCTTTATTATTATTATTATTATTATTATTATTATTATTATTATTATTATTATTATTATTATGAAGAGTCCTATTCCCATTTTTTTAGCAATGATTTCATTTGCATAGTTTTAATACCTTCCTTGCAACTGCTGTCTCAAACAAGAAACAAAATCTGAAGTGCTTTCACTGATTAAAAACAGAAACCCTGGGTTTTAGTAAAGTTATATAAAATGTGATAATGATCTGTCGAAAGCTGATAGTTCGCCTTCACTTTCATGATACACCTGTGTTTCACAATGTTACTGTACCATAATTAAGATGAAGATACTATGAGATTGATATGAATGTTACTGAATTGTTTCATGTTGAAGAATTTTATCTTTTTCATGTAATTAATTTAGAGATGATTAAGGTTTGTGATGATTTTTAACAAATTTTGCAAATGACAGGTTTCTGATTTATTCCTCTGCAGTATTTATTATCTTCTTGAAACTTAAAGTATAATTCATCTTACATTGTAGGTTGTGCACATATGCTGTGAGGTTAGTTTCTTCCCTTCCACTCTTTTGATACTGTTGATGCGATGCGCCCTCCCACTGACCACGACAGCCCCTTTTTGTTGAGAAGTGGCAGTCCACCACTTATGTGAGCAGACGCATGAGTACAGAAACAGTAACCCTGGCCTTTGTAGCAAACTCGTTCTAACATACACAAAAATATGGAGTTCCTGTGTGTATTCTTCACAGATGATACTACCCTGAATATGCAACAGCTCTTCAACTTTCTGGACCAATCAATACACATAATTTTCACCCATCTGTTTTCTCTCTGCAGTTAGATGTTCATTGTCATGTAAATCTTCTGTTTAATCCGAAATTCGAAGAGAGCGATTTAAGAGACCACACGCCAGGAACAAACTAACTCCAGCTAACAAGACGGAGAAACAGTAGTAAGATGTAAAGAAGACACATCAACAGCGTGAGTAGACCGACTATTAAGTTAAAAACACATAAGCCTCACATACACAATGTTTTTAATCTGTTGTTGTTATGGTCTTCAGTCCGGAGACTGGTTTGATGCAGCTCTCCACCCTACTCTGTCCTGAGCAAGCCTTTTCATCTCCTCATAAGAACGGCAACCCACATCCACTTGAATCTGCTTACTATACGTGTCTCTTGGTCTCCCTCTGCGATTTTTACCCCACACACTTCCCTCCAATGCTAAATTTACGATTCACCGATGTCTAAGAATGTGTCCTACCAAGCGGTCCCTTCTTTTAGCCAGGGTATGCCAAAAATTCATTTTCTCACCAATTCTGTTCAGTACTTCTTCATAGGTTATGCGATCTACCCACCTAATCTTCAGCATTCTTCTGTAACACCACATTTCAAAAGCCTCTATCCTCTTCCTGTCCGCACTGCTTATCGTCCATGTTTCACTCCCGTATAAGGCAACACTCCACACAAATGCCTTCAGAAAAGACTTCCTTACACTTAAATTAATATTCGATGTTAGCAAATTTCTCTTTTTCAGAAATGCTTTTCTACCCATTGCCATTCTGCACTTTATATCCTCTGTACTGCGACCATCACATGTTATTTTACTACCCAAGTAACAAAACTCATCTACCACCTTCATTGTTTCGTTACCTAATCTAATTACTTCAGCGTCGCCTGATTTTCTAAGACTGCATTCCATTATTTTTGTTTTGCTCTTGTTAACGTTCATTTTATACGCTTTCTTCAACACACTGTCCATTCCATTCAACTGCTCTTCCAGGTCCTTTGCTGTCTCTGACAGAATTACAATGTCATCAGCAAAACGCAATGTTTTTATTTCTTCCCCCTGTACTTTAATCCCTATTCCAAATTTTTCCTTGCTTTCCTTCACCGCCTGCTCGATGTACAAATTGAATAACATCGGAGAAAGGCTACAACCCTGTCTTACTCCCTTCCCAACTGATGCTTCCCTTTCATGCCCTTCGAGTCTAATAACTGCAGTCTGGCTTTTGTACAAGTTGTAAATAACTCTCCTTTCCCTGTATTTTATCCCTGCTGACTTCAGAATTTGAAAGAGTGTATTCCAGTCAACATTGTCAAACGCTTTCTCCAAATCTAAAAAAACTAAAAATGTAGGTTTGTCTTTCCTTAATCTATCTTCTAGGATAAGACGTAAAGTGAGTATTGCCTCCCGGGTTCCTATGTTCCTCCTGAATCCAAACTGATCTTCCCCGAGGTCAGCTTCTACCAGCTTTTCCATTCTCCTGTAGATAATTCGTGTTAAAATTTTGCAACCATGACTTATCAAACTGATGGTTCTGTAATTTTCACACCTGTCTGCGCCTGATTTCTTTGGAATGGGGATTATTACATTTTTCTTAAAATCTGAGGGTATTTCGCCTGTCTCATAGATCCTAAACACCAGTTCAAATAGTCTTGTCATGGCTGGTTCTCCCAGAGACTTTAGTAGCTCTGAGGGTATGTCATCTACTCCTGGGGCCTTGTTCCGACCTAGGTCTTTCAACGCTCTGTCAAATTCATCTCTCAGTATAGCATCTCCTATTTCATCTTGATCTACTTCCTCTTCCCTTCCTACAACATCGTCTCTAACTTCATTTCCTTTGTAGAGCTGTTCTATGTATTCTTTCCACCTTTCAGCTTTCCCTTCTTTGCTGAGAACTGGTTTCCCATCTGAGTTCTTGATATTTGTAGAGTTGCTTTTTTTGTCCCCAAATGTCTCTTTTATTTTCCTGTAGGCGGTATCTACTTTTCCCCTTCTTATACATTCTTCTAAAGATTTGCATTTGGCCTCTAGCCACTCCTGCTTAGCCATTTTGCACTTCCTGTCAATCTCATTTTTTAGTCGTCTGTACTCCATTTTGCCTGTTTCATTTACTGCATTTTTATATTTTCTCCTTTCATCAATTAAATTTAGTATTTACTGTGATATCCAAGGATTTTTTATAGGTCTTGCCTTTCTACCTATATTGTCCTCTGCTGCCTTCACTATTTCATCTCTTAATGCTACCCATTCCTCTTCTACTGTTTTATTTCTCCCTATTTCTGTCAATTGTTGCCTAAATCTCCCTCTGAAATTCTCCAGAACTTCACTTTCCTTCAATTTATCTAAGTCCCATCTCCTTATTTTCCTACCTTTCCGCAGTTTTTTCAGTTTCAGCCTACAGTTCATGACTAACAAGTTATGGTCAGAGTCTATATCTGCCCCTGGTACGTCCTGCAGTTTATAACCTGGTTCCGGTACCTATGTCTTACCATTATAAAATCTATCTGGTATCTCCCGGTGTCTCCTGGTCTCTACCATGTATACAACCTTCTTTTGTGATTCTTAAACCACGTGTTTGTTACGATTAAATCATGTTCCGTGCAAAATTCTACCAGGCGACTTCCTCTTTCATTCCTCCTGCCCAGTCCATATTCACCTACTATTTTTCCTTCTCTTCCTTTTCCTACTACCGAATTCCAGTCTCCCATCACAATTAAGTTTTCCTCTCCTCCTTTCCAGTCCATATTCACCTACTATTTTTCCTTCTCTTCCTTTTCCTACTACCGAATTCCAGTCTCCCATCACAATTAAGTTTTCCTCTCCTCCTTTCCAGTCCATATTCACCTACTATTTTTCCTTCTCTTCCTTTTCCTACTACCGAATTCCAGTCTCCCATCACAATTAAGTTTTCCTCTCCTCCTTTCCAGTCCATATTCACCTACTATTTTTCCTTCTCTTCCTTTTCCTACTACCGAATTCCAGTCTCCCATCACAATTAAGTTTTCCTCTCCTCCTTTCCAGTCCATATTCACCTACTATTTTTCCTTCTCTTCCTTTTCCTACTACCGAATTCCAGTCTCCCATCACAATTAAGTTTTCCTCTCCTCCTTTCCAGTCCATATTCACCTACTATTTTTCCTTCTCTTCCTTTTCCTACTACCGAATTCCAGTCTCCCATCACAATTAAGTTTTCCTCTCCTCCTTTCCAGTCCATATTCACCTACTATTTTTCCTTCTCTTCCTTTTCCTACTACCGAATTCCAGTCTCCCATCACAATTAAGTTTTCCTCTCCTCCTTTCCAGTCCATATTCACCTACTATTTTTCCTTCTCTTCCTTTTCCTACTACCGAATTCCAGTCTCCCATCACAATTAAGTTTTCCTCTCCTCCTTTCCAGTCCATATTCACCTACTATTTTTCCTTCTCTTCCTTTTCCTACTACCGAATTCCAGTCTCCCATCACAATTAAGTTTTCCTCTCCTCCTTTCCAGTCCATATTCACCTACTATTTTTCCTTCTCTTCCTTTTCCTACTACCGAATTCCAGTCTCCCATCACAATTAAGTTTTCCTCTCCCTTAACTGTCTGAATAATTTCCTTTAGGTCCTCTTATATTTCTTCGATCTCCTCATCATCGGCAGAGCTAGTTGGCATCTAAAGCTGTACTACTGTCGTCGGTGTTGGCTTCGTATCTATCTTTACAATGATAATGCGATCACTGTGCTGCTCAAAGTAGTTTACCCGCATTCCTATTTTCTTATTCATTATCAGTCCTACTCCTGTGATTCCCCCAGCTGATTTTGTACTTATAATCCTGTACTCAGCTGACCAGAAATCCTGTTCATCCTGCCACCGAACTTCACTAATCCCCACTATATCTAACTTCAACCTGTCCATTTCCCTTTTTAAATTTTCTAATTTTCCTACTGGATTAAGAGATCTAACATTCCTCGCTCCGATCCGTAGAATGCCAGTATTGTCTTTCCTGATGACAACATCCTCCTGAGTAGTCCCCGCCCGGAGATCCGAATGGGGGACTATTTTACCTCCGGAATATTTTACCCGAGAGGATGCCATCATCATATGTTCATACAGTAGAGCTGCATGTCCTCGGGAAAAGTAACGGCTGTAGTTTCCCCTTGCTTTCAGCCGTTCGCAGTAGCTGTGTGGCAAAGCCACATTTGCTGATGTTACAAGGGCACCTCAGTCAATCATCCAGACTGTTGCCCCTGTAACTACTGAAAAGGCTGCTGCCCCTCTTCAGGAACCACACGTTTGTCTGGCCTCTCCACAGATACCCCTCCGCTGTGGTTGCACCTACGGTACGGCTATCTGCATCGTTGAGGCACGCAAGCCACCCCACCTCGGCAATGTCTGTGGTTCATAGGGGTGGTTTTTAATCTATTTATCGAAAATAAACTGCACAAGCCTTTGTATCCTTTACAGACCACAGAAGATGCTTATAAAATAAAAAGCGAAACGCGTCTGGTGTAAAATAAATCTCTTAATGGCAGTCAGCATAAGACAGATTACCTCTTATAATCAAATTTAAGAGATATTTAAGACTAGAGAATTTCCGGTTATTTATGTGCAAAACGGTAAACATTTCGATGTTGAGCGTTAATTGCCGCCGGCCGCGGTGGCCGAGGGTACTAAGACGCTCCAGTCACGGTCTGCACGGCCTCTACGGTCGGGGGTTCGAATCCCCCCTCGGGCATGGATATTTGTGCCGTCCTAGTTCGTAAGTAGTTTGTAAGTTTAGGGACTGATGACCCCGTAGTTAAGTCCCATAGACTATACAAACAAACGTTAATTGCCAATTCCTGAACTAAAGCAATAAACCAACGCATGTCTTCGCCTATTGCGCTTCAGTTTTGTAGCATTGCGACGTCTTTGTATGTTACCAGCAATGTGTGGAAACCCGGCATTCTATATAACAAAAAGGTAATGTATAAATGCCTAAAATTGAATGTAAAAGTATGAAGTGATTGATGTTTCATACTTCGCCATTGCACTGTGTACTTTGCAAGATTGTGTGTCGGCAAAGTACATAGTTTGAGAGTTCCGATTCCCAAAATCGACAAAGAGCAGGGGGTGACTCCCGTAGATTGTTGGCAGTTGCTTTGAAGGTGACAGAAGATGGCTTTTACCGACTTGGAACTGCTGAAGGAATCTTGAAGCAAATTTGCGCAACATCAGAAGTCACCCTTGTATCCAAAGGACTTAATGAGAAATGAAGACTTTCCTGATGACGATATATCTCTGCGGTCTGCAGGTACTTTCTGAATCGACAGAAAGCGGCCATGGATTCGGCAGGTCTACGCGCAGCATGAAATACCGAAATATGAGGTGTATTTGTGTGAAAAAGAAAATGAAGTGCAGTTCAAAATGTCACTATAGCCTCCCTGCTGCAGCAAGTAGGCCATGCCAATTCTGCTTTGTCTTCTACAGGTAACAATATTATGTTTATATTCTCCTTTAAGTCGTGAAATGTTAGTACAAGATCAAATCAAAAAATGTAAAGTAGTTTTTTTTTAAGAATACAAGTGAATACTTAGGGCACAGCAGAGCTCAAAGAATAATTTTATCTTACATTATATATTTTTGGAAAATTATGAACTAACTTTTTGTTTTAGGCATGCTCTATAACTTCTATGTATAACTGCCCTATTAATGAAAGGTGATTTTAAACGACTGTGAAACATTTATGTTGTGCTGTTATTCGATTTACTCTCCCAATTGGACAAAAGTTCATTTCAATGAGGCTATTTGGATCGCGGTCAGGGCTATTTGAATAAGGTAAATTATGGGCATATAAAAGTGAAAGAACATGCCTAAAACAGTAATTACATGAAATGTTAGCTGAAGATATGCTAATTTCTGTGGAATACTTATTATCTCCAATAATACAATAATAATAACTGTAGTAATTTCACATTAATGGAAATTTGCACCATGAATAGGCCAGCATTAGCTCTCTTACTGGTACCGACACGTCTTTTTCCTACTCCATTGAGTTCCGAAGACTTCGTTTTTCCTATAATCTCATCAGTAAGTAATACTCCCTCTTTGCACTCGCTACAGCAATGTTTTCAAGTGATATGTGACGAGAGTGTGGTTCACCTCTGAAAATTTTCTTTCAGATCGTTCCTGTGGAGGAGGAAGGATATTCCGTGTGGAGTCTGTTGGCAAATTAACGATTGATCTGCCATTTTCTTTGGGTGTTTCCGCGTTTGCTCTTAGGGGTTCAAAAGGGGCAAAGCACCACTCATTAATCTTTTTCGGTTTAATGGATAGGTCTCTGTACAGGAAAATCCATTCACAGCTAAACAAATTGACGCAGCTGACTTCCATATTTCGCTGAATATCCCATTTAAATTAACTTTGACCATTTGAGTGTTGAGATTTCTTTGCTGCCATTTCGTTGCCGTGTCAAGATATTGTGTTTTGAGCGTCTTGCAAACACATTTGTCCAAGGGCTGTAGGATAAGGCTTTTACATCTGCATTTCAACTGCTGGAAATCCCTAGCGCCGGCCGCAGTGACCAAGCAGTCTGCCGCGCGTCAGTCACGTTCTGCACGGACACTACGGTCGGGGGTTCGAATCCCCCCCCCCCTCGGGCATGGATATTTGTGCCGTCCTTAGTATTTGCTAGTTTATAAGTAAGTAGTTTATAAGTAGTTAGGGACTGATGACCCCATAGTTAAGTTCTATAAGCTCTACGAAATCCCTAGCGCTACAGTGTCCGTTTCACAAGCCGTGAAATGACCTGTTGTACGCTACTTACGGTACCTTCTACATTGTAAGTAAATCTTGCGCAAATATCTTAAGTCAGAAAACGACATAGACGTGTTCACTGGACGGGCAAGACTTCTGACAGCAACAAATACTTAATCGCGTTTCCACTTTGCTGTTATCACGGCATAGTTTACATTTATTCATGTAGGCCCTCTATTCAAGTAGCCCCGCTTTACCCTGCTCAACAAGTACTTCAACCTCAGATCAGGTTTCATTGCTTTCCAGTATGAATGTCCTGTGCTTTATTTCGTAGTTCGTTCTTTCAGTTTCATAAGTATACTGATTTATAAAGGCTTCTCACCTTGTGCCCTTTTGACACTTGGCGTAAATGGTACTGGTCGTTCTATATAATGACTAGGGATTATATAGAATGACTAGGAGAAGATGTAACACGAATTAAGCTTCATAGGTACCTAAAACCATCAACAATCCAAACATTACCTAGGCATTCTATAGGATAATGGATTTTCACATAATGCCTGTGATATATACAACAGCATCCTCCGTAAACGGCTATATAGAGATTTTGAGGTTTTCCGCTAGGTATTTAATGTTTATTGTAAACAGTTATGACACTAGTACGTATAAACTTAAGTTTACACCTGAAAACACAATGAGATGATATAGCGAATTTTATTTAGGAGATAAGACGATATGCATAGACCACATGACTTAAAATACAGCCCGATGTCGAGGAAGATGATGAAGTGAGTACTGCTGGACTGGCTATAGTCACTGCTGAACGCCTCTGCATTGAATCAGCGAGGCTCTGTGTCTATTGTTTGGTTAACAGTCCATGCCGCTTTGACAAATTGCTGAAGTTGACCTGGCGTAACAACGGCTGGTATATCTGTGACAGCCAGTTCGAAATCATCTCGCTAGACGTATTCCACGTGCAAGAGCAGATTAAAATTCGTTTCACGTTTTCCTGAGAGTAAGTCTCCAGTCTTTCAAAACTAAAAATGCGAGTGTAGATCAATTGTGGATAACTTTCTAAGACATAATATCAGAAGCAATCGAGAGATTTATACCAAATAAATTAATGAAATAGGGGGCTGAGCCCCGTGGAACACAAAACAGGGCATATCACTGTTCCAGAAGCAAAGAAAAACGCATGCAAAAGTTAAAGAAACACAGAATAAAAAAAAAAAAAAGTTCAAATGTTTGTTAAGCTTATGGGACTTAACTACGGGGTCATCAGTCCCTAAACTTGCAAACTACTTATGAACTAGCTAATGCTACGGACGGCACAAATATCCATGCCCGAGGGGGGATTCGAACCCCCGACCGTAGTGGCCGTGCAGACCGTGACTGGAGCGCCTCAGTCCCCTCGGCCACCGCGGCCGTCAAACACAGAATCTCCAAGACTGGCAATCTTATACAGAAACTCGCAATCTAGCGCGGACTTCAATGCGAAAAGCTTATAATAGTTTCCACAACGGAATTCTGTCTCGTAATCTGGCAGGAAATCGAAAGAAATTCTGTTCGTATGTGAAGTACACTAGCGGCAAAACACAAACAGTACATTCACTACGCGATAGCAATGGTATTACTACCGATGACAGTACTGCTAAAGCACAATTGCTAAACACAGCTTTCCGAAATTCTTTCACCAAAACAGACGAAGTAAACACGCCAGAATTCGAACCAAGAACAGCTGCCAAAATGCGAAATTTAGAAGTAGTTTTTCCTGGAGTACTAAAACAACTTAAATCACTAAACAAAAACAAACCTTCCGGGCCAGATTGTATACCAACTCTCAGAGTATGCTGATGAAATAGCTCCATACTTAGCTATAATTTACAACCGATCACTCAGCGAACGATCCGTAACCAAAGACTGGAAAGTTGCCCAAGTCACTCCAATATTCAAGAAAGGCAATCTGAGTGATCCCCAAAATTACAGGCCTATCTCATTGACGTCGATTTGCCGTAGGATTTTGCAACATATACTTTGTTCGAATATTATGAACTACCTCTAAGAGAACGACCTATTAACCAATAGTCAACACGCATTCAAAAAGTACCGCTCTTGAGAAACACAGCTTGCCCTTTATTTACATGAAGTGAGAAGTGCCATAGACAAGGGATCCCAAATAGATTCCATGTTTCTGGATCGAGTAAAACAGAAGTGATGTCTGGCGTTACCCAGGGAAGCGTTATAGGTCCCCATTCTTCCTTTATAAACGATTTAAGAGTCAATCTGAATGGCTCTCTCAGATTGTTTGCGGATGATGCTGATGCGTTTATTGGTTAGTGAAGTCAACAGAGGATCAAAAGCAACTGCAAAGCGATTTAGCCAAATTTCTATATGGTGAGAAAATTGGGAATTAACACCAAATAATGAAAAGTGTGAAGTAATACACATGACCACTAAAAGAAATCCGCTGACGATAAACCAGTCAAACCTGCAGGTAAATTCTACCAAATACCTAGGAGTTACAATTACTAACAACTTAGACTGGAGAGAACTCATACAAAATATTGTGGGGAAGGGGAACGAAAGGTTACATTTCATTGGCAGAACTCTTCAAAGATGCAACAGTTCCACCGAAGAGACTGTGTACATTACGCTTGTGCTTCCTCTCCTGGAGTAAAGTTGCTCAGTGTGGGAGTCTCACCAGGTGGGACTGACGGAGGACATTAAGACGTTTCAGAGAAGGGGAGCTCGTTTTGTTTTATCACGTTACAGGAAGGAAAACGTCACGAAAATATTGCACGACTAGCTGCAAGTTTAAAATGCGTTTTCTATAGAAGCGTACAAAACCGTTTATTTGCATCTAATAAAAGGGTACATTTATGTTAAAGCAATGTGATAACCAACGTTTTTGGCAGTTCCATTTGGAGTATGTACAAAAAGATTTTCGTCTTTGCCCACTCTGGAGCAGGCCACATAAAACTGTCCATGAGAGAAGCATGGTGTCTGCAAGTCGACAACAAACGCGTCTTACATGTATAGGGATTGCTATCGAAGTCTCTAAGTACTCTCCCAGATGCAGCGAACAAAATTTTATGTAGACAGTAACCTTCAATTTGTTTTCAAGGTCAAGAGTGCAAAATTTCATCAAGATCGGCGCAAAACCGTGGATTTTGGCGACATCCATAAGTACCCTCCACCATGCACTGAACTAAATTGTATGTAGACAGTGCCCTTCCTCTTTTTTTGAAGGTTAATTGTGCAAAATTTCATCAAGATCAGTGCGAAGATATAGATTTTCACGGACACATTGAAAACGGACTTTCACTTTTTCTCAAATTTTCCTGTTGGTTTTCCAAAAAAAAAATGCAACGAAACCTGTTTCAGAACCTTCCCCATGTAATTTTGAGTACGTGTACAAAATTTCACTTTATTTGGTTTTCAGGATCTTGGGTAGTGTGAGGACAGACAACAAATGCGTCTTATAAATATAGAGATTTGAGGTGGAAATCATTAAAAGAACGACGTTATTCGTTGCGGCGAGATCTATTTGCGAAATTTCAATCACCGACGTTTTCTTCTGAATGTGAAAATATTTTGCTAGCACCCACCTACATTGGGAGGCATGACCATCTCAATAAAATAAGAGAAATCAGATCGAAAACGGAACGATTTAGGTGTAGTTCCTTCCCGCGCGCTATTAGAGAATGGAAAGTGATTAATGAACCCTCTACCAGGCACTTAAATGTGATTTGCAGAGTATCTGTGAAGATGTAGATGTAGAAGAGATTCTAAGGACAGGTTGCCCAAGGCAAAGCAATGAAATGCGATGGGTGACGAAGTCTTCTTGAAGTTTGCTTGCCACGCGGAGTTGTGGGTTATTCTGTTCCAATGTGGCCATCGGCAAAATTCGA
Source organism: Locusta migratoria (assembly GCA_026315105.1). NCBI lineage: Eukaryota > Metazoa > Arthropoda > Insecta > Orthoptera > Acrididae > Locusta > Locusta migratoria. The sequence continues at coordinate 150,621,169 of CM048750.1, read as the reverse complement.
AGATATGAGGCTACAAAAGATGTTACGCCGGCTGTTTACTTTACTGGCAATGCGTACAGGCGCGGTCAGACTGCAGGACCAGTTTGGCGACACATAAGGCAGCAGTTTAACAAGCTTACCACGGTGACCCCAAACTTTAATACGACCACCATGATGGTGCGGCGGAATCAGAATTCATCAATAAGATAAATATCTTTCCATGATAAAGAAAATTTATTTTCTTTTGCTAATATTTCGGCTGTATATCGTTCAGCCATCATCGGAGCGAATTTAAGATTACAGTCGGATTAAACTTAATTGCTGGTTGACAATTCACACGCTGGAGCTGCTGTCAAATCAGAGTGCTCAACGTCACTCTAGAACCGTTCGTCGTTGCCAAATTGCCACAGCAACGGGCCAGTTCAATTTCATTTTCTTACCTGGTTCTCTGCCTTGGTTCGTTTTGTTACGATTCATAGGTTTGCTCTTTTTATTTAGCATTCAATTACTTAATGATTGCCGTACAAAATAAAAGAAGTTATGGTCAACGGTCCTAACGAAATAAGTACACGAAGCACACTCAACTGGGTCCTTTCGTACAAGCTGTGATTTAAATTTTATACCCCAAATATCAGCATACTTTGGATGAGATTCTTATGATGCACATGAAAAGAGATTTCTGAAGGCACAATCCGGCTTTATCACTGGCTATGAGTTATCGCTTGGACGTGATTGCGTAGTGCAGTGGTAAACAATTTCACGTAAGATAGCGGCTCGAATCCCGTCGTGGTTATTATTTTAATTCCTAAATTAAAATTACCTTGAATGTTATTTAATTATTTTAATTGAATTTTTTTAAGTTCTAATACCTTGTTAGGTCTGTTTCATAATAGAACGAACGTTTTCATGCGCTCTTATTTTTCATCTTATGATCTGCTGGTGTCGTTAATAACCTGTAATTAAGTGCCAATTAGGACTGCTAATTGATTCGTCACACTACAGCTCGTGTAACAAACCAGTGTGAGGATATTTTCAGATAATGATAGCGAGAAATTACCTTTTACATTTAGCGCTGTATCTAAAAGGTTTCTGACTTTTCCCATAGAGGTAAGTTTTAATCGCCGTGAACGGAGGAATAATGATTTTATTACACTACTGGCCATTAAAATTGCTACACCAAGAAGAAATGCAGACGATAAACGGGTATTCATTGGACAAATATATTATACTAGAACTGATATGTGATTACATTTTCACGCAATTTGGGTGCATAGATCCTGAGAAATCAGTACCCAGAACAACCACCTCTGGCCGTAATAACGACCTTGATACGCCTGGGCATTGAGTCAAACAGAGCATGGATGGCGTGTACAGGTACAGATGCCTACGCAGCTTCAGAACGATACCACAGTTCATCAAGAGTAGTGACTGGCGTATTGTGACGAGCCAGTTTTCAATTGGTGAGAGATCTGGAGAATGTGCTGGCCAGGGCAGCAGTCGAACATTTTCCATATCCAGAAAGGCCAGTACAGGACCTGAAACATGCAGTCGTGCATTATCCTGATGAAATGTAGAGTTTCGCAGGGATTGAATGAAGGATAGAGCCACGGGTCGTAACACATGTGAAATGTAACGGCCACTGTTCACAGTGCCGTCGATGCGAACAAGAGGTGACCGAGACGTGTAACCAATGGCACCCCATATCATCACGCCAGGTGATACGCCAGTATGGCGATGACGAATACACACTTCCAATGTGCGTTCACCGCGATGTCGCCAAACACGGATGCGACCATCATGATGCTGTAAACAGAACCTGGATTCATTCGAAAAAATATGACGTTTCGCCATTGGTGCACCCAGATTCGTCGTTGCGTACACCATCGAAGGCGCTCCTGTCTGTGATGCAGCGTCAGGGGTAAGCGCTGCCATGGTCTCCGAGCTGATAGTCCATGATGCTGTGAATGTCGTCGAACTGTTGGTGCAAATGGTTGTTGTCTTGCAGTCGTCCCCATCTGTTGACTCAGGGATCGAGACGTGGCTGTACGATCCGTTACAGCCATGCGGGTAAGCTGCCTGTCATCTCGACTGCTAGTGATAGGAGGCCGTTGGGATCCAGCACGGCGTTTGGTATTACCCTCCTCAACCCACCGATTCTACATTCTGCTGTCATTTGATCGCAACCAACGCGAGCACCATTGTCGCGATACGATAAACCGCAATCGCGATAGGCTACAATCCGACCCTTATAAAAGTCGGAAACGTGATGATACGCATTTCTCGTCCTTACACGAGGCATCACAACAACGTTTCACCAGGCAACGCCGGTCAACTGCTGTTTGTGTATGAGAAATCGGTTGGAAACTTTCCTCGTGTCAGCACGTTGTAGGTGTCGCCACCGGCGCCAATGTTGTGTGAATGCTCTGAAAAGGTAATCATTTGCATCACAGCATCTTCTTCCTGTCGGTTAAATTTCGCGTCTGTAGCACGTCATCTTCGTGGTGTAGCAATTTTACTGGCCAGGAGTATATATAATCATAGTCTGTAGTTTGACGGCAGAGAAGTATGAAACTGTAATGCCATCAATGGACATATATGTACTCATACCCTTAGTTGAGAAGATAGCAGTGTTATTGTCTTTGATCGTGTATGATTGTGTCTGATTCCAATTTTTCTGAAGAAAAAAAACTTCGTCCTGATGAATCAAATTACTCGCCATCCGAATTTCAGTGACTTTTCCAAAATCCGAATCCCAGGAGGATGATACAGACGATTGTTCTTGCGTCACTATTCTGGAGACACCATGGTGATAAGACTGTTTAACTGTTTCCGTATGGATCGCCGTAATTGTCCTGCACCCTGTTTGGTGTGGTGCAGGGTACCACATCCGAGCTCCATTAGTAGACCACTACAGTAATCAACCAGTGTTAACTCTCTGAAGTGTTGGGGCCTCTTGTCCAGTGATACCAATCGGAGCTTGTCAGTGGCTACATTGGAACACGATAATTCGTGACCAGACGTAGCAAGCAATGTTCAGGACCTCAAGTCGCCCACTGATTTGAATTGCTGCCGTGGGCTCCCTGTTCTTCTTATCTCCAGAGTATCGAAACGTCTGGTCGATGATTTCGGAATGAATGGGTCGGAATTCAACATCCGCTGATACTCCAGATAAACTTTTGCAAAATCTGAAAGCAGCTTGGACTGCTATACACCAATACACTGAGGGAGGTGGCTTAGTGCTTAGCACACTGGAGTCGCATACGGGAGGATGACGGATCAGACCTACGCCACCTAGATACTTGGCGTTGATCTGACCATCCTGATTTTAAGTTTTCTGTGATTTCCCTAAATAACTCCAGGGAAATGCTGGGCTGCTTTCTCGAATAAGGCGTAATTCTTATGCAGTTTACGTTGGTGTATCTCGTGTTTTCGGAGCTGGGCAAAGAACAGCGGGAGCTGAGACACGTACTCTGGAACCTGTGAACGCACTTGCCGGTGTCTTTAAAGCCAGCGCGCACTGGAGTCCGTCACTAGGCCAGGTATTTCGGCCACGGCTGCTGATGGGGTCGTGATGGTGGGCCACATCAGCCGGCAGGTTGGCAGCCGTGCCCCGCTTATCAGGGCCGCCGCGGGGCTAACGACCTGCCCGCCGCACTTCGCCTCGTCTCCTCTCCTCTCCCCCGCGCCGTTATTGAAGCCGTATATCAAACCCGGCCGCCACAGAGGACCATTCCGCTAATGCACGTCTCCCAGAAGAAGCGGCCTGTTCTTATTCCGCGATTTCACAAGTGAGCTAACTTTGCGTTTTTCCGAGGATTTACTTTTTCTTAAAAGCTGTAGCCACTTCTCACTCTATTCAGTAGCGCGGTGTTCACCTTTTTCGAATACGCGACCCCCTTTCAAGTAAAAGTATTCTCGCACCCATCACCCTCTTGTCACAAGCCTCTCCTCCAGAATAGGAACAAAACAATGTTATCTCAAAGCCAACGAATTTAACCCTTTAAAGCATAACTTTTTATTTGAAACTATAGAAATTCCATGATTAATACATTGTGCGTATACTGAGAAAAATATTTATGCACTACTTTGTCAGAGTTGAAGAGCAGGAAAGGGATGCAGTGGTTGGAAAGGGAGTAAGACAGGGTTGTAGCCTTTTTCCAATGTTATTCAATTTGTACATTGAGCAAGCTATAAAGGAAAGCAAGGAGAAATTTGGAGAAGGAATTAAAGTTCAGGGCGAGGAATTAAAAACATTGCGTTTTGCCGAAGACTTTATAATTCCGTAGGAGACAGCAAAGGACCGGGAAGAGCAGTTTAACGGAATGGACAGTGTGCTGAAAGGCGCATATAAGATGAACATTAACAAGAGTAAAATAAAAGTATTGGAGTGCAGTCTAAGAAAATCACGTGATGCTGAAGGAATAGATTAGGAAACGAACCAATAAAGGAGGTAGATGAGTGTTGTTACTTGGGCAGTAAAATAACGAATGATGGTCGTAGTACGGAGGATATAAAATGCAGAATGGCAAAAAGAAATGGCGTGTTAAAGTCAACGTCGACAAGTGTGAGGCAGTTCTGTTCACACGCAGACCGAAACACCTGCGCAAACACCAACACTGTAGACCAATTACTCTACATACACGCCCAATACGCTTCCGTGAGAAAGTCAAATACCTTGGTGTCTGGCTGGACCGGAAACTCATATGGGGGGACCACATACAACACATGACCAACAGAGCAAACGCGAGGCTCAAACAACTCTACCCGATGCTCAACAGGGAAAGCAAACTGAATAGCCGGGTGTCGAGGAACCTCTACATGACACATATTAGACCTCTGATGACGTACGGTGCTCCGTGCTGGGCATACGCGTCGCCAACACGGCTGCGCCGCCTGCAGCTCATACAGAACAAGGTACTACGCATCATTAGCAACGCTCCACGATACACACGCACCGTGGACCTTCACAATGAATACCGCTTAGAGCGCCTCTCGGTGGTATTCAAGAAACTTGCCACACGACTATACAGAAACTCGAGACACTCGAACAACCCCTTCATCCTACGCTTGGGGAACTACGATCACAACCATAGGTGGAAACATAATCGCCCAAAAACACTTCTCCTCAGAGACTAACCACCTACGGCCGTAGGGAACACCAACTCACAAACACGATGAACATGGCAAACCCCTGCAAAACAGCAATCTGACTGGCAATGCCAGCTGAGCCCACAGCCGACCTACAGGCAAAGCAGGGAAACCATATTCATCGCACTAAACACAAACAAACCTAAACAGTCCCGCACACTTAGCCAGTTCTATGACCGAACTGCCTAACTACCTTGACAGACTTGGCTATGTTACAGGTATTCTGCCACAGCCGACCCAGGAGGCATCATTGGAGCTCAGCTGCAGCAAAACGGACTGATTCTTTATGACGAACCTAGCAAAGTTAATGGTACTGAGAAAATACCCATCACTAACATTACCAACCCTTGCATGATCTGTCGCAGATAGCATACCGCTACTGCCCTTCATACCTACCCCACTGTCGCAGAGGTTTTTTTCCCTTGGCTCTTGCCTTGGCACTTTTTTTCCTCTGCCCTTACATACCTTTACCCTTCGTATACCTTTCGACCAATTCTATCTCCAGATGCACCGTATTAATGGGTGATCGCGCCCACACGTACGGATAACATCGCGGTTCCCACATCCCGTGATCCACCTTAGCAAACTAACTTAATTACGGAGGTGACAGTAGAACTTTTGTGATGGTCACCACGTTGGTGTGGGCGTGGAGGGGCCCCATCCTTGCTGGGTAGAAAAGCGTTCTTGAAGAAGAGAAATTTGTTATCATCGAATATTGATTTAAGCCTAAGGAAGTCCTTTCTGAAGGCATTTGTGTGGAGTGTTGCCTTGTATGGAAGTGAAACATGGACGATAAACATTGCGGACAGGAAGAGGATTGAGGCTTTTGAAATGTGGTGCTACAGAAGAATGCTGAAGATTAGGTGGGTAGATAACATAACTAATGAGGAGGTACTGAACAAAATTGGGGAGAAAAGAAATTTCTGGAATACCTTGACTAAAAGAAAGGATAGATTGGTAGGACACATTCTTAGACATCAAGGAATTGTGAATTTAGAATTTGAGGGAAGTGTGTGGGGTACAAACCGCAGAGTAAGACCAAGAGATGGATACAGTAAACAGATTTAGACAGATGTAGGTTGCCGTTCTTATGTGGAGACGGAGAGGTTTGCTCAGGATAGGGTATTGTGGAGAGCTGCATCAAACCAGTCTCCGGACTGAAGACCACAACAACAACAAAAAGTTCGTAGTTGGTCAGCTATATAGTGCTTCCATGATGTACCCGATGTAGTAAATATCACTATTATGCCTCTCATCTTTCCAGAAAGTAGCTCATAATGCAACAGTAGTATCTGATTGACTACTTTTACATGGCAACTGAGGAATACTAATATAAACAAACGAACGTGTTAGGAGTAACTCGATGCAGCTCTGTCGAAATGATTCAGTAGCACTCTGTAACTTATAATTCATAGGACGAGGTATGAATATGTAACATTATGTATACAAGCAGCTACATATAGATTTGTGGTAAAATTTTGATGTTGCAATATTCCTCATTACATCCAATAACGCGTTTCGCGCTTTTAGAGCATCATCAGATTGGAAACAGACAAATGTTTTATTACAGTCCGTGTACCTGGCGGGCAGAGAATCTAATATGGCTAAGGTGAGTAAATTTTGAAGAATCAGAACTTACTTGGGCGGAGATGCAGCCACAGAGCTGTTTATAGCTGTGGTGGAAGTAGCTTGCAATTTGTGTTCTGTCATTGGGCCCCTGCGAAGAGGTAAACATACAAAGTACGTAATGGCTATTTGAAGTAGAATAACTAGGAATTAAAGGGATACCACAGTCTAATAAATATAGTCGCGACACTCACTGCTGTGAAAGCTGTTACCCTCGGACACTTGGAACGACACTAGCGCTCCAAGCGGTCGTAAAGCCGGCTGTCCCTTAACGCCGTATACGACACATTAATAATGCCCGCTTGTAATTACATTTCTGTGTGATTTGCTAAATATTGTATATATTCTTGCATTCCAAGCTTTATTTAAGTATCTTGACACATGACCAAGTGTAAAAGAAACGTAAACCGAGCAAAACAAACCGAGCAAAAACTCGTTGTGATCGGACACAAACTGCAATAGTGCAATATGTTACGAAATAATTCTTTAGACATTGCTTGCAGCTTACCTTGCTGTTAGTGATCGATAAACATAGTATTTTGTGCAGACAAGCGTATAATAGAACTTCTAAGGGACAGTTAAATATCAACAAATGTAAATTTACTAAAAACTAGTGAATAAACTGACGCTAACTGCAACATATTTATGACGAAATTCTTCAGACATTGCACCTTACTTTGCTGGTAAACACAGTATTTCGCACATGAGAAGCATGTAATTGGCCTTCACGGTGTAAAAAGGTGCGAAAACATGTTTTTTCCCTGCTTTTTAGTTATGAGAACACCCACTGACTATGAAACTTTCATCTAATATAATTTTGCTACGAGGTTATTTTAATTATATGTTGTTTTAAGATAATATTATGTCGATTATACGACAGTCTAAATGTCATATTATATGAATGATCCTAAGTCATTATCACAGTCTGTCATTATATGGTTCGTAGATGAGGGAGGAGTGGGAGGGGGCGGGGCGACAATCGTTTGCAAAATAAGTTGCCTCAGTGATTTCAGATAAATAGGTTTGTGTGTTAGACTGAGGTATCCATTAGATAACACAGAAAACATTTAACCTTTCAAACATCAATAACAGCACGTAACAATGACCATTTCTTTTCCATACATTTCTTATACATTTGCCTCAATAATGAATTACTTTCGAATGCCCAGACAAAAATGTTTCTAGCTGTGATATAGCAGCAACCGCAGTCGTAATACTTGTTTCAGGACACAGTTTAATTTCTTCCGCCTTTATATTATCACGTCTTTGCGGTATTTTCCTCTTCATTTCCAGTTTCTGTGGTTTGTTTGGAACATCGAACAATGTAGGCACAGCATTCCACACCAGCTTCTTCCGTTCATCAATCATGAACTGGTTTGCATCGAAGTGTAGCGAGCACAACTTCACATTATCACGTAAATACGCGGCAACGTTATCCAGAAGATCTTGTCTGCTATTTATAAGCAATTTCTTGATCCTAAAATGAAATAATCTTCAATATGTGTCTGTTGCTCACAAGATATTTGTAAATAAGCATTACCGAAATTTAATGTCACATACCTCTCAGGCTCTGTAGGAAACCTAGAGAATGATAAATGTGACATATTCTAGTTGTTGCTGACATTTATTGCACTATACACGCTTCCCTTAGTAAAAACCATTTCATACACCAAGACACACAACAAACACACGTCTCGTATACGATATAGAGCAACGTGCCTTTACGTCCGCAAGGAGATGAAAATCGATAGAATGCTTTTATTGTGATAAAACTCACTTAGCAGCAGAGGAATCGCTGTCGCGACAGGTCTACGTTTACAATTGGCAGTATAGTTAATTAACTGCGGAACATTAATGTGACCGTTGAATAAAAGCTGTATGGACAGAGTTACGACTGCGAGAATGAGCGGCTTGCCAAGTGGCAGCTTAAAATTATAGTGATATAGACATATTTGTGGCGTGCGGGAAATGAACCTTGTGAAATGATACGCAGTGTTAGTGAAACAATAATAAATGAATGAAAACAAAGTTATTAGAGGTCTGGGGGTGGGGCGGAAGGAAGATATGGTAAATTGTCAGAAGGGGGGGGGGCATTTTGGAAAAAGATGGTTAACATGATGTCGTAAAAAGTTTGATTTTTTGTAGTAAGCTGTTCGTCGAAACTTAGTGATTTCTAATTCTTCCAGAAGTGAGACTTTTTTTTTCTTTGGGGCCGATGTGAAGAATTTGCAATTTGTCTAGGGGGGATTGAGTGTGTTTGCTTCTCTTGAATTGCTCGGAAAGGCTGAATTATTTTTGGCAGCGCCTTTCTTAGTTAAAAGATGTTCTTGGAACCTAGTTTTGAAGGCTCGTCCAATTTGGCCCATGTATGATAAGGGGCTCTGCAAACATTGTATTTTATAGACTCCTGACTGGCTAAGAGAATTTTAACTACCCTTTTACTGTAAATATTAGTAAACAGTTCATATCGAAAGAGATGGATACTTGAAATCTATTTAGTGTAGTGGGCGAAAGTTTACTTTTGTTAGATCATGTTATACATGGTGGACCATTGAAGTGACCGGGCCAAATATCTCACGAAATAAGCATCAACGGGAAACTACAAAGAACAAAACTTTTGTAGCTTAAAGGGGGAAAACACATAGCGCTGTGGTTGGCCCGCTAGATAGCGTTGCCAGTCAGCGAATATCAACTGCATTTTTAAAAATAGGTATCCCCATTTTTATTACATAATTGTCTAGTATGTAAATAAATATGAATGTTTTATTTGGAACACTTTTTTCGCTTTGTGATAGATGGCGCTGTAATAGTCGCAAACGTATAGATACGTGGTATTGCGTAATATTTCGCCAGTGCGGACGGTATTTGCTTCGTGATACATTACTCGTGTTAAAATGAACCGTTTACCAATTGCAGAAAAGGTCGATATGGTATTTATGTATGGCTATTGTGATCAAAATACTCAACATGCCTGTGCTGTGTACGTTGATCGTTATCCAAGCGTCCGGACCTTTCGTCGGATAGTTACGTTATTAGACAGGAAGTGTTCAGCCGCAAGTGAAACGTCAACCACGACCAGCAACAAAAATGTTCAAATGTTTGTTAAGCTTATGGGACTTAACTATGGGGTCATCAGTCCCTAAACTTACAAACTACTTATGAACTACTTACGAACTAGGATGGCACAAATATCCATGCCCGAGGGGAGATTCGAACCCCCGACCGTAGTGGCCGTGCTGACCGTGACTGGAGCGCCTCAGTCCCCTCGGCCACCGCGGCCGGTGACCAGCAACAAATGATGATGCTGCAGTTGCGGTTAATCCGCACATCATTCGCAGACAAATTGCGAGAATCGGAAATATCAAAAACGCTGGGCACAAAATAAATTACTGGACGATAAGAGATTTTGTTCACATGTTCTGTTTAGTGACGAAGCGTCATTCACAAATAGAGGTAACGTAAACCGGCATAATATGCACTATTGGGTAAGGAAAATCCACGATGGCTGCGACAAGTGGAACATCAGTGAACTTGGCGGGTTAATGTATGGTGCGGCGTTACGGGAGGAAGGGTAATTGGCCCCTATTTTATCGATGGAAATCTAAATGGTGCTATGTATGCTGATTTCTTACGTAATGTTCTACCGATTTTACTGCAGTGTCTTCCACTGCATGACAGTATGGCGATGTACTTTCAACACGATGGATGTCAGGCACATGCGGCAAAAAATGCGTCAGCGCATTGTCAATGCATTTATTGAAGTCATGAGATAATTACAAGTAATCACGCAGTAACAGCATGCGTTATCATAATGTATGATAATTTCACAAAAGTATATGTATCACAATAGAACAACTGAATTGAAGTTCAAACGTACCTACGTTCTGTATTTTAATTTTAAAAAAACTTACCAGTTACCCACAGTTTGTCTAAAATAATTGTGAGCAGTATGTTTGTGACTATTACAGCGCCATCTATCACAAAGCGAAAACAGTGTGCCAAATAAAACAGTCATATTTATTTACGTACTAGATGAATATGTAAAGTTTTTTTTTTTTTTTTTTCCTTTTGTATGATGCTCATTTCGTGAGATATTTGGCCTGGTCACTATCAATGGACCAAGCGGTCTATGGTCTTACACCATAGATAATTAGCTTGGCGGCCTTCTCCTTTCTATATCATTGATTGATTGTCATATTTTTCAATTGTGAATAGGAAGAAAAAGCCAGTGCTTTGTCTCTGTCTGTGATTGTCTTACGATTGATATTGTTCTTTCGGACAATTAGGCTCTTCTTTTCGGCTACTCTTCATGCAATGTCAGTGTGAGTAATTATTTTTTAATTACTTAATGCATAAAAAAGATGATCCATTCATTAACAATAATTTAACTTATTTCATTATCTAACCCTCCGTAGTTTTTTCTAGTAGGTTTTATGGATTGCAGTACGACGGCATTATTGATCAGTCATAAATGTGGTAAAACGTTATTCATAAATGCATCATTATTAGTCGATTTATTCTTTTGTTGCAAACGAACCTGCAGTTAACTTTTCTTTTTCAAAATTTTACGGCATTTTCATGCATATTAAAGTCACAAATGCAAATTGGACTTTACAATTACGTACATTGTTGTAATGCGAAGATGCCGCATTATAACGCTTCCTGTCGCCCGAATTAAACAGCAATAATTAAATATTTCACTTAAAAGCAGAGGTTGAATAATCATTTCAGATACTTTTTTCTCAATATTTATCTTTCATTTTTTTTCCAAACATCGACCAGGCTGGAACCATTATAAATGGCGCTCTTGGACAGGACATGCAACAACCCGCGTTTTGTAGAGGCACTGTAGGGACAATAATTAAGTATTTAAATTGATAATTATTTTATATTATGTGAAATGTATGACAATAATTCATTGCTGGTATACTGTAACATACCAACCTTCCGAACGAGATCGTTAGTTAAGAAGTACCTATTAAAAAAAAAAAAAGGCAAAAGTGAAGTGATGTGGAATATGTAATAATTTGATGCCATGGAAACATTTCCTAATAATACTGAAGTTGAGTCCAGACTGGAAATCGTAATATCACAGGATATAGGTAAGACCAGACCAATTAAATTACGCCTTCTAGACCTTCTTAAAACTTCTTCAGACTATTATTAACATCAGCATTGCTCTCAGTGTCATAATTAATTGTTTAAGATTAAGAAAAATTATTATTTTTTTAAATTGTACGTAAAATTTTAGTTAGTGATCAGTGTTAGAAACATGGCTGCCGTGCGTAATGTTAGTGAAGCGTTCCTCGACTGTCTTTCGTAACATTTCAAACGATACTTTGGTGGAAAGCATTCCTCCAATGTGGATGATCGTGAATTATCTGCAGCTGGTGTATCTGAAACTGACACTATAAGTATTCGTTCGAATACACAGTCAGATTGGTTTGGTCGTATAGAATCATTAATATTGTCAACGGCACAATAAGAGAAACACATGTCACTAGAATTTGACAAAAAGGTAGCTAGTTTGACTGACAACATTACTGAACAGAAACACATGTCACTAGAAGAAACATGTCACTCGAACTTGACAAAAAGGTAGCTAATTAGAACGTAACTCTTAGTAATATGTCGAGGGCTATAGATGAAAGATTTGTAGTTACTGAAGGCCAACAATTTGAATTATCACAAAAGGTTGTTACTAAGGATGCATCTGAAGAGCTTTTTTCAAAATTAGAGACGATTCAAAACAATTTGTCATCTCAAATTGCAGAAGAAGTGTCCAGACAATTAGATACTCGTGTAGAACAAATGCAACGAACCCTTAGTGCACAGTTCAACACAGTTGAGGAACAGGTTCCTCTGACGTTATGCAAGCGGTAGATTACAGAATTGAGGTTGTGTCTAGTGAGGTGAATGCATTAAAAGACACTATGAAAACTTTGCCTACTACTGTAGAAAATCTTAATCGTGATCTTCCTAACTTGCGTATTGATCAAGATGCCTTAAAAACATCTGTTGCTAATATTGAACTACAAGTAGGTAATATTGTGAATGAAACACAGGCTAAGGCTCAAGAATTTTTGCAAAATAATGAAGCTCAGATCCGAGAGAGACTGAACGCCGAACTTAATAACATTGTAGAGTCAGTAGCTTCTAAAGTAAATGAACAACACGACAACACTGTTAAATCATTAAAGGAAGAGATAAATGTTAAGTCCTTTATACAAGGTGAGGTGCCAAATTGGCAGAGGGCAGTAAACAAATGTTTGATTTGCATCATCAATTGAACGGTGTTAGAAGTAATACACACACAACACCAGTTACTAATCTTAATCATGTTCAGGAGAATATAACATCACAACATAGTCAGCCATATTTAGGCCAATCTTCAAACAATATGCCTAACAGGACCATTATAGATTTAGCTAGACATTTGAGCCAATCACCATCAAGGGAATATAATGTATCTTCTGTTGTGTTAGAAGAGAAGTTGCTGAAAAGCCACCAATTTCAAATTTTTATGCCTGTAAGCAAGAAAGTTCTCCCATGATTTTTATAAAACAATTTAAATGGGTTTTACCTAGATCATGGAGTGAATGGAAAAAAATCAGTAGGGTTACCATACGTCCTCTTTTTCCCGGACTCGTCCTCTTTTTGAGGCAAGAAAATGTGTCCGGCCGGAATTTATAAAATTTAACGAAATGTCCTCTTTTTTAGGTTCCGAGAAAGAAAACTTATTTTTGGGTCATTGACGACAACGGCTTCGTTCGCACTGCAGTTCCAAACTGTTCGCAACTATCCCGCGCATATACAGAGCGAAATTGGCATTCACAATTTCGCTCTCCGCATGGGTCTGACAGTTGCAAACGATTCGGAACATTTCTACGAAGGAACCCGGTTGGCTATCCTGTATTCAACAAGTGTATTCTGTCTTCTGCGTTATGTTCTTTAGTGTTGCTTTGGATATACTTTGTGGTTTAGGTTAAAGCTGTGTTCGACACCCTAGGTACCTTTTGCTTCAAAAACATAACCTAATCATAATGCCAACACAGAACGTGCGTGTTTATTTATTATTTTTTTATTTATTTTTTTTTTATTTTTTTTTTTAAGTGAAAAAAAGACAAGAATGAGGCAATTGACTGTAGTGATGATGAATAAACTATCAAGGTTCATAATATTTTTTTCTACAATAACCACACGAGGATACTGTTTTAGTTTGAAGTAGTTTAAAGTGGTTAATTAATAAAGTTGTAAATTACATTATGTTAACAATAAAGTGTCCTCTTTTTATATGAAGTGCCCTCTTTTTTGATGATGAACATGTGGTAACCCTAAAAATCAGGTATGTTGGAGGTTATATGCAGGGGGAAGCAGCTCTCTGGGTCGAAGAAGTGATAGATTTTTGTGATAGCCTTGAAGAATTTGAAAGAGCATTCCTGGTAAATATTGATCCCCTGGAATTCAAGAAAGGTTACGTAAGGATGTATATGACCCACAGCCATAAACGAGAAAACAGGAAATCTTAGAAAATACTTCGAAAAATACTTAAGATAAACAAAATTCTTTGAAGAACCATTATCTCACCGTGAGGTACTGAGAGTGTTATAGATCAAGTTGCCAGTACATATTAGGAAACAAATTTATAATTTATCTGATCATAACTTTGAAGAGTTTTTGTCAAACATAGATTCACTTGATTTAATATGTGAAGATAGTCGCGCTGGTTTTGGAAACGGGGGCGGAGACGGCCAGCGACGGGTTGGTTTCGCGAATCAGCTGATGCCACCACAACAGGTTGGTAATAGTGGTGGAAATCAGTCAGTTGTTTCACGACCATCAATTATAGGTCCTGCGCGACAGCAACAGCAAACAGCTGGCTTCGCCGCTGCGGGCGGTAGCAGTCAGCCGGGCAGTTTTCAAAATGGAACGACGTATTTTAGAAGACGAAATGATAACCGCTTTCATCCCGCTTATTAAAATCATGCTAATCGTAACGCATAGAGAAGTAATGGCTCGTCAAATCCACAAAACAATACTAGAGATACAAATTGGCGTAATGATGTAGGTTGGTCTTCATCAGAAAATTCTGATCGTGACATCCCTGTTGCACAAATAACTAGAGAATGTCAAACCAGTAGAGATTGTGGGCAAGATAGCTCAGGGGTAATAATCGCTGAAGTGACCGAAGCGAGTCACCAATCAACGAGTAATCAAACAAATTAAAACTGCTCTCGTCTTGCCTTCTTGCTCTTGTAGCGGGAGCACCCTCCACATACAAATAATGTTGCGGTACAATAATGGAGTCTATTTAAGGGGTGAGCTTCTGCAAGAAAATGTACAAAAAACAAGAAATGGCAGGCTTTGTACACTGGTCCTTGTCGCATCACACAAATTCCACACGATGGAAGTTATTTACTAGCCATTACTGCTACAGGTAAGATAAAGGGATTGTCGCATTGTACCCCAATAAAGATGTAAAAAAGTTTTATTCGTAACTTCGAAATTGTTAGTGGTAAAATGCCTCATAACGCAAAACAAGTCGTAAGTGCAACTTTCGTTTGCGTTGCCAACTGCAGTGATGTAAGTTTATAATGCGCGAGGCTGTTGATAAAATTTTAGGTGCTTGTAGTACTAAATTAGTACTACTAATTGTATCCAGCGTGGTGCTGAACATGCAGTATCGCTGATGGAATTCCTGTTCGCTAGCGCTACCAACTGTATCGGCTGTGGCGCTACGATTGCGAGGCCGATAATGGAACTTTATTCGCTCGCGTTGCCAACTGTCTCTCAGCGCAAAGCAGAGCGCGCGCGAGGGGGATAGTCGAATTTTACTCAAACGTATTTCTAACTGACTGGCATACGGCTAAGAGACCGGAGCCGCTAGCGAAGTTTAGCTTACGGATATTATTATGGACAAGCTAATATACTGCGTTAGAGACCTTTTATCGATAACAACATATGATAATAGCTATTTAAAAACTACAACTTCTTAATACTAAATCATGGCAGCAGTCCTAATATACAAAGGTATGAAGTACCGTAACATACTAACAAGATACCTACAACTATATTAACAGTAACCAACTGATTAACACCAACAAATAATGGCATGTGAAATTATAACCATATCAATATTTTACACAGAGGTATGCAGAAGATGTACAAATTTTATATTGGATAAATATTAATTTTATTCTTCTTCTGTGTGAGAGAGTGTGTATTAAACTGTCAATATGTGTGAATATTGGGATTAATATATGAATGAAGGAATTAATATAATGTATGAATCATTTATGGTCTGAGTTTGGGAATATATAGGGCATGCAGAGAAAAATGCACATCCAATATTCATTTGTTCCCCCACAGGGTATGTAGGGTATGGTGTATATATGTTTGAATGAATAGTCAGATGTGAGTGTGAGAAATAAGTAATCTTTTTTTTCTTTTGCCCAACAAATGTGAATGCTAATGCATATCCTCAAATATAAACGTATTACTGTTGGTATTTTTATACACAATTATTGAAAGGGAAAATAGTAGCCACATATTATTTTACTAATGAAGTTATCAAATGCTTGCTTAGAGTAGTTGAATTCACACAAATAGATTAAATTCTAATACTGTAGAAGGAAAAGTGTTGCTTTGATGAATTAAGGAGGAAGAAAATGACATTACTTGTCTTATAATTTTGTTTTTACTATTGAACCTGTTATGAAGTAACGAATTTTCTTTACATACGTTTATCAAGATCTGCAATAAGTGACCCGTTGCTAGGGCACCGTTCACATTAAGTGATAACATACTTCCAAGTACAAAACCTGCCAGTATTAAAAGAGGAATGTGGATGGCTATATTGCAAAGACAATTCTATACATCAACACAAATACAAATAAAATCGGGTATGGTTAAGAAAGTGATGCGCCATTGTACAAAAGCAGTTAGATATAAGCAAACATTACAAATTAGCCTAAGAACTTCCAGGTCTACTGTGGAGAGTGGTGTCGTCGCTGTAAGAAGAAGAAGATCCAGAAGAAATGCTTCAACGGACAGAGGCGAAAGAAAAAGTATTTTGTATTTATTTTTATCACAGTAAAAAATACATTATCGTATTTTGAAATGGCTTAAAGAGAATTCATTGATATGATATATGACAAACTTATGAACATAAATGATTTGACAAGCATGGTCTTACATTTACCTATGCAGGATATAAAATAATACAAAATAACACTTCACAGAAAAGTGATACGATAGAGATTTGAGGAAGCCGTGTAGGCGGAATATTGTGTGTTTTTTATTAGTATTTGTTTTTATTAGTGTGATAGAGATGGTAGTAGAAATAATTGTGATGCTGGAACCAGTGTTGCGATTGTATGACTAACATTCTCACACTATTTCATGGTCTCTTCCTAACGAATTCTTTCATTTCAAGCTAAGTTGTACTACCTAGTACAATTTAGTCTAGAGAGTACATTAGTCTGATCTTACACTATGTCTACAATTATTGTAGGTTTAATACCATTTGTGTGTGTTGCTATTTAAGTATTTTAATGTACATAGACTTTAGCCATGTGTGCCTATACCCATATTGACACATGTCGAGACTAAAAGTTTGTTTCACAGGAAAAGAGTAAACATCAAATAATCCTGTATAATAGTAAAAGCAAATTTAATTCATTTAATAACTTTACATTTTTGGTGATGATTCTTTAAAATATAAATGTAAAGAAAGAAAAAACGCGACTTCTTTATAAAATACAGTGGCACTGTAATGATGTGTGCAAGTACTGCGATAAGAATCATTTACAAATATCTTGCTTCAAGTTCATTGGACAAGGTACAATATAGCTGCAGCAATGAATCGAAATAATGCACGCTAATCAGTGCCATAATTAGATTGATGTGTGCAAGGGAACTGATGCCTCAGTCATGATAAACGAACTGTAAGGGCAAGAATTAAAACTGTCCTCACCTTGAAAGGGTGGAATCTTACCATACTCTTTCAATACAGTTCAATGTGTGAGAAAGGAAAGTGATACGAACAGACGGTGAATGTACGCTGTTCAATATATTTCATGATATGATAGACATTGTGCGAATGACAGATGAATGAACCTATGTTTTCAGGTGACAGTGAAAAGGACTCTCATGTGAATAAAGAAAACAAGAGCCTAATCATAGGATCCCGTAACAACAACTATCTACTCAGTTAACTGTCTCTAGATTCCTATTTTGTGTAATTAGTTGAATTTTCCTTTTATGATAAAAAGTAGAACCACATATATAATTAATATCTTTAAAATACAAATAGTTGTAAGTTTGATTTCTTAAAGAAACAGTTTTATTTTCGCGAATTACTTTATTTATTAGAGTTCTATGAATGGATATGTTGTGTTGATGTAAACTCTTTCTTGACCTAGGCACACGTTCATGTCAGAAGGGTCGAACAGACATTGACACTCACATAGTCATAATAATTGTCATTTTTACTGTGCTGCTCCAAATAAAGTACCTACATCTCTTACAGCAGAAACAGATAACTTCTTATTAATGCAAGACGTACAAACCCTGTCTATTATGTTTCTTTCATCCACAATCCAATGGACGAGCTTCCAGAAATGCAGGTGTGTTCCATGGACACTCTAACTGCTAATATTGGCCCACGTATTATATATGTGGCTAATCAAGGGAAGATATCAACCGACGTTGCACTCTCGTCTACTGTCACCTTGTCAAATAAGGAAAACTAAACACAAAATTTTGTATATGTATCTTCTCTTCCTGCTAATATATGTAACAATGTAACCAAGCAAATATCAAACTTTTGTATCTATTATGTATTATTGTATGTTGTGAATGTTCTTTTTCAATGGACATTGATTTAAAGACAATATAAAAATTTTGTGACCTTCGTGTGGTAATATGACCTGTGATTCTGGATAAAATGCAAACAAATATAAGAAACATCGACGAGAATACTTGTATATCAGAAAATAATGTATCTAGTATCTGTGTACCTGTCTTATGTATCATGTTACTGTAAATTCTGTACGCATTTCATGCGTATATGTATCTTCTCTTCCTGCTAATATATGTAACAATGTAACCAAGCAAATATCAAACTTTTGTATCTATTATGTATTATTGTATGTTGTGAATGTTCTTTTTCAATGGACATTGATTTAAAGACAATATAAAAATTTTGTGACCTTCGTGTGGTAATATGACCTGTGATTCTGGATAAAATGCAAACAAATATAAGAAACATCGACGAGAATACTTGTATATCAGAAAATAATGTATCTAGTATCTGTGTACCTGTCTTATGTATCATGTTACTGTAAATTCTGTACGCATTTCATGTACTTATGTCAAAATAAATAAAACTATAATTTTGTCTTTGGCCTCGGCCGCTGCCACTTGCCTTACCAAAGACAAAATGAGGGCAAGTGAAGCATTATGAGCAGTCTCTGGTCCTATTCCATAGATAATTAGCTTGGCACCCTTCTCCTTTCTATATCATTGATTGATTGTCATATTTTTCAATTTTGAAAAGGAAGAAGAAGGCATTGCTTTGTCACTGTCTGTGATTGTCTTACGATTGATATTGTTCTTTCGGACAATTAGGCTCTCCTTTCCGGCTACTCCTCATGCAATGTGAGTGTGAATAATTATTTTTTAAATTACTTAATGCATAAAAAGATGATTCATTCATTAACAATAATTTAACTTATTTCATTATCTTAACCCTCTGTAGTTTTTCTAGTAGGTTTTATGGATTGCAGTACAACGGCATTATTCATCAGTCATAAATGTGGTAAAACATTATTCATAAATGCAGTATTATTAGTCGATTTTTTCTTTTGTTGCAAACGAACCTGCAGTTAACTTTTCATTTTCAAAATTTTACGGCATTTTCATGCATATTAAAGTCACAAATGGAAATTGGACTTTACAATTACGTTCATTGTTGTAATGCGAAGATGCCGTATTATAACGCTTCCTGCCACCCAACTAAACAGCAATAATTAAATATTTAATTAAAAGCAGAGGTTTAATAATCATTTCAGATACATTTTTCACAATATTTATCTTTCATTTTTTTTTTTTCCAAACATCGACCAGGTGGGAACCATTATAAATGGCGCTCTTGGACAGGACATGCAACAACCCGCGTTTTCTAGATGGCACTGTAGGGACAATAATTAAGTATTTAAATTGATAATTATATTATGTGAAATGTATGACAACAATTCATTGCTGGTATACTGACACAAAACTTTTCATGTACCATACCAATCTTCCGAACGAGATCGTTTGTTAAGAAGTACCTATTTCAAAAAATGGCAAAAGTGAAGCGAAGTGGAATATGTAATAATTTGATGCCATGGAAACATTTCCTAATAATACTGAAGTTGACTGAATCCAGACTGGAAATCGTAAATCACAGGATAGAGGTAAGACCAGACCAATTAAATTACGCCCTCTAGACCTTTTTAAGTCTTCTTTCAGACTATTATTAGCATCAGCATTGCTATCAGCGTCATAATTAATTGTTTAATATTAAGAAAAATTATTTTCTGTGTTTTAATAAATGTACGTAAAATTTTAGTTAGTGATCAGTGTGAGGAACATGGCTGCCGTGCGTAATGTTAGTGAAGCGTTCCTCGTCTGTCTTTCGTAACATTTTTTTTGTTTAAACAATATTTTATTGTCTACGAAAGTTATATATATGTGCGCTTAGGTTAAAATATAATTTACAGTCTCAATTTGGATTTCTTGATTATGGTAAAGACGCGTAGGCAGGCTACCAACATGAACACGACAAATCAAGATGCACAGATTGAAAATATGGAGCTGGTTCCGAATAACGATTCAAACGATACTTTGGTGGAAAGCATTTCTCCAATGTGGATGATCGTGAATTATCTGCAGCTGGTGGATCTGAAACTGACACTATAAGTATTCGTTCGAATACACAGTCAGATTGGTTTGGTCGTATAGAATCATTAATATTGTCTATGGCACATCAACAGAAACACATGTCACTAGAACTTGACAAAAAGGTAACTAATTTGAACGTAAATCTTAGTAATATGTCGAGGGCTATAGATGAAAGATTTGTTGTTATTGAAGACCAACAACTTGAATTAGCACAAAAGGTTGTTACTAAGGATGAATTTGAAGAGCTTTTTTCAAAATTAGAGACAAAATTAGAAACTAAATCGTTATATAGTTTTAGTTTGAAGCATTCGATTCGGAATAGTTCGATTCTTCACAGCGAAAAGGTAAACGGGATTTATGAGGAGATGTACAATCTGTTGAAATACGTAAGCTCGGCTCGCACGCAAAATGAAAGTCGCGTCTCTTTCCCTTTTTAGAAAATCTCTGTGATGCAAGTTCACTCTTTCCTCCGCCCGCCGATGCGAGAAGCGCGGCTAAAACAATACTGCGCAGCGTAGTTAGCCAATTGGCGAGCGGCTTAAGCGGCGCGCCGTAACTTTTATTGTGGCGCGGCAGCTGCAGCTGCAGCTCCGTATCGCGGCCATTATCGGCAACAGGCCGTGCAAAAAGACCGCGCCGGCCGCCGACTAAAGCCTCATAGACTGCGCAGAATAACTTACTCACAGCCTATATTGCACCCTAGGGGCGGCCGGCTTCTCGAATATTCTGTTAGCGGTTTCGGCCGCGCTGCGTGGTCGCTGCGCATGAAATCTGCTGGCCAACAGCCGTGTCTGTCCCTCCTGCGGCCGGCCTGTCACGTTTTCTAACGCGAGATGAGTGCTCGAATCCTGACAGAACATTTGTTACCTGTAATGGTAAGCGACTCATATGACAAGTGCGATATCTTTTGCTCAATAAGATAAATGCCTTCCTCTTGGGTCCGCAATGTGGAATATATCTTTTAAACTCATAATTGCAATAGAATTCTATGTTTTTAGCACCTTACATTCCCACCTCGGGGGGTGGGTGGAATATTTTAGTGCCTACATCGAACTTTCTAGTTGGGGAAAGGTTTTCTACAGTTTTACTTCCTTTATTACAATATATTAAAGGCCTGTATTACGTGCTCTTTCTTTGTTTGTTGAACATTCGTAAGTTAATATTTTGATGTATTATTTTACAATTTGAAATATGTTCATGATTTATGTTATTATTTATTTACTTAATTTTTAAAAAATATTTGACAAATTTGGCAACTGGTTGAGCTGAACTTTGTTAAATATTTGTAAACCTACAGTTGCTGCATTCAACAAGCGATGTTTAAAATCATCACTTAATTTTTCTCATACTTTGAGGGCTAATTATTTAAGTACTGCTATAATTAAAGAAACTATTTAGAATATGAGTATATATTTACAGCTGCACAATTTGTTCATTGATATACAGGGTGTCCGAAAAGTCTTTCCCTGATTACATAAATTGATAACTCAAACTAGAAATAAGATACAAATATGAAACTGGTGTCTAATTGTTTTCAAACTATCAAAGTTTTTTTCACACATCAGTAAACTTCCACATGAGCACCCTTGGCAGCACGTAGCAAAAATCTAGGCGATATTCAGTTTCCGTCCACACATTAGCCAACATCACTGGAGGGATCGATTCAACGACAGTGATTATCCGTTGCCGCAGGGTTTCAAGATTTGGTACACGGGTTCGGTAGACCTCGTCCTTGACATAACCGCATAAAAAAGAATTCTAATGGGGTTATGTCAGGAGAGCGTGGAGGCCAAACCGTTGGCCCATCACGACCAATCCATCGCCCAGGAAAGGTCATATCGAGATAGGCACGGACGTCCAAACCCCAATGCGGCGGTGCACCGTCTTGTTGAAACGAGATATCGAGGTGATACTGAAGCAGCTGAGGAACAGCATACAGTTTCAACATGTCCCGATACACTGCAGATGTGATGGTGGCCTCAGCGAAGAAGAATGGCACGATAATTTGATCGTGCTATAGCGCGCACCAAACATTCACCTTTGGACTGCCTCTGGTGCACTCCATGACCTCGTCAGGGGGTTGTGAACCCCAAATCCGTACATTATGGCGATTCACTACTCCACTGACAAAAAAGGTCGCTTCGTCGGAAAAGGCAATTCGTCTGAGATAACCATCATCGTCCTCAATACATGATAGCATTTCGACCGCAAAGTCATATAGACGTGTACTGTCATTGGGCAACAAGGCCTGAACGATTTGCACTTTGTATGCACGAAACAGCAAACGTTTGTGTAAAATGTCACGGAGAGAGCTTTCTGATATCTGTAATTCACGTGAGACCCTGCGCACCGAGTTCTTCGGACTTCACTGAAAAGACTGTCTCACAGCTTCCACTCTGTCTGCTGAGGTTCATGGTCGACCAGACCTCGGAAGGTCAGCAAGCGATCCAGTGTTCTTGAACTATTCATACCAGGCTTTAATGCTCTTGACATCAGGTGGTTTCTTCCAAATGTTATCTGGAAGTGTCTCTGCACGGTGGTTGATGATCGTGTCTCATGGTACCACAGGACACACTGTGCCTTCTTCTGATTGGTTAACATGGCTTCTTGGGCACTGTACCTCATCCACTACTTACGTACTGCGAACCTAAAACAGAAAAAAACTTTGATAGTTTTTAAACAATTAGACACCAGTTTCATATTTGTACCTTACTTCTACCCTGAGTTATCAATTTATGTAATCAGAGAAAGACTTTTCGGATACCCTGTATACTAGGTATGTCCACAAAGAAAGTTCAGTTTGGTTATACAAGAAAAATACAGAAAAAATATTTATTGTACAAACATCTACTACTGTTAAACTACTTTTCTATATAGCCGCCGAAATTTTGTAGACACTTGTCATAACCTGGCACAAGTTTTTGTATGTCTTCTTCATAGAAGGTTGCCGTCTGTGTTTTTCCACCATGTGCTAACATGTTCTTTCAGCTCGTCATGATTGTTGAAGTGTTGACCACCAACAACAGATTTTAGGTGTAAGAATAAATGACTGTCGTTAGGAGCGAGGTTCGGGCTGTACGGAGGATGATCAAACACGTCCCAGTGAAATTCCCGTAAGAGTTGTTTGGTCACATTCGCCATGTGAGGTCGGGCATTATCGTGGGAAAAAAATACACCTTTTGACAGTAATCCTCGGCGTTTGTTCTGTATTGCGTGGGGCAATTTCTTGATGGTTTCATGGAGATGAAGAGTGCCTCCATTCCATTTATTGCCGTTTTGTTTCAGAGGTGTCGTACGGTATCCAAGTTTCATCCTCGTGACTATCCGAGAAAGAAAACCACCGCCTTCTTCATTGCAGCGTGTCAAAAACTGAAGTGCACTGCCCAGCCATTATTTTTTTGTGTTGTTCATTAAGAATTTTGGGTACCCAACGTGAGCAAACTTTTCAAAATTTCAGTTTTTCAGTAACAATTTCATGAATTAGTGATCGTGAAATTTGCGGTGTTAGCACTCTGTGGGAGCATTTTGCGCATATTCGAGAAGTGAGAGAGACTTTTTCAGTACTGAACTGGAAAGAGCAGCTCTGTCGCAATCACTATCTCTTATTTAAAAGTAATTGGATTGTGCGATATTCACAGTGTTGGTCAGACACTTCTTGTCTGATGCGAGTAAGTACAGAGTGATATAGTTAACGCCTGTGGGCGAATTGTATTGGCACCACGGTGGGTTGATTTGTGCAATCAGTGTACCACGGCAGTAGCGAGACCATTATGTGTTAGGTGTTCTCAATATCATTGAGACTATTGAGACTTGAATGTTATTTCGATCGACAGAAGTTCATCCAGGCAGAAAAGTTAGGTTACTTCAGTGACGACGGCCGGCCGCGGTGGCCGAGGGGACTAAGGCGCTCCAGTCACGGTCTGCACGGCCACTACGGTCGGGGGTTCGAATCCCCCCCACGGGCATGGATATTTCTGCCGTCCTTAGTGTAAGTTAGTTCATATGTCTCTCAGTTCATATGTAGTTTGTAAGTTTAGGGACTGATGACCCCGTAGTTAAGTCCCTTAAGCTTAACAAACATTTTTTTTCAGTGACGACGACCCAGCTTGCAGTCATCTCAACAAATGGTACTGTGTGCAAAGCGCTTAGGTATTCAACACTCCCAACAGTAACAAGAAATAAAATACTCATTCAGTGCGACAGCCTCGAATGTATCTGTAAGTTTTGTCAGTTTAAAGTCAGTTGAGCGCAGTGTTTCTGCCATTTTGCCGATTGTACATTTCATTACGTAAAGTACTTTTTATAATTCTGAATATAGTTTCTATATGGTTGCACGCCTTAATTTCTTCTCCTCCCAGTTTAACAGCTTCTATCCAAACGTACTTTGAAATTCTGTAATTAAATTTTTTATTGTGAAAAAGACACATTCTTTTTTTCTAAATAAATTAGGTAAACTTTCACTGTGTTTCCTTTCAGTAGCTAGTGACGTCATGTTTATACCATTTCTGACCTTACTAGTATTATACCGATATATGTGTATTTTTCTTATAGGAGATGTGATCTAAGTTTAAGTAATGTCACCTAGACCTATCTTAAACTGACGAGGAACATATTGCTGAATTATACGTGACTTGCGGTTAGATTCTTCCATGCAGGAGCCAAGGGTACATTGTTAGCCACTGCATGTTTATGCAGAGTTGCGCAACAGCAATTTTTCACGGTTAGAAGTCTTATAAGTAAACCTATGTAATTGTCGCACTCCAATTTTTCTGAAATTTGGATATGTTATAATACATGAAAAACTAAGGGGGACACGCCGCGGTGGAGTTGCCGAGCGGTCTAAAGCGTCTCGCTGCGGAGCGCACGGTTGCTCGCCGTGGAGGTTCGAGTCCTCCCTGGGGCATGGGTTTGTGTGTTGTCCTTGGGTTAATTTACGTAGGTTTAAGTGGTTTGTAAGCTACGGACTGATGACCACGCAGTTTGGTCCGATAGATTTACAAACATTTGAACATTTTCTTTGGTCTCCCCCCCCCCCCCCCTCACCTCTCTGCCCGCGGCTGCCGTGGTGCCAAGCGGGGCTTGCTTGCTTATAAATCTGTCGGACCAAACTGCTATGGTCTTCAGTCCTTAGCCTTACAAACTACTTAAACTAACTTACACTAAGAACAAAACACAAACACACACATCCATGCCAAAGGGAGGACTCGAACCTCCAGCGGGAGCAAGCGCCCAATTGGCGGCATGACGCCTTAAATGATGCGGCTACTCCTGCACAGCGGGGCTTGCTTCCTCCACTCCCCGCTCCCCCCTCACAGCTCTGCCATCTAACGGTTTACACACTGTACATATTGATTACTATCAGGCAGCAGTCGCTGTGGGGTTAAGAACCGCTCAAAACAACAGATATAGTTAAAGAGAAATGACTGCACAAACAATGAAATTCGTGAAAATGTGCCACATCATGGGACAATGTTCATCTCCGCCAAAAATAACAGACCGACTTAAATGAAGCTTAAGACAAATAATCTTCAACATCGGGAATCAATCACTGTTGGATCTAAACCTCAAAAATGTTCTAATGTTTGTTAAGCTTAAGGGACTTAACTGTGCGTCATCAGTCCCTAAACGTATGAACTACCTTATACTAAAGACGCACAAACATCCATAGGGAGATTCGAAACCCCGACGGGGAGCGGCCTCGAGCATCGTAGCATAGCGCCTCAATGCGCTCGGCCACTCCGCCGCGGTGATACAAACCTCCTGCGACACGCAGTACAGAAGATACGACATCATAAACAATGCCAGTCGCTAAAAACTGTCGTATAACAACACTGTTTTTCAATCGCTGAAATGTTCAAATGTTTGTTAAGCTTATGGGACTTAACTACGAGGTCATCAGTCCCTAAACTTACAAACTACTTATCAACTATCTTATACTAAGGACGGCATTAATATCCATGCCCGAGGGGGGGATTCGAACCCCCGACCGTAGAGGCCGTGCAGACCGTGACTGGAGCGCCTCAGTCCCCTCGGCCACTGCGGCCGGCTTTTCAATCGCTATTTGAGAACGAAAGCATTTCGCAACTTGCAAAAAATCTTGACGTGTTATTTCAAACCATTACAAACCTTTTTCTTCATGATAAATCTAACAAAATGATAAAGAGGAAGAATTTTGTCGCTTACTAGCTTAAACCCGCGGCTCCGCTCGCATGTTGGTTGATTAAAAAAAAAAAAAAGGTAAAGCAGTCAACAATCCGAAGATTGGTTTGAACACCACTGTGCTTTACTAGGCATGGTCCTGTTTGGAGGTGGTATGCCGTTGCCTTCCTCCGACCTTCGAACTGACATACCCAGCCAGTTATAGGGGGACCTACAGCTTAACGTGGGTTCCGAACCACGGTGCTACTCGGTATTTTTCACATGAGCATTACTGCCAGAGGTTGATTATTGATAGATAATGCGCGAAACGTCAAATCGATTTCTTTAAAGAGATGTATTAAAAGAAATTTCGTTTTTACTGGTTTATTTATTTATTCTTATATGAGGCGCGTCCAGAAAGTAAGTTCCGTTTCAATTTATCTCCGCTGGAGCGCTGCGACTGCAGTTCCGCTCATGCGCTGTAGATGATGTGTATCGAGGAGATCGCTGTCAGTTACGTAACGCTTTGTTGTGCTTGTTTGAAATGTCGGCGTTGATTGAAAATTCCGACGCCTGTGAAATCAGGTCGGTGATTCGGTTTCTGAATGCGAGGAAAGTGAAACCAAGTGAAATTTATCGGCAAATTTGCGATGTTTACGGACCAAATGCGATGAGTGATTCGATGGTGAGAAGATGGGTCCGACGGTTCAATGGCGGGCGTAGTGATGTGCACGATGAAGAACGAAGTGGGCGTCCACCTTTGGTTACAGAAGAAGTGGTTCACGCGATTTATGACAAGATCCAGGAAATCTCAAGTATTTCCTTGGCGGTCATCACTTCACCAATGACGACGAGCTGAAAGAAACTGTTTCAAACTGGTTGAAGACACAGGTGGCAGATTTCTATGAAGAAGGTATACAAAACCTGGTGCCACGCTATGACAAATGCCTGAAAAATTACGGCAGCTATGTGGAAAAGTAGTTTAAGAGTTGTAGAATTTTGTGCAATAAAAATTTCTTCTGTATCTGTGTACAATTTAATTTTATTACCAAACGGAACTTACTTACGCCTCGTATTTCCTTATTCGTATGCTAATCCTTACAGAGAAACAGCTGAAGACATTGTAGCATGCATAGACCAAAGATTGGTCTGTGGCATCACTTTCCCTGTATGTAACCTCCTTGCTGTAGAGTCGCAAACGTCATCGCTGACCTTCAGTCCGAATTTTTTAATAATTTCAACCACCATATAGCTATCAGCATGGAACTGCTGTGGTGTACAACGGGAGACTTTGGACAACAATTACACACAGACCATTCGTTTGCGTTCTGTAGTTTCCGCTGCAGTGCGAAATATTAACACACACGCACACACACACAAACACAAACACACACACACACACACACACACACACGTAGAATTTTAAATACACCGATAACTGTCCATTCCAATATACTCCACCCTTTTGTTATTATCAACCCTCAAGCAACAATGCAACCAATAAAACCATTTTCAAAGCGTAATAGTAATTTTCAAAGAGTAATTATTGTTCCGCATTTCGCGTTATATTCTTCAAATTACTGAATATCTAACAGATCACTATAAAACCGTACCTAAAACCTTCCTCAGGCATAAAACTGTACAAATATTTAAGTCTCTGCGTCTTGTAGTTCGGACGTGATAAGCGTACACCGAACAAACATTCACATTAATATACATAGATAAATAGCTATCCGATCGCCATCAAAAAGTGCCTAAAGCCTTCCCCGGGTAACATTAGTAACTGAACAAATTTTTAGCTCTTTATTTCTTGTGGTTGAGACGTGATAACCGTACACCGAACAGACGTTCACATTTATAGATGTAGATTACTTTTCCGCTTTTCGCGGAGTAAAACTATACCAATCAGCATGGCGTTACGATTTATTGCTTCCAAGTTACTTATCATATTTGCGAGATATTTTGCATACAACATATACCACTGAACGTGCGTAGTGCTACACATAGTTCAGGAGACATGACGTCATAAAGAATTAAAAATTCTAAAATGCACCATATCACACTGAGGTGGCAATTTATTACATATTTCCTATTAACTACTGCGCTGTACTGACTGAGCTACCCTAGCACGCCCCTGTGCCCGTCCTCACAGATTTACTTTCGCTTACTTTCTTGATATTACCCCCTTAAATTCTTACAAAATTATATTACTGACATTGTTCAGGAGATATGAGGTCATAAAGATTGAACTTTATGAAAATAACAGTAAAAATGAGGGGAGTGTGGGACAAATTGCGAAAGAGATAGACTAATCAATTAGTAGTACTGCAAAGAAACTGAATAGGCCGCAATATGTCAGTTATGTTTCGACGAAGTTATTCAATAGAAAATGCTATGTATGCTTTCACTGATAAAATATTAAATTTTCTGAATAACCGAACATCTGTTGTTTTTTTTGTCATCTCTCAAATGCTTGTGATGGGGTAAACCATAAAATGCTTCTAGATATCCTTAAGCATTGTGGTATTAGTGGATCAGTGCACAAATAATTTAATTCATACTTGACTGGAAGAGTGCAAAAAAGTGGTTCACGTAAATTAGAAAAAATCAGCTGATTCCTTAAACAGAGGAGCTGTCCACAATAGGGTTCCACAGGATACGGTCTTAAGTTCTTTGATATTCTTGATACATATTAATGAGTTGTCGATTTATATTCATCATGATGCTAAGCTAGTTCATTTTGCTGATGATACAAGTATAGTAGTCACATCCGACAAACAAGAATTATCTGATAAAATTGTAAATGTCTTAGGAAAATTATTATGTGGTTCTCTGCAAATGCACTCGTATTAAATTTTGATAAAACACAGTATATACAGTTCCATACGGTAAGTGCCAGCCACGATGGAGTAATTGATTGTGAGGCAAAATGTTCAGCCCTGATTGTGAAAAATCTCATACATACACTAAAATTACCTGGCAGTCAGTCAGATTTGCTAATGGCTGGATGGGGTATCGTAACAGGCAATAGAGGTGACAGAAGGCTGCCGGCAAATCTACTGCATACACTGCAAACAGCAACATGTGTTTTAGAGAAATCTGCAAACGTAACGTTCTATACGACAAAGAAAATACTCGAGACCATTGGTGTAAAAGCTCCATATCCTACAGCAATCCAACGGAAACACAGACTTAAATTGGAAATATGTCTGGTCCAATTTTGCAGATAAATCGATATGTTCAACGTTGCGCTCAACAGCTTACATGTTCATAAATTATTTAATCCCGACTACTGCCCGTCGCCACAGAATAAAGCTCACCGGTCACGCGTATTGCCAGTACTGCGAATTAGTCGATACTGCCATCCACCGTGTGGTAGGCTGCTCCTAAATAGCGGATCTACGGAAATGGATTTCTGTCCCTCACTGCCGACGACATCAACACGAAGAAACTGGTGTACATGGATGTCAAGGCTTTCACAGTGTCCAAAACTGGTTCATATATTCGTTCATCAACTACGCTCTTGCGGGAGGTGGATCTGTGAGCGACTTTCGACAATCTTTCCTCCGTGCAAGAAGAGAAATACTCAACGATCCATAGAAAAGAGTAAAATTTTCGCTGTTCATTCACTTTTTGTAAGAGTCCTCACTCGGGTATGGATGTTTTTGTTGTCCTTAGCATAATTTAGTGTACGTAGTTTGTAAGCCTAGGGACTGATGACCAGAGTAGTTAAGTCCCATAGATTTACAAACATTTGAACTTTTTTGTCAATGGCATGACACCGTGAATAAATATAGTCTGTTAACAGAAGTCCGTAGCTAAGGTAGAATATTCAAAGTTTTTTATGTGTGCATTGATGAGAAATTGAATTGGAAGTAACACATTGAAGATCTACTGGAAACTTATGCTATTAGGGCTACTGCAAATTTGGGTAACAAACATCTCAGTAAATTATCTCACTATGTCTATTTTCATTCACTGCTTTCTTATGGCATCATATTTTGGCGTAATTAATCTTTGAGCAAAAAAGTTATTCATCGCACAAAAGCGTGTAATTAGAATATTCTCTTATGAAATTTGTCACTGATAAACCGACACAATTTAAAAGTAATAGCAATGTACATAGCTACAACATTAGGAGAAAGAATGATCGAGACTATTCAAGGTTAAATGCAACTCTGGTACAGAAGAGGTTGAATTATGCTGCCACAAAACTATTTGATCACTTACCAATTATCATCAAATGTATGACAGAGAGACAATCATCTTTCATAATAAATAATTAACAAAATTTTAAAGAATTTCTGAATACTACGACTTCCAATCAGTAGATGAATTTTACATATAAATCAATAATTTAACAAAAAAATAAATGAAATAAAAAAAGAATATGTATGACACATAATGTTCTCTTTTACGTTCTACAGCATTAAGAAAATTCGTATTAATAATCTATGGAACAAGTATTAGTCTAGTCTAATTTAAGTGAAGGTCATAACCAGGCCCAGCTAGACTTTATTATGAGGTGTTCCGGATGTTCCCGTGCATCACATCCTCATCTGTTGGTGAGGGACAGCCACACGTAGACATGTATCAGATGCAGGTACACTGGTGTTCAATAAGCCGTTCCTACATCTCTTAGACGTCAACGTGTAACTGTCGCTCAGTGACTGTCTGATGGAAAAATTCCGTAACGCGTCATAATAAAAACATGGTGTGTCTGATGTACGACCTTTAATTACTGCGACCAATTCAGTTTCTTTACTACCTAGCGACTTTGTACCACATTTACGAGATGGACCAACTTAAGACTGGAATACATTCCCAGGGGAAGGCCGGGAACTGAAGCTAGTACTAGATAAACAGGATAGCACGGTAATTTATGCTCTGTGAGTCAGGCTGCCGCGCTTCTGACTATAATACCTAACCTTAAGTATCACATAAATTTGTAGGCTCGCCGGACAAGGAGTAGTCACCCCATTGTGCACGCACTGTTGAATTACCGAGCCTTAACAGATGGCGCTGCCATCCACTCACTTATTCAACCGCTCGCGTACTGCCTCTGCGTGAGTGAAAGGACGAAGCGAACGAGGAGACATCTACATACATCTACATTTACATACACACTTCTCAACATCGAAAAGTGCGTGGCGGAGGGTGTCCAGTACCAAAACTAACTACTTGCTTTCCTGTTCCACTCCCATATAGAACGTGGGATAAACGAATGATTGTAAGCATCTGTAGCTCTAATTACGCGAAATATAGGTTGGCGGCAGTAGAATCGTTCAACAGGCCGCTTCAAATTCTGGTCCTCTAAATTTCTTCAGCAGTGGTTCTCGAACGTTGCCTTTCCTACAGCGACTCTCAGTTTTCCCCGAAGCATGTCAGTAACAGTCGTGCATTGATCTAACTTACCAGTAACAAACTTAGCCGTCCGCCTCTGAATGCTTTTGTCTTTCTTTAAACCGATATGGTGGGGATCTCAAACAATTGAGCAGTACTCAACACGGTTTCAAACAAGCGTTTTATATGCGGTCTCCTTTACAGACGAATCACATCTTTCCAAAATTCTCCCAATAAACCGAAGTCAACCATCCGACTTTCCTAAGACTCTCGTTATATGCTCTTTCCATTTCATATCGATGTGCAACGTTATGCTTAGATATTTAGTGACTCGACTGTGTCAAGTAGCAGACTACTAATGCTGTGTCTGATACAGTTCCACACAGACGTTTAATGAACAAAGTAAGAGCATATGGTTCTTAGATAACAGAATGCAGCATGTCATTCTCAATGGAGAGAAGTCTTCCGAAGTAAGAGTGATGTCAGGGGTGCCACAGGGGAATGTCGTGGGAGCGATGCTGTTCACGATATATATAATGACCTTGCGGATAACATCGGAAGTTCGCTGAGGATTTTAGCGGATGATGCTGTAGTATATAGAGAGGTTGTAACAATGGAAAATTGTATTGAAATGCAACAAGATCTGCATCGAATTGATGAATGGTGCAAGGGATGGCAATTAAATCTCAATGTAGACAAGTGTAATGTGCTGCGAATACATAGAAAGAAAGATCCTGTATCATTTAGCTACACTATAGCAGGTCAGCAACTGGAAACAATTAATTCCATAAACTATCAGGGAGTAGGCAGATGAACTTAAGAGGAATGCATACCTTAATTTGTTTTTAATATAAAAGGGAACACCAGACAATATATATATATATATATATATATATATATATATATATATATATATATATATATATATATCCACAAAATTAACATAACAAGATTATTTATCTATTTTATTGCATTTATTTTAATTTTAACATCAGCATGGATCTTTGATAATAAGAGGAGGAATCCACATACTTTTTTAACAATTCTTTGGGGCAGACAAGATAACCACTCGGAAGAGATATAAGAGGGGCTAAGAATGACAAACAGCAAAATAGCCAATAGGTGACAAGAAAGTAAACTCTTAGATCGGATGTAACGGCTACCTTTCCACTAAGATAAATCACATTAAATGATAAACTTTGGTGCACTTAAAAATCGCGAACATAGTAAACAATAAGATCGGCAGACTCCTATCACAGGCAGACAAATACAGATAACTAGCTTAAACCCGCGGCTCCGCTCGTGTGTTGGTTCATTATGATAGATAAGCTATCTTTAAGTAGTGTGCTGTTTATTTATTCTTATATTTCCTTATTCGTATGCTTATCCTTACAGAGAAAGTGCTGAAGACACTGTAGCACACATAGACCAAAGATATGGTCTGTGGCATCACGTTTCGCTGTATGTAACCTCTTTGCTATAGAGTCGCAAACGTCATTGCTGCCCTTCAGTCTGATTTCTTTTATAATTTGACGACTTTCAACCACCATATCTTCTACCCCCTTATAGCTATCGGCATGGAGCTGCTATGGTATACAACGCGAGACTTCGGACAACAATTACACACAGACCATTCGTTTGCGTTCTGTAGTTTTCGCTGCAGAGAGAAATAACACACACACACACGTAGAATTTTATATACACTGATAACTTTCCATCCCAATATACTACACCCTTTTATCATTATCAGCCCTCAAGCAACAATGCAACCAATAAAACCATTTTCAAACAGTAAATATAATTCTCAGAGTAATTACCGTTCCGCATTTCGCGTTATATTCTTCAAATTACTAAATATCTATCAGATCGCTATAAAACCATGTCTTAAACCTTCCTCAGGTATAAATTAGTTACTGTATAAATATTTAAGTCTCTGCGTCTTGTCGTTCGGACGTAGTAAGCGTACACCGAACAAACATTCACATTTATATATAGATAAATAGCTATCCGATCGCCATAAAACCGTGCCTAAAGCCTTCCCCGGGTAGATATTAGTAAATGTATAATTTTTTAGCTGTTTATGTCTTGTGGTTCAGACGTGATAAACGTACACCGAACAGACATTCACATTTATAGATATAGATTAACGAGACTCTAATCAACCAGACTATTACGTGGCACACCGTTCTACTTGGGAACGTAGCTTAACACTAATATTTCAGAGTTAAATAGCTTTAAATAAAGATTTAAATGTGCTTTGTAAATAGTCACAAGGTAAGGTACAATAGAATGCCTCGTGCACAGATCAGGCGATTAGGTTAAAAAAATATCCAACACGGGAACCATTACATAGGATACCGCCAAAATGTCAACAATGCCAACTCACAGCTCAGTCTATTTACAAAAGCGCATAAAACTAAGACTGCACATTAAGAAACATCCACGCCAATAGGCACCACAAGAGGAGGGATTCACACACGAGTAAAGTGTGTCGCGCCGGCGTCAGGTCCTTAGGTCTTCCTCGATACTAGATGTGCAGGAGGAAACAACGACACCCAACCACCAACCTCAGGGTAATAATTTGTCCTTGAGCGAACCGTTCGCAAGAACACCCAAAGACAGGAAGAAAATATGCTACAGTGAATTACTTCCGCGCTCTGAGTAGCCGTACCCACGCTATAGGGTACAAACTAGTAGATAAGGTTGTTGATCTCACTAAAAGAAGCTAATAATAATACTAATAATAAGCACAAGATGTGATCCAAAGGAAACACTCAAGCCATAAACGGCTAAACTCGCTACTCATTACGTAATTCATTGTAAGGAATCAGGGGTGGACGGTTCACTTCGGAATCAGAGCTGCTAGCTACAGAAAGCCCGGATGACATACAGGGCACAGCAGGTCCACAATCAAACAGTGCCACTGACAAGAGACAACACGCGGGCTCACTACTGCCGCAAGGAGGGTGCGAGAACTTCACTTGCCCATTGGTAGCGGCGTTAGCGGACACTGAGGCGTTCTTACTCCCATGTACTTCCTCTCGGTTTTTCCTGATTAAGAAGCAGTGGGATAGAGGTACGAGTGCGACAATACTGCTTCAGATCTGGTGTCAGTCACTACAAGCAATGTTGTCATTCTTCCGTAATTTAACTCTGATTCACATCACTGTCTTGTCAAAAAAAAAAAAAAAAAAAAAAAATAAAAAAAAAAAATAAAAAAAAAATAAAAAATAAAATAAATAAATAAATAAATAAAATAAAATAAAAAAATAAAATAAAAAAATAAAATAAAAATGTTCAAAAGTTTGTAGAACTTATGGACTTAACTACGGGGTCATCAGTCCCTAAGTTTACAAACTATTTATGAACTAGCTAAGACTAAGGACGACACAAATATCCATGCCTGAGAGGGGATTCGAAACCCCGACCGCAGCGGCCGCGCAGACCGTGACTGAAGCGCCTCAGTCTCCTCGGCCATAGTCTTGTCATATTGAGATAATATAATCATAGTTCACACTTCACGTGGATATGGCGATTTCCTGTCAAAATAAAGTCCATAAATATTATTGTCAAGAGAGATCTATGCTTGGAGAGATCTTATTGAAAGCGACAGAGTT
Organism: Locusta migratoria; assembly: GCA_026315105.1. Taxonomy (NCBI): domain Eukaryota; kingdom Metazoa; phylum Arthropoda; class Insecta; order Orthoptera; family Acrididae; genus Locusta; species Locusta migratoria. Next base: position 150,585,371 of record CM048750.1, on the reverse strand, counting down.
TCAGAATGCCAAGGCAAAGATGTTGGAATAGTAAACGTCTTGTATGTTAATGAGGAAATGTTAATGAGAAAATTTAAGGAACGTGTGTCACGATATACATTGTTGATAGTGCTTTCTCAAGTATTGTGATTATCACATTCTTTTGAAGCGTTCGTATCTGACGTTGGTATTGTAATAAAGTTTACATTAGGGGAAAAATAATCGATAGAAATTATTTTTTTACCGGTTTCGAAGAACTATATCATCATCTTCAGAAACAAATTTCTCCTATTTTCACTTTGGGTCTCACATAAAATGAAAGAGTAACTTATGAAAATTAAATATAAGAAAAAGAACATTGTCAAACGATTAAAATTTGCATCACCAAAGTGGATCGTGATCTGTATTGCACATTTAAAAATTGCGTGTGTTCTTGCCACAAGTAACAAGGAGATTTACCGAAAAATTGGTGGAATTGGCAGCACTGAATCCAGCAACTACCACGTGGCGCAACAGTCGTTCTTGTCACCTGAGCGCTGCCAGTGATATTTTTACAACCTTCTCGAAAGATAACAGAACACTGTGGTGAGTAGTAGCCCAAAATACATAATTTGTTTTATAGCATAACTTGTCACATGAGGTTGTCTTTACTTTTGGTGTTCATAACTTTTGGAAATGAAATGTAATTTGGTGTAAGGAGGAAAAATATGAACATTTGAATACAAGATTTACTTTTTATAGTTGATGGTAAAATATTGATTAAAAGATCAATGACATCATTAAGGCATGTTACGGAAATTCTTCTTAAGCCGCTTCGAATTCTTGAGTCTGCTCCCCAGTTAAGAAAAGTAAAAAAAGAATAGAAAAAAGGAGTGAGTAGTGAACAACTCTGTTTTCCTTTGGAAAGTTAACTGTAAAGATGGCCTGATACTATCTGGAACTTTTTTTTATAAAATAAAGTAGAAAGTTTAGGAAATACTAAATTTTTCATTATTTCTGTTTCAAATTTTTTAAAAATCATTTACTTTAGATGCCACCTGCATGAACCACAGACATTGCCGTGGTGGTGTGGCTTGTGTGTCTCAACGATGCAAATAGTCGTACTGTAGGTGCAACCACAGCGGAGGGATATCTGTGGAGAGGACAGACAAACGTGCGGTTCCTGAAGAGGGGCAGCAGCCTTTTCAGCAGTTACAGGGGCAACACTTTGGATGATAGTTGGACTTGTAACATCAGCTAACATGGCTTTGCCATGCAGTTACTGCGAACGGCTGAAAGCAAGGGGAAACTACAGTCGTTACTTTTCCTGAGGACATGTAGCTCTACTGTATGAATATATGATGATGGCGTCTTCTTGGGTAAAATATTCCGGAGGTGAAATAGTCCCCCATTCGGATCTCCGGCCGGGGACTACTCAGGTGGATGTCGTCATCAAGAAAAACAGGCATTCTACGGATCGGAGCGTGGAAAGTTCTAACTCTTAATCGCGTAGGTAACTAGATAATATGAAAAGAGAAATGGATAGGGATAGGGATTAGTGAAGTATGGTGGCAGGATGAATAGGATTTCTAATCGAGTACGGGGTTATAAATACAAAATCAGTTGGTGGTAACTCAGGAGTAGGTCTGATAATGAATAAGAAAACAGGAATGCGGGTAAGTTGCTATGAACAGCACAGTGAAAGCATTATCGCAGCAAAGATAGACACAAAAACCAACACCGACCGCAGTATTGCAAGTTTATATAACTAGCACGACCGATGATGATGATATCGGAGAAATGTATCAGGAGTTAAAAGAGATCATTTAGAAAGTTAACGGAGGCTAATAGTTGATTGTGATGGGGGACTGGAACTCGGTAGTAGGAAAGGGAAGAGAAGGAAACGTAGTAGGTGAATATGGACTGGGAAAAAGGGATGAAAGACGAGATCGCTTGGTAGAATTTTGCGCAAAGCATAATTTAATGATCACCAACACTTAGTTTAATCATCATGAAAGAAGGTTGTATACGTGGAAGAGACCAGGAGACCCTGGAAGGTATCAGATTTACTTTATAATGGTAAGTAATAGATTTAGAAACCATGTTTTGAACTGTAAGACATTTCCAGGGACAGATTTAGGCTCTACACAGCAGCTCGTGTACTGTTCATTCCAGTGGTCGCAATTACAGTTTATTTTAATATGACTTATTTCCTTTGTATTAAACTTCTAATTCTTTCCTTCTTAAATTACGTTTAGTTTTGTTTTAAAGGCGATTAAAAGGGTGATAACATTTTTATCTTTTACTGACCATAAGAGCAGGGAGTGAACTGCTCATTTGCAACCATCTCTTATAATCACGTTAAACGTAATATCGACTGATGAAAGATTCAGAATCATGTAACAGATTTTGAAAAACACTATTTTTACCTTTAAATGTCAGGTCTTCCAGTTATTTGATGCAGTCATTCTGTTATTAGTAAATAAAATATACAGTTTATCATGGTGATGTCCATTTTACGTGTTCTTGTACTTCCTATTAAATTAGTTCCGAGTAAAGCGATACACCGGTTACTTCAAAATTTCCCGCGTATCATTTGCACTACGCTGCGCGTCACTCGAGTGTTCGAACAGTTCTATACTGGCTCGAGTTCTGCTATGTATCGGCAAATCTCGAGCATGTTCGAACGCGAGGATCGTTTGCCCAGCCATAGTTAAAAAATGTGAATTAGGCCTATTCGTTTTGTCTGGTAAAGAGCTCTCTTACTTAAGTGGACCTGGGCATGAACGGGCTGCATTTTCATACCTTGCTTTCGGTGCACTTTACTCTTTATCTACAATGCGGAGGAAGTTGCGATATTGTAGCAACGCTGAATGATATTAACTCAAGCTGTATTAGAAAATGTATTGAAATATCTGTTATAGTTTAAGAATAGAGTATTTTGCCTAATAGATTTTTTTATAATACACATTCGCATCCTGGAATCAGTTTCTAGTGCCTCGTCAGTTGTGGCAGGCTACTGTCAAAATTTCGTAGGAACACATTATGCCTATTGTTTTGTATTTTGGAGTAGATCTGAAGAAATAGAAAAATCCTTATTACACTTCATTACTATTCTGTCTAAAAATTACCGTTAAAATTATATGCTGAATGACAAAAGTAGATCATTTCTGCAATGTATTAGGCGTAATACAAAGCTACTGTATCACTCTTCAATTGGGAGAATTTTGGTGCACAAAGCTAAAATCATTCTGAAGATATATGTGCGTTATGTTTTGAAAATTAGTATCGAGAAAATGAGAAAAGAATGTTCACAGTGTTTTTGACTCACTGTATGCCTCTTTCAGAACATTCCAGTGGCATAATCTTGGTGGCCAGTTGTTTCTTTATCCTCTGCAGACTTTTTCAGAAGTCTTTTCCTTACTTGCTTCCGCAGCCCTTTCAGCTTCAACTAGTCGCTGACAGTCTATGCCAATCAGAACAGCTATCATATTATTTCCTGGTTGTATGCCTAATTTGTCCATTACTTTTGTCCTGCTAATTACACCGTCATTGAAAGTCCATCACACCTATTTTCAGTACTGTCCATCCAACAAACACTGTTTTCGGAACTCGTCACATGCAGCTGTTGAAACTCTAATTAGTATTTTGTGTACGATCATGTAGACATTTAGATTTATTGTTTTCATGACTGTGGCAGGCATGGAATATTTATGGTGATATTCCTTGCCTGAAGCACCAGCGTAGCTAGTGTGCAGACAATTGTTCAAAGAGCCTTTAAGACTATAATACCTATTAAAAAGTAAATAAACCATACATTTTTGGAAAGGTAGGAATTTATCTTACAGATGGAGGCAATTTTTTTTTTTTTTTTTTTTTTTTTTTTTTTTTTTTTTTTTTTTTTTTTGATTTTTCAGTAGTTTTCACTTCCAGGTCCCCTTAAGGGGAGTTGGAATGCCGCAAAATCGTAAAAAATCATATTTTCCGTTTTTAAGCTTATAAGGTAATTTGAAATTTTCTGCTTCAAAAGGTGCAATATACGTTAAGAAATTGTAATAAGAAGTATTTCGTTTAATTTTTGAAATTTATATGTGCACCCAGGAAAATATCTCAACTTGTGATGTTTACATATTTAAATCTTCACATTTTGTAAAATATTAGATATAGAAGGCTATGAATTTCGCTCTTTATTTGTAGAATCTTTGATTCTTTCGTTGGTATCACTGTCGTTCAAATACAAGTCGATGATCGATGTAAATATATCGTCCAACAACCTCATATAGACTCGTACCCCTAAGAATGTATTTGTTGGCATGAAAACTTTGTTTAGTCAGTGATTCTGTTATTTTATTCAGTGACGGTTATATAAGTAGGCCAAAGGTCATGGAAAGCCTTAGCAATATTCCTGGTATCAGCACCATTAGAGGTCTTCGGTTTCTGAACAACATGCGAGTAAGGAAGGCTGAGCATGCAGCTGAATTTAATACAAAAAAAAGCAAGGGATCAAGAAGAAGAAGAAGACGGCTTCTAGGTTAAGAAGAACTAGAAGATGACTCTGATTACTCGGCTGGACAATTTTGATAATAGAATCAGAGGTATTTGTGAATTTTCATAATAAATTACTTCAATAGCATTTTCTGGCATTTGACATTTTTAGTCTTACATGCAAATTTGTCTAAAGAACCAATAACATTCCAATTTTCAGAAATGCTATATAACAGTTAAATGAGGCCACTGAACTACAACCAAGACCAAATTCACTGAACCAGGTAAATATATCTTAGATTTTTTTTCTAATAAGAAAAGGCCCAAAATTTCAAACTTCTATATATAATAGTTCGAGAGAGAAAGGTACATTAAGTTAGAAAATTTTACGTCGGCGAGATAGGGCATTCCGACTCCCCTTAACACTTATAACGAATATCGGTCAGCTGTACGGATTGGTTTTTTGTGCTCTTGTATTGGCTAAACTGCGTGGCCTTGATGGCTACCGCTCCTTGTACCTTCCTCCTATCCCCTCCCCTAGCTCCCTGGCCCTTCGTGGTAAAGGCCATTCCACACTGCACGTGGCGTGCGTGTCCGGAGGTACGCTAGCTACGCCGGCCGCGGTGGCCGTGGGGACTAAGGCGCTCCAGTCACGGTCTGCACGGCCACTACGGTCGGGGGTTAGAATCTCCCCTCGGGTATGGATATTTGTGCCGTCCTAGTCCGTAAGTAGTTGATAAGTAGTTTGTAAGTTTAGGGACTGATGACCGCGTAGTTAAGTCCCATAGACTATACAAACATTTTTTGAACGCTAGCTACGTTTAAAAAATGTGGCTTCCCGTGTTATCAAATGGGGCTGTCCACACTACAGGCCACGGCCACGGCCACGCGCCACGCCGGACACGCGTGGCTTCCGTTCGCTCCTTGAGCGATCTTTCCAAACGTGGCCGGCCTCGTCTTTAGTCCGCGCATGCGCAGAGCGAAGGTGAGACCTCGTGCAAGCCAACCCTCGAGCACTACACGGCGCGTCATCTTTGTGGTCTGAGCTGTTGCGTTTATTGTTGATGATTTACAAGTAGTTGGTGTGCCATTGTGAGTTCCAGTAACGTTTTAGGCTCAAAATGGAGCAGTTAATTGAACAAGTACGCTCTCATCCTGTCATTTGGGACTCAACATTGGAAATCTACAGAGATATAACTTTGAAAGGAAAAGCATGGGATGAAATTGCCGAAGCTTTATCAAAAGACAGAAAGTACATTCATATCCTGCGGTAATACTATTAAATACGGTATCTTAAAAAAAATAAAAAATAAAAAAAAAATAAATAAATAAAAAAAAAAATTCACAAACTTTTAATAAAACGGCAATAGTAATAAATGTAGTAATTATCCAGTCACCATAATTGTTCACTGTACTTATTAATGATATTTGTCATGTAGGCGACTCCATCCGGAATCTGGTGCAAAGCGACCACATTAAAATTATTATAATTGGAAGAACCAGCTTTGGCCCCATTTAAATCTTTATTTTTTACATTTAATACAGATCAATTTCGGTCAGTGTCTGACGATCCTCAGTGCTAGAATCCAAGCCCTGTGGGCCCACAAAAACTTGCACTTTGCATATGAACATCAAGTAGGTAGTACATAAGAAGAATGACAATCATTGAAGCCAAAGAGTACAATGAAACCAGCTCATCCTCACTACTTTCGCTAATGCTGGTGTCATCAAACCAAGGTAAGCCACAAGAAAATCCAGACTGACACCACGGACCGTCGGAGCTGTCATCTTTCTGCATACAAGGAAAAAACGTGGCCGGTATAGCATCGCAACTGTGTCCGCTGTGTGAAATGGTACGTGGCTAGCGTGGCCCACGTGGCTTGCATCCAGACACGCACGCCACGTGCAGTGTGGAATGGCCTTCAGTCTGCCCAGAATAGGCGCTTTGTGTAAAGCCGGACGGTCAGATATACTGCGTGTTTCGCTTACCGGCGAGCAGTCATACACCGTACAGTGGTATGTATTGCGGGTCGCTGTTTTACTTCTAAACTATTTTTTATTGCATATAAAATAGCCAATCCTGGTGCTTGTCATGTACGGCCTTGCGATGCAGATTTTGGTGAGAAAATACGTATCAGAGTGTTGGCAGCACCCATTAGTGAAGATGACAGTGATTTTGACGTTGACGTTGATGTTTCAAATCCTGATCCGGATTTTGTCACGTCTGATGATGAAGCTCTTGATGAAGGTCAAATTGAACCAAGTTCCAGTTCATCGGAAGATGAAGATGATGCCAACCTGGTCGAGCAAGGAGATACTGCAGAAAATAAATGTAGTTGCTGAAGGTGTCGATCTTCCAGGATATAGGCCTACATAGACTATTTGGACTAATATGTTTATTTAATTATTTGTATGTACAAGCAGTGTACTATACTAAAATTCATTTTATTTCGAAATCTTAATACCGTAAGTAGTTTGGAATTATCCGAAGATTTTCTGTTTTTATTGAATACTTTTCGCTTTTTCTCGAATATTAACGTAAAAATAACTAGTTAGTTAACGAGAAGATGACTTTAACGTCCAGTTAAATGTGTTCGTTAAGTGCATTGCGTTTGTCATTGCCAGATAACCTCTCGTTTGCTAACCTGCAGAAAACGAGAAGGTATGATATATTTCGACTATGTTGGCAATAGAACAAATGAAAGTGCCGCCTGAATGAACAGCTGTTCGCCATATTTGACTGGCATGGAAGAGGTTAGCAGACCGTAATAAACGTGAAAGAAGCTCGTATTTTACAAGAAGTGAGTGCGTGTGCCTTGCGGCCTTAATAGAGAAATATAAAGACACGTGGGACTGACAAGGGGAACACCAAGAATGGTACAAACGAATTTTGTTGGGCCGCAGGTATGTCGTGCGGGAACTCCTCCTGATCACCAGGCTAAAAGGGTTTATTCCAGTGTTCCTTGGTTTCCAAGAAAATCGAGATCAAAGTCCAGCGCGTAATAGTTATACCTGTACTCAGTCAGCAAGGCTACGTGAGTCAGCGTGGTGTAGTTATCAATGCGCTAGACTATCACACAGACGACCGATCCGAGTTCAAATCCGGCTTCCAAATTTTTTTCTTTTTTTAACATTTGTCCGACGATTGATTGTGTATAATTATATCCTTTTTTCCCATTTTATCAATTCTTATTGCAAAGGCAAAGTTATATCACATAATTACAGTTACATGTGAACGATACGCTACGCATTACTAGCCACCTGGCCGGAGCTTAGTAATCAGCTGGGACGAGTCAAGGGAGCACACACTGCATTCGGCGGTATAACACTGGGGCCGGGGACTAAACGCAGCTAGCAAATGCTGCACAAATGTTATAGGTTTACTGATCTTTCAGTCGCCGTAAAAATATGCATCGAAATAACTAATTAAACAAAATAATCGTCGCGCAATACATAACATATTGAGTAATTAACATAAGTTATTAGTATATGACGAATTACTCAAGCATTAACATAGGAGTGACTATGAAAGCTTATAATTATGCACAATAAATCGTCTGTCAAGAGTAAAAAAAAAAAAACAAAAAAAAAACGAAGGGGGATTTGAACTCAGGTCGTCTGCATGACAGTCGAGCGCCTTGCTAGATACACCTTTTTTTTTTTTTTTTTTTTTTTTTTTTTTTTTTTTTTTTTTTTGCTCTCTGGGTAGTTCTGTCTGTTGCGGACGATGTTCGTATTTGTTCGTTCTTGTTCGATGTGTTGTTGGCTCAGCTTTTTTATTACAGAGGGCGTTGAGCCCTCTGACCGGGCGCGCTGAGCCACGGCGCCCGGCAACCAGGCTGACTGTCGTGCCGCTAATCCTTTAATATAGGTATAGCAGTTACGCGCTGGACTTTGATCTCGATTTTCGTGGAAACCAAGGAGCATTGGAACGAATCCAATTAACTTGGTGGTTTGACATCCTCTTCATTGTCAACCAAATCATCTAGCCGTTACCCGTAAGCTTGTATTTTGATATCGCAACAATAATTTTAAGGTTATGTTACGTATGTGCAATGTATCAAACTCATCGCTACTGACGAGGATGGGGCGATTAATATGACGATAAAATTTTCCAGTAAAGGTACTTTCCACACAAGTTTCTCATACATGTAGTGCTTCTTTTATTTTGTTCGATAAATCGGTCTTTATCTCGTAATATATTGCGGTATTTTAGCGTTTTGTAATCCTGCCATTTTCATACACATTCTCACTTAACCGGTCGTTAGCCGTGTAACGAGCAGAATTCTACTCGTTAACTAACGGCCATTTGAGGTCATTTAACGTCAGGATAACTCATAACAAAACATTGACAAACGCAATTCTCCATTAACGACAAGTTAAAATCTTAAATGGAATTTAACGAGACATTAAGAAACCGGCCCTTAAAATGCTAAAAAGTTAGTATAATGCGTTACATGAAATAACAAGAAAAATCATGAGAAAAACCGAAACGGTCAAATTGACCGTATGTTTCGTTTAGGGCCGGTTCGTCCATCTCTCGTTAATCTTGTCGTTAGTAAACGAGAAGAAGCCTTTAACGTCTCGTTAAATATGCTCGTTAAGTGCACTGCGTTTGTCATTGCCACATATACCTCTCGTTTGCTAACCTGGAGAAAAGGAGAAGGTACGATATATTTCGACTGTGTTGGCAATAGAAACAAATGAAACTGCAGTCTGAATAAACAGCTGTTCCCCATATTTGACTATCAGGGAAGAGGTTAGCAGACAGTTGTTATTTGGTGCTGTGGCAAACAAACGTGAAAGAAGCTCAAATTTTACAAGAAATTAGTGAGAGAGTCTTGTGTCCTTAATAGAGAAATATGACACATTGGAATGTAAAAATAATAAATAATAATAATAATAATAATAATACCCGACGCTACGACATGGAACGAAAAGAAAGCGACCTTGTGGCAAATGAATTCAATGCTGCCCATGGAACATGAAGGACAGCAAAAGTGCTTAGGGCCTAGTACGATAATATACTGCCAAGTAGAGCTGGGCAAAACGGTTATTCTCCGATATCAGTTATAATGGGTATCGTTATTCTTTTCTATCAGTTAATTTTAATGGTTATAAATAACTGCACGGTATTTTTCCACTAACTTCCAGATGACGTTGCTACAGCTTACTCATACTGCCACTAGGTACCGCTACTGAGCACTTCCAGATGGCGTTGCTACAGCTTACTCACACTGCTACTAGGTAGCGCTACTGAGCAGTTATCAGGCAGTTATCATTATGAGTATTCCGTGAATTGTACTAGGTAGCGATACTCTACAGTTATCGTTATTAGTACTGAGTAGTCAGTACTCAGTAGCCACTACTGACTACTGAGAACGGACAGTTATTGATATTAGTACTCAATACTCTGAATGGACAGTTATTGATATTATGTAGAAATACCAGTACCCGACAGTTATGGTTATTTCTACTCAGTACTAATAACGATCTATCAGTATATAGTATATCTGGTGTGATTGAAATTGTGATTGCTGTGTAATGGCAAAAGGTATCGTCCGAATTGTGCAATAAACACATATAACTAAATATCAAATGTAATACACTGGACATCTGATGGGTACTGGTGTTTAATACGCTATTACATGAAATCTGTGCCCTGGAAATGTAGCCGTAATTTTCAAAGCTACTATGAACAGTGTATGAAGTGAAAGTGGACTATTAAATATGTGCTTAAACGTGTGTGAAGTGAATATTGCAGTTAAAATTATAAACATAACGTTGCTTCAGTAAGTGTTTTGTGGATCGTCTTTAAATGGAACATAAAAGTAAACGTAATGTGATCGTTTCGTTTATTTCTAATAAAGTTCTATATTAAATTTGAAAAACTGCTTGATTTGCGGAAAATTTTCTTTAGTTAATGACAGCATCATGGTTTGTAAATATGATTATAACTACGAAGTAAATTTCTCCTATTATGCCATAACGGGTCAATTGAAGACTGGGCTACCACCCGTCGGATTTGACGAAAAAGTTCATAAAATTTATTTGGGAATACAGCTTACTACTAGGGTGCAACAGTTTGCTTTAATAATGTAAACAGGCCGAATTTCAGCATTTCTGTGTGCAGTGAAAGTGAATATATTAGCTCCAGAATGGACCACACTGAACAAGTCAATACTGTCCAGTACATGTAACTGATATCTGAAATGATCGGTATTTTAAAATATTAAATCTACTGTAAATAGGTTATCGGTTGTAATTGAGGGTGTAGACCAAATCCTTAAAGCTGAAATGTAAAGTGTACCAAACATTGCTCCAGTACTATCAAAAATAAACTGTTACAAATGTGCATTTACAAGTATAGGCCTACTACATGCGAAATCAGAAACTTAATGGTGTTGTGATAAGTGTCTTCAACACAAAACTAGACATACATATTTCTATATATTCTAAGGGAAATCCCATTTCACAAAACTAAGGCAAGTTTTATGTGAGCTTTGGAAAATGCTTGAGATCTTCGGCTATTGACAGGGTATTCAGTTAAAATTTTACTTAGGGTATGGTGTGTTATGTTGGTAACAAAATGTTCACTTTACAAGGGAAATTACTGACAGGACAAGGTTACATATAAGATCCAGTCAACAACAAAGTAGGAACAGTATTATTTATTTAACTCTCAATTTCAAAATTTGTTATTCTATAGGCCTACGGTTGAGTTTTAAAAGAGCATTCAAAGGTCATTGCTAAGATCAGCATATTACTCTAGTGAGACTGTAAGAAAACCTTTACCATGACAGTTATTCATTTTTGGGTGTGAGGATGACTGTTTGTTGCATACACTTATCAATGTCTTTAAAGTGCTCTCTCTTATGTTCAAAAGTATTGCAGACAGAAGTAGGTTCCACCTGTCAGGTGCTACATGTTTCTTGCTTTCTTTCTTTGTTTTATTCAGGAATGACTTGTGTGAACAAATAAAACCAACACAGCATGGATAGCTACTGTAAATGACAGTGTAATTTTCATAAAGAAAATCTAACCTGGCAAATTAGTGCACTTGGCAGAAAATTCCTCTGTGTCATCTCGTATGATGAAAATCCTTTCTGTATCAACACAATTGCTATTAATTCATAAAATACCACCAAGAACTATGTGTGGCCCAGTTATTGTAGCAAAAATTATAGGTTTTCATTAAAATGCTTCTCCATGCAGTGCCAAATTTGACATGTCTCTCCTACATGTGCATTTAAAGGTATACTATATATAAAATCAGAAACGTAATGGTGTTGTGGAAGTGTCTTCCAGTACAACACCAAAATATACATACATATTCCCGTATATTGTAAGAGAAATCTCATTTGATAAAATTTAAGCATGTTTTATTTGAGCTTTGAAAAATGCTTGAGATCTTCAGCTATTGACAGGGTATTCAATTAAATTTTACTTAGGGTATGGTGTGCCATGTTGGTAACAAAATGTTCACTTTACAAGGGAAATTACTGACAGGACAAGTTTACATATAAGATCCAGTCAACAACGAAGTAGGAACAGTATTATTTATTTAACTCTCAATATGAAAATTTATTCTGTTATTCTATAGGCCTACAACAGATTTGCTGCATAGACTTTCAATGTCTTGAAAGCACTCTCTCTTATGTTCAACAGTATTGCAGACAGAATTAGGTTCCACCTGTCAGGTGCTACATATTTCTTTCAGTAATGACTTGTGTGAACAAATAAATCAACCAACACATGATAGATAGCCACTGTAAATGACAGTGTAATTTTCAAAGAAAATCTCACCTGGCAGAAAATTCTTCTGTGTCACCCTGTATGATGAAATTCTTTATGTATCAGCACAGTTACTATTAATTCATAAAGTACCACCAAGAACTATGTGTGGCCCAGTTATTACAACAAAGCATAGAGGTTTTCATTAAAACATTCCTCCATGAAGTGCTAAACTTGACATTTGTCTCCTAAATGTGAATATTCTGTTGTATAATTTTTGTGCAAACTGATGTGTTTAATGTGCTGTAGAAAGTTTTTTCAAAGTCATATGCTAAATAATTAAATCAAAAACTACCATGTGTTTCTGAAGGATACTATATGAGAAAGCTAGTCACTGTCACAATTCTCACAATAATACCTAAGAGAAAAGTCTCACCGAACCACCCAAGTAATTTGTACTCTGAAGCTGACATGAATAAGATACATGGTAGATGTCTTTTATTAGAGATGTCTGTGATGCAGCATTGACAATTATAATGAAGCCACTATGGTTGAGGTACAGGGTATACTAGTACTAGCAGATGGTTCAGATTTGCTTTAATATTTTACACCACCTGCAATATTTAAACATGAGAAAAATGTCCAAAAATATAATTCATACTCGTTAACTGTGCTGTGTATGTTTTCTCACAGAAATATCACAGTAAGCACTTTTTGAGAAGGATTGAGTGTTTTTTTATATTCACTATTATTTAATAGTAAATCTATGCAAACCAGCACTGCCATTCTTTCTCATGCTTTTATTAGATAGCAATATCACCTCAATACAGACACATGTGACTAGGCAACAAGTAAAGACTTACTGTCTGTGAGGAATTAAGGCACTTAAAAATTTATCAATATCCAAACTGTGTTTATAATGTGGGATCATCAGTTGGGTTAAACCTTGACTCCTTTCCCAAATCAAATTGGGCCTTTCAAACACACCAGTGTTACAAATAATGGAATAAATATGGGTTAAACGCTATTAGATGGGGCACAAACTGGCTCTGGACAAGGATGGGATCAGTTCACTGGAATCATCAAATAACACAAGCATCAAATATTTGTTTATCTTTTTATTTAATTAGAGGGATGTATCACAATTATATAGAAATTGACATAGTAATAGCTTAAAATATAAGTTACACAAACTACTGAAGGTAGGACAGGACAGGTGGTCGGCCAAGGCCTTTATGAAGGAACCATCCCGGCATTAGCCTTAGCGATAAAGGTAAACCATGGAAAACAACATTAACAGGATGGCCAGACAGAGCAAATCCCATCCTCCCGATAATGAGGTCAGTGCCTTAACGGCTGTACTGCCTCATTCGGTTTGTCACTAGTATACAAATTATTTTGTTAAATAATAATATTGTATCAGTTTTTCTATTTATAACAAAATACACTGACTCTAAGATCTTACAACTATGAAATATACAAATGTAGTTATATAACATCCTTTTACAACTTCCCATGACACATCGCTACACTTCCTCATTCATAGATATTATCTATTTAATCCATGTTGTTTTCAGTTTGCTATACATGGAATGGTAGTTACCTGAAACAGAAGAACAGGAAACCAAAAGCAGAAACATTCTTGTCTAAACACTTTACAAGCCATGCACACAGTGTAAGAACATAAAAACTGGCAGCAACTCAAAATGAACAATCATTATTTGTAAGTGTGTTCAGTTTAACAGGAATGTTTTCAATTCTCTAGTCAATAAGATAAAGGCCTAAGCTTGAAACTCCTTTATTAGAGCTGATAACATGTGAAGCACAATCACAATGTGAGTCCATTGTTGAAAGGTACTGATCAAGTAGTCTCCTACTCAAATTCTAGTATGATGATATATGAGGTGTTATCTTTTGAGCACTAATCTATTGGTTGTTTATGTAGGGCCCTCTGTGTGAGACAATATGTTGACATTCAGTGCTTCATCTTTTGAGCAGTTTTAGAACACACACACACACACACACACACACACACACACACACACACACACACACACACACACATTTAAATTACGACTTCCTCATAGACAGACTAGCCACTATTTGCAAATAAGTGTTAATGCTGACAGTACATTTTCCAAAAGGCACATTACGTATCATTTCAAAGAACATCAAAAAAGATTTGAACCCATAGCTAAAAAAGGTAACAGAAAATAAGATGATTGCTGCAGTATGACTGAGTTACCACACATAGCCATCCCACTACACAAGGTAAGTTAAAACTTTATCACACTTTGTGGCTCATAGGATGTAATGATCTGATGACACATACTATCACCACCGAAGGAATCTATATGCAGTTAAAGGTGCAGATTTAGAGCCACAGCTGAAAAAAAAGATGTAAGTCAGCATAGGCATATATTATGAACATATACCTAGCAATAACTGAAAATGTGTCACAACATTCAACAATATAAGAGAACATAGTGACATGCTGCTGTTGGTGGCACTTCTTCAGCCATGTCTGGAACAATGAAAGTTGACATGTGTAATACATACCACAACTGTAAAAACATTTTAGGATAAAAGGTAAATATGGCAAACAAGTGCCCAAACTGGCCTCACCTTTGTATTACAAATTCTCATATTATTACAAAGGGACATCTGCTGCTGATGCAGAACTTCTGCAGCAATTCTAAGAGAAAGATACAACACAACATATGTAATACTATGAATGTAACCCAATTTTAAGAAAAAATATTTAATATACAAAAATGTGAGTGTAATGCACACAAAAACCTGCAGATGTAACTGAGAAAAAAACTGTAACTCAACTTATTTAATACTACACCACCATGTAAAAAAAAAATAAATAAATAAATAAAAGTGAAAACAGCACACACCATCTTATTCATGCTGCCACTTTATAAAAATGTGACCTCTACTGGTGGTGAAGGAACTTTGGAGCGATTTCTGAAACAACCCACTCAACATATTCAATACTGCAAATGTAACTAAAAAAAAAAAAAAAAAAAAAAAAAAAACTAAGTGAGACTAACAGATACCTTGTAATTCAAGCTTTCCAATTTATAAAAATGTGACCTGTACTGGTAGTGACAGAACTTTAGAGCCATTTCTGAAACAATCCAATCAACATATTCAATAATGCAAATGTAATAACCTATTTTTAAACAAAGTGAGAACAGTACACACTATCTTATTCAAGCTTCCCACTTTATATCATTGTGACATCTACTGTTGGTATTGGTACTTATGGAGCCATGTCTGGGTGAAAGTTGAAGTCAACATATGTAATACAGTACTGCAAATTTAATCCCATTTTATGAAATATGTTGATTGCTAAATGTGACTGGACTCACCCTCTAATTCATCAGTCCTTAATTATGACAATGTGACTTTTACTGCTGGCCATGTCTCCTGAATCCATTGCTGGAACAAATGTCTAAGATACAAATGCAAATACCAGAATGTTAAGTCATTTGACATCTCTCAAAATATGACACATACCTTTAAATTCAAGATTCTCAGTCATTCTTATTCAAGAATATAAATTGTTCAACTTTTGATGGCTTCAAACTAGTCCTCCTTTCATTTATAATGATACCTGCCTTTGAGAATATCCATTCACATGGTACAGAAGTGACAACTAATTTAAACATTTCCTTCACCACCTTTGCAACAGTTGGGAATATGTATTGTTTCTCTCGCCACCATGTAAGTGGATCCTCACTTCTGCTTATCACTTGGTTGTCTAGATATCCCTGCACTTCGACAATAACTCTTGACTGAGGAGTGCCTTGGGGCTGGGTTCGTCTCACTATGTCATCGAAAACACCCCACATTGGTAAATCGTCGCTTATGGCTGAAGCTGGCGCCACAGAGTCACCCCTGTGTTCTGTATTTGTCATTCTGGTATCACCAAGCTTTTGTGCAACCAGATTGACAAGCTGCTGGTTTGCATTTTCTGCTGCTGCATTGTTCTCAAAAGCTAAAATTTTAAATTTTGGATCAAGTAGAGTAGCTATTCCTATGGATCTGCTAATCTCTACATTCTGGAAGTGTTTCATTAGGCTATTGATCAAGGCTGCCATCAACCCTTGTGTCAGAACAATAAGCTAAAAATTGAGAGATTATCAGTACATTACAAACAGCAGGCACTCACAGAAAATAATGTCAAAATCATAGCTAACATATTCATATCAAAAAACTACCCAACTTACTTGGCTACCAGTAGGATAGCTTTCAGCACTGAGTTGTGTTGAAACCTGTTGTAATGGTTTCAGCACTGTACAAAATTTCCTTACATATTACCCACTCTTCTGCTGTCATTGTTTCCATATCCACATCACTCAATGCGATGGAACTCTTCACTGCATCTTGCAGTTCAACTATTCGCTCCAACATGAACAGAGTCAAATTCCATCTCGTGGGCATATCCTGTATCAGTTTTTTAACTTTACTAACACCACTGTTCTTTTGGTACCTTAACAACTTTTCTGTTGCAAGGCTGCTCCTTTTGAAGTACCCAACAATGTTTTTGACTTTCTGATGTACTTCTGTAAAATTTTTCAGTGCATGTTGCACAACCAAGTTCAGACAATATGCATAGCACCCAAAATGCTTCCACTGTAAAACAGAAGCTACAGCACTTTTAATGTTCGCTGCAGTGTCTGTGACAACCAGCAAAATCTTACCTGTCAGTTTAAACTTGTTCATAATTTATAGTAAAAAATCTAACAGATTATGATCCAGAAAAGTGGCCACACCCTAGCAACACTGACTGAAAGGTGAAGTCTTCGGCAATATAGTGGCCTGTCACCGCCATGTAGTTCTCGTTTGCTGCAGATGTCCAGCAGTCTGTGGTCGGACAAACTGCCTTCACATTTAACAGCTTGTCTTCCACTTTCACCTTGGCTGCTGTGTATGCTGCTGGCAGCAGTACATTTGCCACATGCTACCTGCTTGGAATTACATAACTGGGATTCAGAGCATGAACGAAACTACGAAACCCTGTATCTTCAACAACTGAGAAAGGTTGGAAATCTTTTGTATACAATTTTAGGAGGTGCCCATCTATCTTCTTCTTTTAATTAATTCCAATTGTTTTGGGGACAAATTCTGTAATGGCACTTTGTACAACTTGCTGCCTTGAGGTGGCTGGAACATGTTGCTCGTCTTCCGTACTTCATGTGACTGGTGGGGTCACCTCCATCAGCAGTTTTTCTGCAGGTCTGGTTTGACCTGCAGATACATGGGTTTCACATCAACATAAGCAAATATTAAGTTGACTATGGATATGGGATGAAAATTAAAGTGTGTCTTTCATTCTGCTACAAAAAATTTCAGTTTAGTGCACAATTGTTCTTCATGAAACTTGCAGCCTGAAATTTAGTTCATAGAAAGTTACAACTGATTCAGTTTTCTCTTGCTATACAAATGTATACCAATAGAGTGCCTAATAATTGCAGACTTCTCATAAATACTGTACTTTTTAAAGAGATGCTGATGTGTAATTATGGCCCTTAATTTGCAAATACTTAACAAGACATTCACTGAAGTCATCCTACTATTAATGTTTAATTTTTTTGTTAAGTTAAAATTTAAAATATTTGTGGAATCTGGTAGAAGACTTAATTAAAAACAATAAATATTTTTGAATTTGCAACCCTGTATTAGACAGCAATATTCTCGTAACCTGGGGAATACAGCTCCCCCCCCCCGTTCTTCCTCGATGTAGTGAGTAATTATATATATATATATATATATATATATATATATATATATATATATATATATATATATAGAGGTATAAAATAAAGATATTTGACTTACCTAAAGTACAGGCTCGTCGACAGAAACATAAAACACACACAAAAACACAAACATTCGAGCTTTCGCCACCACTGGTGGCTTCTTCGGGAAAAAGAGGAAGGAAGGAGAGGAGAAAGGGAAGGATACGGGTTTTAAGGAAGTGGAAAATGAGCCATTCCAATCCCAGGAGTGGAAGGATTCACCTTAGGGGACAAAAAGGAAGGTAAACAAATACACACACACTAGTGTTAAAGTAAAAAAAAAAAAAAAAAAAAAAAAAACAACCAAATAGTTGTCGGTGACGCTATGTGACTGCCACGCTTTCATGACGGTGTTGCGGCTTCTGGAAGGTGTGCGCCTGCTGAGTGTGCGGTGTGAGTCGTGTTAACAGGAGGCGACAGCAGGGAAGCGCCTGTCCTCCCCCTCAACGCCAGGGGGCGTAATTCGCGCAGGCCGGCGCGGGTAACGGGCCTTTTTACGGGGCGCGGCTGTTAGCAGGGGTTAATGCCGCCTTTGTTGCCGCGCTGGCGGGCCGCTCAAAAGGCCACCACGGCGGCGGTCAAGTGCCGGGCGCGCCCAGTCAAAGGCCGTGGCTGAGCTGAGCTGCCCGAGCACCACGCGCGCGCCCGCCCATCTCCGTTTACGAGGCACTGCCGCTGCGCCAGTATCTGACTCTGCGTAAAGCTGCGGTCGACCCCGAGGTGTGCTCTACTAACCCCTGCTTGTAGAGCTGAGACTCCTCCCAGCCGAACACTAACGTGCCAGCCACTGTGCCACCTTGTCCAGTCTGTATGACAAACAGAGTGGCCATTAACCCTACCAACTTCAGTGCTCACCTAACTTAATTACTACAACAGTGCACCAAACTTGTAGGTGACACAGACTAATAAATTTTTAACGAGTGTGATTAAACGAGAACAAATGTATGACATCACACCCTTATTCAAAATGTTCAAATGTCTTTAAATCTATCGGACCAAACTGCGTGGTCATCAGTCCGTAGCTTACAAACTACTTAAACCTAGGTAAACTAACCTACGGACAAACACACACACCCATGCCCCAGGGAGGACTCGAACCTCCACGGCGTGCAACCGCGCGCTCCGCAGCGAGGGGCTTTAGACCGCTCGGCTACTCCACCGCGGCACACCCTTATTACTTCCATGTATAATTCATACCACAGACGCTGATAATCAGCACGCCGCATGCCTCAAGTGGCAGCATTGTATAGCAGACTAAATTGCCCCTCTTTTGACAGTGTGAATCGTGTGAAAGGAATTCTTAGTTTCACTTTTTGGATCTAATTTTCGAGTTTGTATTTTATTGAAATAAGTACCTCTATAGGCTGTCTCTCTCTCTCGTTCTCAATCCGAAGATTGGTTGGCAGCAATACTTCTCCTCCACACTTCTCTGTTCTCGGATAGCCTCTTCATTTCCTGATATGATTCCACTTCTACATCTCTTTGAATCTGTTTCACGTACTGCAATCTGGATCTTCCTCTGCCTCTTTTTCCTTCTACCATCCCTTCCATAAAATTAATTATAAACTCATTGTGCCTATACATATGGCCTATTAACTTGTCTCTTCTCTTCATTATCGTTTTCACAAGTACTCTTTTTTCGCCGATTCTTCTAAGAATTTCTTCGTTTGTCATCTTGGCCGTCCAAGGGATTTTCTGCATCCTCCTCCAACACCACAATTCAAATGCTTCTAGTCTTCTCTTGTCGCAAACGCCGAGTGTCCAAGTTTCCGAGCCATACAATGCCACACTCCACACATAGCATTTTATAAATGCTTTTTTGGTCTCTTCCTTTATATTTCTTGAAGTAAGAAGCACCCATTTATTGTTGAAGGCTAGTTTAGCTTGCGCAATTCTACTTTTTATGTCCGCTGAACTTTTGCCATCCGGTGTAATTTTACTTCCTAAGTATGTGAATACATTAACTTGGTTCAATGATACGCCATTAATCTTAATATCAGTTGTAATTTGCTCACGGCTGCATACCATGATCTCTGTCTTTTTTGTGTTGATTTTCATGTTATATTTAGCTGGCAGAATCTCATTCATTCTTGATAACGCCTTTTGCAGATTTTCTTCGCTCTCCTCAATGATGGCTATGCCATCAGCAAACCTTATCATTTTAATTGGTACTCCATTGATCTTAATTCCTTCCATAGACTCTTTACATTCCTTAATTCCCTCCTCAATACACAAGTTGAATAGCACTGGTGATAAATTGCATCCTTGTCGTACTCCTTTCTTTATGTGAGCCTCTTGTATTTCACCATGTATAATTATAATCCCTCTTTGATTTTTGTAGAGTTCATGAACTATCCGCCTGTCTGAAATCTAGACCAACTTCCATCAGAAGATTCCAATTCACATTATCAAAGGCTTTTTCCAAGTCCACGAAAGCTACTCTTGTTCCTCTATTCCGTCGAAATCCAAATTGATCTTCATCTAGATTCTTCTCAATTTTATTTATTATTCGGTTATATATTATTTTCGTTAGAATTTTTGACATATGTGATATTAGGCTCAAGGTACGATGTTCTTCACATTTTATAGTGCCTGGTTTCTTTGGTATAGGAATTATGATAGTCTTTTTAAAATCTTCTGCTATTTCTCCAGTTTCATACATATCTTGGATTAGTTTGAAGATATAGTTATGTGTTTCGTTATCCAATCCTTGTATCATTTCTCCAGTTAATGCGTCACATCCTGATGCTTTGTTATTCTTTAGTTCTCTCACAGCCTTTAGGTATTCTTCTTTTGTTAATGAGGGTCCTAACTGATCTTTTGTGACAGTTTCTTCGTTTTCAAGATTACTTATCTCATCTGGATCTTCGTACAATTTTTCTTTATAACGTTTCCATCTTTCTCCCACTTCCTTGTTCTCAAATATCCGTTTTCCATTTTCATCTAATATTTTGTTGCTTCGACCATTGACTTTCTTGAATTGTTTCTTAATCTCTTCATAGGCTGTTTCTATACTTCCTTTATCTAGCTTTTCTTCTACTTCCTTGCACCGCCTCATTATGTATTCTTCTTTATCTTTCTTTGCTTCTCCGTTGACCATGTTTCGCAGCCTTTTATAACTTTTTATTCCTTCTTCACTTTTCGAATTCTTGAACTTTTTTCTTTCTTCCATAAGCTCAAGTGTGTGATCGCTAATCCACGGTTGTGTTGCTTGTTTTTTGATGTTTCCTATTTCTCGATCAGCTGCTTGAAGGATTGAGTGTTTCAGTCCAATCCATTTCTCATTTACTGTACCATTTGGAATTTCTTTAACTTTCTGTTGGCCTGCTTTTGGTACCTTTCCTTAACACTGTCTTGCCGTAACTTTTTCACATCATATTTGCAATATCCTTTAGTATTTTGTCCCTTTCTTCTTAATCTTAGATTAGATTTTAACATAACTAGATTGTGATCAGTAGCTACATCAGCGCATTGTTTAGCTTGGTTGCGATACCTTCGTCTTAGCATTATGTAGTCTATTTGGTATCGTGCTCTGTCTCCCGGTGCAATCCATGTGTATCTTCTCTTCGGCTGCTGGAACCATGTGTTTACTATTATTAGTTCCTTTTCCTTGCAAAAGTCAACTAGTTGTTGTCCTCTGTCATTTCTCCTGCCAAGTCCGTATTTACCCACGGTATTTCCATCTTCACTTTCACCTACAGAAGCATTCCAGTCTCCAAGTATGACGAGGTTGTCTTTATCCTTAACCATTTCCATTATTTCCTCTAGTTGTTCGTATACTTGTTCCACTTCTTCATCAGCATGACTAGACGTTGGCATGTATACCTGTATTATTACGATATCAATAGGATCATTTTCTATTCTTAACATTATTATTCTGTCACTGTATTGCACGTAGCTCTTAACACGGGTGCCGACCAGTTTCCTTAGTATTATTCCTACGCCTGCATAACTTCCTTCTTTTCCAGAGTATATGAGTCTAAAATTACCACTCCAAAAGTATCCCTTTTGAGGCCATCGTATTTCACTTATTCCTAGTATGTCTATATCATGTTCTTCCATGTCCTTTTTAACATTCTCGAGTTTCCCACAGATGCTAAGTGATCTGATGTTCCATGTTCCTATTCTGACCTGGCTTCTGTCATCTTTGACAACGCACTTTGAGACTGTCCCCTGCCGGAGATCCGAGTTGGGGACTATTTTACCTCCGGATTGTTTAGTTACAAAGCCTGTCATCATCATTGCTGTTTGACATGGGATATCCAAAAGGATCTTTAATGGACTGGTTTCCCTCTTGCCTTCTCCCTTCTATGTGAGCTGGTTCTTCCGCCTTTAGGAGTGATTTCACACTCCAAGGACAAGAGAGTGCCCTATCCTATCCGCCCTCATGGAGGCCTTTGGCACTTGGTATAGGGGATCCCCGTATCCCGGAGGACATTCGGTCCCTGCATTCGTTAGCCGCTTGCTATGCAAACGTTACTCCCCCCCCTCCCCCCTCTGCCCCGTGGAGGTGAATGTCAGGATTTTCCTTTCATTGATTCTAGGACCGTATTGGCGTTTCCTAGAATCTCAAGTACTTTCAGAGTGCTTTTTAATAGTCGTTTTAAGGTAATCTGTAGATATTTAGCTTAGATTTCGTGTCTCTAAAGCCCTTTCTACATGCGAGATTACCCATGATGCACCGGTTACGCCGTCCGCGTACAATGTAGACGCGTCCACTTGCACAAGATGCACGCATACGATCGCTAGTAGACGGAATAGGAGGGATCCTACTTTCACTCGTATGGAAAAACTTCGCGCATGCGCAGACGACCGAATGGGGAACCCAGCTTAATATAGTGTACAATTTTTATTGAATACAGAGTTATAGCTGTTAATATGGAATCCAAACAAACGTAGAGCAAATGTAAATCAAGATATTTTCACTGATTTATCCGTCGGTTCTTGGTAGTACAACATCACACTTACTTAAAAGTAGAATTTTTTTGTATCTTCTACACGTTTCTACACGTTCATTTCCACTTAGTTACCCGGTTTTCGGCTTACTAGGACATATTCAGACTTTAAACTACGTCGAAAACCGGTTATTTAAATAAAAGTAAAAATGGTGTTCTACCAAGAACCGACGAAAGAATCAGTCAGAATATCCAAATCAGTTTGTTGTAATACCAAGAGCTATATCTCTGTACCCAGTAAACATTGGACACACGTCATATGAAATTTTAACTGAAAATCGTCTTTATTACCATCTTCTGAAATATTTGCTATTTTTCCTGAAACATGCTGTCGTTAACAAATGTTCAAATGTTTGTAGAGTCTATGGGACTTAACTACGGGGTCATCAGTCCCTAAACTTACAAACTACTTATGAACTACTTACAACTAAGGACGGCACAAATATCCATGCCCGAGGGGGGATTCGAACCCCCGACCGTAGTGGCCGTGCAGACCGTGACTGGAGCGCGCTGTAGTTAACAAATGAAATGTTTGTTTTTGATGAGCATTACTTGAAGCTTTATCAAAGTAAAAGGTCTATGTATAGACACCTGAGCTTGTTCATCATATACATAGTCGCCTCAAACCGCAGTGGCTGAAAGTATGTAATCGCATTTTGTAATGAGGACGTTAACACATATGAGCGACATAGTTACGTATGAACTGCACGAAAACAATTAAATACAGTTTCGCAGTGTTAGTCTAAAACACAAATAAATGTTTTAATCATCACAATATATCATACAATTTCGAAAAGTGATGTTAACGCGTTCATTTGCTGTATGTTGACAACAATCGAAGTAGACGCTTGAAGCCGAAGATCCAACAAATGCGTACCGTTTGAACGCTTCTTTGTAGTTCGACGGTCTATCGCAAGGGGCGCTGCAGCTGACAACGACTTCCTTGTGCGTGTTGCACGTCTCGTACAGAAAGGGCTTAACCTAATTGTTCCCCAAAATCGTATACTTACATTGACGTTCTTAGCTTTTGTGAAATGGGCACTTGCAGAATGTAGAGAATGTAGTAGTTTTGAAGTGCCAAAAACTGTATTTCTGACTTTTGCGGTGTCTTAATCAAGTCTAAGTTATAAAATCCACTGCGTATACTTTCACAATACTTTTTTAACAATAAAACGTAACAAAATACATGGCTGAAAAAATATAACAAAGTAGTATTAGCTGGCGAAGCTGTGGTATTATTCTGTACGAAAAAGACGCTTTTCATCAGGAAAAAAAACCGGTTTCCCTTAAGGTGGCGCCATTCCCCTGGTCTCCCCTATATGTTATTTTTCTGAAGGCTTTCGATTTTTTACGATTGCTGACAACTTATGACTTGAGTGAGATGTGGTAGTGCGGAAGGTATTTCTAATTTACTAATCCCTACAGCAGTTACTTTTGTTCTGAAAATTGGGCTTATTCTGTGTGTTATGTTCAAATAATTTACGGGAATATAGTTGGGCAACGTCTTCGACTACAGCCAGTATTTCGGGAGGTGAACGCCCGTCATTTTCAAGGTATAAGAAGAAAGACTCCTCTTCATATCTACAATCTTTTTCAATAACGCTTCATTCTTTCATCAACTACTCACATATTTTTCCAAGTTCATAGGAAAAATCGTAATTTGGGGGGTGGGGGGGCGGCGTCACAGCTATGGTACCCGTCAACTGTGCGAGGGTACCTCAACCCCCTGAACCCCCCTATCAACACCCCCGATTATGAAAAAAATTTCTGCGGTCCTACCTAATTTCACAAACAATATGACAGACCAGGTATGCAGGAAATATTTTGCGAAAAGAAATGATAATTTAGAAAAGAAGCTCTCTAGGAAAAGCCGCAAAACAGTTTCATTCAATTAGGCCTGAAAATCAGTGTACATGATAACAAGAAATAAGCGACGTTATCATTGTTGAATAAAGGCAGTAACATGAACTTCAGTAATTGTTTTCGACATCAATGATCAAAGTGAACCGTTGTGCTATACGCTCATATTTTACGTGTTAGCCACTACGGTCGGGGGTTCGAATCCCCCCTCGGGCATGGATATTTGTGCCGTCCTTAGTGTTAAGTAGTTCATAAGTAGTTTGTAAGTTTAGGAACTGATGACCCCGTAGGTAAGTCCCATAAGCTATACAATTGTTTTTTAATTTTTTTTTTACGTGTTATTTCCTATTCGGCTTCCATAAGAAGCCAACAGCGGAAGACGTTTGAACTACAGCGGCGACTGCTCATCGGAGGCAAGCTCCAAGTGAGTAAGCTTTGTATTATTTGGAGGCTAAGATGCTGGAGTTCCTCTGTAGCTTCATACAATTTCATTCACTATGTTTACATGCAACTCATCTTCCGGAAGACGAAAACCGCATTTCGTAAACCGTTTGTCGCTGTCGTGTTTACATGTTACAGCCTGAATCGGGTTTCCTAGCCCGCTCAATATGGCACCTGAAAAACAGCTGGTTCATTTCCTGATTTAGTCAGTACAATCGCTATATTTCTTTTCTTAAATAAACAGATTCATGATCACTCTGATATTTATACTTATACGAGGCGGTTTTTTTAAAAGTAAGTGTCGTTTTGAAATAAAAAAAAAAAAAAAAATGACGTGCTGAGATATCTCTAATTTTATGCGCACAGGGTACCTACATCTGTTGTCCTCGCGCTGACGCCCTTACAGTCTGATTATGTTGTGTACTGAGTGTTTAATATATCTCCGATTAATGGTGAGTCCCGCCGACTGTGAAGTAAGGGCTGTTATAAGATTTCTTAGTGCTAAAGGCCTAAAAGCGATCGATATTCATCCTGAGATCTGTGCAATTTACGGAGAAAACATTATGAGTGATGGAATGGTAAGAAAGATGGCCGCACAAATGTGCATGATGAACAACGGAGCGGGTGTTCTTCGGTAGTTAATGAAAGTTTGGTGCAGGAAGTGGACAATAAGTAGGGTTACCATATGTCCGTCTTCAGAAAAGAGGACATTTGTAGATTCATAAAAGAAACTTCTTTCGCTCTCTCTTTCTCTCTCTCTGTCTCTCCCTCTTTCTCTTTCTCTTTCTCTCTCTCTCTCTCTCTCTCTCTCTCTCTCTCTCTCTCTCTAGAACTTTGATGCTGTTGATTCGTTCTCGGTATCCATCTCCATCTCGGAGGTCCTCATCTGTGATTCGGTCTTCTTAGTTCTTCCTTCATATGCTTGGCATTACCACTCTTGCCTTTAGGGTTATATATATTATTGAAGATCTGTTTATTTGCTCCTTTAGGATTCATTCTAATCATGATAACGTAAAATCTCAGTCGTCTCTATCTCATAGTTGTTTCCATTATCTTCTACCTGTTCATATATTTCTTTGTTCGCTCTGTAGTTTCCATGTACTCTTCTTGGACCGTAGATTCTTTCTAATATCCTCCTTTCGATTTCCAGGCTTGTTAAGATTGCAGTATCACTGGCCTTACAACAGCATTATAGTGCATTAGTTTTGCATTGTTGGACAAGTTCTTTTTGTTATAGATGTTTTTAGTGATCAAATTTAGTTTATCCAGTTTCAGTCTTCTATTTTCTGTTATCGTTTTACCGGATCCATTGCAGCTGATAATCTCTCCAAGGTATTTGAACTGTTTTGTGACTTTAATCTGCCCATACTTGGTCTTTACATTTTTTCTTTGTATAATTTTTCTTGGTCGTCATTATTTTTATTTTTTAGAAAAGATCTGGAGTCTGGCTTTCTCTGCTGTTTCCTTGAGTTCATTGATTTGTGTTACAGCTTCCAGTTCGTCTCAGATAAGAGAGCTGGATCGTCTGCAAAGGCCAGGCATTTGGGAATGACGTTTTTGTTCTTTGTGAAAGGTATATTATGGTGGGTGTGTTGGAAAAACAAGGTAAGGTAGGGGGAGAAAGGACGGTATGCAAATGGTTTGTTCACTTGATATTGAAAAATAGGAGTGGTTACCTCGCCATCGAACATTTAATTAATTTATCCTCTAGTTTCCAAGTAATAAAACCATCCAAAAATGTGTAAAGGAGGGTTAACTAATTTTAATGATTTGAGTAAAGATATTTATTTTGACTCGTTTTATTCTTTGAAGTCAAATGAACGTCTGATTTGAAAGCAAGATACACATACAATTGAGCACAGAACAAATTATACGAATTTAGAAAACAATATGAACACTCCTACAGCAAATGACCGATAAGGCGAAGAAAATTGTATTTGATTCTAAACACTTGTGACAACCCACATTTAACTGGAAACCGTGAAGTAATCGAGAGGAATATTCCGATACCATATTTCTGTGGGTTTACCTAAAGTTTTCAACAGTCTGAACACGTGAATATCCCTTGAAACATTAGCAAATGCATGCGATACTGCACCAAAACTGTGCTGGCTGGCGATGTCAGGAACACAACGGCTGGGCGGTGGCTCCGCGTGTCGATAGCTGCAAGTTGCAGACCCGGAGATGATTCAGCTTCGTATTCCAGAAGTAATATTTAACTAATATCAGCCAACTTCATCCCCAGCGGATCTCAGTGGCTACGATCTCACTCGTTCAGCTATGTCGTGCCACTACAGACAATTTACATGTGAAACACGAATGTACTGTAGCAGAGGTGACACCAGAACTGTGACAATCGCAATTAGCGCATCGATGCGTCTAATATCAGGCAGGCTGACCTTGCTCTCGGCTTGCCAATACTCAGCGCTATTAGCACAAGTTTTGGAGCAACTCCAAAAGTTGTACTACAAACTCTTAAGTGTAGCTGCTCGACGACAAGTGTTAACTGAGAACAGAAGAGAAGCATCTGCTTTCCTCGGCTGCTCAAACTCCAATCTCTTTTTCTCTCCACTTCTAAAATCTCTGTCTCCTCTCTGATAAAACCTCCAGGCTCCGCCTATCTCTACTGAAACGCCAATCCACAGCTAGGCGCCAAAGTACGGCCAATCATGGCTTGCGTTCGGGAGTCGAACAGCCGAACCCCCTTACCATAAAACAGCAGCCAATGGCCAGCTCTCCCGCTTTTCCACCAGTCGGGCCTCACCCTTACGTCCAGCGTTCTCACAGTAGCGGCGGATGGCCTTCAGGCACCTTCGAAAACATGGCTCATGCCTCAGTCCTACCTGCTGTGGCCTTCGCCCGTAAGGCGTCTTCCGGGAACCGCTGACCCTCCGAATAACACCCTCATGCTCTCCACCAGTCGCCGTTAGCTCTGAATGCGTGTTCCCCCCCCTCCCCTGTTACAGGCATCGCACAACCAAGTAACAGAAAATTTCTCTTTCGCTACAAGTTATTAAATCGATAGCCTAGAATAATCTAATAAAATTAACAAGGTTGCGTTGTCGTTTTACTGTTGGAAAGCAACGTGGTAGTACTGAAATCTCTCATTTGGTCTAATTATAGTGCCAGAGTCGTTATATAGCCAGAACGTCTGCATTATCTTATCCAAAACCACATGGGTGCTACGTAACCATTTATTTTTTCATCAAGAATTTGTAGGAGAACTGGTATTATTATACTTGAAATTTTCTTCCGTTTCTACAATTTGATCTCCATGATCTAGTCTTATTTTCCTCAAAATTTGATGTGTCTTCTCATTATAGATTAGAACAGTACGCAAAATTACGTTTATATGTCGTAAGGTCCGGCCCGATTAATATTGTGAACGCCGATAAAACTTATCGAGAATTAAATCACATGAAACTAATTTTTCCCAGAAATCTGATATCACAAAATTCTTCACTATGTGGTATGTGGATCTTGATGCGAAACACATTAGTTTCAGCGGAAATCCCGCCATCATCAGTGAGTTTTTGTTTATTCCAGAAGCATGTCGAAATAACATCGTTACAAAACTACGAAAAACTTTATAAAGTATTCACTTTCATTTCAACTGTATTATTGTGTAAGCAGACATAATCGTACCTTTATGTCGCTTAGCTTTTGTATATTCCACTGTGTTCAGCATTGTTCGAGAATAAACGAAAACTCACTGATGATAGTGGGATTTCTGCTGAAGTCACGTTGGAAGGCGGATCAGTTTTCAGTCGTTCTGTTTATCTCGCTCCATTACCGCATTGGTAGGGACTGATGACCTCACATTTAAGTCCCATAAGCTTTACAAACATTTGAACATTTTTGAGCAGGTGTTGCTACTGCTGACAGTGACGGGTGCCGACGATGAAATAGTAAATATGTGCGTCTCTGGTCGCAACAAACGAGTCTTGGAAATGCGTACCTTCTTCAGAGTGATGCATTTTTTATGTGACCACCAAAGTGTGTTAGAAAACTCTGCGTTCAGAATCGCTATTTGAAAGGTCTTGGGGGTGGGTTCCATTTTGAGCTAGTCAAATGAGGCAAAACGTTTTTCGTTTAACCCGGCAAGCGCCCATTTCTATAACTATTAAAACATTTTACCCAGCTATGTTAAAATATGTTACGATCCGGAACTGGTGGTCAGGTAAATTGAACGAATCGATTAGTTCCTTTTACAGAAAACGTCAATTAGGTTGAAATTAATGCTCAGCTAATGGCACCATCTTATATGTACCGTTAGGATTTTACGTGCGAAAAACATTTTCTCAGGGAGCTTTTTTTGAAGCACGTCACTTCTACCCTTTAAGCGTGTACAAATCGATTCAAACTTTGCAGGAGGGAAGATAAATGGATAAAGTTTAAACGAGTTTTTCCATCCATTAATGATCATTTGTTGGCGAGATGTGATGGTCTGAGGAGTAGCTAAATTTGGCGCGTCGCTGTTGAATGACAGACCGGGTTTGTCGCCCAGCCACTTACGCGTCTCCATTAATTCCTTTTGCAAAAGGTGTCGATTGGGGTGAAATTAATTCTTAGCTAACGGCACCATTTCCATGTGCACTGTTCGGATTTTATGTGGTAAAAAAACATGTTTTACTGAGAGTATTTGCGGTATGTCACTTGTATACATTAAACTTAAACTTGTACGAATCTGTTCAAAGATTCCACAAAGGTAGATAAATGGATAGAGCCAGAACGTATTTATTATGTAATAATCTTTATCATTTGTTGAGATATGATGGCTTAAATTCGAGTTAAATTTTTCACACGCAGCGACTCGTTGGACGTACAAACAATGGTGTACATGAAGATGGTAATATTTTCTCCGTCATAACCATTCCATTTTTTACACGTTACATGTGACATGAGTCCACTCACTGGTTGTTTAGCTTGTCTGGCACACTTTTTTTAATTCTACGTGTAATTTTGTATATACCATTTTTATGTAATACTCTGACTTCAATTTATTAATATGGATAAATTGGTAGTCTCTACGAAAGATTACGCCTTAAGCCAAAGAGAATGTATTATCTCTGAACTCAGTGTTATGCTACTAGCGCTGATCTCCCTGGATGTTGAATTTAAACAGTGTGACCGTGCAAACTATAGATGTTAATATTTCGTTTCTTGCCAAATTTAAATATGGCCACTATGATGTATTACAATAAAACTAAAAGAAAATACGTTTCCATTCCTCTCCCATATTAGACTAATAACCACATATTGATATGAATTTGAAATCAAGAGGTAAGCAAGCAGTTATTTGTCACGTAATAACTGATGGAAAATAGTTTGCCAAATTTAAACGTGGCGGACAAGGCGAAATCGGGTGCAAAACAGATGATCGTGCAGGCACGCTGGAGTTCTGTGCTAAGAGACCAGAGTTATAGATCCTTCTGGAGCTAGTCAAATGGGGTACAAAGTACACGTTGAACTCCTGTGGATGCATCATCTATTTTAACCGATTTTAAATTTTAATGTAATTATGTATTATTAACAGTGGACAACGTACAGATTTTATGTCTTTTGCTTCATGCAGTGTATTATTACTGTTGGAATAAGGCCAACGGTTTGAAAATGGACGATTAAGTCCGAAACCAGTTACCAACTCCTAAATAGTGCAACTGTGACGGTAAAATAAATTGTTTTAGTTGTATAGCTATTAGAAACATATGTCTTAGCCAGCTGTGTTAAAATATGTTTCTGTATAATAACGTGATGCCAGTAGTAGCGAGCAGGCAAGGCAGTCTGTGTGAACCACTGATCTATATGCTACCTGGATGATTAACTAAAGCATTCTGAGCGTGCCAGCCAAAGACGATCATATTCTGTTTCTTGCCAAAATGGCTACTATGAAGTTCAAAATGTTCAAATGTTTGTTAAGCTTAAGGGACTTAACTGCGGGGTCATCAGTCCCTAAACTTACAAACTACTTATCAACTAGCTTATCCTAAGGACGGCACAAATATCCATGCCCGAGGGGGGATTCGAACCCCCGACCGTAGTGTACTATGAAGTATCACAAGAAAACTAAAAGAAAATATGTTTTGGATCCCCTTCTATACCAGAATGTTACATCGCATATTGACTTAAATTTTAGAACAGGATGTAATCAAGCTATACTTTATCATCTACTAAATGATGGATATAATTTGACTAATTAAAAGATAGAGGGTAATGACAAATCGTTTGCAAAACATACGAAAGGGCAGGTATGCTGCAGTTCTATGCTAAGGCACCAGAATTGTACATTCAGATTATATAGAAATCACTCCAGGTCCTGTCTTGTATAGCAGACGTTGCGTAGAACTCCTCCAGTATGTTGTTTTTCTTCTCGTACAGATCTTGTAGAAGGTGTTTGAATTTGGGCACTAGCTGGGAGTTTGAGCTCGTAACTTAGATCCTCTATCAAGAAGGTCTCCCTGGTAAGCTCATACACTAGCCTCGATCTTGTGTTCTGTGGGACTCCTAAGACTCTATTCAGGTATCTAGCCTTTACTCGCTCCAGTTTGTTCAAGTTGTTTGTATGTGAGATATTCTCCCACTGATTGAAGGCCATACGTCATTACAGGTAGTATCTTTAGCCTGAACATGTCCATAGCTGCGCTGATCGATAGTTGTGTGACGTTCCTGATTTCATTCATAGCTCTAGTAGCCGCCACTGCTCTAGATCTTGTATGTAGTCTGAAACTTTTTCCCGTTGTTTGGATTGTGATGCTAGATATTTGAAATTGTTATCCCTCTTGCGTAATGTTCCATTGCATTTGACGTTCTTTGCTTCAGTGAGTTTTCCGCCTTTCCTGAACACTAGTAACTCCGTCTTATCTTCGTTTATCTTGATGTCCTTTGTCTCCGCCCATTCGCTTAGTTTGTGTACAGCTACTTGTAGCTTCTCTATATCTGTCGCCAGACTGGCAACCCATGGGTTTCATCACAAGGTGTGTCGCAAAAGTTATTTCACGAACCGAATGATGTGTGTGTGTGTGTGTGAGAACTGTGCTTAGAATTTTTTGATCGATACCATATTATCAATTGCAGGAATAGACAGAAATCCATCGTAGCTTATAGCAAAGACAAGTAAAGTTAATGTAATGTAATGTGAATGTAATCCTTGCACGGTAAGTGCGTCTTCCCTACAAATAAAAATATAGAAATCACTGATGTGGACAGTATTTATGAGGAGTCCGTCAGAAGCAAAAACGATAGTCTGTGGTAGCGTGCAGCTCGTTGTGTGTGGCTGCCCTTCTGGGAAATAATTTTCATATAAGAAGCCTGCCCAGTGGTGGAAGTTATATTACGATCATTAAGATACATCTCTGTGATTACTTGTTCACTGAACTGCAAAAGTAAGATAAATTTTATATGTTCACTATTTTGTAATTCTATGCAGCTTTGTTGTAGTGTGTGTTTAGGTTGGTCTTTCTTAATGAAGGTCGAGTTACTTATTATTGGCAACTTATTATTCTCCCTAATGTCATGTTCCACCTCGTTCCTTTAATGAGTTTCGAGATTTTTAGTGAAAACTGATTTTTGTGTCATGTGACAGCCAACTGGCTCAGTCATGTGGTAATCAGAAAAGAAAGAAGTATATTTGAGAGCACAATTTTTACTACATTTGCTTGCGTAACTGTTAGTACGAGTAAAGAATTGTTCGTAGTTGAGAAGATGACATCCATAATTACATGTAGAATGAAGCTTCGCATTGTTGTATCATAAAGTGTAAAAACCAGTGCAGGAAAATAATTTTTAACTCTAGGAGAGACAGTATTTTGGCCCACTTTATGTTACGGTAGTAACACTAAAAGTGGGCTTTTGCGATCGTCTTTTGACAGCTCGAAATTTAAATGAAAATAACGGCTTAACCATGCACCTGACACGAAAATTGAATAACCTAATTTGTAGAGGAGAAAATTCTCTACAACTTTGCTCTGATATGTTTTTATCATATCTCTTATCGTTTATGAGATATTTGCAGAAATAGCGGCGATTTTGGGATGTATGTCTGTCTGTCTGTCCGTCTGTTTGTCTGTCCGCAACGTGTTCCCCGTTTTTAAGACGAACCGTTCAACCGATCAACACCAAATTTTACAGACATAATTGTAGGCCGACAGAGACCAGAACCTCCCTTTTTCAAATTTTTCGGAAAAAATACGGTAGTAACGCCAAAAAAAGCCGTTTGTAATATAATTGTAATTGCAAACGAACCGTTCATCTGACACGAAAATTGAATAACCTAATTGGTAGAGGGGAAAATTCTCTACAACTTCGCTCTATTATATTTTTTTTTTTCATATCTTGCATCGTTGCAGAGATATCTGCAAAAATAACGGCGATTTGACCATGTGTGTCTGCCTGTAACGTGTTCCCGCGTTTTAGGTCGAACCGTTCAACCGATCGACACCAAATTTTACAGATATCATTGTTGGCTACCAGATACCAGAACCTCGCTTTTTCAAATATTTCGGTCAAGAAATACGTCAGTAATACCAAAAAAGGACCTTTGTAACGTAATTTTAATTGCGTATAAACCGTTCATGACGTTAAAATTGAATAACCGAATTTGTAGAGGAGAAGATTCTCTACAGCTTCGTTCCCTTATGTATTTTTTTTTTCATATTTCATATCGTTTGAGACATATTTGCAAAAATAATGGAGTTTTGACACCCTTCACTGAATTAACGAAAACCAGCTGTTCGCAGATGTCACGTGACATTCCTCGACCACAACTCTCTCTGGCATAAGTCATCTTGCGTTGCGTATTTGATGATTTTCTTATTTTAACTTACAAGTTGTCATTTCAAAGCAATAGCGCACTGAAGAGTTAATACAAACACGTCGTTCTTCGTACGATAAATGATCATTTAGTATCTACAAATGCCTTATTAGCATCAGTTAACAACGGCCATGAATAGTACGAGATTAAATAACGCAACTAATAAATGTTGGCCGTATTGTAGTGGGAAATGTGTTGGACTGTGACGCTGAAGATCAGTGGTTCAAAACCCGTCACTACCTAATTTTTTTTTCCTAAAAGGTTTTCAGACACTCTTATTAATTAATTTTATATTGTTTACATTATTATTTAGCAAAAACTTATAAAACTACAAATCTAAAGTGGGCCGTAATACACGTCAGTGCTATTTTTATTTTTGTAGTTCTCGCAGTTGAATTGCTTGAGTACTGCATTCTAACCGCTGTGAATTATATATATTGCGCATCGAAATTACACACATATCATACCAGTTTAACAACAAACTAACTTATCAATTTCGGCTGTTTTATGTGCAACATTCCGATTAGTTGTGCTCCGTAAGTCAACCAAAAGTAAGTAAATTTCGCTACGGCTACGCTCAAATTTCGCTACAATATCAATTATAATTTGTAATACAACATTCGCGTCTTACGGACGATATAAAGACTAAATAAAAGAAAATATACATACTAAATAAAGAATTTAGACTATAAACAAGTATATTCCATACCTTTCTAGCTAGGTTATTTATGATGAACTACGCCAAGCACAACTTTGATGAAGCAGAAAGTCGAGTATCATTCAGAAGAATTTAGTTTAATGCAACAGGTACTTTCCTCTTTATATGGTATTTGAACTTGCGAAGGTAAAAGAAATTAATTCAAAAGAGGTTATTTTGTTAGCTTTCTTAAAGTAGCATGAAATATATGAGTTCGTTATACAGCAGTATATCGGTCACCTTGTGGTAGCTGAATTCAGTTACTGGGTATTCTGGGATAACATCCTATGGTAATACATTAGCGTTTAACTTCTAGCCCTTCGTGAGGAATGAATATGGGATGAAATTTACTGAAAGAGTTCTGATAAACGTAATTCATTTAGTCATTCACGACGTCACTCTCATTGCTGACAGATGGAATGAGAGACTAGAATTGTCCCGAAATTCTTATATTCTAATTCGTTACTCTATCTTTAAAGTTCAGATTCCTAAAACACATTTGTAATAATAACAGTTCAGCAGTAGTAATATCCATTGTCATTGTGTAACTCGTATGAATTAAAAAGAATTTTCTTAGTTGAAAAATGTTTGTGTACCATCCATAGTTTTCATGACCTTCTTATGCCTCTGTGCTTCGCTAAGTCACTTAGTTTTTCTCCTAGCACTATTTTACACTCTCTGCAATTTGATTTTGTGTTCTCATAACTGAGTGGTTCTAACCACTTCTTAAAAAGTCTTCATTTAAGCATTTTTCTGTTTTCTAGATTTTTTTCTCTTCTGATGCCAGCGCACCCCTGCAATTCTCTTCTTTGGTGTTGGAATACCCAGCTTTATCACTCATTATTCAGTAGCCTTGTAATTTAACTTAACCGTATCTAATGACCCACTTCCGATTCACACGACTTGGTGTTAGAACTCGGTATTAATACATTATTGTCCTCTCATTTATCAAGAAGGGAATTACTCTGAAGGTGACAACACTAAACTTGACTAAAACGGTAAGCAACATTTTTTTTCACGCCAGGCTCATTACTTTATTGCCGCACCTTGTGTACATCTTTTTTCCCTAGTTATGTTTGTAGTAGAATAGGAAAGAAAATGCCTAGTAGTGGTACAGGGTACCCTCCGCCACGCGCCTTACGGCGGATTGCTGGGTATACAGAGTGAATCACTTAACACTTACACCGCAAATATTGCGGAAACGGAAAGTGCGATTGATGTGCCGTTTTCACGGAATAGATTGGTAGTTAAGGATTCGTATTGTTAGCCAATAAAAATACTGTAAAATACCTAGAAAGTGTATTTTTTATGCAAACTAACAATTTTTCAAATGGAACAATGGTTGTTTCTAGCATGCACTGGAATTTTTTACACCAACTGTGCAAAGAATTTTGAATGACATTTTTATCACGTTTAGTTTAGCGGCTACAACCATACAAAGTCTTGGGAGCGAAGGCTACGACAGCGTAGCTGACTGGCTGGTGGTCATGAGACAGTGGGCCATGTCCCAGGGGATAGCCACTCGGCCAGTCAGCTACGCTATCGCAGCCTCCGCCCCCGAAACTTTGAACGGTTGTAGCTGCCAAACTAAACGTGATAAAAATGTCATTCAAAATTATTTGTACACAGCTGATGTCAAAAATTCCAGTGCATGATAGAAACAACCATTGTTCCATTTAAACAACTATATGTTTGCAAAAAGAAATACATTTTCTAACAAGGAAAGTACATGGGCTCGAACAAACATATCTGTATGAACGTTTGCTTACAGGATATCTACGTACACCTCAATGTGCTGGTGGGTGTCGTTTTTATGCAAAACTCTGCAATCTTGCTCCAGATAGCACTGTAGATGTAACTGTAGACGCCATACGTAATGCAGACATGTTAACTATAACTTGTGTAATCATCATCGTACATGTTCTCTAGCGTATTGTCATCAAAAACCAAAATGATAGTTGCAACTTTAACCTTCTTCTCGGAAGATTGTTGGTATTTACTGCCACTGCTTCCATCGCCTCTTCCTGCACTTACCGTAGCACTACCGCTTGCAATGAGTTGTTCGTTGTTATCATCCCTATTATCATCATTATGTGTTAGTGTTACAACAGTATTTAACTTACTCTCATATTTCTGTACGA
Source organism: Locusta migratoria (assembly GCA_026315105.1). NCBI lineage: Eukaryota > Metazoa > Arthropoda > Insecta > Orthoptera > Acrididae > Locusta > Locusta migratoria. Next base: position 150,548,478 of record CM048750.1, on the reverse strand, counting down.
TAACAGATACGAGAAAGCATGCGAATGATTCATCTTCTACACTAATACCATCTTCACGAAGAAGGGTTCTTCGTAACTTCATCTCAATCAATCGCAATACATTAGCAGGATTGATTTACCAATCGCCACCTCAACTGACGCTTCTCCACACAAATAACATCACAAAATGCAACTTCGGAGGCACACTGCACCGTCCCTTCTGGCGAACCGACAGGTCAAAGTGCAATGTGGCAAGGCACACGGAGAGGCCTCTAACGGACGACTGCAGCGTTTTGCAGATGCGGCAGTATCACTAGTGTAATAAGGGACCTTTACATTATCTGTCATACGATTTTGGAGTATATGTTTTTGTTCGAGCCCAAGTATTTTCCTTGTAAGTAAGATTACAGACTGTTTGCTGGCTAAACATACGAGCCCCTCACTACCAATCCATTCTGTGAAAACCGCACGTCAATCGCAATTTCCGTTTCCGAAATATTTGCGGTGCAAGTATTAAGTGATTCACCCTGCATATGTAGATGTAGAGTAATATATTTATGGTATACAAATGCGGTGCAGACTTGTTTTGATGAGTATACCTTAACAGGCACTGAAAAACGAACCTTTGGCTCACGTTGTACATCCAGTTGCAATTCTCGTTTGCGTCTTCACGACAAATATAGTGTTGGTGAGTGAGTGTGGATGTGTGTGTGTATTCGTACGGGCTGTATAGGCAGCAAAAGCAGATACCAGCTGATTCGTGTTCTGTCATATACCTCTTCAAAGCGACAAAGCAGCAATTTATCTTCGGAAGCGGAATGGCAGCCCGACTGAAGGACAGAGGGAGGACGGAAAGGCAGGAGGGGCGGAAGAGAACCCCTGCCCCTCCCCCCACCCCCTCCGAGGGACGCGAGAATGCGGACGCTTGTTAGCCGTGTCGCAGTTCAGCGAACGAAATTTATTTCCGCCGGAGAATACGTCGTTTTTAATATCTGGCGCATTATTTTACATAGATTTAAGCGAACTCGGCAAAGTTTTATGGTCGCGCTGTACCGGCGAATCGCACTGAATTGCTAATAAAATTTTCCGGGTCCATAGTTCCCGATACCCCGCTGCGAGTCGCTCTGCGCTCTGTTCGCGTTCCCGCTGTAAAACTGATCGGGAGAATTCCTCTCTCGTCTTTCCCGGAATATTTCCGACGGCGGTACGGGTCCTCATGACTCTTACGTAACTTGTAATTCAGCCAACTACTAATGCGCTTTGAGTCTCGCCAAGTGCGCACTTGGAGATGTCTCAAAACTGCGTAGAGGAAATCCGTGGCCCCATTCCAACAAACACGGCGTGTGCGACGTTATTTATTTCCGCAACGGACATTATGCTGCAAGAAATTCGTACTACCTGAGAATTGTCTCTTCACAAATTATCTGCAAATAATAGCCTTCCTCTTTACTTAACAATGGGTCGACGTTGGGGTGCAGTGTTTTTCAACTTTTCGAATATGCAATCCCGTTCCAAGTAAAAATTGTCTGGCGACACCCTTTCAAGTAAAAATATTCTTCCGACCCCTTTCTGACGAACTACAACAAAGGAAACAGATATTCTTTATTTGGTCCCTCTTGATAAACCTACCGTTAGCACATGACTCAATACAAAAAGATATCAAAACCCTAAAATATGTAGCTCAGAAAAACGACTATGATCCAAAAATTGTCACTGAAATACATAATAAACGTACCATACCAGCAAAAACCCATATACGAAAAGAAATAACACTGATAATGGAAGCACCGACAAAACAAAAATTTAAATACGTAAAAACCACATTTCTAGGCAATGTTTCGAACGAAATTAACGCATTACTAAAAGATACAAGATTTGTTTATGAGACATGTGATAACCTTTCGTAACAATTAAAATCAGGTAAAACATATTTCCCTCTATTCTCGAACCCAGGAATATACAAAATTACATGTAGCAGCTGTATTAAGTTTTATATAGACCAGACAGGCAGAAATTTCAATATTAGATACCGGGAGCACAGCAGATAAAGCGCAAAAACCCATCTACTTTTTACTAACACCTAAAAACAGAGAAACATACAGCAGATAATATGAAACAGGCATTAAAAATTGTACATGCAATACCTAAAGGACAACTCATGAACATTCTCGCAGAAATCGAAATATAGTTACACTCAGTAGACCGCCCCTTTGAACTACTAAATGAACAGGTTGACTTGAAACACAAAAAATACAGAAAAATTTATTGATTTCGTCCACCAAGAAAATGGGAAAAAGAACAAGAAAGTCATACATTACTCACCAATAAAAATTCAGTAGTAAAGATAATTAATGTTTAAGATATAAAGATCACACTTGTCAAAATCGATTTGGCTACAGAAGTTCACTAAATTTCCCGACACGTGCAATTTGCACGGTGCAAAGATCATACATTCAACCAACCTCTCAAATAGCAAAGATTATCGTATTAATAAACAAACACCATTTAACTATGTTACATCTCTGCTTATCTATCAAGAAGCTGTCACATCAAGACGAAAATAGCAAAATTTTTCGGAACAAATATTGCTTTAATAAAATTTACGAAGCAATAAATAAATTAATTTACAGTACGAAAACCATTGATGTATGTGGATGTCATGACCATCTGACGTACATATATTTCGTAGTAGAAGTTACAAACTACGGTAATCATAAAACACATTACCCCCATTTTTGCATGATTTTCGTCAGAAAAATGTATTTTGCTTGATGACTGTTTCGTATTTCAGGCGAGGCTCAAAACCGAATTTTGTTGATTAAGAAAAGTCCCACTGTATAGACAATTGTACAGAAGTAGATTTTTTTTTCGAATTTTTCACAATAACTTATTGTATCATGTTCTCTTATGTATCGATAGGTCCCTGAAAACAGTATTTACTTTGCACTTCTTCATCATTGACACAGTGTGTTACAAAACAATCTATGATCTATTCAAATCATACTGAAGGTCACACAAGGAGCTCAGGGTGTTTCACTGAGTATGTTTGCCTCTGTAACTTATAAAATAATAGGTGACAGGAAATTTTAATGCGGTAGGTCAACACAAGAAATGTTACACTTTCTGCGGAACTATGAACATAGTTTATTGTATCATTTTCCAAAAAGTTACAGCGCCAAGATATAATTTTTTAAATGGAACAATACATGGCTGTGTGGTGGGTGATGGATGTTATGGCGGTAGGAAGTTGATTTACATGAGATGTTCAAATGTGCGTCCATGTTCCTCAATGCATAATGCAATGCGCCGTCGAAAGGATCTGCGCACGAGATGTAACATCGCCGGTGTGATGGAGCGACATGCGTCCTCGATGCGCCGTTTTAGATCATCTGCGGATGTGGGCTCAGTGACATAAACACGAGCCTTTAGATATCCCCACAAAAAGAAATCTACTGGTGTTAAATCGGGCGAACTTGCGGGCCATGAATGAGGACCATGGCGCCCCAACCATCTTCCTGCAAACCTGTTGTTTAGTTCTTCCACAACAGCACACACAAAATGGGCTGGATGACCATCGTGCTGCATCCACATATGGACTGTCGTGTTTAGATACACATGTTCAAGGAGACCACCAAAACTGTCGGCTATAAAAGCGCGATATAACTCACCTGTCAGTGTACCTGGGAAGTAGTGTGGACCGATGATTTCATCCCCAAGGATTCCACACCACACGTTAATAGACCACCAACGTTGACGGTCGACAGGTCGTACCCACCGAGGATTCAAATGTTTGTTCAAATGTTTGTAGAACTATTGGGACTTAACTACGGGGTCATCAGTCCCTAAGCTTACAAACTACTTATGAACTAGCTAAGACTAAGGACGGCACAAATATCCATGCTCGATTCAAACCCCCGACCGTAGTGGCCGTGCAGACCGTGACCGGAGCGCCTCAGTCCCCTCGGCCACCGCGGCCGGCTCCACCGAGGATTGTATGCAGCCCAGTAGTGCATGTTATGGCGATTCACTGCACCATAATTTGTGGACGTGGACTCATCAGAGAACATAACACTTTGTAAAGACTCCAGCGTGAAATTACGAATGGCCCACTCACAGAATGTCACTCTTGCACCGAAATCGTTCCCATGCAGCTCCTGGGTCAGTGACAGGCGGTACGGGTGAAAACTGTGGCCATGTACTATACGCCACACAGATGTGAGACTGACACCAGCGACTGCAGCAACGGCTTGTAAGCTGACATGAGGATCGTGGTGTAGTACAGCTAAAACAAACACCTCCTTCTCCTCACTTCTTGCAGGTCTTCGTCTGTTACTGCAGCGCATTACCGAGCTGCCTGTTTCCCGAAGTCGTTGTTCTGTACGTATGAACGTAATGGCTGCCGGGGCTCTTCGCCTAGGATATCTCACAGCATACGCCGTGGCTGCTTCAGTGGCATCGTGTCGGCACTCGCCGAGCATCAGCAACATGTCAACGTACTCGTTGTTCGTGTATGCCATCGTCATCCGATGTCAGTAACTGTGGTATATTGAGCACCGGTTGTTTGTGTGGCTCCAACTGTCGGGTATACGGCCGTGTGCGGCGACAGTCGGCAGTCTAACGCGCATCGAAGAAGCTTCTCGCTCCGTGACACCGGCGACGTTACAACTCGGCCGCAGATCCTTTCGACGGCGCATTGCATTATGCATTGAGGAACATGGACACACATTTGAAGATCTAATGTAAATCAACTTCCCACCGCCATAACATCCATCACCCACCACACACCCATGTATTATGTACAGCGTGTGGTATCTGCCCCTGAAACTTTGAAGGGCTGTAGCTCCCAAACTAACAGTGATAGGAATGTAGTTTAAATTGATTTGGACGCAGCTCGTTTCAACGACTCCAATGCACGATAGAAAAAACTATCGTTCCATTTAAAAAGTTATATCTTTGTGCTGTAACTCTTTGGAAAATGATACAATAAACTATGTTCATAGCTCCGCAGAAAGTGTAACATTAATTGTGTTGACCTACCGCATTAAAATTTCCCGTCACCTATTATTTTATAAGTTACAGAGGCAAACACACTTAGTGAAACACCCTGTATATATAAATGAATTGCTGTTCGTTAGTCTCGCTAAAACTCGGGAACGGCTGAACGGATTTGACTAATTTTAATCTTGAAATATTCGTGTACGCCCAGCGAGTGTATAAACGGTGATAAAATGTGGAAAAGTTGTCGGAAAAGAGGAAAATCGGGAAAAAACTGAAACAGCTTTTTCCAGTGAGCTATTAATACCGTTCGTCCAATTGCGATAAAATTTTGTACATTACATGTTGAAAGTAATGTGAAGGTTTGCATCAAATAAACATTTGGAAAAGTCGTCCGGAAAGTAGGAAAAACCGAAAGCGATTTTTTTCTACGAATAAAAATAAATTGCCACTTGGTTGTAAGAGCATCACTTGAGTACGGCCTCACAGGACGAAGTTTGTATGAAATTATTATTATTATTTTTTTTTAATTCTATAGGAAAATTGGAAAATTAGAGAAAAACTGAAAGTGCGTTTTTCAATGTGTTTTTGATTGAATTCAGCACTATAACTGATTATTCGCACGACGGGGAGGGGTAACTCTTTTGTTGTTTTGTTCATTATGGTCTTGGAAAAGTTTTCACTAAAAAAAAAAAAAATAGAGACAGTGAAAAAGGAAAGTCGCAAAATTCGAACCAACTATGTTTTCCAATGTGTTTCTAAATGTACTATATAAGTTGAGAACCGTTCATCCGCTTGCGATAAAATTTTGATCATTTGACGTTCCACGAAAGATGAACGTTCTTATGAATCAAAAATTCGGGAAAGTTACCCGGAAAATTTGGAAATTCGCGAGAAACTGAGAGAGCTTTTTTCAATGAGATATCAATATCATTAGTCAGGTTGCGATAAAATTTTGCATATTTGACGTTCAAAGCAAGAGTAACGTTCTTATGAATTAAAAATTTGGAAAAGTTACCCGGAAAATTTGAAAATACAGAAAAAATAGAAAGAGATTTTTCTATGAAGTATCAATACCATTCATCTGATATCGATAAAATTTTGCACATTCGACGTTCAAAGCTAGAGGAAGGTTTGAGTGTAGTAAACGTTTGGAATAGATGGCCAGAAAAAAGGAAAATTTGTGGAAAACTGAAAGAGCTCTTTTCTTTGGGATATCAATATCATTCGTACGATTGCGATAAAATTTTGCACATTTGACGTTCAAAGCAAATGCCTTTATAAAGCTACTGGGTCTAAAATACATATGATTTAAATTAGTATGATTTATATTAAGAGATAAGTGATACGAAGTTCACCGGGTCATCTAGGTTTAACATTAAATAATTTCAGTTAAGCGTTTGTTTTTGTGTTACTGAACCCCTAGTTGTCTTATGGTTTATGTGGTCCCCCCCCCCCCCCCCCCCCCCGAGCGAGACTTAGTGACCCCCTGGGTGTCGCAACCCACAGGGTAAAAAACACTCATCTATACTAACGAAAATGTAACTGTTTGTTTCTGCAAAACCTTTAATCTCTCGCGAAATTTTGACATAACATTGTATTCTGATGGAAGGAGTCTATATTCCTAAATTGGTATAAGACCTATGGAACCAAACTGCTAACACCATCGGTCCCCAAAATTACACGCTACTTAAACTAGCTTATGCTGCGGGCAAGACGCGCACCCACCACAGGAGGAGTATTCGACCTCTATCGGGAGCGGCCGAACAATCTGTCACGTGACGCACCAGACTGCACAGCGATTCTCGCGTGGCAGGTGTTTAGATACCTGTTCGTTATTGTATAATTTGTATACAGGGTGTTTCACTAAGTGATTTTTCCTCTGTAACCTATAAAATAATAGGTGACGGGAAATTTTAATGCGGTAGGTCAACACAACAAATGTTACACTTTCTGCGGAGCTATGAACATAGTTTATGGTATCATTTTCCACAGAGTTACAGCACAAAGATATAATTTTTTAAATGGAACAATAGTTTTTTTCTATCGTGCATTGGATTCGTTGAAACCAGCTGCGTCCAAATCAATTAAAACTACATTCCTATCACTGTTAGTTTGGAAGCTACAACCCTTTAAAGTTTCAGGGGCAGATACCACAAACGCTGCGCATAATGCAATGCGCCTTCTAAATGTGGTGCGGCCGAGTTGTAACGTCGCCGGTGTCACGGAGCGAGAAACTTCCTCGATGCGCTTTTAGACTGCCGACTGTCGCCGCACACCCGTATACCCGACATTTGGAGCCACACAAACAACCGGGGCTCAATATACCACAGTTACTGACATCGGATGACGATGGCATACACGAACAACGAGAACGTTGCCATGTTGCTGATGCTCGGCGAGTGCCGACACGACGCCACTGAAGCAGCCACGGCGTATGCCGTGAGATATCCTAGGCGAAGAGCCCCGGCAGCCATTACGTTCTTACGTGCCGAACAACGACTTCGGGAAACAGGCAGCTTGGTAATGCGCCGCAGTAACAGACGAAGATCTGCAAGAAGTGAGGAGAGGGAGGTGTTTGTTTTAGCTGCACTACACCACGATTCTCATGTCAGCTTACGAGCCGTTGCTGCAGTCACTGGTGTCAGTCTCACATCTGTGTGGCGTATAGTACAAGCCACAGATTTCACCCGTACCGCCTGTCACTGACCCAGGAGCTGCATGGGAACGATTTCCGTGCAAGAGTGACATTCTGTGAGTGGGCCATGCGTAATTTCACGCTGGAGTCTTTACAGTTATGTTCTCTGATGAGTTCACGTTCACAAATTATGGTACAGTGAATCGCCATAACATGCACTACTGGGTCGCAGACAATCCTCGGTGGGTACGACCTGTCGACCCTCAACGTTGGTGGTCTATTAACGTGTGGTGTGGAATCCTTGGGGATGAAAGCATCGGTCCACACTACTTCCCAGGTACACTGATAGGTGAGTTATATCGCGCTTTTATAGCCGACACTTTGGGTGGTCTCCTTGAACATGTTTGTCTACACACGAGAGTCCATATGTGGATGCAGCACGATGGTCACCCAGCCCATTCTGCGCGTGCTGTTGTGGAAGAACTAAACAACAGGTTTGCAGGAAGATGGCTGGGGCGCCATGGTCCTCATTCATGGCCCGCAAGGTCGCCCGATTTAACACCAGTAGATTTCTTTTTGTGGGGATATCTAAAGGATCGTGTTTATGCCACTGAGTCCACATCCCCAGATGATCTAAAACGGCGCATCGAGGACGCATGTCGCTTCGACACACCGGCGATGTTACATCTCGTCCGCAGATTCTTTCGATGGCGCATTGCATTATGTATTGAGGAACATGGACACACATTTGAACATCTCATGTAAATCAACTTCCCACCGCCATAACATCCATCACCCACCACACAGCCATGTATTATGTACAGCGTGTGGTATCTGCCCCTGAAACTTTGAATGGTTGTAGCTCCCAAACTAACAGTGAAAGGAATGTAGTTTAAATTGATTTGGACGCAGCTGGTTTCAACGATTCCATTGCACGATAGAAAAAACTATTGTTCCATTTAAAAAATTATATCTTTGTGCTGTAACTCTGTGGAAAATGATACAATAAACTATGTTCATAACTCCGCAGAAAGTGTAACATTTCTTGTGTTGACCTACCGCATTAAAATTTCCCGTCACCTATTATTTTATAAGTTACAGAGACAAACACACTTAGTGAAACACGCTGTATATCTATGTAAATCATTGCGTTTTGTAACAACGTTTTCAGGTTTTTAATTTACATAAGTTCTTACATGACATGTATTTACAAGGGGAGTTCAGTAAGTGATGCAACACATTTTTTATTATAAAATAGGAGTTATTTTATTCAGCATTCAACTACACTCTGTATTCTCCAATTTTGTAGCTACACAACACTATTTTTCAGCGTAATCTCCATTCAGTGCTACGGCTTTGACGCCACCTTGAAGTGAAGGCCTGTATACCTGTAAGCCTGCACGGTACCATTCAACTGGTCGATGTCGGAGCCAACGTCGTACTGCATCAAGAACTTCTTCATCAGCTGCGTAGTGCGTCCTGTGGGTGGCGTCCTTCAGGGTGTCAAACATATGGAAATGGACTGTATCTAAGAAATTTGTAAGTTGGGTTAGTGTAAGATAATTGCTTAACTGTAGGTGCAGCATGTAGATATCCCTGTTTAACAAGTCTTTTCGTTTGTAATTTGATCTTATTTCATTTTTGATCCATGCATTTTCACATTTCCTTTCGGCTGCTACTGCAAATGCACTTTGGTCTTTGACAACAACTCTAACAAAATTGGGTGTAACATTCTCATAAATAAATTGCTTATTAAATTTTATAGCAAGAATGGTATTCATTAATTTTATTTTGCACTTCCTGTATTTGTTCATTGTTCCTTTTACCTGGCTAGGTAATGAAATAAAACTTTTATCCATTGTGTTGGAACCTGTGACTGTTTCTTGAAATAGGTTACAGAAATTACTGCAACTAGTCGCCTTTTGTTTCTTCTTAATGAAGATTTATTTAAACCATTACCGGTTTCAAGCTGCCTAGCAGCTCATCATCAGATGGAATACATTTATTGCAAATTACATTTGTATCTGTGTCAGGGCAGAAAACGAGAAAAAAATAAACACTAATTTTGGTACGCTATACTGAATAATTAAAAAGAGTCTCCTTGCACTTACACTCTTTCTTTCGTCTTCTCCTACTTCATCCCACTTTACCCCACCCCTTTCACCACCACCCACACTACTCCCTACCAAACCCCAAAATTATTTTGTAATTTTCGAATCAATGAATAACACACAAATTCAAATGTCTTATATGCCACCTAAAACAACACATGTGACGCATGTAAACAGATGTTAAAGTAATCACAAAATCAATATTCCTAATATCAACGTAACTATCATTCTTAAATCATATTATATACATACGTTAACTTTGTAATACAACTTTTGATCTTATGTCATCTAAATTGGCATCATATTTATATCCTATAATAAGAAAAGCTTTTGTCAGTCTTTGGTTTTACATAGTTCTTATCTTGTGGTATAAACATACTGTTTGGTTTGTTTACAAACTGAAAGTTGTAGCAGTGGCTATAAAGTCGTAATGTGTGTGAAGTGTTTGTTAATTTTACCACTTAAAAGTCGTGGGAGTTGCTGTGGCGTGTTGATGGAAAGGAAGTGTAGTGAAATCCTATCCATAAGCGGACCAAATATGGACAAATTAAATGTGAAGCGCATAACTGTAAGTGATGTCTTGAAGACAGACTTATATTGTAATTATTCAGTATAGCCTACCAAAATTAGTGTTTATTTTTTTCTCGTTTTTTGCCCTGCCAGAGATACAAATGTAATTTGCAATAAATGTATTCCATCTGATGATGAGCTGCTAGGCAGCTTGAAACCGGTAATGGTTTAAATAAATCTTCATTAAGAAGAAACAAAAGGCGACTAGTTGCAGTAATTTCTGAAACCTATTTCAAGGAACAGTCGCAGGTTCCAACATAATGGATAAAAGTTTTATATGGAAATCCGACGATGCAAACTCGAGGCTGTGGCATGGATGAAGAAGACATTCTACTGAGTTTTGTGAGCTCCTCTCGGGTGCGAAGCCTTGAGTGAGAACTTGCGTTGTCGTATAGAAGAGGGTGTTCGTTCAGTTTCTTGTGCCTACAAACACACTGAAGTCGCTTCTCACTTTTCGAAGAGTAGCACAGTACACTTCACAGTTGATCGTTTGACCATGGGGAAGGACAACGAACAGAGTAACCCCTTTAGCGTCCGAGGAGACTGTCGCCATGAATATACCGGCTGAGGGTGTGGCTATGAACTTTTCCTTGGCAGGGGACTGGATGTGACGCCAATCAATTGATAGCCGTTTTGTTTCGGTTTCGGTTGGACTTTAGCGTTCCGTCGACAGCGTGGCCATCAGAGACGGAGCTCGGAGTGTTTGGGTAAGGATGTGGAAGGAAATTGGCCGTGCCCTTTCAAGGGACCATCCCTGGCATTTGGCTGGAGCGATTTAATGAAATCACGAAAAACCTAAATATGGATGGCCAGAGGTGGATTTGAACCACCATCCTTTCGAATGCGACTCCAGTGTTCCTGAATGTTTAGATTTCTCTACATTGACACTCATTTCTCCAGCGTCCACTGCTTCGCTCTATATCTCCAACATTTAATCCCAAACAGCATCAAAGAACTATAAATTGGAAAGGGAAATTCGGTAAATAAGCACATATCTACTGCAATACCAACATGCAAAGGAAGAGTGCTATGAATGTCTACCCCAGAGTAGTTTCTAATAATTTTTATGATCGATGTTGCTCCAGAAGAACTTGTTTTTTGATGTGGAATGTTCATCGACTGCTCAGTCGTCAGCGGATGTTAATATTTATTTTTATTTCGGCGGGGCATAACTATTTTTCCGTAACGCTCCGCATTTGTATTTGGCGAATATTTGCTTAATTAGGAAGGTCGTATGATATATCTGTGAGTTAATAATGTCAAAATTAATATTTTCAGACTCAGTGTTATACGACTAGGCTATAATTATTTTCCCGTAATGATTCTCATTTATATGTAAAGATTCGATTTCAACAATAATAGCAACAGGTCACTTATGAGTAATTAAAAAGAATTCATACGTAAACTCTTACTGCTATAGGGTAAAATAAAATTCCCATTATATCATCAGGAAGGTTATTGTCGTGTTTGGTCAAGGCACTGCACTGAATTGAGAAGGCAAATAGCTATCATCTTTGCCACAGCTCTAGTAATTTGTTTTTCTTTAATTAACACGTTTGTGACGACTAACGCCAATGTGCCGTGAGGGCCGCATTGCCTCTCGGGCAGAGCACGCCTATGTGGCGTCACCGAACTCTCACGTGACCAAGGCTCACAGGCTCGTTCAAATGTTCAATTTTTTTTAGAGCTTATGGGACTTAACTACGGTGTTATCAGCCCCTAAACTTACAAACTACTCATTAACTAGCTTATACTAAAGACGGCACAAACATCCATGCCCGAGGGGGGATTCGAACCCCAGACCGCAGCGGCCGTGCAGACCGTGACTGGCACGCCGCAGACCGCTCGGCCACCTCGGCCGGCCACAAGCTCGTTCCGGCTTGCCGGTTAAAATCATCACTCTCGCCAGGCCCTCAGTAGACCGTTTGCTGTCATTGAGGTTGGTTCGTCCGTGAGTTACAGTGTCAACTGATTTTATCCACCTCTTCGAATATTCATCTTCATTACTCCTCCAACTGGATACTTTTCGTTCTAAAATGTCTGTTCAAATGTCTGTAAATCTATCGGACCAAACTGCGTGGTCACCAGTCTGTAGCTTACAAACTACTTAGGTAAACTAACCTAAGGACAATACACACACACCCATGCCCCAGGGAGTACTCGAACCTCCATGGCGAGCAACCGCGCGCTCCGCAGCGAGGCGCTTTGGACCGCTCGGCTACTCCACCGCGGCCAGTTCTAAAAGGTAAGTTATCTCATAAGGCCAATTTCCCAGGGACATATCGTAGATTTTTTTTTCAAAGGTACCATGGGGCTTGGCGTTTTCATGAAATTGGGGAGGGGGTCGAAACACCTCTAGCTACGTCCTGGACTTGTATGTCAAAAATGTAGTATAATTATGTATATATTGTCAATAAGTTTTCATTCTTGTGTATATTCATTGAAGCTTTGAAATGTAGGTTGGTTCTGAATACAGATGGCTATACATAAGTGAAAGTGATTTTCTTGTATTTACAATTGTTTTATACATAACTATTTATAATAATAATAATAATAATAATAAATGTACAAATGTTTGTAAATCTATCGGACCAAACTGTGTGGTCATCAGTCCGTAGCTTACAAACTACTTAAGCGAAGGTATACTAACCTAAGGACAACACACACACACACACACACACACACATGCCCCAGGGACCTCCGACGGCGAGCAACCGTACGCTCCGCAGCGAGGCGCCTTACACCGCTCGGCTACTCCACCGTGGCTTTCGTGTAATAAATACATTCTTTACATCAATTATTACTTGTCTCCAATTTTTTGAAACTCACGTGTCTAAATATGAACGGAAAGTATCCCATGAAAAATAAAAATAAAATTAGTAACATTATAGAATAGATGAGAATATAAAATATACCAATATCAATGTAAATAGAAATACACAAGCCCCGAGACGGTTTTTAATCTCGAACGTGTCAAAGACATTAAAGATAAAGGTAAAGCTATGAATTAAAATTTGTGATGCGGCCGGGAATCGAACCCGGAACGCCATACTTACTAGGCAGATGTCTAGTGGTAAGACGTCTGCCTTGTAAGCAAGGAGGTCCGGATTCGATTGCCAGCCACATCACAAATTTTAATTCATTGCTTCACCTTTGTCTTTAAGAAAATATACCGTTAAAATATGAATTGAAACTGGAAAACGACAATTTGCTTTATACAATAATGCCACATCTGTCCTAGTGGCCTGCTGACGCCACTGTGGCTGACGTGAAAATTATACTGATACCGTGGTATATAATTTTTTTTTCTTGGTAAATATCGTACAGTTGGCCGCGTAAGATGCAATTTACGTCACAAAAAAAGCCTGGCCCAAATGAAAATCACGTCAGTCGTCCCGAACGTATTTAAGTTAATAATAATAATAATAATAATAATAATAATAATAATAATAACCACACACACACACACACACACACACACACACACACACACACACATACACACACAAGACACTGACGGGCGCTCGCTGGCTTTTAAATATGCTGTTGTAATCATTTAGGTTGTCAGTGGTTAGCCTTTCAAGTGATACTTGTAACTGTCGCGAGTTAACTATTTATTGCCGGCCGAAGTGGCCGAGCGGTCTGCGGCGCACCAGTCACAGTCTGCACGGCCACTACGGTCGGGGGTTTGAATCCCCCCTCGGGCATGGATGTTTGTGTCGTCTTTATTATAAGGTAGTTCATATGTAGTTTGTACGTTTAGGGACTGATGACCCCGCGGTTAAGTCCCTTAAGCTTAACAAACATTTGAACATTTTGAATCATTTATTGCTAACTCAAATTGACTAAAAAATTCTGTAGTAAGTTTAATTAGTTTGATACTTTTAATCATTTGCATGTTTAGCAGTAATTTTGGGAGCAGTGCCAGACATGTATTATTCTTGCACGCAGGTAGGCCAGAAATCAAAGTTATTTGTCAAATAAGCTGCGACAGGTACGAATGTTAATTCGTGACCTAACTTGGAATCAGCTGCTTTCGCAAAATTAAATTTTCATTCTTCTACCAGTTTTTCATTAATATGTCAGCTTGGTTTAGATCAGATTTTAAACTGTTTGCACTTACTGAATTAAGTGACAGTGGCAAAACATTTATTTTACATTTGGTTTTGCTCAAGGTTACGTACTGTCACTTTAATAAATTTTACATTAGCAGAGTTTCAATTGAAGTGGACATTACACATGCACATCATAGGACACTATTCTTGAAGCATCACTCACTTAACGTCAATCAAGTTCATATTTTAATTTTACAGAGAGAACTTTCTCTTGTCTAGATTTTTGTACGGGAATGGATTACGTAATTCTTGAAAATTGTACGTAATCAGGCTGTGAAATGCTTTCGTAATTTGCATGTAACTTTTACGATATACCAATTTTTACTGTGTTTTCTACTAATTACAAGCTTTTCTTTGCAGCAATCTAGTTTACCGATTTTTTTTGTATCTAAACCCATTCTCGTTATGCCGCATAGCAAATGATGCACGATTCTCTTTCTCAAATATATGACGTTTCTTTCAATACCGATAATTCTGTCACTCCTGATTCGTTGCTTGTTACAGACACTGACACAACAATGAGTGAAAATACCGATATCTGCTCTACGTGCCTGAGCGTGACCCACAGAAATAAAGATCTCATCACTCTGATTATTTTGATGTATTTTATATTTCAGTTTTGTAAAGACAACTTTCAGCAATCGCGTGGAGCTAGTAGGAGATCTGAATGTGCAAACACTGACTTAAAATTAAAAAAAGTCTGGTATTAATTCACTTACCAAGGATGGTGGACTTCCGTTATCTAGCACGCACATAGAGTATGTCTACTTAGCACTAAGATGTGAAGAAAACATTGTAAAATTTGACGTGTAGAAATAGTATAGTTTTTCCCGTTAGGCTATCTTTGGATTAAATTTTAGCAGATGGAGACCTAATTGGAAAGTTTACTTTTCAGATTCGTTTATAAAAAGTTGGTTACTATATTTTGATAAAAGAAAATTTCTCAGGGGTACTTAATTATCCAAGATGACAAGTTTATTTCATTTTTTTTCTTTGCTGGTTAGTAGTTTAGATGAGTCTTCATCATGACATCAGTTTAAATAAAAAAAAAATATATATATAAAGTGTCCAGCTTATACACGGTTGTAACATACATAAAACTGTATTTTAGTGCAAACTGTTCACGAAGTGGGGAAAATAGTTTTTTATACTGATATATCCTGGGGGTAGGAATTTCCAACTTTTATGCAGCTTAACTATTTCTCTCGGCACGAAGTATTTTGTTCAAATGTTTGTAGAACTTATGGGACTTAACTACTGGGTCATCAGTCCCTAAGCTTACAAACTACTTATGAACTAGCTAAGACTAAGGACGGCACAAATATCCATGCCCGAGGGGGGATTCGAACCCCCGACCGTAGTGGCCGTGCAGACCGTGACTGGAGCGCCTCAGACCCCTCGGCCACCGCGGCCGGCAAGTATTTTGTCTCGAGTGACAATGACTACCAACGCAGGCAGTGTATTTCCTGAAGCGCTCAAAGAAATATACACATGAAGAATGACGGGGTTTGACTGTCACTAACTTCGTAACATCAGGACCGTAAAATCCCATTGTGTTTCACACGTTACAGAACCGTGTAAATGTAATCATTTATTTGCACACAATGTTATGCCTCTCTACCGAAATGGAATCATGTTGGAACACTCCTCTGGCTGCAATACGTTTTTTGTCAGACAGTGCTGTTTAAAGAGCTTGCAGAGGGTAAAACTTGCGTGCTGAGTTCGGTTGAATTTAGCTCATAGATAGCAGCGCATGAGATGTAGAGGAGATATCGAAATTTTATTTTGAGAGCTCAGCGTTATCTCATTGTATTCTCGAGATATTAGTTTAGCACCCAGCAGACGACCCACGTGATGTGCCCAGTTTTTTCCTAGGGGACTTGACGGCCATTTAGAAATACTTATTATTGCAATTTACAAAAAAAAAAAAAAAAAAAAAAAAAAAAAAAGTTGTGTACTTTTAAATTTTCCCGGCGAATTTCTTGATTACAATAATGTCGGGCGTACAGCCGGATGTCATTGTTTACTCCGCACGATATTTCGGCCATCATGAGGTGCTGCGTACCGAAGACTAGCGATAGCCGCGCCTGACCGTCACTTATAAGGTGGAAAGACGGTAGCGCATGCGCATGAAGAGTACACGCCTCCTGCAGTGGCGCCACAGTCAGCAGTGCCCTCGACGGTGAGACCACAAGCTTAATCTGCCTTTTCGTCTGTATTATATTGTATAATATGTGATCTTTGCATTCTTAAAACTGAAATTACTGGTTCCCAAGTTTTATTCAGCTGAAAGCCACTGTCTCTATTAATACGTCCTTCTGCCAGTTTAATTTTGACTGATTCACGTATTACAGACTGCCAAAAAGTTGAAGTCTGAGCTAAAATCTTAGAACTTGTGTAATCCATTTTGGACTGCGTAAGGCGGGTGTTTATAGAATTAATTGTGAATGCGGCCTGGCATACATAGGACAAACTACACGAACAGTGGCAGATCGTTGTGCTGAACATGAGAGACACACACGCCTTCTGCAACCAGATAAGTCTGCCATTGCTGAGCATTGTTTGTCAACCGGACACAGAATGGATTACACAAGTACTAAGATTTTAGCCCAGACTTCAACTTTTTGGCAGTCTGTAATACGTGAATCAGTCGAAATTAAAATGGTAGAAGGACGTATTAATAGAGACAGTGGCTTTCAGCTGAATAAAACTTGGGAACCAGTAATTTCAGTTTTAAGAATGCAAAGATCACATATTATACAATATAATACAGACGAAAAGGCAGATTAAGCTTGTGGTCTCACCGTCGAGGGCACTGCTGACTGTGGCGCCACTGCAGGAGGCGTGTACTCTTTACGCGCATGCGCTACTGCCCAGTTCCACGGTACACAAGTGACGGTCAGACGCGGCAACCGCTAGCCTTCGGTACGCAGCACTTCAAGATGGCCAAAGGGTTATTAGCCGAAATATCGTGCGGAGTAAGCAATGACAGCCGGCGGTATGCCCGACATTATTTTAATCTAAAAAAAAAGTAATTAAATGAAAAATTTGGACATTACAGTATGGTATCTTCTCTCGATAAATTGTTGAATTTCATTATTATTCGTCATACCCTGCGTATAAATGTATCAAAGAGTGTGAAGAAATTGACGAATCTCTATTGATCTACGGAAAATGATACATTAAGCTCTGAAACTAATAAATAGCTACATAGTGAACAAATTCCAGCGTTTATACACTACGAGTGTGGTAGCTGTGGCTTCTGCACTGATTCTGCTCTAACTGTTTTCGATTTATAATACAGTTTACATTTATTGGTGTAATCTACAATGCCTACTATCGATTACTCTTTTGGAAAAATTAGTATCACTATGAATATTGTAATAATACTTTAACGTACAGGCATTAGACTAATAAATAACCAGCTGAGAAATGCTCTCCCCAAACAAAAAAAGGGAAGTACGTTCCTGCTTAAATGATCAACAGAAAAAAGCATTAAGTCCTGAGTACATTGTACTCCAAAAAGGTTTGTTTTCAAACATAATCTCCCACTTTTTACACAAAACATGCTAAATAATTTCACCCAGTCTCTCATTGTAATAAAACTGTCATACACAACGTCCCCCTTTCATTGGTACCACCTATATGTCTCTCTCTTCTTCTGTCTCCTTTTTCACTTTTTTCACACATAGGCTTTTTCTGCTGTCTGACTCACCCTCTTACTCTGAACATAACGTATTGGTTATGAACTGTAGATTAAAAATTAAGAGACTGCGAAAAGGTAGAAAATTAAGGAGATGGAACCTGGACAAATTGATGGAACCGTAGATGGTTGAGTGTTTCAGAGGGAGCATTAGGCAAGGATTGGCTTAAACGGGGGAAAGTAATACAGTAGAAGAAGAATGGGTAGCTTTGAGAGATAGAGTAGTGAAGGCCGCAAAGGACCCTATTGGCAGAAGAACAAGGCCAAACAGAAATCCTTGGATAACACATAAGATGCTGAAGATGCTGAACTTAATTGATGAAATGGGAAAATATAAATATTCAGCAAGTGAAGCATGCAAAAGAAAGTACAAACGCCTGAAAAATGGCTTGAGGACAAATGTAAGACCGTAGGTGAATATATAACTAGGGGAAATCTAGATACCGCCTACAGGAAAAGAGACATTTGGAGACGAGAAAAGCAGTGCTATGAATATCAGTAACCCAGATGGAAAACCAGTATTAAGCAAAGAAGGGAACTCTGAAAGGTGGAAGGAAATAAACATGAATGCAGTATTCTAGAAATGGAAGACAAAGTAGAGGAATATGAGATAGGAGATACGATACTGTGAGAAGAATTTTACAGAGCACTGAAAGATATGAGTCGAAACTAGGCCCCGGGAGTAAATGACATTCCGGCTGAATTGCTAATATCATTACGAGATCCAATCACGAAGAAATTGTTCCACCTGGCATGCAAGATGTGTGAGACAGGGAAAATACCCTCCGACTTAAAGAAGAATATAGTAATTTCGTTTTAGATAATATTGTTGGGAAGGCGAACCTAAGGCTACTTTTCATTGGCAGAACACTAAGAAAATGCAACAGTTTTACTAAAGAAATTGCCTACATTACACTTGTGCGTCGTGTTTTGGAGTATTGCTGCCCATTGTGGGATACTCACCAAGTAGGACTGACGAATAAACAGAGAAAGCTCGTTTTACATTATCGCGATTTAGGGGAGATAGTGTCACAGAAATGATACACAAGTTGGGGTTGAAATCATTAAAAGCAAAGCATTATTCATTGCGACGGGGTTTATTTGCGAAATTTCTGCAACCAACTTTTTCTTCCGAATGCTAACATATTTTGTTAGGGCCCACATACTGAGACATTTTAATAATATAAGAGAAATCAGATTGAAAGACGAAAGATATAGGTGTTCTTTTTCCCGCGCGCTGTTAGAGAATGAAACGGTAGAGAAATATCATAAAAGCGGTTCGATGAGAGGTGTATTTAGGTAGATGTAGAACTTCCGTTCAAAAAAATGTTCAAATGTCTGTAAATCTATCGGACCAAACTGCGTGGTCATCAGTCCGTAGCTTACAAACTACTTAAACCTAGGTAAACTAACCTACGGACAAACACAGACACCCATGCCCCAGGGAGGACTCGAACCTCCGCGGCGAGCAACCGCGCGCTCCGCAGCGAGGTGCTTTAGACCGCTCGGCTACTCCACCGCGGCAGAACTTCCGTGACAGGGAAGCAAGACTTTTACGTAATGTTGCTTCTTAGACGCATTGGACATCATATCCACCAACTTAATGTACCGTATTTGACACAGGCCGCCTCGTTGGATTATCTGAAGTGTTCGAATCGTGCAATTGCCAGGCATGTTGGAATCATTGGGTGCATAAGGGCGCCCCGTCACGTCGTGCAGGTTCGGAACGATCCAGAACCACCATGCCATGACAGGACCGTAGTATGCAGCGGCAGGCAATGCGGGATACCATTACCTCGACCTCCGTCAACCTCGAACATGTACTGGAAACTGTATCGCCCTGTGAGTTCCTTCACTGCTGCAGTGGAGTGGCCGAGCACTCTAAGGCACCTTGCTGCGGAGCGCACGATTGCTTGTTGTCGGAGGTTCCAGTCCTCTCTTGGCATGGGTGGGTATGTTGTCCTTAACACAAGTTAGTTTAAATACGAGGTATGTCCACAAAGTGTTTGGTTATAAAAACAAATGTGTACAGATACAAAAAAGTATTTATTGTACTAAAATCTACTACTATTAAACTACTTTTCTACATAGCTTCCGAAATTTTGTAGGAACTTGTCACAGAGTGTCACAAGAGTTTGTATGCCTTCTTTATAGAAGGTTGGCGCCTGGCTGTGTCGAATTAGCCGTGCGCACTGGGACGTCGTGCTGCGGTGCGCGCGGCCGTTCTCCGTCGGCGGTTCGAGTCCGCCCTCGGGCATGGGTATTTGTGTTGTCCTTAGGTTAGTTTTTGCGACTTATAATTTGTGGGACGCGCTTCTTGAATAAGTAACACTATGTATACATGCAGCTACAAATGAATTTGTGGTAAAGTGTTGATCAGTTTGAGAGATAACGGAAAAATTTGGTATGTAGCTAATCAGCTACACTATGCATTAAATGTTTAAGTTCAAGGTGAAGAAGTAAAAACCTTTCGTTTTGACGATGACATTGTAAGTCTGTCAGTTATAGCAAAGGACTTGGAGGAGCAGTTGAATGGAATTGACAGTGTGTTGACAGGAGCGCATAAGATGAACAAGAGCAAAACAAGGGTAATAGAACGCAGGCTAAGAAAATCAGGCGACGCCGAAGGAATTAGATAACGAAACAATATAAGTGGTAGAGGAGTTTTGTTACTTGGGCAGTAAAATAACATATGACTATCGCAGTACAGAGAATATAAAATGCAGACTGACAATTGGAAGAAAAGCGTTTTTGAGAAAGAGAAATTTGTTAACATCGAATATTACTTTAAGCGTAAGGAAGACTTTTCTGAAGGCATTTGTGTGGAGTGTTGTCTTGTACAGTAGTGAAACTTTGATGATAAAAATATCAGACGGATGAGGATATAGGCTTTTGAAATGTGGTGCTACAGAAGAATACTGAAGATAAGGTGGGTAGATCGCGTAACTAATGAGGAGGCACTGAACAGGTTTGGGAGAAAACGGAATTTTTGGCATATCTTCACTAAAAGAAGAGATCGATTGGTAGGACACATTATTAGACGTCAAGGAATCGTAAATTTAGCATTGGAGTGAAGTAGGTGAGGTAAAAATCGCAGTGGGAAACCGAGAAATGAATACAGTAAGCAGATTCAAATAGATGTGGGTTGCCGTTCTTATGAGGAGATGAAAAGACTTGTTCAGGATAGAGTAGGTTGGAGAGTTGCTTCAGACCAGTCTCCGGATTAAATATCATAGCAACAAGTTATTTATGCAGAGAGTTTTTGGCGCTGCTGATTGAATATGTAATGATAGAAGGAACGAAGCTTAGGGTTTAACATGCGTTCGACAGCTTGGCCATTAGAGACGGAGCTAACGCTCGGAGGGATAAGGATTGGGAAGGAAAGTGGCCGTTCCCTTTGAAAGGAATCATCCAGGCATTTGCCTGGAGTGATTTAGGGAAATCACGGAAAACCTACGTCTGGATGACCGAATCCTCCTGAATGGGAGTCCAGTGAGTTACAACTGTATGTAATGATAGACTGACGCCATTAAATTACGTGTGATTTCCTTCCTATGGTATTGATACCTTGTTACTTTGTTTATCTCTGTTTAAATGTTACTTGCGGTACAATGCAACTACTTGCATGAAGAAGACACACACCACGTCCTGTTGACGATGGCCAGTCTTCCAAGAATGGTTTGGTTCCGAGCCCTCGAGGCCAAAGGTGTCCCTTGTAAGAACAATACACACACACACACACACACACACACACACACACACACATATATATATATATATATATATATATATATATATATATATATATATATATATATATATACGAGGGAGGAGTCGAGCCTCCGGCAGGAACGACTGGCCTGTCCGAGGCATGGCGCCTTAGCCCATGCCGCCGTTCCGCGAAGCTCGGTCAGCTCCTCTGGACCAGAACTTGTGACTTTGCTTTCGCAATACAAGTATATGCTCAGACCTGCGTCGCCGTTATCGAGAGGTTAACTTACAGTCGCCCTGCGTTCAAAGGCTAACGGAAGCAGCAATTGAGTTATTGCGCTGATGAAATGCCCAGCCAGTGTGAGGAGATAGCTTCCGTTTGTTAATGTGTGTGTGTGTGTGTGTGTGTGTGTGTGTGTGTGTGTGTGTGTGTGTGTAACAGTGTTTCTCGCTTTTGCTGTGTTGACACACCGAGACTCATTAACGTCCCGTCTCGAATTGCTAATATCTCGGCGACATTTAGCGTGATTCTCATAACGGCATACACGAGGGCATTTTTAATTAAAACCTGCTCGCCATGTACGTACGGTTGCAGATTTTTGAATGATGTGTTACTTTACAGTAGTGTAATTACGAGGGAATTTGTAATAGATTGTAGGTGCCAGTGTATTAACTTCGTATCTCATTAACAACATTTATTTTCCTCTGTGTAGAAACAAATTAATATGACGATGACAGACCGTTGCCGTTCATCCACGCGTTTAGTGTAAGTTTTAGAGGTCGCTGCGTTCACATGGATTCCCATTCCTATTTGGTCCCTATACTGGAAAAAACTTAATTACTTTTTAAGACTTTATAATAGGAAATATGACGACTGACATAATGAAATGCATCCTATTTTTAATTGTGGTTTAATTTTGGTTAAAAATCAAATAATTTTCTCGCTGTTGACTGTCCGGATAATCGTGAATTCGGATGAGTTGAGGATAATGGAGTCACCCCTGTATTTCTCCCACCTATCTACCTCGCGGAAACATTATGGGAATAAAGCTAGAGAGTTTAGAGTTCGTAATATGTGCAGGTTTTCCTGCGAACCAAACGCGTCTGCACCAGGAAAAAATAGAACGCGACAGTTTTTTTTAAAATTTATTTATGCATTTATTTTACCTGGCAAGATTGGGGCTTCATGCCCTCTCTTACACCTAACCAGGCTTACTCAAAGTGAACAATTTGTTAGTACATTACAGACAGACAATGTGTGATACAAGCACTAAACTACAAAATTCAGATTATTTCTAGAATATAATTGTAACAATGATACATAGACAATTTATAAGCATTTCATTCCATTCCATGATGGTGGTGGTGGCGGCTGGTACAGCAACAGTGGTGAATAATTAAATAATTCGCAGTCTCTTTTGCAATATTCTTTATTATACCCAATAACGCGTTTCGCGCTGTTAGCGCATCATCAGACTGGAAACAGACAAATGTTTTATTACAGTCCGTGTACCTGGCAGTCAGCGAATCTAATATGGCTAAGGTGAGTAAATTGTGAAGAGTCAAAACTTGCTTGGGCGGAGATAGAGCCACAGAACTATTTAAAGCTGTGGTGGAAGTAGCTAGCAATTTGTGTTCTGTCATTGGGCCCCTACAAAGAGGTAAACGTACAAAGTACGTAACGGCTATCTGATGTTATTCTACTTCAAATTGCCGTTCCGTACTTCGTACGTTTACCTCTTTGTAGGGGCCCAATGACAGAACACAAATTGCAAGCTAAAAGAGCATTGTTTTACTAAAGGAAACAAAAATGTTTCCAAAATTCTGTAGGGACCAACTTAGAAAATCCTAAGAAGTTTTGGTCTTTTGCAGAACGACATGTTGACCATAGCTGTTTATTAATTCTCAATGCTACCGGTTTCGGTTATTTACCATTGTCAAGCGTTAGCAGAGATTAGCTAATAGCTTAACATATTAAGCTATTAGCTAATCTCTGCTAACGCTTGACAATGGTAAATAACCGAAACCGGTAGCATTGAGAATTAATAAACAGCTATGGTCAACATGTCGTTCTGCAATTATCTGAAAGCTGTTATGCCCCATCTATTCACCTTTATAAAATTTTGGTCTTTGTTAAATCAGTGAACGAATCGAAACCATATGTCCTGCCACACTATGATAATGATGATGATGATGCCGATGATGATGACATACAAAATACCGAAGTACTGTAAGTCGTTCACCAAAATTGTCTTGCAGAGGAAGTTTGTATTGTAGTTCCTCCTCTGATTCGCCGCATGTACGACAGGATCACAGATAACGAAATAAAGGACAGTGGGATAGAAATGGAATTGAAATCCCTCAACAGAGGAAAGATGTCCTATGGCATCAAGCTTAGAGATATGGGGAATGGGTCTCTTATACGGGCCAGTATATACAGAAACAACACGACAATATTGACAAAGGTAGCTTCCAAGAGCAAATAACGAGCACTAGGATAAACATGTCCGTCTGCACTGCGGATATCTTATAAGGGGCACCAGAGCGTAAAGTTTTTGGATAATGAAAGAACTCCACAGGAAAGCAGTCCTGTATCCTCAACCGTAGTATCACTAAAATGTCGTCTTCTAATGAATATGTAAATCCCGATAGCGAAAGGAGACTACGAGGTTCTTTTGCCCTTTCTGTCTGCAGAAGAGTTATACATAGATTTGTCTAATTGTATTCGCTGCAACTTACAAAATAATAGCTGCAAGATTGCAAGTATAAAGACTTACAGATAAACTTACTAAATACAGGTATGGGCATTCAGCTTAATAAGTTTGGTAAAGAAAGTTAGTTGGTAATTATGAGAAAACCTACATTAACTTCAGTAATTGTATAAAAAAACTAATTTCTTCAGACCTATAATTAAAAATCTTATTTCTACTCAAGTTAAAAAAACTGTATGCTAAAAAAATATCTTCTCTGTGAAGAGGCATATTACTTGTATTTAAACAAAAATCTTCCATCTTAACTTCAATTTTAATGGTGACGATTTCTGGCTACAGATTAACGAGCATATAGAAATTTGTAAACTAGCTAAAATGCGTAGAGACGATAAGAAAGTAAACTTTTCTTTCTCCTGTAGAAAATGCTTTTCAGAATAACACTCAAAAAATACAGCTTATCGGTTGCAAAGATAGAGGTTGATTACTTTACCAAGGTTTCGGCTTTCACTATAAAAACCTTTATCAGAAATTTAAAAAAATTAGTTACATGAAATGAACAGACAGTGGTTTTTGAGCGACAGAGCTCACGTTCAAGTGACAAATGTGAAATTTATATGACAAGATTTAACAAGAGAACTTATATCTCATGTAACTAAACGCGCCGTGTGGAGCGCGTGTATGGCCAGCACTGTAAGTGGCATCAGAATACATTTACGAAAAGCAATATGTTTTTTATAAGAGAATTTTAAATAAGTCTAAAGTTACCTTCACACAAAATGAAACTGCCTTACTTGAAAAAGGCTTACAGTACAATGTTATGCCTAACCTGTCACACAAAAATGTTCATAGTTTTAAAACCTGGCTTTGATTGTGTAAAAATGGAAAGTTCTAGTCAGACCAGAATTACCTTTGATGTAAGCTAACATTTTTATTAAAATCTCAGCCCGTTTACAAAATGTGGTGCATAACGACACGTAAGTGATTAAATCTATAAATAATAAACTAATAGAATTTTGCGCATTAATAACCAAATCTGGCAAAGGTTGCTCTTTGGTTATAGCCAACAATTCCAAATACATTTCTAAGACCTTGGAATTTTTTTTAATGAAAACCATGTTTTGGAACTGTACGAAGATGCGACTGCCGAATTACAAAAGGAAATCAGGCCTGCTGTCGTTGTTGTTGTGGTCTTCAGTCCGCAGACTGGTTTGATGCAGCTCTCCACGCTACCCTGTCCTGAGCAAGCCTCTTCATCAGAGAATACGTACGGCAATCTACATCCTTTTGAATCAGACCGGGACGAATACGGTCTGCTGTCAGTGGCGCAAAATATTTACTTAAACCGTTCCATAAGAAAACACTCGTTAACATGAATTATCCGCCCCCTAATCTTCGTTCTGAATTGAAGGTGTCCAAGCCTAATCATACAATTCGGCCCATTTCGAACAGTATGAACAGTGATTAGCAGACTTTAGCCGGTTTTCTACCCGAAACTATGAAAAAATTCTTCGTCTTTCAAACTAATTTTTCAATCCCCAATAGTACAAAAAATACAATATTTAGATCGAAGCCCAGATACCAAGATATTTTCACTAGATATCAGGAATCTTTACACAAATGTTACTGTGCATGAAACTCTTGGAATAGTAGGGAAGAACTGCAACTGGTTGGCTGCTTATAATTTGCTATCCTATAACCGTTGCTGAGACGCAGTCATGTTTAAAATATAGAAAAATTTACGTCAGTTCAAAAAAGAACTTTCAGATGAGCAAGTCACTGACTTCATGAACCTGTTCAATGTCGTAGTCAGATATAACTACTTTGAATTAAATGGTAAACTGTATCAGCAAGCCGATGGTCTTGCTATCGGAAATCAGCTGATATCCTTGCCGACTTTCTCACTAACTCGTTAGAAGAAAAAATCTTCCACAGTTTCTCAGCTACAGCGCTAGGCATTCTCTCCTATTTTAGATACTTCGATGACATTTTAGCCATCTTCAAAATACCGCCCGACGGTATTGACTACAGTTTCAATCTATTCAATAATCTTTTCGGTAAAATAATCTTCACCTGTGAACTTGGGAAAGGAGCTCTTGAACTGAATTTCCTTGACTTGTCGTTAACAGCAGAACAAAATAAAATTTCTTTTCACATTTATCGTAAAGAAACTTACGCTGATCAAATTGTACCTGCTTCTTCCGTGTACCCGCAATGTCTTAAAACCGATTACTTTCACTCTGCTACCCACAGAGTTACTTTCATTCCTCTCTCGAAAGAAAAATTCTAAGAAGAAAGAACTCCGATCAAAACCATTGCAGTTAATAATGAAATTAACCAACTGTAGTTGACGATATTCTCAAAAAGAAACTGTAACATGAGCTACTAAAGTTGGCACTGACCAAAAGAATATATTTTCCCCATCCCTTTTC
This sequence comes from Locusta migratoria, assembly GCA_026315105.1. Classification (NCBI taxonomy): domain Eukaryota; kingdom Metazoa; phylum Arthropoda; class Insecta; order Orthoptera; family Acrididae; genus Locusta; species Locusta migratoria. Next base: position 150,521,516 of record CM048750.1, on the reverse strand, counting down.
TGGGGCCCCTCTCCTACCAGAGTTAACAACTTCTTCGTAACAAAAATAACTGCAACGCTGCCTTTCCTACCAACAAAGTTTAAAAAAAATGACTCTCAATTAAAAATCAACTTGTTCTCCTTTCGACAATTCTGGCACCTGTGAAATAATTTGTGATACTTGCTCTTCTTACTATGTCAGACAAAAAGGATGTGCTTTTAAAGTCAGATACAAGGAAAAAATCGCAACTAACTACAACAGAAATACGCACACGCACACACACACATACACACCAAACACACACATGCTCGAGGGAGGATTCGAACCTCCGACGAGGAGCACTCGACTATTCCTGCGAGGCTCGGTGTTCCACGAGACACCACTTTAACGTTACGTTGGCCGTGGTAATGTTAGAAATAATGTTTATGTTGGGTGTCAGAGATTGATAACAAATATTTTAAAACATTAATTTTAAACACAGTCGCGATCAGAAATTGGGGTTTATTTAACATGTTACCGTTTCGGTCTTTGTTAAACCATCTCCCGGCCACAGAAGTACGGTACAGTGGATGTAACACAAAAGACGACATAATAGACTAACGTTCATTTTTGAAATAACAGCAACCAGTTACACTTCCGTTAATGAGCAGTATAAGTACCATTGCCTACTGCGGTTTTAAATACCAATTTCATAACAGTTGGTCAGAACACTAACAGAAATTTCAGCTGTTGTTGGAACCTAGTGTAGAATTTGGTAATATGGTTTAGGTTTAAATACTGTAAGCACTGCCCATCTTCTGCAGCATTATATCATTGCCTGTTAATACGGCTTCTAAAGTAACTAAGGGTACTTATCATTGAAAAATACATAACGGAATAAACAAAAATGTGATCTTGAAATGGTCCTGTCATAAATACCCCTCCCCTTCCCTTGAGGATATGTTGAGACCAGATTAAACACTTTGTAGTATGTTAGAGGAACTGTATCACTGAATTATTCGAGGAGGTGTATTTCCGCCTATTACAACTAAATGAAACGCTTTTTTTTGTGTCGTACGCGATTCGCTTCTTCATTTGTGAAGCGTCAATATTGGCCCGTAATAGATTTTTCCTGTTGATGAGCGCTCAAACATCAACTTATCCCTCTGGCACTTGTTTTGATCGTTGTTACGTTATAATAGTACTGTTCTAAATGTAATTTCAAAAAAAAAAAAAAAAAAAAAAGTTCAAATGTTTGTTAAGCTTATGGGACGTAACTACGGGGTCATCAGTCCCTAAACTTACAAACTACTTATTAACTACTTACAAACTAGGACGGCACAAATATCCATGCCCCAGGGGGGATTCGAACCCCCGACCGTAGTGGCCCTGTAGACCGTGACTGAAGCGCCTCAGTCCCCTCGGCCACCGCGGCCGGCAATTGTAATTTTGTGTAATGTGTTGTCTTAATGTACACAGACACATTAATAGAAGCAGTTTGTTTTTTGACAACAGTTTGAACTTCTGATATAGGCTGAAAGAAGTAAGAAAATTTATAGGATGACTTGTAAACAATTTTTGAAAGATATTCGTCGCCGTGTATAATGCAGGTTCGTGGATCTCTTCGTTCAGCGCCACACAGACACACTGCTGACGAGATCTTCTGTAACTTGCTTCAATCTGATTAGTAAATAAGAGTATCCAGAACACTGGATTATATCTCACCTTCATCAAATTCTTGAAGTGGTCGTTTGAAGTTGTTTGTATACTTTATATAAAAAATGACTTCGCAGACTCTAATTAATTTCAGGTTAATATTCTCTTATTGTTGCTTCGTAAATAATAATAATAATAATAGTTTTTGCTTAATCGAACGTACATTCAGTTTTAGAACATGCCACAACATATCTTCGTAAAAAACAAGAGAACAAACAAAATCTCTGACAAAGAGTCTTAAGCTCCACAGTTCACAGCACTACACGAAATATATTAAGGAATATCTCTGCCACTATTGTTGTTATTGTGGTCTTCAGTCCGGAGACTGGTTTGATGCAACTCTCCACAATACCCTATCCTGAGCAAGCCTCTTCATCTCCACATAAGAACGGCAACCCACATCTGTCTGAATCTGCTTACTGTATCCATCTCTTGGTCTTCCTCTGCGGTTTTTACCCCACACACTTCCCTCCAACGCTAAATTCACAATCCCTTGATGTCTAAGAATGTGCCCTACCAATATATCCCTTCTTTTAGTCAAGGTATGCCATAAATTTCTTTTCTCCCCAATACTGTTCAGTATTTCTCATTAGTTACGCGATCCACCAACCTAATCTTCAGCATTCTTCTGTAACACCATATTTCAAAAGCCTCAATCCTCTTCCTGTCCGCACTGTTTATCGTCCATGTCCCACTCCCATACAAGGCAACACTCCATACAAATGCCTTCAGAAAAGACTTCCTTAGCCTTAAATCAATTTTCGATGTTAACAAATTTCTCTTTTTCAAGAACGCTTTTCTACCCATTGACATTCTGCATTTTATAACCTCTGTACTGCGACCATCATTTATTATTTTACTGCCCAAGTAACAAAACTCATCTACCTCCTTTATTGCTTCGTTTCCCAATCTAATTCCTTCAGCATTACCTGATTTTCTTACACTGCACTGCATTACCCTAGTTTTGCTCTTGTTGATGTTCATCTTATATGCACCTTTCAGCACACTGTCCATTCCGTTCAATTGCTCTTCCAGGTCCTTTGCTGTATCTGATAGAATTACTATGTCGTTGGCAAAACGCAATGTTTTTAATTCTTCACCCTGAATTTAAATCCTTCTCCTTGCTTTCCTTTATAGCTTGCTCAATGTACAAATTGAATAACAATGGAGAAAGACTACAACCCTGTCTTACTCCCTTTCCAACCACTGCATCCCTTTCATGCCCTTCAACTCTGACAACCGCTGTCTGGTTTTTGTACAAGTTGTAAATAACCTTACGCTCTCTATATTTTACTCCTGCTTGCTTCAGAACTTGAAAGAGTTTATTCCAATCAACATTGTCAAAAGCCTTCTCCAGATTACAAAAGCTAGAAATGTAGGTTTGCCTTTTCTTAATCTATCTTCTAGGATAAGCCGTAAAGTGAGTATTGCCTCCCGTGTTCCTACATTTCTCCTGAACCCAAATTGATCTTCCCCGAGGTCGGCTTCTACCAGCTTTTCCATCCTTCTGTATATAATTCGTGTTAATATTTTGCAACCATGACTTATTAAACTGATGGTTCTGCCACTATATATTGGAAATCACTTTCACATGAATTACTAAATTTACTAAATGTACTACTACAACGTGATTTTCTGTTTATGAACTTCCGAAAAAAAAATTCTTCTAGACTACTTTTCTGTGTTATTGTAATGTATCTTTCTTTGCCCAAGTACATGCATTTCCCGCACGCTCTAAATCAGAATGTGGGGACGTCTTACAGAGCTATGGAGCGACTCGGTGATGAAGACGAAGAGTTCGTCAAACGGAGATGGGGGACTGCAACATTCCTCCCAGCGGGATTGAGCGAAGAGGAATGTAATTCCGCAAGTGAAGTCCCAGGGGCGCAGAGAACGGGCCGGGGAGACGTCGGAGCCCCACTCTGTTGAACGCGGCTCTGGAGAACACTGCGCCGAGTTGCGACCTGAATTCGACATCAAAATGTGCCCCACAACAGAACGCAGCGGGCCGCGGGTTGGTCGCGTTCTACTAGCGTAGTGCTCAGGGAAGGCGGCGAAGACGTACAAATGTCCGCAGTTTCTCGCTGCCTGTGTTATTCGTGCTGTGGGAATTAATACACCACGCGAACAAAGGGACTAAGAAGGTAGTACCGTCATCTGTATGTGTCAGGAGAATGTTCCTTTCTCACAGAATTCGGAAAATTGACTGGTGGTTGCAAACATTTATGCAGATATACAGGGTGACTCAAAAGAGACATATGTACACTGATACAATCTGTCCCCCTCGGGCATGGATATTTGGGCCGTCCTTAGTCTTAGTTAGTTCATAAGTAGTTTGTAAGTTTAGGGACTGATGACCCCGCAGTTAAGTCCCATAAGCTATACAAACATTTGAACATTTGATTTGATACAATCTGTGGACCACCTACAGTGACTCGGATAATTATTCGGATAGACATAATCTCTATCTATATAAAAGCGAAAGGACACTCATTCAGACACTCACTCACTCACTGACTAAACACGAAATCTCGAAAACTACTTCACCTATGAAGCTGAAATTTGGCAGGAAATGGCCGGCCGCGGTGGCCAAGGGTACTCAGGCGCTTCAGTCACGGTCTGCACGGCCACTACGGTCGGGGGTTTGAATCCCCCTCATGCATGGATATTTGTGCCGTCCTTAGTATTAGTTAGTTCATAAGTAGTTTTTAAGTTTAGGGACTGATGGCCCCGTAGTAAAGTCCCATAAGCTATACAAACATTTGAACATTTGGCAGGAATGTAGTTCATCTGTAGAAGACGTCAGCTAAGAACGGGTTTTGCGATAGGGCCGATAGTTCAGGAGCTTTGACGTCATAAACAATGCAAATACCCTTATTGCGACAGTGATAGTATGACTTTATCAGTCCAGTATTTGAGAAGGAGAGGACTTAGCGATTTCCAAGAAACTTCAAACATAATTTCAAACCTTTAGGAAACTTTTCCTTGTTGACAACCCCAGCAAAATGATGATAGGAATAAAGTTTGTAGCTTACTACTCTTTCGGCGTTCATGAAGTAAAATTACGACATTTGGCATGACCTTACAATTTATTACTCGTAAACTATTAATTGTATGCGCGAGAAATGTTACACACAGTAAACACACACACCATTGAACGTACGTTTCAAATTTTATCAAAAAATGTTCATATGTTTGTATAGCTTACGGGACTTAACTACGGTGTCATCAGTCCCTAAACTTACAAACTACTTATCAGCTAGCTTATCCTAAGGACGGCACAAGTATCCATGACCGAGGGGGGATTCGAACCCCGACCGTAGTGGTCGTGCAGACCGTGACTGGAGCGCCTCAGTCCCCTCGGCTACCGCGGCCGACCGAAATTTTATCATTGTACGACACGTAGTTCATGAGATATGGAGTAATAAACAATTACGTTAATGAAAAACCGACACTCACGTGTGGCGTTTTAATTTGTTACGTCTTTCCCACTAACTCTACTCGAGACGTATTTTGCAAACGTTTCACATATGCACCACTGGATGTACCTTCGAAATAATATGGTATTACGACATATAGTTCAGGTGCTATGACGTCAAAGATATTGAAATACATGAAACTTCGCCCTAAAAAGGCATGAGGTTGTAATTTACTACGTCTTTACTACCAAATCAATTTACAACACATTTCGCAGGCAGTTTCCAAAAATTCCGCTCTACGAACCTGGTAAATAATGTCTGTTTAGGGCCCATAATCAAGATTATATATATATATATATATATATATATATATATATATATATATATATATATATATTAAAAGCTAAAGGTAACTCACTAACTCACTGACGAAACACGAAATCTCTAAAACTACTGCACCTATGAAGCTGAAATTTTGCCGGTATGTAGTTTAAAGGTAGAATATGTTATCTAAGAACGTATTTACGATAGGAAGCGATGAAGGTGCATGGCGGAGGATACTTTTCATACAGACTGACGAAATCTACAGTTTCATTCCGACCTTCACGAAACTTTGCACGCTTGACCTTCAAAAGGAAGGTCACCGTCTACGTTTCATACTGTGAATGGGGTAGAGTATCTTGCAAGATAAAAACGGATCCCTAAGTATGTTGGTCGCGCCATAACTTGAGAACGGCTCGACCGATTTCACAGATGCTTTTTTTGTTGTTTTCGTCATTCTCAGCACACAGGTTGTATGAAATAAAACTGGAAAATTTGAGAATAACAAAGTGCGTTTTTCAATGTTACGCCGTGTTTTTATTGCATAAAAATCTATAGTTTTGTTCCGATATTTATGAAATTTTGCACACTTCACCATAAAAACAAGAGGAATGTCACTGGCTGTATAAAATTTCGTTCGTTGGACGGTGGATGGTACTTAACATACGAACTTTGACAAAATGAATAGGTTTCCTCAGATCTTGATGAATTTTTGCACACACGACACTTGTATCAAGAGGAAGGATACAAGATACATACATGTTCGTAAGGTACATGACAAAGTGTGCCTTGCAAAAAACATTGCCGAGAAAGGGAAAGGTGGAAACGAACAGAGACATGAGAAAGAAAGAGATGAATGCAGATAGAGGAGGGAAGGGGAGGTGGACTACGAGAGTGTAGAATAAATAAATACTCTGACAACGCCGGGTTTACAGCTAGTGTATTATACTCGTATTTTCCTATGTATTAGTGATTTCAGTAATAGTAAAGCACTGATATAAATTAAATAAAAATTTCTGTATGAAATGTAAAACGAAAACGACCATTTTACTTCTAAAGAATAATTAATAAAGAAAATCAAAAACAAAACCAACATTCCACAAAATTTTTCAGACACGTCTTCCTACTGATGGTCCAAAAAGTTCAGTATCTAGTAGGCATACCTTTCATCTTAATTAATTCTGTGAGACAACTTGGCACGTTCTCCATTCTATATTTTCTGCCACTCTTTTTGAAGTCTGATTTTCAGTAGTTCTTTCTACGTGACTGATGTTTTTCTTACTTCTTTGTCAAGTTTTTCCCAAAAAATTTTCAATCAAATTCAAGTCTGGTGATTGAGGGGGATCATGATGCACCTTATGGACATTTAAACAATAACCACATCCTCACACTCCACTCTGTATGTTTCGGATTGTTACCTTAATAGAAGTATTGACGAATCCTCATTTTTTTCGGCACTCTGTTTGATGTTGTCCTCCAGTAAGGTATTGAAATTAGTCCACCAACTCCATTTGCCGACATGCATCCCTACACCATTACATATCCACCGCCATACTTCACAGTTGCTTTTAGATTTTGCTCTTGAAGCTCAGTATTAGGACGCCGCGGAACCGTTATCCTTCCATCTGACTGAAGTATGTTGAATTTATTCTCATCAGCAAGTGTAACGTCATTCCACCGTAAATTGTCTTCTCTAACATGCACTTTGGCAAACAGCATTCTCTTCTTTTGATGTACTTACGAAACGCTTGCGTCTTGCAATACGGCCTTGGAAGTTACCTCTTCTGAGAACTCTCCGTATTGTTCCGAGGTCTTTGGCTACCTCAGTAGTGAGTTTTGGAGCACTTAACTTCGGTACCTTTATTTTTCTGATCATATAACTCTCTTCTCTGTCAGAAAACGTTCTTGGACATCCGGTATGCGGCAGGCTGTCAATCCTATATTCTGATTATATCCGAAACATTACTTCTCTTCATTTTTAACATATCAGGAATTTTCCGACAACTTTTGTCTTTGGCATGTTAAAAAATCCGTAGCTGCCGCTCTCCGAATGTGCTTTCTCTTCCTCTGCGGCCCATCATTACTTGAAGTGTACACAGCACACTGACTAGCTGAATGTTTCATAACGTCGGTAGCTTCCCTACACTAGGCCTCTGCACGACAACTAAAAATGTTCAAATGTTTGTAGAGGTTATGGGACTTAACTACGGGATCATCAGTCCCGCCGGCCGCGGTGACCGAGCGTTCTGAAGCGCGTCAGTCACAGTCTGCACGGCCACTACACGATAGTGAGTTCTGCAAACAGGTGATGCTGCGGCGGAGCAGCCGAGCGCATTGAGACGCTATGCTACGGTGGGCGAGGCCGTTCCCTGTCGGGGGTTCGAATGCCTCCACGGGCATGTATGTTTGTGTCGTCTTTAGTATTAGGTAGTTCATAAGTAGTTTGTAAGTTTAGGGACTGATGACACCGTAGTTAAGTTTTGTTTTGTTTTGTTTGTATAGTCTATGGGACTTGACTACGGGGGTCATCAGTCCCTAAACTTACAAGCTACTTATGAACTACTTATGAACTAATTACGAACTAGGACGGCACAAATATCCATGCCCGAGGGGGGATTCGAACCCCCGACCGTAGTGGCTGTGCAGACCGTGACTGGAGCGGCTTAGTCTCCTCGGCCACCGCGGCCGGCCGTAGTTAAGTCCCATAAGCTCTACAAACATTTGAACATTTTCATCAGTCCCTAAACTTACAAACTACTTATGAACTACCTAATACTAAAGACGACACAAACATACATGCCCGTGGGGGCATTCGAACCCCCGACAGGGAACGGCCTCGCCCACCGTAGCATAGCGTCTCAATGCGCTCGGCTGCTCCGCCGCAGCATCACCTGTTTGCAGAACTCACTATCGTGTTTCTTAGTGTGTCTGCATTCAAAGAAATAGGATTATTCGATGTTTCCCCGACCCCCAGCTTTGTCTTTCGCTGAGCTTCAAACATCCTCCATTTTGTAAGCATGTATAATCATTGTTCAGCATCATATGGTAATAAATATTTAGATTGATTGATTTTATTTCAGCCACCCTTTCATCACCTCGTTTAATGCAAGTGTATTTTTCGTTATTTTGGAAGGGATCAACAACAAGATAGGCAGGTAGCTAATTAATGCTCAATAAATTCCCTTCGTATTCAGTGCTTAAGAAAATGTACTATTCCAAACGCAGTGAGATAGCAGATTGTCACTTGAGACGAGCCGCTGCGAAGTGGCCGAGCGCATTGAGGAGCTATGCTCCGATGCGTCAGGCCATTCCCCGTCGGGTGTTCGAATCCTCCTCGGACATGGATGTTTGAGCTGTTTTTAGTATAAGTTAGTTTATAACACGTTCGCTGCGACTGACGCTTATAAGCGTTTCCGTGATCAACATGCCAGAGCGGGTAACGCTTATAAGCGGCGCGTTCGCTAGGTGAGTAGTTTGTTTGGCTGTGTACTCCTGTTAGTACAAGCCACCAAAAAATCACGTAAAGTTTCCGTCTGAAGTCGTGTGTTTTCGTCTTTAGTGGTTTGCTATAAAAACACCACCTTGCGAACCTACTTGTTATATGGTATTGGGTTTCCATAGCACCAAATAGCAGTTCAGACCTGTTTGACAAACCTTTTGGTGATTTCAGACTAATTCTTTCTCAATGAAGCGGATTTATGGCTTGCTTGAACTTCATTTTCTTTCGTTTGCAATAAAATCAATATATAAGAGGTGGTGTTAGAATTGTTTGCAATAAATGCATATGACGCTTATAAACGTCAGGCAGATTGCAGCATTTATCACATAATCGGCATGCAGCTAAAGCGTAGTTTGATTTCTATATCTAGCACCACCTGTTGTGCAGACATTACATTCACTTTCAATATTAAAGGTTTTGCAGGGGTATGATTCCAGCTCTCAGCGCACGTACGCTTACAGGCGTCCGCCTAGATCAGCCGCTCAAGGTGCATGCACCGGCGCATCGCACAGTGCAGAGTGCAGAGTGCAGAAGACGGCTGCGCTGTGTTGACGACGGTGCAAACCCCCCCCCCCCCCCCCCCACTCCTCGGCTTTGCGCTGCTTCTCTCTTTCCTTACGCTCACGCCGCCTGTCTCTACCTTTTCAAAACTTTTACCCTGTTTCTTCTTCATTGCCAAATACTTATGTACTCTAGACGGAGAGCTTAGTTTGGTGGAACACGATTACCCTTACAAAAGATATTTAAATAATAGTAATAATTGTAATCATTACAATTTTAAATTTAGTTTCAACAATAATTTATCTCTTCTATGTTCCCTTTTTTAAATTTATTTGCAATTATGCTACAAGAGATCGGCTGACAGCAACTCTGAGAGCATTTTTTAAATTACTATTAGAAATAATTGCACGCAATCTAGTTTTCGTACAAGACAAAACAGGAAAAAACCTTTCACATACACATGTTGAGCCAAACACAGAAATAATCTTCGCTGCTTCTCTGTGTAACTTGGGAAATTCTTCCTTCGACAAATTCTGGTAGAACTGGAGCAAACCTTTTGTGTTGTAAAACAAATCCTTTCGGTGAACATCGGTTTGCAAATCAATCAGTTAGATGATATCCATCGAAAAGTGTTTCACAAAAACATCGACAATTGGCTGCAGCTTGGTAATTTCCTGAAACAATAACAAAACCAATATTAATAAATGAAAGTAAAGTAGTTGTTTCGAAGTACTAAAAAGCGTACTGCTGTTTTAATGTAATTTTACACTTGTATATGTAACGCAATCTCCTTTATTTAGCTGTGAGTTATTACCTGGAATCGGTCGTTAAAAGCTTTTTCAAGGGATTGTAGCACCTCGACGTATTTTTCAAAGCGCGCTCCTTCCTGCACAAATGCTGTCAGACAGGCGAAGTGTACCGAGTTGAACCGATGCACTGTGCAAACACCCTTTGCACCTCGCTATGCACGCGTGCGATTTTCCGTGTTTGTGCGGCCCTGACCTAGATCGTTAGCAGCCCGCACTCTTGACCGCAGCGAAAGTGATAACTAGTTTGTAAGTTTAGGGACTGATGACCCCACAGTTAAGTCCCATAAGCTTAACAAACATTTGAACATTTTTTGAAGCAGGCCAATTTGCAATTAATTCAATATCAAAAAGAGTAATCGTTCATTTATCGACATATGTAGGAGTAACTTCCACATCCATTCACTAACTTGTTAAGCAGGACCTTCTAAGTTCGAGTTGAAGCGCTACCCACTTTGAGACGTCTTTTAGCGAACCAAACAGATGGAAGTCACAGGGAAACATGTGTGGGCTGTACAGTTGATGCTCAAGATGTTCCCACTTGAAATTGTCAAGTAAAATTTCTGTAACCCTGGAGATGTGTGGACGTGCGTTATCGTGGAGCAGAATCACTCCCTCAGTGAGAGGCCCAGACTGTTTCTCTTGATGGACTTGCTTGGGCTACGGAGTCTCAGCGTACACGTCACTGTTAATGGTTTCTCAGTGCTCGAGAAATTCGATGAATATTGGACCTCCCACGTAGAACAAGACGGTAAGCATCATCTTACCTGCTGAGGGTACAGCCTTGAATTTTTAGGGAGGGATGACGACACATGATTCGCGTCCCTAGGTGTCTCACTACGTTATCCCAATGCGGCAAATCCAAATTTCAACGTTTTGGTTGTTAAGACGCTTCATACCTTTTCATTTGAACACCCCTCTTACCTTGTACAAAAGGGGATCTTCATGAAATCTTGGAACCATGCGTTCTACGTTGAATCTGTTTACAGGAACTATCTTGTCAGAAAATGCCGATGTTATTTGATATATCACATGACTCGCTTTCCATTAAAAAAATCGACTTAGATTCAAACAGAGCTGGGCAGCGTTAATCAAAAAGTTAACGTCGTTAATCATTAATCCATTACTAACACAGTTAACTTTGTTAAACGATAAACCGTTACTCTGCGGACAATTTAACGGAAGTTAACGTTAATCATTAACTCGTAACAGTATTGTGCAGGCACGAATTTATATTTTTATGTTGTTATTGAAATCAGAAATTAAAAAAAAGTATTACCCTACCTGATATTTTAGAAAAATAATTTGGATACGCAGATTTAAAAAGAGCTTGGCTTATAAACTAGTATTACTCGGCCACTCTATCGTGGCAGTCGGCCGTGAGCTTAAACAAATGATGTCCATTCACACACTATAGTGTAAAATAGCCTTAGAAAGACTAGTTTGCTTTTGCGGGAAAGTTTTTTGTTCTTTGTACTGATTTGTCTTGTTGTATAAAAAGAAGAATGTTTGTTTATCATTTGTTTACTCTCGCGGCCGGCTGCCACGATATAGTGTGGAGATGATTTTACATCTAAACCGTCATGTTTACTTTTTTATATGTGAACTCGTTTTCAAAGCATTGAAAATGCTCTACGCAGATCTGGAAAATCATAAAAATAAAAACAAAAATTGCGACTCGTGACATTTTCTACACATTTGTATAAAATAGTCGCTGGGACCCATCTAAAAAATGGAGTCAAACCCGATAAAAAAAAAAAAAAAAAAAAAAAAAACATAAAATGTAGAAACCTATACATCAACGCTACGTCCCACAGAAGGTACTTTACAAATAAATAACGAAAAGCGTTCGATGTAAAATATTGCTTTAAATGGAGTCAGCATAAGAGACAAGAAACCTATTGTAATAAAATTAATTTTATTTCCCTGATTCGGTTTGTCAGCTGTATCTCGCAGCGTCCGTCATCTATTATTTTCGTGAGATGCAATTTTTAATTTGTTCCCTGTCCCCGTTCACCAATAATACTTACGACGAGAAGAAACTTGAAAGTTAGAACATTTAAATACTGTTTTTTTCTTCTTCTTTTTTCATTATCTCGTCGCTGAACGTACTATTGGCTAGCAAGGACAATAAGACAAAAATTTCTTTTTGTTGAAATGTTCTCGTTCGCCATTGTTATTGCTGATGGGAACATATGCAAATAGCCTCTTCCGATAAAATCGTAGCCGGCCGCGGTGGCCGAGGGGACTGAGGCGCTCCAGTCACGGTCTGCACGGCCACTACGGTCGGGGGTTCGAATTCCCCCTCGGGCATGGATATTTGTGCCGTCCTTAGTCTTAGCTAGTTCATAAGTAGTTTGTAAGCTTAGGGACTGATGACCCCGTAGTTAAGTCCCATACGTTCTACAAACATTTGAACATTTGATTTGATAAAATCGTTAACCAACATTTTTAGATTTGGCAAACACACCTAATCACGAAAAAGCAAGGTAATTTTTATTAATAAGTAAAAATAAATCAAATTTAATGTTTACTATTATATTAATTTTCAATTGTATTCTTAACTAACCTGGTTTTTTTATCTTCAGTATAGGATTAACGGACTTACGGCAAATTAACGGAAGTTAATGAGTCCGTTAACGTTTTTTAAAATTAACTTAAAAGTTAATCCGTTACTCAAAATGTTAACTTCGTTAATTAACGATTAACGGACTGGATTCAAGATGGCCAATTTCAAGATGACGCACATGTTCGGTACATACTGTGAAAGATAGTCCACCTCACCCTTACATGACTGGAATATTCAAAGTTCCTGCAGCGTTTTTCACATAAAATGTTGTACTGGTATATTTGTCTCACCCAGTGCATGGGAAATGTTTTTTACTCGTATGTGTATCCGCTTCTAGCATTGACGGTCAAGAAGATCTTTATTACAGCCGGAAGCTGATCAATAGTTCTCGGAAAATGTTAAAATGGTCTACTATGCACAAAGCGCAAGACAATAGAACCATGATTTTCTTTTGTAGCACGATATAAAAAATCTATAAGACTCGTTTGATAGGTGCTGATGCCTCATTGTTCCCATTCCACCCTTGACAACATGTTTTATGAATAAATAATGGCAATAATTCATTATGAAACTGTGTAATTGCGGAATTCATTCGAATAATTTGTTCAGTAAACACGGATAATCAAACAGTTACTGAAATGGTTACTGCATGCTGATGTAGTTAATTGAATGCAGTGCTGTGAAAATAACAGAAGTTAAATGTAATTAGTACATCATTCAGTTAGTTAGTTCACAAGGAAATCAGTTTTATACACGGTCTACTTTTATATATAGTATCACTCTCGAATTTTCGCTGTACGCCACTAGCTTAAACTAATGATTTCTGTCTCCAGTTCATTATATTAAAATGGTAATAGGAATGATAGCCGTTTTAGGATGCAGATTTTTAAGCCCCATAAAAATAATTTCATTTGATTAAATTTTGTTGTTTCTTAGAGATATGTTTTTAAATTTTGTCTGAAATGTCGATTGATTTTCATTAACACTTACCATTAAAGGTACCTCTTCACTACGTATAGCGTTCCTGCTGTGTTACCATTAATGATATTTGTAATCTCCTGGGCCTGCTGCTTCGTATATCCATTTAGAGACATTGCAAAGTATTAATTCCAAAGACGCTGCTTTTAATAGATTATTTAATTCCACAGGCCTGTTTCCATGTGAATGCCATCGTCAGGTGTACTGTTAAATACATAGGTGGGTATCCTATTTATTTTAAAAGGGTAATTGTAACTCATAAAGATGTACTTTATACATACATTGGTAGCTCATCTTCTTATATATTTAAAATAATTATTATGTTGTTGACGTGTGACAGCTATTTTGACATTAATGATATGACTAACATTGACATTAATGATATAACTAACATTGCTTACAATATCTTGAACAGAGACATGCTAAACCAAAAAGAGAATGTGGAAGCAATAGTTTCTAAAGAGGTCACACATATCTCTTCGACTGTTTCCCTAAGGTGGCTACTACAGCTCCCACTGTAAAAAATACTGTAAGGGACAGTACAGACAAGAGCGTCTTCTTTGGCCCAATGAGAATGACACGTTATACACCCCTAGTCATCCAAAACGCAACAGTACGAACGACCGGAGATATCTGAGCCATTGTTATTTGGGAGATAACGCACCGTACAGAGATAACACGTTTGAAAACTTAGTCCCATGAGAAGTAAGGGAGTTGATTAAATCAGTATGGAGTGTTTTCGGCATTGCTAGCTACAACCACTGCCAATCGTCTTTGATCAAAGAGACTCTGGATTTCTTGCCTTAGTTGGCGTAGCAGCGTCTGGCTTATCACTGATCAGTCGTTCCGTAATTATCGACAGACGTTTTCAGCAGGCGGGAAACAGGAAGGCGAAGCCCCAATACAAACCGATGGCCGACGAAGTCTTCAGCATTGCCCGGCAAGTGTGTTCAGAGCATTGTCCTAATAGTCTTTCAACGATTACATAAATTGATAACTCAGGCTAGAAGTAAGATACAAATATGAAACTGGTGTCTAATTGTTTACAAACTATCAAAGTTTTTTTCACACATAGGTAAACTTCCACATGAACACCCTTGGTAGCACGTAGCACATCTAGGCGATCTTCAATTTCCGTCCACACATTAGCCAACATCACTGGAGGGATCGATTCAACGACTTTGGTTATCCGTTGCTACAGGGTTTCAAGATCTGGTACACGTGTTCGATAGACCTCGTCCTTGACATAACCCTAAGTCTAATGGGGTTATGTCAGGAGAGCGTGGAGGCCAAACCGTTGTCCCATCACGACCAATCTATCCCCCAGGAAAGGTCATATCGAAATAGGCACGAACGTCCAAACCCCAATGAGGCGGTGCACCGTCTTGTTGAAACAAACATCGGGGTGATACTGAAGCAGGTGAGGAGCGGCGTACAGTTGCAACTTGTCCAGATACACTGCAGATGTGATGGTTGCCTCAGCGAAGAAGAATGGCCTGGTAATTCGATCGTGCAATAGCGCGCACCAAACATTCACCTTTGAACTGCCTTTGGTGCATTCCATGACCTTGATAGGGGGTTGTGAACCCCAAATGTGCACATTATGGCGATTCACTACTCCACTGACGAAAAAGGTCGCTTCGTCGGGCCGCGGTGGAGTAGCCGAGCGGTCTAAAGCGTCTCGCTGCGGAGCGCGCGGTTGCTCGCCGTGGAGGTTCGAGTCCTCCCTGGGGCATGGGTGTGTGTGTTGTCCTTAGGTTAGTTTACCTAGATTAAAGTAGTATGTAAGCTACGGACTGATGACCACGCAGTTTGGTCGGATAGGTTTACAAACATTTGAACATTTTTCCGCTTCGTCGTAAAAGGCAGTTCGTCTGAGATAACCATCATCTCCTGAATACGTGATAGCATTTCGACCGCAAAGTCATATCGACGTGTACTGTCATTGGGCAACAAGGCCTAAACGATTTGCACTTTGTATGCCCGAAACAATAAACGTTTGTGTAAAATGTCATGGAGAGAGCTTTTTGGCATCTGTAATTCACGTGAGGCCCTGCGCACCAATTTCTTCGGACTTCCCAGAAAAGACTGCCTCACAGCTTCTACCCTGTCTGCTGAGGTTCTTGATCGACCGGACCTCGGAAGGTCAGCAACCGATCCTGTGTTCTTGATCTTCTCATTCCAGGCTTTAATGCTCTTGACATCAGGTGCATTCCTTCTAAATGTTGTCTGGAAGTGTCTGCACTGCGTGTCTCATGGTACCACAGGACACATTGTGCCTTCTCCTGATTGGTTAACATGGCTTCTTGGGCACTGCGAACCTAAAATAGAAAAAAAACTTTGATAGTTTGTAAACAATTCGACACTATTTTCATATTTGTATCTTACTTATAGCCTGAGTTATCAATTTATGTAATCAGGGAAAGGCTTTTCGGATCCCCTGTAATGTGCTTGTCGGAATGCTGCGAAGTTATGTTACCATTACCTGAAAATTTTGAACATGGCTGCAGTTCAGCAACGTTAGAATGTATAAATTTTTAGAATAAATAGCTGCCAACCAGATGATTTGAAATGTGTTTAATTAAAACCTTCACCTAGGTTTCGACAAAATTAATTTCGTCTTTTTTCAGAAGTCGGATCTAAGAACAGTAATATGCCAGACAATAATATACAATTGTTACAGAAATATAGCAATAACAATTAAAGATACAATATAGCACTTATGAGAATATACTCACTAATCATGTAAAAGTTGTTGTAACAAAAACAAACGGTCCAATGATGGCTTTATTAGTCTATGTCAGTTATCATGTAATAAGTTAAATTAGACATGTCAAATTTTGAACTGTGTAGTAATGCCGCACACACGCCGAGTGGCCTCCGTTTACTAACAGGCGTAGGGATACTAGCGACACGCAATTGCGCTAGTTGGCGGCAAGAAGGCGAACGACTGTGCGCATAGTCGCGTGATCAAAGTATGCATGTGCTTATGAAAGAAGAAAAAAATGTGAAATAAATGCATATGTTGATAAAAGAAGGAAAAAATGTAAAAACATTTGTTAGAGAAATATGGGGTGAAAAAAAGGGAAAGCTGATAAAAGTTTAGGTACATTGTGTCTAGAGGTGTCTGTTAGGTAGCACAGATGTACACGGGTGTCGGCGTGAGAGTTGAAGAATGTTTGTTGAAATACATGCACCACGCGTGGGCCATCTCATGGTGCGAAACGTCATCGACGAAAGCACACGGTTCACGAAACAGGGTGGAAGGGTACGGGAGACGGGGTGTGGAGAGGTTTAAAGCTAAGCATCACCCAAAACGGACCAGAAAAGATGGCTACGAAAATGTACAGTTACAAATCTTGGGGTAACGGACATCGTGCAAGTCACACACATAATACAGGTTTGAAGCCTTCTAGGTACTACCTACTTGCGAGCTGATCATTAATAATATTACAATCATTCAGAGCAAGATGTTTAAAAATTTGAAACTCTTCCCATAAATCTAATTTCCTCTCTTTAACCTCCTTGTGTAATATTATAGTTTCTTCCAAAGGCCTCGGAATAATATAGGCAATAAGCAAGTGCTCAGCAAATGTACATTGGCACCTTTCTTCCATAACGGGTATACTTTAAACCTCGGTTTTGAGCTTTTGGACCGGATTGTCCTTTAAGTTGTTGTTGGTGAAAAAAGCTACTTGGCAGTCATATTTTGTTGTTAATAGACGTTTTAATTTGTAGGAACGTTTCTCAAAAAATTATTACCCGACATTGCAGGAAGGAGGCGATCTAATTCAAGTAAGCAACAAATCCCAAACACAAATGTAGCCAATATCAATTTTTCAGTCCTTTATTTTCTGACAACCGGTTTCGATGAACTAAGTTATCATCGAGCAAGTGACCAATATTTGTAGACAATATTGATCTGGAGATGATGATTTCGTTAATATAAACCGGTTGTCTGTAAATAAAGGACTGTAAAAAAGCGATCTTGGCTATATTTCCGTTTGGGAGGTGTTGTTTAACAAAGTTAGGGGATGGGAACAGGTTCCAAGGCTTCAGAGACGTGGCGCCGAGCAATGCGTTCTAGGAAGTTGCGGGAGTGGAACTGAGTTCGACAGAAACCGTAATCATGCGTGCAGGTCTATTATGGCGAAGTACGGGACAACAGTTCCGAGAATCTGTCACCACAGGCTCTGATACGAGGATCGTGGTGGAGGAGTCAGCACCAGAATTCGTTCTGAAAAAACAATGTCGTCACAATCCCGGTTCTCCCTACACCAACAACAAACGTACAAGTAAACCTACGGAAGTCTCAAAAAACTTACAAGTATGCTGCCGGGTGACGTCGATCACCACCGATATTTCGAGGGGACCACACCCTGCACTTCTCAAAGCACAGCTGCACTCAAGAGAGCAATGTACAAGAGAATTTAATACCTCGTTTTGCAAGGGATAAACAAGAAAGATAACACACGCAGTATAAGTAACCGCAGAGTCAACACAACCAAAGATGACCATGTCAGAAATGTGGATAGCGACTATTCATCAACAGGTGAGCCAGCATTTTTTTTCTGACGATAGACAGGACCGGATTCCAAGAAGAAGTTAAACAAAAACCACCATCTTAATTTATAAGGTCGGTTGATAGTTTAATTTTAACAGCTTCCTTAATAACACTATTCCAATAGTTGGCAGTGCATGCCGGAATCTCTGTGTTGTTGTATACCATTGGATGATCGATGTCAAGACAATGTTCTGCAACAGCGTATTTGCTGGGCTGTTGTAAGCGTGTGTGACGCATACCCGTAAGCTGTTTGAAAATTCATTAGTGCCGGGAAAAGGTAAGGTTTTACGGTAGTGTCACTCTCGGATTTTTCTGAAATTTGGATGAATCTTATAATATATGAAAAACTAAGGGACCAGTATTATTTTTTACCGTTGATAAACTATGTATTTTAAGGGTAAGACGGTCCCTCCAAAATGGGGGCTAAAATGAAAAAATTGCTATAATTTAGAGATTAGATATGCGAATTTAATTATTTTTGTTACGAACGTATCTTTTGATAAAAACAACAATCAGACTAGGTATATTGGAGGGGGAGTGAAAATTAGGGGGCAGCTGGCCTCCTAATTTTTACTTCCTCTCCAACATACCTAGGCCAATTTTCGTCTTTTATCAAAAGATACTTTCATAACAAAAAATCATTAAAATCGCTTAACTAATCTCTGTTATCGCAATTTCTCCGTTTTAGCCCCTTTTTTTTGGATGGACCATTTCACACATTAAATACGTTTTACCGTCGCTAAAAAATAAGAAAAGGAAAATAATTCGCGCCCCTTAGTTTTTCAAGTGTTATATCCAAATTTCAGAAAATTCGGAGAGTGACACTTCCATAGCTTTACATGTAAGAGCACGACTTTTCTTTGCTGATAGGAAATACAAGATATTCAGTTGTACTTACAATATTATGCCACTATTCTCGAAAATGAGAAATCAATGCGACTTTAGAAATTTTTAAATTACAATTATCATGGATAGTTTTAATATAAGATCTACCGGTCTGCAATACATATCTTTCAAGAAACATCATCTTTAATACAGTCAATTTCAGCTGTATCATGCTTTTTGCTAACAGTACTATTCCTCTTTCTAACTTTACAACCAAAATTTGAAGGAGTATCTGTGGTAGATTAGTGTTTATAGATCTCATATCTTGTCTAATCTTTTCTCCAAAAATTAATATAAATTTGATTTACATGTAATTAAAGTTAGAAAATAATTAAAGTAAGACAGTCGAGATCGCAAGTTGTTGCGTTTATTACTGGCAACCGGCTTCGGTTCTACAGAACCATCTTCAGGCCTTTGGTACCTTGTTGGTGGACAGTGGCGGTGGCCGGAGCTCTAGTCCCTATTAATAATATTGTAGGTCATACGAATTTCCATGGATTCTTTAAGAAAACATTCCCAGTAGCGAGAAGCAGGAGCACTTTTGTTTCATTATATAACGTGTCCCTCACTCAGACAATGTTCAGCAACAGCCGACCTTTCACGTTGAAGCAAACAAGTATGACGGTTATGTTCCACACACTGATCCTGAACTGTGCGGATCGTTTGGCCGATGTAACTATTACCACAGTAACATGGAATTCTATAAACACCGGGTTTCCTCAGTCCTAAATCATCTTTGACTGATCCAAGGAGGACGATAGGCAAAATGGCAATTGATTTGTAATTGTTCTCTAATGGTTCACTTTTTGGACCAAATTGAAACGCATGACAAATTTATTGCGCAGTGTAATCATTCTGTTTAAAGACAACCTTGAGATGACCCAGTTCTTCACCCAGATGTTCGGCATCAGAGATGGCGTACGCTTTTTCAATAGCCTCTCTAACGACGCAGTCCCAGTATCTCGACGTCTGTACCAGAATCCTAGTGCGTTCATACTCCATCGCGTGATGGCTATTGAAATTCGCAAAAGTGACGACCTCATAAACCGTGACTGTGGCTATAATCTTAGCAAAGCTTGGGAACCAGCGATTGGGTTAATTAAGAGTAAATCTAGCAAACGTAACGAAGTGACGACCACGGCGAACAGAGCCGTCACATCGACGTCATCTCAGACGCCGTCGCAATCGGTTCCACTGCGCGGCCGCGGCGCGGGGCGCGGACCACGGAGGGGTCGCTCCGCGGGCCGAGGGTATTTAAATCGCCCGCTACCGGGCTAGAACTCAGTTCCCTTCGAGCCGCCGTAGCGTGCGGATCTCCGTGCCGGCGCGTTTCCAGGAGCTCAATCCGTCAGTTCACCTGATGATGGTGACTTGTATGGCCGCCGTAATATTGACCCGTTGGACACTATAGACCGGTAGTACACCCGTGGATATTTTGATTATCATGATTTTAGTTCTGTTGGCGATAGTCGATTGCCGTTTTGTCAGATACATAGTAGCCTACATCACATGTGGTAAGGATACAACATGATGTTAAGCTGAAGACTACAAAACGCTTCTTCTGCAGTAGCCCAGTCTTGATCACTTACAATTACGTGTCAACAGATTTTTTGCATTACCGCCATTAATTCTTTTCGGTTTTTTCCAACACTGCTTTGCGTTATGAAGAATTTGACAGCGTTTATGATTTGACTGCTGTTTTTTCCTCTCACCTATAGCTGATCTATGATTTTATACCTTTGTAAGTAATTTGTGAACTAGCTTTAACTATTCGTTTATTGATATTTAATAAATGTGAAATTTTTGCTTTAACTTCATGTCTTGCCAGATTAAATTTAAAGAAATCTAGATTTTTTAAAAAACTGTTATGATTCCAAAAGCTTAATTTTCTTCACAAGAAATTTTCCAATTTCTATTTGCCCTTCCCAATCTATAACATCCATTATTTTAATTACTGTAATATTATTACAAAATTGTCCTGTAATGTGCTGAAATACTTCTAATTTTTGTTCTCCTTTTGGGTAGATACTATCTCCAATATTCATAACAGGATTGTTATTATTTAGATTTTCATTTAGCAACCATAATCCAAACATATGGTGAGTAGGTTTTACTATTTTTCGAAAACGTTTTTATATAGAATATTTTTCGTTTATAGCACACATTCTGTTTTCTGCTTTTATTTATAGACGATAACATTTATTAGATTTGTGAAAAGTTGTTAGAATTTAAAAAGTCGAAATAATAAAAAGTTGCCGAAATTGATTAGCTGATTTGCGTACCTATCTGAATGTGGTAGACCTGTGTTCAAGAAATCAAACAAAATAAGAAATCAACAGTTCGTAAAAAAAAAAAAAAAAAAAAAAAAAAAAAAAAAAAAAAAAAAAAAAAAAAACCTCATGGCTGCTCAAGAATAAAAATTTAGGGAAAATATCGGTAAAGAATAAAACATATTATATATTTTCTTTTTTTTTTACGTGCACCTTTTATACAGAAAACCACATCTGGCAGTATTAACGGCCTTGATATGCCTGGGTATTGAGTCAAACAGGTACAGGTGCCCATGCAGCTACAACACGATTCCACAGTTCAAAAGTAGTGACTGGCGTATTGTGACGAGCCAGTTGCTCGGCCACCATTGACCAGACGTTTTCAATTAGTGAGAGATCTGAAGAATGTTCTGCCAAGGGCAGCAGTCGAACATTTCCCGTATCCCAAAAGGCCCACAACATACGGTCTTGCATTATCATACTGAAATGCAAGGTTTCGCAGGAATCGAATGAAGGGTAGATCCACGGGTCGAAACACATCTGAAATGCAATGGCCACTGTTCAAAGTGCAGTCGTTGAGAACAAGAGGTGACCGAGACGTTTAAGCAATGGCACTCCATACCATCACGCCAGTATGTCGATGACGAATATACGCTTCCAATGTGCGTTCACCGCGATGTTACCAAAAATGGATACGACCACCAACAGAACCTGGATTCATCCGAAAAAAAAAAAAAGGCGTTTTGGCATTCATGCACCCAGGTTCGTCGTTGCGTACACCATCGCATGCGCTCCTGACTGTGATGCAGCGTCAAGGGTAACAGCAGCCATGGTCTCCGAGCTGATAGACCATACTGCTGCAAACGTCGTCGAACTGTTCGTGCAGATGGTTGTTGTCTTGCAAACATCCCCATCTGTTGACTCAGGGAACGAGACGTGGCTGCACGATCCGTTAGTCATGCGTATAAGATGCCTGTCATCTCGACTGCTAGTGATACGAGGCCGTTGGGATCCAGCACGGCGTTCCGTTTTGCCCTCCTGTCATTGGATAGCCACCAACGTGAGCAGCAATGTCGCGATACGATAAACCGCAGTCGCGATAGGCTACAATCCGACCTTCATCAAAGTCGGAAACGTGATGGTACGCATTTCCCTTCCTTATACGAAGCATCACAACAACGTTTCACCAGGCAACACCGGTCAACTGCTGTTTGTGTATGAGAAATCGGTTGGAAACTTTCCTCATGTCAGCACGTTATAGGTGTCGCCACCGGCGCCAACCTTGTGTGATTGCTCTGAAAACTAATCATTTGCATATCACAGCATCTTCTTCCTGTCGGTTAAATTTCACGTCTGTAGCACGTTATCTTCGTGGTGTAGAAACTTTAATAGTCAGTAGTGTATAAAATAATTGTTAAATTTATTTGTTATGAGCATCTTTTATAAAATATTATTCTTTTTAAATTAAAATTAGATCTGAAAATTAATTATAGTAGTTAATAAAATATGGTTATGGTTCTGAATACTTAGCTCTGTTTTTGGCGAGCGCGAAGGGTAACTAGAAGCTGAGGTAGTGAGCTAGAACCTACTTGTATTAGCTCCTATTGTTTGACTTCTGTTCCGTACCATAAAGCCATAGTTAATCATAGTGACAGTCTGGTGTGGGTTGCTTCGGGTGAGAAATTGGAGATACCAGCCATCTGCTGTAGTTATTGAACTAGGGCGACTAGTATTGGGCAAGTCATGGACACTACCTGTAGTCCGAAAAACGGTTCCAGGTCCTTTCCACTTCACAATGATTTGCTTGCTACCTTTTCTAATGAGAGTCCTTGATGCCATAAAGCAACAACGAGTATGAGATCAAATAGTAATATACTTCTTGTTGCCAGGGAAGAACGACCTTGTAGTGTGACAAATGCTCTATATAGTTCGTATATTGTGCAGTGAATGAAGGTACTAGTGTTACAGCCTCATCTACATTCAACGAACTGGGTATGTTTTTGACAGATGGAGCTGTTGTTGTTTTTGTGGTCTTCAAACAATAGACTGGTTTCATGCAGCTGTCCACACTATCCTGAGCAAGCTTCTTCATCTCGTCATAAGAACAGCAATCCACATCCATCAATTTGAATCTGATTACTCTATTCGTCTCTTGGTATCCCTCTGCGATTTTTTCCCAACACACTTTTCTCAAATGCTACATGCACGACACCTTCATATCTAGGAATATGGCCTACCAATCAATCCTTTGTTTTAGGCAAGGTATGTTAGAAATTCATTTTCTTCCCAGTTCTGTTCAGTGCCTCCTCATTTGTTATGTGATCTACCCACCTAATCTTCAGCATCATATTTCAAAAGCCTCTGTTCTCTTCCTGTCTGATCTATTTACTCACCATTTTTCACTCGTATACAAGGCAAAACTCCACAACTATGTCCTCAGAAAGGCTTCCATACACTTTAATTAATATTTGATGTTAGCAAATTACTCTTTTTCAGAAACGCTTTTCTTCCCATTGCCATTCTGTATTTTGTATCATCTTTACTTCGTCCATAATACTTTATATTACTGCTCAAGTAACAAAACTCGTCTACCACCTTTATTGTTTCGTTACCTCATCTAATTCCTTCAGCATTGCCTGATTTTATCAGAATGCATTCCATTACCCTTGTTTTGCTCTCGTTAATGTTTACCTTATAGGCTCCTTTCAATACGCTGTCCATCCCATCCGTTGCTCCTCCAGGTCCTTTGTTGTCTCTGACTGAAATACAATGTCATCAGGAAAACACAAAGTTTTTATTTCTTTACCCTGAACTTTAAATTCTCCTACAAATTTGTCTCTGCTTTCCTTCATAGCTTGCTCAATGTAAAAATTGAATAATATTGGAGAAAGGCTACAACCTTGTCTTATTCTCTTCCTAACCAATGTTTCCCTTTCACGTCCTCGACTCTAATAACTGCTTTCTGGTTTTTGTTCAATTTGTAAATAACGTTCTTTTCCCTATATTACATCCCTGCTGACTTCAAATTTAAAAGAGTGTATTCCAAACAACATTATCAAAAGCTTTTTTGACGGAGCTGAAGATTACATAGTTTACATTTTATGACAGTTCAAAGGACCAAGTTTTTCGAATCTTCTCAACATAGGTCTAGCAGAAATGTGGTTATGCATTTCTTAGCTGTGTAAATTGTCTATTTCGTGGTAAAAAAAAATGTAAGAAAGAGTGGACTGAAGGAAAAATCCAATATAAAATGCCGTAATATTCTGTATCGAAAGACTATTGTTATGATGATTTATCGAGCCTTTGTAAATATTCAGAGACTTTGTGCTACATAGTATGCATGGCAAAGAAAATGTATTAGGTATTGGGTTGACCAAAAGAAACAATACTTTCTCTTGCTATCTGTTCTGTCCCTGAAGCTCTGAAATGAGAGAGGTACGTACGTTTTTCTGACAATAACGTATGGAACACAATAATTCTGTAAACATTTAATGCCTTTAGATTCCTCTGAAATAATTAAGAACAAACAGTAATATGAGAAACTAGGTATTAGAAAGCGTTGCAGGCACCTTTCTTTCCTGATAACACACGGGCTACAATTATCTACAAGTCAGAATCAATAATTATTTACAAGAGCGTCGTAAATAATTTTAAATAATTGTCGTTAATAACTGAAACTTTTTTCGTTAAAAAAAGGCTAATGAAATCTTTGTATATAAGTGAAATAGAAATTATGAGGCTTTATCTTTTGTCAGCAATATCTTTGCTCGATAATATTCATACGAGAAATTTTGATGGAGAGTATTTTCACATTTTTATAGCTCGTTTAGAATGTTTCAGTTATAATTCTGCTGGAAGGTAAGTATTCTTGTTTTGAGTGTACACTAAAGGAACGTAGGTATTTATATCATCTCTCCTTGTACCATTGTTTCATACTGGGAAATTTTTTGAGATTCTCAAATAAAATAGCTTCAATAGTGTGTGTGTGTGTGTGTGTGTGTGTGTGTGTGTGTGTGTGTGAGAGAGAGAGAGAGAGAGAGAGAGAGAGAGAGAGAGTCGATGAGGAGAAAGCGAGGTAATATGTCTTGCAAATGAGAGATACTGTTCCGGAGAGTGACTAGTCAGATAGTGAGACAGATAAAATCCAAACGACTTCAAAGCATGAAGGGATCAGATACTTGTTGACAGGAGCAATATGGCTGTGTGGTGTTATGTAGTATACGGCGAAGCGACACAGAATACTATTACGTAGGTGACTGGTGCGGATATTTCTTTATATCCGTATACACTCAGAGACTAAAAAGTTATTTCTGACGCCCGTTGGCGGTCATCGTTCTGTCTATTAATGAAAACGGAATCTGGTGGACTGAATCAGTAGGAGGGGTTTGTGCTACACCTCTACGCTCCGTAAAAGGGCGGAAAATTTACGAGCGTGACGCACCGGTGTGCTTGACAGGCGAATTTCGCCAGAAGTGGTCTCCCTGACAGAAAGAGTGACAAGGAAATTGCAGCTTTCAAACGTGGCATTACAAAGCAAAATTCTTTGCCGGCAGCGTACGGTGGCAGCCTTCATTTTGTGGCAGGTGTTTTGTGTCGGAAAATGAGTATGTTTACAGAGAACAACTAAAGTATATGATTCTGCATAGGCTTCATGACCGTTGAAGAGAAACATAGTGACTTAGAAGACCAATTAAAAAAACATTGACCTTGGTGTATGTACGAGCTATGTAGCATTTCGGTATCGCCACCGTGTTCTCTTTGTTAATTTAATTATTTATTAGAATGACTTTAAACCTAGCTTGTCATGATGCAGCTAAATACTGTAAGTCAAAATTAGCAGCAGAACACGCTGACTGGTAAATTAAACACACTTTACCAGGTTTCAACACCAAGAGTGTCTCCATCAGAACTATTGTTCAATTATAAAATTAGACATTTAGACGCATAAAAATAACATCAGATTAGTCGACAACATATCCCTGCATGCAATAACTTAATAGCAATCCGTGGCTAGCCGCTATGGGCTGCAGTAGTGATTGCTGTTGGAATGGCTATGGCAGCCGGTAGCAGATAGCTACGTTTTGTTATTAACTTTAGAAACCTGCTAGCATTTTTATGTCATGCAGTATTTTATTACAGACAATTCTGATGTTATTTTTATGCGACTTGAGCACACTGTTCTTTAATTTCACACGTCTCATGCTATAATTTTATCAATACTTCTGATGAAGACACCGTTGGTTGGTGTTGAAACCTTGCAAAGTGTGTTTAATTTACCAAGAAACGTGTTGGACCGTTAATTTGCACTTACAGTAAATATTTATTAGTACCTGCACACAACTGTGTCCTTTTTTCTGATAAAACGGAAAATAAAGAAAAGATAAACCATTTTTTCTAGTATGTGTAATTGCACATTACTTTGTGAATACAAATTGGATGTATGCTATACTCCTTGCTTCCCTTATCTCTGTTCCCCTTCCCTGCTAATATCCTCCTGTCCCTCTCTTCATCGTTTTCCTCCTAATCCCTCTCTTCATCTTCTCTTCCCCTCTCTTTTTGTCCATCTCTGCCACTCGCCCTACCACTCCTCTCTCTTTTCTTTGTCCATCTGCTACTCCTGCCTCCCTCTTTCTGTGCATCTCCACAGCCTCTCTCTCCATCTCCGCCTTCTCCCTTCGTGTCAATTGTCTTCCCTTTCCTTATTTCTTCTTACAGGTCACTTTATCCTAACCCCTTATTTAGTTTTGCGTTCAACATCTTCTATCTGTGAAAATTCTTGGACGAACACGTTGCATTGGAATATGCCTGTGTTTCTTTGTACCAAAATGTGTAAATATATGTCATGTATGAATTTATGTAAATTATACAAGACATTAAAAAAGTGTCGAATACATTGAGATTCAGAGGCATATGGAATAACCACTTCTTTCAGTGACAGCAAAAATCTGTAGTCCCTCCTCTTCCTATACTTCTACATCTACATAGATATTCTGCAAATCACATTCAAGTGCCTGGCAGAAGGTTCATTAACCACTTTCATAACTTTTCTCTACCGTTCCATTCTCTAATAGCGCGCGGGAAGAAAGAACACCTAAATCGTTCCGTTTTCGAACTGATTTCTCTTTTTTTATTGGGATGGTCATGTCTCCCTAAGTAGGTGGGTGCTAGCAAACTATTTTCACATTCGGAAGTAAAAGTCGGTGATTGAAACTTCGCAAACAGATCACGCCGCAATGAATAACGTATTTCTTTTAATGATTTCCACCCCAGTTAGTGCAACATTTCCGTGACGCTCCCCCCCCCCCCCCGTAACGTGATAAAACAAAACGAGCTGCCCTTCTCTGAACCTTCTCAATGTCTTCCGTCAGTCCCAACTGGTGAGGATCCCACAAGGGGCAACAGTACTCCAGGAGAGGACGCACAAGTGTGATGTAAGCAGTCTCTTTGGTGGAGCTGGTGCATCTTCGAAGCGTTCTGCCAATGAAACGTAACCTTTGGTTCACCTCCGCACAATATTTTCTATGTGTTCTCTCCGGTCAAAGTTGTTCGTAATTGTAACTCCTAGGTATTTGGTAGAAGCTACGACCTTAAGTTCTGACTGATTTATCGCGTAATTTGTACCGTTGATGCACCTCGTCTAAGCCATTGCATTTTATGTGCTTCAGGCCTGTCTTAAAAATTGGACAGACGATTTCTTACACCTTGTATTGCGTGCAAGGATTGATCTACAATGTTCTGTACCCTAAAATGCTGCCTCCGTAGGTTAAACAAACCTAACCTGACATGCAAGCTCACATATCAGAAAGCAGTGCACGTTGCAATCCAAGACAGTAAGAGGTTATTAACAGTACTCAGAATGAACCAACCGACCAATCTTGTAAGTAGAAAAATAAATAATTACTGCTAAAATGACCTTACGGGTACAGCAATATCTCACTAAAAACGAAAATAATGTTTTACAGAGGTAATTTATTATGTTTAAAAAATCAAAAAATAAATGCAAATAAATTTGGAATAAATTAAATAATGAAATGTTTTAATAAATAACAGGGTTTGATGTTAATGGAATCATTTTGATAACCTAAACCGCAAAAATAATCAATAACTGTTATCAACAGGCTGGGCCTACACCTGCACTTGATTTCATAATATAAAAAATGAACTAACACACGCTGTCACAGTAAATGCAGTATATTGTTAATCTTTATGAATTATAATTATAGTATGCGACGAAGTGTAACAGAATACTATTAGGTGGGTGGCTTTGGAGCAGCTATTTCTTTATATCCAAAACGACAAGTGTCCTATTTCTTCATGCATTGAAGTCGTTTGTGATATGATGTGATATGGACGTTGTCTGAAAGGAAAGAAAGCTTGAAGTATAACGTCCCTTCGACAGCGTGGTTATTAGATACGGAGCTTACGCTCGGAATGTTTGGGTAAGGATGAGGAAAGAAATCGGCCGTGCCCTTTCAAAGGAACCATCCCTGCATTTGCCTGGAGTAATTTAGGGAAATCACGGAAAACCTAAATCAGGATGGTTGGAGGTGTATTTGAACCACCATCCTTCCGAATGCGAACATTGTCTGAAGATGGCACTTTATCTGAAATGGATCCATAACAATCTAATAAAAACCTCAAAAATAGCGGCAAAATGGTATATTTATATAATGTCTCGGTGAGACGTTTTTTACGCTGCGGACCCATTGGATCGAAAATGAAGAAGTGGACCAAGAAAAATAACGCATGACTGGAGACACAAGGACGACAATAAAAGCAGGCTAGCAGAGGAGAGAGATTATTCTCAACCAACAGAAGATATATAAGCATAAATTTGGGAACAATTATGAGAGTGTACGTTAGGAGCACAATACTGTACGTCATATTGTATCCATCATTAACAAAGCGTGTACTACACTTCATCAAGATGTGTTCAATTAAATGGAAGCAACAGTCGTAAATTTTTATAGATGGTTTTTTTCTGCAAGTAGTTTCGGCCTCACATTGAAGCCATCTTCAGGTGGCTAAACCAAATGGTCATTGGTGGCAGGTGGATGGATTTTGTAAATAGGAATTCACAGCAGTTCAGAAGGCTCCTGATACAGTTTAAATGGATATAGAGCCTCCATTTGGTATAGGAGCCTGAAGATAGCTTCAGTGTGAGGTCGAAAGTGGTTGCAGAATGATTTATAAAAGACCTACGGCTGTCGGTTCCATTAACTTAAAACATATTGTTATGGGCTATGAGATTTCAGAAAAGAGGAGAATCTAAGCGTTTGAGATGTGGTGCTGCAAGTTGAAAGTTAGATTGAATGATAAGATCATATATAACAAAATTCAAGAAAGAGGAAGGTGTGTGAAATTCTGAAAAGAAGTATGGACAGGATGACAGGCCGTGTTAAGACGTCAGTGATTTAACTTCCACGATACTTGAGGAAACAGCAAAGAGAATAATCTTCAAGAGAAGACAATAGAAGTGGTGAGCCTAAGCTGCTATGAAGAATTTGGCACAGGTTAGTAATTCGTGGTGGGTCGCATCCAGCCGAACGCGATGATGGCAAAAAAATGACATCAGTAAATTTTCAGTCTGCAGCAGAATATATGCTGGCCTGAAACTTGTTGATACTGTGCCGGACTGCAACTGCTTATCGAGGAAGTGCTCTATCAATAAACTATACAAGCATTATATATATCAAAGCAAGACTTATTAGTCTTCAGGGAGATATTGCGATCGTTATATGAATAAAATTCTTGAATGTCCGTCTCCAAATCGCTTATATTTTCTAAAACATTACTAGTTTCGGGACAGCTGCCCATCTTCAGATCTGTTAAATAAATGTTATAACTGAATATAAGCTACTATTTATAAAGTATGATATCAAAAAATTTAAAGGCAAAACATTAAAAAACATTAAAAACATACCAAAATTTAGAAGTTACAGAGTAACCTGTCCTGTAATGAACGAATGTTCACAGTCGTTACTAAAACATAATAGTTGCCTGAGGGTTTATATAAAGTACTTGAAATCATCTGATTGGTTGGGATCCTTTTGTTAAAGTTATTGTCAATAAGTAATTATTGACTTACATATAAAAGCAATTCTGAGGTCAAGGTATAAGATAATAGTCAAGGTATAAAAAACAGTTACAAATGAGACACATAGCTGTCAAACTATAAAAGGAAGATAAAATTGGGTTCTGGATAAATATAATAACATTTTAAGTGAAACTGTTATCGAGTTAAAAAATAAAATATATATATGTATATAAAAGTATAAAAATAAAAATTAAAATATTGTTAAATATTAAAATCTCTTAAAAAGGATTAAAAAGAAATATTGTGGACAATTCTTCTTTCCCGTCTGCGGATGAGGCTTCCGTGTGTCAGGTAGCAGTAGCGTCGCCGAGGTTTCCTCCGTCGTGTCCCATTCACCGCCGCCAGTGTGCTGAGGGCCGCCGTAGCTGGTGTTTGGCAGCGCGTTCCATTCCAGGCAAGGCTACAAAATGTCTTTAAATATTTCAAAAAAGTTTTTATGCATGAAGTCTGTCTGCTCATTTAGAAGTTTGTCCGGGTCTTTCTCCTTGTGCGCATATACTTCAAGTTCTTCAAGTACGTTTAAATGAAAGCTTTTCGGTGCCCTGTGCAACACTTCCATTTGTTCGCTTATAGTGCTGACTTGGTGTTTATTGTCTTTAGCATGCGCTCCAAATGCTGTGCGATTGCTGTTATTGCAATGCTCTTTGTATCGGACTTCAAAGTTGCGTCCAGTTTGCCCTATGTAATATTTATCGCAGCTGGCGCATTTAATCTTGTATACTCCGGAGTTGTAATATTTCGTGCGTTTTTTCGTGGTAGGTTTATGCCTTAATCTTTGTGCCATTTGCCCATCATTTTTGAACGCCACCCCTATGTTTCTCGGAAAGTGTTTCGCAATTCTCTCCGACACACGTCCTCTGTATGTTAAAATGACAAACTTCTTTTTATCTTTAAATATGTTAATGTCAGTGGATTTGTTTTTAATTTTATTGAACATCCGCGTGACATCTTGCGTCTTGTACCCATTGGCAGCGGCTACCTGTTTGATAATGTCTAGTTCTTTCTCTAATTCTTCCTCGGCAAGTGGTAGTCTGAGAGCTCTGTTGCACATTGAGTAGAAGTATGCTCTTTTGTGCTGTGCTGCGTGTCGTGATGTCGCTCCTATAATGCTATCAGAGCATGTCTCTTTCCTGTACACGCTGAATGCGTGCCTACCTCTGTCATTTCTTATAGTCAAGTCAAGAAAATTGATTGCCCCATTCCGCTCCAATTCCAAAGTAAACTGCATTTTTGGGTGTTGATCGTTTAAAACTTTTGACATTTCCACAACTTCATCTTTCATCCCTTTATACAGTAAAATAGAGTCATCAACGTACCGTCTGTAATAAATTAGTTTCCGTTTGATTTCGGGATAAGAGGCGAAAAATTTGCTTTCGAAGTCGTTCACAAAAATTTCAGCTAGAATACCCGACAGGCAATTTCCCATCGCTAAACCATCATCTTGTATAAAAACTTTGTCATTGAAGGTAAAATAGTTGAAGGCTAATGTGAATTCTAACAGGTCTAAAAATTCGATGATTTCACCCACAGTCATAGACTTGTTTTTAATGAGATTGTGCTTGATGATTGTTAATGTTTCTGATATTGGTACGTTAGTATATAGGTTCACAATATCTAAAGAAGCTAGGACGGCGTCTTCTGGAATGGCTAAATCCTTAACATCGTTGGCAAAGCTCACACTATTTTTAACACTGTAGGTTTCCTGAAATTTGTACGCATATTTCAATTTTTGGTATAAAGCTTTATTCAGTAGCTCATTAACTGCTTCCCTGCCATTGCAAATTACGCGCATAGGTTTATTACTTTTATGCAACTTTATCTGAGCTCTCGCTTCTGGTGTTTTGGGATTCATATTGATTAATCTAGCTTTTTCACTCGGCGTGAACAAAAACTGGACCGCTTCTAATTTGGCTTTTAATTCTACTTGAAATTTCTTCGTAGGGTCTTTTTTGATTTCCTTAATACCATTCTCCTGAAAAAACTGCATTGTTTTAGTTATATATTCTTCCTCGTACATGACGACAGACGTGCAGCCCTTATCAGCTTTGATCACAATTGCACCATATGACCCTAATTTTAAGTTTATTTCTTTAACTAACTTAATCTCAGTATGATTATCAATTGCCTTTTCGCGTTCAATTGCCTCTTTGGTTTTTATAGCGATACATGTCTCCTGGAATTTTGTCACTTTAGCTTCCCTGCATGCTACCTTCACTTCTGCGATCATCCTCTTGACATCCTGTTGATGTATTTTTGTGTGAGGGTTGTACTTGAGCCCCTTGTCTAACAGTTCCTGCTCTTTATCGGTGAAAATAATGTCTGTTAAGTTGACTGTCCTGTCATAGAACTTGTGTACGTGACGCACGTTTTCTGCATTACTGTCTGTGTCCGCTATTATTTTACAGAGGTTATAGATTTTCTTGTTATGTCTCTTTATAATTGCGTCCCTATGAACCTCAATCCTGTAGTCAATCTCGTCTTCAACATGTCTAAACTGTAAGGGAGAAAGTAGGTTACCTAACATCATATGTAAGTCAAATACTGATTTATTACATTTATCTTTTTCGATGTACCCAGATTTTATCTCCTGTCTGATCCACAATTGCTCCGCCTTCCTCTTCACTATCCTGGCTGAAACAGTGTTATTACTGACTTTTAATCTCGCGTATTTGGGCACAACACCTAACTGCAGACAGTTCTTGTTAAACTGAATTTTTAAATTGGCTCTCATAACTTTTAATTTAAATTTAAAAAATCTGCAATGGCAGGGAAGCAGTTAATGAGCTACTGAATAAAGCTTTATACCAAAAATTGAAATATGCGTACAAATTTCAGGAAACCTACAGTGTTAAAAATAGTGTGAGCTTTGCCAACGATGTTAAGGATTTAGCCATTCCAGAAGACGCCGTCCTAGCTTCTTTAGATATTGTGAACCTATATACTAACGTACCAATATCAGAAACATTAACAATCATCAAGCACAATCTCATTAAAAACAAGTCTATGACTGTGGGTGAAATCATCGAATTTTTAGACCTGTTAGAATTCACATTAGCCTTCAACTATTTTACCTTCAATGACAAAGTTTTTATACAAGATGATGGTTTAGCGATGGGAAATTGCCTGTCGGGTATTCTAGCTGAAATTTTTGTGAACGACTTCGAAAGCAAATTTTTCGCCTCTTATCCCGAAATCAAACGGAAACTAATTTATTACAGACGGTACGTTGATGACTCTATTTTACTGTATAAAGGGATGAAAGATGAAGTTGTGGAAATGTCAAAAGTTTTAAACGATCAACACCCAAAAATGCAGTTTACTTTGGAATTGGAGCGGAATGGGGCAATCAATTTTCTTGACTTGACTATAAGAAATGACAGAGGTAGGCACGCATTCAGCGTGTACAGGAAAGAGACATGCTCTGATAGCATTATAGGAGCGACATCACGACACGCAGCACAGCACAAAAGAGCATACTTCTACTCAATGTGCAACAGAGCTCTCAGACTACCACTTGCCGAGGAAGAATTAGAGAAAGAACTAGACATTATCAAACAGGTAGCCGCTGCCAATGGGTACAAGACGCAAGATGTCACGCGGATGTTCAATAAAATTAAAAACAAATCCACTGACATTAACATATTTAAAGATAAAAAGAAGTTTGTCATTTTAACATACAGAGGACGTGTGTCGGAGAGAATTGCGAAACACTTTCCGAGAAACATAGGGGTGGCGTTCAAAAATGATGGGCAAATGGCACAAAGATTAAGACATAAACCTACCACGAAAAAACGCACGAAATATTACAACTCCGGAGTATACAAGATTAAATGCGCCAGCTGCGATAAATATTACATAGGGCAAACTGGACGCAACTTTGAAGTCCGATACAAAGAGCATTGCAATAACAGCAATCGCACAGCATTTGGAGCGCATGCTAAAGACAATAAACACCAAGTCAGCACTATAAGCGAACAAATGGAAGTGTTGCACAGGGCACCGAAAAGCTTTCATTTAAACGTACTTGAAGAACTTGAAGTATATGCGCACAAGGAGAAAGACCCGGACAAACTTCTAAATGAGCAGACAGACTTCATGCATAAAAACTTTTTTGAAATATTTAAAGACATTTTGTAGCCTTGCCTGGAATGGAACGCGCTGCCAAACACCAGCTACGGCGGCCCTCAGCACACTGGCGGCGGTGAATGGGACACGACGGAGGAAACCTCGGCGACGCTACTGCTACCTGACACACGGAAGCCTCATCCGCAGACGGGAAAGAAGAATTGTCCACAATATTTCTTTTTAATCCTTTTTAAGAGATTTTAATATTTAACAATATTTTAATTTTTATTTTTATACTTTTATATACATATATATATTTTATTTTTTAACTCGATAACAGTTTCACTTAAAATGTTATTATATTTATCCAGAACCCAATTTTATCTTCCTTTTATAGTTTGACAGCTATGTGTCTCATTTGTAACTGTTTTTTATACCTTGACTATTATCTTATACCTTGACCTCAGAATTGCTTTTATATGTAAGTCAATAATTACTTATTGACAATAACTTTAACAAAAGGATCCCAACCAATCAGATGATTTCAAGTACTTTATATAAACCCTCAGGCAACTATTATGTTTTAGTAACGACTGTGAACATTCGTTCATTACAGGACAGGTTACTCTGTAACTTCTAAATTTTGGTATGTTTTTAATGTTTTTTAATGTTTTGCCTTTAAAATTTTTTGATATCATACTTTATAAATAGTAGCTTATATTCAGTTATAACATTTATTTAACAGATCTGAAGATGGGCAGCTGTCCCGAAACTAGTAATGTTTTAGAAAATATAAGCGATTTGGAGACGGACATTCAAGAATTTCATTATATATATATATATATATATATATATATATATATATATATATATATATATAGGGTGTTTCACTAAGTGTGTTTGCCTCTGTAACTTATAAAATAATAGGTGACGGGAAATTTTAATGCGGTAGGTCAACACAAGAAATGTTACACTTTCTGCGGAGCTATGAACATAGTTTATTGTATCATTTTCCAAAGAGTTACACCACAAAGATATAATTTTTTAAATGGAACAATAGTGTTTTCTATCGTGCATTGGATTCGTTGAAACCAGCTGCGTCCAAATCAATTTAAACTACATTCCTATCACTGTTAGTTTGGGAGCTATAACCCTTCAAAGTTTAGGGGACGGAGGCTACGACAGCGTAGCTGACTGGCTGGTGGTCATGAGACAGTGGGCCGTACCCCAGGGGATAGCCACTCGGCCAGTCAGCTACGCTATCGCAGCCTCCGCCCCCGGAACTTTGAAGGGTTGTAGCTCCCAAAATAATAGTGATAGGAATGTAGTTTAAATTGATTTGGACGCAGCTGGTTTAAACGAATCCAATGCACGATAGAAAAAACTATTGATCCATTTAAAAAATATATATCTTTGTGGTGTAACTCTTTGGAAAATGATACAATAAACTATGTTCATAGCTCCGCAGAAAGTGTAACACTTCTTGTGTTGACCTACCGCATTAAAATTTCCCGCAACCTATTATTTTATAAGTTACAGAGGCAAACACACTTAGTGAAACAGAGTCGTAATCTCTCAGGTAAGGGTATTTTCTAATTTGTCACATCTTTTGTATAGAAAATAGTAATATATGTTTCCATTCTGACTGAAACTTGGTGTCGAACAGGACTGAATAAACTATAGCAGAAATAAACTACAGCAAAAACTTCCCAAGAAGATTATTTCGAGTTCTTCATCAGTAAAACTTCCGGGTAAAATTGCCGTGGTCGATCTTTGAAACTTCTTCCACCTGACGTTTCGTTATCAACTGCGGGCAACATCTTCTGAGGTGGCTGGCTGCTATGCGCTGGAGCTGCCGCTTATATAGAGCACATAGAGGACGCCACTACACGTTACATGCTGTCGACTATGCAACTATCTGTGACTATCGTAACTTCTCTCGATTACAGGTAACCGATTGTCATGTGGTTGGTGCAAAGACGACCGCCATATTTTGTCCAATTTTAGATCTTCCTCATTTTTATTAAAATTGTTTTGATGTCAATAGCCTCTCTGTATATGTGTAATAGTGCTAAGTCATCGCTAGCACGCCCGTCTCACCAAATTTTATTTCATGATCTCCGTCTTTAAATGCATGTTCTACTACTGGTGATTTCTTGATATGTTCCAAACAGCAGTTTCTTTTGTATTTTTTTAAGCGAGTATTGACGCTTCTTTTTGTTGTCCCTATATACACGATACTTAGGGTTACCAGATGACGACCTTCAAAAAAGAGGAAATTTCTAATGTCATATTTTCAAGGGTGGTATATGTTATTCGACATTTACCTAAGTGACATTAAGATAAATTATAATTTGTACATCTACAGTGTCAAATCATGAAAATATTTTATGGCTTTCCAGCCACGTGCATTTTTGTCGCTTTTACTCTTTATTTAGTTTAGCACGCTGACTGCTGCGATGACGTCAGAGGCGCGCCAGAGCCGCTTGCTGTGGCCTCCGGCGGCCAACGTGTTAATAAATTGAAAGCTAAATTTGTGGCTGCCTGGCTATGAAAGAAAGCTTCATTTTGTGTCGACGGAATTCGCTGGTAACTGTAGTAAAAGTCTGGCTGGAGTACTGCCCTCCAAGAGGATTTTTGTGGTGGAGAGGGGAACGAAATTCTGAAGCAGACTGCTGTCGACGCGGCTCTGCGGAGCATCAGATGCAGCGCTGGGCACGGCGCGTCTGCTGCACTTTTAAGTAACTTCCCACACTTTGTGTTTGCGCTATCCGGCCTCTGAACAGCTCAGCAATACAAATCTAGTTTTATGTGGTGGATCTTGCATTCGTTTTACTTTGCAGTTGGGAGCTGCATAGACTAGGAAACGTGTCACACTTGTCCCAAGCAGACTTCCATCTAGATTTGAGGCCTCCTCCAATGCCTTAACGATACATTTAGATCGAATAAAACGTCAAGTGAGCAATTGTTTGCTGTTGTGATACTAGTAACTTACTTTTTACAGTAGTAATTACATGTGTAATTTTCATTAATTCATTAACCATAGTACTTACAAAGACATAAATCGATGTTATTTAAAGCACACTTACTTTGCAATTATAAAGTCTGAAGCTGTGACAAAATCGTATTTATAACTCTAGTACTGGTGGCTGTCCTATGTAATAAAAATCTAATTTTTACATCTAGGGCATATTACGGTATTTGTCCCTCTTCTTACAAATTAAGAAGCATTAAATATTGATACCCATGGAACGAATTACATGACAACATAACAGCGAAGTCCTAACATTTAATCATTTCAGCACTTGTAATTTTCGTCTTAAGTGCTGAACATTTTTGCACACTTGGTTCGTTGATTGGTTTCAGAATAGGGGGATTGAGGTTTTAAAGGGACAAAACTATTACGATCATGAGTCCCTTTTTGGTTAATGACGCGGAAGGAAATCGCCCGTGCTCTTTCGAAGGAAACATCCGGATTTGAACCATCATCCTCCAGAATGCGAGTTTTCCAAACTTATTTGATACCTTGTTGATCACCTTGATTTTTTTCCTTTTTTTCTGTGGTAGGCGTCATAGTATTGCTGATTGTAAAATCGTACAGAATAAAATAGCTGTAAAATTGTCTAACCGTATCTTGATATAGCTATGCGTCCATTTAGGATCAGACCAACATGACTATATAAATGATTAGTATCTAGGGAATGAGTGGAGTATGTAACAGCTAGCGGAAAAAAAAGCAATGAATGAAATAAAATTTTTATTTACCGTACAAAGGCTCGCAAAACATTATTAGAAACTACTCAGTTTTTAGGACAAAAGCTTTCAATCGATTTGTATCCAAGCACTCTTTTTGTAGTTAGGTCTCTTTGGTCCTAAACAGGCGCATGGTGAAATGGCAATGGTGACTGGCATCTGACATCATTTCGAACAAGTTTTAATTTATGTGTAACGAACATTCCACTAACTTTTGATCTTAAACTCGTAAGTGTGCCAAGAACACAACACCCAGAACTGCCGATCCCTAGCACGAAGTAGATTGAGCGTCTTATTTTTGGGTGTCACTCCCACTTGAGAAAGCCTACAGATAAAGGGGAGAGTTTCAAATTCTAATATGTGTACTGCACTGTATGATTTGCAGCTAAAGTATGTCATATCAGTTTATTTAATCATACAATTTTACAATAATATGAGGCATGTTTTAATACAAACAGTAACGTAATCATCGTGAGTAAAATAGTCTTCTTCATGTGCATCATTATACCCTGAAGTACTCTGATATTTTATTTGATTATCCAATTTCTGAAGGTAAGTTCTTGTTTTGCAACAAATAATCTTAAAACTATACACAAAAGAAATGTTTATAATTCCCTTAACAGACTTAAGAGTGGGTATGTTTCTATCTTTGGTCCACTGACTACTAGCGAAAGTCATACAATGTTATTATAACAAAATCATCATGTGTCAACGAGTTATCTTCATTTGTATCATTATTTTCTCAAGTACTCATGATGACCGAGTTTTGGAAGTAATTTCTTGTTGCAAATTTAAACCAATGTAGGGGAAGGTCGGGTAAGTTGACGAGGAGCCTAAGATGACGAATTTTGAATTTCTCCGATAAATCTACAGATTGTTTAACGTGCACTATAGTACCGCTTCCTTAGCGCGCTCTGCAGTCGTGTCTCTTGAAATAGAACTGTACGGTCATTTTCGTTTGTTGAAAACAGAGGCTAGGAAGTGGATGATATTTTTGTAACAATTTTTCCTGCGGTTTAAATAAGTTTCATGCAAGTAATACTTTTTTATTAACGAACATCAGCTAATTCATTTTAAGCCTTGTGAATTTACTGATGTTTTAATAACGGTTTAATGAATTTATTGTGTAAGTCTGTGTGCACGTGTAAGTCTGAATGCATAATGTCAACTGCGGCTAAGATGACGAATTGTGCAGTTCATAAGGAACACATGGTGACAGAAATGGTGCAAGGAATCGCTGAAAGAAGCAAAAGCTAGTTTAGGTCACCAAAAAAAAAAAAAAAAAAAAAAAAAAAAAAAAAAAAAAAAAAAAAAAGAGATGAAGTAGGCTCTGCTCAGTGTGCGGGTATAAATTACAGGGATGCAAAGGAGAAATGTTATGTCTGTGTCTGTTTTGATACGAATGGTACTGTCACTAACAGAAACGTGTCTACCTAAAAATTCTTCAGTCTTAGGAAACGTTTAAGAGCTTTATTACAAAGGAGATACATTAAGCGATCTTTTTCCCGAAAATAAAATATCTGATTTCAATGTAAGAGCCAGAAGAAATATAATAAATATTAATGTCACCATCTTACGCGACAAGTGGGCAGTTAAAGACGTTCTGCCTCGGAGCTGTTTCTTCCAGGCCTGAAGTCAAGAAATTGTTTTTCTAGTTCCTCACTAAAGACACATTTGCGTTTTGGCATGATTTCACTGAAACATGACCATTGCGTTCCTTCACAGCACGTAACAGACAACTGAGAGTTAAGCAGTTGTAAATAAACTTTCTAACGTGAAATTCTTAGAAGCCGGTGTATTTTGCATTTTTGCAGACCTGTGTTCATAACTGGCTGCCTCGCAGCTCCTATTCCGCGACAATTGCCACGCCACTTACTTCAATTGTCTAAAGTGGCTTTACCTCAGAGCAGCGGTGGCATAGAGCAAAGAGAATTCTAGAAAAAAAACACATTGTTTGAAAAACGGTAAAAAATTTAGATTTAGTGATCGTGACACTTCAGAGGTTGTATTTACGCATTTTCAAGTTGAAACAGTTGCATAAAGCAAAAAGGAGGACTTTTCCCAATTTTCCTAAAAACCCGACCGGACCATTTTAGGGTCCAAAAAAGAGGACATGTCCGGGTAAAAGAGGACGTCTGGTAACCCTAATAATCAACTACACGGAATTTTAAATACCCTAGGGGTAGCTAGGGGATGTCGAGCATCTTTCACTGAACTTAATCATTCACTGATTTTCTTAGTGGGCCTGAAAATAGTTTCCACTTAGAACTTGGCCAATACATTGCCCATACTGTCCGTGATGTTATACATAAATAGGAAAAAAAAGTTTCCAGCTGATGCTTTTTGCTGTCGCCTATTTTCGGACACTTGGGTGGAGTGCTTGGTCGATCTCGTTATCAGTACAACCATTTTCCTTAAAGGCCATCGCAAATGATTCAGTTCGTCTTGTAAATAGAGTGGCTCACAGATTTTTCTAGCCCTATCCACCAGTGCTTTCATGACACCTCTCTTCTGCCTAGGATGGTGATTCGAGTTCTTATGCAGGTAACGATCGATGTGTGTATCTTTTCTGTAGACGTTGTGTCCTAAGGAACCATCCGCCCGTTTAATTACTGATACATCTTAAAGGTTCAGTTGTTCATTACTCTCTTTCTTGCCGGCCGCGGTGGCCAAGCGGTCTGCGGGGCGCCAGTCACGGTCTGCACGGCCACTTCGGTCGGGAATTCGAATCTCCCCTCGGGCATGGATATTTGTGCCGTCCTTAGTGTTAGTTCATAAGTAGTTCGTAAGTTTAGGGACTGATCACCCCGTAGTTGAGTCCCATATGCTCTACAAACATTTGAACTCTCTTCATTGTGAATTTTATCTTTGGATTAATATATTCAAGTGTACCGGGAAATCATTTAAATCCTCTTCACCGTGACTCCGTATCAGAAAGGTGTCATCCACGTACCAACACCACCTGGAAGGGCTTTTGGTGGTTATTTGCTGTTCTAGTTGTTAAAAAAATTCTATGAATAAATTAGCACTTGTGGTACTTAGAGGACTTCCCATTGCTACCACCGCCACTCATTTTGCTCAATAAATTCACTGTTATACTGAAAATAGTTCGTGGACAAGACTACTAAAGAAGTAGGAAATGTATCGGCTATGTAAGACAGGGCTTCGTCAACCAGGACCATGGTGAACAGAGATAGTACGTCAAAACTGACAAGGTTGTCACTAGGACTGACAG
This sequence comes from Locusta migratoria, assembly GCA_026315105.1. Lineage (NCBI taxonomy): Eukaryota > Metazoa > Arthropoda > Insecta > Orthoptera > Acrididae > Locusta > Locusta migratoria. Next base: position 150,479,880 of record CM048750.1, on the reverse strand, counting down.
TAATCTGCCTCAATTTTTCAATAAAGTGCAATAAAAGAATTATTTCTAGTTGTTTGCCTTGAGTCGTTTGTTAATAAAAATGTTCAAATATTTCTAGAGCTTATGGGACTTAACTACGGGGTCATCAGTCCCTAAACCTACAAACTACTTATGAACTACCTTATACTAAAGACGGCACAAACATCCATGCCCGCGGTAGGATTCGAACCCCCGACCGCAGCGACCGTGCAGACCGTGACTGACACGCCGCAGACCGCTCGGCCACCGCACCCGGCGTCGTTTGTTACACTGATTTGACTTGACGCCATGGTCGCCGGCCTCTTTGGCACACTTTCAATCCCTGCTTTTTTACAAATTCTTTTATTTGATAAGAGCAAGGAATACGATGGTTGTATAAAGCAGATAATCAATTGTAGACAGGTAATGCTTGCGTACATATGCATTTGTATTTAGGTAGTAACGCCTACGCCAATATATTTAAAAAAATAATAGCAATATCAGGCTGTAAACCAATATGAATAAATATAGACAGGCATATTTCGAATTTGAAAAATTCAGACATATTGACTGTTACAGGGCACGTAAATCGATGGCGAAGTTGAAATTTGGTGCTGGTTTCGAATTTGGGGCCGGATTTCCAACTTCGTGCCAGCGGCCACCTTAATCAGTTAGCGTCTCCCGACTGGATTCCCGTGCTGTCCGAATTCTCAACTCATCACACACTACAATTGTAGTGCCACCTACCTATTCCTTCCTCTTGCACGCAGTTTTTACTGTGTTCCCACAAGGGATCGTGCTTATTTGTCCATCAGTTTCAGAATGAAACTTTCACTCTGCAGCGGAGTGTGCGCTGATATGAAACTTCCTGGCAGATTAAAATTATGTGCCGGAACCGGGACTCGAACCAGGGACCTTTGCCTTTCGTGGGCAAGCGCACTACCGACTGAGCTATCCCGACACGACTCCCGATGCCGCCTCACAATTTAACTTCCGCCAGTACCTCGCCTCCTACTTTCCGGTTCCGGCATACAATTTTAATTTGCCAGGAAGTTTCATATCAGAGCACACTCCGCTGCAGAGTGAAAGTTTCACTCTGGAAACATCCCTTCGGCTGTGGCTAAGTCATGTCTCCACTATATACTTTCTTCCTGGAGTGCTAGTTTTGCAAGGTTCGCAGGAGAGCTTCTGTGAAGTTTGGAAAGTAGGAGAGGAGGTACTGGCGGAAGTAAAGTTGTGAGGCGGCATCGTGAGTCGCGTCGGGATATCTCAGTCGGTACAGCGCTTGTCCGCGAAAGGCAAAGGTCGCAGGTTCGAGTCTAGGTTCTGGCACACAGTTTTAATCTGCCATGAAGTTTCAGACTGTCATTTGCCTGTTGGAGGCATACATACGATTTTAGATGTCTGTTCCTTCGCACATGCCCGAAATAGCAGAAACCACAGCTATAATCATAGGCATTCTAGACACATATTTTTAAATTAGTCGGCCGCGGTGGCCGAGGGGACTGAGGCGCTTCAGTCACGGTCTGCACTGTCACTACGGTCGGGGGTTCGAATCCCCCCTCGGGCATGGATATTTGTGCCGTCCTTAGTATTAGCTAGTTTGTAAGTAGTTTGTAAGTTTAGGGACTGATGACCCCGTAGTTAAGTCCCATAGACTTTACAAACATTTGAACACTTTTTTTTAAATTGACGGATATTCTCTAAGCAAACAGATCCAGAAACACTAACATAGGGGTCTAACCTACATGGTAAGATGTATGTCTGTAATTTTACTGTGAAATGCCGTTTTCGAAGTCAAAACGTTTGTATATAATGCAAAAGGTGCTAAAAAGCTTACATAATAAAATGGCACTAGCCTCACTAAGCATGACAGGTACACCATGGAGGCAATGGTACTAGTAGAAATATCGAGGTGCGGCGCTGGGATTCAGTTGCGTTTGGTTTACTAGTAAAATACTACATAAAAATCAACTTTAATAGATACTAAGAATATCTGTACATATGTTATAAGAATATAGATTGAACTTCTTATCTAATAAGGAGAGCTGGGATGCATAATCCTAGTAAATAGGACTCAGAGAATTCAGTTGTGCATATTTATTAAAACATGAAAAGGACGGTGCACATTTCAGGAATCGATATAATGGTACAATAATAATTGTTATACCTATCAAGGCTAGCACAACCTCTAGCACTTATCACTGTTCGCCCCCAGTACTAAACGAAACAAATTCTAAAAATATGATTGATACTGAGGACGTGTTTCTTAGGAGGAAACAAATCCGCTGCCCAACCTGGTTGTAAGATGCGCTTACATTACTCTGATTATAGCAAGGCTGCTTTTGTTAGGCTCTCACGTGTAGTAGTTTTAATTGCTCTTTAACTGCTGAAAACAACGTGTACGTAATAATGACGTCCAACAATGAAAAGGCAACAATTGTAAATGACTGAATCTTTTTGACTGGTAAGAGCTTCAATTTATAAACCGATTTTCACTCGGATATAATTACGCATTTAAGAAAACAAAACAAGCAATAACGGTGTGCATAATCATTAAATAAGTTCATTAGTCAGTACAAGTCAGTGCGACTGACTGCTTGTAACTCTAGACCCTAACAACTGTCTGAGAGAGGCTGCCGCATGCCAGCGACATTATTATATTCAGCAAAGATGTTGCATTAAAGACATTACACTACATTCTACACCAGAGTTCGTGACACATATTTACGTAATTATTAAACAACTTAATGTGACCTTACATGGGATGAACTACAAACAGCTCACAAACTCAGCAAATTAGTGGAACGGTGCATTTATATGCGCTACGACATAACAAATGCAAGGAGCGTTTATCAACGACTTCCAAATTCGTGATACTGCTCTGGCGCGACGACCGGCGGCGAGGCAGGGTGAGTGACTTGCAAACAAAGTGTAGATGGAGATGTGAGACGGTGGCTACACAGAGGATGAACTATTTCGTCCGAAAAACTGCTACGTTTTAAGTTAATGAAGTAGCGAAGTCAAAGTCGAGAACAATACAATCTACATTATTATCATAATATACCGCGACCCATACACTCTTATTTCAATAACTGGCCAGGAGCAGAAGCCAATATCTATTGTACTTTCGTGTCACTACACTGCAATGAAGCAATACTTTACTAAAGGTATTAAATATAAGGAGAAGCATTGAATTAAAATTTGTGCTGTGGCCGGGATTCGAATCTGGAACCTCCTAGTTACTAGGTAGGCGCTTTAGACGACTCAGCTAACACAGTGTTCTAGCCCAAGCGACGACACGGACTGCACGGCTGTGTTAGCTGAGTGGTCTAAAGCGCCTACCTAGTAAGTAGGAGGTCCCACGTTTGAATCCCGGCCGTAGCACGTATTTTAATTCAATGCCTCTCCTTATGTTTAATACCTTTGATATAACGAGACAATGATGTCTGAAGGAATTGTATTATTTGTTGGTATTTATATCACCTTGGCCTGAGGAACAAGGCGGGATTGTTCCCATTCGCATTCTTTGCTGGGGTGCTATACTAATTTAGGGGAGCCCTGGCAATTCGATACGCATTTCACAGGGAACATGAGGCAGAATTAAAGTATGTGGTGTGGAGGGAGACGTGCTTTAAGACAGTCCGTGTAGTCGCTTTGGCTACAACACTGTTAGTTGAGTGGTCAGTTGGGCTTCCGCCGTGCACCGGCTCGGGCGTTGTTTACGTCCCGGCCACAGGCGCAGCGCGCGAGTTGTTTACGGGGAGTGCGTAGCGGTGTAATTTAGTAGTGCACAGATCGAACTATGGCTTTTTCATACCGTAAATCGACACTGCGATTCACTTTCAATAACGATTTTGCACGACCAAATAGAACGCTTTCTACGAGATGAGGTAAAAATCGAGCCGGACGTTCTGGTAGGAATAGACTTGTCCATAGTCAGTAGCGTCGTTTACTGCAAGCTCATTGATGAAGCGGCATGTGATAGAATATTACAACGACACCAACAGGGTCTCCGTTTTTGCCATTCAGACGGAAATGTCGGAACGGTTACAGTGGATCACGCCGGAATGGGATTAAGAACAATCCGCGTCTTCGAGCTACCGTTCGAATTGCCTGAAAAATGGTGACAGAAGCTTTGAGCCCGTACGGCACGGTTATCTCACATGAAGCCGAGAAATGGGCGACTTTTGCAACATATCGTGTCCTGAACGGCGTAAGACAGGTAAAGATTGAATTACGCAAACACGTTCCGTCATACCTGTATATCGGTGGCTGTAGGGCAATCGTCATCTACGACGGACAACCGAGAACTTGCTCGGGGTGTGGAAAGGAGGGACTCGTGACGTCTGAGTGTACGCAAAGGAGGCTATTACAACTGCCACGTGATGATCCACAACAACAGCAGCATGCGACGGTGCTATGTCGTTAAATGTTAAATGTTTGTAAAGCTTATGGGACTTAACTACGGGGTCATCAGTCCCTAAACTTACAAACTACTTATGAACTACTTACGAACTAGGCCGGCACAAATATCCATGCCCGAGGGGGGATTCGAAGCCCTGACCGTAGTGGCCTTGCAGACCGTGACTGAAGCGCCTCAGTCCCCTCGGTCACCGCGGCCGGCACGCGACGGTGCTCCCCTTGACGTATGCTGCGGCCTTTCGCGGGGATATGAGAACCACACCAGAACCGAACCAGCGTGTAACGATGGAAGACCAATCTAACGAATCAAAGCCAGAAGAGGCGGAGATGGATTACGAACGGCGGTCGCAGGACGTTATGACTTCGCCACAGCCCTTGCAGGACGCGGCGGAAATGGAAGTTGACAGTGGGAAGGAGCAGGACGTGGACTTGAAAAACGACGATCAGGAGGCTGTACTGACCTCAGATTCGGAGGTCAGACAACGGAAGCAGCGAGCGCCAAAACGGCGGAGGAAACGCCGCCTTTCGTCCGACAAAGACAGCAAGGAATCAGGGACGAATGACGAGGTGACCCACAGCAAGGAGCAACAAACAACCACCGCGGAAGAAATACCGAGCGAAGAGAGAAGTGGGGCGGCGACCTGTGTTCAGAGGAACGACGTAACACAAGACGAGGTGGAAACAGATAAAGGATCTTTGACTGTTGAGAACGTCAACCGGTCAACAGAACATGGCGCCGAAAGAACGCATTTGGACTGGGCAACAGAGGCGACTCAGTACGCAGACGAGAACGAAGGAGTAGCAGACAAGCATCCCCGTCGGAAAGAGTTCGGGCGGCCATTTCGACTAACGTCGACTAACAGCAAGTGAGGGCGATGGGGGACTGGGATGGGGCACAAGGAGGATAGGAGGTGTTAACTGTCAGACTGTGACTCCTCTATGATACATGCCATGCAACAGTCGTACCGGATAGGGTCCATTAACATCAGTGGCATAAAAACGCCCGTCAAGATGAAGATGCTCAGTGACATGCTCAAGGCGGCGGATATAGACATAGCGCTTCTGCAGGAAGTACGAGCCCTTCACACCCAGGACTTCTATGGATACGACATTTAATGCCCACCGTGCGCCGAGAGAGGCATCGGCACGGCAATATTACTCAAAGAAGGGAATTGTGCTATCGACATAGAGTATCTGCCCACAGCACGCGGAACAGCCGTCACCATAGGAGGCGTACGATTGATCAACATTTATGCACCATCAGACAGCGATAAGAGGAGGGAACGCCAGGAATTGTACGCCCAAGATGTGACCCCATTGTTCAGGGGCCAATACGAGGCTTGTATCATAGGGGGAGACTTCAACTGTGTACTAGACAGGAAGGACCAACATCCTAACTACACGACATGTCAAGAACTCAGAGCGCTGGTCAACGGGATGCAATTAATTGATACGTGGGACCTCAAACATCCTGGACAACAGGGATACACGTACATCACCAGCCACTCGGCGAGCAGATTGGATAGGATTTATCTTTCAAGAAGACTGATGACGTCGACAGTGGATGCGGAAATTTGGCCTACAGCGTTCACCGACCACGAGGCAAATATCTGTACAGTCATCCTCGCCCGGCAAAAGGTATGGAGGCGAAGGAGTAATTGGAAGTTGAATGTTTCTCATCTTCACGACGCAGAATGTCGACGTCTGGTAGAGGAAACATGGCAAAATTGCCTAAGGCGAAGAAATGCATATGGTTCTGTTCTCCATTGGTGGGTCACGTGCGTGAAACCAGCCTTAAGAAGAACATTTATTTTTTATAGGAAGGAGGCTTCTCGTTGGCAGCGCATGACCTCTGAATTTTATTATACGACCCTCCGGGAACTCTATTCCCAACCTCCGTCACCAGAACGCCAAACAGCCGAACACCGTGTCAAGGCAAAACTAATACAGCTCACAACATCCAGAATGGCAGGTACAATGACACGTGCTAGGGTGCAGGATGGACTCCACAATGAACAGCCCTCCATGCACTATGTCATACGGGAGAGACAATGTAGACGTCGGGGATTAATTCACGAGGTTGAACTCGACGACGGCCGGAAATATACAGCACAGAAAGACATAGCCCAGGCGTTCCAGGACCATTTCACCAGATTTTATGTGGCCAACGAGGTGGAACAGGAGGCACTTAATGAGATCCCAGACATGGCATACGCGAACTCGGAAGCAGACATCCTACAAGCAATAACGGAAGAGGAGATGGTGGAGGCCATCCAACGAGGAGCTCCGAACAAATTCCCGGGTCCAGACGGTTTCCCATTGGAATTATATCGCACGTTTGTCACTATTATGGCACCGATGTGGTTAAGTATGTTTAACGAGATAATCGCGCAGGAGTTACCAGTCCCCACTGAATTCACAGAAGGGTTGGTGATTCCAATTCGGAAACCACAGGGAGGCAAGCGACCATGCGATTATCGGCCTTTGACCCTCCTAAATAGCGACTACAAGATCCTTATGCGTATAATAGGATGTCGCTTAAAAACATTGCTAAAGGACCGAATCAACAGGGATCAGACATGTCTCGGAGGTACAAGCAATATTCATACGGCCTTGGGAGACTATCGTGATGTTATCTGCCTTGCCAAGGCGTGTCGTCTACGTGGAGCATTGATAGGCATCGATTTTGACCATGCCTTCGATAGAGTGGATCACACCTACCTCAAGGCAGCGATGCTCAGGATGGGTGTTCCGCCTACTTTTACCACTATGGTGATGAAGTTGTTGCATGGTGCCCGGTCAGCGGCGTTGATTAATGGAGGGAGAACAGAAGATTTCCAAATTTTACGATCAGTCAGACAGGGGTGTCCGTTGTCCATCATCTTGTATGCCATCGCACTAGAGCCATGTCTTGCAGGATTGCGCCAACGACTCACAGATATCACTCTACGGAATCCGTCCTTCAAATGTAGAGCATATGCTGATGATGTAGTGCTTCTAGTGAAGACAGCAGAGGAGACACGCACAGCAATGGATTGGCTACAGAAATACGGGGAGGTAGCTGGTAGCGTGGTTAACTTTCGAAAATCACAATTCATGAATGTAGGCCGAGGACTCCAACCAGGAACTGAAGGGCCCTTACCTGTGGTGCAAACCCTACGATGTTTGGGTATCACTTTCCATACGGAGACGGCACGAACAACAGCAGACAACTACCGTAAGCTGTTGTGTCAACTACGCACATCAGTACGACTCAACGCCCTGCGCTCGATGGATATGCTGCAGAGAGTAACACTGGTCGACCTCCACCTCGCACCCAAGATGTGCCACGTGGCACACCTTCTCCCTTTGCCACGTACGATGGCCACGAGGATACAAGCAGCCTTTGGATACTACGTGAGCATGGGACAGCTCTTTAAGGTGCAATACGAGTCGCTCACGCTCCCGACGCGGTAAGGTGGTGTTGGCCAATTAATGTCTACGAAAAGGCTCGGGCAATGTATATTAACACCATGTGCAAACTGTGGCGTAACAGGAACTACTCCCTAACGGGTGCGATAATCGAAGAACTAGCACCGCCATCGCTTCTTCCACCGGTTAGTGTTGGGCATATTACGCCTCCATTATCACACATCCGAAAGTTCTTCTTGGAACACAGTTATGTGCGAGCAGATTTACCAACTACCCGATCACCGACTTCCAAGATGTGTATAGACTGCTTGCAAGACGCATGGAACGGAATAAGATGGAACGGAGGTACCCTGCGATTAACTGGAATGTTGTGTGGCGCACAGTGCACCACCCCCACCTCCCTACATCGGCCAGGTCAACGTGGTACATGGTGGTTAACCGGAAGTACCCGACGAAGGAGAGACAGTATGCTATCCACATGACAGACACGCCCATATGCCTACGATGCGACACGCTCGACAGGGACGAACATCGGTTGGTCTGCGGCACAGCGCTGGGAGTGTGGAATCTGGCACGGAAGATCATAGCGTTCATGATACACACAGTACAGTCAGAAATCTCAACGGACATAGTATTTTTCCCAGATAAAACATATTTCCCACGTCAGAAGACGAATGCGGTGACGTGGGTAACGGGCATGACGGTACATTACATATATCATTATGCAAACACGAACAAACTGGACTATTGGCACTATTTACAGGATGGACACACGAAGCTACGACGACTTGGTAAATACAAGGAAAGTTACGCAAATTTTTTAGAGGTAGTGTTTACTGACCCGCCACCTGGCTGGGGTGTACTGGGTACGAGATGATAGTGATAGTTTAACCAAGATACCGACCAATTGAACGGATCAGACTTAATAAGTTCGAGAAGATCACCCAAGAACACCGACCGGATGGTGCTACACTAACAGAGGAGGCCCCAGTTTATTTTACGTTATATACCTTTAAGTTCGAAAATGCCACGAATGATGCAGCATGCCGGAAGTGGCATCATTTATACAGTTATTTTTCCATTATGTATTAGTTAAGAAATTTCTTCCAGATAGGGCACTGGACTTCATTTAATTTCATGATTATAATAAAGGCTTCAGTTTGTAAATAAAAATGAATCCTTTATATAACCCTACTTTTCCTAAACATAAAAAAAGTGGTCTAAAGCGCCTACCTAGTAAGTAGGAGGTCCCGGGCTCGAATACCGGCCACAACACAAATTTTAATTCAGTGCCTCACCTTATACCTCTGGTATAACGAGCAATGTTGTCTCAACTAATTGTATTATTTGTTGAAAATAATATACTCTCTGATAACAGAGAAACAAATATGTATAACTTCAAGCAATTCAATCAGCACCTTAGAAATAATCGTGTTCCTGTTCACTGGACACCTCTCACAAGGTTCTCCTGCTAGACTCACACAAAGCCGAAACATCTTCCAAGTTAGTTAGCTGCAAGTCACAACACAGACAATCACGGTTCCAGGTTCAAATGCATTGCCCCTACTATTTCCTACCATCTGAGTATTTTACAGCCAGAACGAGGCCTTTAGATCTTTCTAGAATGGTCAGGAATAGCTCAACCAGTTGACGGTTGAAATGACCCGCCAATCACATCGTCTCCCCCTGCATTTCTGCGCGAAGGCTCCAACGACCGTAGCGATCAATCACCAATTTACCTTCCTCCATGTGGCCAGACGTCCAACGCCACCCATGGTTCCGTTATACACTGCAGAAGGACTCACCATTCCCACTCCATCAGCTGCCTTTGAGCTTACAGCTACCACAAAACTAACACATGCTATTCTCTAATGTTCAACCTTGTCACTCAGCATCAACCAAATTTCTAATCTTCAAGTCAACATAAGTAACTCTGCCCCTCTTCTCGCCTAATTTATATAGGCATTATCCTAAATTGCAGGAAACATGGATAAAATAATTAATGTATACTACGATTATTTATGCGGTAAACATACCATGTAAGATGGTAAAAATACTGACGCCTTAAAAACCTTATGTAAATAACGAAAGTAATAACTAACTACATTCTAATGATTTAACAAAATATTACGACATACCAGTACCTTGCAATAATGAGGTAAAAACTGAGTATCCAGTTGCAACCATTAAAATTTTGGCCAGTCAATATAGGAAATTTAAAACTCATATCATAAAATATGTCCCTTTTCAACGGCAATAAAAATTAATAAAGCAATCTTGTACCAGTTGAGGAAAGCGCAGTATGTAGTGTAATATGAAAAATAAATTATGTAATACAAATGGACATGAGATTAAAACAAGACAAAGCTCTGTGGGACATTACCTCGTACATATGCGGTAGAAACACATGCGGTAGATGCCACATTTTCACTTCGATCAAGAGTACTACGTATGGGGTCGTGTGGGCCTGTAGGAAATACACAATGAAACCGACAGGTGGAGCACACATCCAATCATTTACATACTGTACTTCGCACTGAAAATGTACCGTAAAAATAATAACTTAAATGCCAAATGAAATATATAAGTAAGATATTAGGAAAGTTTTAATAAATAAAAACTTGAACAATGAAAACAATGAAGCCTCTTGGATAAAAGTACTGCAAATAGAAGAATTCTGATGCATGGTGTCTAAAAAATCTGGTTCAAAAATAGAGAAATGATGAATGCGTACTGGAATAATAGAAATGACCAAATAATGAGATTCTGAAATTGGTACGTCGTCCTCAGATTGCCTTCCCGAAAAAAACCTTGCAGAATGATAGTGTGGGGAAGATAGACCTGTCTTCTCAAATAACACCGTCTGCCTGCTGTCATTTTCATAATTGCTGTGCGTGGCGGTATTAAAATGTTGCTTCCCGTTACATCTGCATCTACATACACACTTCTCATCTACCCAAAGGTGCGTGACAGAGGATACTCAGTACCGCTACTAGTTGCTTTCCTTTTCCACTTCCATATAGAACAAGAGAAAAACGAATGCTTGTATGCATTCGTATGAGTCCTAATCTTTCTGAGCTTATCTTTGTTGTCTCTACGCGAAATGTAGGTTGGCGGCAATACAATTGTTCTGCAGTCCGCCTCGAATTCCAGCCCTCTAAATTTCTTCAACATCGTTTCTCGAAAAGAACGTCGCCTTCCCTCAATCGACTCCATTTGAGTTCCCGAAGCAGCTCAGCAACATTCGCGCATTGATCGAATCTACCAGTTACAAACCTAGCAGCCCGCCTCTGAACTGCCTCATGTTCTACTTTAAAGCGATCTGTTGGGGATCCCAAACACTTCAGAAGTACTTAAGACGGGGTCGTACAAGGGTTTTATATGCTATTTTCTTTACAGACGAATCGCACCTTCTCAAAATTCTCCCAATAAACCGGAGCTTTCGCCTTCCCCTCGACTGTCCTTATATGCCCGTTCCATTTCATATCAAGCAGCACGCTACTAATGTAGTATTCGAACATTACAGGATTATTCTTCTGTTCATATGCATCACCTTACATTTTTCTACATTCAGCGCTAGTTGCCACTCCTCACACCACGTATAAATTTGGTCCACGTCATCGTACCTCAGCATCAGCCGCAAACAGCTGTAGATTGTAACTCAACCTGTTAGTCAGATCATTTATATACGTATAAAGTAATAGCCGCTTTTATGTATTAATTTTAACTTCACATAGACAACAAAATAACCATTTCTAAATAATTTCTCTCCAAAATCATGAACAAAAGTTCACAATGTATTGCCGTTGGGACATTTTATTTTCCACATGTTGAACTAGCCTCAAGACTGGATAGTATCATCAAGTGTGTAGTATTACTAGGTCAGAAACCACCTTTGTTGGCTGCAGAAATTCCTTACGTAAGAGAAATGTATTCGCTACTTGACTATGTAGTTGAAGTTTATATTGTTTAGTTTGTATGTAACAATATCACCTGAAACATTGTCATGCGAGCTACAAATTCAAATTTTTATCCTCGTGCCACAAACAAACAAGATTGTATTAATCAACACACAAAGGAATTTACGACGCTAGATGCCTGTGGGCATTGTAATAAAACAATGGAGAAAGTTGTACATTTATGTCTAAACGGGATTCGAGCTCGAGATCTTTCAATATGGGGTGGAGCGCCATCCTGCATAAAAGTCGTACGTTCCAGTAGGTGTTTATCAGCCAGGCTCTGGATGATGCGATTCTGCTACCCGTCACGGTAGCAGTTACAAAACCAGAATCACGCAGTTCCTCGAAGAAAAAAGGCCCGATAACAGTAGATGTGGTAAATCCAACCCATACCGTAAGTTTTTCGTTGTGCAATGGAGTTTCTACGACAGTTCTAGGATATTCGGTAGCCCAAATTCTGCAGTTATGGGCGTTGACAGATCATCGGAGCGTGAAATGAGCTTCGTCGGTCCACAACACGTTACTCAACCAATCGTCATCTTCCGCCATCTTTTGAAACGTCCACACCGAAAAATGCCCTCGGCTTCACTAAATAGTCGTAACAGTTCATGATACTGGTGGATTTTGTACGGATATCATCGGAGGGTACGCCTAAGTGCCAACCAAACAGTAGTGTATGTAATGCCGGTACGATGTGCGACTGCACGAGCGCATGGACGAACCCGTTACAGTCTCCATTTCTCCTGAACTGTCTCAGCAGCATTACGCTTTGGGCTCTGTCGGGCACTACGGGGTCTATCGTGTAAACAACCCGTGGCTTCGCATTTTGAAATCATTCTCGCCACAGCTGCATTTGTTGTTTATATTGTTTGTTTGTTAAGCTTATGAGACTTAACTACGGGGTCATCAGTCCCTAAACTTACAAACTACTTATGAACTAGGACGGCACAAATATCCATGCCCGAGGGGGGATTCGAACCCCCAACCGTAGTGGTCGTGCAGACCGTGACTGAAGCGCCTCAGTCCCCGCGGCCACCGCGGCCGGCAGCTGCATTTGTCATCGGACCTTTACCCGTTCGAATACCCTTCCTATGGTAATAGGATCGTAACGCTGAACTGGCACATTCTCCGTTCTGATAATACAGCTTCACTACCAGCGCCTTTTCAGGTAACGTCAACATGCTGGTGCATGTGATTCTCTCTCTCATTACAGCTCCTTTTACACACTATTTTCATGCGCAGTCACTGACGTTTTGCTGTCCAGCGCCATCTGTCGGACATATTTTGAATTTTTTCGGTTCTAATAAAACCCCATGTCATTCCAAGCATGTGTGCCAATTTTTACCTCTCTATCTACATTATTCCGTGTTTTATTAAGTTTTCAAATTTATACTGACTTTTTGATCAGCTGGTACATACTGCAATCTTCCATTGATCTCCTCCTTTGCCCCTCTCTTTTCACCTTGCTCTTCCCTCTCTCTCTTCACCTGCTCGTGTCACCTGTCCGTCATTTGCACTCTTGTTGTACATGTTGGACGCTCGTAAAGTGTTGTTTATAGTACAGATAGAAACCAAGAGAAAAAGTGATGTGTTACTGTGACTTAAACAAAAAAAGAAGACGCAAGAAATGGAAATTAACCACAAAAATCCGGCCATACAGTCGCAATCCAGCATCCAAAATGACGCTTAAAATGTTATTGTAACATGATCCATCTGACGATGAACCTGAAAAGGTTTGAAAACCGGTTCATGGAATAAATATCATTTCAAGTAAAAGTGACTGGAGCAGTTTTCTTAAATAATAATAAAAAATAAAACTGAGAGTGTATGGAACAAGATGTATACGATGCTGTTGTATATTGCTTGTGTATGATGAAGAGGTGAAAAACTGCGACTTTTATAAGTGAACTATGTTATAATGAACAACCTTAAATCCGCGTGCAATCTTTCACTGAAAACTGAATATTCTAGTAGTGATTGAGGTGCACTATAAACGAGCGAAACACAGACAAATTGTCTGTTTATTTGATGACTATCAGGATGCATGAGTGGCTGTACGAATGTGTGTGCAGAACAGTGTCTTTTCCTTAGTAAGGACTTGACATTAATTTATGTGATCTAATCACTAAGTTGAATAATAACTCATTTATTAGAAAAAATCCTTCATTATTTCCTATATTTTTGGAGCCCCGTTACAAAAATCCTATATTTCAACGCAACCTGTGGAATGTGTGCACTGCGGCTAGTTTTTCAATACAGTTTTTTTTCTGGTCGAAGAACATTGTACATGTTCTACAGTGCAGATGTGAACTGTTTCATCAGTAAAGATCAACTATGTTCCACGCTGTCATTTTTTTTCAAAGTACCCCCCGCCAAACACAGTACGGTGATGTGAGGAATATAAATACCTTCTCCACGGAAACATACATGCATTTGGTAACTTTCTCGGTGACCGGTAAATCGGCGTCGTTGTCTGTTGCAAGGTACCCCCAGTTGTCCAACCGGGAAAAGGGACCTATTGTTAAAAATGGAATCCGAGCCACGTGTCGATTCTGGCGTCTCCTCTCATCGTTAAGAGGTGAAGGCCAGGTTAAAACCCAGAGTGCAAACATCCATGATCCGAGCGAGTTTTGAACCAATGACATTTCGCTTTGCTGTCGAGCGCTTTACCGAAAGCCTAGGCGTGAAGTCGAAACTCAGCCCTATATACTGCACACTTGCCCACACTAGATAATAACATTTAAGTTGCAATAAAATAATATTGAGGTTATTAATTGACATAAAACTATCCTATCGACTAAGTAGGACCAAAACACACACAGTATGTGCATTTTCATTAAGAACAGTTGAACAGTTTCGGAGTTCATCACGGACAAACAATGGGATACATTTTTGTATAAGGGTGTCCCATTTATCCCTAAATAACTGTTTGTGCAGGTGCAAATTACAAAACGTTTCAAGCAATTGTTCTTTAGCCGTCAGGGGTACATCAATCAGTATGATTGTCTTTTTTGTAGCTTTGTTTTTTTTACAAAGATGTAAACAGCGGTATGACATTTTTAAACGACACCCGGTATTTTTAATTCGGTAATTTATTTCCTCTCCTTAAGACCTATTCAAAAAGAATGACAGTGTATCATTGATTGAAACACAACCTTATTTATTACGTTATTTACGGTATTTTTAATTCGGTAATGTATTTCCTCTCCTAAAGACTTCTCCAGAAAGTATCACAGTGTATCATTGATTGAAACACAACCTTATTAATTACATAACACAACACTGACGTTGACACTCCCAGCACTTAGTACAATGCACGTGCTGACTTTGACAGAGGACAAATGTAAACATAAGTAGACTGTACACCCTTCATTCCACGTACACGAACGAAGAGAAGGTAGAAATGCTACTCAACTATGGGGAATGTGAGTTAGCAAACAGAAAATGCAATGCTGTTTTCATATTTACAATATGGGTACATTTAGTACAGTAGTTCAGTCTTTTTAAATACTGTTGTGTAGAGTAAGCAAACAGTTAAGACTGTCCTTCCTACAAACTACATCGACATAACGTTTCTTTTATTGTTGCTGAAGGTAGGCGAAATGCTACGCGGGCAGATGAACTTTACAGAGAGCGATATCCTGACAAGAACCCACCTTCCCGACGGATTTTTTCTATTGTTGTTGAGACGCTTCAGGAAACGGGAATTTTCAACCCACGACAACGCAATCGTCATAGTATTCGCATAGACGAAGCTTCCGAAGTTACTGTTCTCGCTTCCGTTGCTATGAATCCTCATGTGAGCACACGAGAGCTTGAACAAGAGATTGGCATTCCTAAAACCATTGTATGTCGTTTTCTTACACGCCACCGATTCCATTCCCACCATGTGCACCTACATCAAGAATTGCATGGGAATAATTTCCAGAATCGCTTATAGTTCTGTCAATGGGCACAGCAGCAAATCCTCGCCAATCCGAACTTCTTCTCCTATGTTCTATTTACCGATGAATTTTCTTTTTCAAACAAAAGACAGGTAAATACAAGAAACATGCATTATTGGTCCAACGACAACCCACGATGATTCACACAGGTGGAACTTCATCGTCAATGGAGAGATAACGTCTGGTGTGGAATGCTTGGTACTACAATTATTAGCCCTTATTTCATCAATGGTAGACTAAACGGCACAACGTATGCCAACTTCCCCAGAGGAATTCTTCCTCCTTTCCTGGATGAAGTACCGCTAAGAATCAGAATGCTTAGTTGGTATCAACACTGTGAATGTGCAGCACATAATGCCTTGCGAGCATCTCGTATTCTGAACCGAAGGTATCCTGCCAGATGGACTGGTCGAGGAGGAACAGTTACTTGGCTTGATAGGTCTCCTGATTAAAATCCTCTGGACTTTTTTCTTTGGGAATGCATTACAGACGTCGTCTATCGTGATATTCCATCAACTAAGGAGGACATGCAGGAACGTATCGTGTTGTTATTCTTTTCCGCAGACAATACTGGAAGCAGTAAATAATTCTTTCACTCAACGAATGCACCAGTGTATCGGTATCCAGGGTCAGCATTTTGAACACTTTTGAATGTTCTACTTCTGGCAATGGTACAGGAGAGTCAAAGTAAATTTTTTGTTACAATTTTAATTGGATTTAATTTGTTTTCTGACAACTCCAGAAAGTGGACGAGTTTGTGATCCTGGGTTCAAAGTCAATGTTATGTAATTAATAGCGTTGTGAATGGTACACTGTGATACATTTTAATAGAACTTTAGGAGAGGAAATGATTACCGAATAAAAAATACAGAGTACCATTTAAAAAAGTCATATCTTTACAAAAAGCAAAGCTCAAAGAAGGCAATCGTGCTGATAAATGTCCCCCTGAGGGCTAAAGAACATGTGCTTGAAAAACATTTTCTAATCTGTATCTGGACAAACAGTTATTTAGGTTGCTCAAGAAACAAGGAACACCCTGCATATTAAGAAAGATTAAGATAAAATTTATTAATTGATATGTCCGAAAAAGACACCACATATAGAAAAATATATTAATGTTTGGCTGAAGCTGTTCAAAATATTACTAAATATCACTAAAATGACTTTATATGCAAAATATGAATATATTCGTCTACTATTCACAAGCTGGATTTTTGCGTACCTTGCTAAATGCGCTATTACCTTTAAGGAAACCATCCTTGTCATTAACATCCGGAACCTATTTATAACTGATATTATGTACATGATAATGTAATCTGTTTCATTGGCTTCAAAAGGAAAATAGCCAAGATCACAGTTTGATTTATTTGTTGACGACCGGTTCCGATGCATCATTTTCTGGTCAAATGTATTTTTACAATGCTGTCATCTCATTTATTTAAACGATGGAGTTGTACTAAGTGCAACATTGCACTTAGTCGCCGGCCGGCGCTCCAGTCACGATCTGCACGGACACTACGGTCGGGGGTTCGAATCCCCCCTCGGACATGGATATTTGTGCCGTCCTTAGGATTAGCTAGTTCATAAGTAGTTTGTAAGTTTAGGGACTGATGACCCCGTAGTTAAGTCCCATAGACTCTACAAACATTTGAACATATTTGAGCACTTAGTCAAAATATGATATTCCATGTTACAGTATGGAGTGCTTGTGAGAGTGCTCTTGGCTTTTTTCCCCTTTGTAGCTAATTAATCAATATAGATCATCTTCTCCCTTTGTAATGATAATCTGTTTCAAACCTAAGTGTCGTAGTGGGCCTGCCCCGCTGATGTTATATCAATCTGTCTTTTCTTCAAAATGTTCAAATATTTGTAAATCTGTCGGACCAAACTGCGTGGTCATCAGTTCGTAGCTTACAAACTACTTAAACCTAGGTAAACTAACTTAAGGACAAACACACACACCCATGCCGCAGGGAGGACTCGAACCTCCACGGCGAGCAACCGCGCGCTCCGCAGAGAGACGCTTTAGACCGCTCCGCTACTCCACCGCGGTGTCTTTTCTTCGGCACAACTGTCAATGTACCCGTTGGTGGCTATAATGTAAACCACTTGTAGTGTATAATACATTAGTGGCTTCAATTCAGTTCGCGGAATAAATTCGAAGAGAAACATCGCGCAATTGAAAAATGTCGTAAGTAAAGAAATAACGTTCTAGACACACAAATAAATGAACACACTTGAAATGGAACGAATATAAATTGAATGTAATCTAAAAATCGTGTGTTTTGGGTCATAATTTGCTGGCGTGATGTGCCAAGAAAGAATGTGTATGCTTGGCGCCTAATCGGTCAGCATGGCCACTACCCCGAACCCAAACTTAATGGAAATCATTCAGTTACAGACGGCGCAAATCACGCAAATACTCCAAGCTGTGGCGCAGTTGACACCACAGGCTAACCAACAACAACAGCCATCGCTTCAGCAGCCCACACCTGCCGCTGCACCACTCCCTACCTTTCGCCAGTACGACGAACGTGAGGAAGAATGGAGCGACTACTTCGCACAGTTTCAAGAACTCGTCGCGGCTCATCAACTAACAGGTCTGACAGTCAAACATTTCTTTCTCGCCGTAGTTGGCACCAAGACTTTCGTGTTACTGCAGAAACTATTCCCCCACGCATCTCCTCGTGATGTAGACTTTGATGCAATAGTAGATGCACTGAATGCTCATTATGAGAGAAAAGTACTCGTAGCTGCGGCGCGGTACCGATTTTTCAGACTTAAAAAATTACCTGAGCAGTCACACCAAGAGTGGATTACGGAATTGAAGGGCTTAACCCGCAAATTTAAATTTACTTGCTCTTGTGGACTTTCTTATAGTGATGTGATGTTAAGAGATGCGATTACGCAGAACATTCAGGACCCCAGAATTAGGGCAACAATTCTAAAACAGTCAGACCCTTCGTTAGACAGTGTACTGCAGCTTATTGAAGCGCATGATACTTTTGACTTAGCAGATGTAGAAATGCAAAGCCACAGTGTAAATTCAGTGCGCCATAACGGACGCTTTCCTAGCCGTAGTTCTCATTTTAGCACTAGTGATTCTTTAAATTCTACCGGCCGTGCTGAACAGACAGTGAAAGTGTGTAAAAGTGTGACACAAAGGTCGCCCCGTCGTGTTAGAAACAGTAATTTGAATAACGGGCGCCAACGCTCATTTCAGAAAAATGTTCATAAGTCTTGCCCTCAGTGTGTGTCTCGCCATAGGCGTGCGCAGTGCCCTAATCGCAACGCGACCTGTTATCAATGTGGCAAATCAAGACACATACAAACAGTGTGTATGCAAAATAAAAATTGCAAGAACGGTACCTTTCGGAACAATTCCTTCCGTCAATGTTATACATGCTGTGAACTTAGACTGTGCTTCTGTTGATTCTAAGATGCAAGATAATTTTTCTGCGCCAACGGCACAACTATGTAGTGAGCCACGTAGCAAGCGCCGACGAGCGCGTAAATCTGTGCAACGGAAAAGGGTTCGGGACAAGCAAAATGACTATGTACAGTGCAATCCTGTAGTGAACTTAGTGCCTTCTGCAACTTCTCCTTGTAAAAGTGCCCAGTACTGTGTAGTTAGTGACAGTAGACTTTGTGTAGCTACTCAAAGTAATTTTAGTGCAGTAGCCTCGCATTGCGCGAACGCCGATCCGGCGGTAGTGCCATCTAGTGACAGTGATATTAATCTGTGTGCCGATTCTGCGCCGCTTCCTTCACTTCGCGGCCCGCGCATGCGCAAGTGTTGTAAACAAGTTCTGTCAGATGTTGCCCACATTCGCGCACCTGTCGAGCGCCACAAGCACAAACTTTTTGTGACTCTTTGTATAGAAAATAAGACTGTGAAATTTCAGCTTGATACTGGTTCCGCTGTTACATTAATTAATAAAGACATGCACTGCTCGGTTCGCCAAAATTGTCGTCGTGTCAACAAGTGCTAACAGCATATACAGGTCAAAATATTCCCGTACTAGAAACGTGTAGCCTGCCCGCCTCTTTTCAAGGTGTAACAAAAACAGTTTCTTTTGTAGTTCTTCAGGCCAAATCTACACAGAACATTTTTGGACTAGATGCATTTGATTTGTTTGGCTTATCAATTCAAAGAGGTGTGCTTCAAATTTCGTCAGTAGTGCCTCAGGACAAAATAAATGCATTGTGTGAAAATACAGTGACTTGTTTTCGCCGGAACTAGGTTGTGCAAAAGACTTCGTGGCACATGTAACTTTAAAAGAATCTGCAGTTCCAAAATTTCGTAAAGCCAGACCAGTGCCTATCGCAATGCGTGATGCAGTTGAAGACGAACTTAAACGTTGGCAAGATAGTGGGGTGATTTCTCTTGTTTCTGCGAGTCAGTGGGCCTCGCCTTTAGTAATTATGCCCAAGCCGTCAGGAAAACTTCGTCTCTGTGCGGACTTCAAATCAACAGCGAACAGTCAAACAATTGTATACACTTATCCCCTGCCCAGACCTGAGGAACTGATGGACAGATTAGGACAGTCTCGCTTCTTTTCTAAGATTGATTTAGCAGAGGCATACTTACAGATTCCGCTTGAATACGAGTCCAAGAAGTTTTTCTTCATTAATACTCACATGGGTCTTTTTCAGTTTCAACGCCTACCCTTTGGCAGTTCTTCCGGCCCCGCTATTTTTCAGCGTTTCTTGGAACAGCTGACAGTTTCTGTACCGTGTTGCTCGAACTACTTAGATGATATTGTGGTATCCGGACGTACAGTTGAAGAACATTTAGCAAACCTGGAGTGTCTTTTCAAAGTTTTGACTGCAGCAGGTCTACGTTGTAATAAAGCAAAGTGTTCGTTTTTTCAAACTGAAATAGAGTACCTAGGCCATGTGATTAATGCCCAAGGAATCCATCCCTTACAGTCACATCTTCGAGCGATCAAAGACTTGCCTCCTCCTAAGAATGTGCAGGAATTGCAAGCAGTAATGGGAAAGCTTAATTATTATTTCAGATTTATTCCCAATGCCTCTCAGATTGCAGCTCCACTGCATCACTTACGTAGGAAGAATGTTCCTTTTATATGGTCCAAAGATTTCCAGGTTTCCTTTGACAAATTAAAGTCTGCACTACTCAGTGTTGCATGTTTGATTCCCTTCGACCCACAGAAGCCTGTAGTGCTAGCAGTTGATGCCTCGTCATACGATCTGGGTGCAGTATTGTCGCATCGTTTTGGATGTCACGATCGTCCTATTGCCTTTGCATCCAAGCTACTGACGCCGACGCAACAGAATTACAATCAGAAAAGGAGGCCTTAGCAATCATTTACGGCGTCACAAAGTTTCATCATTATCTCTATGGCAGAAAATTCTATTTGTTGACAGACCACAAGCCTCTCACGTCGTTGTTCTCACCCACAAAGCCAATTCCGCCACGAACGGCACAAAAGCTTCAGAGATGGTCCTTGATATTGTCTAATTATCAGTATGAGACTTTTTACCGACCTACCACTAAACACGCCAACGCGGACACACTTTCCCGACTTCCGGTTGGCCAGGATGTGTCATTTGATTCTTCGGAAATGGCATGTTGTCAGATAGACTCCTGCATAACGTCATGCATTATCTTTAAGTCAGGGTATTCTGTTGTTACGTACGGACAACGACCAAACAAGAGTGATTGTTCCTCGTTCCCTGCAACGAGAAGTGTTACACCTCCTGCATCAAGGACATTGGGGTATTGTTAGGACAAAGCAACTGGCCAGACGCCATTGTACCTGGGTTGGTATGGACGCTCAGATAGAGAACATGACGTCACAGTGTACAGTTTGTGCGGAGCATCAAGAATTTCAACAGTTTTGTCGTGTGAATGGCATTCAGCATATCATCACCGCACCTTTTCACCCTCAGTCCAATGGTAAAGCAGAACGATTCGTTCGAACATTCAAGTCTCACATGGAAAAGATGAAAGGTCAGCACTCCAAGCAGCAAGCTCTTCAAATTTTCCTGTTTATGTATCGGTGCATGCCACGTGACGGCCCGTCTCCTGCCGAGCTGCTACACGGCCGCCGTCACCGCACTCTCCTTCACCTGCTGCAGCCTCCCACGTACCGAGTCGGTTCGTATGGCGCTACGCGTTTTCAGGTTTCGACGCCGGTGCTGTACAGGGTGTTTGCTGGCAACAAGAAGACATGGTTGCCATGCATCATTCAGCGCGTGCTCGGTCGCAATATGTATGTTGTACGTTCTTCCACAGGGTCGGAGCTGCGGCGCCACGCAAACCAATTGCGCTTACAAAGGCCGCGCGATCCTGTCTCCGGTTTCTTGATTCCAGACCCAGTTCACCGCCAGGGAGCACAGCCACATCGCTCGCCGCCGGGCACGCTGGGTACGAGATCGTACCCATGGAGGTGGACGCGCCTCCTACGCAGTCCGCCTCTCCGCCTCCGTCGCCGCCGCAGCTGACAGCGTCACCAAGAAGGACTCCGGCACCGTGCGTGCCCCCGCCGCCTGGGCCACGCACCTCAGAAGAAGATGACCTGCTCCATCTGGGCGGAGGGGTGCGCCCTTCCCCTCGTTTTGGCGGGTTTCCCGGGGGATCGCAAGGTGGATACCGGGGCGCGGACGGCGTCTCGATCCCAGCCTCTGCTACGACGCCCGTCCCACCAGTAACGCCCCCGCCTAGGCCCTCCTCCCAGTGCCGTCGCCGTGGCCCTCAGCCCTACGCCACGACGGCGCGGCGGTTTGGGGGGGAGGGGTGTGGTGTCGCACAAGTCCAAAGTGCGCGCCACCTACTTTCGCCGCGCGCCGCCATGCACGCACGGCGCGGCGTTCTTACGACGTCAGCCACGAGCGCCCTCTGTTACAACTCCGCTCGTGGCCACCACTGAACGACATCGTTCACTTGGGACTGAGATAGGAACCAGTTAACACTTCGGAATCAGATAGGCACCAGTGAAGACTTGGCTATCGGGTAGGCACTAGGCAGGCCTCTAGCTCAACTATGTGTCAGCATTCTGCAGTACTGAGCTATGTAAAAGTTAAGTATTGTATAAATTCTGTGCAATATATATCTCGTTCTAATTTACTCTAGTGTTTCTAGTTTCTGCTGTCCCACTGGCTGCTCACCTGCATACCGCACAAGCGTACATCCTGTATTCCTGTGTCGGTCTCTTTTTACTCGACCACCGACACCTATGACGGAAACGAGACACAAAAGCGGCGACGAGGCTGGGATACAAAATAGTTAGTATAAGAACGAAGTCGATACATTAAGCGTCGAAGGTCAAGAACGCAATGCTCAGATTAAAAAGGGGGTAAGAAAAGGTTGTGGACTGTCGCCATCACTGTTCAACTTGCACAATGAAGAGACTTAATGCAGAAAATAAAGAAGATGTTCAAGGCTCTGATAAAAGTTCTGGGTAAAGGGATATCAGTGATAAGATTTGCTGATGACATTGCTATCATCTGTGAAAGTGTAGGAAAATTTCAGGGTCTGTTGAATAGAATGAAAAGACTAATGAGCACAGACCATGGACTGAAGGTAAACCAAGAAAAGATGAAAGTCATAAGAAGTAACAGAAATAAAAGTAGTGAGAAAATAACATCCGAATTAGTGATCACAATGCAATGCTGTAGCCGGCCGCAGTGGCCGAGTGGTCTGCGGCTTGCCAGTCACGGTCTTCACGGCCGCTGCGGTCGGGGGTTCGAATGCCCCCTCGGGCATGGATGTTTGTGTCGTCTTTAGTATAAGCTAGTTCATAAGTAGTTTGTGAGTTTAGGGACTGATGACCTCTTAGTTAAGTCCCATAAGCTCTACAAACATTTGAATTTGATCACAATGTACACCAAGACAAGGAATTCTGCTACCTTTGCAGTAAACTAACTCACGACGGAAGAAGCAAGAGGGATATAAAAAGTAGATTAGCACAAGCAATGAGGGCATTCACGGGAAAGAGAAATCTACTGCTGTCAAACATCGTCCTGGACTTTAGGCAGAAATTTCGCAGAACATAACATAAGTTTGCAGTATAACATTGTATGTAACTAGGACTGCTGGGAAATGAAAACAGAAAAGAATTGAAGCATTTGATATGTAGTTTATGGAGTTGTACAAAATATCACGTAATTTTTTTGTAGGTACTGCTTTTAAGTTTATGTTTTAAAGCCATAAATGCCTGGGTATTTATGGATTTTGTGCATTTGCCCAAGAATGCATTCTAGGCATTAGCCCCAACATGTAAATGTCGAGGCATTTTACATAACTAGGGGAAAAACAGAATGGAAACATCAAGCAAATAATTGAGGATGTAGGTTGCAATGGTACTCTGAAATGAAATGGTTGGCTAAGGATTTGGTGGCAGGTCGCATCAAAGCAGTCAGAAGACTGATGACTAGGGATGCAAACGATAAATCTACGTTTTGAAAACATCGACGTTTTGCCCCAAAACATCGATGTTAACAGCCATGGTTTTAGCATCGATATATCGCCTATGTATCGGCGATAGAAGTCGAAAACTATCAACACCGTTAAATTCTGGTTCTAAGCCTATTTACTGTATATGAAAAGGATGTTCTACAGTATTGTATGTTACGTTTAGAAAACAAAGGTAGAAACAAATATTTGGGTTTTATTTCCGAAAAAGTGATAATTTGCGAATGTGTGGTTACGTTACAAAAAACATATTCACAGAATATATGACAACTGCGAATGGGCAAAGCTGAAAATGTGTACCCAGCTGGCACAAATACACAAATTGCACGAACCGAACACTACGATCTTCATAATCGTAATGACAGTTAGCAGTCATCCGCTGAGGTGGACAAGGACCTCGGGACTGCAGGCAGCCGGCCGCGGTGGCCGAGGAGACTGAGGCGCTCCAGTCACGATCAGCACGGCCACTACGGTCGGGGGTTCGAATCCCCCCTCGGGCATGGATATTTGTGCTGTCCTAGTTCGTAAGTAGTAGATAAGTAGTTTGTAAGTTTAGAGACTGATGACCCCGTAGTTAAGTCCCATAAGCTTAACAAACATTTGAACATTTGACTGCAGGCAGACTGTGTCGATAGAGCGTTTCCGGTGTGCGAGGACTGGGCGGCGTGGCATTACCGCGAAAACAGGGACGGCTTAGGGAGGGTACGGGCTGCAGGTAGGTCGTGACGTAGTAAACAGGTCAGACTGGGTGCAAATGTCGCAGATTTGGGGTTGGGTGCAAATGTCACTGGGTGCTTTTGTCACATATCCGGAGGTTCGGGTCCTCCCTGGGGCATGGGTGTGTGTGTTTGTCCTTAGGTTAGTTTACCTAGGTTTAAGTAGTTTGTAAGCTACGGACTGATGACCACGCAGTTTGGTCCAATAGATTTACAAACATTTTAACATTTGAAACATCTCAGAGTTCCACAGGAACGGGGCTGGAGAGAGTGTACCAGAACATGCTTCGGAAGTACAATGTGTGTAACGACGTTGGTGGTCGCCACGTCGAGCCGCTGTTGTAATGCATCAGTACGCTGCGGCTGGAGTAACGTGTCTGGACTCTATTTTATGGTTTCGACACCATATGACGAATGTTCTACACACAGGCTTCATCTACGTCAGGATAGCTACACTAGTTCGTTCCATGTGGGCTGTGGGCTTAGTACTCAACTCGGGAGATAACAAAACATTTTATTGACATTCGTGCTTACAAAACAGCCGGAGGCGAGTGGAGTGTGTCTGCACGCTGCATCGCGCTGAGATGGCGTTCAGCTGACGCCACAACCCTCATAGTAGCTGACGCCACTATGCCTCTGTGTTGCGTAACGCGCTGGGCGTTGTCCGGGAGTTGAACCCAGGTCCTCCTCCGCCCGCTGCTGCTGCTTAGCCCTCCAAACGGTCACGGGAGCGATTCAGGTGTGGTCGCGTCCTTTCGTCCACACCACGTCCACAGGTAAGTAACTGACTGCAGACTAACCGCGCCCAAGGTATATAGAAATAACAGGTAGGCCATTCCGGCGCCTGGCGAGCAGAAAACTCCCAGACGCCTTTGCGCGCCGTGACGTCACGGCGAGGACGCTGCAGTATTGTGCAGTGAGCAGGATACGGAAGTCGCCGTGTACATCGAAGAAAAGTAACTTGTTTTGAGGCAGTCATGAGCAAGGGTCACTGTAATTGTGCCGTGGCACAATGCTCTAATACAGCTCGAACTACGACGAACGTTGTTTATCACGTTTTTTCCAGGGATGAGCACCTGCAACGTGAATGGCTTGTTCGATGCAAACGCAAGGACAAAGTGAATGTGAAAACTGCGCGTGTATGTTCAGCTCATTTTCGGTCTGAGGATTATGAACGGGATCTGAGAAATGAGCTTCTAGGGCTAACTTCAAGAAAGAAGTTATTACCAACAGCAATCCCCTCCGTGAACATTCCGAACTGGCATGGAGAAGAAATTGTAGAAAGTTTGGATGCAAACGAAAAGGTAAAAAGTCAGCACATACATAACACTTAAAATAACTGAAACAAAAAATTACCACGATATAAATGAATTCACATAAATGCAACATCTTTTGACGCTTTACTGTGTTGCTCAACGACAATGAATGACTCGCTATATTGTATAGACGGTTAAATTTTAAGTCTTATTCCGGTGACTTAGCGTGATAAAGTTGGCAACGAATGCTGAATGCCGGCAATCGTGTGACGTTGGGATTGACCAATCGCGCGACTACTTAAATGTTTTGTCATGAAATCTTCGTTTTACGAGGGCGATTATTTTTACTGAGCGGACAAAGGCACATACAAGAACATGTCAACCATAGAGGAGGAGTAGCATTGTTTATTTCCTTCATGGTCTGTACAAAACACTAATCGATCGAATTCATTATATGTGGTTCAGTTTTGAATATTATATCTTGTCAAAGATTTTCTACCGTCCTGTTGGTGTTACCAACATAATCACGCGAAGACGCCGGAATAGAAAGTAAAATTTTACCGATGTAAAGCTATATATTACGCGCTATATGGGGGTTTTGTTATTTGAACTATAAACCAGTTTAAAATAGTTAACATATCGGGAATACGTTAAAATAACGGCTATTGCTAAGCCTCTTGAAGCCATTATATCCAGGATGAAAAGTAAATTCACGTGAGCAACATTATTTATTGCCTATACAGTTAAAATTTTAGTTACTAAATTATCCCTGTGCTCTAGTGTTATTATGTTGGTAACATCAACAAGACGGTAGAAAATTATTGCCAAGGTCTACTATTCAAATCTGAACCATATAAAATGACTTGATTAGTGTTTCTATATACCTTGATACAGACCATGAAGGAAATAAATAATGCCGTTCCTCTACGGTAGACAGGTTCTTATATGTGCTCCTATCCGCTCAGTATACGTAATTGCCGTCGTAAAAACGAAGATTTCATGACAAAACGTTTAAGTAGTCACGCAATTGTCGGCATTTAGCATCCGTTGCCAACATTATCACGCGAAGTCGCCGGGATAGGAACTAAAATTTAACCATTGTAGTCGTTTATGCCATTGATATTTAATAGCTTTTGTCTATTTTTATCGGATTTTTAGTGAAAAATTAATGTAGTTGCCTAGTACTTAGTAACGATTTTTTCGAGTAGAACTTCGTAAATAATTTTAGGAATAATAAAATTAAAGTTTAATTCATTTCTTAGGGATCCGGAAGTCGTACACAACGCTGTGGAGCAAGAAATTTGCAAAAACGAGCTTTGACGACTTTAGACACTGTATCACCGAAAAAAAAGAAAGTCGACCGATCCTCAAGTACAGATTCTGTTCATGAACTCACTGAAGTAGTGAATAAGGATTTGAAAATTAAGGAACTGAGGGCCGAGATTGAACTTTAAAAAAAAATTAAATGCACAGAAGGAAGCGGCACTAAAAAAATGTGATGCAGCCTTACGAAGCAAAACGAACGCTCTCCGACGTGTTCTTGCATTGAAACGGACAAGAAAGTCATCCGACGCGAAAGAAAAAGTCAAGTTGCACAAAAGTGTGAATAATGTATTGTCAAAGTGTTTTACACCAGCGCAGATAAGATGCCTATTAAACGACAATAAAAGGGTGGAATTCAGAGGACATTGCCCATGCATTGACATTAAGAGCTTTGTCGCCTAAAGCATATAGTTATTTGCGAAAGCGAAAATTTCCTTTGCCGTGCAGGGCAACCCTTCAGAAATGGACGAAGGAGTTTAAATGCAGACCGGGTATTCTTGATGATATTCTGTGTTTATTGAAAGCCAAGTCACACACGTTTACTACTCAAGAGAGACTAGCAGTTTTGACATTTGACGAAATGAACGTCGATGGCCGCATATGTTACGATTCGTCTGAAGACATGGTAGTCGGACCACATTCCAATATACAAGTTTGTATGATACGTGGGTTGGGTAAGCAATGGAAACAACCAGTTTACTATGACTTTGACACTGTTATGACTAGCAATTTGCTTCAGAACATCATTAAGGCAGTAGAGGAATCAGGAATCTATGTTGTAGCTGTAACGTGTGATATGGGCGGAAAAAATATAAAAGTATGGAAGGAACTGTCTGTCGATACGGATAAAACATATTTCGTAAATCCAGCAGACGAAACCAGGACTGTATGGGTTTTCTTCGATGTACCACATTTGTTAAAGTTATTGCGGAACCATTTCTTGGATACAGGTATTACGCTACCTGATGGGTCAAAAATATCTAAGACAGCTATACAGGAACTTTTGAAACGTCAAAACAGTGACCTAACGATAACACACCACATAACTGAAGCCCACTTAAACGTAACTGGACGAGCAAGGCAGAATGTACGGATGGCAGCGCGTCTATTTTCACGGCGAACAGCTCAGGCTTTGAAGTATGTTCTTCATAAGGACGTTGAAAGTAATTTTATTGAGCTGGTTAACGACGTTTTTGACGTCTTGAACTCTAGAATTCCAAAAGATGAATGTTCACCTCTGCGAAGTGGGTTTGGAATGAATCTCACAATGCAAGAAAATACCTTAAAGAGATTTTTAGAGATTTGTTCAGCAATGCGCGTTGGCGATAAAGAAAGAATTTTGCCTTTCCAAAAAGGTTTCATAACTTCAATAAAATCTCTCTTTGGTCTTTTCGAAAGTCTGAAAAGTATGAATGTCAGCTACATATTAACTTGTAGACTGAATCAAGATTGCTTGGAAATTTTTTTTCTAGGTTACGTGGATTAGGTGTATTTTATAACAACCCTACACCTTTTGAAGTAAGGAACAGAATACGTCTCCTTATACTGACAGGTAACGCAAGTGATATTTCTTTCTCTGGGAACACGCCAGTTACTGAAGAATTAAATACGGAGTCTTCTCAGTGTGACGTCGACCCGGATTCTGCGTCCCTAAGTTTCATCACTAGTGAGCTATGTGTAAATGTTGTTGACGAATCGCCACTACTAGAAATCCCAGAAACTGTGAATGTGGAAGAAAATTTACTAACAGATGTGGTAACAATGGGGGATGACGCTATAATCTCAGATGTTCTTCCAGATGCAGTAAAATACATTGCAGGCTATATTGCATTTAAGTGCCACAACATTGATAGATCACTAGGTTTTCCAGCAGAAAAACGTGAAGGCGATCATGATGCAGACTGGATATCAATTATATCTCGTGGTGGTCTTTACACTCCGTCGCCAGCATGGGAAAGCAGAGTGTTGCAATTTGAACAAGAATTTGCTGCTTTTCACGGAAATGGAGTGTGTAAACAAAAAAATGTCATCAAGTCTCTGTGCTCTACTTTAAAACAAAAGTTTCCTGAGGTTCATGAAGCAGTTATTACTCTTTACGTAAAAACGAGAACATTTATAAGGATTAGGCATCTCAATCAAGAAGCAAAATTAAAAGCAATGAAGAAATGTGCCGCAAAGAGAAAGCAGTTATGGATTGCATCGTCGTCTGGTAAACGGCAATAAACATTGACTACATTAACATTTGATTCTTCATCTTTCATGTTAATTATAATTTATTTAATCTTAGTGTGTACAAAACCTGTGATGGCACTTTGCATCGTCGACTGGTAAACGGCAATAAACATTGACTACATTAATATTTGCCTCTTCATCTTTCATGTTAATTATAATTAATTTAATCTAAATGTGTACAAAACCTGTGATGCCGCTTCTTTTGACTTGTACAAATGAGTATCGAACGTAACCGAATGTAAAATGAACGAATAATACGCCACAGAGTCAGTGGTGCTGCGCATTTGCTGTGTAAATACACGGCTGCGCTGCGCTAGCGTCCTCGCCGTGACGTCACGGCGCTCCAGCCAATAGCAAGCGTTTTCGCCGGAGTGCCCCCCCCCCCTGAACCGCGCCATGCATTGCTTCGACGCTCGGTTGCGCTGCTGTCGAGGCTGAGTCCCCGCTGCCCGTTGCGTCAGGGTGGGCCGCCGCTATTCCGCTGGCTGCATCTCTCGACGGGGATGCCGGTTGAACGTGATGATCGGCTGCTGGTCGCACTGCATCAAAGTGCTTCCAGGCTGTGATAGACTCAGTTTTACGATAACAATAACATCAATTGTTGTCGACGAGTAGCACAGTCCGGGCGGCAGGTGACTGCCCAGCCTTGGCTGCCTCTCTCTCTGCCGTCCTCGCCTGACAAACCTGTCTTTTCGCCTGTATGTATACGACATCGGCCTGTGTTTCACAAATGTGGCATAGCTGATTTTTGCTACATGTGACTGGTCTACTTCCGATCACGTATGTCGCAGCCACCTTTAAGCAATACAGCTGTCAGGCTGTTACGCTGTATGGCGCCCTCACCGACCTACTTGCGTCACCAAAAATGTCTGTCTGTATCGGACCAAACTGCGTGGTCATCAGTCCGTAGCTTACAAACTACTTAAACGTAGGTAAACTAAGCTACGGACAAACACACACACCCATGCTCCAGGGAGGACTCGAACATACACGGCGAGCAACCGCGCGCTCCGCAGCGAGGTGCTTTAGGCCGCTCCACTTTATTTTCTGAAATCATAAACGTGCTTGTCCCGCTCTACTTTAAGTCACATGCCTGATTTCAACACAGCACTGCTTGCATGTTCAACTCACTACTTGTTTACTTTTATCAAATTATAGGTCTATATTTTCCCCATCTCCTACACTGGTGCCGTACATGCTGGATTCTTGTTGTTGTCTACTAATGTAAACCATCATCATCATCATCATCATCATCATCATCATCATCATTAGAGACTGATTATGCCTTTCAGCGTTCAGTCTGGAGCAAAGTACCTCTAATAAAATTCCTCCATGATCCCCTATTCAATGCTAACGTTGATGCCTCGTCTGATGTTATGCCTTTCACTTCAAAATCATTCTGCACCGAATCTAAGTACTTTCTTCTTCGTCTACCTCGACTTCTTTTATCCTCCACTGACGCACTCATGAGTCTCTTAGGTAACCTTGCTTCTCCCATGCGTGTAACATGACCCCACCATCTCAGTCTGTTCGCTCTAACTGCTTCATCTATGGTGTTCATTCCCAGCTTTTCTTTGATTTCCTCATTATGGACACCCTCCTGCCATTGTCCCCATCTATTGGTACCTGCAATCATTTTTGGTACTTTCATATCTGTAACCTCTATCGTATGAATAAGGTAACCTGTGTCCACCCCACTTTCACTCCCATACAACAAAGTTGGTCGAAAGATAGAGCGGTGCACTGCTAACTTAGTCTTGGTACTTACTTCCTTCTTGCAGAAGAGAGTAGATCTTAGCTGAGCACTCACTGCATCTGGTTCATGGTGTGGGTTCCTGTAGTCATGTCCTAGTTCATGAACCACGGGCAACGTTTGAGTGGCCAAGTGGTCGTGACAGTTGGGATACCAGTTACTTTGGAAAAAGGTTGGGCATCTCGGGCATATTCTGAGTCGTGGCCACCTTTGTGCTCAGACGGCAAAGACTACCAAATTCACCGGTTAGTCCCTCAACCGTTAGGGGTAAAATCCAGTGGGGCCCTGGGCAAGTAAGGCTAGCAACCTACTTCCCAGGTACTTCAATATCATGCTGGCAACAATCAGAGCAAAATGCCTCCGACCTTTGGAGGTGATGGAGTCCCACCTCCAATTGACAGACCAGGGACTCCTCAGATGCGACTAATGTAAACCATGATATGTAAATTGTAATGAAAATGCGTAAGTAATAACGGAACGATTCAGTATTCTGTTCAAATTTATTGCAAGAATTGTACTGGAATACACCTAATTACTTTCCTCAAGTAGGAGTGGCCGAGATAATCATCTGAATTGAAACCGACGTGGAACGGAAACGCTATGTTTTCGGACATGGGTTCCTATTCAAAATGTTATGTACTCACTACCCTCTTCAAGTCCTAGAAGTTTGTAACGGGAATTTCCGAACACCCTGAATATGAAAACATACATTTATGCGCCAAGTTTCATGGTGACTGGTCAGACGGTGTCAAAGTCGCAAAGTACTCTCCGCCATGCTAAATTCACTAGCTTGCAGATTATAAATGAAAACATACTTTCTTGTGTTGACTTTCATGATCACCAGTCAAAGAATTTGGATGTTTGCTGTAACGTACCCTCCGTCATGCACCCATGGAGGGTTACTAAAGGTAGCCCGTGCATTAATTCGGGGTATAAGCTATCTTCATTCCACATTTCATTCAATTCCGTCCAGCAGTTTTAGCATGTAGGAGTAGCAAACATATTAACCCATGTAAGGTACTCTCCGCCACCCACCGTAGGGTGGCTTAAGAAAGGTAGGGGTATAAGCTACCTCTGTAGTAAATTTCATCCATATCCGTCCACCCATTTCAGCGTGAAGGCGTAAGAAACGAATTAACTAATTGTAAAGCACCCTCCGCCTTGCACCGTACGAAGTTAATTTTAGTATTCCTATAACCTTCACGCGAGTGGAAGTAATGAGTTGACAAAGTTTCATCGCAATTGAATGTACGGTATGGCCGTGCATAAAATACGAACGAAAAGAGAAACAAACAAACATAAATTTTTATATATTACATATGTTCTGAAGTATGTGTCGTACAGTGTTATATATTTGATACTATATCGATACTATAATCAAAATATGTTGCGAAGGCAGTCAGCAGTAATCAAGAAAAAAAATGAAGTTCTTGCCTGATACGACAGTTTTACGGTATCTATAGCGACACTGTTGTGAGCGGTAGACTTCTTTTCGTTTCATCATTTTGTGTGGGGGGTGGGGAAAGGGGGGGTTTCAGTTACAAAACGCTTCATAAACATCCGAAGTTACATGCAAATTTTTTTGCAGGTCTCTAACTACTTCCTTTCTCCAATAATTGAAGCATAAATCTGTGTTACTCGCGCGGTGGCCTCTCATTATTTATGACGTCATATCTCCTGCGCTATGTGTCGTGGTCTTTTGTTTTTTGGTCAGAAACCTTCGTTGGCGTACAGTGAACAATTCACCAAAGTCCTATTGCAATCGAATGAATGGTTTATGAACACATACAGGACATACAGACAAATATATATATATATATATATATATATATATATATATATATAGATTGTTTCATACTTTTAGCTTCTACCATATCGGAAACTGTTGCTTGTCATTATGAGTCCATTAGACAAATTTTGTTCATTATGGCGACAAAAACTTTGGATGCCACCTACTCATCCTGCGTCACGTGAAGATTTACGATATTATACGTGTATGTGCGCGTCCGTATACGTGCGTATGTATTGTATGTATGCATTTGCTTGTGAGTGTATGTGTGTGTGTGTGTGTGTGTGTGTGTGTGTGTGTGTGTGTGGTATGTGTGTGTGTGTGTGTGTGTGTTTGTGTGTGTGTGTTTGAGAGAAAGAGAGAGAGAGAGGGTGATTAGAGGGGATAGAGAGGATGGGGGGGGAGGTGCGTTTGTACGTGAGAGAGATAGAAAACGATTGGCGGAAAGCGGAACATTGGGGGAGGGACAAAAAGAGGAATTGGATATCGGATGCATTTTGCGCGAGGTGCAATTAGTTTTACATTAAATACGTAAAAAGGGCAACGCGGTTCATGCAGTCTTTTATCCACTATCACGAATGACAATTTCCGTTTAATATCCGGAGACAAGCTGTCGATCTCGATGCACCGCCACCAGCCAAAATAATCAGAACGTATTATGAAACCGCGTATGTGAAACGTCAGCTCGCCATACGAAAACAAAACTGTTTGGTGGCAAGCTTTAGTAGGGGAGAGTGCTACTCTTTGGAATGTTTGCGGTCTTTCTTCTTTAGCCGAGACATTAGTTGAAGATTAATGTATTATCCCGGTTGAATGGGCAGAAATTAGTTTATGGTGAGCTGCAGTTTTAGTTGGAAAATTATTGAAATTACTGCGGGAAAGTAAGATTGATTTAAATGTGAAAACTGTTTCCAGGTTCGGTACAAAAAAAAAAAAAAAAAAAAAAAAAAAAAAAAAAAAAAAAAAAAAAAAAAAAAAAGCATGTACTTCGGCACAAATATTCCATTCGCATCAAAACGTGATGCAGTCGAAACTGTCGTGTCATTACTGTATTTAATAGTGTTAGTGTTATCCATTTGAGTCATCGTGATAGTAGTCCCCCTATCACGAAGTCGGAAACGTGATAGTATCCACTTTTCCTCCTTACACGAGGCATTACAACAACGTTTCACCAGGTAACGTCGGTCAACCCCTGTTTGTGTATGAGACATCGGTTGGAAACTTTTGTCAGAACGTTTTAGGTGTCGCCACCGGCGCCAACCTTGTGTGAATGCTTTTAAAAGCTAATCATTTGCATATCACAGCATCCTCTTCCTGTCGGTTAAATTTCGCGTCTGTAGCACGTCATCTTCGTGGTGTAGCAATTTTAATCGCCAGGAGTCTACAAGCAATGAGCAAATTGTGGTGTCACACAAGTAAAAAGTGCGCGCCACCTACTTTCGCCGCGCGCTGCCATGCACGCACGGCGCGGTGTTCTTATGACGACAGCCACGAGCGCCCTCTGCTGCAGCTCCGCTCGTGGCCACCAATGAACGACATCGTTCACTTGGGATTGAGATAGGAACCAGTTAACACTTGGGAATCAGATAGGCACCAGTTACGACTTGGCTATCTGATAGGCACTAGGACTCATCAATAGTGTTTCTACTTTCTGCTGTCCCACTGGCTGGTCACCTCTGTACCTGCACAAGCGTGCATCCTTTATTCCTGTGTCGGTCTCTTTCTACTCGGCCACCAACACCAGGACCACCGGCGGAAACGAGACACAAAAGTGGCGACGAGGATGGGATACAAAACAAATGAAGATATTAAAGAACCTCAATTCATTTGGAAACATGGTAAGTGGAGCTTCTATCAGAAAGTACAAGAAAACGCACAATAGACGAAAATGGGGTAATCGTCCGCACATTAAGTAATAGCTTTCAAAACAGAATTTTACACACCACTAATTTCTGGGGTCAACTGAAACACAGGATACAACCCGTCGGCTATGACGAAACACATCATATGTTAGTCATAGACGATAATTTGTTTAGAAGCAGACAATAGATCGTACGTTATAAATGTTCTGATAAAAAATAATAACTCATCATCTTCATCATCAGATGATGAGTTATGATTTATCTGATTTGATATGAGTTATTATTTATTTATTTTTTATTTTATGTTATTTTATTTTTATCTTTATTGATTAATTAATTATTTATTATTATTTATTTATATATTTTTATTATTTATATGATGATTTTTTACTATTTATTATTTTATTATTATTTTATTACTATTATCTATTATTTTATTATTATTTATCTGATGATATTTATTATTTATCTGAGGATGAGTTATCAGATGATGATGGTGAGTTATTATTTATTACCAGAAAATTTATAATGTATAATCTGTTGTCTGCTTCTAAACAAATTATCATCTATGACTAACATATTATGATGTCATTGATTATAGCCGACGAGTTATATCCCGTGTTTCAGATCACCCCAGAAAATAATAACTGCGATAAAAAATTAAAAATGAAAGATAAAAATAAAAAAATGGATCAAAACATCAGCTGCATTATCTGCGATTAAAAAATGAAAAAGAAAAGATAATATACTACCTGGTTGTTAAACTTCAGCTGTCTTAGTGAGCCAACCATAGTTGATATTTCGTTTCTTGCCAAATTCAAATGTGGCTGCTATGAAGTATATCAGGAAAAGGAAAAGAAAATACGTTTCGATTCCGCTCCGGTATCAGCTTATTATATCACAAATTGACTGAAGTTCCAAATCAACTGACGAAAACTCGTATGCCAAATTTAAACATGGCAGACAATGCTCAATTGTGTGTAAAACTGTGCGGCCACGCTACAATTCTATGCTTAGACACCATTTTCTATAAAGATCGCTGAGAACAATATAACAGACCAAAATATTATCTGCAATCACAACAACATTTGGAATCGCCACGAAAATAATCCAGAATGACTATAAATTGATCTGCTAGCAACAAATAATCCTGAGCTAGTAAAGAGCATCAAAACAGATACACGGATTAGTGAACATAGAGTTGTAGTAGCGAGACTGAATATCGAAATTCTCAAATTCACCAAAAATAAACGAAAACTATATCTATTCAAAAGACCAGATAAAAATTCGTTTCACGCTTTCCTCAGTGATAGTCTCCAGTCATTGAAAACTAAAATTGCGAGTGTAGATCAGTTCTGGCTTACTTTGAAAGACATAATATTAGTAGCAATCGAGAGATTTATACCAAGTAAATTAATAAAAGAGAGGGCTGTAGTACACAAAACAGGTCAGATCACTGTTGCAGAAGTAAAGAAAAACGCATGCAAATTTTAAACAGACACAGAATCACCAAGACTGGCAATCTCTTACAGAAACTCGCAATCTACCGCGGACTTATATGCGAGACGCTTATAATAGTTTCCACAACGAAATCCTGCCTCGTAATCTGGCAGAAAATCCAAAGAAATTCTACTCATATATGACGTACACTAGCGGCAAAACACAAACAATACATTCACTACGCGATAGAAGTGGTAATACTATCGATGAGGTACTGCTAAAGCAGAATTGCTAAACATAGCTTTTCGAAATTTATTCACCAAAGAAGACGAAGTGAACACTCCAGAATTCGAATCAAGAAAAGCCTAGAAATTTAGAAGTGAATGTGCCTGGAGTAGTAACACAACTTAAGTCACTAAACAAAAACAAATCTTCCAGACCAGAAGGAATACCAACTAGATTCCTCGCAGAGTATGCTGATGCAGTAGCTCCATACATAGCTATCGTGTATAATCGATCAGTCAGCGCAAGATGCGTAACGAAAGACTGGAAAGTTGCCCAGTCAATCCAATATTCAAGAAAGGCAATAGGAGTGATCCCCAAAATTACAGACCCATCTCATTGACGTCGATTGGCAGTAGGATTTTGGAACATTGATCAAACATTATGAACTACTGTAAAGTATTCTGTTTCCCCTCCAAAATAGTGAAAAAGGAATGTTCATAAATGAAAGACAATCTGCTTAAAATCGATTTATTATAATTAAACATACAAAAAATAAATTAGATGACATTTTCTATCATGTAAAACAGATAATGGTAATCAAACAATTTTTTTTATAAATGTTAAAATATAGAGTCACAAAAATGACTGGCTGAGTCAAAGGTCGGAGTTTTTTCAAAACAGAATGCTATTAGATTGGCTACACAGGGGGTTGAAATTATCGTAAGCCCTAAGCTTCCCAAAGTAAATAGGCAGATCTCAAAAGAATAAAATAAGGGACCGAATCCAACAAGTCTGATTCATATAACCCTCCAGCAAGTGCGTCACCTTACCCACACAGATGATCATTGACGGCAGCGTCTCAGGCTCGCAGGCAGCAGGCGGTGGGAGCGGATCTGAAATTTTTATCCGAACGTAATTGCTGCGACCTGTTAAGTAGGTTCGACATGTAACTTAACTGGCGTCGGCGTCGCTAGGCAGTTGCTGTGCGATTCTATCACGCTAGTAGACTAATCAATATTTTGCATAGGTGACACAAAGGCCACTTGGCACAAATCGATCAGTCACTTGCGTAATAAGATCTGTAAAAACAATGCCCGATTCGCAAAGGCGCGAATGCTCAAATAGAGACTACTAGCAAAACGAAAACTAAACTGTGGCCGCTCACAGCGTAACCACAGGAAAATGTAACGTCCGCGAAGTAAACACAAGTTCTACAAGGTCCGAATCTTCAGAACCACACACAAGTCTAACCAGAGGACCGTTTAAGACGATGTACTCCCCGCGAATCTAAACGGAGTATTCCGTGTCTCCCGAGGTCCGTACACTTCGGACGCTCAAACAGGAGACTAGCGAGGTCCGTACACTTCGGACGCTCAGACACGAGAGACATCCGAGGTCCTTACCCCTCGGACCCACAAACAGGAGTCTCGCGAGGTTCGTACACTTTGGACACTCAGACACTAGTCTTCAAACGTCCTCGCGCTCAGCCGCAGTTCACGGCAAATGACGGGCGGCCACACCCACGCGCGAAAAGACGCACCGATATCTGCTAACGGCTAATAGTCAAACCAATCGGATGGCATAGCGCCGTTGACAAATTGTTTAGCGGTCATACTAAAATACTCTGCCGAATCAGGACGCGTTCTCTGCGGCTGCCAAGAGGCTCCCCCCACGCCACCAACGCTTCGCGCGGATTTCACCGTTCCCAGGGTGAATGCTCTGCAAGGAATTTCACTTTGCTCCTAGCTACGTTCCCACGACCTAAAAATGTTAACGTTGTGCTAGATATACAGCCGCTGGAGCCAAACCCCACACACTAAAAAAAATCTGCCAGGTGATAAGTGCCATCGTCAAGGAATCTCAAATCTATTCGATATTTCTGGATTTTCGGAAGGCTTTTGACACTGTACCTCACAAGCGACTTCTAATGAAATTGAGTGCTTATGGAATATCGCCCCAATTGTGTGATTGTGCGTCCCAAAAATATTGTACGATTTGAGGTGGAAATCATTAAAGAAAAGGCGTTATTCGTTGCAGCGATATCTATTTGCGAATTTTAAATAACCGACTTTCACTTCTGAATGTGAAAATATTTTACCAGCACCAACCGACATAGGGGGACATGACCATCCCAATAAAATAAGAGAAATCAGATCGAAAACGGAATGATT
Source organism: Locusta migratoria (assembly GCA_026315105.1). Classification (NCBI taxonomy): domain Eukaryota; kingdom Metazoa; phylum Arthropoda; class Insecta; order Orthoptera; family Acrididae; genus Locusta; species Locusta migratoria. Next base: position 150,440,937 of record CM048750.1, on the reverse strand, counting down.
TAGTTGTTCTTTCTTCCCGCGCGTTATTAGAGAATGGAATGGTAGAGAAAAGTTGCAAAAGTGGTAATGAACCCTCCTCCAGGCACTTAAATGTCATTTGCAGAGTATCTATGTAGATGTAGATTTCATATTTAGGTATTGTCTTGATATCAGAACAGTACGTTTAAAATACATTGTACATATTTATATTTTATTCTGTTTAATCTTGTTATATAATTTATAGTATATATATTTTAATACGTATCAGGTTGTATCCCGTGCTTCAGCTGACCCGAAGCTGTAATCTGTAATTTACGAGGATAATGAGCTTACTGAACGGACAAGTGTACAGCAAGAACCTCTCAACCATACAGCAGGAACAGTGTTAATTATGCTACAAGGCAAACGAGCAGCAACAACTTTTACACCGTAGCTCCTGAAAAATTTTAAGGCATTTTATACTAATCTAAAATAATATTTCCGTTGAACCCGTAATCTTTAATTTACGAGGATAACCGTGGTTACTTTATTTTGTATAGGAAGTAAGTATTACGATCTTATCTCGTATGTTTATATCTATAGTTCTCTAGATAGTGCTTTTTATTATTTTTTCTTTTGTTAGTTGGCATATGTATGTAAGGTTCCGTCTGTGACTCAGATACGACGTGATAGGTCAAAGCCTATGGGTTGTATCCTGTGCTTCAGTATTCCCAATTTCTGAAACTAAAGAAGTGCCAAGGCATTCACAATAGCTTTAATACACTGAGGTCACGAAATCATTTAGTGTTTCCAAAGATCGTAGCGGACCTTCTATATACTGGCGAAGTACAGTAACGCGGTCTGGAATGATCTCAACAAGTCGTCGAAAATACTCCTCCACAGCCGTCCACAATTGTGAAAGTGCTGCCAGTGCAGGATTTTGTCCACGAACTGATTTCTCACTAATGTCTACAAATGTTAGATGGGATTTATGCATAGCTATCTGAGTGGCCAAACCAACCGAAGGAACTGTCGAGAATGTTATTTAAAACAATCGTCAAATAATTATGTCCCGTCGACATGGAGCATTCCAACGTTGATCGTGAAGTCCATGAATGGCTGCAAATGGTTTCCAAGTAACTGTAGAAGGTTCGTGTTTATAGCTTTGTGAATAAACGGAGAAGTTGCTACAACAGAACTCGATAAGTGAACGACTCTCTCTTTTGTTACAGAATTAATTGGAAATTGTCCTACTCATCGTCTGAAGAGCCGAGCGTTTATCTGCTAAATGCGTTTGGAGTAGTACAGTTTATTAAGCACTGAATACGAAGGGAGTTTATTGAGCATTAAATAGCTACCTGCCTATCTTGTTAATGATTCTCCCCCTCCCCCCAAAACGACAAAAAAAAAAAAAAAAAAAAAAAAAAAAAAAAAAAAAAAAAACACTTGCATTAATAATCTTCTGGGCCCGCTGCGTCATATATGTCACTTAGAGACGTTGTAAATTATTGATACAAAAGACGCTGCTTTTTCTTAAATTATTTAATACGACAGGCCTGTTTCGGCGTGAATGCCATCGTCAGGTGTAGTGTAAAATACAAAGGTGGGTATACTACTTAATTCAAAAAGATAATTGTACTTTATACATACATTCATAGCTCTTCTTACCCTTGTAAGATCGCTGCTTCTCTTATATGTATAGGTTCTTATTTGCATATGTAAAAGAACTGTCGTTGTTATAGCTCTTATATAGCTGTATATATAAACTAATAAAATTCTTATGTTGGTCGATGTTTGACAGCTATTTTGACAGATATGTCAGCGATATTACATGTTTACAATGCAATTATTTCTTTGCTATTATATAGAGCACATCTAGTCTTATTGGTATGTTAGTAAGATGTTTCATTACTAGTATGTAAATGATTAACCATATATTATTTTATGGAATTAAATTTGGTGTAATTTTTGGGTTTTTACGGATCATAATAATTATATGCTTTCCAGTGATTATTTAATTTCGTGACAATAAAATCTCTGACGTATTTGTAAATTCCGCCTATCTCTTTGGAAGAATGGTAATAATGAAATTTACATACTAGTAATGAAACATCCTATTGACATACCAATAAGACCAGATATGCTCTATATATTAGCAAAGAAATAATTGCATTGTAAACTTGCAGTATTGCTGACGCTGTCAAAATAGCTCTCAAACATCGACAACATAAGAATATTTAAAAAAAAGTATATATACAGCTATATAAGAGCTATAACAACAACAGTTATTTTATATATGTAAATAAGAACCTATACATATAAGAGAAGCAGCGATCTTACAAGGGTAAGAAGAGCTACCAATGTATGTATAAATTACAATTTACTTCTTAAATTAAATAATATACTCACCTTTGTATTTTACAGTACACCTGACGATGGCATTCACTCCGAAACAGGTCTGTCGTATTAAATAATTTAATAAAAAGCAGCGTCTTTGGTATCAACAATTTACTATGTCTCTAAATGACACTTGCATTAAATGATGAAAGGGTGGCCGTTTCCATAAAACTTTTCAGTTTTTCCTATCGTTCCGTCGAGAGCTGCGCCGGACATCTTCGGAGGTCTTTCTACTTTCGCTGAGTCTTGTCGTGTCGGCAAGACTCGCGGATGTGGGAAGACTCCGATGTCCGGCGTAGTTCTGGACGGAACGTTAGGAAAAACTGAAAAGTTTTATGGACCACGGCCTTATAACCTGGATGTTCTACCAGCAACTATAACACCCGGTCGTGAAAGCTTTCATTGCATGAAATGAAATAGTTTATGGAATATATATATTTATTATCGTAAGATGCTGAATAAGGATTTCATATATGCTTACAAAATTCATGTTTGAAGCTCAGCGAAAGACAAAGTCGGGGATCAAGGGTATACCGAATAATTATATTTATTTGAATTCCGACACAAAAGAAACACTATTGTGAGTTAGAAAGTTCTGCAAACCGGTGACAATTACTGCCACTAAAACCTGCTGGCGTCGTAGGCTCTCTGAACGGCAGACAATGATTTTGTAGCCGCGGTGAAGTAGCCGAGCGGTCTAAAGCGTCTCGCTGCGGAGCGCGCTGTTGCTCGCCGTGGAGGTTCCAGTCCCCCCTGGGGCATGAGTGTGTGTGTGTGTTGTCCTTAGGTTAGTTTACCTAGGTTTAAGTAGTTTTTAAGCTACGGACTGATGACCATGCAGTTTGGTCCGATAGATTTACAAGCATTTGAACATTTCTTTTGAATGATTTTGTAGCTGAACTGCTGCAGTACATTATCAGTACAGGGTCGGCAGATGAGAAGATGCATTTTGTTGGCGCTGAAGACGAGGAAGACGGTTGCACCGAAGACTGAAAAACCCGTCGCGAAGGAGAACAATTCCGGTACAGATCCAGAGGGGACGCTGCTGTACTGAGACTAAATACAGCCACGAGTCCCGGTGGAGCTCGTTGTCAAGTTAAGGCCTCCCAATTCGGTCGTACACCACTAGACCAGTTGCTACACCTGAGCAGTTAGGCTCCAAGGATGCAACGAATGTCTCAGAACGGGCGTTCAGACACAGAAAGTATAGCTTGGCGTCAACTCAAACAGAGCCGATGGTCGCTGTTGCGATTCCAGGGCTCAAGACAAGCTTGCCTGAATCTACGAAATTTACATTAGATAGCATCCAACGAGAGTAGAGACACTTGGCGAGGTTCTTGCACCATTAAAGAAAGTTTGCTAAGGCTTCCACTTTATGTGAAGGCCTCCCCGCTGCCACGTCCCACGGCGCTCTCCTCCTAATACTCTCCTGTGAATAAGCTCCCTCTGTTACCAAAATTTTCGCCTCCACGTCTTGCTGACCAATTGCAGCGACTCAAATTTACGCGGCAACCAGTCAGTTGTTTACACATTGTCCCCGAGCAGACCTCACGCATGGATAGTGCGTCTGGCAGAATCATATGCCTTCTTACCGTCCTCACACGGGAAAAACTGTCTACCCCCAGAAACTGTCTTCCCACAGGAAGGAGCAGCTGCCCTTGCCATGGTTCTACGAAATCAAGCCCTCACCATCTCATGCCTAGCTAACGTGACCACTGTGGCGCTCATACACTCCTGGCCATTAAAATTGCTACACTACGAAGATGACGTCCTACAGAAGCGAAATTTAACCGACGAGAAGAAGATGCTGTAATACGCAAATGATAAGCTTTTCAGAGCATGCACATAAGGTTAGCGCCGGTGGCGACACCTACAAAGAGCTGACACGAGGAAAGTTTTCAAGCGATTTTTCATATACAAACAGCAGTTGATCGGCGTTGCCTGGTGAAACGTTGTTGTGATGCCTCGTGTAAGGAGGAGAAATGCGTACCATCACGTTTCCAACTTTGATAAAGGTCGGATTGTAGCCTATCGCGATTGCGGTTCATCGTATCGCGACATTGCTACTCGCGTCGGTCGCGATCCAATGACTATTAGCAGAATATGGAATCGGTGGGTTCAGGAGGGCAATAAGGAACGCCTCGTACCGTTAACAGTCGAGATGATAGGCAGCCACGTCTCGATCCCTTACTCAGCAGATGGAGACGAACCATTTGCACGAACAGTTCGTCGACGTTTGCAGCAGCATGGAATATCAGCTCGGATACCACGGCTGCGGTTACCCTCGACGCTGCATCGCAGACAGGAGCACATGCGATGGTGTACGCAACGACGAACCTGGGCGCGCGAATGGCAAAATGTCATTTTTTCGGGTCAATGGAGTTTATGTTTATAGCATCATGATGATCGCATCCGTGTTTGGCGACATCGAAGTGAACGCACATTGGAAGCGTGTATTCGTAATCGTCATACTGGCGTATCAGCCGGCTTGATGGTATGGGATGCCACTGGTTACACGTCTCGGTCACCTCTTGTTCACATCGACGGCATTTTGAACAGTGGCCGTTACATTCCAGATGTGTTACGACCCGTGGCTCTACCTTCATTCGATCCCTGAGAAACCCTACATTTCAGCAGGTTAATGCACGACCGCATGTTGCAGGACCTGTACGGGCCTTTCTGAATACGAAAAATATTCGACGCTGCCCTGGCCAGTACATTCTCCAGACCTCTAACCAATTGAAAGCGTCTGGTCAGTGGTGACCGAACAACTGGCTTGTTACACTACGCCAGTTACTACTCTTGAGGAACTGTGGGGTAGTGTTGAATCTGCATTGGCATCTGTACCTGTACACGCCATCCAAGCTCTGTTTGACTCAATGCCCAGGTGTATCAAGGCCGTTATTACGGCCAGAGGTGGTTTTTCTGTGTACTGATTTCTCAGGATCTATCCACCCAAATTGCGTGCTCATGTAATCACATGTCAGTTCTAGCATAACATATTTGTCCAATGAATACCCGTTTATCATCTGCATTTCTTCTTGGAGTAGCAATTTTAATGGCCAGTAGAGTAATAGCTCTCTGAGAAGAGGCGCGTCTTGAGTACAACATCTTTTGGGTGGCCCTTGCCGCCGTTCAGCAGTGTCCGTAGCTATGCTCGGCTGGGCGTGCGTTTCTGTGTTATGGATCCGTTCCCTATCGCCTTCAGAGAGCCAGCGATTCCAAACGTCCGAAATTTCACTAGCAGTACTTATTCCCACCACCAAATAGTTTGCAGAAATTTATCCTAATGTAAGTACACATTATTATTCCTATAGACAGGGAGGGTTCATTGGCATAATCGACATTTGGACTTAAAGAAAAAAATGAGGTACCTCTCAACCGAACATAACCATTTTCAATGAACAATTCATTTGGGCCACACAGAGGCGCGCTAGTATGCTCTGACGTCTAAAGTTTCCGGGTTCAAAAGGGGTTCAACTTGTATTTGGAAGTTGCAACTTTTGCCTTGCGTGGCACCATGTAACGTGTGTTGCCACGGCTGATAGCACTGTAGGATAGCGGGACATGCCCAGGATTCGCCGAAATAGTTACTCAAAGTCATATGTGCTGATGTAAGCTGTAGTGAACATTCAGTGTATGACTTTTAGCATTTATTGTGCTTAAATATTATCGCCTTGCTGTGATCTTTTGTTTAAACGAAGGTAAGGTTAAAAGCTGTGTGTGTGTTGTGGATGTTGAACCTATCGTTAAATCAGACAACAAATTGTTCATTAACACAGCAATTTGGTTTAATTATGGCCCTGATATTGATGTATATACTATTAAATAAGAAACAGTGCATTAAACTGATTATGTGCGCAACGGATATTTTAAACACAAAACAACTGTGACAAGTCACCATTTGAAACAGACACTGACTATACTCAAAAATTTTGACTGCGAGAAAGATTTAAAAAAAAAAAAAAAAAAAAAAAAAAAAAAAAAAAAAAAAAAAAAAAATATCACTTTCTTAATGCTTGACTGTGAGAATTTTATGCAGATCAGTTTCTAATTATTGAAATTTAGTATCATAGTCAATTAACTATCATTTACTATGGCACCAACAACGAAATCTGTTCAACAATATTATTAAAATCAATACTGCACTTTAAATCCACTAATAACTAATTATCAAATGAACGAAGTAGGTTAATTTTCTAACTACGTAAATGAAACAGGAAAGAAAGGTCAAGTTACTTATTATTAATAATCAGCATTACATTACCTACATAATACAACTTCTGACTTGCTGGCAAAGCAGCCTCTGCTCTACATCGGAGCCATACACACAACTCAACCGCTCTCTAAGCGAGCTGAACCACAAGTGCTAATCTCTCTCAGCACGAGCTACAATGCTATGCAATACATGATCTTTGCCAAAGATGAAACTTCACAGAGTTAAGTACACATATCGATACATACAGTAGAAGCGATATTATACATTTTCTTGCAATCAAGTTACTCGATACAAAACAGGAGGCACAATATTGGACATTTTCTTACAAAAATAATTTTTTATGGACACGTTTCATCACCCCCCTCCTACCTATTAAAATTTTGTAGGGTGGGTGATGCCAATGGCATTGCCTAGCCAGCAAAATTACTGAATTTCAAGTCCAAAAATCCATTAATGACATCCAAAATATAACATGAAAAATATGAAAACCTGATAAATATTTTTATACAAGATATTCAAGATCAAAACAACAGATGGAGTTCATAAAAAAATTGAAAAATGTGACAGTCGTAAATACATGCCATTTTACAGAACAGTACCATCAAAAGTCATGCATGGAGTGGTACAGTATGTGACAGGCATAAGCAAATGTCAAAATTTACAGAACATCAGCAATAAATGGAATACATGACAAATATACATAATGGTAAACATAAGTATATATAGAATTTCAGAGAACATAGTTTGACAAATGATATAGTGGAGAAAATGAGATAGCTAGAAGTAGTAGACAAGTAAAAAAAAAAATAAAAAAAAATACAATAATAAACATGAGCATATACAAAGTTGTACAAAAGATAGTTTAACTAATGTCATCATTGTTTTTTTTCGAGAAAATAAGGTAATTGCAAGTAATACACAGTAGTGTAAGTCCCATGCGTCTAAATTTTGTAACAGAGATCAGTATATATATATATATATATATATATATAAAATGAACATTCGTATCTTGTGCACAATATAGTCTATGTAAATTTTTAGTGCACTTAGTATAAGATAAAGTGTCAGTTTTGTATTCTGTGATGCATTTAAGATGCCATACTTTCATGGATGCTAGAACATACATGTAAAATTTTTGACTACATAGGTTTCTGATCATGTACAAAATAATGTCACTGCTTCGGCACAATAGGATTTCAATATACCGTTTGTCAATCGAATAGGCACAATGACATTTCAGACTAAAGGGTATTGACTCATTATAGTTCTGAAAGCATATGTATCTATCAAGAGCACAATTTTATTTTGGGCACTGAATGTAAAAGAACCATGAAATATACCTAAACACTGGTAATGAACCTGTGGACAACGTTTGCAATGGGAGGCACTGAATAGTATAAGCACACGAATAGCACATTAGAAAATAGTTTTTTATGGACACGTTTCAAGGTATACAATTTGATAGTGAATAGTGCAGTATGTGAATTTGAACTGCAGTTGTGCGTGTTGCTGCTAATTTTGAATATTTGCGGTATAAGTACGTTAATACTACGCTCCTGCGGCCATACAGCTCAATATGTGAGTCGCTTCGTAAGAATCAAAAAGGATAGATTAGCGGCCTTAGTCAGTGCGAATTTTCCGTTGATAATAGGCTAAGAAATACATGGTCACGTATTCTAGAGAAACCTTCAAGCCAAATACACCGTGAAATTGGTCTGTTTTGTAGTGAACACTTTACGATGCAGATTATAAATCCAATTCCAAGAGAGTATTGTCCAAATACGTATCATTCCCAACAGAGTTTCAAATTATTCTCTCCGTAAAATACCAGTACCGTCAGTATCCAGACGACAAATCTAAAAGTTCACTCCAGATAACCAGGTGTGTCGTAAACGAAAAAGCAGAGCAAACTGTAACGAAGAAACCGACACAGCTGCGCCAATATATACAGTTATTGAAGCTGGAGTTCAAATAGAAGACAAAATGCTCTCCAAACTAAAAGTTTTGGGAAAAGAACTGTCACGGAAAACTAAAAGATGTAGGCTAAACAACAAACTAAAGAGCCATGAATTTAAAATTCATGTGCTGACAGAGTGACGTAAAAATCTGGTATCATTGAAATCACAAGACACTAAGACACCTAAAAAGGAATGATTTCTGGAACAAATAATAAGATCACAATAAAAAAAATCACCTCGCTGGAGTAAGTAATAAAATAGTGCGTCAGTTAGCAACATTGCTTACCGAAGTTTACAAATATGCCAGCGATTTTAGTTTAAAATTGTTCAATGCCAGTCCTCGTCCTTCTTTTATTGGCGATATTCACCAGGAGTGACTGTTTTGATGAAATAAAGATTGTAAGCAGAATCGGAATTGACACGCGTCAATTAACCAACAGCTACAGTAACACTGTGGGGAAAAGAAGTCGATACTTATCGGCGCAGTTGCTGTCAAGCAGATAGCTTCCTTTGCTTACGAAGTTTACAAATAACCGAAGTTGTTGAACTCCAAACAGCTGAAACGAAAGGAGCTGCGTGTTTAACGCCGTAAGTGCTGTACTCAGTAGCGACTAGAGTTGTGGCGAGTTTTGAATGAGTCGTTCATTTGAACGAATGCAAATAAAGAATCACAAGCATCGAATCGTGTTCCGCACGAATCGTCTTTCAAAAGAATCGTCTGTCACGTGACGATTCCAAGTTCCAACGATTCATGATACGAATGCGACTGCCGAATCATGCCGAATCGTGCCGAATAATTACGAAAGCCAGAGGGCAGTCAAGAGGGGGACGAATCGTCGTTCAAAAGAATCGTCTGTATCGTGACGATTTCAAGTACTAACGATTCATGATTCGAAGGCGACTGCGGAATCATGCCTATTCGTGCCCATTGATTACGAAAGCCAGAAAGCAGTCAAGGAGGAGGGCACGTGTGAACAAAGGAATTATTCACGAATTGCAGAAGCCGGAAACGAAACGCAGCGAAATTCACAGCTGCCAATACATACGATTACCATCAAGAAATCACAGTATGATGAAAAATTACGTAACTCTTATGCGTTTCAGATTACAACATACACGTCCCTTATCCAGTTTACATGTAATATATTTAAACGAGCCATTCTTGCATTTATATTTCGCGTATTCCGGAAACGGCTCTAACGATTTGTTTTATATTTCGTATTTAGAGAGGTTTCTGCTTCTTGAGTTCATCCACATAGTTGTATTTTTTTTTTGTAAATACCCAATTTTAGAAAAATATTCTTTTTATTTAATAATGCGATTTTAAATGTTTTTAACACCATCTCGAAAATCTTTTTTATTATTTACGTTTTTATGTTTATCTTTCCTGAAAGAATCGATAACACAAAGAAACATTTTATACATAAAAACGAGAATTTCTTCTATCTCTAATAATATTCAGTATTTAGAGACGGGTTTTGATTTTTAAGGTTTATTTATATAGATGTGTTTCCTGAAATACGTCATTTTACATAATAAGTAATTTTATAACGGTTAGATCTTTGTTAATTACCATACATGTAATGAAATTTATATTTAAGTGGCTGAAGTATTCGTATATAGCGCTTGAAAAACTTCAGCGACTATTTTCTCAATAATAGTTGAAAGTTGAGTTGAATGCCTTTGGTTCATTTCTATTTTAAATCTGAACTTTACGTACCGTAAATATAAAAGAAATACAACAAATCCGATACGGTACCCATGTTCTCTCCTTTTAGGCATTCTGTAAGAATTGTATCGTCACAGGCAAGAAGGAATCGTGAACTAATCGTAGGATTCGATTCAAAATGCTGGATTGAATCGCAGGAATCGATTCCTAAAAAAGAATCATGTTGCGCACAACAGTCGGTAGACAATGCTCTGTGGTGACCGTCTGAACTACAAGGGTGCCCCCATTTATTTATTTTTTTATTTATTTTTTTTTTTTCATGGTAAGACGGCGATCTCCATACTTTGACGTATTAAAATGCCAAGATCGCAATTGATTAATTAATTTTTCTGACGACCGGTTTCGATACACTAAGGGTACCATCATTATATGAGAATATCTTAGTTTTCTAATTTTATTTCCACATTATTAGCAGATCAAGCATTGAATTGAACATGTAATGCACACCTGACAGGTCATTATAAATACTTTAGCTGTTACAAAAATGTAAACTCAGGATGTTCATTCAATGAATGAAATCGACGAGGTATATTCTTTAAAAAGATTTTGTATCATAACCACCAATCAGAAATGTCTATTATTGTAATAATAATAGTGTGGTAGTTTCGGCACACGACGTACTGTCTAGTGTTCATACAAAATCAAGCATTATTCGACTCTAACATTACAGTTATATTTGTCAGATTGTTAACGAAAGTTTGCTTTTATGAATCAACTACAATAAATAATATTCTGCTATCTGGATTCAGGAGAAATGTAGGAACACAGCAGGAGGCAATCCTCACTTTACAGCTTATCATAGAAGATAGATTAAGGAAAGGCAAACCTAGATTTCTAGCTTTTGTAGTTTTGAATACACTGTTTCAAGTGCTGAAATCAGCAGGAGTAAAATATAGGGAACGGAAGGTTATATACAACTTGTACAGAAACCAGATAGCAGTTATTAGAGTTGAAGGGCATGAAAGCGATGCAGAGATTGGGAAGGGTGTAAGGGTTGTAGCCTTTCCCCAGTATTATTCAATTTGTACATTGAGCAAGCTATAAAGGAAAGCAAGGAGAAAATTGGAGAAGGAATTAAAGTTCAGGGTGAAGAAATAAAAACGTTGCATTTTCCTGATGACATTGTAATTCTGTCAGAGTCATCAAAGGACATGGAGGAGCAATTTAATGGAATGGACGGTTGAAAGTAGCCTGTTATTAAAATAAGCTAGATCTCGGGCAGTTGAGATCCTCAAATGTAAATTAAAACGCTCACTGCTGCTTTAAATTACTTTGAGTGGCCACAGTACATGCGCAACAGAAATTTATCTAACTGCTCACTCCTTAAGGGAGCAGCCAACGTTTTAAGAAATACAAAATCACTATCAGAAAAATAAATGAATAGATAATTAAACATGGAACGGGGAGCGTGAAATCATAAAGCAGAAGTTTGATACTTTAAAAACATAATCTATTCAGTAAAATAACAAGGAAATGAATGTGGGGAGACCAAAATAATCAGACGCCTTGTACAAAAGCGAATTAAGTCATATAATTATTATAATTACTGCCCATAGTAAAATTGTTTCCACCGTTTACAAATATGGAGGTAACATGGGAGGAAATTTGCAAACATACAATGGGTAGCTGAAAGCACATGCATTCATTCACACATACACAAATAATGCTTGGCGGTACATTACACATGAAAGCAGTGGCGAAACGAAGTGTCGGCCGCATCTTTACGAGATGGCAGGTGTCTTGATCACAAATTAATTATACTGTGCACTACAAGAACTTATGTGTGAGGAGGCAGCAGCTCACTATTCTTAAGTACCACATGGTGTCTGACCACGCCGAATTTCATAGCCTTTACAAACAGAAATTCATTTAGAATAAGTGAGTAAAGCATACGTGAGAATTCGTATAGAAGAAAGCTAATATTAACAACAGCAGGGCTGAAGGCCGAAGTAACGACCGTTATGAAAGCACATGGTGCAATTGGTCACACAAGACAGGAAAGACGGAATCAAGTCAGAAAATCTAAGAAATATTTAGCATAATCACAGATACAGACACGACGTGAAAAGTTAGTTAAAAATACGATGGAAATTCAAACATACTAGGTTTACACAAAGGCTGAAAGCCACACACATGTATTCTAACTTGAGCAAAACCAAGCACTCAATCATCACTAGAATGAAAATGCAAATAATAAACGTACACTGATTTTATTCGATTTCTGTAAATTAAGAAACACTTCGCCTTGCATAACTAAAGAATTACTCAAGAGAACTATCACTGAATAGATCACAAATATAGCAAATTCCTTACAGCATGCTTTCCCCGCAGCTCGGTGGAGTACTTACTTCCACAGTCGTTGGAGACAGAATGAAGAGTGATGAATGAAACTCTAAGGACACGGAAAAACTTCCCCGCACCGTACTTCGGATGTAGAGCATGCTAAAAGCGACGTAGAGTGCGTTCAGAGACTAGTGTTTACCAACCCTTGCTACTTGGCCAAGACAAGTCCCTCTACAACCGCTCCCAGAGAGGTCTCCTGTCACCTCTTTCATCCAAGATTAGGTTGGTACGACACTAAAAACACGGCCACCTCGCTATCTTGCCAAGTAAGCTTGTCTCTGGTCATCCAACAGACGCCAGCGCAGACGACAAACGAAGCCATGCGTTCTTAACTACAGCAAAACGAGGCCTAAAGCGGGAGGCGGCGACTGTAAGCCATTGCGCGGCAGTCAGTCAATATTAAGAGCAACCTTCCACATTCACATGAACACACAGATTCAATCACACAGGTGGAAACATATATAAATATGGGGCAAACATATATAAATATGAGGCATTGATCATTAATAAAAAGAATAAAATAATTAACGCACAGATAGATAACATTATGGTGCAGAAACACTTTAGGTTACAGAATAAATCAAAATGGAACACGACCACACAATCAGTAGACGTGTTTCACAGTGTGTTGAAGGGAGCGTATGAAGAAGAACATTAACAAGAGCAAAACAAGGGTAATGGAATGTAGTCTTAGAAAATCAGGTGATGATGAAGGAATTAAAGTAGGTAACGAATCAATAAAACTGGTAAATGAGTTTTGTTACTTGGGCAGTAAAATAATATATGATGGTCAAAGTACAGAGGATATAAAATGCAGAAAGGCAATGGGAAGAAAAGCGTTTTTGAAAAAGAGAAATTTGCTAACATCGAATATTAGGAAGTCCTTTCCGAAGGCATTTGTGTGGAGTGTTGCCTTGTGTGGGAGTGAAACATGGACGATAAACAGTGCGGACAGGAAGAGGATAGAGGTTTTTGAAATGTGGTGTTACAGAAGAATCCTGGAGATTAGGTGGGTGGATTGCGTAAGTAATGAGGAGTTACTGAACTGAATTGGGGAGAAAAGGAATTTCTGGCATACCTTGATTAAAAGAAGGGATTGATTGGTACGACACATTCTTAGACATCAAGGAATTGTGAAACTAGCGTTGGAGGGAAGTATGTTGGGTAAAAATCGTAGAGGGAGACCAAGAGATGAACATAGTAAGCAAATTCAAATGGATGTAGGATGCCGTTCTAATGAGGAAATGAAGAGGCTTGCTCAGGATAGAGTAGGGTGGGGAGCTGCATCAAACCAGTCTCCAGACTGAAGACCACAACAATAACATAATAAAGAACTAAACATGAGGGTATACTTCAAGGAAATTGGTACTCAGAAAACAAACAGAAAAGCTTATCAGGAACGTCTACATAAATCTGGGCATGCGATATACTCTTAAAATCGCATTTGTGCTTTTAGTGAGGTTACGAAATTCTGATACTCTTGACTTATCCTCGGATGTGTTGTTTTATGAGACAATGTAGGACACACATTCCATCCACTAAACAATGTTTTTCACAGATCTGTCTTACATTTATTTCTTACTTTGTATTTTATACGTTTTAATTTTACAGACTGAAATTCCTGGAAAATTACCGAAATTCATGGTAGTGTATCGTTCAGTGTTTCATCATTGAATACATTTTCGTTACTTCGTGTGGTATATTATGTGAAAAGTTTTAATACACTTATCACGTTTTCACTCAGCCATAATAATAAAAATAAACTATTGTTGCTCTGCATAACCGGAATCTTATACGAATACAAAAACAATAATGAGATCGCAGATCAGCTGTTGGTCTACAGCTACACACGAGAATTCTACCAGAATTGGGACGAAAAGCGTTTAAGAAGTGCAAGCTCCAAATACGTCATCGTATTCCGCAAGCGCAATATTGCCTGATTTCTCGCGCTTGAAAGTAGCTTTCTGGCAGCTGCTTACACGAACCTAAAGTTGCCAAGTTGCCCCTAGCAGGGAGGCGCTCCACGCATTCGACCGGCCAGTGCGACAGTAGATGGGCGCCGCGCCGCGGCAACGGAAAGCTCGCCACCCGGCGTCTGGTGCCCTGCGCTTGCGGTCATCAGATGATTGGGACCCCCTGTATGTGGAGTAACAAGCGTAGGTAAAAAGTTCCGATGCTGTTCTAGCATCCTAGCGAGCTATGGACCAGAGGCCGTAGTCCATTCCATGTGAGAACAGTCCACACCATTCTGTAGGCACCAACAGCGTGCACAGTGCCTTGTTGGCTACATAGATCCACAGTGTGTGTTCGTAGGTTTCCCCGGCGAATATGCTGAGTGGAGATCCCTCGGGCGTGCAGCCGGGTGGATTGATCGTTTTGGAACGAATTTTCGACAGCGTAACGTGCCATCTGCTGTGTCGATACACATATCGACGCCGCGCACCAAAGATGTGGCGCGTCGTCTTTCCGGACGCGGCGCTAGAGGCGCCGTACCGGACCTGCGCGGACGCCGACCAATGGGGTTGGACGTCGGCTGACCTGGCCGAGGAGCAACAGGAAGAAGTCAGTCTGGGCCGGGGAGCGATGAGTATCAATCATCGCACTATCGATTCATAAATAAACCACTGATACAGCAATGGCGACGAGGTCTTCTTAATTTCGTGGTTGTTTTGTTGTTTTGCATTGGTTATATTGCCCACGTTGCCTTGTTTTTCGCCTACCTCTGGCGACAAGCTTTTCTGATTGCTCTTGCCGTGTATCTTCAATTTTTGCTCTTGTTGGTGTGTGTTGTCGTGTCATAGTCGTCTTGTTGCGTATTGTTTTATTGTTTCAATTTACTATGTCTACCCCTCCGAATGTAGTCCCGCCGGTTGTCGCTCCGAGCATGGATTTAACTCAGTTTTGTCAGTTCCAGGCACAACAGATGTCACAGCTCACCCAAGCTGTACAGCAACTCGCGCAGTCACAACAGGCGACCGCTCACACACAACAGTCGTTGCCTTCGCGGCCACAACAGGATGTACAATCTGCTCCAGTGCCACCATTCCGACCTTTTATAGAAGAAGGAAACGTGGCATGAATGGTTGATGCAGTTTACTTCGCATCTAACAGCATTCAATGTACAAGGTACTGTGAAGCTTCCCTTTTTTCTCGCGTGTGCTGGTGTTGTAGTTTACCGAACGGCCTCCAAGTTATTCCCCGCTACGTCCCCTGAGTCGGTTTCTTATGATGCGTTAATCGAGGCTTTGTCTAAGTACTATGACGAACAAGTGCATGTGGCAGCGGCCCGTTTTAAATTTTTTAGGAGTAGAAAGCAAGACGGTCAAACTTATCGGCAGTGGCTCGCAGAGTTGCAAGGTTTAACTCGTGACTGTAAATTTAGGTGTTCATGTGGTGAATATTATAATGATTCTATGATACGGGATGTGATTACGCAAAATGTACCTGACAATCGTATTCGCGAACAGATTTTGCAGCACGCCGATCCTACATTGCAACAGGTTATGCAGATCATTGACTTTCAGGACGCGTCTGAACTTGCTAAGTCTAGCTTTGATCCGGTAGGGGTGTGTACAGTGTCGACAGCACGTCAGGGCAAGCGTCAACAGAACGGCCCCGCGCCGACACAAGGCGCCCGGCCCGCCGGCCGGTCGGCCGCTGGGCGTAAACATAAGCCGTCTACCTACCCCGCTCGCGGAAAAGTTAAGTCCTGTCCTCGCTGTTTCTCAAAACATACGCGTGACAATTGTCCTTCTCGTAGCGCAACATGTTTTGCATGTGGAAAGTTAGGCCATGTTCGTTCTGTCTGTCTCCAACAGAATAAATGTTCCACAGAACAAGCACACACGGGGGTTCGTTCACATCACATTACTGTTGTGCATTCGCCATCACCTACGAGTGATAAGACTGTTGAACGTGAGTCGTCACAACCTGTGTCTTCGCAGGCTAGGTACTGTAATGTGAATAAATTGTTTGTGGATCTTGAAATTCTTGGCCAGACCGTGACGTTTCTATTAGATACTGGTGCTTCGGTTTCCTTGCTTAATCGGGACACATACAGTTTGCTTGGTCAGCCGCCGTTGCAGAACTCTTGCACGTTGCTTACGGCGTATAATGGTCAGAACATACCTGTGCTGGGTTCATATACTTGTGATGCTACATACCGGTCCGTTACGAAAACAGTGACATTTCAAGTGCTTCGTGCTTCCAATAGTGCAAACATTTTTGGACTTGATCTCTTTGATTTATTCGGTCTCCGAATAGTGGATAAGGTTCTTGCTGTCATGTCATATGACCATCGGGACACGGTGGCTAAACTGTGTGATGAATTCAGTGACTTGTTTCGTGATGGTATGGGCATGGCAAATAACTTTATAGCAAGTGTGACATTGAAAGACGCGGCACGCCCCCGCTTCTGTAAAGCTCGTCCCGTGCCGTATGCCCTTCGGGATCAGGTGGCGGATCTCTTAAGACAGTGGCAGGCTAATGGTGTCATTGAACCGATGACGGCGAGTCAGTGGGCATCGCCCTTAGTGATCGTGAAGAAGCCAAATGGTAAATTGCGTCTTTGTGCAGATTTCAAATCTACCGTGAATCCGCAGACTGTGATTGACTCTTACCCTTTACCACGACCGGAAGAACTGATGGACCGCTTAGGTGCAGGCCGGTATTTTTCTAAAATTGACCTGCGTGACGCATACTTGCAGCTTCCTCTGGATGTGCAATCGCAACAAGATTTCGTGATCAACACGCACTTGGGTCTTTTCAAGTTTTTGCGCCTTCCTTTCGGTAGTGCATCGTCTCCCGCCATTTTCCAGCGGTACTTGGAACAGTTGACCGCTACTGTGCCTGCGTGTTCTAATTATTTCGATGATATTGTCGTGTCTGGGCGTACTCCCGAGGAACATGTGAACAATTTGCGTCGTTTGTTCGAGGTGTTGTTGCAGGCAGGATTAACATGTAACAGGGACAAATGTGTGTTTTTTCAGTCGGAACTTGAGTATTTAGGTCATGTCATAAATGCACAAGGTATCCACCCTACACAATCTCATTTACAGGCAATTCGCGACCTTCCACCGCCCACTACCATTACTGAACTTCACTCTGTGCTTGGGAAACTCACTTACTACATTCGATTTATTCCTAATGCGTCCGAAATTGCAGCACCCTTACATCGTCTGCGACGTAAGAATGTTCCATTCGTGTGATCAAAAGACAGTGATGTTGCTTTTCGCAAACTGAAAGACGCCTTGTTGAGTGACAACTGTCTGGTTCCTTTTGATGTTACAAAACCGGTGATTTTAGCCGTTGACGCGTCATCATATGACCTTGGGGCGGTTCTTTCCCATCAGATGGGTTCCGTAGACAGACCTATTGCCTTTGCCTCTAAGCGTTTGACCAAAGCACAACAGAACTACTCGCAGATTGAAAAAGAGGCCCTTGCAATCATTTTTGGTGTTACAAGATTTCATCAGTACCTCTATGGGCGAAAATTCTATCTGGTCACAGATCATAAGCCGTTACAGTCTTTGTTTCATCCCGCTAAACCCATTCCACAACGTACGGCACAGAAACTTCAACGTTGGGCCCTTATTCTCTCAAACTATCAGTATGAAATTGTTTATCGGCCCACAACTCACCATGCTAACGCGGACACGCTCTCGCCGCTTCCTGTTGGTCCTGACTCTGATTTTGATGCCTCAGAGACAGCTTGTTGCCATATAGATACGCAGGATTCCAACGCTTTGGACAAATTTCCACTAGATTACCGACAGGTTGCTCACGCTACAGCCGCGGACCCGGATTTACAGATCCTTTTACAATATATTCGCTATGGGTGGCCACGATCCTTGAAACAGATTTCGAACCCAGGTGTCCGTCAGTATTTTGCTCGACGTTTTGCTTTATCAACACACAGAGGCGTCATCTTGCTTCGCACTGACGGCGATATGTCCAGAGTGGTAATACCTCAGGCTCTTCAGGCGCGTGTTCTGAACTTGTTACATCAAGGACATTGGGGAGTTGTCAGAACTAAACAGTTGGCCCGCAAGCATTGTACCTGGGTCGGACTGGACAAAGACATTGAAAATATGACGTCACGATGTCGTGCCTGTACCGAAAATCAGTCCGCTCCTCCTCAACATTTCACTGACTGGCCGAAATCCACTGGACCATGGCAACGCATTCATGTGGATTATGCCGGCCCGTTTTGGAAGACCAGGTGGTTAATTGTTGTCGATGCTTTTAGTAAATTCCCGTTTGTGGTCCCCACGAACTCTACGACGACGAGTGTTACTGTGAAAATTCTCCAGTCTATATTTTGCATTGAGGGCTTTCCAGAAACTGTTGTTAGTGACAATGGACCCCAGTTTGTGTCAGCGAACTTTGAACAGTTTTGTGCTTCCAACGGGATCCGTCATTTAACTAGCGCTCCTTTCCACCCGCAATCCAACGGAGAGGCGGAGCGCTTCGTCCGCACCTTCAAGCAGCAGATGTCCAAGCTGCGCAGCCACCACTCACGGGACCAGGCTCTGCTGCTGTTCCTCTCGTCGTACCGTTCGCAGCCCCGCGACGGTCCTTCGCCGGCGGAGTTACTTCACGGGCGGCGCCACCGCACCCTGTTGCAGCTGTTGCATCCGCCGCTGCGCCCGCCGACCTCTCCGCACTCTCGAGCAAAGTATGGTGTCAATACCCCTGTTCTTTTCAGAGTCTTTACGGGGGCCAAACGTTGGGAACGGGGGACCGTCGAAGGGTGTTTAGGTAGTTCTACGTTTCTTATACGGGGTCCGAGCGGCGTGATTCGTCGTCATTCGAATCAGCTTCGCCCTTGTTATGTGTCGGTTTCTGCGGCTGGTCCTCTGTTTTCAGCTCCTGTCTCTACTCGGGGCACGCCGTCGGCTGGCGCGGCGGCCCGCATCACTCCGGCGTCCTCGTGTCCAGAGCCGATGGAGTGGGCGCCTGCGGGAGCGCTCCTGTCGCAGTCGCCTGCCGGGAGCCACGGTTCGCAGCCGCCATCATCACCGCCCTCCGCTGCGGCCGCCGGATCTGGGGCCACCGGCCTGTCCCAGGAAGCGGCCGGTCCCGCCTCGCTACCGCAACCTGCTGTTCTCATGGACGCGGACGTGGAGCTGCCTCTTTCGCCTGGTCTTGGGGGTTTTCCACGGCGATCGGACAACGAATGTTGGGAGGCGGACCGGGGCCCTAGACCCGCCCACGCATCAATCCCGGTCCCACCGGAGGCTTCCACGTCTGCACCTCCCCCCCCCCCCCCCCCCGCCGTCGTCCTCTTCCTCGGGGACACTACACGACGACGGTGAGGAGGTTTGGGGGGGAGGAGTGCTGTGTCGATACACATATCGACGCCGCGCACCAAAGATGTGGCGCGTCGTCTTTCCGGACGCGGCGCTAGAGGCGCCGTACCGGACCTGCGCGGACGCCGACCAATGGGGTTGGACGTCGGTTGACCTGGCCGAGGAGCAACAGGAAGAAGTCAGTCTGGGCCGGGGAGCGACGAGTATCAATCATCGCACTACCGATTCATAAATAAACCACTGATACAGCACCATCATCATCAGGTTACTCCCGCTGACTGAGGCACTGGACCGGCGGTTGAGCTATATATACCTTACGGTCACCCCTCTCCACTGACAGTGGAGGGGGTCGGTGGAAGCTCAACCGCCGGTCCAGCGCCTCAGTCAGCGGCAGTAACCCGATGACGATGGCACGTTACGCTGTCGAAAATTCGTTCCAAAACGATCAATCCATCCGGCTGCACGCCCGAGAGATCTTTACTCATAGATCCACAGCTTTGTGGGGTCAACGCCATATTCGAACTCCAAAAATGTTCAAATGTTTTTTAAAGCTATGGGACCTAACTACTCTGGTCATCAGTCCCTAGGTTTACAAACTACTTAAACTAACTTAAGCTACGGACAACAAAGGATACCTACCCGAAACAGAACTCGAAACTTCGACGGCGAGCAGCGGCGCGCTCCGGAGCTAGGCGCCTTGGAACGCTCGGCCACTCTACCATCAGCTCTTACCAACTGAATATGGGACTGAGCTGACCAAGCGAGGTTTTCTACATCTACATATCTACATAGATAATCTGCACGGCCGATGCGGTTGGGGGTTCGAATCCCCCCTCGGGCATGGATGTTTGTGCCATCTTTAGTATAAGCTAGTTCATAAGAAGTTTGTAAGTTTAGAGACTGATGATCCCGCAGTTAAGTTCCATTAGCTCTACAAATATTTGAACATTTGAACTCTGCAAATCATATTTAAGTGCAGAAGCTTCATTAACCACTTTCAGAAAGAATATCTCAGTCGTTCCGTTTTCGATCTGATTTTTCTTATTTTATTGGTATGGTCATGTCTCCCTACGTAGGTGTGTGCTAGCAAAATATTTTCACTTTCAAAAGTAAAAGTCGGCGATTGAAATTTCATAAATAGATCTCGCCGAAACGAATAACTTTTTTTAATGATTTGCACTTCAAATCTTGCAACATTTCCATGACGCTTTCCCGCCCTGTAACGTGATATAACAAAATGAGCTGCTCTTCTGTAGACCTTCTCAATGTCTTCCGTCAGTCCAACCTGGTGAGGGTCCCAACACTGGGCAACAATACTCCAGGAGAGGACGCACAAGTGTGATGTAGGCAGTCTCTTTGGAAGAGTTGTTGCACCTTCGAAGCGTTCTGCCAATGAAACGTAACCTTTGGTTCGACTTCCCCACAATATCTTCAATCTCTCCGGTCTAAGTTGTTCGTAATTGTAGCTCCAAGGTATTTAGTAGAATTTACGACCTTAAGGATTGTCTGATTTATTACGTAACTAGCTTATATGCCCGTGCTTCGCAACGGTTGTTAAAGCGACCTGTGTATATAATGTTTTTTTAGGGTTCCAGACCTAGGTCAGCAAAAACAGAATCCTTGTTTAATCGCTCTGTCAGTGAACTCAGTTCTCGTAGCCAAGATGTCAAATTTAAGTAGTAGTCATTGTCCAAAACGATGAATGTTCATTAAGTTCTTCATACAAAAAGTGAAATGAATTTATGTCCGTACCCTGGAACGATGTAAATTCGATGTTAGGTTGTGTTCATAAAGTTAAGATTTCTGTGTTTAATTGTTTGGCGTAAACTTCTTACAACACTTCTATCGTTGAGATGAGAAATAATAATAACAGCACCATGTTTGGTTCTATGGTGTACTACTAAACAAAATGAAACTTTCACTCTGCAGCGGAGTGTGCGCTGATATGAAACTTCCTGGCAGATTAAAATTGTGTGCCGGAACCGGGACTCGAACCTGGGACCTTTGCCTTTCGCGGGCAAGCGCTCTACCGACTGAGCTACCCCGACACGACTTACGATGCCGCCTCACAACTTTACTTCCGCCAGTACCTCGCCTCCTACTTTCCAAACTTCACAGAAGCTCTCTTGCAAACACGCAAGACTAGCACTCCTGGAAGAAGGAAGTTTGGAAAGTAGGAGGCGAGGTACTGGCGGAAGTAAAGTTGTGAGGCGGCATCGTGAGTCGTGTCGGGGTAGCTCAGTCGGTAGAGCGCTTGCCCGCGAAAGGCAAAGGTCCCAGGTTCGAGTCCCGGTTCCGTCACACAATTTTAATCTGCCAGGAAGTTTCATATCAGCGCACACTCCGCTGCAGAGTGAAAGTTTCATTCTGGAAACATCCCTTAGGCTGTGGCTAAGCCATGTCTCCACCATATCCTTTCTTCCAGGAGTGCTAGTCTTGCGTGTTTGCAAGAGAGCTTCTGTGAAGTTTGGAAAGTAGGAGGCGAGGTACTGGCGGAAGTAAAGTTGTGAGGCGGCTTCGTGAGTCGTGTCGGGGTAGCTCAGTCGGTAGAGCGCTTGCCCGCGAAAGGCAAAGGTCCCAGGTTCGAGTCCCGGTTCCGGCACACAATTTTAATCTGCCAGGAAGTTACTACTAAACTGTTTATCTCTGACAGTAAGTGTATTCTGAAGTATTGGTATGTTGCAGTGTTGCACTGGGGACACTGTAGTTATTATGCATGCAGTGATCCCTATTACAGAAAACTCGACGAAAGCTGAAAGTCTGGTAATTCAATCAACAGAGGAGTTAATGTCTGTCTAAATAAGACGTCATGTGTCTAAATAAGACGTCATGGTTGTGTCAATGTGCGATAAAGTACGTCTGGATAATCGTTGAAGGAATGGCGTCAGCTGATCGTCTGTATAAAACTTTCCAATAAGTATAGTACTTCCAGTGAATTGTATTGACTGTACAGATTCAAATCAAATGTTTGTAAATCTATCGGACCAAACTGCGTGGTCATCAGTCCGTAGCTTACAAACTACTGATGACAGCACACACACACACACACACACACACACACACACACACACACACATACCCATGCCCCAGGGAGGACTCGAACCACCGACGGCGAGCAACCGCGCGCTCCGCAGCGAGGCGCCTTAGACCGCTCAGGTATTCCACTGCGGCTGTCTTGACTGTGTTAGCAGCATCGGCCACTCTTTCAACTAATACATGTTTCCACGTCCTGCAGTGATTACTTCGTAAAGCATGAAGATGAAATCGACCTTCTGTAACAGAACTACACATCCAGAACTCTAAGAACAATTGTCTCTGCAAAAGAAGACGTTTCTCTCTATCTTAATGTATTCCGCACAAATAGTAAGTAAATACAAATTTTAATCACAATATTGTACTGAACAATTATGAAAACAGAGACGTTTCTTATAGTTTGTTGCATCGAGTGTGTATGTTATCTCTAGTGGCAGGCACAGAGCAGAAATATCTCTGTACTACGCATTCAGATGCACATAACAGATTTTGTGTCCTCAACATAAGGTGGAAATGTCACTCGATATTGAGGAAAATCTACTAATCGCTGACCTCATCTTTCATCCTTTAAGACGGATGATATGTGTAAATGGCCCTTTTAGCGACGCTTCCTCAAATTTGTTGTTGCTTCTGCGACACATTTATTTAGATATTATTTCATGTTATGTCGTTGCTCTGCGAAAAGAAGGTGGGGCTCCTTTGCAGCCAATGCGGTACAAACCAAGTGTGCAAGTGTGCAAATAAATGTGTGGAAAGAGTGGATTTTTCTTAATATCACATGGTAATGAGAGCTTAATGTTGAGAAGATGTACAGATGCAGAGACATTTCTACTCTAAGCACAATTTAGTGGTTGTACTATTCTAACCTCCTTGGGTTGTATCCGTCGAAAGGTGCACTTCTTTTCTTTCCATGACATCGCAAAGCATATGGGATACAGCTAGGGGAACAAAATATTGTGAACTACCTAGCTTACTTGCAGTGGCAGCAATTTAGTTTGCTATAGTTGGCAACAAACTATTCGCTTTAGGATGATGATTAATTTACTGGAAAGAATAGCATAAATTATTTATTTCGTCGTGAACATACAGAATTATTTCATTTATTCTACGTGTCTGATTTTTTAAAAAACATTAAATGGCCGTTGCCAACATAGTACACACCGCCACCGCCGTAAGTAAAATTTACCCCTTCTTGTAGGGTATTAACCCGTAGTTATGAGAATGAAAAAAACTCAGCAATGCCCTAATTAGTTATTTGGTGTACTATGTAACTAACGTCGCCTCAATTTGTACTTTCCTGTACTATGGCGTTTTCGAGGCATTCGTAAACAGAATGGACTCAAATGTAATAAGTACGCACCAAAATCAGAAATGAAACAACATAAATTCGGTTTTCCTTGCAAAGAATTCTTAGTAAATAAAAACATCGATAGACGCGAAGTAACGTCGTTATTTTTTAAATTCAAATGATACCCATGAAAAGAATCACTTTCTTCCTTTCCATGGCATTGCAAGCAATTGTCGTACCTGGGTTAAATTTTACTTGCAGTGGCAGCGATTTACTATGTTAACGTTGGCAACGAAATATTCGCTTTAGGGGGATTATTAAATTACTGATAGGAATAACATTCATTATTTCATTATCATCACAAAGAATTATTCCCCTCATTGTATGTGACTGATTTTTCAAAAAGGATTCAACGTTCGTTGCCAACATCATTACACTACACTTCTGCCGTAAGAAAATCGTAGCCCTTGTTTCATTGTATTACACTATTTATGTGAATAAAAAACGCAGCATCGCCATCTATTAGTTATGTGCAATGAGGTTAAAATACCTCCTTGGTTATTTGGTATATTATGTAAGTAACAGCGTCTCTGTCGGATCTTTGCTATACTACACTGCAATTCAAGCATAGTGTGCACCAGCAACTACAAATTACTATATCATTTCTTCTCCTGGTCCGATTTTGATTAAATGAAGTTTATATGTTGCCCCAAGGTACTCTCAGTTGACCTATGAAACCCCCATGAAAGTTCGTACAGTACTCTTGGAGATTTGCTGTACTACACCATATTTGTAAGCAGAGTATATACAAAAATTTCAAATTACGATATCTTTCCTTCCTCTGATCTGATTTTCATCCAAACTATTCTCCATTTACCTGTGGAAACTCATGAAAGTTCGTGTAGTACTTTTGGAGATTACCCTCAAGTTCGTGTAGTACTTTTGGAGATTACCCTCAACAAACAGACATTCACGATGGCTTCTAAACATATGATTAAATTACGATATCTTTATTTTCTCTGATTCGATTTCAATTACTGAAGCCTTTATGTAACCGCACGATATGCTCAAGTTACGTGTGAAAATCCCATGAAAATTTGTCAAGTAGTTTTGGAGATAAACGTGTTCGAAGAGACAGACAGACATAACGGTCATAGATAAAAAATTCAAATTACGGTATTCTTTTTTTTTCGTGATCCGATTTTTATGAAACGAAGTCTGTATGTTGTCCAGAGTTACGCTCAGGTTACCTGTGAAAACCGCATGCAAATTTGTGAAGTAGTTTCGGAGGTAAGAGGTTTTTAATACTTGAACAAAGAAACACGACGGTTACTGAAAACATTTAAAATTACGATATCTTTTTGTTTCGTGATTCGATTGTGATAAAATTATGCCTATATGTTGACCCGAACTTTTCTCGTGTTTCCTGTGAAAACCGCATGAAGATTCGTCCAGTAGTTCTGAAGATTTAAAAGAACAGCGACAGGCCTACATTTACAGATTTATTATTAGTATAGATTGAAGTTCAGCGTTTTTTTTTAGTGGTCATGTGTATTACTTCCCACATTTCATTATTTAATGATAATTGGCATTTTCGAACCTGTAGAAATTATGTCTAAATCACTTTACAGTTGCTTTTGATACTCTGTTGACTTCATTAACCGATAAACGACAGCATCATCCGCGAACAGTCTAAGAGAGCTATTCATATGTCTCCTAAATCGTTTATAAACACAAGAAAGAGTGTGGGACCTATAAGGCTTCCCTGGGGAACGCCGGATATCACTTCTGTTTTACTCGATGACCTACCGCTAGTTACTACGAACTGAGTGCTTTTTGATAGGATATCGTGAATCCAATCGCACAATTGAGGCGATATTCCATTAGCAAGCAGTTTCATAGAAGCCGCTTGTGAGGTACAGAGTCAAAAGCCTTCCGGAAATCCAGAAATATGGAATCGATTTGAGATCCCTTCTCGATGGCACTTATTACTTCATGTGATTAAAGGGCAAGTTGTGTGTCGCAAGAGCGAAACTTTCTGAATCCGTGTTGACCATTGGTTAATAGGTCTAGTTTTCTAGTTGTCTAGACATGTTCTCGAGTCTAGGAGAGGCACTGCAGGCGATGACCTACTGTTACCAAACCACTTGAGTCCGCCGTTTGCTGCCGTAACCCATTAATGCCGAATTGCGCCGAATTCACCTGTCGGATAGCTTCGTCGGACGGTTCACAGTCATTTATCCGTTATTTTACTTATAGTTGTTGGTGGTGTAAATTTTATATTTAAATTACTCTTCTAATGAAATAAGAGTTTATCAAGAGGGGAGAAAATCGACACTGGCTGTGAGAAAGTCTTTATATACCATTTAATACTCAAAATATCCACGGGTGTACTGCCGGTCTATAGTTTCCAACGGGCACAATATTTTGATTATCAAATACGCCGGGAGAAACTGAAGAATCACATTTTAATACTGTCTAGTTGGAAAGTTCCTAACAGTCTCTCAGCACAATCTTCCACCCTCTTATACATTTCCCCTGCTTTACCCTCACTCTTATTACTAGGGATGCATACACTTATGGTCCTGTTTGGACTAGGTAACGCATAGTGCATGAGGGGCCGTAGGTTTAACCAATTGTTCAGACTGGTGAAATCAAGTTCGCCGGCCGCGGTGACCGAGGGGACTGAGGCGCTCCAGTCACGGTCTGCACGGCCACTACGGTCGGGGGTTCGAATCCCCCCTCGGGCATGGATATTTGTGCCGTCCTTAGTTAGTCCATAAGTAGTTTGTAAGTTTAGGGACTGATGACCCCGTAGTTAAATCCCATAAGCTATACAAACATTTTTGAAATCAAGTTATTTTGTTTATTACTGACCTTAGATCTCGAAGCAGATAATGTCCCAAGCAGTGTGAGCACACAGGTCGCAGATTCTTTATGTCTTAAGCTAAAATTCTGTAAAAATGATTTAAGGTGTCAACTACGATTTTCTTCATAAAACATGGGATGCCAGTGGATTTTAAATTTATTCTCCCAACGTTTACACACGCTCAGCGAAATCCCGAAATTGAACGATATTCACTTTATAATAAACACTAGTGCCATGATGATGAATGTACAAGTTGCATAATGAGACAAGGTGCTGCATGTTAACAGTTCGAAGGTCTGCATCGGACTGTGCTCGGCCAGGCGTGGCTGAAAAAAGTACAGATATGTATTCAAATGAAAGCTTATTAACAGAAATGTGTTACATTGAAATTACGCTATTATCTAATGTTTCCTGTCTTAAATATTAATAAATGAAATACAGGAATGATAGCGCCGAGAGAGGAGGCGGTAGCCAATCAGATCACGGCTATGCTACACTGCCGTGCTTTCTCACGATCC
The DNA here is from genome assembly GCA_026315105.1 of Locusta migratoria. Lineage (NCBI taxonomy): Eukaryota > Metazoa > Arthropoda > Insecta > Orthoptera > Acrididae > Locusta > Locusta migratoria. The sequence continues at coordinate 150,413,315 of CM048750.1, read as the reverse complement.
ATACATGATCTGTGCCATCTGTTATGCTTTGCCAATCCCTTCCATCGATTGCATCATGTTACTTTGCCTACTGCCAGTTAGCTACTTGGGTTCTATAAAATTTACGAGTCCAAACTAAGATGCGAAACCTCTGAATACTATTATTAAAGTAATAATAAAGATATAAAATCAGACTTGTCACATTGTTTGTCTGTTCGCTCGGACAACGATGTTGTTGTCGTTGAGATGTTTAAAGGGGACTAAACTGTTGGGTTATCCGTCCCCTGTTCCCAGCGGTCGCATCGTATCCTTAACAATTGAAAATCAAGAGCTCCATACCCAGTACACGAGATTTAGAGAGACAATGAATACTAAAATAATAACATAAAAAGATAACACAAAAGCAGTCGACCAAACAGACACAGGAGGATATTGTGGCTAGCTGATCACGAGGATAATAAAGGAAGAGCCAGCCACTCGGCAGACACTAAAAATCTCCAGTGATGAAACAAGTTGTAAAACGTGAAAGCGACAACTGATTAAAAGTTGTGGAGGGATGGGAGACTGAAAGACCAGACAATGGTACTCACCACTAAATGGACCGATAAAATCCAGCTGCGCGAATAAAACCTAAGCCACGCTCAGCCACCAGGCATCGTCAGCTAAAATTTCCGGAAGCGCAGTTGGCAATTCGGAGGGCCGCAAGGCGGCTAAAAGCGGACAGTCCAATAGAATATCGACCACTGTCAACAAGGTAGCACCACAACGGCAATGTGGCGGTTAACCACGTATGGCCTACACGTAGTCTGCAGAGACCAACAGAGTCCCTGCGAGAGACACGCAGGGAGGATCTCTACACTGTCGTAAGACGAATAAGCGTTGCTTATTCGGCTCGTTCAAGTCAGCCCATTCAGAGTTCCAAAGCCCAAATGTTTATGACGAGTGGCAGGGACAAACTATCCAGTAAAATTGTTTTAAGTGCATTATCTGGAAACTATCCTGAGCAGTTAAACAGAGAACTGACTCGTGGGGACAACATATGAGACCTTATGGTGAAAAACGGACCCGAATTATTCGAAATGCTGTCCACGGTGGCCGAGGGGACTGAGGCGCTTCAGTCACGGTCTGCACGGCCACTACGGTCGGGGGTTCTAATCCCCCCTCGGGCATGGATATTTGTGCCGTCCTTAGTTGTAGCTAGTTCATAAGTAGTTTGTAAGTTTAGGGAGTGATGACCCCGTAGTTAAGTCCCATAAGCTCTACAAACATTTGAACATTTAATTATTCGAAACAATTAACGCAGAACAGGGAATCAGCGATCATAAAGCGGTTACAGCATCGATAATTCCAGCCGTAAATAGAAATATAAAAAAATGTAGGAAGGATTTTGTGTTTGGTAAAAGCAGATTTAAGAGTACCTGACGGCTCAACAGAGACGTTTTATCTGAAGTACAGATAGTGTTGAGGACAGTGGACAAAGTTCAAAGCCAACGTACAATATGCATTAGATGAGTATGTATCAAGCAAGATCGTAAGAGATGGAAAGGACCACCGTGGTACAACAGCCGAATTAGAAAACTGCTAACATAAACATAGTCAAAGCCTTGTAGACAAACAAAAATTATACAAAGTGAAATGTACCATAAGGACGGCTATGCGAGAGGCGTTCAACGAATTTGAAAGTAAAGTTATATATACTGACTTGGCTGAAAATCTTAAGAAATTTTGGTATTTTGTCAAAGTGGTAGGTGGATCAAAATATCCAGACACTTTGTGACGAAAATGGTATTGAGACAGAGGACGGCTGAATTTTTAAATGTCTTTTTCGAAAGCTGTTTCACAGAAAAGGATTACACTGTAGTTCATTCTCTAGATTGTCGCACAGATGACAAAATGGCAGGTATCTAAATAATTTACAGAGGGATGGAAAAACGATTAAAATCGCTCAAAGGCCGCAGGACCTAATGGGGTACAAGTTCGATTTTACACAGGGTACGCGAAGGACCTTGCCCCCTTCGTTCAGTGGTGTACCGTAGGTCTCTAGAAGAGCGTAGCGTTCAAAAGATTGGAAAATGACGCAGGTTATCCCCGTTTACAACAAGGGACGTGGAACACATGTGCAGATCTATAGGCCTATATCTCTAACGTCGGTCAGTTGTAGAATTTTGTAACACGTATTATGTTCGAGGATAATGACTTTTCTGGAGACTAGAAATCTGCTCTGTAGGAATCAGCATGGGTTTCGAAAAAGGCGATCGTGTGAAACCCTGCTCACGCTATTCGCCCACGAGGTTCAGAGGGCCATAGACACGGGTTATCAGGTAGATGCCGTGTTTCTTGACTTCCGCAAGGCGTTTGTCGCCCAGCGGACGTCGTCCAGAGCACACCTCTCCAGTGGTGTAGCAGTAAATTATCAGTTGTAAGTGTAACCGGCTTCTCTCTAGAAGCTACATATTTTTACTGTTCAGTGCGTTTTCCCTCGAGTTCATTAAATTTATTGTGTGCTCGCGTTTTTATTTGATTCATATTCGCGTTAAATATCTGATTAGTGTATTATTCCGCCGTGTGAATCGTCGTCTGTCTTTGTTTTGAAACAGTTACCGTTTGTTTACTCCAGTCAGCCGCCCAGCGGACGTCGTTCAGAGCACACCTCTCCAGTGGTGTATCAGTAAATTATCAGTTGTAAGTGTAACCGGCTTCTCTCTAGAAGCTACATATTTTTACTGTTCAGTGCGTTTTCCCTTGAGTTCATTAAATTTATTGTGTGCTCGCGTTTTAATTTGATTCATATTCACGTTAAATATCTGGTTAGTGTATTATTCCGCCATGTGAACCGCGTCGCGACAGTCGTCTGTCTTTATTTTCTGATTAGAAGCGACATATAGTATTCTGATTTTCGTCTGCACTTTCTCGTCTCAATTTGTAAAGTTATACTGAGCTGTCGTGCGTATTGAATTCACATCCGCTTTTTAACGAACAGTGTAGTTTTCCTTTGAACGCATCGCGACTGTAGTTTTTGTTTTTGTTGGCACTGTAATCATGAATAGGGACTGTGGCTGCTGTGTGCGGATGCAATCTGAGCTGGTGACACTTCGCTCCCAGCTTCAAGCTGTGTTAACCTCGGTTGCACACTTGGAAGCTGCGATCGATGGGCGTCGTTGTTGTTGGCCGGCGGTGGGCACCGAACGGACTCCCGTCGTCTCCACCGATCGGCCTGCGGCAGCGACATGCCCTGAAACTGCTAGAAGTGAGGCAGACATCCCACCCGTGGTTGCGTGGGAGGTTGCTCCAGTGCGTGGCAGGAGGCGCAAGACATTCCGGGGGACCGATCGTGAGGCCTCCCCGGTTCGTCTTGCGAACAGGTTTGAGGCGCTGTCTGCTCAGGACGACGTTCCTGAGTCGGATGGTGTCTCTCACCCTGTCACCACCCAGCCTGCAAGATCCGGGCTTTCACAGAGGGTGGGTTTACTTATAGTTGGGAGCTCCAACGTTAGGCGTGTGATGGAGCCCCTTAGAGAGATGGCTGCCAAGGAGGGGAAGAAAGCCAACGTGCACTCCGTGTGCATACCGGGTGGAGTCATTCCAGATGTGGAACGGGTCCTCCCGGATGCCATGAAGGGTACGGGGTGCAGCCAACTGCAGGTGGTGGCTCACGTCGGTACCAATTATGTGTGTCGTTTCGGATCTGAAGAGATCCTCTCAGGTTTCGAGCGGCTAACTGAAGTGGTAAAGACTGCCAGTCTTGCTTGCAAGATGAAAGCAGAGCTCACCATATGCAGCATAGTTGACAGGACCGACTGTGGACCTCTGGTACAGAGCCGAGTGGAGGGTCTGAATCAGAGGCTCAGACGGTTCTGCGACCGTGTAGGCTGCAGATTCCTTGACTTGCGCCATCGGGTGGTGGGTTTCTGGGTTCCGCTGAATAGGTCAGGAGTCCACTATACGCAGGAAGCGGCTACACGGGTAGCGGGGGCTGTGTGGCGTGGACTGGGCGTTTTTTTAGGATAAAGAGCTTCGGGGAAATAGAAAATGGGCAATCTCAAAGGGTTCAGGTGGATCACAGGAGAAATGTAGATCCGGAAACTATCGGTATAACAGTTGTACATTGTCGTAGCTGTGTCTGGAAAGTTCCAGAGCTGCAAGCGTTAATAGAAAGCACCGAAACACACATCATTATAGGCAGCGAAAGTTGGCTCAAGCCGGAAATAAGTTCAGAAGAAGTATTTTCAAAAGATCTATCGGTGTTCAGAAAGGATAGATTAAACAAAATAGGTGGGGGCGGGTTTGTCGCCGTCAAAAGTAGTATTTCATGTAGCGAAGTTGAAGTTGATAGTTCCTGCGAGCTATTATGGCTAGAGGTTGTACCCGAAAATCGTAAGAAGTTAATAATCGGTTCCTTTTACCGGCCTCCCGACTCTGACGATACAATAGCAGAAAGGTTCAAAGAAAACCTGAGTCTAATTACAAAAACGTACCCGACTCACACGATAATAGTAGGTGGTGATTTTAATTTACCCTCGATCTGTTGGCGAAATTATATTTTCAAATCAGCTGGTAGGCATAAAACATCGTCCGAAATTGTACTCAACGCATTCTCTGAGAATTACTTCGAACAATTAGTTCATGAGCCAACTAGAATTGTAAATGGATGTGAAAACACACTTGATCTCTTAGCAACAAATAATCCTGAGCTCATAACGAGCATCAAAACGGATACAGGTATTAGTGAACACAGAGCTGTCGTAGCGAAATTGAATATCGAAAGTCCCAAAGTTACCAAAAATAAACGCAAAGTATATTTGTTCAGGAAAGCAGATAGAAACAAAATACATTGCTTCTTGAAAGACAGCTTCCACTCGTTTCTATCACTAAACGTAGGTGTAGACCAGATGTGGCTCAAATTCAAAGAAGTGGTATCGACAGCAATTGAAAGTTTTATACCTAATAAATTAATAAAAGAAGGAGGCGATCCCCCTTGGTACACAAAACAGGTCAGGACACTGTTGCAAAAGCAAAGGAAAAGGCATACTAAATTTAAACGAACACGAAATCCCCAGGATTTGCGATCGTACTCAGAAGCTCGAAATTTAGCAAGGATTTCAATGCGAGATGCCTACAATATTTATCACAACGAAACTCTTTCTCGTAATTTGACTGAAAACCCAAAGAGATTTTGGTCATATGTTAAATATACTCGGGCAAGTCACAAACAATACCTTCACTACGTTATAGTAATGGCGATCCTGCCGATGACAGCGCTACTAAAGCAGAGTTACTAAACTTAGCTTTTAGAAACTCATTCACCAAAGAAGACGAAACCAATATTCCAGATTTCGAATTACGAACAGATGCCGTAATGAGTAACATAGAAGTAGATATCATCGGAGTAGTGCAGCAACTAAAATCACTTAACAAAAACAAGTCTTCTGGTCCGGATTGTATACCCATTAGATTTCTATCTGATTATGCTGAAGCGATAGCTCCTTACTTAACAGTCATATACAACCGCTCTCTCATAGAAGGATCTGTACCAAAAGATTGGAAAGTTGCACAGGTCACACCTATATTCAAGAAAGGCAGTAGGAGTAACCCACTAAACTACAAGCCTATTTCATTGACGTCAATTTGCAGCAGGGTTTTGGAACATATCCTGTATTCAAATATTATGAATTATCTCGAACAGAACTATCTATTGATCCAAGGTCAACACGGATGTAGAAAATATCGTTCATGCGAAACACAACTAGCTCTTTATTCACCCGAAGTGATGGGTGCTATCGGCAAAGGTTCGCAAATCGATTCCGTATTTCTTGATTTCCAGAAAGCTTTTGACACCGTACCTCACAAACGGCTTTTAATCAAATTGCGTGGTTATGGTATATCGCCCCAAATTTGCGACTGGATAGGGTATTTCTTGTCAGAGAGGACACAGTTCGTAGTAATCGATGGTAAGGCATCGACTAAAACAGAGGTGATATCAGGCGTTCCACAGGGTAGTGTTATTGGTCCTCTACTATTCCTTATTTACATAAACGATTTAGGGGAAAATCTAAGTAGCTCTCTTAGGTTGTTTGCAGATGACGCCGTCATTTACCGTCTAGTAAAATCATCTGAAGATCAAAACCAACTGCAGAACGATCTGAATAAGATATCAGTATGGTGTAAAATTGGCAATTGACTCTAAATAATGAGAAATGTGAAGTCGTCCACATGAGTACGAAAAGAAATCCTTTAAACTTTGTTTACAACATAAATCAATCAAATGTGAAGGCCGTAAACTCCACAAAAAACCTAGGAATTACTATTACTTCAGACTTAAACTGGAAAGAACACGTAGATAATATCGTGGGAAATGCGAACCAGAGACTGCGTTTTATTGGTAGAACCCTTAAAAGATGCAACAGAACTACTAAAGAAACTGCATACACTGCCCTTGTCCGTCCATTTTTGGAGTATTGCAGCCCAGTGTGGGATCCTTATCAGGTGGGTTTGATGGAGGACATCGAAAGGGTCCAAAGAAGGGCAGCTCGTTTCGTATTGTCACGATACAGGGGAGACAGCGTTACGGAAATGATACAGGATCTGGGATGGGAATCATTACAACAACGGCGCTTATGGCTGCGGCGTGGGCTACTTGCGAAACTCCAATCGCCAACATTCTCCTCCGAATGCGAAAATATATTGTTGACTCCCACTTACATAGGTAGAAATGATCATCAGAATAAAATAAGAGAAATCAGAACTCGAACAGAGAGATTCAGGTGTTCTTTCTTCCCGCGCGCTATTCGAGAATGGAATGGGAGATAAATAGTATAATTGTGGTTCGGTGAACCCTCTGCCAGGCACTTAAATGTGATTTGCAGAGTATCCCATGTAGATGTAGATGTAGATACGGTTCCCCACAGTCGTTTATTGAACAAAGTAAGAGAATATGGTCTATCAAACTGATTATGTGATTGGATCCTTGAAAGTTCATAAAATAAGAAGAAAATCGTCTGGTGAGACGCACAAATATCTGATAGGTGTAGAAAATACTAACACCAAATCTGGGCGTAAGCGGTCATTCACATCCTTTTTTTCTCTTTTTTTTCGGAAAAATTGCACAAGGCCAATACTTGGCACTGTATCTTATCCGACACAGGAAAATAATAAAGACGAATGTCGTAGTTTTGTTAACAGTTGTCCTAAAATTTAAAACACAGAACGAAACGAAAAAGAAATTCCGTGTCATATCCGTTAAATTTGAAGCTACACGGCCACGATTATTACGCTTAAAACTGCTTATGTATCTCCATGTAAATTATTTCGATTTCGATGGGCAAAGCTGCAAAAATATTCGGATCGTGATGTATCCCTGCGTTAGTAGGTACCGGATTTCGTTATTTAATTCATGTTTTAGTTGCACTACTGTTTATTTTTAGTATCATCATTTTCGTCTGATATTAGACTAACGCCCTCGACTCTAAAATAAAATAATCATATATTAAATTACTTAGAAAAGGAGACGAAAATGAATTTTATCCATACGATGCATATGATGCTAACAGACAGCTTCCTTGCTCACCGCTTGAAGCGCTAGTGTCGCCCAGCTGTCAGTGGGTAACAGATTTGACACTAGTGAGTGTCGCGACTGCTATATTAGACTGTATTAGACCGCACACACCATAGGCTAAGAACGCCGTCTACGGTCGGTGTTAATTTTTCTCTCCGTACTCAGTGGCGCTTGTCGACTTCTGACTGCCGTTTCTCCCGCGTATCTCACGTGATCCGCAAAAGATACCACTTCCCGGTTCCACCAAAGGAACTACCCCGAAGAGAACGATCTATTAACCAGTAGTCAACACGGATTCAATATCGCTCTTGCGAAACGCAGCTTGCCCTTTATTTACATGAACTGATAAGTGCCATCGACAAGGAATCTCAAATCTTGATTTCCGGAAGGCTTTTGACACTGTACTTCACAAGCGGCTTATAATGAAATTGCGTGCTTATGGAATATCGCCCAGATTGTGCGATTAGATTCACGATTTCCTATCAGAAAGGACACAGTTCGTAGTAACTGACGGTAAGTCATCGAGTAAAACAGAAGTGATATCTGGCGTTCCCCATGGAAGCGTTATAGGTCCCCTACTCCCTAGCTTCTGTTTATAAACGATTTAGGACACAATCTGAATAGCTCCCTTAGACTGTTCGCGGATAATGCTGTCGTTTATCGGTTAGTGAAGCCAACAGTGAATCAAAAGCAAATGCAAAACAATTTACACAAAATTTCTACATGGTGCGAAAATTGGTAATAACAGTAAATACTGCAAAGTGTGAAGTAATACAAATGAGCGCTAAAAGAAATCCGCTGAACTTCAATTACACGATAAATCAGTGAAAGCTTAAGGCCGTAAATTCTACCAAATACCTAGGAGTTACAATTACGAGCAATTAGACTGGTGAGAACACATAGAAAATATTGTGGGGAAGGCGAACCAAAGGTCACGTTTCACAGGCAGAACGCTTCGAAGATGCAACAGCTCCACCAAAGATACTGCCTTTATCACACTTGTGCGTCCTCTCCTGGAATACTGTTGCCCAGTGTGGGACCCTCACCAGATGGGACTGACGGAAGACATTGAGAAGGTTCAGAGAAGGGCAGCTCGTTTTATTTTATCACGTTACGGGGGGGGGGGGGGGGATAGCGTCACGGAAATATTGCGAGAATTGGGGTGGAAATCATTAAAAGAAAGACGTTATTCATTGCGGCGTGATCTGTTTGCGAAGTTTCAATTACCGACTTTTACTTCTGAATGTGAAAATATTTTGCTAGCACCCACCTACATAGGGAGACACGACCATCGCAATAAAATAAGAGAAATCAAATCGAAAACATAACGATTTAGGTGTTCTTTCTTCCCGCGCGCTATTAGAGAATGGAACGGTAGAGAAAGGTTATGAAAGTGGTTATTGAATCATCTGCCAGGCACATAAATGTGTTTGCAGAGTATCTATGTAGATGTAGATGTAGAAGCACTTTGGAAGGTGCAGAGCCTCACGTCGGATTGGCTAATTTTAAAATAGTTCCTGTCGGATGGATGTTCCCCTGCAGACAGATGATTAACAGTACACCCCCTCCTTTAAAAATCCCGTCTTTTGAAATTGAAAGAGTTTCTCAGTCAGGCAGAAGAGGGCGACTCATTGTCATCCGCCGCCAGCATCGGAGTCTCAATGAGTCTGTTTTCTCACTTGGATTGCTACTGTTCATGTCTTTTTCAGTGTGCTGCTGAAATGATTGTGCTGTTCCTATGATTTGCTTCAGGTAGTTTCTCTCCACACGAGTACCCTGTTCTATCTGTTGTAGCATCATAGCCTTTCCTGCCACTAGCAATCGTGCACACTTGTTTTAATGCAGTTGCTTCTACCGCTCTGAAACTGCAGATTGACCTGAAACCTCTACGTGCCTGGATACGACAGAGTTCACGGCTGCTCCCTGTCGGAGGTTCGAGTCCTCCCTCGAGAATGGGTGTGTGACTTGTTCTTAGTGTCAGTTAGTTTAGTAGTTTGTAAGCAAATTCAAATGTTCAAATGTTTGTATAGCTTATGGGACTTAACTATGGGGTCACAGTTTATAAGCCTAGGGACTGATGACCACTGCAGTTTGGTCCCATAGCTTTACAAACATTTGAACATCTGTGCCATATATCTCAACCTCTAAAACGCATAAATCAACATTATCCTTTAACGACAGCGCGGGTGGCGATTAATGTTCTGTTATAGCGCGTTGATAATAGCTTCATCTCCAGCAGTATCCCACTTACAGTGCAGAATTCGCTCATTGTGAACGTTCCTGTTGATTAATTCACTTTCCAGTGCCGTGTGGGCTGTTTCTAAACGTGATAACAACTGAAGTGTGATACAGCTCTGTTCCACATTTAACGGTACCGTAGTTGCATTTCTGAAATGAAAGGCTAGCTAGGTTGGAAATGAAAATATTACAGCATTTTGATCATGCCAAACAAATCAGCTGTAGCCGAACAATGTGTTGGAATACAACAAAACGGAAATTTTGGCATGCACTTCCAGATACTGGGTCTGTGTTATCAAGGAAGCGATTGAAATTAAACTAGTAGACAACCTTATGAATATGGATGGTGTGTGTTGTCTTTCCTGTTTACTCATTGAAAACCGAGGTTTTAAAGATCGTTGCACATCGCTTTCTCGCTGCAGTTTCGCCTTGAAAGTGGTAAGGTGGTCTCCTGCCGAAATATCGGCCGACGAAGCATTTCATACCTGGCTGCATACCCGTAAGTTTTTCGAAGTTGTTATTCGCCAGGAGAAGTTAAGGAATCACACTGCATCAAACCAGTCTGCGGACTGTAGATCACAACAACAACATAGGCCCCAATTTTCATTCAGATACGGAAAACATTTAAAACCTCGATCAAAAATATTCAAATGTTTGTAAATCTAACGGACTTAACTGCTGCGGTTATTAGTCCCTAGGTTTACAAACTACTTAAATTAAGTGAAACACAAACAGACCCATTCCCGAGGGACGACTCGAACCTCCGACGGCGAGCAACCGCGTGCTCCAGCCTAAGGGGCCTTAATCACTATTCACACGGGGATATGCCTATTGCGTCTCCAGATACCTGACGACCAGGAGACTAGGAAACTGTACGAGTAGTCGATCACATTCACACAGACACGAGTCTCCCGTACTGCAGAGTCGCATGCTGTGTGAAAGAAAATTAAATCAGTTTCATTGCTGAGCGAGAAGTAAGCGCTTTTTGTTTCCTCTGCTGCCTGTAGTAAATATCTAGTAACTCCAGCAGTGACGATGGTATTATAATAGTTTTATTATTACCGCCAGTAGATACACACAAGCCTGAAATTTGTGCCTTTCAATTTTTAATAGCTAACTCAATGTTTGTAATATTTAAAACGAAAAAACGTGAGGAACATGCATTATATAACTGAAATACGAGTACTTCACCAAAGTCGCTTCTGAGTAACGATTTTGTCGCACTACATATGCACTGTTATGTGATTTCTCTAAGCAACCTCTACTTCCTACTATTATTTATTCCGCACGTTTTTCAATTGTACAAGTATTGTCCTAGCTACACTCCTGGCCATTAAAATTGCTACACCTCCAAGATGACGTGCTACAGACACGAAATTTAACCGACCGGAACAAGATGCTGTGATGTGCAAATGATTAGCTTTTCAGAGCATCCACACAAGGCTGGCGCCGGTGGCATTTCGACATTGATAAAGGTCGGATTGTAGCCTATCGGGATTGCGCTTTATCGTATCGCGACATCGCTGCTCGCGTTGGTCGCGATCCAATGACTGTTGGCAGAATATGGAATCGGTGGGAACAGGAGGGCAATACGGAACGCCGTGGTGGACTCCAACAGCTTCGTATCACTAGCTGTCGAGATGACAGGCATCATATCCGCATGGCTGTAACGGATCGTGCAGCCACGTCTCGAACCCTGAGTCAACAGATTGGGACGTTTGCAAGAATAGTACGACGACGTTTGTAGCAGCATGGACTATCAGCTCGGAGACCATGGCTGCGGGTACCATTGACGTTGCATCACAGACAGGAGCGCCTGCGATGGTCTATGAAACGTCGAACCCGGGCGCACGAATGGGAAAACGTCATTTTTTCGGATGAATCCAGGTTCTGTTTAGAGCATAATGATGGAGAAAGACGGCTGTCTGCCGTCTTACCTAGGTGTTTGTAATTATCTAAGTTCACTAGACGGGCGTTTTTGCAAAACGAGAACCCCTTTCGTTCGGAGGCATGAGGAATAGCATTTCATTTCATACTTTCAATGTTAGTTTCTGTAATACTGCTGGCATTTTATTATGCTAATAATTTATCATTGTGTCTATGAATGTGGCAATATGAACGGTTTCTCCATGTCGGCACTGTCCCTGTGAGAATGTGTACTTGCTTCATTCTGTGTGTGCATGTATGAGCATCTTCTAGCATGGCAGTCGGAGTGTATGTATGAGAATTTTCGTCGTCGGCTGCTGGCTGCTCGGTTTGCATGTTTTTCCGGCCGAAAGGTAGTCGTTACCAACTGCTGCTTTTGATGCTACCTACTGACATGTTTGGTTACAAGATGGGTTGGCAATACCCGGTAGCGAGCCTCGGCAGGACGTGCAAGACTAGGCTCTCCCCACCACCTCGGTTTTCGTTTTTTTTTTTTTTTTTTTTTTTGTTTTTTTTTTTTTTTTTAACCGATTTCCAGTGGTGTCAGGCGACTCCCTGGCGGTCTCCTCACCCTGTGGCTGCGCTTCGACCTTGTAAGATGTTCTGATTTTCTTTCCTCCCTTGAGATGTTAGCGTTTCGTTGTCTTGTTTGTTCAAGTTAGCCTTCAGAACTTAGGTTCATTGTTCGGAATAAGTTTCTCCTATCATGTACGGAAATGTATTCAATTTCATTTCGGTGAATTTGCATAGGTAAACGTAGTGCATATGTAACTAATTCGATTTGATAACGCCTGGAAATCGGTAAACTTTATGAGAATAGTTAGCGGTGTACGAACTCGGTTCAATTTCTTTCTAGCTTTGTGGGATGCGACTAATGTGCGGGAATATTTTTATGTTTGTAGTGCATGTGAAATATTAATTTTCGTTTCCTCCTTCCGCGAGTGATATGTACTCCACATGGTGTGTTCTTAAAGCAAGGCCTTCAGCTACCCCTGTGTATGTTTCTATGCCTTTCAGGCAAGAAATCATGTATGTATCTTTCTGATTTCCCTTAGTACATCGCGATTCCTCTCCGTCTATTTTAAATTTCTGTTTCGTTTCCAAACTTGTACTTTGCGTTCTCTTATAGCCTTTTATGACCCCCTTTATTAGCTTGCTTATGAAATACTACGCATTTCTAGGCGCTGCATGCCGTATTTCTTAGTTGATTCACTCCGACTTTGAATTTATTCCATTTCTTTTTTATTTTTGAATATTGGACTTCGTCCATCCGTGTAAACGTTTCCAATCGCGTCTGGCTGTAATTCTTTAGCTTCCTCATGATATACTACGCATTTCTAATGGTTTCATGCTGTAGCTATTTTTCTTTGTTTTTCGGAAATATTTATAGCTAGTCACTTGAGTTCTCGCCACTGCTCTCATACCAGTGTCTTACTATTGTGTAGTGTATTCTTGCTTCGTAAACATGATTCCGTTGATAGTTGTTGAAATGAATGCGATCTTTAAGCACGTCGCTTTCAATGGGGAGCAAATATGTAATGTAGCAGATACGAGCCGTATGTCTGAGTACGTCTGCATGCTCACGGTTTGATTCAAATGGAAATTAATCTCGCTGTTATCGCGTACCATCTCCAGTAAAGAAAGACAGACCAGAGCCACCTACGAAGTTTATTTTCCTTGTGTTGTGTGCTACATCCTGGTTCGCTAAATTTTGCGTATGATAGCGGCGCCTGCTTCTGCTTCGTATCAGCACGCTGACTTGGGTGAGTTTCGCTTTGCTTCGTTCGCTTGAGTGGCTAAATGCTTGTTGATTGTAAATCCCTCCCCCGACGATGTTCAGTTCAGGTTACTTTAGGTTAATTTTCAATGGGATGCATTTTTATTGTGTAACAAAATTGGTCCCCCAATTTGCTCATGTTTAAACGGAATAAATATGTCATTGTCAGTGTAATTTTATCCTACTTATGAATATTTGTTAATACCTTCCCCTTTTATTTAATGTCGTTTTTCACCCGTGCTAAGAACAAATTCAGATGCAGAGTATCACACTTTTAAATCCGTTGCGCCATAAATGTTCTCACAGCCACCTTCATGGAATGGTTTAGTTCGGGGTGGCTTGTATATTAATGATTGTTTGTAATTCTCGTGTTGCCCTCGTGTGTTGCCCACCGTGTCTTTGTCTTTCTACTGCTGAAGTAAATTTTGAGTCAGTTCTAAATTTTGGGGCGGAGAATAAGATTCTGTTGCAGGGAGTAATCCGTAGTTCACGCGAATCCTTTAACTGGTTTTTACGGCCAGAATTATATGTTTAAAGTAAGCTTTGAACTAGCTCCTTTCAGCTAGAATTAATTTTACAAATAACGTTGGCATTTCAATGGTCGCATCCGTGTTTGGCGACATCACGGTGAACGCACATTCTAAGCGTGTATTCCTCATCGCCATACTGGCGTATCACCCGGCATGATGGTATCGGGTGCCATTGGTTACGCGTCGCGGTCACCTCTTGTTAGCATCGACGGCACTTTGAACAGTGGCCCTTACACTTCAGATGTATTTCGACCCGTGGCTCTACCCTTCATTCAATCCCTGCGAAACCCTAAATTTGAGCACGATAATGCACGACCGCATTTGCAGGTCCTGTAGGGGCATTTCTGGATACGGAAAATGTTCGAATGCTGCCCTGGCCAGCAACTGAAAACGTCTGGTCAATGGTGGCCGAGCAAGTGGCTCCTCACAATACGCCAGTCACTACTCTTGATGAACTATGGTATCGTGTTGAAGCTGCATGGGCCCCTGTACCTGTACACGCCATCCAAGCTCTGTTTGACTCAATGTCCAGGCGTATCAAGGCCATTATTACGGCCAGAGGTGGTTATTATGGGCACTGATTTCTCAGGATCTACGCACGCAAAGTGCGTGAAAATGTAATCACATGTCAGTTCTAGTCTATATCTTTTTATACCGATCTGATAGATATTTAGTAATTTGAAGAATATAACGCGAAATGCGGAACAATAATTACTCTTTGAAAATTATATTTACTCTTTGAAAATGGTTTTATTGGTTGCATTGTTGCTTGAGGGTTGATAATGATAAAAGGGTGGAGTATACTGGGATGGAAAGTTATCGGTGTATATAAAATTCTACGTGTGTGTGTGTGTTAATATTTCGCTCTGCAGTGAAAACTACAGAACGCAAACGAATGGTCTGTGTGTAATTGTTGTCCGAAGTCTCCCGTTGTACACCATTGCAGTTCCATGCCGATAGCTATAAGGGTTGGAAGAGGTTACATACAGCGAAACGTGATGCCACAGACCATATGTTTTGTCTATGCGTGCTACAATGTCTTTTACTCTGGATAAGCATACGAATAAGGAAATATAAGAACAAATAAATAAAGCAAGAAATTTCTTTTAATATATCTCTTTAAAAAATCGATTTGACGTTTCGCGCATTATCTATCATAATGAACCAACACGCGAGCGGAGCCGCGGGTTTAAGCTAGTATGATGTATTTGTCCAATGAATACCCGTTTATCATCTGTATTTCTTCTTGGAGTAGCAACGTTAATGGCGAATAGTGTAGTTGGGCCACGTCTTCGACAACAGCCACTATTTGCGCAGGTGAACGCCCGTCATTTTCAAAGTTCTTCATGTTTACAATCATTTTCAATAACGCTTCATTCTTTTATCAATTCGCCAAATTTTGCAAATTAACAGAAAAAATCACAAATTTTTATGGGGGAGGGGGGGCGCGACACGGCCTTGACACCTGTCAACTGTGCAAGGCCACAGACAAATATATACAGACGGGAAACCTCCGTAAGGGCCCGGTCCTACGCTCAGGGGTGCGGGGAGGGAGGGTTTTCAGCAGTTCCGTAAGATGTCCCATGATGGCGCTGAGGTCAGAAGCAGCCGCCAGAGCAGGCGGCAGGTAGCGGCTGTCCCCACCACCACCTCCCCTCAAACGCCAGCAAGCCGGACACAGCCGTGGCCTCGTGGCAGGCGGCACGAGCTCTCCCCTCACCCTCCCCTCCACGCTACCCTCTGACGTGCGAGAGGCACCCTAAGCCAGCGATCCGCCTGACACCTGCTAGCATCTTACGGAACTACGAGGGGAGCGTAGGACAGTGGTTTAGAGGGGGCTGCGTCTCTGTATATGTTACTCTGTGGCAAGGCACTTCAAAATTGCTCAGTCTCCGACCCCCCCCCCCCAGGGTCAAAAATTTATCTACGCCCCTGATGCCGAGTAACAACAGACGCCAGCGACTAGCGACCAAATACGCTCCGTGTAGTATACCATTTAGCTTCACATGCAGTGTTTCATGGTCACACCGTATCTCAGTCGCTCGGAGATTTGAGTATCCCCGTGTGAATAGGGCCTTAGAGCGCTCGGCCACTTGGCAAAAAACCTTGACTTTGTAGAAAGAAGAAAGTGAAATAACACTTGCAGAGAAACAACAGTGAAAACGAGGAGCTTCTTTCGTCATACGAGGCTAATGTTTTTATTCATCAACTAGCTTAATTCCCACTGCTTCACACGCGTAGACTGGATGCTCTGCATTGATTATTTCTACTTCTAAATATAAATTTTCATAAATTTAGCTTTAAAATGCTTTACTAATCAATATTTTATACCACTTTCCACCCCCTATTGCACCATTGATGGCAGAATTCAAAACATCCCGAAACACATTTTAAAAAATTCTAACCATAGTTCCAGATTTTCGCATTCTACCATCAAAATAGTCTTAGTAGCACCCTTAAAAGATTTCCTCTTATTTCAACCGCTTAATTGTTTAATTTCGAAAAATATCGAAACACGGGTTTTTAATTCTCCAATCAAAAATCCAAATCGGAAGTTTTGTATTTCTTGCTACAAAATTGCCTGAATAGCAACGTATTTTCAAAAACCCGTTCATCCCTTTTTTCACCCCATTACGGATGGGAATATTGAAAAATCGCTGATGCCTACAGTGTAAGATAAATAACGTCTACAATTTTCAAGTTTCTGTCTTTTAGAAACGGATCGAGAACGCGAAATTTCTTTCTTACACTTTGGCATATTTCTTGGTAGTTTTACTTTTCAAACTGCAAAATACATTTATTTTTCTTTATTCGTACGCTTGTTGCAGAAAAACAACTGAAGAATGTACATCACGTTTCGCTGTATATAACGTCTTTGCTATATTAGTGACAAAAGTCATCGCTGGTGTTCAGTCCGAATTTTATATAAGCTGACGACTTTCAGCCACTGTATCTTCCACCCTGTTATAGTTTATCGACACGAAACTGCTATGATGTACATCGGGAGACTTTTGTACTACAACAACACAGAGAGATCGTTCGTCTCCATTGTGTAGTTTTTGCTGAAGAGCATCCTCTACCACCGCAGTGCACAATGGGACACTGATCGCAACTGTAACATATTCATTTGCGATGTGTAGTTTTGGCTGCAGAGTGAAATATATGCATAACACCTCAATTTTTATATATATTAAGATAAGATATAGGCCCTTATTTTCATTCAGATACGTAAAACGTTTAGAACCTCGATCAAAAATGTTCAAATGTTTGGAAATCTAAGTGAGTTAACTGCTGCCGTTATTAGTCCCTAGGGTTAGAAATATTCTCAAATTAACTGAAACTAACTTATGCTAGGGATAACACACACACACACACAATCATGCCCGAGGGACGACTAGAATCTCCAACAGCGAGCAACTGCGTGCAAGGCACCTTGTTAGAGTGCTCGGCCACTCCACCGCGGAAAAAACCTTTACTTTGTAGAAGGAAGAAACTGAAATAACACTTGCAGAGAAACGACAGTGAATACGAGGAGCTCCTTTCGCAATATGAAGTTTTTATTCATCAATGTGAAACGCAATTCTCGAAATGAGACGCACGCAAACGCCAAAAGTAGCGACTGTTGCACGACGTTAACACATGTTTCCTGTGTGTTTTTCCCCGTTTGTACCGCGTTATAAACTCCAAGCATTCGCGGTGTTGCGTGTTGAACAGCAATCAGAGAAATAAAGCGAGAATATGCGCGACTCAATTTCGCTGCCTCTTTTTTTAGAATGTGGAAAGCGCGTGTGTTACCGGGAGAGCCCTCCTCAGCTGCCGAGCTATCAGCTCTGATAGAAGGGTATCTCTGGTCCTGAGAGGAGAGAAAGCGTTTTACTAGGAGAGAGAGAGAGAGAGAGAGAGAGAGGGAATAGGCTTGACGGTTGAGCGCGCGACCAGAAGAAACTAAAGAAAAAAAGGGGTGGGGGGGGGGGGGGGAAGGAAACGAGTGACGCAGACAGTAAGGGCCGCTGCGCAGAGACAACGGCGCCTGTAAATCGCGCATGTTTGCTCTCGTCCGGCGCGCCCAAAGCAAAGTGCGCGATTTGTTTGCCGGTTCAGCGACGGTCGCTTACACGGGTGAGAGAAACAGCGAGGCAGGAAGTTGCGGGGAGGGGATCGCGAAAGAGAGGGAGAGAGAGAGAGAGAGTGAGAGAGGGGGGGGGTGGGAGGGAGCGTAAGGGAGGAGGGGAGAAGAGAGGGGGGGGCAGGCAGAGGGCAAAGCTAACACCAGTAGCAAACACTTTGCTAGGCGCATCACGCCCGCGCCTTTTATATATTACCTCTGGCTGCGAATACGACTGACTTCGGAGGAGCGCAAAAAGACGGGCCGGAGGGGGAGCTTATACCCGGCGTAATGTGTCAGGAAGACGAATGGCGCCGCGCCTGTTGTCGGTGGGTAGCAGAGGGCGAGAGTCTGCGGCGGTGGTGGGGGGAGATGGAAGGAGTGGGGGGAGTGGGCGCAGTCCCATTTAAAGGCGGATCAGAGCGCGGCGCCATTAGACCGGCAAAACAGTGGCGTGGCGCGGGACGCGGCCGGCAAAACCCTGGCCGCCTCATCAGCCGGCATCGCGCCCGCAGCGGCCGACGCCAGCTGCTCGCGACGCAGCCGCCATAACGCCACATACGAGCCCCAGCCGACGACTTTTTAGTCGCACTCTCTATCTCTGTTTACAAAAGATAAAAAAAAAAAAAAAAAAAAAATCCTGCGCGCCGCTTCAACTTTCCGACCTCTGCACTTCCCGACAAAGTGTTCCGCGTTACGTCCATGGCAGCTACCTTTCTCCGAATCGTAGCGGCTTTTGCGCGAAGTATTCTCTCCGAATATAAAGGCCCAGTTACGATGGAGAGCCTCTCTCTCTCTGTGGGAGTCAATTTCTTTGGAGCACAGTACTGCCGAACGTTCTCAATCACTGCCCCTCCCACATTTCGTAATAGTAGCAATAGCTTGTAACGTTTCTTGTATGTTGCATATTCCTTTCATTACAATTTATTGTATTGCCTACGTTACAGATGCAACCATTTAGGAAACTAAATAAAAGTTTAGCATCAGACGTGTAATCTCTATTTATACAGGGTGTTACAAAAAATCGCACTGACGTGTTTACTGACGTAATTTTATAAGTTTATGCAAATATTTTGGACCAAAATAATAAAAAATTAATTAATAATAATTTTTGAAACCCTTTTAGGAAAAAAAATTAGGTAGTGGCGGGTTCAGAACCACCGACCTTTTGCATCATAGTCCAACTCCTTGCCACTACACTACAACTGTCAACCGAAATAGGGTTACTTTAATCACCTACTACTGGCGGCGGTTGTTAAATGATCCTAATATGGCATTTGTAGACACTAGATTATCATTTATCGTACGAAGAACGATGCGTTTTTGTTAATTCGTCAGTGCGCCATTGCTTTGAAATGACAACGTGTAAGTTACAATAAGAAAATCATCAAATACACAACGCAAGATGGCGTAGGCCACAGAGACTTCTGGGCGAGGAATGTCACGTGACATCTCCGAACGGCTGGTTTTCGTTAATTCAATGGAGGGTGTCAAATCTCCGTTATTTTTGCAGACAAATTCGGTTATTCAATTTTCGTGTCAGACGAATAGTTAAGCCGTTATTTTCATTTAAATTTAGAGCTGTCAAAAGACGATCGCAAAGGCCCACTTTTAGTGTTACTACCGTAACCTTGTACTGACTGCAAAAACCACGTTCATGATGAACACTAACCAGTTGGTGCTACGTACTGATGTGCTTGATGCTACTACAATGAGTCGCATGTCAACACAAACACAGAAGTCAACATTACCTTCCTTCAGTTGGGCCAACTGGCGGTGAATCGAGGAAGTACAATACATACTAACGAAACAACTGGGTATTTTGACTATTGTCTGCACGAATTATTTCAATTTACATTTAAAGAGAAATACTAAAATGAGCTCTAACATGGAAATTAAGCGTTTCCGGACACATATCCACATAGCGTATTTTCTTTCTTTGTGTGTAAAGAATGTTTCCTGAAAGTTTGGCCGTACCTTTTTGTAACACCCTGTATAAAAGCGAAAGGACATTCATTCACTCACTCATTCATTCACTCCTCACTTACTGACTAAACACGAAATCTCGAAAACTACTTGAAGCTGAAATGTGGCAGGAATGTAGTTTATACGTAGAAGACGTCAGCTAAGAAAGGAGTTTGCGATAGGGCCGATAGTTTAGGAGATATGACGTCATAAACAATGAAACTTCCCCGTCTTGCGGCACGTGATAGTGTGACGTTATCAGTCCACAATTTGAGAAAGAGAGCACTTAGCGACTTGCAACAAACTTTAAACACAATTTCAAACCATTAGGAAACTTTTTCTCGCTGACAACCCCAGCAAAATGATGAAAGGAAAAAAGTTTGTTGCTTCCTACTTTTTCGGCGTTCATGAAGGAAAATTACGGCATTGGGCATGATGCTACAATTTATTACTCGTACTCTATTAATTGTATTCGTGAGAAATCTTACAGACAGTATACACACTTATCACTGAATGTACGTTCAAAATTTTGTCATAGTACGACACGCAGTTCATGAGATATGGAGTCATAAACAATTAGGATCATGAAAAACCGCCTAATGAGGCATGACGTTTTGATGCATTGCATATTTCCTACTATCTCTGTTCGCGATTTATTTTGCAGACATTTTACATATACACCACTGAATGTACCTTCGAAATAATATCGTATTACAACACATAGTTCAGGTGGTATCACGTCAAAGACAATGAAATGCATGAAAATTCGCCCTAATAAGCATGAGGTTGTAATTCACTACGTCTTTACTACCAGCTCCATTAACAACACATTTCGTAGTCAGTTACCCAATATTCCACTCTACGAATCTGGTAAATAGTTTTTTGTAGGGCACAAACTTTCGGAGGTATTATATATATATATACGGTAGCCAAAGGTCAGTCACGCACTCACTCACTGACTAAACACGAAATCTCTAAAACTAATGCATCTATGAAGCTGACATTTTGCCGGTGTGCAGTTTATAGGTAGAAGGCGTCAGCTAAGAAAGTATTTTGCGATAGGACAGAATTAAGGTGCATGGGGGAGGTTACTTTTACTACAGACTGATGAAATCTACAGTTTCATTCCGATGTTCACGAAATTTTGCACGCTTGACCTTCAATACAAGAGAAAGTTCAGCGTCTACCTAAGTTTGGGGGAGGATATCTTGCAATATAAAAATGTATCCCTAAGTAGGTTGTTCGCGTCATAACTTGAGAACAGCTCGACAGATCTTTTTGCGTTGTTTTCGTTATTTTCAGAACTGGAATTAAAACTGGAAAATTTGAGAACAACGGAGTACGTTTTTCAATGTGACCCTGTTTTTATCACAAACAAATCTATATAGTTTTTTTCGATATTGATGAAATTTTGCAATCTGAGCTTAAAGACAAGAAGAATGTCTGTATAAAACTTCCGTCCTTGCATGATGGAGGGTACTTATAGACTTTGACAAAATGCATACTTTTGCTTTGATCTTGATTAATTTTTGCACACATGACCTTTAAACTAAGGGGAAGGTTACTGGGTACATAGATGTTGGTATGGTACATGACAGAGGGTAACCTTATAAAAAAATTTGCCGAGAGAGGGAAAGGTGGAAACGAACAGAGAGATGGGAGAGAAAGAGGTGGATGCAGAGACAGGAGGGAAGGGGAGGTTGACTACGAGAGTGTGAAATAAATACCCGGGCAACGCCGGGTTTACAGATAGTTTATGTTTAAACTGAATGAGGGCCGGAACCCTAAAAAGCTATGATACGCACAGGCCCATCTTCAACAACCGTTGCGGAGCACGGGCATATAAGCTAGTTTGTAATATTCTCGTACTCTGTTTAAATTACTATTGTTCAACCACATTTACGTGATAGTGTAATGTTTATTTAAAGATCGTGTTAACTTTTGCCATCCCGTTACGTAATATTGTGTTTGGATACTTTCGTAAATAACAATCACAACCAGTAAGAACAGAGAAAATTCCGGTAAGATGGCGACATTAATGTTTATTATATTTTTTTCTGGCTCTTATGTTGAAATCAGATATTTTATTTATGAAAAAACGATTGCTCAGTGTATCTCCTTTGTAACAAAGCTCTTAAACGTTTCCTATGACTGAAGATTTTTTAGAGAGACCTGTTTTTGTTAGTGACAGTACCATTCGTCGATTTGACCTACAGGTGGGGTAACATGATGAAATGGACATCTTATTTAGAAAACAAGTATTTTATTCATGTTAAAAGGAACAGTCAACCAGCTAAAATCTAATAAAATAATTGTAAGTTTAACAACTGATTAAAAGTCCCGTTCTCCGTTTCAGCTGTTTTATTGTGGTACTTTTAAGATTTCACGACCGGTTTCTTGTCTTGTAGACACATCATCAGACAAGAAACCGGTTATGAAATTCTTGAAGGACCACAAGAAAACAGCTGAAGCGGAGAACGGGACTTTTAATCAGTTTTTGACCTTACAATTTTTTTATAAGATTTTAACTCGTTGACTGTTCCTTTTAATATGTATCACTTGTTTAGCTGTGGATGCCCTAGGTATAAGATTGTATGAAAGAATTTTATTGATACTTATCTACTTATCAAAAGAGACACATACATATCATTTCTACATTGCATCCCTGCAATTTATGCCCGTACACTGAGCATTGCCTACTTCATCAACATGTGACCTAAAGTAGCTTCAGGGAAGTTGAACTTCCTAGCGGCGCCTTTAACAAGCTTACCATTTCTTACTAGTCTTATATAGTTCGCGAACGAACTATTTCGGAAGAGCGCTCCCACAGGCGAACTACGCGAACTAGTTCGCAGATCCCTCGCCTCTTAGTTCGTCCGCTCCTTTTCCGAAGACTGGCGGGGAACAGCGATAGGACGTGAGAGCGCACAGAATCGCGTGATTCCCTTCTGCCAGTTACTGTCATTTCGAGCTGAGATGCAGCTCAGCTGTAGTTTTAGTAGCGGTAGCAAAAGCCAAAACGAGCGGATGAACTAAAAGAGCGACCTACTTCGCGGCCGAGCTGCGAACTAAAACGAGATCTACCGGTCACGAACTAAAATATGCGCGATAGGTCGCGAAAAGAATTAAAAATCACGAGTTTACCTTCTGCTGAAGAGAGCCATTTTGAGGTTAGCGTCTTCCTGCTAGATTACATATTTCAGTTTGAAACTCGCCCGCTGTTTTTTTGTCTGTTAACTAGCCGTGTTTGCGAAGTTAACAATTGACTGATTGCTCACAAAATCTAATTAGGACGATATTCACACAGCGGCGGAAGTATGCAGTTCCCTTAAGCAAAACTCTGATTCTATAAGTTAAGCAAACAGTTTACCTTTACTGCAATCTTTAGAGGAAACTGCACATAATTAAATAATGATCAGCAGTCATGGATCTAAGTCAAAAATCATTAATGTTGGCAACAGAAACGGAAATAATGCTCCAGAAGGGAGCAGAATCACTACATGAACAAATAACCCCACATTAATTCAAAATAAATGATGAGGAGAGTTTGAAATAAACGACGACACAAAACAGACGAGGCGCGCCTAGCACTTGCAAAACATTCTTACATACAAAGTTTCATTCATTCTGTGGAGGCCAGGGCCAGGGGTAGCACATCACAGTACACACAAATAGATGTTTGGGTCCTCATGTACAACATAGACACTTAGAATTTTACATACAGATAAAACTAAATCAATATATAATGCCTGGTATCTCGCATATTGCGAGTGGAGTGTCTTGCTACACTCTGAAAAAATGTCTGAAGCTCGTCAACATTTGTTCAGAAGGTGTCAATTAAATGGAACACGTTATGTGGACGTTTTTCAACTTTGTGCGACTGGCACACGATATGCTGACACGGAGAGGCTATGCCATGGAGTCACTTATTTTCATCAGGTTTTGTAATGACACGATTTTAGGCTTTTTGCTAGCCACTTACAAATCTAGGGACAATCTGAACTGCTACAATGACTGTCTAAAAACAAACATTGTTCATCGGTATAATATGGAGTCTAACTTTAATAATGTTCCACTTAACATCGGTAAGATTAGTTTCATATTATAGCTTTGATATCTATATTTCTCCGCATCTTACATATCGACGTCTGAAGTTGAGGTGTCGAACGGTCGAGGCGTTGTGGGTACTAAACCAAACCCTAGAAGACAAAATAATGTACTACAGATAAGAGTTACGTGGTGTCAGCAGTTTTATTACCTTTCGTACACAATATGTACAAACCTAATCACGTAATATATTAGTTTATACAAGTAAACAAGTAAAACTGCATGCAAAGGAAAAAGTGAACTACATTCACCTTTATTAGTAAATTTACGAACTTAAGTTTATTGAAGAGAGCGTATAAAATGAACATTAACAAGAGAAAAACAAAAATAATGGAATGCGGTCTTAGAAAGTCAGGCGATGCTGAAGGAATTAGATTAGGTAACGAAACAATGAAGGTGGTAGATGAGTTTTGTTACTTGGGTAGTAAAATAACATGCGATGGTCGCAGTACAGAGGTTATAAAATGCAGAATGGCAATGGGAAGAAAAGCACTTTCGAAAAAGAGAAATTTGCTAACATCGAATATTAATTTAAGGGTAAGGAAGTCTTTTCTGAAGGCATTTGTGTGGAGTGTCGCCTTGTACGGGAGTGAAACATGGACGATAAGCAGTGCGGACAGGAAGAGAATAGAGGCTTTTGAAATGTGGTGCTACAGAAGAATGCTGAAGATTAGATGGGTAGATCGCATAACTAATGAAGAGGTACTGAACAGAATTGGTGAGAAAAGGAATTTTTGGCATACCCTGACTAAAAGAAGGGATCGCTTGGTAGGACACATTCTTAGACATCGGGGAATCGTAAATTTAGCATTGGAGGGAAGTGTGTGGGGTAAAAATCGCAGAGGGAGACCAAGAGACGCTATAGTAAGCAGATTCAAGTGGATGTGAGTTGTCGTTCTTATGAGGAGATTAAGAGGCTTGCTCAGGATAGAGTAGGGTGGAGAGCTGCATCAAACCACTCTCCGGACTGAAGACCGTAACAACAAGTTTATTCTCCATGAAAATCTAAAATTCATGCATTCCACATAATAAATGACGAATCAGCACATAATCTTCATAACAGTAATTGTGCCTGCATAGAATGTATCACACAGATTAGAATATACCACAATCACCAAAATTATATCAACAGTGAACTAAGGAATATCATGCAGTCTTCTTACACACAAAACACTAAGTAATGCATCCACACACATAAAACACACAACAAGACTTACATAAACAAACACTTTTTTCATATGAGAATAGATCGAATTTTTGCTGACACGTTTCACCTGGAAAAGGTAGAAATAAGCGAGTATCAAATGTTCAAATGTTTGTGATACTTAAGGGACTTAACTACGAGGTCATCAGCCCCTAAACTTACAAACTACTTATGAACAACCTTATACTAAAGACAACACAAACATCCATGCCCAAGAGGGGATTGGAACCTCCGACCGCAGCGGCCGTGCAGACCGTGGCTGGCACGCCGCAGACCACTCGGCCACTGCCGCCGGCCAAGCAAGTATCATCAGCAAGCTAGTTAATATGTAGTACACATCTATACGCAACATGGCACTTCCCTCTATATATGATACTATTCTATATTATATTGTTTTTATTCTCATTTTTAAGCATTTTTAATGAATTTTTGTCTTCTGTTGAGCACAAACAAATTCAGTGTTAATTCTCGGTAACAGTAGCGATAATTTTCATGTCATCGTATTTCAGTATTATTTAGAATGACATTAGCAATAATATACCAATAATAACTATAACAATAATTTTATTTAGTCGTATCCGATGCACTTTCTACATCACAACGGTGCCACATTCTCACAGTTAATGAAATAAATGAAAGAAAGTTTTGTGTTATGCCTCTGCATTTAGATATTAAAGATGCTGTGGAGCTTAGAATGTGCGAGAACATTTTCAACCTGGAGAGAGCACTTTAATCTTAGCAGTACGTGGAAGCGATTTCTCGGCGCAGAGGAGGAAAAAATCTGCGAATTGTTTACACTCGTACGGCGCGGTGGCGCCACCAGCGCAGACGTTGACACATTACTCGGCCGCGTGACGACCCGAGTCGACGTCAGAATCTGTCGCTGCCCCATAGATTTCCCCTGCAGCAGGCACTTGCTTCTTAAGAAGACGATGGTGGTGTCAGACGAACGTCTAAGCGTCCTACTCAGAACTGCTGCGTCACGAAGTTGGAAAACGTTTCATTCAGCAATGCCACCGCATGACACTACTTTTTCGATGTATATTAATATTTTCAACGCTTACGGTACGTAACTGCAATTACTCCAATATGGTATTTGCTCATGGATAGCTTACTATGCCAACTCTGACGCCATTTGGATCTGTAAAACCAACAATTATTAATTGTTACATGTGTGTTTTCTTGATGTGTCGCCATTGCATATATGCAACATCTTAGTAAATCATAACTTTATTACGTAAACACGAAAACTGAAGTAAAGATCTTTAATAGTATACAAAGAGGCCAATTAATGTTGTACCATTCGAGAAATACTTTGCACAAAATAAAAATCATGTCTGTGCGTAGCCGTTATTAATGGTAAGAGGAAGTAGATTCTTTCGAATCTAAAAGTATGATGTAGCTTTTTCTATTAGGCTTCAATAATGATGCTTGAACATAAAAAAATGATGTACTAACTACCGGCCTGTATATCGATCATGTGCTGTGGCAGAAATTACAAAAGTTAGTACCAACATTTCGTAAGTGGCATTCTACGCTAGATGTTTAGGAGAAATGGCGTTAGTGAACTACCTAGAAGGACCGCTTCAAAATTCAAAAATGTTCTAATATTTCTAAACCTATGACAGGTTTAGGTTTTTATGCAAGCATGTTGATCCTGTTGAAATGTGTATACATAATCAGCCTTTTGTCGGCCGCGGTGGCCGAGGGGACTGAGGCGCTCCAGTCACGGTCTTCACGGCCGCTACGGTCGGGGGTTCGAATCCCCCCTCGGGCATGGATGTTTGTGCCGTCCTTAGTATTAGTTAGTTCATAATTAGTTTCTAAGTTTAGGGACTGATGACCCCGTAGTTAAGTCCCATAAGCTATAGAAACATTTGAACATTTTTGAATCAGCCTTTTCACATTACAACATTACATTCGCAATACTTACTATATGAGTTGTGCAATACAATTGCATGATGTGGGCTTATGGCTTTCAACAGATATTTAGGCATAATTTTGTGGAACGACAAATGCACTGCATATTACCGTCGCAGTTTGTGATACTTCAGTTTTTAATGGCCGATTTCGAATCGTCTAACGAATAATCAACAAATGGTACAGTGTTTCAGTGATTCGAGGAAGGCTTTTTTGACAGGACTGAAGAATAAACTTCAGAGGTAAGCGAACAGTGATGAATTTCCAATGTGCCATCATGAAGATTCCTCGATGTTCCCACCTGTAACCTGAGTCTCCTTCGCCAGGATACTATTCCTCCGTTCGTCAGAAGACTTCTGCACTACTTTTCAGCCCAACATAAAGAATAACCAGAAGGATTTCCAAAAAGGTAGGAACAAAACAAAGTCGATTGACCTCAGACAGAGAAAAATGGAGATTAATAGGAAAGGTAGTGCAAATAAGAAACGTCAATGTCAACAGATTGAGTCGGATCATACTTACAGCTAATTGAAATTGAAGAGGATAATCTGTACACTCCTTGTGGTTTCTCGAAGCGAGTTTTGGTGTAAAAGGACGATTAACGTGAATTGTAATAAATACTTCTGACAGACACTGAAATATACTGGCTGCAATACCTCCTTGACTGGGGGCAATAGCCCCAAGATTTTGGTATAATGTCGTTTCTGACCTCTTAAGATATATGTTTAAAATTTCAATCATGTAAACGAATTTCCACCTTTCATATACTGTCATGTATTCACAATTAAAAAGCCATATCTGTGTGACACTGAGTTTTTAAGATGTTTCATGACATATTGGGTTTGATAGCTGAAACGATCGGAGTGAACTAGCTATTTTTATTATGAAAATTGCTAATTAAAATTGGGCTACTTCAACAACGAATTTGACAAAATTTGAGACGGATAGGCGATCAGAGCTTAATTAATTAATGGAAGATGACTGCTAAGCTAAGGTCGCAATATTTATGTTTTAATGAGCATAAATGCACTACGTCATTGTTATAACAGTTTACATATCAGTATAAGGGATAGCAATGCATCTAGGCACTTTAATTTATTTTATACAACAACTCTTGACAAGATGACGACTGTGTAAAACATTTTTTGAGCAGAAGATGATGGCAGAGATCATCGAAACGGTTCGTCGAAATAAAATTATATGCTAGCGATCTTGGTTTTATCCTTTTTGAAACCTATCATAATACTGGATCGCCTCCTCACAATATAAAAAGACAAAGTCTTTAATAATTCGTACATTATCGGCATAGTATTAGCTTCAATTTGTTTCTTAATATGACTAATTTATTATACAGCTTAGGTATGGTAATGAAGCCGTAATAATAATCAGCTCACACTAGTATTTAATGTGGCATAAGTGGCTTTTAATAAAAGATGTTCAACATCTAAAAGCTCACACCTAAATGCATAGAAAACTCTAAGGCGTATTCCAAAAATAAGCTAAAAAATAATGAGAAAACGTTTTTATTGGCAGGAGTATTTTACTACATATCCTTTTTTTGTAACGCTTCGACCATTCTGCGCAGTAATCCGGTGTTTGAGGACTGAACCAGTTTTAACTTCATCGTGTTTTTTGCATTCTTTGTCCACAGTTGCAGATGCAAGTAAATACCCGCTTGGTGTTAGGTCTTTACTGTACGGAGGGTGAACGAAGAGTTCCCATCGAAAACCCTGAAGCTTCTTCTTCGGCGGTGTGAAGGCATGATGGAGAGAGGATTATGCCAGACATTTTCCCGCGGCGCTATTTAATCGCAAGTCTCAGTTTAATCAACGTTTCACAGTGTACATCAGATGTAATTGTCTATTAAATCAATGAATAGGACGCCGTATCCGATCCCCCACAAAAAATAAAAAATGGTAATCAACATTTCCGATTCGATAAAGAAGATTCCTTAAACCCTCTTGTTTTGGGAGTACATGAACGGCGTTACAGCATTCGCGATTCAGCGCTATCCAAGTCTCGTTGCTCATAACAACGTGGGAAAACAGATCATTTTATCTCCAGGACTCTAAAAACTGTCGTGCACTTATAACCTTATCCGTCACACACCACCGTTTAGTATACGATAATTAGAAAAAGTGCCCCTGTGCCTAATTATGGTGTGGGACGTTAATAATAGCAAAGTGAAAAATCACCTAAAATATGGGTGGACAGGAAATCAGAGTATTGCGCGTCAAATCTGGTTCAAAAGAAATTGACAATGCACTAATGCCGGCCGCGGTGGCCGAGGGGACTGAGGCGCGCCAGTCACGGTCTATAAGGCCACTACGGTCGGTGGTTCGAATAATCCCCCCTCGGGCATGGATATTTGTGCCGTCCTTAGTGTTAGCTAGTTCATAAGTAGTTTGTAAGTTTAGGGACTGATGACCCCGTAGTTAAGTCCCATAAGCTATTCAAACATTTGATTTGAGTGCACTAATTACTGTGAAATAGTTCGTTAACACAGAAGCTGAATGTAAGACAATGAAGTGCAAGCAATAGCCACGCAAATGTAACATGCAGCAGATCATGCAAAACTCTCACCTTAATACTTACTATTTGCAGCTTCAAGTAATTAATTCTTTATATAAGTACCAGAAATTATTCAACAGCAAGTATACAATGTGCTTTAGCAATAATCAAGTTGTAACTGCGCTATTAATTGTACTAATAGCATGCTAAAAAATTAATTAATGACTTGACGTGATAACACTGAATATTTTGAAATGAACAATTTAACCGTCTGATTAACTTTTGCCTTCTATTTAACTAGGAATTACTAGCGTTTCCAACACTTGCAAATAATCACTATTCGCACTAATCGGTACTTGCAAGCAAAAACTATACCTCAAATTAATATGCAATTACAAATAATTAATCTTTTGCACTATTATTCAAATATCTCTTGCCATTGAAAGTTAGTCTAGCAGTTTCATTCAACTTAGCAAACTTATTGATCAGCAACACTGGCATAAGCTACATTTAGTAACACTTCCCTGAACAAATTACTGTTAATTACTCTCACACTGCCTTTAATGACTTTGATTTTAGTTTTCTATAACTTTGTGAATATTGTCAGTAAAACAGTGGATGAGGAAGGAACCTGTCTGGACAATGATTACGGGTAATGATTTCAACACAGGTTCACAATTGACAGTGCTCACTATTGAACAATTATCACTAATACGCTGGTTAGCTGTACATGCTAAGACAAACTGGACAGATCTTAC
This sequence comes from Locusta migratoria, assembly GCA_026315105.1. Classification (NCBI taxonomy): domain Eukaryota; kingdom Metazoa; phylum Arthropoda; class Insecta; order Orthoptera; family Acrididae; genus Locusta; species Locusta migratoria. Next base: position 150,382,743 of record CM048750.1, on the reverse strand, counting down.
AGAGTTTGGTGTGCGACGTGGTGCTACTGATTGGAGACTCTTGGCAAACACAGGCTCTTCTTGGCAACGAATGTTAATTACAATCTTGGGCCCACATCATCTTGATGCATTTGTTAATTATTTGAGCTGTGCCCATACGAATAAATAATATTGTCTGTTCGCCATATCCTCCACTAGTTCCAAACCAACACGCATTCTTCTTCACGTACTTTTGCTGTACACTGTTGCTCGTACCATCTCTCTATTACGTCTCTCCGCTACTACTTCAGATCGACGACTCTTTCTCTCGCTGTGCGCCTCTGCGCTTCCAGCGATAAAACTTCCTACTCAAAGAAAATTCTCGACGCAGAGGATACCGTGCTCACTGTTGGTCGAGCTGATCTCTACGAGTTTACAAGAGTAACTCGGGCGTCCGAACCTTGATTGTCGTGAGTGCACTCGTGCTCTCCCGATAATCCATTTGTAGTCCGGGTCAACGTCCCAGAGATAAATTAAATTGGTTCCAATCCCCCGGTTCCGACCAAGGTTTTCGGGAGGTTTTCCTTGGTTGTAAGGTGTATGCCGGAACTGGTAAGGCCCTCCCACTTGTTACCAATTGGGATCCCCCTTTGCCCCACTATCAGCTTGTCTGATATTGGCTGAATAGAACCGCGACTCTTTATGGGCCGGATCTCAAACAGCCCGCCTCACTCCTCGGAGTGGAGAATGAAAAGAATAAGTAAAGAAGATTCTATGCAATAGCAAAGCCCTTGCTAAACCAGCGTGTCTACTTTGGTATTACATTTTAGTTTTGACACATACGGATATTAACAGGACAATGCTAATAAGTTACAGAAATATACAAACACATAATAAATTTAAAAAATTCAAATAATAAGGAAAAATACATAAATCATCGTTTTACATTACATACTGTACGCACACATGAATGGAGAGCGGCGTTGGTCACTTTGTTGCTGTGTCACACACTACTCATTCTTTGCTCTTTGTGATAATGAGTGAGAATTTTTGGAACTTCGTTGGGACTTCGTTGGTGTCTGTAAATTTCTCCTGGATAAGCTAGTTCTGAAACTCTGAGTTCGAAGAAACTTATCTTTTAAGTATACTGTTGCGACGTGCTGAAACCTATTGTAAAGAACTGTGTGAATTGTTGCTCAACAATATGTATGTGGTGTACTGTTATTATATATTTTTGAGCTATGTTAAAAATGATTAATTAATCCTAAAATAGTACTGTATCTAACCTTGTATACTTTAAACACTTTTCGTGCATGCAAATAACCAAATGTTCAAATGTTTGTAGAGTCTATGGGACTTAACTACGTGGTCATCAGTCCCTAAACTTACAAACTACTTATGAACTACTTACAACTAAGGACGGCACAAATATCCATGCCCGAGGGGGGATTCGAACCCCCGACCGCAGTGGCCGTGCAGACCGTGACTGGAGCGCCTCAGTCTCCTCGGCCACCGCGGCCGGCTGCAAATAACCAATGAAATATCCTGTGGATACATGTGACCATAATTTAGTTACTGTGACGTTTAGAAACCTCTACATTGTATTCACTGAAATAATGATAGCTTTGTCTCCAAGCATGTTAAATGCGACGTTAAATTCGACACGTCAGTCCCGTAGCTGCTCAAGGTTAAGTAAGGTCTACTTCCCGCCGGTCATGGAATTTCGGCAGCGAAAATGTTGTTTGTAAATGTATCGGACGAAACTGCGTGGTCATCAGTCCGTAGCTTACAAACTACTTAAGCCTAGATAAACTAGCCTAAGGACAACACACTCACCCATGTCCCAGGGAGGACTCGAACCTCCACGGCGAGCAACCGCGCGCTCCGCAGCGAGACGCTTTAGACCGCTCGGCTACTCCACCGCGGCATTCGGCAGCGGAACGCAGCTTAATTTAAAAGAATACATAAAGTACTCTTTTGCTCTCTAAAGTGCCTCTGATGTGAATATTGTTACTGCACATTTATGCTGATGATTTAACAAGAAATGTTACTGACAAAATTTCGCTGTTTTCTGAAGCACTGACTTTTACCAACTTATAATTAATTAACGCATCTGACAAATTTGAAACTTAAACTCATTCGGAAAATAAAATGATAACCTTTTCAACAATGTGACTGTTGATAATAATGAAAATCTTTGCGGGAAATATATTCCTGTTTTCTCACTAATCAAATCTAATACTCTTTCTGCACAATGGAAAAAGCTCTTCTTCCTAAGCAACTTTTAAACACATGCAATTACACATATTTTACACTTGTAAATCAACGTGACTACAATAATAAAGCAGAAGGTTGTTTAATTACTTCATTAGGTTTTCAAAATCAAAGCATTTTTATACAAGCTTCTACGTAACTGACAATCCTTGTGAAACCTAGAATGAAACTTTCACTCTGCAGCGGAGTGTGCGCTGATAAGAAACTTCCTGGCAGATTAAAATTGTGTGCCGGAACCGGGACTCGAAACTGGGACCTTTGCCTTTCGCGGGCAAGCGCTCTACCGACTGAGCTATCCCGACACGACTCACGGTGCCGCCTCTGGAAACATCCCTTACGCTGTGGCTAAGCCATGTCTCCACCATATCCTTTCTTCCAACAGTACTAGTCTTGCATGTTTCGCAGGAGAGCTTCTGTGAAGATTGGAAAGTAGGAGGCGAGGTACTGGCTAAGTAAAGTTGTGAGGCAAAGGTCCCAGGTTCGAGTCCCGGTTACGGCACACAATTGTAATCTGCCAGGAAATTTCTTGTGAAACCTCTTTGCACTCTCAATCCAAAATTACTTATACAATCTACCTTTTATTATTACAACCAAACCTACTCGGTGATTCTTTAACTAACAAAAATTGCTACAAAAATACAAAACGATTCTTTTGCCTTATTTTATAGCTGGAACAGATAATATCAATCAGCGTCTGCCGTCCTTGCGGATCAAACTATTTCACTATTCAGTATCTCAACCTGAAGTGTTGTGTCTGACTGTCTGCCGCCCCTGCTGATCAGACGACCTCTCTTTACGACACCCGGTACCGGACTGTTTCTCTCCGGCAAACAATGATCTCCGCGATGATCCAATGATATTATTACACATCTGTATATGTTGTATACGTGGAAGAGACCAGGAGGCACTGGGAGATACCATATAGATTTTATAATGGTAAGACATAGATTTCGGAACCAGGTTTTGAAGTGTAGAACATACCCAGGGGCAGACATAGACTCTGACCATAACTTGTTGGTTATGAACTGTAGGCTGAAACTGAAGAAACTGCAGAAAGGTAGGAAAATAAGGACATGGGACCTGGATAAATTGAAGGAACCTGAAGTTCTTAAGAATTTCAGAGGGAGCTTCAGGCAACAATTGACAGAAACGAGGGAAAATAAAACAGTTGAGGAGGAATGGGTAAAATTGAGAGATGAAATAGTGAAGGCAGCCGAGGACAAAATAGGTAGGAAGGCAAGACCTACAAAGAATCCTTGGATATCACAGGAGATACTAAATTTAATCGATGAAAGGAGAAAATATAAAAATGCAGTAAATGAAACAGGCAAAATGGAGTACAGACGACTAAGAAATGAGATTGACAGGAAGTGCAAAATGGCTAAGCAGGAATGGCTAGAAGGCAAATGCAAGGATGTAGAAGAATGTATAAATAGGGGAAAAATAGATACAGCCTACCGGAAAAAAAAACAATTGGCGATAAGAAAAACAGCTCTATGAATATCAAGGACACTGATGGAAAACCAGTTCTCAGCAAAGAAGGGAAAGCTAAAAGGTGGAAAGAGTATATAGAGGGGCTCTACAAAGGAAATGAACTTCGAGACACTATTGTAGGAAGGGAAGAGGATGTAGATGATGATGACATAGGAGATACTGTACTGAGAGAAGAATTTGACAGAGCCCTGAAAGACCTAAGTCGAAACAAGGCCCCTGGAGTAGATGATATCCCGGCAGAGCTACTGAAGTCTCTGGGAGAACCAGCCATGACAAAATTGTTTCACCTTGTGTGTAAGATGTATGAGAGAGGTGAAGTACCCTCAGACTTTAAGAAAAATGTTATAATCCCCATTCCAAAGAAAGCGGGTGCAGACAGGTGTGAAAACTACAGAACCATCAGTTTAATAAGTCATGGTTGCAAAATATTAACACTAATTATATACAGAAGGATGGAAAAGCTGGTAGAAGCCGACCTCGGGGAAGATCAGTTTGGGTTCAGGAGAAATGTAGGAACACGGGAGGCCATACTCACTTTACGGCTTATCCTAGAAGATAGATTAAGAAAAGGCAAACCTACATTTCTAGCTTTTGTAGATTTGGAGAAGGCTTTTGACAATGTTGATTGGAGTAAACTCTTTCCAGTTCTGAAGCAAGCAGGAGTAAAATATAGGGAGCGTAAGGTTATTTACAACTTGTACAAAAACCAGACAGCGGTTGTCAGAGTTGAAGGGCATGAAAGGGATGCAGTGGTTGGAAAGGGAGTAAGGCAGGGTTGTAGCCTTTCCCCAATGTTGTTCAATTTGTACATTGAGCAAGCTATAAAGGAAAGCAAGGAGAAATTTGGAGAAGGAATTAAAGTTCAGGGTGAAGAATTAAAAACATTGCGTTTTGCCGACGACATAGTAATTCTGTCAGATACAGCAAAGGACCTGGAAGAGCAATTGAACGGAATGGACAGTGTGCTGAAAGGTGCATATAAGATGAACATTAACAATAGTAAAACTAGGGTAATGGAGTGCAGTGTAAGAAAATCAGGTGATGCTGAAGGAATTAGATTAGGTAACGAAACAATAAAGGAGGTAGATGAGTTTTGTTACTTGGGCAGTAAAATAACAGATGATGGTCGCAGTACAGAGGATATAAAATGCAGAATGGCAATGGGTAGAAAGGCGTTTTTGAAAAAGAGAAATTTATTAACATCGAATATTGATTTAAGCCCAAGGAAGTTCTTTCTGAAGGCATTTGTATGGAGTGTTGCCTTGTATGGGAGTGAAACATGGACGATAAGCAGTGTGGACAGAAAGAGGATAGAGCATTTTGAAATGTGGTGCTACAGACGAATGCTGAAGATTGGGTGGGTGGATCGCGTAACTAATGAGGAGGTACTGAACCGAATTGGGGAGAAAAGAAATTTCTGGCATACCTTGACTAAAAGAAGGGATCGCTTGGTAGGACACATTCTTAGACATCGAGGAATCATAAATTTAGCATTGGAGGGAAGTGTGTGGGGTAAAAATCGCAGAGGGAGACCAAGAGACGCGTATAGCAAACAGATTCAAGTGGATGTGGGTTGTCGTTCTTATGAGGAGATGAAAAGGCTTGCTCAGGATAGGGTAGGGTGGAGAGCTGCATCAAACCAGTCTCTGGACTGAAGACCACAACAACAACAACAACAACATATATTGGCGTATAGTAACAACCTACTACCAATTTAAATATTTTTGTTGATAAAACTCTTCTGGGTATTGGACCGCATCGTCAATATATTAAATGATTCTTGAGTTTCTCCCGGCGTATTTGATAATCGAAATATCCACGGGTATACTGGCAGTCTGTAGTGTCCAACGGGCACAATATTTCGGCGATCATACATGTCGCCATCATCAGGTGAACTGACGGACTGAGCTCCTGGAAACGCGCCGGCACGGAGATCCGCACGCTACGGAGGCCCGAAGGGAACTGGGTTCTAGCCCGGTGGCGGGAGCTGATGGCACCCTGGGTCATGGTGTGTATCGGAAAACAACGCACAGCTGTATTTACACGCAGACAGCTGTCACCACCCTTCACAGAGGAATGGGATACTTAAAACTCTAGTACATAGGGCGTGCACTATCTCCGACGTAAAGAGTCTACCCCAGGAATTGGAACACCTGAGAACAGTATTCCGAAAAAATGGGTACTCAGAGTGGCAGATTCAGCGGGCTCTCCGCCCAACCACTACAGCACAACCTGTGGAAACGGATGAAAACACGAGGGAGGATTTAGGCACTGCGTTCATTCCATATACCGGCGCACTCTCGGGGAAGGTCGCCCGCATTTTGTCGGCGAATCACGCGATGGAGTATGGACGCACTAGGATTCTGGTACAGACGTCGAGATACTGGGACTGCGTCGTTAGAGAGGCCATTGAAATTCGCACTAGTGACGACCTCATAAATCGTGACTGTGGCTATAATGTTAGCAAAGCTTGGGAACCAGCGATTTGGTTAATTAAGCGTAAGTCTAGCAAACGTAACGAAGTGACGACCACGGCGGACAGAGCCCTCACACCGACGTCATTTCAGACGCCGTCGCAATCGGTTCCACTGCGCGTTCGCAGCGCGGGGCGCGGACGGCGGAGGGGTCGTTCCGCGGGCCGAGGGTATTTAAATCGCCCGCTACCGGGCTAGAACTCAGTTCCCTTCGAGCCGCCGTAGCGTGCGGATCTCCGTGCCGGTGGGTTTCCAGGAGCTCAGTCCGTCAGTTCACCTGATGATGGCGACATGTATGATCGCCGAAATATTGTGCCTGTTGGACACTACAGACCGGCAGTACACCCGTGGATAGTTCGATTAAAATATTAAATGTTTCACCGATATTTCGGCCACGATTGAAAGTGGCAAATCACTGGGTATTACGTTTACTGCTGGATGAGGGACAGCCGGTGTCGTAAATATTAAATGTTGCCAGTTTTGATTGGTGGTTTCAGCTCTCTTTCATTGGTGTTTGCTTCATTTCTTCCTATTGGTGGAAAAAGGGTCCTTGCTTGGTGTTTACATTAATCTTTGCCATTGGTTGAAACTGGCGAATGAGGAGCGGTGGTAGCAATGACGTAGCACTGATACCTAGCGCCAGCTAGAGCATGCAATTTGCTGTTTGCATATGTAAGAGTTTGGATACCACAATGTTGTATATTGCACCTATCTTACAGTAAACAAACAAAAAAAAAAAAAAAAAAATAAAATAAAATAAAATAAAAAATGGAAAGACGCTGTCAGATTTCAATTGATAACGACACCTAAGTGCTAACAGAAATGTCGTCCGCCTACAATTGGCGACGTGACATACCAACCAAATGTTCAAATGTTTGTTGAGCTTATGGGACTTAACTGCGGGGTCATCAGTCCCTAAACATATAAACTAGCTTATACTAAAGACAACACAAACATCCATGCCGGAGGGGGGATTCAAACCCCCCCGACGGGGAACGGCCTCGCCCATTGGAGCATAACGCCTCAATGCGCTCGGCCACTCTCCCGCGGACCATCTGTGCGTACCCATCATTTGTAAAATTAATTCTAGCTGAAGGGAGCCAGATAAAAGCTTACTTCAAACATATAATTCTGGCCGTAATAACCAGTTAAAGGGTTCGCGTGAACTACTGACTACTTCCTGCAACAGAATCTTGTTCCACGGCCCAAAATTTAGAACTGACTCAAAATTTAGCAGCAGGAAGACAAAGAGATGGTGGCCGACACACGTTGTAGATCACGAGAATTACACATAATCATTAATATACAAGCCACCGCGAACTAAACCATTTCATAAAGGTGGCTGAGAGAACATTTATGGCGCAACGGAATTAAAAATATGATCATTTGCATCTGAATTTGTTCTCGGCACTGGTGAAAAACAACATTAAGTAAAATGGAGGGTATTCATTAACTAATATTCATAAATAGAATAAAATTCCACTGAGAATAACTTATTTATTCATTTCAAACATGAGCAAATGGGGAACCAATTTTGTTAAACAATAAAAATGCATCTCATTGAAAATTAAAGTAATCTCAACTGAACGTTGTCGGAGGAGGGATTTACAATCAAAAACCATTCAGCTACTCACACGCGCGAAGCAAAGCGAAACTCACCCAACTCAGCGTGCTGATACGAAGCAGGAGCAGGCGGCGATATCGTAGGCGAAATTTAGCGAACCAGGATGTACCACTTTACTTACTTTACTTGAGATGGTACGCGATAATAGCGAGATTAATTTCCATTTAAATCAAACCGTGAGCATGCAGACCTATTGAGACATACGGCACGTGTCTGCTACATTACATATTCGCACCCCGCTGAGGGCGAAGTGCTTAAAGATCGCATTTATTTCAACAAAAATCAACGGAATCATAGATTACGAAGCAAGAATACACAATAGTAAGGCGCTGGTATATGAGCAGTGGCGAGAACTCAAGTAACTAGCTATAAGCCCTTGGAGTTGGGAACCACGTGGTTCCGATAATCAAAAATTCAATTTCCGAAAAATAAAGAAAATTAGCTACGGAATGCAACCCTTAGAAATGCGTAGGATATCATAAGAAAGGTAAAGAAATGTAGTTAGACGCGATTGGGAAGGTTTCACACGGATGAAGTCCAGTCTTCAAAAATCTGAAAAATGGAATAAATTCAAAGTGACAGTAAATCGACAAAGAAATACGGCATGCAGCCCCTAGAAATACGTTGTATTTAATAAGCAAGCTAATAAAGGGGGTTGTACAAGGCTAGAAGAGAATTCACTGTGGTAGTCTAAATGCAAAGTACAAGTTTGGAAACGAAACAACAATTTAAAATAGACAGAGAGATCACGAGGTACTAACGGAAATCAGAAATACACATACATAATTTCTTGCCTGAAAGGCATAGAAATAGACACAGGGGTAGCTGAAGGCTTTGTTCTAAGAACACACCACGTGGAATACATATCACTCGCAGAAGGAGAAAACGGAAAGTAATATTTCACATGCACTCTACAGAATAAAAATATTCCCGCACAATAGTCGCATCCCACAAAGTTAGAAGGAAATTAAATCGAGTTCCTACACCGCCAGCTAGTCTCACAAAGATTAATGATTCGCAGCCGTTATCAAACCCAATTAGTTACATATTCACCGCATTTACCTATGCAAAATCACCGAAATGAAATTGAATACACTTTCGTACATGATCGGAGAATCTTATTCCGAAAAATGAACCTAAGTTCTGAAGTCTAACTTGAACAAACCAAACAACGAATCGTCACCATCTCAAGGGAGGAAAGAAAATCAGAACGTCTTACTAGGTCGAAGCGCAGCCACAGAGTGAGTAGTCGGCCAGCGAGTCGCCCACCACGGCCGGAAAACCTCGGTTGTGGGCGAGCCTAGACTCGATCGTCCTACCGAGGCTTGCTACCGGCATTGCCAACCCAACTTGAAACCAGAGGGTGGAGGAAGCATCAAAAGTAGAGGTTGGTAACAACTACCTATCGACACTAAGCCAGAGAAACACTAGTAGTGAGCAGCCGACGACTCATACATACACTCAGACTGCCATGCTAGAAGATGCTCATACATGCACATACAGAATAAAGCAAGTACACATTCTCACAGGGACAGTTGCGTCACGGGGAAACCGTTCATCTTGCGACATTTATAGACAATGATAAATTATTAGCATAATAAAACCCCAGCAATATTACAGAAACTAACATTTAAAACATGAAATGAAATGCCATTCCTCATGCCTCTGAACGAAAGGAGTTCTCGTTTAGCAAAAGTGCCCGTCTAGTGAACTTAGATAAATTACAAAGTTAAAAACCTAGGGAAGAGGGCAGACAGCCGTCTTTCAACGTGTCATTTTTACAGCCAGATTAACGACTTCGAAAGTGGTCACTTGCACTGGATGGATGGCCGTGGGTTTCAGCACTGAAAGCAAATTCAGCCTGCACGCCAGTGATGGTCGTTTGGACAGACGACGAAGACCTGTCGAGTGCTGTTCATAGCCTGATGCATTCGTCCTATAGGCACTGTCCCCATGACACGCCTTATGGGCTGGAGTGCGATAAGCGACACCTTTTGGTGTTAGTGGGCGGGAACACAATAAGTGCAGACTGTTTTAAGATCTGTTATTTTACCATTCTTACAAAAGGAAGGTTAATCATACAATGTAATCTTTCACGGCCGGCGTCAACTTCATTTAAAACATCCGGGCTCAAAAGTCGTGGTCGATTTGTAAAACTTTCTTTACAAATCGACCACGGCTTATGAGCCCGGAAGTTAAAAAAACGAAGGTTGTTCCAACAGAATAACGCTCGCCCACACACAACGTGTGAAATCTCAACGTGTTCTGCAAGACGTGCAGCAACTTATAGTCCAAGCATTAGGGGGAAGTAGGTGCAAAAATTATTACCTGAAAACAAAAAATATAAGCGTATAGGAAATTAATTTCAAATAGAGTTTCTGTTTAATGAAACTCGAGCCGAGATGGCGAAATTCGCCCATAAAATTCACAAAGTTGCAAAAAAAGGTTTTTCTTTGATAAATAAAAAAACTATAACTCCCATGGAAAATGTTAAATTAGAAAGTTATAGTCATTAAGATTATATATCCATTATTTTTAATTTTTTTTTACGTATCGATTGCATTCTTACTTTTCGAGATATTGCGAAAAAATAAACAATTAAACACGTGTAAAATGTTCAAACGTTTGTACAGCTTATGGGACTTAACTACGGGGTCATCAGTCCCTAAACTTACAAACTACTTATGAACTACTTACGAACTAGGACGGCACAAATATCCATGCCCGAGGGGGGATTCGACCCCCCGACCGTAGTGGCCGTGCAGACCGTGACTGGAGCGCCTCAGTCTCGTCGGCCACCACGGCCGGCACACGTGTAAAAACAAGATTCCTTATGACTCGTCAACATTCACGTTCCCAAACTTATTATTTGCCGTACGTATGGCACGAAGTAGGTCAAAAAAGTTCTTTTTCTCAGAAATGAAAAATATTCAGTATTTTACGAGATATATCTATTTTTTTGAAAACAAAAATAAAAATTAAAGGCTTCTCGATAACTGGCTAGAGTTGCTCATTTTGTTAGTTATAATTAATTATAAATCTAAGAAATTATTAAATGTAATGATATAACAACTCTTAAGAAAACAGACCAAAGACCGTTACTCTAGGTCGATCCCCTGAGCAACTCTAGCCAATTATCGAGAAGCCCTATTTCTCAAAATAAAAAATAGATATATCGCGAAAAATACTGAATATCTTTCATGTCTGCGAAAGAGTACTTTTTTGACCTACTTCTATCATACGTACGGCAAATAAGCAATCGCTCCAGACAAAAATAAATAAATAAATAAAAGAAAAAAAGAGAAACAGTGGATAGATAATCTTAAGACCTACACAACTTTCTAATTAACAGAGACTGAGCAGTTTTTAATTATTCAACACTGTTGCTGCACCAGCCGCCACCACCACCACCATGGAATGGAATGAAACTTTCTAATTTAATGTTTTTCTATCGGAGTTATAGTTTTTTATTTATTTAAGAAAAACGCTTTTTGCAACTTTGCGAATTTTATGGGCAAATTTCGCCATTTCGGCTCGAGTTTCATGGAACAGAAACCCTCTTTGAAATTTAATTTCGTATACGCGTATATTTTTTGTTTTAATATAATAATTTTTGCAAATTTAACATTACGCCCTCACAGAATGTTAAGACTATTCCCTGGCAGCACCATTTCCGCACTTGTCTCCAATCCAACACACGTGGGGTATTTTGGGACAACTGACACTTGCAACTCGTCATCAAGCCACGACCGTTGCAGAATTACGCGAACAGGTCGAACAGGCGGGGAAAATGTACCCCAAGGCAGAATTCGCCATCTGTATGACCTAACAGACGTCGGAATCAGCTCCTGCTTGCCGCCCGTGGAGATTACACCAAGCACTAACATAAATGTTTTAGCCTGGATCTAAGGGTACAGATTTTTAATATTAATCACACAACAAGGTCAATGAAACGTACATAATTCGAAAGGTGGTTTTCATAGATGTTATGAATATAAAATTTATGTTTACCCGTTAAGAATGGTAAAAAGAAATTTTAGGATGATGCTCCGAATTCTCCACTATATTATAATTCGTTGTAGGTGCCATATTGGTACAGGTAAAATTAGCTCCAGTGGTTAAGGCGTTGGACTGCTTATTCAATGTGCTCAGCACGCGTGAGCCATAACGCTGTCTACAAGGGCACAGGAGAAAAAGCAGATCTCGGCAAGCATGGCACCCAACTGAATCCAAGTAATCCTCGTTACCAGGGAGGAAACAAGTGAGGAAGAGTGGCTGTTTCTTGTGTGTCAGCAGTTAACATAAAAGTGATGAAACCAATGTAATACGTAATTAATATACTTTAAATATTAAATTAATGTACTTTAAAGAAATAAATGCAATAAAATGTTGCGAAAAAGTTAGTTAGCCCTTGGAGTTCCAATCTTAAGGTCCCAGTTTCGATTCCCACTGCCCCCAATTTTTAAATTCTTCATAATGTTCAATTCTTAACTTTTAAATATAATCAAATAATTCAGTTTATGAACGCAGTGTTAATATATTCAGATTCCAATATAACTGCACTCACAGGAATTAGGCGAATTTTGATCCCCCATATACATATGACTTTCTGGCACTTTTTTACCTTTTCAGTTCCAAAGAACACAATTCAAAATTATTCCTTCATTTGCAATTACTATTAATACGTCTCAAGTACAAACTTTGAAAAAGTTGGTATTTTATTAAGAAAACTAGTTTTCACAAATGGCCAGCTATATGTTGAATCAATTAGAGTTCGATCCTTTGATGTTTTGAAATTTTATATTTGTGAACATGGAGAACAAGGACATTTAGCGAATGATGAAAGGGTTTTTACGAAAAATCTTGTTTTTACTGAAGATTTGGAATGCTAAATTGTGAAATAAAGCAATTAATTTGTTCATTTTCTTGATTTTTCAAACACAACTGGTTGAGTTTCCGGAAGAAAAAACACCAAAATCCTTCCGTATTCGATCTGATTTCTCTTTCTTTATTATGATGTTCATCCTATGTAGGTGGTTGCATTCGGAAGAGAATGTTGGTGAAAGAAATTTTGCAAATATCGCCGCAACGAATAATGCCTTTCTTTTATGATTTCCAATCCAACTCGTTCTTCATTCCCGGCACACTCTCTCCGTTATATCGCGATAATAGAAATCGAGCTGTCCTTCACTGAACTTTCTCTATATCCTGCGTCACTCCTTGTTGATGGGGATCCCATTATGCGCAGAAATTCTCTAAAACTGGACGCAAAAGGGTAGTGAAGGCAGTTTCTGTAGTAGAACCGTGTTTTGCCAATAAAACGTAACCTATGATGCGCCTTTCCTACGAGATTTTCTGTGTGTTCTTTCCGCTTTATGTTATTCGTAATTGTAATTCCTAGGTATTTAGATGAATTTATGGTATCTAGATTTGACTTATTTTGTTTTATAAACGAAGATTAACGGATTTCTTTTAGTGCTGATATGGATGACTTCATAGGTTTCTTTAATTAGGGTCAATTGCCAATTTTTGCACTATGCAGATATCTAAATTGTCATGCACTTGCATTTGATCTTCTGATGATTTACTAACCGAGAAATGACAGAATCATCCGCGAAAACTCTAAGAGAGCTGCTCGGATTGTCTGCTAAATCGTTTCAAATATAAGGAACAGTAGGGCCCTATAACTCTTCCACGCGAGATGTCACTTCTGTTCTACTCGATGACTTTCCGTCAGCTACAACGCACTGCGTCCTTTTTGACAGGTAGTCGCGAATACAATCGCTCAACTGAGACCATAATCCATAAACATGCATTTTGATTAGGAGCCGCTAGTCAGTTACAGTGTCAGAAGGCTTCCGGAAATCTATAAATATCGAATCGATCTGGGATTCCTTGTGGAAAGCATTCTAGTCTTTATGTGAGTGAAGAGCTAGCTGTGCTTCACAAGGACGATACTTTCTGAATCCGTGTTGACTGTGGGTCAATAGGTCGTTGTTCTGTTCAAGGTAGTTAATTATATTTCAGGAAAGTGTATGATTTAAAATCCTGCTGCAAACCGAGGTCAATGATATAGGCTTATAATTTTTCAGATCACTCCTACAGCCTTTCTTGAATATAGTAGTGACCTGTGCTACTTTCCAGTCTTTGGGTATGGATCTTTCGCTTAGCAACGTCAGTTATATGCCACCTACAGTGCTGTCCACACACGCTTTTTAGTTACATGAAATATGATCGTTTTAATCTTGACGCTTGTAACTTTACATCTGCAATTTCAACGTTAGCTATGTTGCACCAGAACCTTTGTCCATTTCATGTAACGAAAATTTTTTACTTCTGATGAATGCTTCCTTAGTTGAAGCCGAAAATATGGTTAAGTAATTAAACTGTAAACTTGCAACCGATGAGCTGTGTTTTTGAATATTAATCCTTCACGAACGGTTGCTGTTCCGACAGCCATGTATAAAATTGTAAGAATTCTCGAGTATATACTTCGTCTTCTTTCGTGAAGGAATTTCTGAAAGCTGTGTTCAGCAATTCTGCTTTAGCAGGTCAACAGTAGCATGGCCATTCCTATCGCGTAATGGAGGTATTGATTGTGTTTTGCCGGTAGTATACTTTTCATACGATCACTATTTCTTAGCATTATCTACCAAATTATGTGATAGTGTTTCGTTGTGATATTGTAAGCTTCTGGCATTGAAGTTCATGCTACATTTCTAGTTTTTGTAAAATATTGCCACTCTCGGTGATTTTTCTTTGCTTTTGCAAGAGTGATCTAACCTTTTTTGAGTACCATGCAGAGTCAACCCCCTCTTTTGTTTATTTATTTATTATAAATCTCTCAATAGCTGTCTATATTATACCTTTGAATTCAAACCACGTCTAATCTACACTCACTTTGTTAGTTTTGAAACACTGGAAATTCTCACTCAGGAAAGAATTAATCGAAATTTTATTTGCTTCTTTGTGTAAATATACTTTTCGTTCAATTTTAGTGGATTTGGGAATTTAGATATTAAGTTTCACTACGACAAATCTTGTGTTCACCTATCCCTGTGTCTGATTTGACGCTCTTTATTAACTCTGGATTATTTATTGTTAGGAGGTGAAGTATGTTTTCCCTTGGTATAAGTTAGTTTAGTTTAAGTAGTTTGTAAGTCTACAGACCGATGACTATAAAAGTTCAATTCCTTAAGATTACAAATATTTTGTACACTTGGTACCCGAGTACCGCTTTACCTATTCGTCTGTAAACATAATTATTTCATGTGGTATATATTACACTGATTTTACAATAAATCTTGAGTGGTTTGAAAGCACTAAGAGGGTATATTAATTATTATTCTCTGCGTGGTAGTAACAAGAAAGAAAGGACACCGCACCAGTATAATAAGTATTTACACGCGCAGACTGCGTTCACATACTTCACCGCAGTTGCGGTCATACGTCCGACCTCGCCGGCCGCGGTGACCGAACTGACTGGGGTTCGAATCTCCCCTCGGGCATGGATATTTGTGCCGTCCTTAGTATTAGCTAGTTCATAAGTAGTTTGTAAGTTTAGGGACTGATGACCCTGTAGTTCAGTCCCATAAGCTCTACAAACATTTGAACATTTTCGTTCGACCTCGCACGGGAATCCGTAACGGCGAGTGTAAGAGGGCGTGGACGGTAGGGGCGCTACAGTCATAGCGTGCGAGTTGTGGAGGTGTGGGACGGATGGGAGGCGAACACGGATAGTCAACCGATTAAGGCTGGCCCGAAGCGGGAGACCCAGGATCGATTCCCGGCGCGGCTCTTATTTTCACTTGTCGTCATTGTTAAATTTGAGTGCCCTACTGAGGCCACTGTCTAGCCTTTCCTTCCTCATTCTTCTTCCTTCCCCTCCTTCATCAAAAATTTGCAAATGCAATATTACTGCGAAGTAGTTGTGGAGTCTGTTCCTTCTGACATGTATGTCCGGAAGCACAGACACGATACCAATATACTAAAACTAGGAGTAATAAATAACCAGAAAAGTCTAGTATCCAGTTGTTAGTTACTGGACGCCGTAACTTAGTTTTGTAATACTCTTCGTGCTTGCCAGATTATCAGTCGCTATTGCTGTGTAAGGCCTGGCAGGCGAAATTCGCCATTGTTTACCTAGATCGGTCCTAAACGATTGCCTTTTCAGCCTCAATCATTCGCGTCGTTGGATGTGGTATGGTAGAGAATGCAGTGGGCACACACATCCCTCAAACGCCACTCCTCGACGAGCAGCTCCTCAGTTGACTTCATGAGGATCATGCACCCCGTTCCGCATCTCCCATCAAGGACAAATCCTGGGAATCGAACCGTGGTCTTCCGCGTGGCAGTCAACCATGTGAACCACTTAGCTACTGAGGGGTACATGTCATTCCTCTAGGCAGCGAGACCTTACATGCAAACGTCACAATATAGCAACGAACTAGTTGCACAGTTTAAGAAAAAGACATCAAAAGGCAGGTTTTCACATGGTAGTTCTCAACGCTGTCCGGTCTTCTGCCATCCTCTTCAGGTCCACATATTTTCCTCTTTTCTTTATGTGATCTGTCATCTTGAATCGCTTTCTTCCTCTCAGTCTTCTCCCACAAACCAGTCTTTCCAAGACATCTGTTAGTATGCACTCCCTTCTCAACAAGTGTCCCAACCAGTTTTTTTTCCTTTCTCTTATAACCTTGAGCAGGCATCTTCTCTCTCCAACCATTTCCAACACTCTTTCGTTACTCACTCTTCCATCCAGCTTATCCTCTCCATTCTCCTCTACATCCACATCTCAAATGCTTCTAACCTTCTTTCATCCTCTCGTCTCAGTGTCTATGTTTCTGCACCATACAGTGCCATACTCCAGACGAAACATTTTCCAAGCCTTTTCATTAGACCCTTATCTAATTTGACACATAACAGTTTCCAATTTCTGTTGAATGCCTCTTTCGCTGTGGTACTTCGAGTTTTCACCTCCTGGTAGCATCCTAAGTCTTCGATTATTGTACTTCCAAGATATTTAAATGCACTTACTTGGCTAATGGTAGTTTGCCCTATTTTAATATTGGCCAGTCTGCGTCTTGTACTGATGACCATACTCTTTGTTTCAGCTGTGTTTATTTTCATCCCATAATCCACACAAACATTAAATAGGTCTTTCAGCTTGTTGTTCGCTGTCAGCTCATTTTCAAAAAAATGTTTCAAATATTTGTGAAGCCTATGGCACTTAACTATGGGGTCATCAGTGCCTAAACTTACAAACTACTTATGAACTAACTAACACTAAAAACGGCACAAATATCCATGCCCGAGGGGGGATTCGAACCCCCGACCGTAGTGGCCGTGCAGACCGTGACTGGAGCGTCTCAGTCCCCTCGGCCACCGCGGCCGGCAGCTCACTTTCTGCCACTATTGCTATGCCATCAGCAAATTCTATACATTCTATTCTCTTTCCCCAAATACGTATTCCTCTTTTCCCATATAAGCCTTTCGCAATAATCTCGTCAAGGTATACATTAAACAACAGTGGGGAAAGGCAACAACCTTGTCCAGCACCTCGCCCAATTCTGGTTCCTTCTAAAATTTCATTTCCATTCCTTACACTATAGTGTAAATATGGATTGTGTATAAGCCGTCTCTCTTTCCAATCTACTTCTTTCCTCTTCAAAATATCCATCAGCTTCCTCCACTGAACTCCTTTTGTAAATCTAGAAGAAACGCACAACTGGAATGAGACAAAGAATGCGCCGTCATTAACGACAGCGCCGAACCCCAAATGAATCATGAGCTGCAACGTGTGCGATGTCAGCCATCGATATACAGGGTGATCAATCCTCAGTGCAACCGCCTTGGCGGCGTGCGCCTTGCCGGCGATGGCAGCAGCGTTGCCCTCTTAGCGGGCCGCCTGTCGACTGTACTAAATTTAATACGGGTTGCCGCGCAAGTTATTTCCAACATACATAACAAAAACACTTAGAGGGAAAATTTTATTACTCACGTGTATTACGCAAGGAGGTGCTGGAATTGCCTCCCTACGTTGTTCAAGCATTTCTGACACCTGCTGAGGAAGTTGCTCATTACATTCCTCGTGTTTATAAACGATTTAGGAGACAATCTGAATAGCTCCCTTAGACTGTTCGCGGTGATGCTGTCGTTTATCGGTTAGTGAAGTCAACACAGGATCAAAAGCAACTGCAAAGCGATTTAGACAAAATTTCTACTTGGTGCGAAAATTGGCAATTGACACTAAATAAAGAAAAGTGTGAAGTAATACACATGACCACTAAAAGAAATCCGCTGAACTTCAATTAAGCGATAAATCAGTCAAACCTTAAGGTCGTAAATTCTACCAAATACAATTACGAACAACTTTGACTGAAGAGAACACACAGAAAATATTGTGGGGAAGGCGAATCAAAGGTTACGTTTCATTGGCAGAATGCTTAGAAGATGCACCAGCTCCACCAAAGAGACTGCCTACATCACACTTGTGCGTCCTCTCCTGGAGAACTGTTGCCCCTTGTGGGACCCTCACCAGGAGGGATTGACGGAAGACATTGAGAAGGTTCAGAGAAGGGCAGCTCGTTTTGTTCTATCACGTTACGGGGGGGGGGGGGGGAAGCGTCACGGAAATGTTCCACGAATTGGGGTGGAAATCATTAAAAGAAAGACGTTATTCATTGCGGCGTGATATGTTTGCGAAGTTTCAATCACCGACTTTTACTTCTGAATGTGAAAATATTTTGCTAGCACCCACCTACTGACCATGCCAATAAAATAAGAGAAATCAGATCGAAAACGGAACGATTTAGGTGTTCTTTCTTCCCGCGCGCTATTAGAGGATGGAACGGTAGAGAAAAGTTATGAAAGTGGTTAATGAACCCTCTGCCAGGCACTTTAAATGTGATTTGCAGAGTATCTATGTAGATGTAGATGTAGATAGATTCAGAAGTTCTCTCTCAGGAATTGCAGTGATTTCGTGACGAATGTTCGTCTTTAGTTCATCTAAAGTGTGGGATTTGATTTGTACACTTTCTCTTTTAATGGTCCCCACAGATAAAAATCGCACGGGTTTAATCTGGAGAACGAGGGGGACAAATGTTCTTAGTGATAAATCTATCACCGAACACTTTACCAATTTCCCATAATGATAAGTTGGCTGTATGTGCCGTCACAGAGTCTCACTCTTACGGGAATTAGTTTCATAACAACGAGTTTGAGTACTGTGGGCAGGGTGAAGCTGGGAATTTGTATCTGACGAGAGGCGTGCTTAGGTAGTCCTTGCAGGTGCGCTGTGTGCCCAGTGGTGTAGGGGTCAGCGCAACTGCCTAGAAAGCAGGAGACCCGGGTTCGAATCCCGGCTGGGTACACATTTTCAGCTTTGCCCAATCGCAGTTGATGTCATATATTCTATGAATATTAAATGTCACAAAGGCATCTTCTCTTTCAGCTAATTGGACAAATAAAGGCCACAATATATTTTCAACATATGTGTCACTATTAATTGTTTCCTGAAAAAGTATAGTGCCTCGCCGCTAACAGCGCACACTCTCCTATTTTTTGATCGTGTATGGGCTGTTCGTGAATTACGTTAAGCTTTTCCTAACTCCAGTAACGATTATTTTGCGAGTTAACATACCCACTTAGGTACAGCCATGATTCGTCCGAAAAGAAAGTTAAGTTTGGGTCAATTTCTCCGTCAAGCACCTTTTTCAGAATCAATGAGTGTAATTAGCAACATTCTCCGCAGGTGTCAGAAGTGCTCCGCCGGCAAGTCGCACTCCGCAAAAGCGGTTGCGCTGAGGATTGATCACCCTGTAGAAGCTCCGAGACAATGCGCCCCGATTGCCGGGTGTGTGGCCAGCCTGCTTTCAGATTCGTCTCTCCCTTTCCGCTGCACCGGCGGCCGGGCAGCACTGGGCGGGGAACCCCCCAATCGCACAGTCGGCATCAGCGTGCTGGGCCCGAGGCCGCGATTTTCATTTCGGAATTAGCGAACACCGCTGATTGCGGCCAGTATTAAAATGGGCGCGGTGGGCGGGCGGGACCTGTTGATTAATTTGTGAATATTTAATGGTGCGAGTTTGGCGGCGCGGCGTGCGGATCTGTTTAGCCTGCAGAGGCAGAGGGCAACACAGGTAAAAACAGGGCTGCCACCTCACCACTTGCGTGTGCTGGCTGCCCACGGTTAGGCGACAGATTCTATGGTGGAACAGGTACGGGATAACTGCGACGGTTAATACAGTTACTCGTGCTCATTTTTAGTCGCTAACCCTCTCATGCGTTGCGTCCTCAAATGAGGACACGTAAATTTGGTCTCATTTCGTCTATGACGAATAATAATGTATGCTAAGGAGCTTGGTAAGGTGCAGAGACTAGTCTGCTTAGCCATAACAGGCGGAATTAGCAGCACACCAACTGCTGGGATGGAAACCATGCTGGATATGCCCCCATTACACCTTTGGGTCAAGATGGAGGCAGCAGCTGGTGCCTATAGACTCAAAACTGGCAACAACTGGAACTCTTTAGGATATCCAGAATCACACACTAAAATAGTGAGTGAGGTAAATATAGGAAAAGTTGGGGAAATGCAAGCCGACTATATTATAACCCCATACTGCTTCAACAATCCTTTCAGTATAACAATTGGAAGTAGGGAGCAATGGGAGACAATAGTTCGACACCGTACGGGGGATATTGTCTGGTTCACTGACGGGTCGAAATCAGACCAAGGCGTTGGGGCCGGGGTATACGGGTTGCAGCCAAGACTGGAGGGCGTCATCTCTCTAGGGAAACTGGCCTCAGTATTCCAGGCCGAAATGACCGCCATCAGGGCATGTGTGGAGGAGAATTTGCGTAAGTGCTACAAAGATCGTAGCATCTACATCTATTCAGACAGCCAGGCAGCCCTGAGATCACTGGCAGCTCCTGCAACAAGGTCTAAAATTGTTGCAGAATGTCATAGAGTTCTGGTGGAGCTAGGGGAAAGCAATAGAGTAAACCTATTGTGGGTCCCTGGCCACTCGGGGATCAGTGGCAACGAACATGCCGACACATTAGCCAGGATGGGGGCAGAGTCTCCATTTATTGGACCGGAACCTGTCCTGACAATTACCAAGGCAATGATCAAATTGGAGGTACGTAACTGGCTCAGAAGACAGCACGTATAATATTGGACCAAAGTCCATCAACAAAAACATGGAAAGCTAATGATGCCAAAGCCATGTTTTAAAAGAAGCTCTGCAATCCTGGGCCTGAACAGGAGAGAGATTAGACTCATGGTTGGATTGCTGACAGGCCATGAGAATTTCAAAAAACACCTACGTACAATGGGAATAACAGAAGAGGACCCTAAATGTAGGATCTGTGATGACGGTGATGAAACTGTATCACATCTAATCTTCGAATGCATTGCATTGGATAGTAAAAGGCACAGAATATTTGGGACAACAAGACCCGTAGAAACTGTGTCTAATAAAGAACTGGTAAAGGGACTCCTTGCACTGTTCAAGAGCAGTGGTTGGCTTTACTAGATATACAGGGAGCGATACCACACAATAAACTTAGTTTCGGTGCGGACAGTGGCGGGTTGGACCAATACTGTTTTGGCTTCCCTGGAAAAATCAAATCAAATCAAATCAATGTGTCCTAGACGGCAGTGTTAGTCGTTAGGCTAACAAATAAATGGAAAGTAGAGATTACGAGAAAGAGTAGAGGCAGGCCTTCAGGTGAAAGCACATTGTTGTCTGTACATCGAAGAAAAAAAAAAAAAATAGAAAGTCTGTAATTCGGTATCCAACGAATTACACTTCGGTTGGCTGTAACACTGGCCAGCCAAGTCATGTGACCCAATGCTAAGAAGTGCCATCATCAGGACTGCCGACAGGAAACACGTTACATTGGGGTAAAGTGTCTGAAGCAATTGCATTGTACAAAAACACTAAATAATGTACATTCTTCATGTGTTCTTTGGTATTATTAATAGATGTTCCATGTAAATTGTAGCAGTTTTTGTACTCACTGTGCTCGTTTGAAGACACCTCCCTATTGATCTATTAAACTAATTTTTTTAGATAAATTATGATGAATTCTGCACAATATAGGTCTGTATCAGAAATTAAGTTCATTGTCGGGATGATAATTCGTGCATGAGAGGGTAAATCATGAAAGTATATTGATCCTAGAAAGGTTTTATCAGTTGCTAGGACGTTGTTGATTAGTTATTTACAGTCCCCTAGCAACACTACCTGTCACAATCTTACTGTGTCCCGCACCACAATATAAATCAGAAAATATAGGAATAACTCCTTTAAATAGTTCACAAAAAATGAAGTAGGTTCTTGTACGAGCGGGACAAGGAAACTAGTGTGTGGCCGATACTAAAATTTTATCGAAGTCAAACACAGGCACTACTGTTTGCTGTCGCTAACTTGTACTGAAAAAAAATTAATATTCCACCGCCTGCTAAACACTGTTTTTCCACATTCACACTCGATACCAATGTAATATTACATTCGAAGCCAGTCAATAATAAATTCAATCTGTATTTAAATTGTTTTCGCTGGCCGCGGAGGCCGAGGGAACTAAGGCGCTTCAGTCACGGTCTGCACGGCCACTACGGTCGGGGGTTCGAATTCCTCCTCGGGGATGGATATTTGTGCCGTCCTAGTTCGTAAGTAGTTTGTAAGTTTAGGGACTGATGACTCCGTAGTTAAGTCCCATAGACTATACAAACATTTTACAAATTTTTTCTGAAATAATTAGAAGTTCTTCACAGAAATCAAATTAGCCTTGCCATAATATATTCTTCATTATAAATAACTCTTCATAAATGCAAGATACTTTTCAGTATTAACAAATATTTATTCTTCTTCATACTAATACAAAGTCTGTTTAACAAGAGACCTGAACCTGTTCAACCAGCTTGGACTGAATCTCAAACAATAATAAGTAATCATTTATTGTTCTTTTCTTGTCTTCTTTGAAACGATTGAAGCGCGGCAATAAAGACGGCGCAGTTGCATTCGTAGCCCTGTAGCCGTCGATTAAATTCTGCTAGCACTCACATACTTCAAGGTTGGCTGCGGCGGCGACGACGCTGCCGTTGTTGATTGCGGCGCCTCGATTGTACATGTAACATACCAAAAAAAAAAAAAAAAAAAAATTAAGAAGAATATTATAACAATAATTACATGAACGTCAAATATGTATACATTTTAATAAAAAGTTTCGTTTTCCTATTTACAACTTCAAAACAGGGCTGATATAGGAAAATGTAGTAGGACTATCTTGTCCCACTACAATTTCCGTCACTACATTTAGCCAGTATCAACGTTTTCAAAAATGAAACAGAAGTCCGATAATTCTATGTATTCCATGATCCATCTTTGAAACTATTATTTTAACTACAAGGTGTATCTCGAAAATTCGGTGAATAGTGGAAGGAAGGAAGATAAGGGTTTAACGTCCCGTCGACTGCGTGGTCATTAGAGACGGAGCTCTGATTTTTCGGAGGGAATGCGGAAGGATATCAGCCGTGCCCTTTCAATGGAAATATCCTGACATTTGCCTGGAGTGATTTAGGGAAATTACAGTAATCCCAAATCTGGATGGCTGGAGGTGGATTTGAACCATCATCCTCCCGAACGCAAGTCCACTGTCCTACCACTGGGCTACCTTTCTCAGTCTCGATGAATGGTCCAAGGAAATATAGGAAACAATGGTTACAAAGAAAATACCTTCACTGGTCTTCAAAGTAATCGCCACTGGCTACAATACACTTTTAACATCGGTTGTACAGATGTTGGAAACTGTCAGCAAACGCTTCTTGTGTAATCCCTCAAAGCACTGAGGTTACGCGTGGTTGGATCTCCACAACCGTTGCGAAACAGTAAGCCCTTCAAGACTAATTTAAGGCGAGGAAACAGAAAGAAGTGTATGGAAATCCAGCATAATGAAGGAAGCGGGAGCAGCAACTTTTTACAAACATTTTATTCTTGACAATTTCCGACGAAGTTGTATTAATCATTTATTTGGTGACTACGTTTCCGACAATCCTGTCCATTTTTAAACCATCTACCTCATCATAAATGTTACATACAATGGATCATTTCCATGCAACAAACGTAATACATCATTAACAAGTTAAACTGACAAATTTCAGAGTCCAGATATTCTTCATTTCATAATACGTTGCAGACTGACACGTCATACTACACGCTACACGAGTTGCGAGGTAGCCTTGATACTATTAAATGAAGAACATGTGGTCACTGAAATTTGTCAGTTTAACTTGTTAACGACGTATTACGTTTGCTGCATGGAAATGATCAGTTGTGTATAACATTTATGATGAGGCCAGGCATATGGTTTGACAATGGACAGGATTGTCCGAAACTAGTCACCAAATAAATGATAATGTAACTACGACGGAAATTGTGACGAATAAAAAGAAAGAAGTCTGCCGTCGCCAAATCTGAAGAGTAAGGATGGTTTGGAAGTACAGTGCCCTTGCGTCTAGCGAGAAAGTTGAGCACATGTATCGCAGTGTAGCGACGGGCATTGTCATGCAGCAAATTCCACTGCACACTCTGCTACAAATCTGGCCGAATTCTTCAAAGCTTTACATTTGCACTAACATCCCATGGGTCTCCGCCGCCGATGTACCCTAAACACTTGACGTTAACTTGTTTGTCTATTTTGTGCTCCGCCAGTGCGATTTGTAAAATATGGAACCATACACACACAGCGTGTTGTTTTTGATGGTCTATTGAAATTGTGAGGTACAGAACCTGGGGTCGGAGTATCCAGCGTAAGGAGATAATAGGAGTAGGTCGGATGCAAACGTGTGCTTGAGTAGTCCGTGCAGTTGTGTGAAGACCGCGTGCCTGGGTGGTGCAACGGTTGGTAGAACTGCTTAGTAAGCAGGAGGACCTGGTTCAGGTCAGGTGACGTCTTGGGCGATGGAATACGATATCCCCCTTCAATCCAGAAAATACAGCGTTCAGATGGTTGCGGACATTCACATTGAAGTGAGGTGGTACACCAAAAAAAAAAAAAAAAAAAAAAAAAAAAAAAAAAAAAAAAGTTCAAATGTTTGTAAAGCTTATGGGACTTAACTACGGGGTCATCAGTCCCTAAACTTACAAACTACTTACGAACTAGGACGGCACAAATATCCATGCCCGAGGGGGGATTCGAACCCCCGACCGTAGTGGCCGTGCTGACCGTGACTGGAGCGCCTCAGTCACCTCGGCCACCGCGGCCGGCGGCGGCACACCGTCACGTTGTCACGTTGTATGCAGAACCTCTCACGAACAGTCAAGGGTACGTTCTCCAACAATAACGCAGGTATACCATATATATAAGGGTACATTCTCCAACAATAACCCAGGTATATCAGCATCGTTAGCAAAAATCTCGAAACGTTCTTGACGAATTTACTTGAAATTTTTACAGGGAATTTAAACATTTAGTGCCCATTATTACATACTTTTTAAATGTGACTATATAGATTTTTTGTTAAAATAATGCGAAAAATAAAGTTTTTTAAAATATTTTTTTCTTCTTCTGGCAGTCAACTGTAGCTGAGAGGATTCAGACTGTGAGATATTTTCTCTCATACATCTTCTTTTCCTTTTCCATGTATTTTCAGAAACGGAAAAGTTGTATTTATAGCTTTTTAGCTTACGATGAAAATTCCACTGAAGAATTTGAATTTGTGATAATAAAAACTCTCAAGGTCTGAGCGAGGGCGGTGGAGTAGTAGTTCGACAGAGAAGAGAGAGAGAGAGAGAAAGAGAGAGGAGAGAGAGAGGAGAGAGAGAGGAGAGAGAGAGAGGATAGAGAGAGAGAGAGAGAGAGTATAGAGAGGGGAGAGAGAGAGAGAGAGAGAGAGAGAGAGAGAGAGAGAGAGAGAGAGAGAGGGCAAGAGAGAAAGAAGTGATAGGCAGAGGAGGTGGGGGAGGTTGATGGAGGAGGGATGGATGGGGTAAGTTTCTCATTATTTGTGTACATTTCACATACATATTTAGCAAACTAAAATAATACGTTAATCTAACTTACGCCAGTCTTTAAAAGTACTGTCATTCAGAAAATTTAACTGCTGACACCCTTTACAAGTTGAAATTAATAATACACCCACTCCTCCTTCAGTGAAGAAAATACGACATGTAACGTCTAATACAGAAAGTGCAGAACGAAGAGATTCCGAGAAATGTGGAAATGGATGAGGATGTAAGAAATGTTGGGGCTTGTCCTCTTAGTCCCCTCACCTTCATTGACTCGGCGTTCCTCACCCTGAAAAAGTCCAGAAATACGCTCGACTGGACATCAGAGAATTCAAAATGCTGAGCCAGAAGTAAGCGGAACTTTCTGGGGGCCCGGGGCGAGGAGGTACTGGATGACAACAGGCAATAACGTGGAGTGGTAGCGACGACAAAAAAGAAGAAAAAAAAAGAAAGGGGTGGGGTGGAGAGCGAAGGTAGGGGGTGGGGGGAGGAAAAGGTGCAGAACTGGAGATGAGTGGCCCTCCCCAGAGGCAAGATCACTCGGCGGGAACTGTACGACTGAATAAATATACATAAATAAACTGCGCGCGCCACCCGAGGAGCCGCTGGAATCGATTGATTATGGATGAGAGCGGAACAAGGCCTGATGGGCGCCAGGGGGGAGGCGGAGACGGAATGTAAGGCAAATGTTGACATTAGGGGTCACGGCCCGCTACTGCGAACGAGCAGGAATTATTATTAACACGGTAAACACGAGGCGCGCGCCCGGATGTCAGCAAACATGGGGGCGCCTTCCGCCTCCGTTTCTTCCCCTGCAGGGCGCGCGCACACCTTGGCAGAGGCGCAGCTCTGTCGCTCGCTGGCTGTTCGCGTCACGGGGTCAACACCGATAGCTCCCGCCCTTAACGTGTGTTTACCTCCGTTTGCCGCAGTGCCCGGTTCGTCCGTTAAGCGCGATGTGTGTCTGCAGTGAGGATGTGAGCCAGCTAACTCTGTAGGTCAGGCATCTACATAGACCAAAGCTAACATAGACGGATGGATGGATGCTTAGGAATGAATGTTCGAATGTTTGTTAAGCTTAAGGGACTTAACTACGGGGTCATCAGTCCCTAAACTTACAAACTACTTATGAACTACCTACAACTAAGGACGCCACAAATATCCATGCCCGAGGGGGGATTCGAACCCCCGACCGTAGTGACCGTGCAGACCGTGACTGAAGCGCCGCAGTCCCCTCGGCCACCGCGGCCGGCTGGATGCTTAGGGTTTAACGTCCCGTCGACAGCTTGGCCATTAGAGACGGAGCTAACGCTCGGAGTTGTTGGGTTAGGATGAGGAAGGAAATCGGCCGTGCCCTTTGAAAGGAACCATCCCGGCATATGCGTGAGTGATTTAGGGAAATCACGGAAAACCTAAATCTGGATGGCCGGAGGTGGATTTGAACCACCATCCTCCCGAATGCGAGTCCAGTGCGTTACCACTGCGCCACCTCACTCGGTAAAATGTTCAAATGGTTGTTAAGCTTATGGGACTTAACTACGGGGTCATCAGTCCCTAAACTTACAAACTACTTATGAATTACCTTATACTAAAGACGGCACAAATATCCATGCCCGAGGGGAGATTCGAACCTCCGACCGTAGTGGCCGTGCAGACCGTGACTGAAGCGCCTCAGTCTCCTCGCCCACCGCGGCCGGCTAACATAGACTGCGCATGTCCCACAGACATGTATTACTAGACTGGCAAACTTGTCTCTCTGACTGAAGCTTGATACCGCCATCTTGCCTCACCCCACGTCAAAAAGTTTCCATACGGTAAAATTATGATCTTCTGACTCGATATGATGTTGTTAGGTTTAGCGTACTAGTTGGTTTGAACATTATTTACATTGGAGCTAACACATCCGCAATAGTTAAATTTAACACATAGGCTTACATTGTCGAATCATGTTTTGAGAAGAACGTGTTACGTACGCTTAAATTTTACTTACTGTCCTGGCGGCCTCACGTGATCATGTTGTCAGTCGTGTGACATTGGCAATCGCCATTCGCTTGACGATGCAAATGTTTTGTCATGACAACTTCGTTTTATAGGGGCAATTGCTGTTACTAAGTGAACTAGGGCATATACAAAAATCTGTCAACCGTAGAGCACGAACAGCATTATTTGTTTACTTCATCATCTATACGAAACATTAATCAATCCACGCTGTATGGATTACTAAGAATATCAACAGCTTGGTTACGGCTTTCTACAATTTTGTTGATGTTGCCAACATAATCATAAGAGGGCACTGAGATGGTAAGTAAAATTTTACCACTACATACATTTAAATCAGATTGTAATTATAGGAAAAACACTGAGAAGAATAAAGATACCTGTTATATACGACAAATGGCTCAAACATTTAACGTTGTTGTTTTGGCAATTTCAGTATTAAACTATATCTTCTTACATAAAAGATAGCCACTCATTACCTTACTTTGGAAATCTGGTATTAGGATAACGAATTGACGTGATGGACAGTATGATTACAACATGACGTGACGTTGACTTACGGACAGTATGAATCTTCGGTTTGCGTACAAAAAATTACAGCTACATACAACACATGAATCAATCACTATGTCAAATCTCTAAAGACAGCGTAGTTACGTACTTTTACGAATGTTTTCTGTAAATACATGTACGATTGCTCATACGTTTATAGTATAGAAATATGGCGGCGAGACTTCACTAACATCAATGATGCTGTATATGGCATTGGCAGTCTAGTAATATATGTCTGTGGCATGTCCCTATCTCTGGTGTGTTGTGGTTTGAAATCAATATCTAATTGCCCCGAGTCACGTAACTGGGGCTTCGTCATTACGAACCACAGTGTTTCTATTTTACAGGTGAAGTCAAGCGTTGATTTTAACAATAAAACGACTTCTCGTATTCCAATTACACACGTAATATATTTACGTAACGTGATTTCTCGGTATTACTGACATTAATGCGGTCAGTATCGTTTTTACATGTGACCTGGCGAAAATTATTGTCAGTTGCGTTTACAAGCAACAGAATTACGGATGTTTGTGTTGCATTATGAATTTTTTACTTTTGTACCAGCTGACCAATGTGATTTTTTTAATGGAAGATTATTTCAGCATGTCTTGGCTGAGTATACATGTCAGCAAGTAAATAATTTCTGGTGCAGATCTGCCATTAACCACGTTCCACAACGCTGAAGATGAATACAGACTGTTTATTATCCCTATAAAACCAGTTCTTGTGTCTTACATCAATAATTTTTTAATCACATTATTATTATTTTAATGTAAATAGCCAGCTAACTCTATAGGTCAGGCATGTCCATAGACCAAAGTTAACATAGACTGC
The DNA here is from genome assembly GCA_026315105.1 of Locusta migratoria. NCBI lineage: Eukaryota > Metazoa > Arthropoda > Insecta > Orthoptera > Acrididae > Locusta > Locusta migratoria. Next base: position 150,353,524 of record CM048750.1, on the reverse strand, counting down.
GCATGCCCCTATCTCTGCTGTGTTGTGGTTTGAAACCAACATCTAATTGCCCCAAGTCACGTGACTGGGGCTTCGTCATTACGAACCACAGTGTTTCTATTTTACACGTGAAGTCAAGCGCTGATTTTAACAATAAAAAGACTCCTCGCATTCCTATTACACACGTAATACATTTACGTAACGTGATTTCTCGGTATTACCGACATTAATGCGGTCAGTATCGTTTTTACACGTGACCAGGCGAAAATTATTGTCAGTTGCGTTTACAAGCAACAGAATTACAGATGTTTGTGTTGCATTATAAATTTTTTACTTTTGTACCAACTGACCAATGTGATTTTCTTTAATGGAAGATTATTTAAACATGTGTTGACTGAGTATACATGTCAGCAAGTAAATAATTTCTGGTGTAAATCTGCCATTAATCGCGTTCCACAACGCTGAAGATAAATACAGACTCTTTATTATCCCTATAAAACCAGTTCTTGTGTCGTACACCAATAATTTTTAATCACATTATTATTATTTTAATGTAAATAGCCAATATTTTTCTTGCTTTACGTTTTGGCTTCACTGTAAGTGGAAAAAGTTATAAAATATAAACGCATGTATTCTGTTTAGTATTTCCACATTAGTTAACGATCCACCCACCTAATCTTTAGAATTCTTCTGTAACACCATATTTCCAAAGCCTCTATCCTCTTCCGGTCCGCACTGTTTATCGTCCATGTTTCACTCTCATAAAAAGCAACACTCCACACAAAGGCCTTCAGAAAGAACTTCCTTATTCTTAACTTAGTGTTCGATGTTAACAAATTTCTCTTTTTCAAAAACGCTTCTCTTCCCATTGCCATTCTGCATTTTATATCCTCTGTACTGCGACCATCATTTGTTATAAAAGATATGTTTATATAATGTTATATAATTAACACTTACATTTTAGTATTGTTGCTTAATAAATGTACACGCTATCAGGAGAATGAACGCTAAGTGCATAGATTAGGCATTGAATAACAATCAGCTGCTAACAAAGTATCTATGGTTGAGCCTCATAGTGAAAGAGTAAAAATAAATAAGGAAAAAAAGGCTATGGGAAAAACAGTAATACTCCATGTAGTTGAAAAGAAAAGCGTAAAGAGAGAGGAGCAGGTGACTGATAAACCAGTCGCTTAACAGATTAATATTCAGTAGTATAAGAAGTATATCTAGTATTTTTGTTTTGAATAGCCTTTTTTCGGTATTTATTTGGTGTCCGTTATAACCGTTTTTTATATTTTATTTATTGCCAATAACGCGTTAAATATCGGTTTAACTACTTTCGGTAGTAGAGTTTCTAATTTTTTTTAAATAATTAAAAAAATAAAAAGCAGTAATATTCATTCCTAAAATTTTCCTGCTCTGAAATGTTAGGTTATCGCAGATACTGGGAAATGCGATCAGTTTATTTATTTAATAGTGTCTGAGCTACATCTCTGTTTAAATAATAGGCTACATATACTACGTGACAAATAAAAGCTAAGTAGTAATAATTCATTCATATATACATTCATGATGTTCACACAACTCATTATTGAAATAAATCGCAATTTGCGATCACTTATGGCATCACTGTATTACGTTTATATGGAATACCGAAGTGCGGCGAATGTGAATTTGTGCCCGGCCGGGATTCGAACCCGGGATCTCCTGCTTACTAGGCAGGATGGAATGGCGAATGGAGATTTGGGTGTGGCGGGAGACGTGCAGGGAAGAGTCCTCTGCAGTGGGGCTGGCCACTGTATCCTCGGTGGCGGAATGGTCAACGCGTCTGCCTAGTAAGCAGGAGGTCCCGGGTTCGAATCCCGGCCGGGCACGAATTTTCATTCTCCGCACTTTGGTATTCTATCTAAACCTAGTATAGTGATGCCATAAATGATTGCAAATTGTGATTTATTTCATTACAATGAACGCTGTAACGTCGTCAAAAATATATAATTGCAAGTCATTATTGTCCATAGCAGGCTCATATCTCTCTCCAGTGTTCGGCACACTTCACTGCAGCGTCGTTGGGCAGCCCCCTGGTCTTGGAAAGTGCATGGCGATGCCAGGTATGGACAGCTCAGCAGCTGTGTCAATGTTTTGTTTTTATCCACATTGTCAGGGCTCGTCTTCTGTGTATGCCCACTTGAACAGGTTATCCTTTGATCTTCCCATTCGACTCCTAAGTGTATTTAGGCTCTTCCAGGCTCTACATTCCGTGTTTCAGCCGGAAGTTTTTCTTTAATATTCCAACACTGTAAGCTGCATTTTTACAATTTCTGTTTCTACTTCGATTCCCTGGTTGTAGATTGACTTTCAATTTGTGGATCAGATTTAATGAAATCTTTCCTCGGTTTTAGTCTTGCCACCACTGACTGATGTCCAAACAGGATCTTCTATCCTCGCTCTGATAACCATAGCAGTTTGGTCCAATAGGTTTACAAACATTTGAACATTTTTTTCTGTGACAGATTGAATGTAATACTTTATGGTTGTGCTCACATTATTGTTACACGCTACCTCACCTCTGAATGGGTCACTTTCAGAATATACTGGCCATTTACTATAATCGAACTGTCCGACGTTTCCTGCTGATATAATATTATTCGTTAAATAACAAATAGAAACGCCTGCCAGAAGAGAGGACGTCCGCTGCTGGCAAAAGCCATAGCAACAGTAGATTCTCAGGTGAGACTACCTGTTTAGCCGGCCTGCGGTGGCCGAGGAGACTACGGCGCGCAAGTCACCGTCTGCACGGCCACTACGGTCGGGGTTAGAATCCCCTCTCGGGCATGGATATTTGTGCCGTCCTTAGTATTAGCTAGTTTGTGAGTTTAGGGACTGATGACCACGTAATTAAGTCCCATTAAAAAAAAAAATAACTACCTGTTTATTGGGAGCAGAACTACGGCAGGTTCAACATTTAACATTTCATACAAAAACCTAAGAACAACACACACATTCACAAAGGAGGACTCAAACCTCCTACGGCGAACAATCCCGCGCTGCGCAGCAAGGCGCCCTAGAGGGCTCGGCTACTCCACCGCGACGTTTCGTCTATTTCGTGCTTTGACGAGTAACGAAAGTCGCAACAGTTTCGTCGTCTTCTGTTGCCAACTATTAAATATGATTCCTCACTTTCGAAATTTTTCATAGAATTCAATGTGCATATTTATCTGTGAAATCGACGATGTTATAAGCAGTAATTCATGCAGAAGTTAACCTAATTATTTTAAAACATCTCAGTTTTCTCAATATAAAATGAGCTCTGGACGTTAGGAGCTGATGGTACTTACGTTGGGAAAGGCAGAGAACTTACAGCGAATAATGTCCAAGGAATATATTTAGAGTATAGCACCAACATTGTTACTTATTTTTTGTACAAATAAATAGACCAACGAATAAATAAATAAGAATCACTTAGAGACAGCTGAGAGCAACAACTGAATAGTGGACCAATATGGATAGAAGTGGTTATCCTATGTGAATATTGGTATCCTGTCTCTAGTCTCTGAAGGTGTTATATTTTGCTGAACATATGTATTTGTTTATTGATACATGAAAGCCTCTTGAAGTAAGGAAACGAATCTAGACGTTCAACGCTACTTGTTTCATTATTCATTTATTTTACATACCTGCTACCTTTATGAGATTTTTACAAAGATTATTTTAATTTAGCTCATAGCGTAATTATCTCTACAGCATTTTATCATTTGTCTAGACAAATATTACTACACTGTAAGACCTTTCTTTGCCTTACATCAATAAACGTTTTAATGAACAGTAGATGTTTTCGTTTAAGAGGGAGCCTTTCAGTACAAACATCAAGAGTCTCACACACATTGTCAAATACTGCATATAATGAATTATGAATGAAACACACAAGAGCACTGTGAGATTGGTTTTACAAACCCGTTTTCGGCTGTTACGCCATCATCAGGTAAACAATACAAGTTTAAATTTCAAGGATCTTAAATTGGTAGATATACAACTGTCAAGGGAGACTAGTGCTTTGGTTTAAAACTAACCTGAGCAACCAAAACACTAGTCTCCCTTGAAAGTTATACATCTCCCAACTTAAGATCTTTTAAACTTAAACTCGTAGTGTTTACCTGATGATGACGTAACAACCGAAAACCGGTTTATAAAACCAATAAATTTGCAGAATGTCTCATAGTTATTTCGTATCATTCATAATGTATAAAGTGTTCTGTCAAAAACCGACGGAACAGTAAGTGACTATAAATGGATTTACATCTTTTCTCCGTCCAGGTCTTTACAAGTACAAATAGAAAGGAAAACCTGACACATATCTGTCTAGTATTTGTTTTAAGTAACGGAACGAAATGTTACTGGAGAAGTTTTGGATGAAACAATTCTGGGTATTAGGCCGCGTCATTTTTTAAAACACTTAGCAAAGGAATTGCAGGATATACATTCAGTAGCATACAACAGTTAACCGCCCTGAAGACCACTGCACAGTGGTTGAAACGTCGGCAATATCATTGCTAAGTGTTTTAAAAAATGACGCGGCCTAATACCCATAATTGTTTTATTCAAAATGAGACCGGCCGTGGAAGCTTACGAACTTATACCTGTTTTACGTGTTTCCGATTTACCTTATCTGAACAGGAGTTAACCAAGGTAATAACTTGTGTCCGAAACTGTTCACCCATGCATTGAACAATGTCTTCAAGTCTTTCTATTGGAATAACAGAGGAATAAAAATCTATGGCTCATATCTGAAACATCTGCGCTTTTGTGATGATGATGTGCTAGTAAGTGAAGATTTGGAACAAGACATACAACTTGCCTCTGCGAATATTGGTTTTGAGATGAACACCCCTATGACAACCCGATGATACGCAGTTGATCAGAGCAAAGCAAAAGAGCCGAAGCTGGGGGTAACCATAATAGTAATTAAAAATGGACAGACAGACTGATAAGATATGCAAAGATAAAAGAATGAAATCGAGACGTTCTATGAAGATCTATGAAGATCTATGAAGATCTAGAAAACCTAGATAGGATAAATACGAATGACTATTGTAACTGGCGGAGAGTACAATGCAAAAATAGAAAGGGAAAGAATTGATAGTATTGCTGACTGTGCTGGAGAGACTACAGTCAATAGAAGTGGAACTATGTTAATAGATCTTGCAATTCTTAACAACTTCAGAATATTAAACTTTTTCTCCAAACACAAAGACATAGAAAAATACACAGTGTCTGCCAGAGGATTTAATCCATAATTGACTATTTCGTAGCAAACCGAAAAACATCTGTTCTGTTTCAGGATGTGGTGTATATAGAGGGTACGACATGAACACGGACCACTTCTTGCTGCAAGCAAAAGCTGCTTTAATGCAGAGATGGAACAAAACACGTAAAAATCCCTAGAACAATGAAGGGAGATATATAAAGTCCACCTACTAGAACAGGAGTTGATCAAGAACGTTTATCAAAGACGATTAGATGTAATAATGATCGTTGTTGTTGTTATGGTCTTCAGTCCGGAGACTGGTTTGATGCAGCTCTCCACCCTACTCTATCCTGAGCAAGCCTTTTCATCTCCTCATAAGAACGGCAACCCACATCCATTTGAATCTGCTTACTATACGCGTCTCTTGGTCTCCCTATGCGATTTTTACCCCACACACTTCCCTCCAATGCTAATTTCACGATTCCCCGATGTCTAAGAATGTGTCCTACCAAACGATCCCTTCTTTTAGTCAGGATATGCCAAAAATTCCTTTTCTCACCAATTCTGTTCAGTACCTCTTCATTAGTTATGCGATCTACCCACCTAATCTTCAGCATTCTTCGGTAGCACCACATTTCAAAGGCCTCTATTCTCTTCCTGTCCACACTGCTTATCGTCCATGTTTCACTCCCGTACAAGGCAACACTCCACACAAATGCCTTCAGAAAAGATTTCCTTACACTTAAATTAATATTCGATGTGAGCAAATTTCTCTTTTTCAAAAATGCTTTTCTTCCCATTGCCATTCTGCATTTTATATCCTCTGTACTGCGACCATCGCAAGTTATTTTACTACCCAAGTAACAAAACTCATCTACCACCTTCATTGTTTCGTTACCTAATCTAATTCCTTCAGCATCGCCTGATTTTCTAAGACCGCATTCCATTATTTTTGTTTTGCTCTTGTTAATGTTCATTTTATACGCTCTCTTCAACACACTGTCCATTCCATTCAACTGCTCTTCCAGGTCCTTTGCTGTCTCTGACAGAATTACAATGTCATCAGCAAAACGCAATGTTTTTATTTCTTCCCCCTGAACTTTAATCCCTATTCCAAATTTTTCCTTGCTTTCCTTCAGCGCCTGCTCGATGTACAAATTGAATAAAATCGGAGAAAGGCTAAAAATGTAGGTTTGCCTTTCATTAATCTATCTTCTAAGATAATACGTAAAGTGAGTATTGCCTCCCGGGTTCCTATGTTCCTCCTGAATCCAAACTGATCTTCCCCGAGGTCAGCTTCTACCAGCTTTTCCATTCTCCTGTAGATAATTCGTGTTAAAATTTCGCAACCATGACTTATCAAACTGATGGTTCTGTAATTTTCGCACCTGTCTGCACCTGATTTCTTTGGAATGGGGATTATTACATTTTTCTTAAAGTCTGAGGGCATTTCGCCTGTCTCATACATCCTACACACCAGTTCAAATAGTCTTGTCATGGCAGGCTCTCCCAGAGAGTTTAGTAGCTCTGAGGGTATGTCATCTACTCCTGGGGCCTTGTTCCGACCTAGGTCTTTCAGGGCTCTGTCAAATTCATCTCTCAGTATAGTATCTCCTATTTCATCTTGATCTACTTCCTCTTCCCTTCCTACAACATCGTCTGTAAGTTCATTTCCTTTGTAGAGCTGCTCTATGTACTCTTTCCACGTTTCAGCTTTCCCTTCTTTGCTGAGAACTGGTTTCCCATCTGAGTTCTTGATATTCGTAGAGTTGCTTTTCTTGCCCCCAAACGTCTCTTTTATTTTCCTGTAGGCAGTATCTACTTTTCCCCTTCTTATACATTCTTCTACAGATTCTCATTTGGCTTCTAGCCACTCCTGCTTAGCCATTTTGCACTTCCTGTCAATCTCATTTTTTAGTCGTCTATACTCCATTTTGCCTGTTTCATTTACTGCGTTTTTATATTTTCTTCTTTCATCAATTAAGTTTAGTATTTCCTGTGATATCCAAGGATTTTTTGTAGGTCTTGCCTTTCTACCTATTTTGTCCTCAGCTGCCTTCACTATTTCATCTCTCAATGCTACCAATTCCTCTTCTACTGTTTTATTTCCCACTGTTTCTGTCAATTGTTGCCTAAATCTCCCTCTGAAATTCTCCAGAACCTCACTTTTCTTCAATTTATCTAAGTCCCATCTCCTTATTTTCCTACCTTTATGCAGTTTTTTCAGTTTCAGCCTACAGTTCATGACTAACAAGTTATGGTCAGAGTCTATATCTGACCCTGGGTATGCCTTACAGTTTATAACCTGGTTCCGGAATCTATGTCTTACCATTATAAAATCTATTTGATACCTTCCGGTGTCTCCTGGTCTCTTCCACGTATACAACCTTCTTTTGTGATTCTTAAACCACGTGTTTGTTACGATTAAATCATGTTCCGTGCAAAATTCTACCAGGCGACTTCCTCTTTCATTCCTCCTGCCCAGTCCATATTCACCTACTATTTTTCCTTCTCTTCCTTTTTCCTACTACCGAATTCCAGTCTCCCATCACAATTAAGTTTTCCTCTCCCTTAACTGTCTGAATAATTTCCTTTAGCTCCTCATATATTTCTTCGATCTCCTCATCATCGGCAGAGCTAGTTGGCATATAAACCTGCACTACTGTTGTCGGTGTTGGCTTCGTATCTATCTTGACGATGATAATGCGATCACTGTGCTGCTCATAGTAGATTACCCGCATTCCTATTTTCTTATTCATTATTAGTCCTACTCCTGTGATACCCCCAACTGATTTTGTATTTATAATCCTGTACTCACCTGACCAGAAATCCTGTTCATCCTGCCACCGAACTTCACTAATCCCCACTATATCTAACTTCAACCTATCCATTTCCCTTTTTAAATTTTCTAATTTTCCTACTCGATTAAGGGATCTAACATTCCACGCTCCGATCCGTAGAATGCCAGTATTGTCTGTCCTGATGATAACATCCTCCTGAGTAGTCCCCGCCCGGAGATCCGAATGGGGAACTATTTTACCTCCGGAATATTTTACCCGAGAGGATGCCATCACCATATTTCCATACAGTAGAGCTGCATGTCCTCGGGAAAAGTAACGGCTGTAGTTTCCCCTTGCTTTCAGCCGTTCGCAGTAGCCGTGTGGCAAAGCCACATTAGCTGATGTTACAAGGCCAGCTCAGTCAATCATCCAGACTGTTGCCCCTGTAACTACTGAAAAGGCTGCTGCCCCTCTTCAGGAACCACACGTTTGTCTGGTCTCTCCACAGATACCCCTCCGCTGTGGTTGCACCTAAGGTACGGCTATCTGCATCGTTGAGGAACGCAAGCCACCCCACCTCGGCAATGTCTGTGGTTCATGGGGGTAATAATGATCACATTTCCAGAATCAGAGAGTATTGAAAATGAGTGGGAACAGATTAACAACATGTTAAGAACGACAGCTTGTGAAGCATTAGGTTATATCGGAAGAAGAAAAAGGCCAAACCATTTGGTCAAAAGAAATTGAGGAGGCTGTTAAAACAAAGAGAAAAATATATAAGAAAATATCTACAACACTCAACTCAGGAAAATAATTAAGCATCCAAGAATCGACAGCAGAGGTGGGGGAAAAATCTAAACATGAAGCTCCATCAAGACGGCTGGGATAACTTTGTTGCCAGGATTGAGACAAACACTTGCACATAAAATGGTAAAACACTTGAATAACAGCGAAAAAGATATCAATGTAATGAAGAACAAAGGCTGGCTGCATTATTACAAGGATATGTGGAATGATGAAATGAACACAGATAATGATGAAGATATTGAAACAAATCCAGATCATCTTGAATTACAAGAAATATAAGACGTCTCAGGTATACAAAGAACCGAAAGGCAGTAGGAAGTGATGGCATTAGCAGCGAACTAATACAATATTCTTCAGTGGATTAAAAAAAAAAAAAAAAAGGTTCCTGAGCTTTCTGAATCTTTGCTGGAAACCAAAGGAAATATCAAAAGAATTGATCTCATAAAACCAATGTGTGAAAAAGGAGACAGATCAAAACTCGAAAATTATAGAGACATATCGCTGTTAAATACAGCGTGTAAGATCTATGCCAGAATAATAACTGAAAGATTAAAACACACAGTGCTTGCTATCAGAGGATAAAAATTGATTCAGAAGAGGGAGAAGCCGTACGGACAACCTATTTATGCTACAGCAAATTATAAAGGAACATAAGGAACTCAATAAAGAAACACACATCCTTTTCGTCGATTATGTAAAGCTTTTGATAAAGTAAATAGACAACTATTGTTGGAAATTTTAATAAGAAGAGGTATACCAATACACATTGTACAGATAATTCAGAAGATCTATGTTAATTCAAGAATCCAAATAACTGGGGATAATGAGAAAACTAGTGTTCATTAATTTAGGAGATCGACAAGGTTGCAGCCTCTCTCCACTGCTTTTTAATACATTGACGACATTGTACAGCAATGGAAAAAGTGAATAACTATACATGTAACTTTAAACAAAAATAGTACATACTGAATTTGTTATTCGCAGATGACCAAGTGTTAATTTCGAATAATTAAGATGGACTATAGAGAGCTACCGAAGAACTATACCAAACATGCCAGATATATAATATGTCAGTATCAATTAAAAAAAAAACCAAAGCCATAGCTATCAGAGAAAAAAATCCACTAAGAACAAAAATAGTTATAGACAACATGATGACAGAGCAAGTAGATAGATTCAAATTTCTAGAACCATGTTATCGTACAGAGGAGATCTATATCAAAAAGAAAAAAAAGAGAAATTTAACTACTTAAATGGCACTATCAGAAGAACCATCCAAAGTAAAGTAAGAACAGAAACATATCTAAAATTTTATAAATTTATTTCAGTACCAACGTATTGGCTAATGAAAAAGAAAGATAAACCAGATTACAAACCAATGAAATTAAATTCCTCAGGTACATAGCAGGATACACAAAGCTAGACTACAAAAGAAATACAGATATTAGGAAGGAAGTAAATAATTTTGATATAAACACTAAGGTCGACGACTACCGACAAAAATGGATATCCCATCTGCTACGAATGGACGAATCAAGATTATCACAACATTTTTGGTGATACACTCTGCAAGGCAAAATATGCGTATGAAGATTTTTAAAACGGTGGAAGGACCAGATATAGCTGCAACAGGCTGATGGAAAGCCTAATGCATGATGGAAGAAGAAAAATTGAACACCAATAAAACAAAACTACCAAGTCCAGGCAAACAACCACTGATAGTCGGGATCCAGTCTACTCTTGATGAATATATTTAATTGATCACAAAAATAAATTAGGCCTAGGGCAGCATTCCAGTAACCATTCCAACCAACACAGTTGTTCAAAATAACTTGACATCGGTAATTGAAAGATCTCTTTAAAATGATTTTCATTGATGAATACTTATATACTAATAAGTAGTCAGTACTGACTTGTTGTAAAATCCAAACTCGTACGTTAATAAAACTTTCAATGTTAGGTGTGCGTGTGTATCTCACTATAACAGTGGCCATATCTTTATACCTTTCCTATCTCCACTAACTTTGAATCTGGCGACGAGCTGCGGCAGGAACGTAGAAAAGACACACACATACAACACTTCCAGCTATCGGCCATGGCCTTCTTCGACAAATAGAATATTCACGCACTTTGAAGTGTCCTTGTGACTAGGCTATGTTATTACTTAAAACTTCGCTGATTTGCTTGTAGTCAAAGAAGACGTATATATTGGAATCAGAATAGATATATTGCGTATCTTTTCATTCTCCACTCCGAGGAGTGGAGCGGGCTGTTTGAGATCCGGCCCATAAAGAGTCGCGGTTCTATTCAGCCAATTATCAGACAAGCTGATAGTGGGGCAAAGGGGGATCCCAATTGGGAATAAGTGGGAGGGGCTTACCAGCTCCGGCATACGCCTTACAACCAAGGAAAACCTCCCGAAAACCTTGGTCGGAGCCGGGGGATTGGGACCAATTTAATTTATCTCCGGGACTTGTCCCGGACAAAAAATGGATTATCGAGAGAACACGAATGCACTCACGACAATCAAGGATCGGACGCCCGAGTTACTCTCGTAATCTCGTAGAGATCGGCTCGACCAACAAGTGGACAAGCATCTCCCTACAGGAACCGCACCCGTGGGCACGGTATCCTGTGCGACCGTATCTGTTGAGATTATCAAAGTATAACAACTGTCATACTTATTTTCTGACTGCGAGATTTTTTTGAATGAAGGTGGAGAATTCACGATACTAAAAATCGATGTGTCAATTAAATCATTTAAATGAAGTATTTGGCATACCTGTGTGCAATGATCACTGCAGTTGTGTCAGTGCTCTCAACAACAGAGTCGCTGCCAAGCTGAAAAAATTAGAAGTGAATGAAACACAATAAACGTTTATTGTTTCTCTTTTGAATCAAAGCAAATTCTGTACTTTCAAAAGCTTCAACAATAGTATTCTCATCACAACATAGTCCCATTACTTTGATAGTGCAAAAAAACATTACGTATCATTATTCTGATAGATAGTGCAAAAACTTAAATAATTATTTATTTTATCTTTAACATTTCCGAAAAACGCGATGAAAAATTTGAAATATAAATATCCGCATTTGAATGCGCGTTTCAACTAGATTACAAAAAAATTACGTGCCATAGCTAACAATGATGGCAAAAATTTTATCTTCATTATTTTCTAGGAAAAAAAAAAAAAAAAAAAAAAAGCAGGTATCACCTTCGGGTACAGAACCCTAGGACATTAGGAGATCAATAGTAACAGACGTCCTAAAGGGATTTGAGAAAAATGGCAATGGATTGGACACATGTCTCGACAAGATTACGGTAAATGGACCACAGCACTACAATTATTCTCGAGACCACAAAAGAAGGAAAACCCCATCCAAAAATAAATAACTAAAAATGATTAGATGACTTGGAAGATGGAACACATTTTTTAAAATTTATTTATTTAACATTAAACTATACAACACAATACCTTACGTTTATAAAGGGTCTTACCAATCTACTAGACAAAACACAGCGTTATACAATTCAAAATACTGTTGCAAACCACTAGTCACTTCTTAGTTTATTAACAGTGAAAGGTAAGCTACAACTACTCTGCAGTGTTACAGGTGTGTCAGTGGTTAAAATCCTAATATATTCACGGCCAGATCACCGAGCTAATCCCGAGGAGCGTGCCCCTGGCACTGGGCGGCCTAGACACGTTTGCACCACGTGGCTGGAAATTGGTGGCAATGTAAACATCAACAGCTACCCACATCCTGACTCCGTGAACCACGTCCCGGTGGGTGGCGGAGGGTACTTCGCGAACCACTGTAACTTTCTCCTATTCCACGTATGGCTGACGAAGGAAAAAAAAAAAGAGGATAAGAATCGTTTGTCGATATGCATCCATGTGGGCTCTAGCTCTAGCGTCGTGGTCTTTTGGAGAGATATACGTAAGATGAAGCACTATATTGCTTGACATTTCTAGAAACCTGTGTAACACTACATCGCGGTCTTAGCGTTAGAATTGCCATTTTTCATCATTTTGTATTTTTTCATTATTATTTTTTTTTTTTTTTTAGCGAGGCAGAAAGTCAGTATTCTTCAAAATTTCAAAGAAATCATGTACGATCTATTTAATTTAGAATATAAATGGTAAAAACAACTTATATTTTAGTAATCTTTTGTCTGAATACGAGTATAAACAGTATCCAACGGTCGAGTTACTCGCTCTCTCTGTGTCTAGTCTCCGATATGTTTAAATCTCTTTCTTGTAACTGTGTCAGTTTGAGAATATAGAATCAGTGGAATCTTGAGAAGTGTCTTAAACGATTATTCAAGTATTTCAGTCCCTCCTCTAAACTATGATTATTGTGAATAGTGCTCGTATACCAATATTTTTTACTTCCAATAGATCGCTAAAATGAGTATGTGACAAAAATAATTTAACAGTTACGTAATGATAAAAATAAGGCATAAACAATATCTTTTGCAACTGGCTTCGACATAAATGATCTACCGGGATTTTTAAAAAATAATTAAATACTATTTATATCAAATTAGAAGCCCCTGAGAAATAGAATTTCATGTCCGATAATTGCAAAAAAAGTTTTTATTTTTTTAGTTAACACATGGGCTAAGAAACAATAATTACGACGCAGAAGTTCAAGTTAAATAAAACAGTATTTTATTACGAAACGTGCGTCAGTCTTACCAACCTACATTTCGTGCAGGAAAGCCAAGTAAAAGTTAGAGCCAATTCATTGATGATGAATTTCCATAACTAAATGCGAGAAGAAGTCGAGCCATTCTAACACTAATTCCAATTTAAACCAAAGGAGAGACAATTGTTTGTAAATCTATCGGACCAAACTGCGTGGTCATCAGTCCGTAGCTTACAAACTACTTAAACCTAGTTAAATTAACCAAATGACAAACATACACACCCATGCCCCAGGGAGGACTCGAACCTCCACGGCGAGCAACCGCGCGCTCCGCAGCGAGACGCCTTAGACCGCTCAGCTACTCCTCCGCGGCCAAAGGAGAGATTCAATTCCAAAATTGGCCACCGATAAAATCAAAATCATACAGAAGTTACACGTGTTACAGAACGTCTCTCTTGCTGCGACTACCATTGGAGTTTCCTAATCTGAGACATTTTCGCGCTTATTAAATGAGCGCATAACAAAGCGTGCTGCTCTCCTTTGGCACGGATCCAGCACCGATGAGCAATATTCTAGTGTCGGTCGAACGAGTGATTTGTAACCTACTTCCTTTGTTCACGGAATACATTTTCTTCTAATGATTCTCAGTATGGCATCTGTCTTATCCTCAATTAATTTCATAAGGTCGTTGCATTTCAAATCGCTCCTTACATGAGGATTGTCTACAAAGTAAGTTCCATTTGGTTATATAAAACAAACGTGTACAAATACAGAAAAGAATTATTGAACAAAGATCTACAACTGTTAAAATACTTTTCTACATACCTTCCGAAGTCACTTGTCATAGGGTGGCACAAATTTTTGTATGCCTTCTTCATAGAAGGTTATCCGCTGGGCATTCAACCATGTGGTAGCATGTCCTTTCAGTTCGTCATTATCGTTGAAGTGTTGACCACCAAGGACAGATTTGCAGAACTCCCATGGCATGGTCACTAAGTGTAAACATACGGTTGTGCTTAATCTTTTCTTCAATTGTGTGAACCAGTTCATCAGTAACCATAGACGAGTGTCCACTTCGTTCTTCATCGTGCTCTTGATCAGGTCCTTCATTGATCTGTCTGACCTATCTTCTAACCACTGAATCACTCATAAAATTTTGTCCGTAAGCCTCGCAGATTTGCCGATTAATTTCCTTTGGTTTAACTATCTTTGCATTTAGAAAACGAATCACAGATCTGATTTCACACACGGCGGATTTTTAATTAGGACTGGCATTATAAAGAAGCAGTACAGAGCAAACGTCGGCAGCATCGATCTGAAAATGGCGTACATGTCGTCTCCTTGAGTCTCAGTAACTGCCGTGCATGCTCAGAACTGCAATCTTAGCGCTGCTGCGGATAGAAATTAGAATATGTTATCGAAGTAACTGCTGCCAGGGAAGCCAAAACTGTCTTGGTCCAACCCGCCACTGCCCGCACCGAAACTAATTTTATTGTGCGGTATCGCTCCCTGTATATCTAGTAAAGCCGACCAATGCCCTTGAACAGTGCAAGGAGTCCCTTTACCAGTTCTTTATTAGACACAATTTCTTCGGGTCTGGTTGTCCCAAATATTCTGTACCTTTTATTCTCCAATGCAATGCATTCGAAGATTCGATGTGATGCAGTTTCATCACTGTCATCACAGATCCTACATTTAGGGTCCTCTTCTGTTATTCCCATTGTACGTAGGTGTTTTTTGAAATTCCCATGGTCTGTCAGCAATCCAACCTTGAGTCTAATCTCTCTTCTGTTCAGACCCAGGATTGCAGAGCTTCTTTTAAAACATGGCTTTGGCATCATTACCTTGCCATGTTTTTGTTGATGGACTTTTGTCCAGTATTCTACGTGCTGTCTTCTGAGCCAGTTACGTAGTTCCAATTTGATCATTGCCTTGGCGATTGTCAGGACAGGTTCCGGTTCAATAAATGGAGTCTCTGCCCCCATCCTGGCTAATCTGTCGGCATGTTCGTTGCCACTGATCCCCGAGTGGCCAGGGACCCAGCTCAGCTGTTACTTATACTACAATTGTGTTGTGTCTGAATTCAGAAGAGAAAAGGGGAAATAAGGAAAGGAAACGTACGTGTATAAAACCGCGCGTATTACTGCGAGATAAATAAGACTTCAGTAATATTTGTTACGAGAATGCGAGGATCTTCTTTTTTATATCGCCCTTAGTACAGCCGGGCCGTAATTCACTCCTAATTATTTTATATCTCTCCATTTTTTACTATTTGCAATAGAGTAACAGAAAAAGCTGACGCAAACAGTGTATATGAATAAGATTATAAGTTGGAAAAGGAAATTTTATTAAATAACATTTTAATGGAAAATGTCAGCACTGACGAAGCGGAAAATCTAAGTTATTTACAACATTACTAACAGAGTAAGGGGGAAAATATAGCTGATAAAGTAAATGGGCTCTTTTGTAACGAAGGCTTTCGCGGCCGTTGTCATTTTTGATAAAAGTCTTCTAGGTATTGTACCGCATCATCAATATATCAAATGTTTCACCGACGTTTCGGCCACTATTGCAAGCGGCCATCTTCTCGGTGTTACGTTTACTGCTGAATGAGGGAAAGCTGAGGTCTTAAATACGAGGCGTGTCCAGAAAGTAAGTTCCGTTAGGTAATAAAATGACATTGTACACAGATACAGAAGAAATTTTTATTGCACAAAATTCTACAACTCTTAAACTACTTTTCCATATAACTGCCAAAATTTTGCAGGCATTTGTCATAGCATGGCACCAGGTTTTGTATACCTTCTTCATAGAAATCTGCCGCCTGTGTCTTCAACCACTCGGAAACAGTTTCTTTCAGCTTGTCGTCATTGGTGAAGTGATGACCGCCAAGGAAAGACTTGAGACGTAAGAACAGATGAAAGTCACTAGGAGCGAGGTCAGGGCTGTACGGAGAATGGTCAAACACGTCCCAGCCAAATGTTTTTCGTCACATTTGCAGTGTGTGGTCGTGCGTTGTCGTGAAGCAAAACAACACCTTTTGTCAGCAGTCCCCGGCGCTTATTCTGAATTGCACGGCGCAATTTCCGAAGTGTCTCGCAATAAGCATCTGCTTTGATCGTTTGACCACGGGGTAAGAAGTCAATGTCTTTCCAGTCCCAGAACTTTGTGTACATCATTTTCCGAGGTTTCATGATTTGCTTCGGCTTTACCTTTGGTGGGGATGAAGTGTGCCTCCATTCCATTGATTGTCGCTTACTCTCAGGGGTGTCGTAAGAAACCCACGTTTCATCTCCTGCGACTATCCGTCTCAGAAATTCTTCGCCGCTTTCAGCATAACGGATCAAAAACTCAAGTGCACTACCCAGCCGTTTTGTTTTGTGTTGCTCAGTAAGAATATTTGGTACCCAACGTGAGCAAAGTTTACGGAATTTCAGTTGTTTTGTAACAATTTCATGCATCAATGATCGTGGGAAATCCATAGCGAGAGCACTAATTGTAAACCTACGGTTTTCCTGGATCTTATCATCTATCGCGTGAACCAGTTCTTCAGTAACCAAAGGTGGACGCCCACTTCATTCTTAATCCTGCACATCATTACGCCCGACATTGAACTGTTGGACCCATCTTCTCACCATCGAATCACTCATCGCATTTGGTCCGTAAACATCGCAAATTTGCCGATAAATTTCACTTGGTTTCACTTTCCTCGCATTCAGAAACCGAATCACCGACCTGATTTTACAGGCGGCGGGATTTTCAATCAACGCCGACATTTCAAACAAGCACAACAAAGCGTACGTAACTGATAGCGATCTCCAAATGGCGCACGTTCTTCTCCTTGATACACATCGTCTACAGCGCATGTTCGGAACTGCAATCGCAGCGCTGCATCGGAGATAAATCGAAACGGAACTTACTTTCTGGACGCGCCTAGTATTAAATCTTGCCAGTTATGACTGGTGGTTTCAGATCTCTTTCATTGGTGTTTGCTTTATTTCTTCCTGTTGGTGGAAAAGGAAGTCGTTGATTGGTGTTTACATTAATGTTTGCCATTGGTTGTAACTGGCAAATGAGGAGCAGTGGTAGCAGTGACGTAGCACTGGTGCCTAGCGCCGGCTAGAGCGTGCTGTTTGCTCTGTGTACGCGCGGCCGCTGTTGTCTCCGGGCTGTGCGGGCCCCTATAGACTGCACTTCGCGCGGTGTCGTCGCGAAGCGCTGCTACTGCTGGCAACCAAGACGCGGGAAGTCTGTACCCGACTTCTCTGTTCATATTTCCGGGTCGCTTAGCTATTTCTATTGCTTCCCTGATTTTTCTCTTCAAAGTATAGGGTTGTTTTGCCAGTACAGTGACTTTCTGAAAATCTATATGTTTGCCGCACTCTTCTTGGTGTTCAGCTACTGACGACTTTGTATGCTGTCCCAGCTGAATGTACCTCTCGTGCTCGGCTATCCTTGTTTTAATCGGCCGCCCAGTATCTCCAATGTACACCTGGCCGCACTCACAGCCGATTTCGTAGACTCCAGCTGTGTGCAACTTATCAGTTTTGTCCTTCATTGAGCCTAGGACATCTCTTATTTTATTGTTGCTGCGAAATTAGGTTTGATGCTCTCTCGACGAAGAATTTTGCCCACTCGTTCGGTGACTCCTTTTACATATGGCAATAGGGCGATGGTTTGTCCTTCCTTTTGCTCTTCCCTTTTATTTCCATCATTAGACGTCATAGTTTATTCAATCATCCTTTTCCCATAACCGTTTGCTTCGAAGATGGACCTGATGTTTTGTAATTCTGCCTTCAGGTGTTGTTCATCGCTAACTGGCAACATTTAAGATTTAAGACACTAGCTTTCCCTTAACCAGCAGTAAACGTAACACCCAGAAGGTAGCCGCTTGCAATAGTGGCCGAAACGTCGGTGAAACATTTGATATGTTGACGATGCGAACCCAGAAGAGTTTTATCAATAAATGGGCTCTATTTATTCCCTTACAAAAATTGTTTGATGTGTTTATATGTACATATTGTTGCTTGCAAACATATGTCGATGTTTTGAATGTTGTTTCACTTTCCACCACTTAGTACAGTAAGTTGACCAAAAATAACAATATAAAGTCTGCTCTCCGTCGGGAATTCGAATCCCCCCCTCGGGCATGGCTGTTTGTGTCGTCTTTAGTAAAAGGTAGTTCATAAGTAGTTTGTAAGTTTAGGGACTGATGACCCCGCAGTTAAGTCCCTTACGATTGACAAACATTTGAACATTTTTATAAAGTATGCTTTGGTCGTAAATGACATTTAGGGGTGTTTCTTCTTTAATTCCGATAGTATGACTTTACACCACGGATTGTAAATCATAACCTCACTTTCACCGCAGGATATTGGGCTAAGCGAATTGGCGTGACAGACCGTGTGATTTGGCCTTGTCGCATCTGATTTATACATTCCTATCAATTTTGTTGTTGCTAAAACATACTACACCAACTTGCCGCTAGTAGCCATGTTCACGAATATGAATGCTATGTCAAGCCTTATCCTCCAAATAATATTATTTGGAGGCTAAAAAACGGCAGTAGTGGCAAGGAGGCTGTAATATTGCTAGCGTTCCGAGCGGTCACATTTCTCACTACAGGAAACAGAAGGAGCGATTTCTTTGTTTGAATCTATGCCGCGGCCTTAGATTTGATCAGGTATTGGACGACATTGCCCTTACACTACATCCTATATTTCTTTGTCCAATAATTTGATAGTGCAATACCAGCCTAACACATTGGAGTCGCATTGGGAAAGACGATGATGTTTCAAACCACCTTTGGCCATCCAGATTTAGGTTTTCCGTGATATCCCTAAATCACTCAAGGCTAATGCCGCAATGGTTCCTTTCAAAGGTCACGTCCGATTTCCTTCGCGATCCTTACCCAAAAATCAGAACGTGAGCTCCGTCTCCACGGTTTCGACGAGACGTTAAAGCGTTAACTTCCTTCTGTCCTTCCCATGCGTCGATATGCTGCGCATTCTCCAACATTTCCCTATCCTTTTCCAGTGTCACGACTTTTCGACATGGTACAGCATCATCCGCAAAACGACTCACTGAATTTCAAATGTTATCTACGATGTCATTTATGAAGAGTGTGAAAAGCAACGGTTCTATAACACGCTCTTGGGGTACACCAGAAATGACTGATACAAGTATAGCTATCACACCTGACAAACAGGAATTAACTGATGAAATTGTAAATGATATCTTTCAGAAAGTTATTAAGTGGTTTTCTACAATTGCACTCTCATTAAACTTTGATAAAACTCAGTATATACAGTTTCATACAGTAAATAGCATGACACCATTAATAAATTTAGACTTTGAACATGTATCTGTAGCTAAGGTAGAATATTCAAAAATTTTATGTGTTTGCATTGACGAGGGAATGAATTGGAAGAAACATATTGAAGATCTCCTGAAACGTCTGAGTTCAGCTACTTATGCTATCAGAGTCATTGCCAAATTTGGTCATATACATCTCAGTAAATTAGCTTACTACGCCTATTTTCATTCATTGCTTTCATATGGGATCTTATTCTGGGGCAGTTCAACACTGAGTAAGAAAGTATTCATTACACAAATGCGTGTAATCAGAATAATTGCTGGAGCCCACCCAAGAGCATCCTGCAGACATTTATTTAGGGATCTAGGGATACTCACTGTACCTTCACAATGCATATATTCACTCATTAAATTTGTTATTAACAATCTGACCCAGTTCAAAAATAATAGCAGTGTTATAGCTACAACACTAGGAGAAAGGATGATATTCACTATTCAAGGCTAAATCTAACTTTGGCTCAGAAAGCGGAGAATTATGCTGTCCCATAAGTCTTTGGTCACTTATCAAGTAGCACTGAAAGTCTGACAGATAGCCAACTAGTATTATAAAAAGAGATTAAAGGAATTTCTGAATGGCAACTCCTTCTACAATGTAGATGAATTTCTAGATAAAACTTAAAAAAAAAAAAATAAATAAATAAAAATAAAAGAACAACAAAAAATGTAATAAAAATCCTTAAAATATTGTCAAGTGTAGACAACATTTACTAGACTGACGCGGTCCACATCATTACGAAATGTCGTATATATGATCTATGGAACAAGTATTAATCTAATCTAATCTAATCTTTCTCGTCTGAAGACTTCTCTCAGTTGAGAATGATATGCCGCGTTCTGGTCACACAGTTGCTGTGATATTCCACATGCTGACACTTTGTTCATCAGGTTACGGTACGGAACCGTAAGGGGCATACATACAGAGGTATATTGGGACTGGCTGAAAAAGCTGAAGAAGAAGAAGAAAAAGAACTCGACGCGTGATATGTTGAAGCGGTGAGCGCACTGCCGCTGTAGGGGGCGTCCAACGAGACACGCTTTCCGTTAGATTTACGTCGGTCCTGCGCCTACCAATGAGACAGACGTCTCTTGGCCCACGAACATTGCTCGCGTGCCTTGCTAAATCACTGTGTGCTCAATCGGACGACAGGCAATAAATAAATACTTCGTATGGGGCGGTCAAGAGGCGGGAAAGCGACCGCCTGCTGTTCGTCGTGACGTCACCCACCACTTCCGCGTTGTCCAGTTCTGCGTCACGCAAGAGAACGAACTAACTTAATCGCCGAATTTATGAAACGGGTGTCGTGGATTTAATAACTGTGGCTTCGCGGCTCTATGCCGTACTTCAGCAGTCGCTGACGCAAAGGCGATGCTCTACGACTGCGTAATGAGCTACACGAATATTTAGGAGAACTTTTTCTCAACTCGTGTGTCACGTAGACAGATGTTTTGCATATTTTTAAAAAGCTCACAACTGCCGCGGTGGAACGGTAATTGCAACAAGAAGCAGAAATCAGAGAAAAACGAATGATGAAAATGTATGATATCATAAGCGAACAAAGAGCTTGCTATAAGAGGCCGTAATACATTGCCGAAACGGGAGTGTCTAAGCTTTCCTCTCAAATTTTACTTGTTCAAATAAATATTTCATTTGAAATGCAATTTTTACTTTAGTGTTTATCTCGAAATTAATTAAAGTTCAGTTGTTGTTGTTGCTGTGGTCTTCAGTCCGGAGACTGGTTTGATGCAACTCTCCACAATAACCTAACCTGAGCAAGCCTGTTCAACTCCACATAAGAATGGCAACCTACATCTGTTTGAATCTGCTTACTGTATCCATCTCTTGGTCTTCCTCTGTGGTTTTTACCCCACACACTTCCCTCCAACGCTAAATTCACAATTCCTTGATGTCTAAGAATGCGTCCTACCAATCTATCCTTTCTTTTAGTCAAGGTATTCCAGAAATTTCTTTTCTCCCCAATTCTGTTCAGTACCTCATCATTAGTTACACGATCCACCCACCTAATCTTCAGCATTCTTCTGTAACACCACATTTCAAAAGCCTCAATCCTCTTCCTGTCCGCACTGTTTATCGTCCATGTTTCACTCCCATACAAGGCAACACTCCACATAAATGCCTTCAGAGAGGACTTCCTTAGGCTTAAATCAATATTCGATGTTAACAAATTTCTCTTTTTCAAGAATGCTTTTCTACCCATTGCCATTCTGCATTTTATATCCTCTGTACTGCGACCATCACTTATTATTTTACTGCCCAAGTAACAAAACTCATCTACCTCCTTTATTGTTTCGTTACCTAATCCAATTCCTTCAGCATCACCTGATTTTCTTAGACTGCACTCCATTACCCTACTTTTGTTCTTGTTAATCTTCATCTTATATGCACCTTTCAGCACACTGCCCATTCCATTCAACTGCTCTTCCAGGTCCTTTGCTGTCTCTGACAGAATTACTAAATCGTCGGCAAAACGCAATGTTTTTAATTCTTCGCCCTGAACTTTAATTCCTTCTCCAAATTTCTCCTTGCTTTCCTTTATAGATTGCTCAATGTACAAATTGAATAACATTGGAGAAAGGCTACAACCCTGTCTTACTCCCTTCCCAACCACTGCAGCCCTTTCATGCCCTTCAACTCCGACAACCGTTGTCTGGTTTTTGTACAAGTTGTAAATAATCTTACGCTCCGTATATTTTACTCCTGCTTGCTTCAGGACTTGAAAGAGTTTATTCCAATCAAAATTGTCAAAAGCCTTCTCCAAATCCACAAAAGCTAGATATGTAGGTTTTCCTTTTCTTATTCTATCTTCTAGGATAAGCCGTAAAGTGAGTATTGCCTCCCGTGTTCCTACATTTCTCCTGAACCCAAACTGATCTTCCCCGAGGTCGGCTTCTACCACCTTTTCCATCCTTCTGTAAATAATTGGTGTTAATATTTTGCAACCATGACTTATTAAACTGATGGTTCCGTAATTTTCACACCTGTCTGCGTCTACTTTCTTTGGAATGGAGATTATTACATTACAGTTCAGTTAGGATATTTGAAATAAATAGTAAAATTAATACTTGACGAAAAGCTGTAAAAGGACGGGTTAAATTTGCTGCCGACGTCTCGGCAGCTCAATTCGAAGATCGAAGTACGAAGAATAAGTTGCGTTGCGAGTGCGTCTCCTTTTGCTCACAAACTATCATCGATTCTGGAAAACTAATCGTTTTCGACCAAAACAGTGGTATAACTTCGGGATGGCGGCCAATGTTCAAAGAATCTAAGGCGAACACTATCAAAACTGGACAATATTTAAAAAAAGTGCTCTTTACTTTCCGATATTAGTTCGAATTAATTAGCATTCGATCGTGCTCTGAAGGCTCTGTGTCTTCCATTTTGATAAATCCTTCTGTATTCCAACAGGTGCAATCATGAACTGAAGATAAAGCTTTAAAATCTTACGAATAATGTGGTGCATACACTTACTTAAGTTGATCCTTATTATTTTCCAGTATTTGTAATGACTATGTTCCACAACGCATTATATTTCCCGTTCTGAAATGACCTATTTGTGAAATGCGGCTACTGCTAACAAAGATCCTAGCACTTATTTAAGATCTCAAACATAAGTAAGAATTTCAGAAGTGATAAGTTTCCGTGATTCTGATACAAGTGCATGGACTAGTGGAACGCTCATGGGCAGTACTTTGGGGGGGGGGGGGGGGGAGTTTACGTTTTGACAATAAAAAAAGCTAAAGAAATTTATTTACCGAAAAACACTTCGGAATAACGTGAAACGGATGGGTTTTACTGTGAGTTAATCATACTCATTATAAAATTCTATTTAAGAAATATGAAAACAATATTATAGCGAACTTCCCTAATTATAAAAGAGCTACTGCCTTTAGAACTGCAGCATTCCATAGCCATAACAAATTGATAATGTCTGAAGCACATCGTTACATTGAACATTATAAATTTGAAGATATACCCAGACACTATTAAAACAGGTATAAATGAATGACAGAGGGCTGACAACCTAAAATAAGCACAATATGCAAGTTCGTAAAGGAACAAGAGACTCAAAACATTATTATGCCCATATATCGTGTGATCAAAAACTCAGTATAAATATGATAACTTAACAAATCACGGAATAATGTAGATAGAGAGGTAAAAATTGACATACATGCTTGGAATGACATGGGGTTTTATTAGAACAAAAAAAAATTAACAAAGTATTGCTAGACGCATGGAAGAGCTCTTGCGCGCGCGTCGTTTAGTAATGATCGTATGCTCATCCGTCACTTTCGTCATGCCTGAACTCCCAGGTCCCCAGACATCAGTCCGTGCGATTATTGGCGTTGGGGTTACCTGAAGTCGCAACTGTATCGTGATCGACCAACATCTCTAGGGATGCTGAAAGACAACATCCGACGCCAATGCCTCACCATAACACCGAACATGCTTTACAGTGCTGTTTACAACATTATTCCTCGACTACAGCTATTGTTGAAGAATGTTGGTGAACATATTGAGCATTTCCTGTAAATAGAATTATTTTTGCTTTGTCTTAATTTGTTATGCTAATTATTGCTTTTCTGATCAGATGAAGCGCCATCTGTCGGACATTTTTAACTACCTTTTTTCCCTTATAAAACCCCATGTCATTCAAAGCATGTGTGATAATTTTTTACCTCTCTATCTACATTATTCCGTGATTTATTAAGTTTTCAAATTTGTACTGAGTTTTAAATCATCCGGTATATACAAGCTTATCATAAGGGTAAGAAAACTTACACAAAACAATGCTGTAAAGAGTTGATGACAGAGCCTGACCAGTATGCTTAATAATTTGACGGCAATATTACCAGACCATCAATGTATAAAATGACTACAAGCTTTCACTAGCTCTCAAAGAAGTTCCAGTTTATATTCTCAACGGATTTCTGACAATACCAGAATGAAATATGTACCTATGACGCCACAAAAGAGGTGAATATGTCATGTCCAGAGCTTCTAGCCTCTCGAGTTACACTATGTGAGCAACAGTATCTGGACACAGACAAAAATATACGTTTCCTGTGAACGACCTCAGTAGTCACTAGACATCATGAGAGAGCCGGCCGCGGTGGCCGAGGGGACTGAGGCGCTTCAGTCACGGTCTGCACGGCCATTACGGTCGGGGGTTCGAATCCCCCCTCGGGCATGGATATTTGTGCCGTCCTAGTTCGTAAGTAGTTCATAAGTAGTTTGTAAGTTTAGGGACTGATAACCCCGTAGTGAAGTCCCATAAGCTGTACAAACATTTGAACATTTGAACGCGAGAGAGCAGAATAGGTCGCTTTTCGGAACTCACGGACTTCGAACGTGGTTGGATGATTGGGTATCACTTGTGTCACAAGTCCGTACGAGAGACTCCCAGGTCCAGGTCCACTGTTTCTGATGTGATAATGAAGTGAAACCGTGGAGGAGCATGCACAGCACGAAAGCGTACAGGCCGAACTCGTCTGTTGAGTGACAGCGACCACCGACAGTTGAAAGGGATGGTACAGTGTAATATGCAAGCATCTATCCAGACATTCACTTAAGAATTCCAAACTGCTTCAGGATCAAGTACTTTGTCAGGCGGGAGGTGAGAAAACTTGGATTTCATGTTCCAGCGGCTGCCCGTAAGCCACACATCAGGCAGGTAAATGCCAAACGACGCCTACACGTTCTAACGCGGTTACAGCAGGAAGGGTGCTTTAATGGCTACAGAAATGGCCGATGGTCAGGACTAATCTAAAAACTTACTGCGTGATCTTGACTCAAACAGAAGCCGATCACGAAGACCTCAAAAATCGCGTTTCTGCACTCGACCTGTAACGATTGCTTGCTCCCGACGAGAAAGCAATGGCTCTAACACACTGAGAGGTAACCAGACCAAAACCAAAGACACTCACAGAAAATATGACGAGAGTTTATTACACTTAAACAGAGGGTACTAGGAAAGTTTTGCAATACAATTTTTTTAAATTTTTCCCCTCTGGAAGCAATTTTCTTAAGTTTCTGGGGAGTAAGGCACACTCGTTGTCCCAGACCCTCCGGATATCTTCATCACTTGAAGACTGCACGCCTGTCAGCTTCCTTTTTACCTGCGGAGACAGTGCAAGGTCACGGGGAGTAAGATCTGGATTGTAAGGAGGGTGCTTGACATCTACTGTTGTGTCATCTTGTTCGAAGAATCAAACTTCGTTCGGACTTTTAGACGGTATGTTATTCACATACAGAGCTTGTCCCCTAGAAAAATTCTCTAACATCTCTCGGCACCAAGTCACACGTTGTATATGCTCTTCAAATAGTCTATGCGGCACCCAGAGACCATGAAGTTTCTTTACTGAATCATACAGAATCGAACGAATTGCTGGTGCATTTAGCCATAAGATATCCTCTATGTGCTTATAGGTCACTTGCCTGTCATTGTCTATGATTTGCCTCACAGCGTGAATGTTTTCCTGTGTAACTGATGATTGTGGCCTTCCAGTCTTCTCTGGGCCTTCAGAGAGGAATTCTTTGTACCACCTGAATATAGTTGTACGATGTGAACGCACATCACTGTGTGCAAGAGGCATTCCTTGAAATACTGGTCTCTGTTCAACCCCGCATGGGCTGTACCTCAAAACTGCTCGAATCGCACGATGCCATAACAAGTAGTGACCTACTGCGACCACAAATTGTCACAGCGGCTACAATCTCAGAACGGAGCAACAATCCGCCTACTGCGACTTACTGTTCTGTCGTATTCGAAAACGTTCCTACTACCCTTGTGCGTGCTCCATGCCCTGGTAACAGATACAATAACAGAAACCACCGTACTTTTACATGCTATGCACCAAATAATCAGTCATCACACTACCACTGATCGGAATGAGAAAAGGCATGAGATACCGCCTCATACCAGTTCGGCCTTCCTTTTAGCCTGTAGCAATGCAGAAACTCAACATGGCATGGATTCAAGAGGTCGCTGAAAGTCCCTTGCAGCAATATTGAACCATTCTGCATCTAAAGCCATTTTTACATGTATTGACGTGTCGATTATGTCCCAAAAATAGTGGGTGTCTGGGTGGTCCAATCAATTATGAACGACACCAATCTTTATCGTCAGTCGTAAGAAAAATGAACAACAGACATTGCCGAGGTGGGGTGGCTTGCGTGCCTCAACGATACAGATAGCCGTACCAAAAATGTTATGGGACTTAACTACGGGGTCATCAGTCCCTAAGCTTACAAACTACTTATGAACTACTTAAGACTAAGGACGGCACAAATATCCATGCCCGAGGGGGGATTCGAACCCCCGACCGTAGTGGCCGTGCAGACCGTGACTGGAGCGCCTCAGTCTCCTCGGCCACCGCGGCCGGCATAGCCGTACCGTAGGTGCAACCACAGCGGAGGGGTATCTGTGGAGAGGCCAGACAAACGTGTGGTTCCTGAAGAGGGGCAGCAGCCTTTTCAGTAGTTACAGGGGCAACAGTATGGATGATTGACTGAGCTGGCCTTGTAACATCAGCTAATGTGGCTTTGCCACACAGCTACTGCGAACGGCTGAAAGCAAGGGGAAACTACAGTCGTTACTTCTCCCGAGGACATGCAGCTCTACTGTATGAATATATGATGATGGCATCCTCTCGGGTAAAATATTCCGGAGGTAAAATAGTCCCCCATTCATATCTCCGAGCGGGGACTACTCAGGAGGATATGATCATCAGGAAAGACAATACTGGCATTCTACGGGTCGGAGCGTGGAATGTTAGATCCCTTAATCGAGTAGGAAAATTAGAAAATTTAGAAAGGGAAATGGATAGGTTGAAGTTAGATATAGTGGGGATTAGTGAAGTTCGGTGGCAGGATGAACAGGATTTCTGGTCCGGTGAGTACAGGATTATAAATACAAAATCAGTTGGGGGTATCACAGGAGTAGGATTGATAATGAATAAGAAAATAGGAATGCGGGTAAACTACTATGAGCAGCACAGTGATCGCATTATCATTGTCAAGATAGATACGAAGCCAACACCGACAACAGTAGTACAGGTTTATATGCTAACTAGCTCTGCCGATGATGAGGAAATCGAAGAAATATATGAGGAGCTAAAGGAAATTATTCAGACAAGAGAGAGGAAAACTTAATTGTTATGGGAGACTGGAATTCGGTAGTAGGACAAGGAAGGGAAGGGAAGATAGTAGGTGAATATGGTCTGGGCAAAAGGAATGAAAGAGGAAGCCGTCTGGTAGAATTTTGCACAGAACATAATTTAGTTATAACAAACACCTGGTTTAAGAATCACAAAAGAAGGTTGTATACGTGGAAGAGACCAGGAGACACCGGGAGATACCAGATAGATTTTATAATGGTAAGACATAGATTTCGGAACCAGGTTTTAAAGTGTAAGACGTACCCCATAACTTGTTGGTTATGAACTGTCGGCTGAAACTGAAGAAACTACAAAAAGGTAGGAAAATAAGGAGATGGGACCTGGAAAAATTGAAGGAACCTGAAGTTCTTAAGAATTTCAGAGGGAGCTTTAGGCAACAATTGACAGAAACAGGGGAAAATAAAACGGTAGAGGAGGAATGGGTAGCATTGAGAGATGAAATAGTGAAGGCAGCAGAGGACAAAATAGGCAGGAAGGCAAGACCTACAAAAAAGCCTTGGCTATCACAGGAGATACTAAATTTAATCGATGAAAGGAGAAAATATAAAAATGCAGTAAATGAAACAGGGAAAATGGAGTACAGACGACTAAGAAAAGAGATTGACAGTAAGTGCAAAATGGCTAAGCAGGAGAGGCTAGAAGGAAATGCAAGGATGTAGAAGAATGTATAAATAGGGGGAAAATAGATACAGCCTACCGGAAAATAAAAGAAACATTAAGAAAAACAGCTCTATGAATATCAAGGACACTGATGGAAAACCAGTTCTCAGCAAAGAAGGGAAAGCTGAAAGGTGGAAAGAGTATATAGAGGGTCTGTACAAAGAAAATGAACTTCGAGACAATATTGTAGGAAGGGAAGAGGATGTATATGAAGATGAAATAGGAGATACTGTACTGAGAGAAGAATTTGACAGAGCCCTGAAAGACCTAAGTCGAAACAAGGCCCCTGGAGTAGATGATATTCCCTCAGAGCTACTAAAGTCTCTTGGAGAACCAGCCATGACAAAATTGTTTCACCTGGTGTGTAAGATGTATGAAACAGGTGAAGTACCCTCAGACTTTAAGAAAAATGTTATAATCCCCATTCCAAAGAAAGCAGGTGCAGACAGGTGTGAAAACTACAGAACCATCAGTTTAATAAGTCTTGGTTGCAAAATATTAACACGAATTATATACAGAAGGATGGAAAAGCTGGTAGAAGCCGACCTCGGGGAAGATCAGTTTGGGTTCAGGAGAAATGTAGGAACACGGGAGGCAATACTCACTTTACGGCTTATCCTAGAAGATAGATTAAGAAAAGGCAAACCTACATTTCTAGCATTTGTAGATTTGGAGAAGGCTTTTGACAATGTTGACTGGAATACACTCTTTCAAATTCTGAAGTCAGCAGGGGTAAAATACAGGGAAAGGAGAGTTATTTACAACTTGTACAAAAACCAGACAGCGGTTGTCAGAGATGAAGGGCATGAAAGGGATGCAATGGTTGGGAAGGGAGTAAGACAAGGTTGTAGCCTTTCTCCAATGTTATTCAATTTGTACATTGAGCAAGCTATAAAGGAAAGCAAGGAGAAATTTGGTGAAGGAATTAAAGTTCAGGGGGAAGAATTAAAAACATTGCGTTTTGCCGACGACATAGTAATTCTGTCAGATACAGCAAAGGACCTGGAAGAGCAATTGAACGGAATGGACAGTGTGCTGAGAGGTGCATATAAGATGAACATTAACAAGAGCAAAACTATGGTAATGGAGTGCAGTTTAAGAAAATCAGGTGATGCTGAAGGAATTAGATTGGGAAACGAAGCAATAAAGGAGGTAGATGAGTTTTGTTACTTGGGCAGTAAAATAACAAATGATGGTCGCAGTACAGAGGATATAAAATGCAGAATGGCAATGGGTAGAAAAGCGTTCTTGAAAAAGAGAAATTTGTTAACATCGAATATTGATTTAAGCCTAAGAAAGTCCTTTCTGAAGGCATTTGTATGGAGTGTTGCCTTGTATGGGAGTGAGACATGGACGATAAACAGTGCGGACAGGAAGAGTATTGAGGCTTTTGATATATGGTGCTACAGAAGAATGCTGAAGATTAGGTGGGTGGATCGCGTAACTAATGAGGAGGTACTGAACAGAATTGGGGAGAAAAGAAATTTCTGGCATACCTTGACTAAAAGAAGGGATAGATTGGTAGGACACATTCTTAGACATCAAGGAATTGCGAATTTAGCGTTGGAGGGAAGTGTGTGGGGTAAAAATCGCAGACGAAGACCAAGAGATGGATACAGTTGGCAGATTCAGACAGATGTAGGTTGCCGTTCTTATGTGGAAATGAAGAGGCTTTCTCAGGATAGGGTATTGTGGAGAGCTGCATCAAACCAGTCTCCGGACTGAAGACCACAACAACAACAACAAGAAAAATAGATATTTTTCTGGATAAGGAACGCTTTCATTCAGATATTTAAACCACCGCGATGCAGTTCATTCAACTGCAAACCCTTTTTGTAACTTCAATGTTTTTCGCAATGACTTACAGCCTCTGTGTTGGATACAATTCGCCTTTCGTTTACCACAATCTTGGCTTGTCCCACAGAAACTAGCACTTGTCAGCATTTTTTTGGAAGATTGGTCGATGTATGAGATCGATCGTGCAACAACAAGAAGAGAGAATTTTAGACCGCAATTTTAGCACCGATTGGTGGGAAACAGTGCAGCGAGCCATGAAATGGTAAGTACGTAACGCTAAATGTGAAAAATATTTTGTTTTGCAGTTTAGCAACTGTGCAGGGTGCTTTGTGTCATACTGTTTATAAAGTAACCTATGAAAGAAAATATTTTTGGGTGCTTTCGTGAATTATTTTAATTTTCATTAAAAAAATCCATGGATGTACGGAATATAAGTATCGAGGATATAAATGGAAATGTACAATAAATGTCTTTGGATATGTGCTCTTTGGAGAGAAACTGTGAATATCTATGATTGTTAAATAATGTTAGCTCAGAAGGTGATTAGCTGTGGAAAAGAGATGTACATGAACAACTTAAATAGTGATAACACTGTTGCTTAGACACTGTGCTGATAGCACACATTGTTGACATACTATCTTACCTCCGAGCAAATGGACTCGCCCGTGTCACGTCACCGGCGTGCGCACAATCGAGAGAAACACAGTAAATTGTGAGCGAGCGGTCTAACGTAACGGAGTCACTATGTTTTCGAAACAGGGACAACGGAGTTGGATCAAGTTTGAATGTGCCAGAGATCGTACAAAACGACAATGTCACTACTGTTGTGGCGTACAGTCAGCGCCACACACCAGACGCAATAGAACGATCGTAACGAAGGCCATCGTACGCTGGCCATCGTACGCTGGTGCCGCGGCTCTTGGAGGAAGAACCGTAGACGCGCGCCCTCTACAGGCTACTATATCTAGGCCGACATGCGTCTGTACTCCCGTCAGGACTCCGTCATAACTCGGCTACGAACTAGGCAGTAACTACGTCACAGCGCAGCTAGCATCGTACGGATGACGTCGCGAGAAGAGAGAAGAAACAGACATATGTTCTAAAGTTTATTGAATTCTTCAATCCATAAAAATCAATCAATAGAACTGTTTTAGCTGACAAAGATCCTGCACCGAACCTTTCCTGATAGACAGGCTGACCAGGGACGAGAACTCAACAAATGGCAGGGAGGATGATACACCTCCTACTATTGCCGCGTTATTGGACAGTGATCGACGCCAGACAATTCGTAAGCTCGACCACCAAACAAGATTAGCGCATACGACTGTGTTTCGCATCCTGAAGGAACGCCTTGGCATGGAAATGCAGAAACGGATGCTTTAAGACGCTGCTCAGACGCACTTAGAGCACTATGCGCGCGAGAGAGATACTTTCGTACGCCGTATCGTAACACTGGATTAGACGTGGGCCACATTGTACGAGCCAAAACTGAAACGCCAATCAAACGAATGCCGTCATTATGGGACGTCTCGAAAGTCGAAAGTGCGTCAGAGCCCGAGTATGGTGAAAGTTATGGTGGTTCTCGTGTACGACTATGATGGTATTACCCTAACGCATTACGTTCCTCCATGGCAGACCGCCGGTGAACAGTGTTACTGTTCGTTTTCGGAGCATCACCCGCGACCAGCTTTGCGAAAGAAGCGGCAACACTTTCTGCGCAACCCACTCATCATTTAGCACGACAATGTGCCGGCATTTACAGCGCAAGATGCTCTGTTCTATCGATGGGACTGTGAAGTACTGTATCATCCACCATACTCCCTGCACTTAAGTACTTTTGACTTTGATTTGACTCCGAAGATGAAGGAACCAATTCGTGGCATTCGCTTCAGAACTGTTCGAGAGATTCGACAGGCAATAGACTGCTCCAATCGCACCATCAACAGAACGGGCTCTGCTAACGGTATACTACACCGTCCACATTGGTGGCAACGGGTTCTACACAACGCTGGTAACTACTATGAAGGACAGTAACAAGTGCAAATAGGAACGCTTTTGTATCGGTTGTGAATAAATATTGGCCAATATTTAAGTTCCAACCCTCGTAATTATATATACAGAAGATCAACTGTCTAGTTAATAAAAACTTTCAGTTTGATTAATCCAAATGCGCGAGTGTGGTATTTAATTGTGTGAGATCATTCACCTCCAACCTTAGACTGGAAGTCACAAGTAGGGAGCAATGTTAAATGTTTACACGGAAGCCAGAAGCAGCTCTCATGGCTCATGTCCGAAAGAACAGACTCCACATATATGTAACTTACATAGTTCTAAGTTCGACAAAACATCATTTTAGTAAATATTATGTATTTTATAAATTACTAGCTTAAACCCGCGGCTCCGCTTGCGTGTTGATTGATTATGATAGATAAGCTATCTTTCAGTAGTGTGCTATGAGACTGGTTTTGAAGGATGAAATGAAATACAATACCTTCTTTAAAAACGAACTGAAAACTATTCCTATGAGATTTCAGAAGTCTATGCGCTTACCGTTTATCAGGAAAGTAAGTACTGTAGATCAAATCATACGTAAAAATGCACTCATTTCGAACAATACAATCACGAAATTCATCAATAATGATTGTAATAATATCACAGATCGATCACTTGATGAAATGCGTGACATGGCAAATCGATTTTTTTAAAGAGATGTATTAAAAGAAATTTCTTTTTTACTGCTATTTTTATTTATTCTTATATTTCTTTATTTGTATGCTTATCCTTCAGAGAAAGAGCTGAAGACATTGTAGCACGCATAGACCAAAGATATGGTCTGTGGCATCACGTTTCGCTGTATGTAACCTCCTTGCTATAGAGTTGCAAACGTCATCGCTGGGCTTCAGTCAGAATTTTTTTTAATAATTTGACGGCTTTCAACCACCATATCTTCCACCCCATTATAGCTATCGGCATGGAACTGCTATGGTGTACAACGGGAGACTTAGGACAACAATTACACACAGATCATTCGTTTGTGTTCTGTGGATTTCGCTGCAGAGAGAAATATTAACACACACACACCTAGAATTTTATATACACCGATAACTTTCCATCCAAATATACTCCACCCTTTAATCATTATCAACCCTCAAGCAATAATGCAACCAATAAAACCATTTTCAAAGAGTAAATATAAGTTTCAAAGAGTAATTATTATTCTGCATTTCACGTTATATTCATAGGGTAAGGTGGTACAAATTTGATATAGGTACAATTCCGATCAATATAAGGTTTCGCGCCATTTGTCAGTCTCGTAGTGTTGGTAGCACTTGCATTTGTGTGGCGTCGTAGTGTAGCAGGTTTCTACAGCTCCTCCTGTCTTTTTCCAAGAATACACCACTTTGTACTACGGAGATATAATTTTTTTCCTGTTAAGAGGTAAGTGAAGCCACTTAGTCTAACGCGCTCTTATAAATTTTCTAGTTTCTACGCGCTTGCAAATTCTATATTAGTGAGGTTAGAAACTTGTTTTCCATAAGGCGTGTTCTGAGGCACATACAGAGAAAGCCTCTGTGACATGTGCTCCCATTTCTTGGCAAAATTCACTACTATTTACTCGTGAATTCACTCACGCCAGTAGTACATTTTCGATCAGAAAAATGGTACAATTTCGATACCCTAGTACAATTTTGATCAATGCAGTTTTTCAGTTTAGTCCGTCACGATTGGTTACCATGGACACATTATACACAATTATTGCAAATAAATTCTGTATATTTAAAGATTTTCCTACGCGAGTTTTAAAGCCACCTCTTATTTTCTAGATGCCACAAAAACGAGCAGAAAAAAAATCTACAATAAATGGAGTCCCGCTGCGACACTTCGACAAATACAAAACAATGGGTAGCCCCATTACAGTTCTTATTGTTGACAACCATGCCAGCTACACCAGCATAGATGCTGTAGAATATTGACTGGAAAATGGGATAGAACTTTTGGGATTGCCTCCGCCCAGTAAACTTGTACTGCAACCATTAGATAGAGCTTTCTTCAAGTCCCTAAAGGCTCAATATCACAGAAATGCAACTAACTGGATTCATCGCAATCCCAATGAAAACATTACAAAACAACGATTCTGTACTATTTTCTGTGATGCCTGGGGCAAAGCTGCGTCCATTAGGTGCGCAGTCAAAGGGTTCCAATGTACAGGAATAATGCCATTTTGCCAAGACATTGTTCCCGAGGAGAAATTTGCACCTTCAACGTTATTCGAGGCTCCTGCTCCTTCAGTCTCCACCAGTAAAGCTACTAACAGCATTATGGGAGAAGAACCCTCATCGTCAAAAGATGTAACTGAAGAACACGGCAAATCCGTAACGCCAGGGTCCAGTACAATTTCTCAGCACGATGCTGTCAGGGAAATTTTGCCAAGTCCAGAGAAAAAATTATCGTCTCGTAAGAGGAAACCACAGACTTCAGCTAGACTCACTTCAGATGAAAACCTGGGTAACCTCCGCAGCAAGAGGAAACTATTTCAACAAGGCACAAGGAAAACAATGAACGAATGCAACAAGTACAATAAACGGAAATGTACGTCTGTGAGTAATGATGAAAGAAGTTACCAATCTTCAATTCGCCAGCAAAGAACGAAAATAATTGTGGATTTTGTTTATTGAATTATTACAGTGCAGAATCAGTAGCTAAGGGTGACTGGATTCGCTGCCAAAAATGCAATGTTTGGTACCACGAAGTACGCGTTGGTGCCCGAGAGAAAAAGTGCTTTACGCGTGGAAGATGCAAGTGATCAAAATTGTACCAGGAAGTGATCACAATTGTACCTAGTGTGGTACATTTTCGATCGATTCTTCTCAATTCTGTAACCCCTTTTTGTGTTTATACAAACTTTTGTAACTGTATAATATTTGTGTTACATATTCATTAAAAATCCAAGAACAAATGCCATAGTTAAAATTATTTCTTTTTTCAATATATTACCAGTTACAATAACACGTGTCCGAAATGATCGCAATTGTACCACCTTACCCTATGTTCATATATTTGTAGAGCTTATGGGACTTAACTACGGGGTCATCAGTCCCTAAACTTACAAACTACTTATGAACTAGCTAATACTAAGGACGGCACAAATATCCATGCCCGAGGGGGGGATTCGAACCCCCGACCGTAGTGGCCGTGCAGACTGTGACTGACGCGCGCAGAACGCTATTCCGCCGCGGCCGGCTCACGTTATATTCTTCAGATTACCAAATACCTATCAGGTCGCTATAAAACCGTGCCTAAAACCTTCCTCAGGTATAAATTAGTAACTGTACAAATATTTAAGTCTCTGCGTCTTGTCGTTCGGACGTGATAAGCGTACACTGAACAGACATTCACATTAATATATCCGATCGCCATAAAACCTTGCCTAAAGCCTTCCCCAGGTAAACATTAGTAACTGTACAAATTTTTAGCTCTTTATATCTTGTGGTTCAGTCGTGATAAACGTACACCGAACAGACAATCACATTTATAGATATAGACTACTGATTTATGTGCGTTAATTACTGGAGTGAATGAAGTGTGAATGTGAAATTAAAATTCTAGAAGGTAATTGAACTATTGATTCTGTATGTCGCTTGCTCTGGAAAGAACTAGTGATTTTTATTGGCTGTTGGTGGAGCTCGAGTTTTCAAGGTACGCTGATTGATGATGGTGAGAATTAAATTAAGTCGCTCGTATTTTCTGGAAGATTCAAACTTGGTCTAGGCGAGAAAGTGTTGGGTTTGAGCAGAGTGACGGGCAGGAACAGGCACGCGGACGTAAGATTAGCAAATTGTTTTGTAATTTCATATAAAACTGAAGTGTATAGATCAAGATCTATGCGAAGCAGTTGTGTATTGTTTTTGTACGGTGAAAAGGTGAAAAACTGAGATTTCTATAGGTGAATTTTGTTATAGTGAACAACCTGAAATCCGCGTGGCGTGTTGTGCAATCTTCCATTGAAAACTGAATATTCTAGTAGTGATTGAAGTGCACGATAATCGAGCGAGCAAATTTCTTCGAAGTATAGAAAATTTGTTTGATTATTTGGTGACTATTTGATTATTTTTATCAATCTGCATGAGTGACTTAATGAATGTGCGTGCAGACCTGCTCACTAAGGCGAATAACTCTTTTATTAACAAAAATCTTTCATTATTTTGTGTATTTTGGAGACATGTTACAAGAATCTTATATTTCGACTCAAACTGTGGAATGTGTGCACTGCCACCAGTTTTTCAATACAGCTTTTTCTGGCTGAACAACATCGCACATCTTTTAAAATACTGACATGGGCTGTTCCATCAGTAAAGGTCAGCTACATTGCAAGCTAGGTCATTAAGACGGAGCTCACACATTGTACAATTGTACAGTTTCAGTAAAGGAATGATGTTTTTCGGAATTAAATTATTTCCAAAAATATCCTGTATTTACAATTTCTTGAGCGGGGAGCGGAGGGAGACATTTTAGGGAAACTATCAACTCGGTACATTATAGGAACCACCGGGCCTGTGTGTGTATTTAGATACTATGTTTCACGGCTTCTTTAAATGAACTGAACGTTTTCAACCAAAATTGGTACATACATCACTTTGTGAGAAAACCTACCTGTCATAGGCATGGGGATTGTGTCGAAAATGTTATCCATAGAGAAGATAAGGGTAAAGAGAGAGGAGAGAGGAAAGAGAGAGAGGAAAGTGGAGATCGTCTAATAGAAATCGAATAAATAAATGTTCAAATGTTTGTTAAGCTTAAGGGACTTAACTACGGGGTCATCAGTCCCTAAACTTATGAACTACTTACGAACTAGGACGGCACAAATATCCATGCCCGAGGGGGGATTCGAACCCCCGAACGTAGTGGCCGTGCAGACCGTGACTGGAGCGCCTCAATCTCCTCGGCCACCGCGGCCGGCAATAAATAAATACCCAGTCGCATCTAGTTATGTGTACGTTCCAAGAAGTACTTTGATAGATATCTGAGTGCACAATTCATTATTATACTTCACGATTTTTCAGCAATCTGTTTTTCAACTCGTCTGTTTACTATGTTTATCAGCTGCTGTTTGTTTTTGACTGTTCGTCGTTTAGGTTTTCGAATGCTTGTTTGTTGTAGCTGCTGACGACTGCGTCTAATATTATTTGTGTGTGTGTGTGTCACAAAGAATCCAGTCTTGAAGAAACGTAAATAACTAGAAGGAAGTTGAGATCAGTATGATAGCGCTTCAAAATGATATGGATGACATAAAGGAACAAAGATCTGGAGGAGAGGCGAGTACAGTTGTTGAATGTGATTCGCAGATATATTACAAGGTTACGGCAGTGATCCTAAAGTCAACAAAGAACGAGACGAGCGAAAAGAGTCACCTTTGTGAGAGATCAAGGTCGTAACAGTGGGTAAGTTATTCGAAGACTGTCGTAGTCGATGCGGGAAGTGGGAAGGGGAAAGGCGGGGAGAAGGAAACGGAAAAACACAAAGAAACTATCAAGCGTCCTCCTCTCCAAGCCACAAACCTTTGTGAGTATCGGGAATCAGACGTTGGGATACTACAGAGCGAGGTATTCTGAGCGTCAGCAAAAAAGTCAGTTTACAGCTACGACAGTCTAGACTCCCAAGTAACATGTTTAGGAGACATGGTTTCCCATGAAATATGCGACTGAATGCGTACGTCAAGTGTCACAGAAAATTAGACGCAGTACAAGAGAGCGAACTCCAGTCTTTTAGCTCAACTTAGAAGAGAAACGTCGAAGACACACTGCTATTGTTAATAAGCTATCAGCTGGGAGTACTAGCAGAGTAAAATTGAAAGGTTAAGAAACCTTTAAGGAACAGCGGCTGTTTTCCAGTCTGTTCTGCCATCTTAAGTCTTTGAAATAGATTTCCGCGAGTAAATATGGGTACGATATAGTAACGAGAGCTGGTGAGACGGACCAGTTACTTTTAAATAATATGTCGAATTAGTCCACATTAATATTATGTTCAAATGTTTGTATAGTCTATGGGACTTAACTACGGAGTCATCAGTCCCTAAACTTACAAACTACTTATGAACTAACTAAGACTAAGGACGGCACAAAGATCCATGCACGAGGGGGGATTCGAACCCCGACCGTAGTGGCCGTGCAGACCGTGACTGAAGCACCTCAGTCCCCTCGGCCACCGCGGTCGGCTAATATCATGCCAAGATCGCATAAAATATTATTTATTTGTCTTGAAGACCGGTTTCGGCAAGCTGACTTTCACTTCTGAATGTGAAAATATTT
The DNA here is from genome assembly GCA_026315105.1 of Locusta migratoria. NCBI lineage: Eukaryota > Metazoa > Arthropoda > Insecta > Orthoptera > Acrididae > Locusta > Locusta migratoria. The sequence goes on along the minus strand of CM048750.1, from coordinate 150,314,726 downwards.
TTCTAGCACTCACCTACAAAGGGAGACATTGTCATCCCAATAAAATAAGAGAAATCAGATCGAAAACGGAGAGATTTAGGTGTTCTTTCTTCCCGCGCGCTATTAGAGAACGTAACGGTAGAGAAAGGTTATGAAAGTGGTTAATGGACCCTCTGCCAGGCACTTAAATGTGATTTACAGAGTATCTATGTAGATGTAGATACCTTCTTCTGGTATGGTATCTTCCAGCATTTTGACTTTACAGGATTGCCGTAAGATACCAGACCAGAAGATGGTACTTTAGGTGCCAAACCCTGTCGTCAAAACAAACATATAATATTTTTTTGAGATTTTAGCATAATATTAAGATCGCCCATTCCGTACATATGCAAATTAAGTCATCAGTAACTCTGGGTGCTTTCGTGATTATGTTATAAACTTTTAGGGTTGATAGAGAGATGTAACTATATTAATATAAAGTAAAGTAAAGGAATGTAACGGAAGAAGAGAAAGTCTACTCAATCTCCACCTCCGCCTCGCTCAGTGATCGAACTCAGGGCTCCAACCATCAGAGCCTGATCATGACGGACAGTATTTCCGCCAGTGCTCCCCAATAGTATCAGACATTTCTCCAGTTGATGACGCATCTAACTTTATGTCAAAAAACCTAAAGTCGTAAGTTTATGGTTTAGTAACAAGTATCTAAAAATCCGATTGTCGTGTGATCTGAGGCGGTATGTCAAGTATTGCGCGGTAGCTCCCACTGGAAGTTCGAGTCCTCCTTTGGGCATGAAGGCGGCTGAACCGGCATTGCCCGGTTATTTATTAACCTAATACTCCGTTAGTCCATCTCCCTTCCTCTCCCAACTCCTTCTCTCGCCTACCTTCTTTCCCCCCTCTCTTCATCTCCTCCTATTTTATTTCCTCCTTCACTCTCCTTACTCCGTCTAATTGCCAATATCAATTTTTTTGGACTTGGTGATCGATGAAATGGTTTACTCCAAATGTACCCTGTACACTATAGGGTAGTGTAGTAGCAGAGTGTAAAAATCGTCTGGCTAAAGACATAAATACACGTGTCATCTTTCATGCTGATCGGTCAATCGCTGTCGAATGCTTTAGTAAGTAACCCTCCGCCCACGCTCGATATCAAATCTATTGTGAATACTGATATTCCTCTTCTTTAAAATGTCGAAGTGAAAAAATTTCATCAAGATCGAAGTACAACTGTAGATTGGTGCGGAAGAATGTTGTAATACATCCACTTACAGGGCTCTTAGAAAATTATATATAATCAAATCTACAAAATTTAATCAAGATCGGAATAAAATTATAGATCTTTTTATGAATTACGAACACAAACGGGTACTTTCCTATATATTTAAGAAGCCCAATTTTATTTAGGTGCACAACATTCACAGGCTGTTACAGAAGTTGTTTCAAATGGCATTCCCAACAACGTCGCACAAAGATCTCTCGTATCCTTTCGTAGTCTAGGGGGCCTACATGTTGCAGCCATATCTATTGACGAATGAAAAGTAGCACATGATAAAGAAACCGTTACAATAAATAAAATATGGCCAAGATCGCTAATTATTTTAGGCCTATTTTTATTACATCAGATGACTAGTTTCAACAGATTTAACTGTCATCATCGGACCTGAATACTCGTGTCAGTTTCATTAGAGCATTTCAAAAGTAAAACATCTCGCCAGTAACATCCCTGTCATGCCAAAATTAAAATCCAAATAAATCAACATAATTTTTAGAAACCGTGCTAAAATTCGATAAACATGTTGTCGTAGGTTAGAAACACGACTAAATGAGTTCATATCAGTGTAGACCTGGGCGTTGGATAAATTCCATACTAATAAAGTTTAAATCCCAGACACTAAGTAATACGGAGTGACGTCAGTCCTGTAGCTAGAAGTATTGAGGCACTGCGGATCACTGTAGCAAGACGAGGGTTCTGTTCGGCGAAGCCATTCACTCTCTGATGAAACACTGAACTCTGCTAAAAGCAATGCACTCTGTCTCATGGGCCGTCTGCGCAAACTTTTTAACAATGGTTTGGCCAATCAAGTTTGACACACGCGATCAATGAGCAGTCTCTGACGGGATCCCAGGCAGCGACTACATAGAAAATCAAATTCTGGTGTCATGATCTTTGAGGCCACTAACTCTGACACAACAGTAACAAAAGGTACCACTTCGTCTTTTCTCTCATAAATTTCTCAAGGGTCAGTTTTGTGTACTAAGAACCTGTCGCTTTCAATACCTCCACTCTACAGTTTCAGAGATTTTACCTTGCATTAGATAGACATCTTTGGTGCCCAGAGCTTGAAACTCTGGCGCGGACTGTGAACACAGAAGACTTATCACATTTCTTTCCTTTTTATTGCCATTATTTCATGTGTAAGCTATGAAAACTTCTGTCGGTTTTACCATGATGCATTGCGCTGATATGAAACTTCCTGTGAGATTAAAAGTGTGTACCGGAACCGGGATTCGCACCTGGGACCTTTGCATTTCGCTGGAAACGGCTCTGCCGACTAACCCGGCACGTTTCACGGTCCGTCCTCACAACTTTACTTCTGCCAGTACCTCGTCTCCTACTTTCCAAACTTCACAGTGCCGGAATAGCTCAGTCGGTAGAGCACTTTCTCGCGAAAGGCAAAGGTCCCAGATTAGAATCACGGTACCGGCACGCGGTTTTAATCTGCCAGGAAGTTCAAGAAATGTGTTCGCTTCAACTAATAATAACAAAAAAACAGTATCAAAAAGTATCATATCCTCTGACTGCAAGGAGTCCAAAGCGTCGGCGCATTCTCAGAGAATGTGGCAAAGTAAATCCAACTGCTTTCACAGTTAAATGTTGTGTAAGTTCACCAATTAATATGGATTCGCATTATTTTTATTTTAATCTTGGTTCTCATTGTAGTTCAGTGTGTACTAAAAAAGAAATGGTTCTGTATATCTGGAACACTTAATGTTCCTACAAGCTAACCTAAATAAAACATTGTTTAACAAATCTGAGAACGTAACTAGGGAATCCTAAGTCGGTTTTTTGTAAACTGCAGGTGAGATTAGGAGGTGAGAAAATGCTGTGTGTGCCGCATTTTCTAGTAATCTTTTTAGAGTTGGCAAACAAGATTAAATACCATTGCAAAAGCTGTTGCATGTAGTAGAGAAGTAACAGATAAAAGAGGTCGCAATCATAACGTTGCAAAGTACAAAGCGGAAAAAATCATTTGGTAGAATTCCGATCTACGTTCCCGTTGTCTGATTGGTGTCGGTACTATTGATTATTCGTCAGCCTCCTTCTCATTACTCCAAGAATGTTTCAATATTTTGACTTTTCTGTGATGTGGGTAATGAACGGTTTAACTGATATCAGTTACCAATACATTGTAAAGAACTTTGCAATTTATTCAGAATCACAAATATTACTCATACTCATATCAAAATAGAATCAACGAATTATTGCGTGCCATCTACGACAATAACTGACCACCTTCACACTGAAACATTTTCCGTGCGCTATCGCGACCGGAATTCCTTTACGCGACGGTCGGCAGGAATGACTTCAGCTGCTGCGACTCGTACAACTGCCAGCGGACGAATGCCTCGGAGCCCGGCAACAAATAAAACATTCAAACACAACCATTGTCCATAGAGTAGAAATGTCTCTGGAGAGGGCATAGCATTCTGCGCATTTTCTTCACCAGAGTCTAACATAATAGTCACGAAACTCTTATTGAATTTTTTGCAACTTAAGAATTCATTCACGTCCAAACTTCTGCTCTTAATCAGAATAACAAATACTTGACCACTATTTCATAGTATTACTGCTGTATAAAAGTAATGTCTGAATGCTTCCAATAGCAGTTAATTGACTATTTCAGTAGAGCCTGATTAGTTTCGCACCACAGTTTCACAAAAATTATACACTTGTATACCAACATAATTTGGCGGTTACCTACCACTTTGATAAAGTGAATGCGTAGTTACAAATAAATAATATGTCCATATAAACTTTTAATATTAGCATCACACTATTGAAGATATTCAGTTTGATACCAGCCAAGAAGCTAAAAAAATTATATATTAGGAAAAACAAATTGTGGTTATAGTGGATCTCTGCAACGGGTGGACCAATTTACTTGCGTTTTCAATTTCAGATAAAATGGCCGCTGGGAACACGGAAAAGAACGAAAAAAATGAAAATATCAAAAAACGAATCCAGGAAAACAAAATAGATGTCATTTATGACAGATTTCTTTCTTTCTTTTTTTATCGAACAGATGGATTTTTTTTTTTTTTTTTTTTTTTTTTTTTAATTTTGAAGTATATTGTAGAGAATTTCCTCCTCTATCGAATGGTGTATGCCATACTCGTGGGAAAAATCGGAAACGGCAGATAGAGTTCATCAAACTTTTACCTGTTCAAAAAAATGTTAACAACTGTCATGTAACTTCTATAAAATTCGTAGAATGCCCATAACTCCTTTTAGTGAGTAAATTTAAATTCAGTTAAAAACCTGTAACTCTCGCCTTCCTTAAATTAGACTCGAAAGCGATTTCCTTCTGTATATTTCTTATGGAAGTGTGTTGCTGTGAACTTTTCAATACGTTTGTTTTTTCGATATATTTGGTTCTAATTAAAGTAAGGCAGTGCGAGGATAACATTAACATATGAATAAACCAATGCACTTAACAGTTGACAAATCTTACAGATGACATTTTAAACAATAGATTACCGAGCAGGTGCATCACTCATAACTCTACAATTCACAGGCCGTTTATGCTGACGTCGGCTTGAGAATGATCCTGTGAAGGAAACCGGTTGCTTTCAGCTAATAAAGAAACAGCTGATTGTCATCATTATGAATTTTATTAATTATTTGACAGCTGTAATGCCACGTATTTTCACAAACTTTTAACCAGTCAGCTCATTTTTCTCAGGTTTTGTCGGAAATGTTGACACGCCTGCCACCAGCAGCGCTGTGTTAGCAATTCTCGCTGGCGCAGCGCAATGCTCCTTCACTGTTGATCTACGTTACTCAAAAGAAAAATTAGTTACTACACATTTATAGCTTGAGCAATCCGGCCACTTATAACCGTGCCAAATTGCGCAAATGGTTTTTTACATATCAGTGAGAAGTATGAAAAAAATCTGATCAACAAGTTTCGAGACCTTCTATAAAAATCAAAGAAGGTCTTTAACTGCCTTTCGTAGATAAATTCCAATGTAGCGTTTACGAGGTCGAGGCGGGTTCTTCGATGTCACATAGAAACACAGAGAGAAATTCGAAATAAATTATACTGGCAAATACTGACCCTGAAAGCACAAGAGATGTATTGCTTCTTTTGTTGTCTATCGTCGGAGTGGGCAGTGTTGATTATTCTTTTACTATTGTTTATAAGTTCTCTCATTTGCTTCAAACCGCAAAACTTGATTTTTAAAATATAATGTTTTTCTGTCAAAAAGGTGGTGTAGCGGAGAACATTTCCGAACTACAGCGACAAAAGGTCATTCGTCATATTAATGCCAAAGAAATGAGTGCGTTATCGGCAGATAATATTTTGAATGTTGATGGCATTTTCTTAATCCTTGCATTCCTTACAGCCGCTTTGAACAAGGTTCTCGTAGTGGACAATTTATTTTGTGCCTCTTTATACGGCACTCACCAACCGTGTGAGGTATGTGCTTATTCGATGCTTCTTGGCAACGAATATTGCAATGTTTGGCAGTGTCTTCTGATTCCTGTCATTGTCTTTTCGAATCCTATGCTTACAGACTTACGAAACCACATTGGTCATTGGATTATTGCAATTTATATCCGTCAGACTAATACAGTTCATTATTTGGATCCCTTTGTCGCATACCAGTCGCCCATTTTAGACCATATTCTAGAGAAAATAGTTCTTGCTATTAACACCGTGACTCCTGTAAGAAACAATATGCTTCCTAACTTTGTCTTTCATAAGAATCCAAATTAACACAGTGTCCAAGATGATGGTACAAGCTGTGGTTTCTTTTGCATTTTATTTTCGTCACAGTTTTTGAAATTTGCATTAACTGGAATTGCTTCCACGTTGCTTCTGTCAAGGCAAACTGCACACTCGGCTTTTTGTATCCGAAATGATTTATACGTCGACACTGAACCAAAAATCAAAGCACACACCGAAAAGATGAAATATTGCAAAATATCGATTTCATTACAGTTGACGAAGTCAGTTTGCTTCATGACCATTAATAAGTCTCAGGGACAAATACACTCTCGAGTTGGACTCTACTTTCGTCGAGGAGAATGCTTCTCTCTTGGTCAACTTTATACAGCGATGTCTCGAGTTCGGTCCAGAGAGTCAAACAAAATGACAAGTATGATAAAAACGAAATCAAGAACATTGTCAAAAAATGTTCAAATGTTTGTAGAGCTTATGGGACTTAACTAGGGGGTCATCAGTCCCTAAATTTACAAACTACGTATGAAATAGCTTATTCTAAAGACGGCACAAACATCCATGCCCGAGGGGGGGATTCGAACCCCTGACCGCAGCGACATGCAGACCGTGACTGGCGCGCCGCAGACCGCTCGGCCACTGCGGCCGGCAGAACATCGTCTGTCAGGAACTTCTCAAATAATTACATAACATGGGAGTCATCCAACATTTTAATTCATTTTCTTTTTGTATGCTGTATATTCTTTAAGAGTTACTTGGGTTATTTAACTTCTTTTGTGTAAATTACTTATTTAGCGCAGTCGAATGGTTTAATATCAGCCTCACCGGTTCCTCCACAAAGCTACCACTACACAGTAAAAATATTCATTATGATTTGGGGTTCTATTTCATACTGCTAACAAAAGAAAATAAATCAATCAATCAATAAAATAGAAAAATTAAAAATTATCATTCTTCCTGCTGACTGAGAACGATGGCGACTTTAGGAACCTTACATTGACACAACATTGTTATCAAACTATTACTCAGCTAATTATAATAATTAAATATTCGTCAATAATGTTACCTTGGTAAAAACAGTCCCTGAATGCTTCATACCCGAAGGGATAGTAACAGTAAGTAATCGTCCGCAGGCGATTACCCATTCAAATCGCAATGCCTGGCGATTGTTTATCGAAAATAGTATACTTAAGACAAGTGTGAATCGTGTTTATAGTTTTTTAAACTAAATTATCTGTCTTCCGGGTGAAAGTTGAACACGTTTTGTTATTCCTTCACTTTTCCATATTGTACTTATTTTGTTGTTGAACAAGACACAAAACTAAATTTTAAAACATAATTTAACTTACTGGAGCATTTTTCTTATCTGCACTGGCGAAATATCTTTCGGCATATTAATGTCAACAAAATAAGTTTTATTAATTGTGAAATAATATTTTGAATGGCGCTCTGATTTTTTCAGTACTTTGATTCCTAACAGCTTTGAAGCTATTACGATTGCCTGGTTATGATAGTTACAAGAAAGGCACAGAAGCAAGGAAAAGATTATATATTCATACAGTAGAGCTGCATGTCCTCGGGAAAAGTAACGGCTGTAGTTTCCCCTTGCTCTCAGCCGTTCGCAGTAGCTGTGTGGCAAAGCCACATTAGCTGATGTTACAAGGCTAGCTCAATCAATCATCCAGACTGTTGCCCCTGTAACTACTGAAAAGGCTGCTGCCCCTCTTCAGGAACCACACGTTTGTCTGGCCTCTCCACAGATACCCCTCCGTTCTGGTTGTACCTACGGTACGGCTATTTGTATCGTTGAGGCACGCAAGCCAACCCACCTCGGCATTGTCTGTGGTTCATGGGGGTGGAGTAAGTATGTACAGATCTATAATGAAGCTCGGGCGATAATGACTTACGGTTTATAAAGAACTCTCAAAGGCATGGAGAAAGATTGACGGCATCAGTGAATAATTTGGAAAAAAAGCGAAATTGAAGAGTGTCAGGGATCAGGATACAAACATATTTCTTACACGAAGAACCTGGAATGGTGAAAATGTAGTGAATTTATTGTACCTATTAATATTCTGCTTGTAACAAACAGTTGTGTTGATCCAGTTTTTCAAAGTAATATAAAGCGTTTTAGGATTCTTGGAAGTAAATATTAATAAATGATACAACTCGCGTGAAGTTAGAATGTCTAATATAACATTTCAAAATATAAAGAGAAGTAGTGAAGGTATGTTACTGAAAACCCATCAATACGTGCAGTGTCCTATATGACAGATCAAAACATATGTTGTCCAAAATATAAATGGATCTTCCAAACCGACAAAAAAAAACTGTGCTAGTTCAGTATCTCAGAATGGATCTAATAGCGAGAACAGAATCCATTTTTATTGATAATTTTAGCAAGTTTGAACGAACAGACATTATACGTTTAGATAAGTTCTACATCTTACTCCACCGTAAGGTGCGTGGCGGAGGGTAGACTGTACCAGTTACTAGGCATTTCCTTTCCTATTCTACTCCCAAATAGAACTAGGAAAAAAGAATGCCTATATACCTCCGTACGAGCCCTAATTTCTCTTATCGTCACTGATCACTATGCGAAATGTAAGTAGGTGGCACGAAGATTGTACTACACTGAGCTTCAAATTCTGACTCTCTAAATTTCGTCAACAGAAATTCACGAAAAGAACGTCGTCTTTCCTCCAGCGATCCGTAGTTGAGTTGCCAGAGCATTTTCGTGACACTCGCGCATTGGTCGAACCTACCGGTAACAAACCTAGCTGCCTGCCTCTGAACTGTTTCTATATCTTCCTTTAAACTGATCTGCTGTAGCATATTGGGGTCAGTGCAGAAAATTGTGCTTCAACAGAATTGACATATTTGGAGGTATTAAAATGAACAAGATATATTTTCCTGTGGAACAGTTAGATTTAAAATGAAAGATATGCAATCCAATTGCTTAAGGAAAATGTCTAAAGTACGGGGACTCCAGTCGCATTTGTTATCAATGTGAACATTTTTATTAGTTATGTCGAATAAAACACAAGTTAGAAAAACTGATGATATTTTTGGAGCACGAGGCCTGACAGATATGAGGACCGCCATTGAAACACACCGGAAAAAAATTAAAAATTTACAAATTTCATAGAGTCGTTTGAGAACACAATTGCACAAATTCTACTAAGAAAATGGAAAAAAGTAAACTTTCTCTTATGTCAGAAAACAGAGGGTGGGATATGTTGTTATGAGGTTTTATTGAAGGTTTAGTAGGATATTTCTTAACAGAACCAACTGTACCCTATGAACCTTTACAGTAAATGTCTTCACATGACTTCACAGAAATGATTTAATGTCTGCTCCAGAGGAACATACGTTGGCGGTGATCCGCAGCAGTGGTAAATATTTCCATATAACCATTTTTCACCGCTTTTCACGAGCAGTCGCCTTATCCAAATTTCGTTTCGTTTGATCTGTCCTTTGCCGTCGTTGGATCGTTTTGTTCTATGATGATCGTTGTGTTGTTGGCTGTGTTTTTTTACCCACGCCGACATCCACTCTGCCACCCTTTTATGCTCCCCGGCCAGACCCAGGTTGTCCATCTTTAGGACAGCGGCAGATATCGGAAAATTTCCCAATTTGGGAAATATATATGTGGAAATCTTCGCAGAAATGCTAGAAGCGAATAACGGGATACCGACCAGTAAAACAGCTGTAATAATACCGAACAATGACGACGCAATATTAAACTAGATACCAACGGGCATAACCATGTGATGCACAGCTTATAGTCTCTCGAGACAATAAGAAATATCACAATGAATTTAAAGTGTGTTCCTCTACAGAGAGAGATATGGTCAGCGAGCTGGGCAGCGTTAATAAAAAATTTAGCTTCGTTAATCATTAGTCCGTTACTAAAAAAGTTAACTTCGTTAAACCTTAAAGCGTTACTTTACGGGCAATTTAACGGAAGTTAACATTAATCGTTAACTCGTAAAAGTACATTGTATTCGCGAAAACTTTTCTAGAGTCTCCAAATTTATATATTTGCAGTTGTTGCATTATTGAAGTGAGCAATTACGTGAAACGTAATATAACGTGATATAAGAAAATGTTTTGGTTGGGCAACATTAAGTAGGATTTGGAGTAGGACTATCCTGGTACTCGGCTGCGAGCGTAAAAAAAAAAAAAAAAAAAAAAAAAAAAAAGAGTCATCACATACCAAGTTTTAGAGTTGTAACAGCGCCAACTTGAAAGTCGTTGGCGGAAAAGTGTTATGTTCTTTGTCATTTTGTCATTTGTCATTTGCCGCGGTGGAGTAGCCGAGCGGTCTAAAGCGTCTCGCTGCGGAGCGCGCGGTTGCTCGTCGTGGAGGTTCGAGTCCTTCCTGGGGCATGGGTGTGCGTGTTTGTCCGTAGATTAGTTTACCTAGGTTTAAGTAGTTTGTAAGCTACGGACTGATGACCAAGCAGTTTGGTGCGATAGATTTACAGACATTTGAACATTTGAATTTGTCATTTGTTTACTCTCGCGGGCGGCCGCCAGGACTTAGTGTCCTAGTAATACGTAAAGTTTAGTTTGTAGAGTACCGTAATAATAATTGAGAAATAAAATAAAGTTTACAGGAGACTCAAAACATGTAACTTCATTGAATGTCGTTTAACATAAGGTACATATTGCCTTTAAGAAACATTCACTCATTAAAATTCTCGTCTGACTGTTAGGCATGTTTGGGAGACAAAACATCTTTTCCCCGTAGGAAAAAGACGTTCCACTGCAGCAGTTGAAGGTGTAGCGGTAATATATTTTATAAAAACATCTATTAAAATATTTTCCCCAAGAAATACCACATCGTTAAAAGAATATTTTGATTACATGTCCAGCCACATTTTCATTAGACTCTGTGCTTTACGTGTTAAACATATTTGGCCTGTGGTCTCTTTAGATTTAATGACAAAATGAAAAAAAAAAAATCTTGCACTGAAGGTACGTTACAAATAAAAAAACGTAACGCATCTTGTGTAAAATATTTAGCCGCGGCGGAGCGGCCGAGCGTATTGAGGCGCTATGCCCCGTCGGGGTTTCGAATACCCACTCGGGCTTGGATGTTTCTAGTATAAGGTAGTTCATTTCCTTTCTTCCAGTAGTGCTTGTTTTGCAAGTTTCGCAGCAGAACTTCTGTGAAGTTTGGAAAGTAGGAGGCGAGGTATTGGCGGAAGTAAAGTTGTGAGGCGGCAAAGTGAGTCGTGTCGGGATAGCTCAGTCCGTAGAGCGCTTGCCCGCGAAAGGCAAAGGTCCCATATTCGAGTCCGGGTTCCAGAACACAATTTTAATCTGCCAGGAAGTTTCAGTTCATAAGCAGTTTAAAGTTTAGGGTCTGATGACTCTGGACTTAAGTCCCTTAAGCTTTACAAATAATTTTTGTTTGTTTTGAAAATATTCATTTAATCGCAGTCAGCATAAGACGGGGAAAATAATATAATTAAAATTATATGCTAATTTTCTGATTAGGATCAGCCATATCTCCATTCTCGCAGCCTCCATTATCGATTGTTTTGCAGGGTGCTATTCAGATTCGTTCCTGTCAGCTCAAAGTCCAATGAGAAAACTGTAAAGAACAGGGACGTAAGACAAACATTTATTTTCGTTGGAACGTTCTCGTTCGCCATTGTTATCGCTGATGGGAACAAGAAGTGGGTAAAAAAATAACGGTTTAACGGACTTACGACAAGGTGAAGGAAGTTAAAGAGTCCGTTAATGTTTTTTTTTCAATTAACTTGAAAGTTAATCCGATACTCAAAAAGTTAACTTCGTTAATTAACGATTAACAGACTTGTGCCCAGCTCTGGTAGAGAGAGAGAGAGAGAGAGAAACAGAGAGAGAGAGAGAGAGAGAGAGAGAGAGAGAGAGAGAAGGAGGGAGGGAGAGAGAGAGAGAGAGAGAGAGAGAGAGAGAGAGAGAGAGAGATGCCAACCAACCCGTTCGTTTTTCTGCGACTGTTTACTGCTTATTAGTACTGTACGTCCAGAATAAAAATTAATTAAAACCTGTATCCGTGTACGCGCGCGGAGATCGGCCTTCGGGGATTTATGCGACTCATTTTGTGGCGTTCCGGATGAGTAGCTGACGGACGGCGCAGGCGCGGGCCGGAAGTCAGTTGCAAATGAAATTTCGCGGAACAAACGACAGAATGAGCCACCGGGCCGACCAATTAACGACTTGGACCGGCCATCGGCCGTTATTTGTCAGCGCCGATGCGCCATTATTTTGGAACAAGTGCCAACACAATAGCTGATAGCCAGAACAGCGGTTTTGTGCAACAGGGCTCGCGCTGGCAGGAAACCAATGCGACGGCAGTTGTTTCAGCGAGCGAAAATCCGCTGGCTCTATCGATGATAAGCTACAGCGCTTTAGAGCACGGCACGGATAGCACTTTCCGGATTGGGAAACATGCAGTTAAACGCACTGGCTTGGGATCTTAGGTGCTGATTACATGTCGCTGATATACTAATGAAAAGGCGGGCATGAATAATATGGCAGTGAAATTGAATTTTATATGTATCGCTTATTTTAACTATTTTGGTGACGAATAACTCTTTTCGTGGAAAAAAAAAACCCTCATGGTTTTCCTTTACAGTTCATCGAATTATGATTTTTTAGATGTATAAAATACTAGCTGAAAATCCGGCGTTGCCCGGATACTTATTAATTTATTCCTGGCATATATTGATTTTTATAAGGGCTTTACATCTGTAAAATCTCTTGGGAATACGATTAGTAGTAAAGAAGTAATAGATTGCAACTTGGTGCGTGATGTGGTGGTTTTCCATGGACGTTACTGTTTATGTGCTCATATCTCATGGACTACGTGTCGTACTGTGATACAATTTAGAAGGTACACTCAACTATATGCGTGTATAGCTTTTGTAACATTTCCTTCGGCTACAATTTGTAGTGTAGAAATTATAAATTGCAAAGCCAAACCCAATGCCGTAGTTTTACAGCGGAACGTTACTGTTTACGTGCTCATATCTCATGAACTACGTGTCGGAATGTGATACAATTTAGAAGCTACATTCAACTATATATGTGTATACTGTCTGTAAAATTTCCTGTCGCTACAATTTGTAGTGTTCAAATTATAAACTGTAACGTCATACCGAGAGCCGTAGTTTTACTCCATAAACAGCGGAAAACTAGTAATCGAGAAACTTTTTTCCTTTCATCATTTTACTGTGCTTGCCAGAGAGAAAAAGTTTAATAAAGGTTTGAAATTATGTTTAAAGTTTGTTGCAACTCGCTTAGTACTCTCTTTCTCACACAGTGTATTTAGAAAGTCTCTCCGCATTATATTGCATTTTTGCGATTTATATTGTTTATTGCATAATATCTTTTGAACCATGTGCCGAATGTGATTCTTAACCATGCAGCAATTGTTACCTCACGGTAAGGAATCTGTGTACCAAATTTGGTTGAAATCGGTCCAATGGTTTAGAAGAAAATGAGCAGCATTGTCGCAAAACGCAGCAGTTTTTCGCGCATCTCACTGTTTATGACGTCATATCTCGTGAACTATATATGGTATGTGATTCTTACACTTACGGCGACCGTCCTCATGGACTGAAGCGTACGTGTACAAAATTTCATAAAGATTGGAACAAAACTGTAGATTTGTATGCAACACGGACAAACATACGGACACTGCTTTATATATTAGACGAAAGGACGGGCATGAATAATATGCCACTGAAATTGAATTTTCTATTTATGGCTTATTTTAACTATTTCGGAGACAAATAACTTTTTTCGTGGGGGGAAAAAACCATGGTTTTCCTTTACAGTTCTTCGAATTATGATTTTTTAGATGTATTAAATATTAAAGCACGGAAACAGAAAGGATAGTAACAACTACAGAGGTATCACTTTAATCAGCGTTGTGGGCAAAATATTCTCAGGTGTTGCTGAGAGTGTGAGTATTAGTCGATTAAGATGAAAATCAGTGTGAGTTTAGGCCTCTGAAAGGATGTCACGACCGTATCTTTAGCTTACGCCAGATTATGGGGAAGAACTATGAGCAGAACAGGGTATTGTATCTATGTTTTATAGATCTAGAAAAGGTTTATTGATGTGTTAGTAGAAGTAGGAGGCAAAATTCTGCAATTAAAGGTCTTTAGGTAGACTGTGTGGCAGCAGTTAAAGTTAACGGTAAATAGTATTACGTAAACAGTATTTTACGGAACAGTTCGAAAAGCCTTAGAATTTAAATAGAAAATTTATCGCAGACTTATTCACAGAAGAAAAGAAGCACTTGTAATGTCTAAAAGGAAAGACTTTTGTATCTACTATCAACATTGTAGCCACATTACCTTCATGATTTAGTATAACTATTATCCTCTGCAACACACTCCTCAAATGATCAGATTAATCCTATGGTACCAAACTACGTTGGTCATCAGTCTCGTGTCTTACAAACTACTTCAAATAAGTTAAACTAACGTAAGGACAATGCACACATCCATGCCCGAGGGAGGATTCGAACCTCCGACACGGGACACTCCTCAAAATAAGAACAAAGTGAAATTATGAGTAAAATAGCTTTGGATTCTTACATATGAATACTCAAATTACATGTATCCCCAGTTAAAAATCTAAAATAATCCAGAATGAAATTTCACTCTACAGATTAAAATTGTGTGCCGGAATCGGACTTGCGAGCAAGTGCTCTACCATCATATCAGCGCACACTCCGCTGCAGAGCGAAAGTTACATTCTGGAAACATCCCTTAACCTGTGGCTAAGCCATGTCTCCACCATATCCTTTCTTCAAGAAGTTTTGGCAAGTAGGAGGCGAGGTACTGGCAGATGTAACGTTGTGGGAACGGACCGTGATACGTGCCTGGATAGCTTGTGACACAACAACACAGTGACCAACGGTGCTTTCCAGTCATGTGTGCGTACAGGGTGACATATAAAACGATGCTTTATGTATTTTTCCTCATTATTTGTATTTTTTGTAATTTACTATGTATTTGTATATTTTGTTTCTGTGATATATCTGCATTGTCCTGCTAATTTCCATATATGTCAAAAATATTGTAAATGTAGTAGACACGCTGGGTTAGCAAGGGCTTTGCTATTGTATAGAATCATCTTTGAGTAGGGAGCTTTTTATCGCTGGTAGCGCGGAGGCGCACAGCGAGAAGGAGTCGTTGTTGAGAAGTAGCGGCGGACAGACGCATTGTGTGCTCAGTGGTGTACGGAAAATGTACGTGGATTGGCACTAGTGGAGAAGACGGCGAAGAGGCAATATTATTTATTCATGCGGCCACAGCTCAAATAATTAATAAATGCATCAAGAGGAATGCTGGGGGCCGTAAATTGTAATTAACATTCGTCGCCAAGAAGAGCCTGTGTTTGCCAATTGTTAAGTGCCAACAGTCTTCAATCAGCAGCACCACGTCGCACATCAAATTCAGTAAGATCTGTCCTGTTTGTCTTATCATGTACAGCTAACCAGCGTATTAG
The DNA here is from genome assembly GCA_026315105.1 of Locusta migratoria. Classification (NCBI taxonomy): domain Eukaryota; kingdom Metazoa; phylum Arthropoda; class Insecta; order Orthoptera; family Acrididae; genus Locusta; species Locusta migratoria. The sequence continues at coordinate 150,299,259 of CM048750.1, read as the reverse complement.
TGATGATTGTTCAATAGCGAACACTGTTACTTGTGAACCTGTGTTTAAAAATCATTACCCATAGTCATTGTCCAGACAGATTCCTTCCTCATCCATTGTTTTTCCGAGGATATTCACAAAGTTATAGAAAACTAAAAATCAGAGTCATTAAAGACAATGTGACAGTCGTTAATAAAAAATGTCTTCAGAAAAGTTTTACTAAACGTAGCTTATGCCAGTGTTGCTGATCAATAGGTTTGCTAAGTTGAACGAAACTACTAGATTAACTTTCAATTTCAAAAGATATTTCAATAACAGTGTAAAAGATTAATTGTTTTCCACTGCATATTATTTTGAGGTAAAGTTTGTTTTAACTTGCAAGTACTGACTAGTGAGAATAGTAATTGTTTACAAGTGTTTGAATGCTAATAATTCCTGGTTAAAGATAGAGCAAAAGTTAATCAGAAGGTTAAATGGTTCTTTTCTAAATATTCAGTGTTAGCACGACAAGTCATTAATTAATTTTTTGAGCTTGCCATTAGTATAGTTAATAGTTCAGTCACAACTTGATTATTGCTAAAGCGCATGGCATACTCACTGTAGAATAAGTTCTGGTACTTATATAAACAATTAATTATTTAAAGCTGTAAATAGTAAGTATTAAGGTGAGAGTTTTGCATGATTTGCTACACGTTGCATTTGCGCGGCTATGGCTTGCATTTCGCTGTCTTACAATGAACCCTGTGTTAGTAAACTATTTCTCAGTAATTAGTATATTGTCAGTGTCTTTTGTACCGAATTTGACTCGCACCCTCTGATTTTCTGCCCACCCAAATTTTACGTAATATTTCACGTTGTTAATTAACTTTTCTATTATTGACATCCCACCAAATTATTTGCTCGTACATCGAGCTGGCGACCGTAAATCAATAAGTTATTCACTTTTTCCAAATTAATCCCTGTGTTCCGTTTGTTCCGCATTTTTATCATTTAAACTTTAATCTTTTTATTCCAAATTTTACTTCCCACTTCCTTTATTCTTATCGATCGTTGTTGTCTACCAAAGGTGCAGCAACGTTCTGGTTATAGCCTCCACTACATCATCGGCTTCATTACCGATAGCCTTTCCACCAAATTAAGATAATTAGGCACACGGGTCATTTTTCTAATTATCATATAGTAACCGGTGGTGTAGGACGGGTAGGGTTATAAGCTCAGACGGTAAAACGCTTAAGCGCGAAATGCCGCACAGTCCGTAGCATGACGTCTTGCGCGGTCTTTTCGAGCGGCCAATTAAAAAAAAAAATGATGAAGTAGAATGTGCGATAAGTCGCAACTAGTGGGTAAAGTTTGTATAATGGCCCTGTTGCTGTTTCTCCGAGTGGTTCACTAATAGTTCGATATCAGAGAAAAAAATAATTTGAGCCACGGAATACCTGAAAAGTTGCATACAAAACACTCATTGGACTTTGAGTAATTTTTCTTATCCATTAAGTTCAGCTGGGATGCCTAAACTTAATAAAGACACTCCTGGCCATTTAAAATCCCTACACCACGAAGATGTCGTGCTACAGACACGAAATTTAACCGACAGGCAGAAGATGCTGTGATACGCAAATGATTAGCTTTTCAGAGCATTCACACAAGGTTCTCGCCAGTGCCAATACCTACAACGTGCTGACATGAGGAAAGTTTACAACCGATTTCTCATACACAAATAGCAGTTAACCGGCGTTGGCTGGTGACACGTTGATGTGATGCCTCGTGTAAGGAGGAGAAATGCAAACCATCACGTTTCCGACTTTTATAAAGGTCGAATTGTAGCCTAACGCGGTTGCGGTTTATCGTATCAATACATTGCTGTTCGCGTTGAGTGCGATCCAATGACTGTTAGCAGAGTATGGAATCGGTAGGTTCAGGAGGGCAATACGGAACACCGTGCTGGGTCCCAACGGCGTCGTATCACTAGCAGGCGAGATGACAGGCATCTTATTCGCATGGCTGTAACGGATCGTGCAGCCACATCTCGATCCCTGCGGCAACAGATGTGGACGATTGCAATACAATAACCATCTGCACGAACAGTTCGACGACGTTTGCAGCAGCATGGCCTATCAGCTCGGAGACCATGGCTGCGGTTACCCTTGACGCTGCATCACAGACTGGAGCGCCTGCGATGGTGTATGCACCGACGAACCTGGGTGTACGATTGGCGAAACGTCATTTTTTCGGATGAATCCAAGTTGTGTTTACAGCATCATAATGGTCGCATCTGTGTTTGGCAACATCGCGGTAAACGCACATTGGAAGCGTGTATTCGTCATCGCCATAGTAGCGTATCATATGGCGTGATTGTATGGGGTGCCATTCGTTTCACGTCTCCGTCACCTCTTGTTCGCATCGACGGCACTTTGAACAGTGGCCGTTACATTACAGATGTGTTACGACCTGTGGCTCTACCCTTCATTCGATCCCTGCGAAACCCTACATTTCAGCAGGATAATGCACGACCGCATCTTGCAGATCCTGTACGGGCCTTTCTGGAGACGGAAAATGTTCGACTGCTGCCCTAGCCAGCACTTTCTCCAGATCTGTCACCAATTGTAAACGTCTGGTCAATGGTGACCGAGCAACTGGCTTGTCACAATACGCCGGTCACCACACTTGATGAACTGTGGTATCGTGTTGAAGCTGCTTGGGCAACTGTACCTCTACACACCATCCAAGCTCTGTTTAACTCAATACCTAGGCTTATCAAGGCCGTTATTGCGGCCAGAGGTGGTTGTATAAGCTGCTGATTTCTCAGGATCTATGTACCCAAATTGCGCGAAAACGTAATCACATGTCAGTTCTAGTATAATATATTTTCCCAATGAATACCCGTTTATCATCTGCATTTCTTCTTGGTGTAGCAACTTTAATGGCCAGTAGTGTAAGAAATCGCATGATTCAATTATGCCTGCGCAACCCGCGGCCAGCCACATGCCTATAGAATGAACATTATTGGCTGACTGCGCAGTAATGGAGGGGGATGCGCAGAACGACTGAAAACTGGGCCGCCTTCGTAGGTGACGCAGACTATAGGAAGGCGCGCTACCGTTGGGGGTTCGAATCCCCCTCGGGCGTGGATGTTTGTGTCGTCTTTAGTATAAGGTAGTTCATAAGTAATTCGTAAATTTAGGGACTGACTACCCCGCAGTTAAGACCTTCAAGCGCACCAAACATTTGAAGTATAGGAACGCTGCAAGCCGAAACTCACTCATTCGTACTGCTCATATTTGAGCCAATCACGGCTTACTGATTGCCTAAAAGCTAAGATTTTTCCGATACCCTCATGTGTTGTGTGTTATGGTCTTCAGTCCGGAGACTGGTTTGATGCAGCTCTCCACCCTACTCTACCCTGAGCAAGCCTTTTCATCTCCTCATAAGAACGGCAACCCACATCCACCTGAATCTGCTTACTATACTCGTCTCTTGGTCTCCCTCTGCGATTTTTACCCCACACACTTCCTACCAAGCGATCCCTTCTTTTAGTCAGTGTATGCCAAAAATTCCTTCCCTTACCAATTCTGTTCAGTACCTCTTCATTAGTTATGCGATCTACCCACCTAATCTTCAGCATTCTTCTGTAGCACCACATTTCAAAAACCTCTATTCTCTTCCTGTCCGCACTGCTTATCGTCCATATTTCACTCCCGTACAAGGCAAATGCCTTCAGAAAAGACTTCCTTACACTTAAATTAATATTCGATGTTAGCAAATTTCTCTTTTTCAGAAATGCTTTTCTTCCCATTGCCATTCTGCATTTTATATCCTCTGTACTTCTACCATCGCATGATATTTTACTACCCAAGTAACAAAACTCGTCTTATCACCTTCAATGTTTCGTTACCTAATCTAATTCCTTCAGCATCGCCTGATTTTCTAAGACCGCATTCCATTCTTTTTGTTTTGCTCTTGTTAACGTTCATTTTATACGCTCTCTCCAACACACTGTCCATTCCATTCAACTGCTCTTCCAGGGCCTTTGCTGTCTCTGACAGAATTACAATGTCATCAGCAAAACGCAATGTTTTTATTTCTTCCCCCTGAACTTTAATCCCTATTCCAAATTTTTCCTTGCTTTCCTTCACCGCCTGCTCGATGTACAAATTGAATAACATCTGAGAAAGGGTACAACCCTGCCTTACTCCCTTCCCAACTGATGCTTCCCTTTCATGCCCCTAGAGTCTAATAACTGCGGTCTGGCTTTTGTGCAAGTTGTAAGTTCCCTGTATTTTACCCCTGCTGACTTCAGAAATTGAAAGAGTGTATTACAGTCAACATTGTCAAACGCTTTCTCCAAATCTACAAAAGCTAAAAATGTAGGTTTGCCTTTCCTTAATCTATCTTCTAAGATAAGACGTAAAGTGAGTATTGCCTCCCGGGTTCCTACGTTCCTCCTGAATCCAAACTGATGTTCCCCGAGGTCAGCTTCTACCAGCTTTTCCATTCTCCTGTAGATAATTCGTGTTAAAATTTTGCAACCATGACTTATCAAACTGATGGTTCTGTAATTTTCACACCTGTCTGCGCCTGATTTCTTTGGAATGGTGATTATTACATTTTTCTTAAAATCTGAGGGTATTTCGCCTTTCTCATACATTCTACACACCAGTTCACATAGTTTTGTCATGGCAGGCTCTCCCAGAGAGTTTAGTAGCTCTGAGGGTATGTCATCTACTCCTGGGGCCTTGTTCCGTCCTAGGTCTTTCACGGCTCTTTCAAATTCAGCTCTCAGTACAGTATCTCCTATTTCATCTTGATCTACTTCCTCTTCCCTTCCTACAACATCGTCTATAAGTTAAATACCTTTGTAGAGCTGCTACATGAACTCTTTCCACCTTTCAGCTTTCCCTTCTTTCTGAAAAATGGTTTCCCGTCTGAGTTCTTGATATTAGTAGAGTTGCTTTTCTTGCCCCAAATGTCTCTTTTATTTTCCTGAAGGCGGTATCTGCTTTTCCCCTTCTTATACATTCTTCTACAGATTTGCATTTGGCTTCTAGCCACTCCTGCTTAGCCTTTTTGCACTTCCTGTCAGTCTCATTTCTTAGTCGTCTGTACTCCATTTTGCCCGTTTCATTTACTGGATTTTTATATTTTCTCCTTTCATCAATTAAATTTATTATTTCCTGTGATATCAAAGGATTTTTTGTAGGTCTTGCCTTTCTACCTATTTTGTCCTCAGCTGCCTCCACTATTTCATCTCTCAATGCTACCCATTCCTCTTCTACTGTTTTATTTCCTCCTGTTTCTGTCAATAGTTGCCTAAATCTTCCTCTGGAATTCTCCAGAACTTCACGTTCCTTCAATTTATCTAGGTCCCATCTCCTTATTTTCCTACCTTTCTGCAGTTTTTCCAGTTTCAGCCTACAGTTCATGACAAACAAGTTATTGTCAGAGTCTATATCTGCACCTGGGTATGTCTTACCATGTATGTCTCCTCATATAAATCTCGTAAACATAGATCTGCATCTACATACATACCCCAAAATGTTGAATAGTTTGTAAAGCTTATGGGACTTAACTATGGGGTGATCAGTCTCTAAACTGACAAACTACTTATGAACTAGCTAACACTAAGGACGGCACAAATATCCATGCCCGAGGGGGGATTCGAACCCCCGACCGTAGTGGCCGTGCAGACCGTGACTGACGCGTCTCAATCCCCTTGGCCACCGCGGCCGGCAGGGACTGATGACCGTAACAGTTTGGTCGAATAGGTTTACAAACATCTGAACATTCGATTTACTAAATTTTGCTACAATATTAGGCACGAATGGTATCAACTTAGAAAAGTAAACATTAAGTGATTTTATATGTTGCTTGTAGTGGCCATTTGCAGGGTTTTTATTGTTATTCACCCATGTGCGTTTCGCCTTTGTCACAAGGCATCATCAGTAGGTGTCCTATAATACTTACATGTTTCTATTTAGACATAAAGGTTGGGTTTTTTACATATGTAAAAAACATTTCGTTTCTGATTCAAAACAGTTCGTTGTTTTCTATAAAATGGTGTACTTACAACACTTGCTACTCCATATCAGTCTCTTTCCGGCAACTAGGTCGAAAGGTTCCACTATTTTCTGAAAAACTTCGCATTTTTCTGGTTGCACTATCGTCTGCTGCCATACTGTGTCCACTGTAGATTGTTTTGTAGTGTTGCCAACTTTCTCAGCTTATCTATGAGCTTACTGTTTTCTGTCGATTCCAAATCTCTTTCTGCCATTTTGCCAACGATTTAATTGACACCTAACTGTATCGTCTTCTCCTAAGATTTCATCATTCTTCAGCCAGTATGCGACTACTCTTTGAAAGATAAAAGACGTCACGATTGTAAATTTTTTATGCAGAGACTCAATAGCCAGTCGCTGCCTGGAAGCCTCTCTCTTCGGCAGTAACTGCGGCCACTGCACCGTGTAGGTTTGTTAGCGAGGCACACAATCAAACGGCGGAGTGGGGAGATAAAAATGACCATTAGTACTGAGACTCCCCATTTGTGCGCCGCGAGGCGTGAAGTTTTGCTGGGGTTGGGGCCGGGAGGGTCTCGGACCCTCTGCCAGCCAGTGGCGCCGGAGGGCGAAGCGGACGGGACGGGACGGATCGACCGCCGTCCGTGGCCGCCTAACAAGCAAAACACGCCAGCCGGCGAGAGCGAGGGCGAGGGCGATGAGAAATGCCCGGCCAGGAAATCACCAATCACCGGCCCCTAACTCGGTTAGGGCCTGCTGCTCCTGATACTCACCATTAAAAACACGCCGCGCCCGGTGCCGACGCTGATTCCAGGAACTCCCGCACCGCAGCGCTGTGACTCGGGGCCGGAAGCGCCACCGCGGCGGCAGGGGGGTGCAAATTTGACTGGCGCGCTTTGCTTCTGTGACGTCACATGGCAGCAAGCGCCGAGCAGTTGCAGCACCCCCTATAGAAGAAAGCCTGAGCACGACGTCACAACATGGCGGCGGTGAGAGGCTTAGAGTCCTCTGAAAGATTGTAAACATTAGCAGCGCACGCAGTTTTTAGTGCATTCTTTCGTTCAGGAGTGTATCTATTACGTAAATTGGTGTTGTATACGGTGTGATCGCTTTGAGAACAACGTGTGATCTCTTTTTTTACTGACAAAATGCCGTTTCGCTGTTCTGCTCCGAAATGTAGAGGAAATTACAACTGTGGTCCAAAAGTTACCGTCTTTAAACGCCCGGAGAAGAAGAAATTGATATAAAAAATTCCCAGGATAACTTGGCTCCTTCTTTAAGTTAAAGAGTAAGTTTTCGTTTCTGTTTAACCTTATAAAAGAGTCTTAAGTCATGACTGTTTACCTTGGATATTGCGATTCATTTTATATACGTAACCATCCCCATTAGCTTATTCTTCTCCGGACGTTTAAAGACGGTAACTTTTGGGCTACAGTCATAATTTACTCTACATTTCGGCACAGAACAGCGAAACGGCATTTTGTCAGTAAACAAGAGATCACATGTTGTTCTCACACACACAAATCGTCCAGCGGAGCGATCACAACGTACAAAACACCAATTTACGTAATAAATACACTCCTGAACAAAATAATGCACTATAAACAGCGTGCACTGCTAATGTTTACATCTTTCAGAGGACTCTCACCGCCGCCATGTTGTGACGTCGTGCGCAGGCTTTCTTCTATAGGGGGTGCTGCCAGTTGCCGCAGTACCCTTATGAAACGTGCAAGCAGGAAGATGTGTTTTGCGCTCGCTCGTTTAGTGACCTGGTAAGTGTTCGGACAGAAAGTAGCTTTCTTGTATTAGGAAACAATTTTTCCGTAGATTCTTTCTGCAATTATGTGTAAAATACTTCGTGTTGTGCTGTTGCGAAGTACAATAACAGTGGACACAAGACGAAAGGCATTTTGTACCATCGGTTTCCAAAAGATGAGAAACTTCAGCGCAGATCGATCTCTCGCTGTAAACAAAGAGATAAATGTCAAAAATGCTAGAATTTGCCCAAACATTTTTTGAAGCCCATTGCAAAAGAGTCTTGGAATGAATTGTTAGGTCTACCTACAAAGAAGCTGATTAAAGCAAATGCTGTTCCATCGAAAAAAAAAAAAAAAAAAAATACCAAACTGGTATGGAAACAAATCTGATGTTGCAAGTTCTAGAAACATAGAGGTTACTAGCAACGTTTTCACAGAAGGGGTACGTCGCAACGAACTTACACAAAACAGAAGCACATTTTCACTCGGTCTATCCCTTTAACCTTCTATAACTCGAGAACTACTGAACGTATCATGATGAGGTCCTAAGGTGCTGGCGCCGGATGGCTTCAGATTACATAAATAGTGATTGTGGGAAATCTATGAAAGTTAGACAGGTGCTCTCACGGACTTTATTTTAGATCTTTATGAGCGCTACAATTTTAAAAAACCTCATCACCATACGTTCGGTGGTTCTCGAGTTAAAGACATTTAAATATTACCCGTGCCAAGTGGCGGGGCGAGTTGTTAATAATGTTTGAAGCTTTTTTCAGTCCTTTGTATGTTAGTATACATATATATTAATCACAATCGTTTACCACCGCATAAAAGCAATGTTTTTTGTCGAATGAGAAAAGAAAAGACGGAGAAAATGTGCTCACGGCGGCCTTATAATACAGCGGCTTGCTGCCGAGTGACGTAATACAGCGCTAACCAATGAGAGTAAAGAAGCCCAAACTGGCATACCTTTGTAGTCTACGTACCTTGAGTTGCCGCAGTACCCTTATGAAACGTGCAAGCAGAAAGTTGTTTTGCGCTCGCTCGTTTCGTGATCTGTTAAGTGTTCGGACAGAAAGTAGCTTTCTTGTATTAGGGAAACAAATTTTTCCATGTATTCTTTCTGTAATTATGAGTAAGAATACTCCGTGTTGTGCTGTTGCGGAGTGCAATAACAGTGGACGCAAGACGGAAGACATTTTGTACCATCGGTTTCCAAAAGATGAGGAACTTCAGCGCATATGGATCTCTCGCTGTAAACGGCAAGACGAGATAAACATAAAAAATGCCAGAATTTGTTCCGAACATTTTTGTGAACAAAAGAGACTTGCAGAATGAATTGTTTGTCCGTATGCTATGCCTGTCAATGCTATTCAGTCGATTGCGATAAAACTTCGTCAACTTATTGCAAGAACTAGCGTCACGGTTATAGGCATAGTAAAATTTCGAAATTCGCACTCTAAGGGGGTGAAATCATGGTATTATATAAAACTTTTTCTCTCTGTATGTCCCTTTAACCTTCTATAACTCTATAACTACTGAACGTCTCGTGATGAGGTTTCTTTTAAATTGTAGATCTCACAAAAGTCTAAAAAAAGTCAACGAGAGTATATGTCTAACTTTTACGAGTGAAGCAGAAGTACCATTAAAAAAAATAAAAAAAAAAAAATTAAAGGCGTTTAAATATTACCCGTACCAAGTCGCTTGGCTGGACGGGTAAGCTTGTTTTTAATAATGTTTGAAGCTTTCCTGTTTCAGTCCTTTCTATGTTAGTATACATATACAGGGTGTTTCACTAACTGTGTTTGCCTCTGTAACTTATAAAATAATAGGTGACGGGAAATTTTAATGCGGTAGGTCAACACGAGAAATGTTACAATTTCTGCAGAGCTATGAACATAGTTTATTGTATCATTTTCCAAAGAGTTACAGCACAAAGATATAATTTTTAAATGGAACAATAGTTTTTCTATCGTGCATTGGATTCTTTGAAACCAGCTGCGTCTAAATCAATTTAAACTACATTCCTATCACTGTTACTTTGGGAGCTACAACGCTTCAAAGTTTAGGGGGCGGAGGCTACGACAGCGTAGCTGACTGGCTGGTGGTCATGAGACAGTGGGCCGTGCCGCAGGGGGTAGCCACTCGGCAAGTCAGCTACGCTATCGTAGCCACCGCCCCCGGAACTTTGAAGGGTTGTAGCTCCCAAACTAACAGTGATAGGAATGTAGTTTAAATTGATTTGGACGCAGCTGGTTTAAACGAATCCAATACACGACACAAAAAACTATTGTTCCATTTAAAAATTATATCTTTGTGGTGTAACTCTTTGAAAAATGATACAATAAACTATGTTCATAGCTCCGCGAAAGTGTAACAATTCTTGTGTTGATCTACCGCATTAAAATTTCCCGTCACATATTATTTTATAAGTTACAGAGGCAAACACACTTAGTGAAACACTCTGTATATTAATCAAAAGCGTTTTCCACAGCTTAAAAGCAATGTTTTTTGTCGAATGAGAAAAGAAAAGACGGAGAAAATGTGCTCACGGCGGCCTTATAATACAGCGGCTTGCTGCCGAGTGACGTAATACAGCGCTAACCAATGACAGTGAAGAAGCCCAAACTGGCATACCTTTCTAGTCTACGTATCTTGACCGCGGCGGTCCAACAGCCAGTAGCACGGGCACTCAGCTGCCACTGGCAGCGGATAACATCGGAAGTTCACTGAGGCTTTTTGCGGATGATGCTGTAGTATATAGAGAGGTTGTAATAATGGAAAATTGTGTTGAGATGCAGGAGGATCTGCATAGAATTGACGCATGTTGCAGGGAATGACAATTAAATCTCAATGTAGACTAGTGTAATGTGCTGCGAATACTCAAAAAGAAAGATACTTTATCATTTAGCTACATTATAGCAGGTCAGCAACTGGAAGCAGTTAATTCCAGAAATTATCTGAGAGTAGTCATTAGGAGGGATTTAAAATGAAACGACCATATAAAATCAATCGTCGGTAAAGCAGATGCCAGACTTAGATTCATTGGGAGAATTCTAAGGAAATGCAGTCCGAAAACAAAGGAAGTAGGTTACAGTACACTTGTTCGCCCACAGCTTGAATACTGCTCACCGGTGTGGGATCCGTACCAGGTGGGATCGATAGAGGAAGTGGAGAAGATCCAACGGAGAGCAGCGCGCTTCTTTACAGGATCATTTGGTAATCGTGAAAGCGTTACGGAGATGATCGATAAACTCCAGTGGAAGACTCTCAGGAGAGACGCTCTGTCGCTCGGTACGGTCTTTTGTCGAAGTTTCGAGAACATGCCTTTACTGAGGAGTCTAGCAGTATATTGCTCCCTCCTACGTATATCTTTCGAAAAGATCATGAGCATAAAATCAGAGCCCAGACAGAGGCATACCAACAATCCTTCTTTCCGCGAACAATACGTGACTGGAATAGGAGGGAAAATCGATAGTGGTACTCAAGGTACCCTCCGCCACACACCGTCGGGTGGCTTGCGGAGTATGGTTGTAGATGTAGATGTAGAATTATACGGCGCTCATTCTGCGATTGCGATTGGAAACATTTTTACGACCTCATTTATCTCTATTTATTTATTTCCTTTGTTTCGCATGCATCGTAATTCTTTTTTAACAAGTACACTGCTCAGATAATTACGAGATCGTTGCAAAATATTAACACGAATTATTTACAGAAGGATGGAAAAGCTGGTAGAAGTCGACCTCCGTGAAGATCAATTTGGGTTCAGGAGAAATGTAGGAACACGGGAGGCAATAATCACTTTACTGCTTACCCTAGAAGATAACGAAAAGGCAAACCTACATTTGGAGATTTGGAGAAGGCTTTTGACAAGCTATACAAACATACAGTGGTCATCAGTCCCTAAACTTACAAACTACTTATGAACTAGATAACACTAAGGACGGCACAAATATCCATGCCCGACGGGGGGATTCGAACCCCCGACCGTAGTGGTCGTGCAGACCGTAACTGGAGCGCCTCAGTCCCCTCGGCCACCACGACCGGCTTAGCGCCAGCTGATAAGTGAGTTTTTCAAAGCAATGTCTCAACGTCGCATCACTGAATGTTGTGAAAAGTGCAAAGTCAAGTTCAAAAGCTACTAATTCCAAAGTGTAGTCTCTTAGCAGGGTCCTTTTAATGAACACTTTCAACGGATGTAAAATGTAGCGAGCCAGGGTGTGTATCGGACATTCAAAAGTGCCACGATCCCGCTTGAAAAGGTCCTCCGCAGTCAGGGACGAAACGTTGGGTTTCCAGAATAAATCCACAAGACCACGGCATAGTAGCCCGGAAAGTTTTAGTAATTTTGTCTTTCAACAGATGCAGGGTGTTTTCCGTAATATTTCGGCCACCAATCGTTGAAATTTTATATTACATGGCTGGTGGTACCAACTTCGACCAATGTATGTTTAAGAGACGCACTACTTTGAATTATCAGTCCAGCACTTCCGCCCTATTAACATGGACGCTCAAATTTGATATAAGAATTTAACCATTTGCAGTGGGATTTTCAGAGCCCTATGTACATGAAACGATGCGTGAACGGTGGGGAAACGCAAATCGTCAGAAAAGTGGATTTTGGGAAAAAAATGTAAGTTACGCCCTTTTTAACAAACAGCTGTTCTCCTGATGTTTCTCCACTACGTTCCTGCGCTCTAAACGGTGTCGTCGTTTTAATGGAACACACACCACAGGACTCCATGCGTACAGGCCACATTCCCAAAGACGATTTCGAGACTTTTTCTGTTGATATTGAGTGCACTGTTGCTGTCAGGAGGGTGGGCTGCAGCTGAGTTCAGCCCCCTAACTCGACGGTTCCTGATGTCCGAAATCTCTGCCCGTTCGTGGAAATTACACTCTGGGGGTGTCCAACAGTCTCCTGCAGCCACCTCCCTCTGTGTCTGTTCCGCTTCCAATCTCATTATCGCTCTCCATGTCATAGCTTCTGGCAGGTCACGTTGTTGCTGCATTACACTACCTGCTCACTACACGATATGCACCCAACTGTTTGAGTAATTAGTTTGGTAGAGTGAAGACAACACCAACCACAGTTGCAGAAACTTTCTGTTATTACCACTATCTCGATTGCAGTCTTCAGTCAGTAGAATTGACGGAAAGATGTCGAGCCATTTTAGTTCATTGTGTCGAGGACGATACTTCAGAACCTAGATATTTCAACATCCTATAATTCATTGGCGGCTGGGAGGTTAACTTCTTTGATTGCCGGATTTTCGTAGTGGCGCCCGCCCTTCACCCCCCCCCCCCCCCAGAAAAGCGCCACGGTTTGCCCCCACCCTCTCCCCCATAGATATATTTTCGTTAAACATATCTGCACCATGTCGTACTTCGATTTGTTTGCACTAGCTTCAAATCGAGCTGAGGCCGGCCGCGGTGGCCGAGGGGACTGAGGCGCTTCAGTCACGGTCTGCACGGTCACTACGGTCGGGGGTTCGAATCCCCCCTCGGGCATGGATATTTGTGCCGTCCTAGTTCATAAGTAGTTTGTAAGTTTAGGGACTGATGACCCCGTAGTTAAGTCCCATAGACTCTACAAACATTTGATTTTCAAATCAAGCTGAGGCGTCGGCCAATCAAGAGCTTTATTTCACACTTTTGTTCCAAGCTTAAATCTGAGTAAATTGTTTCTAAAAGATACTGAACCTTGTTAAATTTTCTTTGATAGCAAACACCAAGGACGTATAAATTTGCACATGAACTGCGCGTGGGAGTAGTGCGGTCTGGAGCACCACGTGTTACGGATCGCGTGGCCTCCCGCGTCGGAGATTCGTGTCCTTCATCTGGAATAGATGTGTGTATTGTCCTTAGGTTGGTTTACCTTAGTTTAAGTAGTTTTTAAGTTACGGACGTAGTTGAGTCCGATAGATTTACAAAGATTTTTATGCACATGAACTCTAAAACACAGTAAGTTACTGATTACACTGTTAACTGACTGTAACAGAGTGAATCAGTTACGATGAAGAGACAAGCTACCTTCGGGTCACCTGACACTGTAAGCAGCACCCCCTCCTGTCCTTACGCATGTGCAACGGCTGCTCTGCCCTACATCTTCAAATGTTCAAAGGTTTGAAAAGCTTACGGGACTTAACTACGATGTCGTCAGTCCCTAAACTTACAAACTACTTATGAACTAACTTATACTAAAGACAACACAAACATCCATGCCCCAGGGAGGATTCGAACCAGCGACGCGGGAGGCCGTGCGATCCGCAACATGGCACTCCAGACCGCTCGGCTACTCTCGCGCGGCCCGAAATCTTCTGAAACAGATAATATTTGTTACAACGAAGAGTATAAATGTCATTTATCCTCAAAATCGCGACGCATTTGCTAAAACGTCCAAAGATATGTGGGGAATAATAATGCAAAAGTCATTGTTATTCCCGTATGTTTTAAAAAGAAGATTGGGTTTACAAAAATTGCTTGCAGTCGGTTCACAGCGCGAACGCGATGCCGCTAACGACACGGCTATTTTTGCTAGATGGCGTGTAGTGACTTTATGATTATTCATGATCGGATCTTCTGAAGGCTTTTACAGCTGATGGGTCTTTAATTTATAAGATATTTTACCAAATATGACGTGTTTTAGATGAATTGTCAATGCACTAAAAGCAAATATGAAGGGCGAACGTTGCCTTTTTGGAGGATTTTCCCATGCGCAAGGTGAGGCGCGCAGTAGCTCCATTCTCTTACTTCTGGAGCATTCTTGCGTAAACGCCAGAGTTCGAGTAGCCAGGAGTTGTTGTCTTTAAGAGAGCGGTGTTTACTGTAGCCTCTCCATACTGCGGGAGCGCCAAAAGCTGCCTCCAGGGGGTTCAGAAAAGAATTTGAAACTCAGGCACGCATGCGTATTTCAAAAGTGCTGCCTCTGCCGCCATAGTGGCAATAGTGGCCGCGCTGTCTCCGCGACTTAGGACGTTTCTCATGCGGTAAAAATATTTTGATGAGCATATAAAATGAACTGATAGAAGAACGAAACGAAGAATGATAGTTAAGAAACAGTTTTTGCTTTTCATACAATGTAAACTTTCACGGCCGGCGTTGCCTTCAGGTAAAACGTCTGGGCAGATAGCCCATGGTGCAGGAATAAAACTTCCTCCCGACGTTTCGTCTCCAACTGCGGGAGACATCTTCCAGGGTCTTCCGGCAACTGCCACTGTCTGAGGGGCTCTCGCATGTTTAGAGGAAAAAAAACCGCCTGAAGTTAGATAAAATACGGATTTAATCAGGCTTGATTCCATGGTGGAATTTTTGCTCCACGGCTGTATTTGACTTGTGGAAATTTTTTCAGCAATCAGTCGTAAAAATATATTTATGTATCCGCAGATCTAGATTTCGACCACTGTGTGGTCATTATCAGTGCTAAAATAAATACAAAAGAACCAGTTAGAATTACATACATGTCACGTTATAATCGAACTGTACAAGTTTCAGTTAAAGTAAATGATAAAAAACATACCTTAAAACAATTAAAACACTTAAAACATCTCGAACTCCATGTTGGAGGTTGCGTTCGTACTGACGACATTGCACCAACAGGATGACAATCGATTACTTTTAACCGAGAATGACGTCATCCAAAGATAACCACACAGTCAGCCTCACGTGACGTATGGTGGTGCCCTCTATGTTCTCTATAAATTCGAGAGCCCCTCAGACCACAGTGGCCGCAGTCGCCGCTACCGTCGCAACGAGTTTGTGACACTTGCGGGGAGTGACACTTGCGCGGAAAGGGAATGTGTTGACACTTGCGCGGAGACCCGGACGCTGCAGGTAGTGAACAGGGTGTTCCAGAAGTAGGGATTCACCACCCCTACTCCTCGCCCTCCAGCCGCTACCTGTGCCGTATTCAGGGAAAGGCCCACCGAGCGAGGTGGAGCAGTAGTAACGGCCCGGAGATACCACAGCCTCATTCAACAGGGAGATAACACGTCATACAAATATCACTCGATTTACAATACAGCACCATGTGAAGAGGAATGTGATGAAATCGGAATTGAGCGCAACCGTTGCTAACCACAATTTCGGATTTACTGCATTTTGAGTCAGAATTCGCATCTATATTCGCATTTATCGCAAATGCGAATTCTTCCTGTCCCTAGTAATACCTCTAAAAATAAACAGCTGATCAAGGCACTAAAAGCAAGGGCAGATCTTTGGGTGTATTACTAAAAATGACTAAAACACAATTTGATCTTGGAATTATATACATCTCAGTATAAAGGTTTTTTGTAGGTGGTTTTAAGCAGCTTTTAAATATGTTAGAAATAGCATTATGAAATATAGACAGCTATTATGAGATATCGATTTTGTCTAATTTCAGGTCCTCTTTAAGTCTCAAACAACAGGTGTTACTTATGCATTTTTCCAGTGGCACTCATAACCTTGTTTACACACTCCGGCCGCGGTGGCCGAGGAGACTAAGGCTCTCCAAAACGGTCTACACGGCCACTACGGTCGGGGTTTCGAATCCCCCCTCGGGCATGGATATTTGTGCCGTCCTAGTTCGTAAGTAGTTCATAAGTAGTTCATAGGTAGTTTGTAAGTTTAGGGACTGATGACCCCGTAGTTAAATCCCATAGACTATACAAACATTTGAACATTTTGTTTACACACGAGGTGTAACGTTGTTAATCGCGTTAGCGATGAAAACAGAACCCAGAATCTTTGCGTCTAAATGATACATATATTGGTGTGATGTCTTATTTCGAAAGAACAGACATCACACCCATACATATATAGCTCTCGGTAAAATGGAACGGTACGATGTCGTTACGTAGCACAGCTCAGCCGACTGGAAACGCTGGAGAAGTGCAAACAACGTTTAGGTTCGACGTAGACTTCTACAACATACAGTCTACACGGCGAAGATTACACAAAAAAATTTAACGTTTCGTCTACTTTGGCGATAGCAACCAAATTTTAAAATCGTGTCTACTATGTGAAGATGTAGCAACACAAAACGCTTCAAGTCCAAAACTTCACTGATTTTCGAGTTCTCAATTTTTAATATGTTTTTAATGTTATCACAGAAAAAACATACTTGGGACTCACACTACAATTTTCATATGGAAGAATTTGTAGGTACATTCACGAGACATAAGTCATCGGTTGTGTGCATTCATCTTATGAAAAATATCAATCATTTGTTTTCAGTGTTTATTTCAAATTTCTCTTTTAAGTTTCTTTAATTATTAGTACTTAAATGTGGTTATGAAATAAACAGCCGGCCGCGGTGGCCGAGGGGACTGAGGCGCTTCAGTCACGGTCTGCACGGCCACTACACTCGTGGGTTCGAATCCCCCCTCGGGCATGGATATTTGTGTCGTCCTTAGTATTAGCTAGTTCATAAGTAGTTTGTAAGTTTAGGGACTGATGACAGTCAGTTAACAGTGTAATCAGTAACTTACTGTGTTTTAGAGTTCATGTGCATAAAAATCTTTGTAAATCTATCGGACTCAACTACGTCCGTAACTTAAAAACTACTTAAACTAAGGTAAACCAACCTAAGGACAATACACACATCTATTCCAGATGAAGGACACGAATCTCCGACGCGGGACGCCACGCGATCCGTAACACGTGGTGCTCCAGACCGCACTACTCCCACGCGCAGTTCATGTGCAAATTTATATGTCCTTGGTGTTTGCTATCAAAGAAAATTTAACAAGGTTCAGTATCTTTTAGAAACAATTTACTCAGATTTAAGCTTGGAACAAAAGTGTGAAATAAAGCTCTTGATTGGCCGACGCCTCAGCTAGTTAATTCCCATACCTATGTCCGAGGAAGGACTCGAACCTCCGACCGGACCGGCCGCGCAATTTGTGACACAAATTACATGTTTGATAATATTAATGCATAGAAGTATGAAATCACGCCAAGACTACTACCTGCAAAAATTTCGACAAAAAAAAGTTGGCACTGAGTTTAGAAAAACAAAATTCTGGTATATTGGATTTTAATATTTTATCAAAAAATAAATGTTACTACAAGAGATACAGCCATTCAAATTTACGGGCACCATTACGTTTTCCCTTCCTGAGTAAATGAGCTGCGTATTTCACATATTTGTTAGATATTCCGTATTTCATATATTTGTTAGATGTATTTGTAATTCGAATACAGCCAAATCGTTTTGAGGTCTACGAATAAACGCTTTAAGTATTTAAAATACTCATTGACTCATTATTAACGTTTTTTAATTGAAGGTTTAAGGTTGCATCTCCAATTAAAAAGCATAGTAGCTATTTTTAAAAAGATGGAAGTTGCGTGATAGTGGGGTTAAATACATAGCGGTCAATTACATCAACGTATCTGTGCAGGATGCCTAATATATTTATTGCTTGCGCAGGTGTCTTGATATGCTTAGTGTTCTGAATAATATGCTTTTAGCCGGCCGCGGTGGCCGAGGAGACTGAGGCGCTTCAGTCACGGTCTGCACGGCCGCTGCGGTCGGGGGTTCGAATCCCCCCTCGGGCATGGATATTTGTGCCGTCCTTAGTTGTAGGTAGTTCATAAGTAGTTTGTAAGTTTAGGGACTGATGACCCCGTAGTTAAGTCCCTTAAGCTTAACAAACATTTGAACATTTGAATATGCTTTTAGGAGGTATGACTGTGGAAAGTCATCGTCTTGTAGTAGCAGAGACTGTCTTAATAACTCTCCAAACATTATCACTATTAAAATACCTTTTTGTTTACAGGAGGAACACTCAACGGATTAATATGTAGTTAGAACAAGTTACTATATTGCTCTTCAGCTTTGAAAGGGTTGTGCAATTTCACTGATTTTCGTGTTATGTTGACAGTGTGGAAACTTGACAACAGCAGTGCTAGACTTCTTGGTGTGCCTGTACCCAGGAAAAGCCATTAGCCGCCCCAAGGGCCCCGGGTTCGGCGCAAGTGTCACTCCGCGCAAGTGTCACTCCGCGCAAGTGTTCCAACCCCGTCGCAACAAGGGATCACGCTGTACCTGTAACTGGTCCGTCCAGTGCTCGAGTACGCGCCCCCAGTTTTTGGAAACGCCGCTGACGTCCACATCCAGCTGCTGCAGACCATCCAGAACCGCGCTCTGAAGACTGCCCTGCATCTTCCAACGCGCTATCCAACCGACCTGCTTCACGAAGAAGCCGGCATTCTACCGCTCCGGGAGAGATTCCGCGTCACCGCCAGGACCTTCTACGAGAAGACGGAGCAGTCCCACAGCCGGCTCATCCGGCAATTGGGGACACAACAACACTTCAGGCCGACAAACCGTTGGCCTGACCTGCTGCGAGATTAATAAAAATCTCGTAGCAAACCAGGAAAAAAAAAAAAAAAAAAAATACATCGTCAGTAATCTGACAGTCTAAGTCCACTCAAACAGCCAGGTTCTAATTCTTTTTCCTATGTTTCAGGTACAGCAGGAATGCTTAGCCTGCACAACCATCGGACCAAGGTCGAGGTCCGTCAAGAAACTGAAGCGTGAAGCGTGACCACAGCGACAGTTGCCGGAAGACCCTGGAAGATGTTTCCCGCAGTTGGAGACGAAAAATGTTCAAATGTTTGTATAGCTTATGGGACTTAACCACGGGGTCATCAGTCCCTAAACTTACAAACTACCTATGAACTAACTGCGACTAATGTCGGCACAAACATCCATGCCCGAGGGGGGATTCGAACCCCCGACCGTAGTGGCCGTGAAGACCGTGACTGGAGCGCCTCAGTCCCCTCGGCCACCGCGGCCGGCTGGAGACGAAACGTCGGGAGGAAGTTTTCCTCCTGCACCACGGCCTATCAGCCCAGAAGTTTTACCTGGAGTTTTTACTTTACTTATTTATTTACTTTTTTTTTCAACAACGAGCTTTTTTCCGTGGGTTCACTGAACCAGTCAACGCATAGGACGCGCCGCCACTGCCGTAATTGTTCTGACCAAAGTATTTATTCTTTCCGCCTGACGTAGTCGACAAAGACGCAGCTCGCGAGCTGTACAAAGCGTACGTACGCTTATAAACTGCAGGCACCCGTTAACAAAGTGGTCCTGTAAACTGAGGACACAAAAGACGTTCAGACAATGCGCCCCCTGTAAGGAGAGCGGCTGGAGCTCGTGGTCTCCGGCAGGACTTTTGCGGCAGGAGGCTACCCGGCCCCCAGGCGGAACACGCGGCCTCATTAGGGCCCCACCGCCGCATTGACAAACTCGGCCGGGCTGATGAAAGACATCAGGCGCGGCCCGCTTAGCTGCCCCGCCCTACCCTGCCTCTTCCCGCCAGCCGGCGGCTGCCGCGCTGGCTTTCAGCAGCCTCCTCCCAACTCACTCACCGATCTGCGACGGAACGTGCATCACACTTGTCGTTAGGGCAGCCTTCGTTACAAAAGACTTCGCGAAGTTTTGACGTCACTTTGAAAAGTGTCACGCGATTATCGACGGCAGCTATCGATTTACGTAGGCGTTCGATATGGCATGCCTTGGAGGACGCCGCGTTGTATTCCGCGAGTTCTACATCTACATCTACATGGCATACTCTGCAAATCACATTTAAGTGTCTGGAAGAGGGATTCATCGAACCACCGTTATACTATTTTATCTCCCACTCCATTCTCGAATAGCTCGAGGGAAGAATGAACACCTGAATCTCTCCGTTCGGTTTCTGATCAGTGGCGGCTGGTGGGCTGTTCAATTGTACACGACATTTTGTCCCTTCAGAACGGGGAGAATATAGCATTAATTTTATTAGCTAGTTACGTAATTTAACCCTTCATCTAACATGACTTTTTCCTCCTATACCAAAATACGAACAAATTTACGCACAAATATGTCGTTTTTAATATTTTCTACAGGCAATGAAAACCTTGTAACTCCATTTTATTAGATTTCACAAGAGACCCAAAACTGTACCTTAAAATAATATAAAGTAAGAAGTAAATTCGTTGTGTGTGTAACTATATAAGTAAGTATTCAGAGAACACAAATGCTTCGTCAGCGACAAACATATGTTACTGAAATTAGAAGACTGTCACCAACAAATGTAGTAATACAATTAGTATGCTTATATATTGGTGTGTTTATGTAAAGCAGGATTAAATTTCCTAGTGAAACTACTTTTGCTTTTGCACGTATTTTGTGTCTGTACAATGTTCAAATGAGGTCTCGGTGGTCCTGAACTTTTTAATTCCAACTTTCCTTCAAAAGTCAATTTTTCACTACCAAATGTTAAAATTAAGTTAACGCTATTTATGTTATTCATTCTAAATAGGGAACTAGAAAAACAGGCAACAACACGAACCTTCACACGCAGGGCACCTGTTAGAAACTGCCTGACCGGTGGC
The DNA here is from genome assembly GCA_026315105.1 of Locusta migratoria. Lineage (NCBI taxonomy): Eukaryota > Metazoa > Arthropoda > Insecta > Orthoptera > Acrididae > Locusta > Locusta migratoria. The sequence goes on along the minus strand of CM048750.1, from coordinate 150,278,147 downwards.
GGTGCGCCTTTGTATATTTGGCACCCTAGGCTCGGACGCCGTCCTAAGCGGCCCGGTTCAGCACACTACCCCCACCCAACCCCTAGTGCCACCACCACAGAGTAACATATTTGTCTGTGCCACCACTCACCCCAAGCGCCCGTAGCCAGCCTTTACACGGCGCGGACGGATCGCATAGAGCCGACAGTCAGTCCATTCTGAAAACATTCGGTGAGCCTGGCTGGCAGACTACCTAGACTAAAAACATTGGTCATTCACTTACACGGGCTGCTGCTACACGAAAATTATTCAAGTAGATTTGTGATTAACGATTGGTACGTATTCCGTGTTGGATATTTTTGGGAGGGCGCCGCCCCAGAGTCCTCAAGGAGTAGCCGCCACTGGTTCTGATTTCTCGTATTTTATTTTGATGATCATTTCTACCTATGTAAGTGGGAGTCAACAATATATTTTCGCATTCGGAGGAGAATTTTGGCTTTTGTAATTTCGTAAGTAGCCCACGCCGCAGCGATAAGTGCCGTTGTTGTAATGATTCCCATCCCAGATCCTGTATCATTTCCGTAACGCTGTCTTCCCTGTATCGTGACAAAACGAAACGAGCTGCAATTCTTTGGACTCTTTCGATGTCCTCCGTCAAACCCACCTGATAAGGATCCCACACTGGGCTGCAATACTCCAAAAATGGACGGACAAGCGTAATGTATGCAGTTTCTTTAGTAGTTCTGTTGCATCTTTTAAGGGTTCTGCCATTAAAACGCAGTCTCTGGTTCGCCTTTCTCACGACATTATCTACGTGTTCTTTCCTATTTAAGTCAGAAGTAATTGTAATTCCTAGGTATTTTGTGGAGTTTACGGCCTTTACACTTGATTGTTTTATCATGTACAAAGTTTAACGGATTTCTTTTCGTACTCATGTGGACTACTTCACACTTCTCATTATTTAGAGTCAACTGCCAATTCTCACACCATACTGATATCTTATTCAAATCGTTCTGCACTTGGTTTTGACCTTCAGATGATTTTACTAGAAGGCTTCAACTGCAAACAACCTAATAGAGCTACTTAGATTTCCCCCTAAATCGTTTATGTAAATAAGGAACAGCAGAGGACCAATAACACTACCCTGTGGAACGCCCGTTATCACCTCTGTTTTAATCGATGCCTTACCATCGATTATTACGAACTGTGTCCTCTCTGAGACGAAATCCCCTATCCAGTCGCAAATTTGTGGCGATATACCGTAACCACGCAATTTGATTAAAAGCCGTTTGTGAGGTACGGTGTCAAAAGCCTTCTGGAAATCAAGGAATACGGAATCAATATGCGAACCCTTGTCGATAGCACACATCACTTCGTGTGAGTAAAGAGCTAGTTGTGTTTCGCGTGAACGATATTTTCTAAATCCATGTTGACCTTGGGCCAACAGATCCTTCTGTTCGAGGTAATTCATAATATTTGAATAGAGGATATGTTCCAAAACCCTGCTGCAAATTGAAGTCAATGAAATAGGCCTGTAGTTTAATGGGTTACTCCTACTGACTTTCTTGAACATAGGTGTGACCTGTGCAACTTTCCAATCTTTTGGTGCAAATCCTTCTTTGAGATAGTGATTGTATATGGCTGTTAAGTAAGGATCTATCGCTTCAGCATAATCAGATAGAGATCTAATGGGTATACAATCCGGACCAGAAGACTTGTTCTTGTTAAGTGATTTTAGTTGCTTTACTACTCCGAAGATATCTACTTCTACGTTACTCACTACGGCCTCTGTTCGTAATTCGAAATCTGGGATATTGATTTCGTCTTCTTTGGTGAATGAGTTTCTAAAAGCTATGTTTAGTAACTCTGCTTCAGTAGCGCTGTTATCGGCAGGATCGGCTGGATCGCCATTACGATCACACAATGCAAGCTTTCGTGCCGGTGTCAATTTAAATATTCCGGGCTCATAAGCCATGGTCGATTTGTAAAACTTTCTCCTAACGCTTCATCTTCGGCTGCGGAGGACATCTTCAGAGGTAAAGATTGACGGAGTGGCTATGGGCAATCCACTGAGTCCAGCGGTGGCCAATCTAGTTATGGAGTCGTACGAACAACAGGCGTTGCAGACTGCTAATAAAAAGCCAGATAGGTGGTATCGATATGTCGATGACACTTTTGTGGTATAGACACACGGTGCACAGGAATTTGATGCCTTCTTAACGCATATCAATGGTATCAACCCCAGAATACAATTTACGATGAGAAATTGGCCTGTATATCGTCTAAATTAATGACTGCTTATATGCTATCTGACTGCGTGATGTGAGACTTTTATCAAGCACTGAACGAAGGAGGGAATCTATTGGACATTTGCTTAGCTACCTGCCTATCTTCTATCTACATCTACATAGATACTCTGCAAATCACATTTAAGTGCCTGTCAGAGGGTTCATTAACCACTTTCATAACTTTTCTCTACCGTTCCATTCTCTAATAGCGCGCGGGAAGAAAGAACAACTAAATCGTTCCGTTTTCGATCTTATTTCTCTTATTTTATTGGGATGGTCATGTCTCCCTAAGTAGGTGGGTGCTAGAAAAATATTTTCACATTCAGAAGTAAAAGTCGGTGATTGAAACTTCGCAAAGAGATCACGCCGCAATGAATAACGTCTTTCTTTTAATGATTTCCACCCCAATTCGTGCAACATTTCCATGACGCTCCCCCCCCCCGTAACGTGATAGAACAAAACGAGCTGCCCTTCTCTGAACCTTCTCAATGTCTTCCGTCAGTCCCACCTGGTGAGGGTCCCACAAGGGGCAACAGTACTCCAGGAGAGGACGCACAAGTGTGATGTAGGCAGTCTCTTTGGTGTAGCTGGTGCATCTTCGAAGCGTTCTGCCAATGAAACGCTCCCCTCGAAAAAGACAAGAAAATACAAGAAGAGTGATAAAAGTGTGGCTGAAATGAAATATTGTATGCCATTAACTTATTTTATTCTCATAAGAAACTGCACAAGCGTGACGGAAAACAATTACACTGCAGAATGCCTGAAGCTCAGCCAGAGGCAAAGCTAGGAGTCGGAGAGTGGGGGAGGGGGGGGGGGGAGTTACGAATAATTCTACTGCTTCGAATACTGACACAAGCAAACCCGATCGTACGTTAACAGGTTCTGCAAACTTGTGACAATCATTGCCACTACAAATTGCTGGCGTCGTGGGTTCTGTGAATGACATACAATTTCGTGGCTGAATTGCTGCAGTACATTACCAATACTTAGACGACGGATCAGACGGTGCAACGTGTTGGCGTTGAACACAGTAAAGGCGTCGTGTTGGCGCTGAAAAGAACCCGCCGCGAACACAGGATTAAATCTGGTGCACATCCAGAAGGGACGCTGCGGTATTGACAGTTAATAGAGCCACGAGTCCAAAAAAAAAAAAAAAAAAAAAAAAAAAAAATAAAAATAAAAAAAAAAAATTAATTAATAAATAAAATGTTCAAATGTTTGTAAATCTATCGGACCAAACTGCGTGGTCATCAGTCCGTAGCTTACAAACTACTTAAACTAAGGTAAACTAATCTAGGGGCAACACACACACCCATGCCCCAGGGAGGACTCGAACCTCCGTCGGCGAGCAACCGCGCGCTCCACAGCGAGGCGCCTTAGAGCTCTCGGCTACTCCACCGCGGCATTCTATGAAAAAGTTTGATTTTTACACAAATTACAGTTTTCTATTTTCGCTCGATAGAAGAAATAACATAGTCTTATTTCTTAATCGTCACTGTTACTATGTAGCATCGGGTAAGTATTAGATGAAATTTTAAAGTGCTGTGGTAAAAGCACCTTGCGCTTACTTTGTGTACGACTGGTTTTAGAGCTCATACATTTCTGCGATCTCGAACTTTCATTTAAAACAGAGAGCAGAATGATATGTCTATTATTTCTGGAACTAGTGCTTTCTATATCTGCGCTAGCTCTGTTCTGTCCCTGCACATAGGAATGATATGGTCAAAACAGCCGTCGTATTTCATACTTATTATGAGGACCAACTGTTCTTTTATTCAATACGTAATAAGAAATTAGAATCACGAAATAAATATATTAATCTGAATGGAAAATTTTTAGGTATTTTCTGAAGTATAATATCGGATTCTACAGCTGAAAGAAAGAATGCAGTATTTTGCCGTTAGGTGATGAAAACTCACAAATTTTTTGTATTACATGAACTAAATTTACTAATAAAGCTTTATTCCAGTAAGTAACTTAGTCCAAAAATGAAAACCAAGTAAAAATAAACCAGTCCTCTTCGTAAGTTATCGAATACTGGCTGCCGATGTAAACGTTATCTGTTGGAGGTTCTGACCAACTTACGTAGCTATTCAAAAATGTTTGTAAATCTGTCGAACCATACTGCGTGGTCATCAGTCCGTAGCTTACAAACTACTTAAACTAAGGTAAACTAACCTAAGGACAGCACACACACCCATGCCCCAGGGAGGACTCGAAACTCCACGGCGAGCAACCCCGCGCTCCGCAGCGAGACGCTTTAGACCGCTCGGCTACTCCACCGCGGCGCCACGAGTCCCGGTGGATCTCGTTGTCAAATTAAAGCCTCTCAATTCTAACGTACAGCACTAGACCAGTTAGCACACCTGTGCAGTTATGCTCCGAGGATGCAACGAATGTCTCAGAGTGGGGTTAGAAAAGTAGCTTTGAGTGACGAGAAAGTATTCGTCAAATAAAACAGAGCTTCTTGGCGCTGGTGCGATTCCAGGGCTGAAGACAGGCTCGTCTGAATCCCAAAATGTTACACTAAGTAGCACCGAAACCGAATAGAGGCACCAGGCGGTGCTCTTTCACAAATTAAATACAGTTCCTAGGCCTTCCACACTACGTGGAGCCCTCCTAGACTCACCGCCACGCTACCACGGTCGGTGGCGTTCTCAGACACAACTAGACCCTTACACGTCCCGTGTCAAGCTCCCAGACACAAGTATTCTGAAGCCGGGTTTCCACAGGCATGAATTCTTACACATGAATTCCCCCACCACCACTCGCGACAGTCAACATACGCATGGAAACACCAAGCTTGCTTACTGTCTTGCTATCTTACATGTACGTTACGAAAGTTCAAACGCGTTTAACTTTTTTGCACAATGTCGCTTCCCCAACCATCGCTTACGAGCTTCAGAAACTGCCGATAGGTGGATCTGCTATCATTCTGGTCTTGTTCGTCCAACAGAACGGAATACGGAATTAATGTTTGTTTGTGTACATGAAGAGTTTGCGATACACAAAAATAATGACTTTCGTCTTTAGCTAAGTAAATGAATACTTCATAACGTGACAACATTTTCATGAACAATGTGATGCGAACATCAAGTTAGAATTGTGCTGCTTGTTATAAACATTTATACATAGAGTGCCGAAAAGAATGTGAAAACATTGAAACAGTGTTAACTTGCTAACGTTCATAGTATTTCATAATAGTTAATATTGTAAACGTATATTCTGTTTCGATATAGGCATAACAATAATTCATCATTGACCGTAAACATTTCGATCAAATGCAAATATATATGTGGCTTTGAAGATTTAAAAGTAGGCCTACCTTGATTACCATAAAAATCTTATTTGAATATAATAGGGTTTAAGTCGGCATTAACATTGTTTAAAGAATATTCTGTAAAGTAGATGCAAGATTGCTTACAAAATTAAGTAGTGAATCGGTATTTTCGGCACTTGTTACCTATCAGAAATTAGACTAATCCTTAAAAGATGAACTATTGAGACAGAAACATTTTCCACTCATTACTGCTGCAGGCAGTACCGATATAAACATTCTTTTCTGATGTATCTTCTGTTAATTGTCGATAACTTACGGTAAAAATAGTGTTTTTCAGAATGTATGTATTGCAGTTTCTCCAGTAGTCAATGACCTTGCAAATTGATACGGGATGGCATGCTATCTCACATACGTGTTTTTACTTTTGTATACCGGCAGTATCAGAAATACGGCTCAAAAGGTTTACGAAATTTGTTTAATGTCAAGTGCTTTGTTGGCAGCAAAATGTTCGCTTTACGAGTGTAGTTTACTGAAAATTCAAATGTTCAAATGTTTCTATAGTCTATGGGACTTAACTACGGGGTCATCAGTCCCTAAACTTACAAACTACTTATGAACTACTTACGAACTAGGACGGCACAAATATCCATGCCCGAAGGGGGATTCGAACCTTTGCCGGCCGCGGTGGCCGAGGGGACTGAGGCGCTCCAGTCACGGCACGGCACGGCTGCACGGCCACTACGGTCGGAGGTTCGAATCCCCCCTCGGGCATGGATATTTCTGCCGTCCTTAGGATTAGCTAGTTCATAAGTAGTTTGTAAGTTTAGGGACTGATGACCCCGTAGTTAAGTCCGATAAACTATACAAACCTTTGAACATTTGATTCGAACCCCCGACCGTAGTAGCCGTGCAGAGCGTGACTGGAGTGCCTCAGTCCCCTCGGCCACCGCGGCCGGCATTACCGACGACATGGATGACATTAGCACATTACATTGACTTTGGCATTACTAAAAGCTTATTCGCAATTTATTTTTCCATCCCCAAATACTTACTACGAAACCCCCTCTTCTATATTCAGCAGTTATGCATCTGTTTTCTTTTTATATTTCCTATTTTGTCCGTCAACTTCTGTATAAATTCTACGACTAAAATGTGTACAGCTTCCGCGCGAAAAAATTTCACGAGGGGCCATCTTGAAAGTCGTGTAAATAGCGTTTCCTACATCGGCGTGTGGAAACGCTGCATGTATATAGGGACTGGTGGTGGGGGAATGCATGTGTAAGAAATTCATGCCTGTGGAAACCCGGCTTAACACACTCGCGCAAACGCTCTCTCTCCTACAACGTTTCCACCCCCACGCCTTGCTGGCCAATTGCAGCGACTCAAATTTGCGCGGGAGCCAGTAAGATTCCTAGGCGTCGTCCCTTTGGGAACTCGCGCTTGCTTACAAGCGCTTGGCGAATCATACGCGTCCCTACCTTTCCCGTGTTGGAAAGCGGTTTACCGCTAGAATTCTCTGTTCCCATTGGAAGGTGCGTTTCCCACGCCGATCTTATAAGATTCTCAGAAACCGCGAGGTACTCTTGAATGGCCCGCCAAGGCGTCCTTCTGCCGCGGGCCGAAGCCCCGTTAGGCAGCTCCACCTCTCCCTTTCACAGAGCTCGCGATTCCAAGTACAAGTTGCCCTAGCTTTACTTATTCCCATCACCAAAGAAGTTTGCAGAAATTGATTCTAATTGAAGCATACATCATTACTGCTACAGACACGGAGGTACCGCTCAACCGTTTCGTTAATTTTGTTGAAAAACAGTTATAAACGAAAACGACTCTTGAGGTGCCTTGCCAACCGCTGGGAGCGCTAGTGTCGTTTCAACACACCTTCACAGTCCACATAAAGAAAACAGCTATTCACAGAACTATCCACAACAGCTCCTTCCATCCCTCCACACAAAAACTAGCAGCATACAGAAGTATGGTTAATATAGCAGTGAACATCCCAATGGCACAACATGAGCTTGCTAATGAAATTGTTTTAATCAAACAGATAGCCACTAATAATGGATATCCACCATCCACAACCGATCACCTCCTTCATAACATAAAAAAGAACCAAAACAGAAACAATACACTTGCTACCAACAGACACCAAAACCATAAAATATTCTAGTATTCCTTTCAATGAAAAAGCATCTTATAAAATTGCCAATCAATTCAAAAAATATGGTATCAATATAATCTATTAGACTAACAACAAGATAAAACAGCTCCTTCCTCACAGTTGCAACAAACCTAACAAACATAAACAACCAGATGTTTACAAGATCAAGTGCCCAGACGTCCCAGATTTTACATAAGTAGGACCAGCAGATCATTTGCCACACGATGTGATGAACACGTGTCAGCTCTACGTCTAAAAGTGTATCATAAATCTGCAGTAGCAACTCACCTTCATGAGAGCAAACACGGCCTCCCAAACATCAACAAAGACCTAACAATCTGCCATAGACAACCATCAGTCACCAAACTTAATATATTAGAGGCACTAGAAATACGCAAACAACAAATCATCAAACCTACTGACATGCTCAATGAACAGACTGACGACGAATACAACAGCTTACTTTCTGTATTTAATAAAGATTGCCTCTTCATACACCAACCACACAAAAAGTAAGCAACACAAGTACGTCCCTTAATTCCTACCTTATGCAAAAATACATCTCTCTCTGTCTCTTCCTCCCCCCCCCCCTTTCTGTCTACATCTTCTAAATACCGCCCCACTATCTGAAGTCATTTTGCTGACTAACAGTTTTTGTCTTTCTTATAGAAATAATATAACAACCTTTCAACAATTCCGGCAAACCAGTAAAACACTTGGTAATACGAACAGTCCATTTTTCGGGTTATCTTGTATAATAAGGTTGTCAAAGCTTAAGCTGAATGTGCCTAATGTAAACAAAAAATTACCGACCTCTGTCATCTTAAAAATGTTTTTTATTTTTTTTTATTTTGTCATTTTTGTTAAACCACTTTGTTAATCAAAACAAATGATTATAACTATAGCTTCAATACTTCACAACTTTAACGTAATGAATTTGATGGCATAAACGCGCCAGTTGCAAAAATGTGTTGTAAATTGTGTGCAAATGTGGAAGTTATTTCACCAATGCAGGAGATAATTTCGACTCGACAAATGCGGGTAACAATTCACAATACTTCACTGTATGTTTATTATAAGATCCTTGCATTAACGCCTGCATCAACCAAAAACTGTGTCGTTCTTCTACCGTTAGGTGAAAAACTGAAGCAGATGTAATACAAAAATACAGTTATAGAAATGGAGTTACAGCTCCAAGCGCGTCGGACAATAAAAACAGTAACATTATTGCGACTGAAGACGGCTTATTATTATAATAATATACTCCTAACCTAATCGGTACAATCACCGACAGTCCACGGCGAAATGTCGATTAATAACAATGTCGTTTCAAGTGTCACAATAGTGTGTGTCACGACTGTGATTAATTGATTAGTTTGGGGTTCAAGGGACCAAACTACACTCGTCATCGGTCCCACTGTAGACTGTTAGCCTGTGGTAATAATAAAATTTCAAGGTAATAGCACACTGAAAATTTGAATAACTTCTTCGCTACTAAATGTATTCTCAACTTGTGTTGCAGACAGTATCCACTTATGCCGATGAATGTAGAAAGAACATAATTACATTGTACGACTTATAGTTTACGAGATATGACGTCATAAACACTGACACGTGTGGCACGTTGTGGCATCGTGTCTGTTCGTATTTTATGCGCTGCCGCACCGTTCGTTCGACTGTGATGAAACTTTGCGCACTTTATCTTGAAAACAAGAGGAAAATCACTGTCTTCGTATAATTTTGGGTGGTGCATGGTAGAAGGTACTTACGAAACCTGAGATATTCGCCAAATATATGATTTTATACCAATCTTGATGAAATTGTACACACTTACCCATAACAAATAGAAGAGCATCACTTATGATTTCATGTCGTGCACTGCTCAGGAAAGTACCTTGCAAGAAACCGATTACCATGAAAGTTAAAAGAGTTATATACTTTTCTTCAGAAGGACGAGACACTGGACTGTGAAGGTCTAAGAGGAGGACGACCGAGATACGAGGAAGTTGGAGATGGGCAGAGCAGGTTGAGGTATAGATGAGAACGGAGAAGGAAAGAAGGTGGAAAGAGGAAGATAAAAGGGACTAGGTTAAATAATTACACGGTAGACGCCAGATTTTCAGCTACTCCTTAAATAGTCATGTCGGCGGTTAAAGCTTCCATAAGGTGGAAGTTCTACAGCAGATATGTTGAAGGTCATGTTGGTATAGGCCTACTGGTTTGAGTGTGACTAATGAAGTGCAAAGTAGCTTGATCATGCCCTGAAATTTTTAGACTTTTGTTTTGCCTACGCGTTTCAGACAAGCAGTCTTTCGAACTACACTACTGGCCATTAAAATTGCTACACCAAGAAGAAATTCACATGATAAAAGGGTATTCATTGGACAAATATACTAGAACTAACATGTGATGACATTTTCACGCAATTTAGTGCACAGATCCTGAGAAAATAGTGCCCAGAACAACCACCTCTGGCCGTAATAGCGGCCTTGATACGCCTGGGCATTGATCAAAAAGAGCTTGAATGGCGTGTACATGCAGCTTCAACATGATACCATAGTTCATCAAGAGTAATGACTGGCGTATTGTGAAGAGCCAGTTGCTCGGCCACGATTGACCAGACTTTTTCAGTTGGTGAGAGATCTGGAGAATGTGCTGGCCAGGGCAGCAGTCGAACATTTTCCGTATCCAGAAAGGCCCATACAGGACCTACAACATTATCCTGCTGAAATGTAGGGTATAGCCACGGGTCGTAACACAACTGAAATGTAACGGCCACTGTTCAAAGTGCCGTCGATGCGAACAAGAGGTGACCGAGACATGTCTGGTGATACGCCAGTATGACGATGACGAATACACGATTCCAACATGCGTTCACCGCGATGTAGCCAAACACGGATGCGACAATCATGATTCTGTAAACAGAACCTGTATTCATCCGAAAAAATGACGTTTTGCCATTCGTGCACCCAGGTTTTTCGTTGCGTACACCATCGCAGACGCTCCTGTCTGTGATGCAGCGTCAAGGGTAATCGCAGCCGTGGTCTCCGAACTGATAGTCCATGCTGCTGCAAACGTCGTCGAACTATTCCCGCAGATGGTTGTTGTCTTGCAAACATCCCCATCTGCAGACTCAGGGATCGAGATGTGGCTGCCTGTCATCTCGACTGTTAACGATACGAGGCGTTCCGTATTGCCCTCCTGAACCCACTGATTCAATATTCTGCTGACAGTCATTGGATCGCGATCAACGCGAGTAGCAATGTCGCGATACGATAAACCGAATCGCGATAGGCTACAATCCGACCTTTATCAAAGTCGGAAACGTGATGGTACGCATTTCTCCTCCTTACACGAGGCATCACAACTACGTTTCACCAGGCAACGTCGATCAACTGCTTTTTGTGCATGAGAAATCGGTTGGAAACTGTCCTCATGCCAGCACGTTGTAGGTGTCACCACCGGCGCCAACCTTGTGTGAATGCTCTGCAAAGCTAATCATTTGCATATCACAGCATCTTCTTATTGTCGACCAAATTTCGCGTCTGTAGCACATCATCTTCGTGGTGTACCAATTTTAATGGCCAGGAGTGTAGTATTGGACACGCTTTCCGAAAATTTTAGCCGTTAAACAGACAGCCCCCACGCAATGGAAACATTTTAGACCTCATATCTATTAACAGTCCTGACCTGATTAACGATGTCAGTGATCAGACAGGAGTTACTGATCATAATATCGTCGTAGCGTCAATGATGAACAAAGTTAATAAACCAATCAAGAAGGCTAGGAATGTGTTTTGTTAGAAAGAGCCGATAAGTAATTATTATCATCACACTTAGAAAATTAATGGACATTGTTCAGTCCGGTAAAATTGATTTAGAGGAATTGTGGACTAAATTTAAGTGAATTGTAAGTAAAGAGAGAAATATGTACCGTAAAGTCGATTGAGTATCGTAGAGATACGCCATGTCATACTAATAATGTTAGAAAGCTACTTAGAAAGTAAACGCTGTTGCACACTCAGTTCAAAATAGAACACGTGAATGAAGACAAGCAAATTTAGTAGGGATTATTGCGTCTATAAAAAGATCGATGCGCGAAGCATACAATAATTACCACAGCCATACCTTAGCAAAAGATCGATGGTCCTATGTAAAATCGATAAGCTGGTCAAAGGCCACTATCCAGCCACTCGTTGATCATTCCGGGGCAGTAATAGAAGAAAGCAAACGGAAAGCTGAAATTCTAAATTTAACTTTTAAGAACTCTTTCACGCAGGAGGAGCGTGAAAACGTACCATGATTTTATGAACGCACTAACTCCCAAATAGGTATTTACGGAGTAGAGAAGCAGCTGAGAGGGCGGAATACAAAAAAGTCTGCTGGTCCGGATGGAATACCAGTTCGGTTTTACAAAGAGTATTCTGCGGCATTGGCGCTTTACTTAGCTTACATTTATCGGGAATCTTTAATGCAGCGCAAAGTTTCTAGTGATTGGAGGTAAATGGAAATGAGCGTCTGGCTTTCTTAGCCGGGAGATGCCTTGCGGGATTGTTCGGCCGCCTTAGTGTAAGTCTTTTTAGTTGACGCCACGTGGGCGACTTACGTGCCAATGATGATATGATGATGATGATTAGGACAACACACAACACCCAGTCCCCTGCCGGGGATCGAACCTGGGCCTCCTGCGTGGTAGTCAGCGACGGTGGCACTTTTTTCACCGGCCTCCATCCACCCCTTTAGCCCGGCCTTGCGCTCGCCAAAGGTCGCCTTCTTCGGCGGCGGCTTCACTGGCCTTTTATTTTCAACAGAAAAAAAGAGAAATTTATTTCTCTCAATTATAGTAATGTACTTAATCTCTTGCTTCTGTTCCCATTTTGATTAAGTATGTTGTTATGATGCACTCTTCTTTCCGTCTTGTGCGGCAGAGATGCTCGGATATGGTTTACGGTGCATCTCAAGCTGAAAAATTTTCTTTTTCGACGACGTGTATTTGCATCGATATGAAAACCAAAATTAAATAAGTATAAAAATAAATAGCCATCTTCTTGGCGTAAAATAAAATAAAAAGATAATAAATATACCTAAATGAAACTGTATCGTTTTTCTCTCCCGTTGGTCTATATTATTGTTCGTTTTAGATAATTTGCGTACTTCTCTTTAAATTTTCTGTGACGTTCAAGCTTCTGATGTTCTATCAGCAGGTACATCCAATAATCTTCTTTATTCTTTGTCTTGTTTGTTAAAATGTAATGAACAGTCTGGCCTTTCACCCAGTTGACTGCTCTTCATCTAGTATTAGGGAACGGTACGTCATCAGGATTAAGTACTTGTGCCGGTGTAATTGTGTTTGGTGATGTGCGGAGAATAAGTGCCAGTGTTTTCCTGAATAGAAGCCACACATCTTTCGCATCTTCACACACAAAACGATGTTCTTCGGTGTCAATTAGGTTGCAGTGGGCACAGTTTGGTTCGGCTGCCAGATGTATTTTGTGCAATTTTGAGTTGGTGGGGATTTTTATATTGACGGCCAAGTACCACGTCGACCTCACACTGGATGATAAGTGGGTGTCAGATATGTTTGCCCATATATTGTTCCAGTTGTTATGTTTAACCTTTTTTTCTATTTGATTACCTGTCTGCCTTCCATCAAAGTGTTGTAGATCTCCCTTACTGTGACATGCCTATCTCCGGGGTTCTATGACGTATGTAGCTGTACTCCACTAGGAAGTGTTTGAGGTGGTACAGCTCGTGTGAGATGTGGTGCACGTCTATTGGTGGAGCCCTGCTAACCGGTGTGATTTCGTTCAAAAGATGAGATACTAACGTCGTTGGTGATCGTTTCCACTGTTTATATGTTTTACTGACATATAGTGCTTTCAGGTATATATCTGTCAGTTTTAAACCGCCTTTGTGTGTCGGTAGCGTCAAGGTGTCATATGCAACCTTAAATATCTGACCTCTACTAACAAAATAACCAAGCGTTGCTTGTATTTTGCGTGCTATGGTTCTGGGCAAGGAGAGCACTTGAGCAACATAGTTGATTTTGGATGTAATATACGTGATGACTAGCTGCACTTTTTGAATGGCGTTTAAATTGCTTAAGCTGTGTTACTGTATGCCTGCTCGTAATTTGCAAGTAATGTCCTGTAATTGAGAGCGGCCGTGCGGTGAATACTACCAGTATATTCGATTCCGGGGCATTTTATTCGTTCCACTATTTTTATTGGTCCAGCGGGTCTGATCTCTATACCTCGAAAAGATTCAAAACACCAGACTTATTGCGGTTTAATTTAGCTTCTGACGCAAGTTCGTAAGTCGCCACAATGTCAAGTACTTTGTCCATCTCGCTTGTATCAGTCACAAGGACTCCAACATCATCCGCGTAAGCTTAGCATGTTATCTTCTGCCCATGGATGTGTAGTCCACGAAGTTCTTCTATCAGGCAGGTCATAAGAGGTTCAAGCGCCAGTGCCAAAAGCGTCATAGACATTGGGCATCCCTGTCTTACCGAACTCTGAACATTTGTCGGGCTGCTGAGTTGGCCGTTATACTTATTCGTGACGTGCTATTCGTGAGTATGGTTTTCACAATATCTATCACTGTCTGTGGAAAGTGCATGGCTTTCATAGTCCGGAAAGCCTTTTCAAAATCAAGCGACATCAATGCACATCTGATGTTGCAAGCTTCCGATATTGCTATGATGTCTCTGTAGTCGGTTAAGGTATGATAGATTGTCCTATCTTTCCCCACACTTGTTTGATAAGCTCCGTTCACTGTACGAATAACGGACTTGAACCTTTGCATCATAATACGGGCGAAGATCTTATAATCACTATTGAGAAGTGTTATAGGTCGAAGATTCGCTATGGTTTTGCCTCCTGGAGTTTTGGGGACCAAGACCACAGTGCCTTCACAGAATTCTTTCGGAAAATCATTTTTTTGTGTGCATTATTTCGTTACATACGAGTGTCAGTTTAGGCGTTACTCGTTCTCGAAAGACTTGATACAACTCCGCGGGAAGCCCATCTGGACCAGGTGAATTATTTTTCGTGCTCCTTGAGATAGCATCTTCGACTTCGTCGTCTGTTATCTCTGCTGCAAGCTCGCCTGATTCCTCTGGAGTTAGTCTTCTTTGCGTCCCAGCAGTAAGCTGTGCTGTTTCGTCTGTTGGTGTAATGGCAAGTAATTCTCTAAAATGTTTGTGGATCTCTTCTCGTATTGCAGCTTGGTCTGTCAAGAGTCTCCCGTCTGAAGTTTTAAATTCTGTCAGAATTTTCCTTCTCTGTCTTTTATTTTCTTCGAGAACATGGTACATCGATGTAGTCTCTTCAGTTGTTGTGTTTTGTAAGCGCGTTCGTATTTGACAGCCTTCGAGATGTTGTCTCTTCAGAATTAACAGTTTCGCTTTATTCTTTGGATCTGCCCGTAAATATTGATGACTGTGGCGTCCTGAACGTACAAGTCTCGCAGGCACTGAAAGTAAAATTCTGTCGTCTGCTTCCGCCAGGCGGCTTTTTCGCGAGAGTAGTTTTTCAGTGTCCTCCTTATTGCGGGTTTTGCGCATTGTAGCCACCAGTGCAGTGCCGTACTGTAACGGGGGAACTTCCGTTCACATTCTACCCAAGTGGTATAGAATGCTGCACGACATCCAGGGTCCGATAGGTGTGCTACGTTAAACATCCCCTGGTCTCTAGCTCTGTAGGTTCCCTGTCTCTCTAAGTTTACAGTGCATATGTACGCGATATGATCAGAGAACGTAGTTGGCCATAGTTCGGACTGTAAAATGTGTTCTTTTAAATTGGACGTTGCATAGATCCTGTCTATACGACTGGCAGAGTGACTGGTGATATATGTGTAACCCGGCTTATCACCGTGTTTCAGTTCCCAAGTATCAAGCAGATTTATGTCTCTCACGATGGTCTCCAGCTCCAGAGATTTATTAAAATTGGGCGTCTGATCTTTGGGGCTTAGTACGCAATTGAAGTCGCCGGCGAATATTTTTTGTTCAGATCGGTCAGTAAAAAGTGGTACTATGTCCTATTGAAAAATTCGGCTCTGCGGCAATTGTTCCCAGTTCCTGAGGGGGCATATATGTTAATCAGCCTAGTATTATTTATTGTGGCAGCTATGCCTCTACTGTTTGGCAGTTTCTCCACTTTTGTGAGTATGATACCTTCCTTTGCCATAATCGCCGTACCGAGGTCATTGCCATTACCAGGATTAATAATGGCGTTGTAGCCAGCGATGTTGTCCAAACAGATGTCCGTTACTTCTTGCAGCAAAAGGATGTCAACATCGGCGACGTACAGAAAATCTTGGAGATTCTTCAGTTTGAAAGTGCTGCTAATTTTATTAATATTCAAGGTCGCAATTCTGTACGCCTGCTAGGACGTCATGTTGACTGTACCATTGAAGTAGTTATACTGCCTACCAGAGAAGGTGGATATGTCTCCATTTAAAAGAAATCTGCATCGTCACCTGCCATATTAGCGTTTTCTACGGTATTTTGTCGATCGGTGGTCACTTCATGTCGGTGTTCGGGTGCTGTCTGTCCTGTTATCTCAGTCATCTCTGCATCTTGGCCGTGCTCTTCAACATCATCCGCCCAATCGCGAGTCCACTTAATTTCCCCCACGTCCGTCTGTGATATACTTGGAGGGTCCTTCTGACTTGCTGTGCCTTTGTCAGTTGTCTTGGCACCGCTTTCAGGGGTGTGTTTTCCTCGATCTGGGTCAGTGTCCTCAGTTCGTGACTTCATTGTTGTTGTAGTTCGGTTGTCCGGAAGCGCTCCTTGAGCTGTGTTCGCCATTTCTTGGCCTATACGCTTCGCTTTATCACGCAGTAGCGGCGCAAGTTGTTCTGCTCCCTGACGAGCTTTGCGACGCTTCCTCCGGGACTTGGGTGAAGTCATGGGGGACTGCAGGTCGCCATCCTCAGACGTCTCAACAGTGTCATCTTTGCACTGGCCCTCTTCTTCGTGTGACTGACACGTGCCTTCTTCTGTCGTCTTAATTTGGTCATCTTCTGCATGGGCACTGGTTCCTGCTTCTTGAGAAGTAGCTGCATAGCTTCTGTGCTACTAGTCTCCATAGGGACGTTTTCAGCTGGACGTTCTGTAAACTCAGTTGCCGCCCTTTCTATGCATGTGTCTGGGGCAACGTCTCCGCGGGCTGCGGCGGCGTACGTCACGGGTAATGTGGTCATGTGACTAGGCTGTTCTCGCTCACCAGTCGGTAGATGCGTCACACGCCTCTGCACACACTGAGCACGGACGTGGGTAGTCGAGCCACAACCTGAGCAAGTTCTCGGTTGCCATCGTAAATAATTATCGCTCTGTATCCACATATCGTGAGATAAGAGGGAATATGTTTCAACATGTCAATTTTAATCTGTCTAACACAACGGGATATTTGTGCAAAGTAAACCACTTCTCTGCACCATTGCTGATAATCGTGCCATATTCCCGCAGTTTCTCATTAATCTCCTCTTCTGTTACTTCAAAGGGGAGCTAAAAGATACGGACCGTCCGTGTCCCCATACCTGCACGCGAAACCGTGACATCCCCTATATGTCCATCTGAGTGTTTAAATCTGCCTACTCCTCACAAGATCTCACAATTTCATCGCACTTGTCAGCAGTTGATAACTTCAAGTAAACTGTCGGGCTAACGATCGACAAGTTAATTCCAATCTATTCGTCCACCTTGATCTTAAAGTAATTTTCTATAAATGGCTCAACTTCGAAAGTTTTTGGTCTAGCATATTTCGGGTCAAAACCTATCTTCAAAGTTTATTGTCTCAATTTCTCTACTGTCGTTGTCTGTTCCATTAGGTCATTCTACAAATGTTATTTCCTATACAACAAGAGACGCTGAAAGCGTACACTCAGCACACCGCGCTCGGCTGCCCGCAGCGACGACGTAAACACCACACGGCCACTCCGACGTCCGCAGCTCACGGCCGCCGCCGGCGGAATAGGCACTGAGCTACGGACGGGGACAAAGCGGAGGTGTCTCCCGTTTATAAGAAAGGTAAAATAATCCACACAATTAAAGATTCAAATGTTTGTAAAGCTTGTGGAACTACGGTGTCATCAGTCCCTAAACTTCCAAACTACTTAGGAACTACTTACGAACTAGGACGGCACAATTATCCATGCCCGAGGGGGGATTCGCACCCCCGACCATAGTGGCCGTGTAGAACGTGACTGGAGTGTCGGAGATCGCTCGGTCACTGTGGCCGGCTTAAGGCGGACAGCCGACTTCTGGAGAGCGCGAGTAAAACGCTTATGCGACCACTTCTTGAGTATTGCTCAAGCGTTTGGGATCCGCAACAGATCACATTAAAGGAAGACATGAAAGCATTTCAGAGGCAAGCAGCTAGGTTCGTTACTGCTAGGTTCCACCAATGCGCGAGTGTCACAGAAATGCTTCGGTACCTAAAATGGGAATCGCTGGGGAAAGACGAAGTTCTTTTCGTGAAGTTCTGTTGAGGAAATTTCGAAGGTAGGAATTTGAAGCTGACTGTAGAACGATCTGTTTCGTAAAGATCACAGAGACAAGAGAAATTAGGGCTTGTACAGAGGCAAAAATACATTTTCTCTGGAATGCTTTGGTGAGGCGAGAGTCAACAGCCGCAATATATTTCATAAAATTCATTTTTATAAAAACCATCAGCTGTTTATTAAAAACCTTATTCATCTACTAGTTTCGGTCATGGACCATCTTCAAGGATAAACTATACAAACACAGAGAGGACATAATCAGGGAAATTACATATAGAGAGACTGCAAATAGAGAATTATGTCAATTTAACATATAGTTAAAATAATTACAAGGTGTTAACAGAGAATGGTAAAATACATCAAATAAAATAATACAACTGAGATAAACAGGAGTCAGTATAACTAAAAGTGTAAATAATTACTATGGTCATCTTAGATAAAATCTATCAGTCAAACATGACATAAAAGGTGAGAACGGTCTATGAATAAAAATGGAGGGAGTGGCTTGTGCTAATTGCATGAGTCAGAGACGATAAAACATGTTATCGATATTAGTAGAACTATTCAGGGATGTACACTATCTTTGGATGAACATCTTTGGATACATGTGTAAACAAAGTTACAAAGTTTAGTCATCATCAAATTACGACGAAATTTGTGTATACAAAGGTTAACAATAACAAATAAAGTGTGGTGTAGTAAAATACAGTGTCACAGCATACAAAACAAAACATAAGAAGTTATTACATCAATATATCGTGTTATAATTAAGGAAATAAAAGTGATCATCATTATAAACAGGTTTCATGTGTCAAGATCGAAGATTATACAAACAACATTGTACACACAAGTGTGTAGATCAAGTCTCAGATGAAAAAGGCAGGGCAAAACGTACTAATATGATAATTTCATATATAGAGTAGAATGCCAAAGTAAAGTCCTAATCGCTGTGAAGACAGTAGTGATAAATGTGAAGTGGGTTTAGAGTAGCATAATTATAAACAAGCAGGTATTGTAACTTTAGTAGAGAGTAGGACAACATATGCTTCTTGAATTATATAGTAAGGTAGCATATACCGAGACATGAGGCTGCTTGTCCCTTACACAAGGCTGTTGATCAGAGGGGGGGGGGGGGGTTCTATCTTGTGTAGTAAAGGTAACACACAGAAATGTGAAATGACAGGTACCATGTAGATAAGTAAACCATGATCCTAAAGAAACATATAAATACGGCATAGACCTGAGGCAACATATAATATGTGTTCATTGTTAATCATGACCAACCAATATCAACAATACAATATACTTATAATAAGATGAGGTTAAAAGTAAATTACAGTGTTTACAAAAATGTTTACAGGGTTAATGAAAGTGATACAGAGGTAAAAACCATTAAAATACACTGTAAAGTCATTAAGAAATACATGTAAATTACTATGTCAATAATCCTGGGACAACAGTTGTAAGTTTCATAAAAGTGAATTAAACACAAATGGGTAAAACATAATACAAATAAAATTTTTTATTCCAATTTGTAATACAAAATCACAGTACTTGTGACTTAGCCAAATTTATGCTAATTTAAATAAGAAAATTTCACCATACCATAATGCAGTAATGATAAGGAGGAATATCTACATTAATAAAATTGATTAGAAGAAACTATGTATCAGTATGTATAATGGTACAGAGTACCAAGAGATGATTTACCTGAGGTATATAACACGATAATAAAAGGAGATAAAAATATTGTAATAAGACAATGTATTACAACATAGGAATGAACATCATAATATCAGGTATAGAAGTGATACTATGTTATAACAACCATAAAGCTATTTTGTGGTAATACTGGGGAGGGGTAAAAGATCATTACACATTGATCAGAATCATTAGTTAAATACAACAAAAATGGTGTAAGTAAAAAGGGTGGTGTTACATACAAACTAAAAGCCACATCACATAATATAATGTACACCAGGGTCAAATGCAAAGGTAAGAAACAATGGAACAATGTTCTACCAACAGGTATTTAAAAAATATGTAACATATAATTTGGGTATAAGAGATAGTAACCGTTTACTGAGAACACAAGTTTAATAAATAAAATGAATCAGAGGGGTGAGGGGATAAAGGTAGAGTGGTTGGCAGAGGTACCTATGTGGGAAATAGTATGACATCAGTAAAGTTATCAAAGAAATTCTTATTTTTTAGGTCCTTTTGTTCATTTAAAATGTCATTTGGGTGTTTTTTAAAATTACAAAAGATTTCAATTTCCTCCAGCAGATTCATAGCCAACCCTTTCTTAGATTTGTGTAACAACTCCATGTTATCTGCAATGCTGCCTATTGTATGCTTACATGACTTAAGATGCATACCAAGGGCTGAATTGTTTGAATGTTGAGTGTGTTCTTGAAATCTTCTTTTGAGTTTCCTACCAGTTTGGCCTATGTAAAATTTATCACATTCTTGACAATTTATTTTATAGACACCTGCATGGTCATAAATAGATTATCTTGTTGTTAAATTGCTACTCTGTACCATTATACATACTGATACATAGTTTCTTCTAATCAATTTTATTAATGTAGATATTCCTCCTTATCATTACTGCATTATGGTATGGTGAAATTTTCTTATTTAAATTAGCATAAATTTGGCTAAGTCACAAGTACTGTGATTTTGTATTACAAATTGGAATAAAAAATTTTATTTGTATTATGTTTTACCCATTTGTGTTTAATTCACTTTTATGAAACTTACAACTGTTGTCCCAGGATTATTGACATAGTAATTTACATGTATTTCTTAATGACTTTACAGTGTATTTTAATGGTTTTTACCTCTGTATCACTTTCATTAACCCTGTAAACATTTTTGTAAACACTGTAATTTACTTTTAACCTCATCTTATTATAAGTATATTGTATTGTTGATATTGGTTGGTCATGATTAACAATGAACACATATTATATGTTGCCTCAGGTCTATGCCGTATTTATATGTTTCTTTAGGATCATGGTTTACTTATCTACATGGTACCTGTCATTTCACATTTCTGTGTGTTACCTTTACTACACAAGATAGAACCCCCCCCCCCCCCCCCTCTGATCAACAGCCTTGTGTAAGGGACAAGCAGCCTCATGTCTCGGTATATGCTACCTTACTATATAATTCAAGAAGCATATGTTGTCCTACTCTCTACTAAAGTTACAATACCTGCTTGTTTATAATTATGCTACTCTAAACCCACTTCACATTTATCACTACTGTCTTCACAGCGATTAGGACTTTACTTTGGCATTCTACTCTATATATGAAATTATCATATTAGTACGTTTTGCCCTGCCTTTTTCATCTGAGACTTGATCTACACACTTGTGTGTACAATGTTGTTTGTATAATCTTCGATCTTGACACATGAAACCTGTTTATAATGATGATCACTTATATTTCCTTAATTATAACACGATATATTGATGTAATAACTTCTTATGTTTTGTTTTGTATGCTGTGACACTGCATTTTACTACACCACACTTTATTTGTTATTGTTAACCTTTGTATACACAAATTTCGTCGTAATTTGATGATGACTAAACTTTGTAACTTTGTTTACACATGTATCCAAAGATGTTCATCCAAAGATAGTGTACATCCCTGAATGGTTCTACTAATATCGATAACATATGTTTTATCGTCTCTGACTCATGCAATTAGCACAAGCCACTCCCTCCATTTTTATTCATAGACCGTTCTCACCTTTTATGTCATGTTTGACTGATAGATTTTATCTAAGATGACCATAGTAATTATTTACACTTTTAGTTGTACTGACTCCTGTTTATCTCAGTAGTATTATTTTATTTGATTTATTTTACCATTCTCTGTTAACACCTTGTAAGTATTTTAACTATATGTTAAATTGACATAATTGTCTATTTGCAGTCTCTCTATATGTAATTTCCCTGATTATGTCCTCTCTGTGTTTGTGCACATCAATTACGTTTATTTTGTATTTTTTGTATAGTTTATCCTTGAAGATGGTCCATGACCGAAACTAGTAGAAGAATAAGGTTTTTAATAAACAGCTGATGGTTTTTATAAAAATGCATTTTATGAAACATTTTCTCTTCCCTCGTTCTATTTGGAAGTGAAATAGGAAAGGAAATGGCCAGTAGTGGTACAGTGTATCCTCCGCCACGCACCTTACGGTAGATTACGGAGTATGTAGGTGCATATGATTTTGATATTTCGTTACTAACTTAAGCGCCAACTGCCGCGCCGCAGTTGATACAGTGGTTCCCGCTACATTACCGAAACAATATCAGCCTTGGCTAGCACTAGGATGGATAACCATCCGGATCTTCCGAACGCTGCTCTCAAGCAGGTGCATTCGATCCTTGTAAGGCTAACTGAGGAGTTTCTTGTTTGATAAGTAACCGCTCCGGTCTCGAAACCCGACGACACAACCACGAGTGTCGGGTGCTGACCCCCCCCCCCCCCGTCCCCCTTCCTCCATACAGAATCCGTTGACGCCTTCGGACAGAGAATGTCGCCGGCTGCGGTGACCGAGGAGCCTGCGGCGCGCCAGTCACGGTCTGCACGGCCACTACGGTCGGGGGTTCGAATCCCCCCTCGGGCAAGGATATTTGTGCCGTCCTTAGTATTAGCTAGTAGTTTGTAAGTTTAGGGACTGATGACCCTCTTGTTAAGTCCCATAAGCTCTACAAACATTTGAACATTTTGAAAGGAGAATGTCGCGGCGTGAGGGAGGTAGCTGTTGCGCTTCTGGAGACCTGTAGGACGAATATCGCAACTTACGTTGATTTTATAGCCGTGTGTTCTGGAATTGTAGAAATTATCTTCTTACGTACGAAAAAAGGGTGTCCAATTGCTTGTTTTTACACTGTCCAAATGTTCGCAAATCTACTGGACGTAACTACTGAGGTTATTGGTCATTAAACTTGCAAAGTTCTTAAACTAACCTAAAGGCAACCCATGTCCGAGGGAGGACTCGAACCTATTACGCTCGTTAGCACTTTGAGTATTTTGATTTCTGGGAAGTTAATTTTATATGGGATTATTAAAGTATTTTTAATTGGATGTTTATATTTGGGAAATTTATAAGGTAGATTTTCAGTTTTATCGGGGGAAAGTTAATATTTTTTGGGTGTAAAGAATATTTAAATTCATGGGGTGCAAAGTAAAAAAGTGGGTATCAGCACAAAATATGAACTCTGTGTAAGGGGTATATAAGCTAAATTCCGGGATTGTTACAGATTATCGAATGTTCGTTATCGAATGTTATTGAGTGTTAAGTGCAGTGTGTATTAAATATTTGAATTATAACGCGATTTATAGTTTGAACGCGAGTACGGAGCGAGGAAATAAATAACGGCCGTTCGTGCTAATTTATCTAGATTGAACATTGTTGTCGATACTGCGGACAGTGTAAAATACGCGAATAGACTTATTTCCGACCATTATTTGGTCGATGCGGCTAAAGAATAGTTTGAGAATAGGTATATACCTCGAAAGGAAGTGAATTTCATTTCCATATCAATCGTTTACCATAAACTAATTTCAGAATATAAGTTGAATTAGACCAGACCTTTGGTGGACAGAATGTTCGAAGAATCATTTGGAAACCTGTGAAATATAATTGTTTTACCAATCAGTGACAATATTAGGAAGTGATTTACGATATGTAAACTTGAACAGATAAATAATTTTGAGTTATGATAGACATTTTGCAGATTAATACGTTAAATAGTATGTGACTGAGAACGATAGAATCGGCAAACAACTGACTATTGATGCTTGGAATGTATAAGAAAGTGTCAGAGATGAATTTAGATTTACGTGAAATTATAAACTTTTATCAGCAATCGTGGCATTCAAATGTTTGTATAGCTTATGGGACTTAAATATGGGGTTATCAGTCCCTAAACTTACAAACTACTTATGAACTAGCTAACACTAAGGACGGCACAAATATCCATACCCGAGGGGGATTCGAACCCCCGTCGGTGTGGCCGTGCAGACCGTGACTGGAGCGCCTCAGTCCCCTCGGCCACCGCGGCCGGCTCGTGGTATTCAATGAGATTTTACTACCAGGGAGTAGTGACTGTTTTCTGCTCCGAATACATAGTGTATTATAACACTGAATCCATTGTCGCCGCACTAAACATAAAGCTTGAAAATTAACAGCAGGGGACAAGCGGCATATGATACTAGAGAGTAAATTCCGGGCTTTACGGAACATTGAGTGAGAAACGAACGAGCACAATTCTACATGCAAGAAGCTTGGAATTGCCCCTGGCGTGCTAAATGTTACTTCTCCTCCCGCCCACCCTTGGACGACGTCAAATCGTTGAGGTTTTAAAGCTTCGATAGAACACCTGGACTACGATGTCGATTTTGATACTATGGCGGAAGATGGCATCTCGGTGATAGTAGAAGTACTCTTAATTGTTTCAACGTCGTCCGCAAACAGATTAAGTAGCGAAATATCTGCCAAAGCACAATCTGTGTGTACGCTCTGATAGGTTATTTACAACCATACCGCTAAGTTTGATATCAGAAGAAAACAGACGCCATGCCACGGGGATGCATTCGTGCTTCCAAGAAACCAACTGAGCGAAAGGGGTTAAATTATGGCCTTCAAAGTGGCATGAGAATTGCCCCATAAGGTAGACGTGCTGTCAGTTTTGAATAAATGCTAGTTGCAACGGTCATGTGAACGATGTTCTCGACTTCATGCAGTACAGACGTACACTACTATCATCGTATTATAACATCAGCGGTGGCAGGTCGTAGAGGTAACACGACCCAGAATAGAAGGTTTCTGGGCCTAGAAGTGACAACAAGAACTGTTTCCATCGGTTACCACCAGGGGGATTACGAGCGTGCACGACTCTATCCCATCCCCGTTACTGGGGCAGAAGATCACTTAGAATGCAAAGCCGTGGTCTTTGAAAGCAGATTATACTTACTTGCACGCAAGCGGTGATCGTTGGCACGTGCAACGTAGCCTGGCAGAGCGCATTTCTCTAAAGTACTGGCTTCAACTCAGGCTCACAGTCAGGGGTACGATATCTACAACTCTCGTCACATTGTTTTACTAGGTATGTGTTAAGGATCGCTGTTTAGCGCTCAGTACGTAAAGAACCACCAGTATCTAAAAGGATACTTTTCGCCTATATACTGCACGTCAAACACAACGTGTACTACAAGAGCTGCAGCAACTTCCCTGGCTAACACGGACTTGTTTCCTATCGAGCACCTGTGGTTACGTCTAACAATTCTTGAGAAACTATATGAACAGGTCGTGCGGGAGGATCGAATTAATTTCAGAATCAGTGCCTGCATTGCCACCCATGTCAGCTACACCAAGCACTAACGTAAGTGTTTCAGCATTGAACATCATCTGGTTTAGCTTGAACTATTAATCTGTAGAGGTAGTCACCGCATTTACTTTATATTTAGGCCTACTGTTTGAACAATAAATCTTAAGATAATTGGAAGACTCTAAAGGGAGTTCAAATTTTTATTCCTGGTGGTGTATAAAGAATAGTGGCTTAAAAAAAATTCGTTCAAATTTTGTACACTTGACCTCCAAAATATTCTCGTTGGTGTTCTATGCCGTGCCTGTTTGGAAGAATTCAGCCCATGTAAAACATATCGATGCAGCTGTAAATGAGTCTTCCCGCATCATATCAAACCGGCATAGAAGATCTGCCCTCACGTTGCCGAGAAAGAAACAAATGACAAATAATCGCTACCCTCTGCACGGCCACCACCAGCAGCCTAGACGGCTTTGCTCAAGAAGAGCTTCCTCTGGACGTCAGAACCAATCGACGTATCCGCCGAAGAGAGGAAAATCCAGCTATGGAAGGAGGCAACTTCTAATCCTAACTTACGTCCGGAAGTAATAAATCCTTCAGAACCTGGAAGGTTCTTACCAAACTGAGGACTGGGATCTCGAATTGCAAGTATAACCTTGTCTGGTGAGGCTACCTCGATGGGGAACATCTTTGTGATTGTGGGAATGTCCGAACAGGCGAAAATATACTGACGTGCCCAAACCTCGCAGAAGCCTTACCTTCTTGGATTTACAGCTAGCCAATGACAAGCCCGTTAGCGTGGCTGAGAAGTGGGCAAAAAAATATTTAAAATTAATTACAGCTGACTCACACTGGATTTTAATGGATGGTGTTCTGGATACGGAAAATAAATAAAATCTCCAAAACTTGTGGAAGGTCATAGAATGTTGTTCGGTGTACGGTAAAGGGTGCGTTACAACACACTTCGATATTGTTTGATCGATCACCAAGGAAGTTGGCACATCTAAATACTTTTTCATGTGTTGTTGTTGCTGTGATCTTCAGTCCTGAGACTGGTTTGATGCAGCTCTCCACAATACCCTACCCTGAGCAAGCCTCTGTAACTCCACATAAGAACGGCAACCTACATCTGCTGAGTCTGCTTACTGTATCCATCTCTTGGTCTTCCTCTGCGGTTTTTACCCCACACACTTCCCTCCAACGCTAAATTCACAATTCTTTGATGCCTAAGAATGTGTCCTACCAATCGATCCCTTCTTTTAGTCAAAGTATGCTAGAAATTCCTTTTCTCCCCATTTCTGTTCAGTACCTCCTCATTAGTTACGCGATCCACCCACATAATCTTCAGCATTCTTCTGTAGCACCACTTTTAAAAATCGTCTATCCTCTTCCTGTCCGCAAAGTTTATTGTGCATGTTTCACTCCCATACAAGGCAACACTCCACACAAATGCCTTCAGAAAGGACTTCCATAGGCTTAAATTAGTATTCGATTTTCATAGAGAAGAGTTTTTTAATCGACAAGCTACCGATGGAATCTGGCAGACGGCTTGAAATAAACCTTTTAATCGTTAGACATGAAGCTTTAGGATTTTTGAGAGACAAAAGGATTAGGAGGTGAACGAAGAGAGAGGAGAGGAGTAGATAGACAGAAAGAGCCAGAAAGAGGGGATGCAGGAATAACTGTCAAGGTAAAGCCGAGTTTTCTACTAGTGTTCAAATTGAAGTGTTGTTTCGGGAGTTATTCGTTATTTTCAATAATTTACAAATTAATTATAAAACACGTAAATGTGAGTAAATATTCAAAACACACTGATCACCTTGTAAAACAAAGAAATTGTTTCAAATATAATTGTCCCAGCTCGCAATGAAAAGTCGTGAATCACGTAGTAATGATGAAATTTACTGCAACGTACTAAACATATTGGATATATCGAGAAATAGAGTCCGGTATTTTTTGACATATGTATGAACTACAATACGGAAGATTAACCTAAAAGATCTTGGAGTATTTGTGACATAAACAAGCACAAGATGGATCCACAGAGTTGATGGTTGCGGTGTTTAAATCAGATATTTGGGTAACTACTGACGGTTGTAACGGCTGTTCGCTGAAATCTCGTGGAACTTCGACGATTGGGTCCGGTAGTATTCCCGAAAATCTTGGGAGCGTCATATACAACCTGAATGCCTGAGAAAGTTGACGGTGCTTCTTGCCTACACGTTGGTGCAAAACACTACCGTGAACAATTGCTATTGCTGCCGGCAAAGGGTCGTTTTGCTCAAGAAACAACGCCCGTCTGCAGATGTATTTCCGGAGCTGTATCTCAGCTTAAACGTGGAGCAAACTACAGCATGCGGGACCAGCGTGCTGCGTTGTCTGAAAGGAATGCCCGCGTTTACAAATGCGTCCTCTGAATCTCAAAACCAGAGTCTCTGTTCTCTTCCTTCTGAGGTGATCGGCTAAGATAGCATATTTCCTTGGAAGAGTGTGATGTGCGCTAGCAGAATAAGCACCACACTCCTGACATATTTGTGATGCAAGGCCATAATGTGGATCTGATCCCGCACGCTTTGCATTGAACTACATGTCGTAACAAGGCGAGCGTATCTGAAGTTTGGATAAGGCCAGGCATCCGCTTGGTTATGAGCGTTATCCAAGCACCCAACGCTACCAGTGATCCACCAATCTGAGAATGCTTAGATAAAGGTGAAAGTCGTCATTACGTAATAACAGTTTAATACTGAAATCAAGACTTTATACATTCGTACTTTTCTATAGAGGCTAAAACGCAAGGAATTTTTTTCCCCCGATGTCCACAGTGAAAAATTCAAATGTTCAAATGTTTGTAACCGTGTGGGGTCAGACTACGGTGTTTATCGGTCCCTAGACTTACAGACTACTACAGTCACCGAGCGGACGTCGTCCAGTACGCACCTGTCCAGCGCCAGCAGATTTTCAGTTGTAAGTGTAACCGGCTTCTCTCTAGATGCTACATATTTTGACTTTTCAGTGCACTTTCCCTTCAGTTCATTAAAGTTATTGTGTGCTCGCGTTTTTATTTCATATTCACGTTAAATATCTGGTTAGGGTATTATTCCGCCGTGTGAATCACGTCGCGACAGTCGTATGTCTTTATTTTCTGATTAGAAGCGACATATAGTATTTTGATTTTCGTCTGCGCGTTCTCGTTTCAATTTGTAAATTTGTACTGTGCTCTCGTGCGTATTAGATGCAAATCCGCGTTTTAACAAACAGTGTAGTCTTCCTTTGAACGCATGGCAACTGTACTTTTTGTTTTCTCGGCACTGTAATCATGAACAGGGACTGTGACTGCTGTGTGCGGATGTAAACCTCGATTGCACAGCAGGAGGCTGTGATCGAGGGGCGTCGTTGTTGTTGGCCGGTAGTGGCGACCGAACGGATCCCCGTCGTCTCCACCGATCGGCTTGCCCCATCGACATGCCCTGATACTGCTAGCAGTGAAGCAGACACCCTACCCGTGGTTGCGTTGAAGGTTGCTCCAGTGCGTGGCAGGAGGCGCAAGACACTCCAGGGGACCGAACGTGAGGCCTCCCCGGTTCGTCTTGCGAAAAGGTTTGAGGCGCTATCTGTTCAGGATAACATTCCTGAGTCGGATGATGTCTCTCATCCTGAGGTCACCACCCAACCTGCAAGATCCGGGCTTTAACGGAGACTGGGTTTGCTTGAGTTGGGAGCTCCAACGTTAGGTGGGTGATGGAGCCCCTTAGAGAGGTCTGGCAAGGAGGGGAAGAAGGCCAACGTGCAGTGTGCATAACGGGTGGAGTCATTTCAGATGTGGAACGAGACTTTCCTGATGCCGTGAAGGGTACGGGGTGCAGCCAACTGCAGGTGGTGGCTCACGTCGGTACCAATGATGTGAGTCGCTTCGGATCTCAAGAGATTCTCTCAGGTTTAGCGGCTATCTGACGTGGTAAAGACTGCCAGTCTTACTTCCAAGATGAAAGCAGAGCTCACCATCTTCAGTATAGTAGACAGGACCGACTGTGGACCTCTGGTACAGAGCCGAGTGGAGAGTCTGAATCAGACGGTTCTGCGACCGTGTAGGCTGCATATTCCTTGACTTACGCCATCGGGTGGTGGGTTTCCGGATTCCGCTGAATAGATCAGGAGTCCACTATACGCAGGAAGCGGCTACACGTGTAGCGGGGGCTGTGTCGCGTAATGGGCAATCTCAAACGGTGTGGGTGGATCACAGGAGAAATGTAGATCTGGGAACTATCAGTATAACAGTTGTAAATTATCGTAGCTGTGTCGGGAAAGTACCAGAATTCCAAGCGTTCATAGAAAGCACCGAAACACACATCATTGTAGGCAGTGAAAGTTGGCTCAAGCCGGAAATAAGTTCAGCAGAAGTATTTTCAAAAGATCTAACTGGGTTCAGAAAGGATAGATTAAACAAAATAAGTGGAGGCGTGTTTTTCGCCGTCTAAAGTAGTATTTCGTGTAGTGAATTTGAAGCTGTAGTTCTTGTGAGCTATTATGGGTAGAGGTTGTACCTGAAAATCGTAAGAAGTTAATAATTGGTGCCTTTTACCGGCCTCCTGACTCTGACGATACAATAACAGAAAGATTCAAAGAAGACCTGAGTCTAATTACAAAAACGTAACCGACACGCACAATAATAGTAGGCGGTGATTTTAATTTACCCTCAATCTGTTGGCGAAATTATATTTACAAATCAGGAGGTGCCAATAAAACATTGTGCGAAATTGCACTCGACGCATTCTCTGAGAATTACTTCGAACAATTAGTTCATGAGCCAACTAGAAATGTAAATGGATGTGAAAACACACTTGATCTCGTAGCAGCAAATAATCCTGGGCTCATAACGAGCATCAAAACGGATACAGGTAATAGTGAACATAGAGCTCTCGTAGCGAGATTGAATATCGAAAGTCCCCAAGTTACCAAAAATAAACGAAAAGTATATTTGTTCAGGAAAGCAGATAGAAATAAAATACATTGCTTCTTGAAATACAGATTCCAATCGTTTCTAACACTAAACGTAGGAGTGGACCAGATGTGGTTCAAATTCAAAGAAGTGGTATCGACAGAAATTGACAGTTCTATACCAAATAAATTAATAAAAGAAGGAGGTGATCACCCTTGCTATACAAAACAGATCAGGACACTGAAGCCAAAGCAAAGGCATGATAAATTTAAACGAACACAAAATCCCCATGATTGGCAATCCTACACACAAGCTCGAAATTCAGCGAGGATCTCAATGCGAGATGCCTACAATACTTATCACAACGAAACATTTTCTCGAATTTTAACTGAAAACCCAAAGAGATTTTGGTCATATGTTAAATATACCAAAAACACAAACAATACCCTCACTACGTGATAGTAATGGCGATCCTGCCGATGTCAGCGGTACTGAAGCAGAGTTACTAAAGACAGCTTTTAGATGTAAACGAAGGCTTCCGCGGCCGTTGTCATTGTTTATAAAACTCTTCTGGGTGTTGGACCGCAACGTCAATATATCAAATACTTCACCGACGTTTCACCCAGAAACATAACACCCAGAAGATGGCCACTTGCAATAGTGGCCGAAACGTCGGTGAAGTATTTGATATATTGACGATGCGGTCCAACACCCAGAACAGTTTTATAAACAACAGCTTTTAGAATCTCATTCACCAAAGAAGACGAAACCAATATTCCAGATTTCGAATTACGAACAGAGGCCGTAATGAGTAACGTAGAAGTAGATATCATCGGAGTAGTGAAGCTACTAAAATCACTTAAGAAGAACAAGTCTTCTGGTCGGGACTGTATACCCATTAGATTTCTATCTGGAATGCTGAAGCGATAGCTCCTTACTTAACAGCCATATACAACCGCTCCCTCAAAGTAAGATCTGTACCAAAAGATTGGAAAGTTGCACAGGTCACACCTTTATTCAAGAAAGACAGTAGCAATAGCCCACTGAACTACAGACCTATTTTATTGAAGTCAATTTGTAGCAGGGTTTTGGAACATATCCTGTATTCAAATATTATTAATTATGTCGAACAGAATGATCTATTGACACAAGGTCAATACGGATTAAGAAAATATCGTTCATGCGAAACACAACTAGCTCTTTACTCACACGAAGTGATGTATGCTATCGACAAGGGTTCGCAAATTGATTCCGTATTCCTTGATTTCCAGAAGGCTTTTGAAACCGTACCTCACAAACGGCTTTTAATCACATTGCGTGGTTATGGTATATCGCCCCAAATTTACGACTGGATAGGGGATTTCCTGTCAGAGAGGACACAGTTCGTAGTAATCGATGGTAAGACATCGACTAAAACAGAGGTGATATCGGGCGTTCCACAGGGTAGTGTTATTGGTCCTCTGCTGTTCCTTATTTACATAAACGATTTAGGAGAAAATCTAAGTAGCTCTCTTAGGTTGTTTGCAGATGACGCCGTCATTTACCGTCTAGTAATATCATCTGAAGATCAAAACCAACTGCATAACGATCTGAATAAGATATAATTATGGTGTAAAAATTGACAATTGACTCTAAATAATGAGATGTGTGTTGTCGTCCACATGAGTACGAAAAGAAATCCGTTAAACTTTGCTTACAAGATAAATCGATCAAAAGTGAAGGCTGTAAACTCCACAAAATACCTAGGAATTACTATTACTTCAGACTTAAACTGGAAGGAACACGTAGATAACGTCGTGGGAAAGGGGAACCAGAGACTGCGTTTTGTAGCCAGAACCCTTAAAAGATGCGTCAGAACTACAAAAGAAACTGCATACACTACCCTTGTCCGTCCATTTTTGGAATATTGCTGCCCAGTGGGATCCTTATCAGGTGGGTCTGACGGAGGACTTCGAAAGAGTCCAGAGAAGGGCAGCTCGTTTCTTACTGTCACGATACTGGGGAGACAGCGTTACGGAAATAATACAGGATCTGGGATGGGAATCATTACAACAACGATTCTTATCGCTGCGGCGTGGGCTACTTACGAAACTCCAATCGCCAACATTCTCCTCCGAATGCGAAAATATATTGTTGACTTCCACTTACATAGGTAGAAATGATCATCAGAATAAAATACGAGAAATCAGAAATCGGAGAGATTCAGGTGTTCATTCTTCCCGCGCGCTATTCGAGAATGGAATGGGACATAAATAGTATAAAGGTGGTTCGATGCACCCTCTGCCAGGCACTTCATTCTTCCCGCGCGCTATTCGAGAATGGAATGGGACATAAATAGTATAAAGGTGGTTCGATGCACCCTCTGCCAGGCACTCAAATGTGATTTGCAGAGTATCTCGTGTACATGTAGATGTAGTACTAACTCTCCTCTTCAAATTACCCTCAAGCCACTCCTCGTGGAGTGCGTCCAATAAGCGAATGCAGCCTCATTTTTTGTACTTTTGTCGTAGAGACTCAAAAATGTCCCTCCAGGAAAAACAAACTACGGATCATTGTACCAACCTGTTCCTGTCCACAGGAACCCGCTAAAAAAAATCCCTCCTGACGCTGCATCGCTCCCCGCCATTATTTTTCTTTTTTTCCCCTCCAGACACGGACTACTGTTTAAATGCTTTTAAACTACTCGTCGGCTGCTGGCACTATCGCTGACGCGTCCCCGAATTGAATATTTCGGTAACCGTTTCTTTTACTATGCGCAGCGAAAACTACGCTTTCAGAGGACCAAAGTGAAACAGGAGTCGACGCCGGTATCACTAAAGCACGGTCTCGCCTCTCAGGGCATTTCCACCGGCGTATCGCGAAGGGAAAATTGTAGAAAACGGCTCCGCTACGTTGACGCGCTATGCAAAACCCCACATCTCGACACAGTGCAATAGCGCAGTCTGTCTCTTGCGTTTGTCTCGTACCGTCCACTTGTCTCGACATTTCCAAATAATTCACTTTTATTTCCTTTGGGACTGCCATTTTTATTATGTGCAGCTTTATTCGACGGGACGTGTAAAAGAGACTCCACCAAAAACATAAAAAGCGCGTCTCGCAACGTATTCTTTCCGTTGCAGAAAGTTGTGAGATCTCGTGTAAAACCAAGTTGGTTATTTTAGAATTTATGACAGCAAACCACACACACATCCCATCCACCCACCCACTCAGACACACACACACACACACACACACACACACACACACACACACACACATACTCTTCTTGCATTACAACCAGCCAGAAGTTTCAATATTACTGTTACTTATTCACAATGAATATACAGTACCTTAATTGTATAATAAAAGCCAACTGACAAATTTCTCCCACCAACCACCACCCCACCTCCTGTCCATCACTTGTGTTCTCCATCTCACTTCACATCCCACCTTACCAATTCCAACCACCATTCAGTCATCTTTTCCCTACTACTCAACCCCCCCCCCCCCACCAATAATAATAATAAATAAATACAAACAAAATATATGTATAATATTTCCACTATTCCATTCCGCTTACATCACAACTAAATACACTAAAACATAAATTATTATAGAACATACAAAAAGAACTACATTCCAATAACACACTGTGCAGACTCAGTCAAAACAAAAACAAACACGTCTGATCTGTGTTAAACATGGACAGTGCAAAAGTGACATTGAAAGTAGTGGAAGAAACAATGACAAAGCATGAAGAATCGGCGGTACTGCATGAAACAGACAGGCAATCCATGATATGAGGCGAAAACAAGACAAAATTTCCGTAAGTAACAAAACATTAGGCGTACTTTTCATGCTTCGTTAAGGAACTGTTTTCTATCTAAAAAGAAAACGAACTGTAGATTTGTCTGGTGAGAAAAATCGCATTTTATTTGTAGTTGCGTAGACGGACAAACACTGCCATTCATAGTAATGAATTAGTTTCGGGCGTGCCGGTCGCGGTGGCCGAGCGGTCTGCGGCGCGCCAGTCACAGTCTGCACGGCCGCTACGGTCGGGGGTTCGAATCCCCCCTCGGGCATGGATGTTTGTGTCGTCTTTAGTATAAGGTAATTCATAAGTAGTTTGTAAGTTTAGGGACTGACGACCCCGCAGTTAAGTCCCTTAAGCTTAACAAACATTCAATTCAAGTTCCGTGCTTCAGTCCCCACATTCTAAGATTCATATCCATTACTCCTCCTTTAGTAACATCTGTAACAGCACCAACTTCAGCCTCACTGTCAGAACCGTAATTATTTCTTCCTATATCATGTGCAGCATATGGTCCACATTAAACAAACAAATGCAGATACATGTGAAGCAGATACATGTGAAGCAGATACATGTGAAGCAATATTATTATATTCCGACAACATACTCTAAACTACTCTTAAAATATTTCATTTTTTATCTCATTCAACTTTATTCTTTTGTATGACGAGATACGTAGGGTCCAAAAGAAAAATCAAATGTTCAAGTTTATGGGACTTAACTGCAGGGCATTACAAACTACTTATCAACTAACATAGGTTTCAAGTTACCGTATATGTGCATGTAAAACATGGGCGTAATATCCCGTGAGATGTGTAATGGTGGTAATAACTAACGTAGGAAACGAACAGCAAGGGTTCTTAATTCTGAGGAGACGAAACTATGTCGCCATTTACTAACCAAAAATATTTGGATAGATTTTAATTTTTAGTGGTACTCGTCACAGCGACGTACATTGTTCATTTTGAATTTCTCACGTATACACCCGTAAATTGCATCGGTGACGAAAAACTGTGCAGTTAAGACAGTAAAGCCGTTGCTTGTTGACATTCATCGTGATTGTATTGATGATGGTTTTGCCCATTAACTTATCACCGTAAATTGCACCTAACAAAAAAAGTCTTTGTGATTAGTAAACCCTTCCCATCGGCAACTGTCTCTGTTACATTTATGGATCCATGTCAATTTGTTTCTCTAGAAGAATGTGAATGTTGGTACCTTCTCTACAGTTCACGAGTATTCGTAAAATCCGATCATGACTGAAAAATGATCAGAGTCTCTGCCAGCCGCAGATAATTTGTAATGGTCAAACAGGTTAACTGCTATTCCCCATTTTTCCTTTGGCAAATATATTCTTATAAACTTACCATGCTTCAAGAAACAAAAGTGTCACTGCCAGTAAAGAAAGATACTATCACAGCTCTGAAAAATTTGTCAAACGAATATAGTTGTGCATTTTACGGCAATCCTTACCGTCTTCAAATACAAGCTTATGATGCATTCAGTTTATCTCTTTATTTCATGTACCTTAATAGCGTTATTAGGAATGCATGAGAACCGCTCTAGTGGGGATCCTTATCACTTAAGCATTACTTAAGACGGGGTAGTACAACCGTTATATATGGCCTCTTTTGCAGACTAATCATATCTTCCTAATATTCTGCCATTAAACGGAAGTTAGCTATTCGCCTTCTCCACAACTGTGTGTATATGCTCGTTCCATTTCATATCGCTGTGCAGCGTTACGCCTAGATATTGAACTGACGCTATTCTCTCGTACAGCACACTGTTAATGCTGTATTGGAAGACTACTGGATTGTTTCTCCCATCAACATCACCTTAGATTTTTCTACATTTTAAGCTAGCTGGTATTCCTAGAAATTTAGCCGAAGTTATTCAGCATCCTACTATAGTCATTGAATGATGACACCTTGCTGTACAGCACATCATCAGCAAACAACGGAAGATTGCAACTCTCTGTCCGTCAGATCATTTATATAGATAGAAAATAATAACGGTCCTATCACACTTTCCTGGGGCACTCCTGACGATACCCTAGTCTCTCTCTCTCCTCCGAAGGTACTGGGTTCTATTACTAAAGCAGTCTTCGTGCCACTCACATATTTGGGTACCTATTCAATATGCTCGTACTTTCGTAATGTCTTCAGTGAGGTACCGTGTAAAACGCCTTTCGAAAATCGAGAATAATGCTGTCTGCCTGTTGCCCTTCATCCATGGCTTGCAAGATGTCAAGAGAGATGTCATTCTTGCATTGAGGTTGATGGCCGTCATTTGCACATTTTTAAGATACAATGCAGATAGTATGTTCATTGTGTCAATGATGGCCCTTCATTGTAATATGAGGAACACAGCAAGGTGATTCTATTGCTATTTTAAGCTAGTTTCCCTATCCCAACCTCAAAGTGTTAAATGTATCATCCTGAATGTCTTTCGCACGCTCTTACAATACAAATTACAATGTATCTTACAAAATGTGGTGCAATGTTGTTGATGTTGGTGTTGTGGTCTTCAGTTCTGAACCTATCTTTAAATGAGACAACAAATTATTCGTTAACACAGCAATTTGGTTTAATTATGGCCCTGATATTGATGTATATATTGTTAAATAAGAAACAATGCATTAAACTGATTATGTGCGCAACGGATCTTTTAACGAAACAACTGTGGCAAGTCACCATATGAAACAGACACTGACTATACTCAAAAAATTTGACTGCGAGAAAGATATTAAAAACCCACAAACCACTTTCTTAATGTTTGACTGCGAGAATTTTATGCATATCAGTACCTTATTATTGAAATTTAGTATCATAATCAATTAACTGTAGTGTTGCATGACAATCATTTACTATGGCACCAATACGAAATCTGTTCAACAAGATTACAAAATAAATACTGCACTTTAAATCCACAAATAACTAATTATCAAATGAAGGAAGTAGGTTAATCTTCTAACTACGTAAATGAAACAGGAAAGAAAGTTCAACTTTGTTACTCCTTTTTAATAATCACCATTACATTACCTACATAATACAACTTTTTCCTAATGACATCAAATGCAATTACCTTCATTCCAGCGGTGGTACAACGTTTTGATAGTAATAAAACATACAATATATATTCCAAATACAATCAAATCAACTTGCTGGTACAGCAGCCTCTGCTCTACATCGGAGCCATGCACACAACTCAACCGCTCTCTAAGCGAGCTAAACCACAAGTCCCACTCTCTGCGCGAGCTACAATGCTATGCGATACATGATCTTTACCAAAAATGAAACCTCACAGACTTTCGTACACTTATCGATACACACAGTAGAAGCAACATTATACATTTTCTTGCAAGCAAGTTACTCGACACAAAACAGGAGGCACAATATTAAACGTTTTCCTACAAAATTATTTTTTTTATGGACACGTTTCAAAATTACAATGTATCTTGCAAAATGTGGTGCAATGTTGTTGATGTTGGTGTTGTGGTCTTCAGTCCGGAGACTGGTTTGATGCAGCTCTCCATAATACCCTATTCTGAGCAAGCCTTTTCAACTCCACGTGAGAACGGCAACCTGCTTCCTGTATCCATCTCTTTGTCTTCTTCTGCCGTTTTTACCCCACACACTTCAAAATGTTCAAATGTTTGTTAAGCTTATGGGACTTAACTACAGGGTCATCAGTCCCTAAACTTACAAACAACTTACGAACTACCTTATACTAAGGACGGCACAAATATCCATGCCCGAGGGGGGATTCGAACGCCCGACCGTAGTGGCCGTGCAGACCGTGACTGGAGCGCCTCAGTCCCCGCGGCCACCGCGCCCGGCCCACACACTTCCCTCCAACGCTAAATTCACAATTCCTTGATGTCTAAGAATGTGTCCTACCAATCGATCCCTTCTTTTAGTGAAGGTGTACTAGTAATTCCTTTTCTCCCCAATTCTGTTCAGTACCTCATCATGTTATGCGATCCACCCACCTAATCTTCAGCATTCTTCTGTAGCTCCACATTTCAAAAGGCCCTATCCTCTTCCTTTCCGCAATGTTCATCGTCCATGTTTCACTCCCATACAAGGTAACACTCCACACAAATGTCATCAGAAAGGACTTCCTTAGGCTTAAATCAATATTCGATGTTAACAAAATTCTTTTTCAAGAATGCTTTTCTACCCATTGCCATTCTGCATTTTATATCCTCTGTACTGCGACCATCATTTGTTATTTTACTGCCCAAGTAACGAAACTCGTCTACCTCCTTTATTGTTTCGTTACCTAATCTAATTCCTTCAGCATCACCTGATTTTCTTAGACTGCACTCCATTACCCTAGTTTTGCTCCTGTTAATCTTCATATTATATGCACCTTTCAGCACACTGTCCATTCCGTTCAGCTGCTCCTCCAGATCCTTTGCTTTCTCAGACATAATTACTATGTCGTCGGCAGAACTCAATGATTTTAATTCTCCACCCTGAACTTTAATTCCTTCTCCAAACTTCTTCTTGCTTTCGTTTATAGCTTGCTCAATGTACAAATTGAGTAACATTGGAGAAAGGCTACAACCCTGTCTTACTCCCTTCCCAACTACTGCATCTTTTTTATGCCCTTCAACTCTGACAACCGCTGTCTGGTTTTTGTACTAGTTGTAAATAACATTACGCTCCCTATATTTTACTCCTGTTTGCTTCAGAACTTGAAAGAGTTTATTCCAATCAACATTGTCAAAAGCCTTCTCCAAATCTTCGAAAGCCAGAAATGTAGGTTTGCCTTTCCTTAATCTACTAGGATAAGCGGTAAAGTGAGTATTGCCTCCCGTGTTCCTACATTTCTCCTGAAACCCAAACTGATCTTCCCGGAGGTCGGCTTCTACCAGGTTTTCCATCCTTCCGTAAATAATTCGTGTTAATATCTGGGGCAAATGACGGCCATAAACCTCAATGCAAGAATGACATCTCTCGTCACATCTTGCAAGCTATGGATGAAGGACAACAGGCAAATTACATTTTTCTCGATTTTCGAGAGGCGTTTGACATGGTGCTGCACTGCTACGAGCATATGGAATCTTTCTTTCTTTGTCTCTATCCTTAGCCACGTTGAGACTGGGCTTTTTTAATCTTATTTTTCAACTGTTTTACTCCGCCATGTAGGCTAGTTGCGCACACAACGATTTTGGACGGCTGGTAGAATATCGGCCATCCACATTCCAGCAGTGGCCCATTGGAGGGCGTTGTAGGTTGCACACTGGCCGGCCACGGACCGGCACCGGCAAAAGGCCGCTCAGCTGCCGGCCGCTGCCACTGCAGACCGCCAGCGTCAAATAGCAGCTTGCACGCAACGATTGTTACCGGTTGTTCTTCCTACACAGGTTCCCGTTGTCCCATCTCGCCATACAGTCGAGGTAGCGCATAAATAACTACAATGTAAAAATATTGATTCTGTATACAATAAATTGGAAATATTTCAATTCTCGTCTGTTCCAGGGCGCGGAATAAAATTCAATGGCGAAGTAATAATTTTGTGTCAGACTGGGACTTGTACTCATTTTTTGAGTTTGTTTTTATTTTTCCTTTTTTAATCTTTGGGTAGATCGTGTCATTGTTTTTAATGATGTTATTGAGATCTCCGCTTTGTTTTATTATGGAGGGTGGCTAGCCCTCTGAGCGATCGGTTGTACAGAAAAGCTTCTAGCCCGGCCCGTATCATCAACCTATCGCGTACTATTGTCCATTATCCTATTTTCTCGCAGCTTCATCTGAATTCACGCAAGGGATCGAACTTTCTCCTACACCCACAAGGAAATGGTCATTTGCCTGTTTGAGGCATGCGTTTGCAATGGATTAAATGATTAAGAGATTCGGTAGTGGAACCACGAACAGTTTTGTGGAACAAAACTTTGGACCCTTTTGAAGTTAGAAACGCGACTTGAGATACATTGAGAAAACTTTCCGGCGTGCTGAATGAGGGTTTTGAGGAAATGGAGAGCAAAGAAAACATTCACACGGTATCTAGTATAGCGGAGAGCGGGGAAAGACGTTGTACTTAAGCACTTAACAATTTTTTGTAGGCTTACAAAATGCTCTAGTAAAATACCAGATATTCAACCTTAAAGTACAGTATTTCTACAATTTATATAAAAAATAGGACCAAAATCGTATTTACTACTAAAACAATATATTTTCCCAGGGTTACCAAGTACCCCATCTTTCCCTACAGTGAGGGCAAGATGAGGTACGTAGGTGGGGCAAGATGGGTTACCTCAATACTGTATAAGGCAAAGGTAATTAAATGATTCAATGAACACAGGTTTACAAATTGATAAAAAGATTTATTTCAATACTTAATGAAAATGCATTAAGTGAACATTGTGTGATGTTAAAGTTCAGTTTATTGTTATTCAGTTATTATCGTCGTTTTGTAAGCAAAATTCACACAAATGACGTACCTCTGCATCCTCGTCCTCTTCTCCCGCACATGAACAGTGAGCCCATTTTTTGCAAGAGACGCATGACACCCATCCTTCTGTTGACTGCGAGTAGAAATACCCGCAATATAGAAAATGTTCAAATGTTTGTATAGCTTATGGGACTTAACTACGGGGTCATCAGTCCCTAAACTTACAAACTACTTATGAGCTACTTACGAACTAGGACGGCACAAATATCCATTCCCGAGGGGGGATTCGAACCCCCGACCATAGTGGCCGTGCAGACCGTGACTGGAGCGTCTCAGTCCCCTCGGCCACCGCGGCCGGCCCGCACGCAGTGATATCTTCTTCTAATTTGCTTTCTTCTTCTTTGCTAAGTTCGTCATAGCTTTTTTATTCTTCCCACTTTTGCCTTTACAAACAAAGAGTGATTTTTAGCAGTCTTCTCAGGTGAACTCTTTCCTTATTGTTCCTTCTTTTTTCCAGACTTAACTTTACTTGCACTCTCCAGGAGTTCTCTTCTGTAAGGGGAGATAGTAACAACAACAGTTTTTCCTTTTTTGTTTTGTTTTGCGGCGTATTTTTCGGATGTTTTTATTTCCGACAGGATGGACCGGGACAATGTGTTCAGGTGAAACAGCAAATGACCTTAATTGATTGGTGTTGTTCTCAGAAGCCTGCTTGTTTGTAGTGTGGTAATTGGGGTTATTATCATTCCAAAATGAGCACCCTGGACTTAGGCCTACAGCAAGGGCACCTTGCTCTTTAGTACTGGCTTGGTTGACAGGACCATCGCTTGTTGACAGGACCATCGCTTGTCTGAGTCATAAACTCCTTATGTGAGCCAACTGAAACCTCTCCTTGATCATTATTGAGAGAAACGTTAGCGGCCTCACTTGTAGTTTAAGGAGTGTCTGTCGTGACAGAAGCCTCAAACACTGAATCTAGGAAGGTGTTTGGTTCGAAAGGGCAAATTCCTGTTTTTCTGAAACCTTTTATGGCAGTCAACATGGTTGCAGCTCATGTTATGTCGTGGGGCAAGGCGGAGTACCCCATCTTGCTCTCCCACTAGGTACCCCGTCTTGCCCCAGTGACCATTTTTACGTTAGGTTAATATTATAGCACCAAGGATATATTCATTTAATTAATGCGTGCATTAATTTATTGCTAAACAAGCTGTTTTGTCATTGATAATACTTGAGAGTATGAGAAACAATTACTTCTCTGACCTTTTCACGTCTGAAAACGGCGAAAAATTATATCAGTACAGACGAAAACACGTTTGGATGTATTCACTCTGAATGGCGTGCTCAAAATGGCTGCCAGCACTGTCAGGCGCTCGCATAGCAAGTGCCTACTAGTTCAACTATTCGCCGCTAGGTTGCTATATCTGTTGTGGTAGAACTTACAAAAAACCCGTCTTGCCCTCCACTCCATCTTGCCCCACTCTCCCCTACTAATCTTACAAGCTGCCTAGGGTTTTATTTGCGGACGGAGAAGTTAGTACTGCTTCCTCCCACAAGTCCCCTAAAACCTCCACATCCTTGCGGATGCTGTTGCGTAGCAGTGTGCGTTTGTACCGCCCTACAGTACGCACGAGGTGCTGTAGTTGCTTTCCAAGACTTTATGGAAAGCATAGCGTTCTGACTAACCTGTTGTCTTCTATAGTTGTGTCCCCAGCGCAGAAGACAGCACACAGGTCGTTGGTTCTCCTACAGCATACAAGTGAGGCTAAAATAAGTTCTGTATGATGGAAGCATAAGAAGCGACTCACGAGATTTTTAATTGTCAGGGATGCCATTTATTAAATATGAATAATTAAATATGAACAACTATTGTTAATATTTTACGGCCTATGCTGCCCATAGCTCATGTTGAGACCTCGACTGCTGTCACTATTACAAAAATCTTAACTCATGACCGGCGCGGTCCGGCGCGTATAGTGGTCAGCTCGAGAGCGAAACTGCGGCGCGTTGCGAGAGGGCACCTGACGCTCTATTTCGCGCCAAAACAGGGCCGTCGCGCGCCTTCTGCAAAATCGCTCTTCTCTTGTAACAATAAGAGAAGGCACCTTAAACTTTTTAAACTGTCAAAACCTAGCCTGTCCTTGAGAGATATTTATTAGAAATTCTCAGTTCTGAATAATTAATATTTAGTTTATAATAAACAAAAGTAATTTCAAAAGAAATCACGTGACGTGAAATGCAGCAGCCAATGCGAGGAGAGTACCAGTAACATAGGTGGGCTTTCCCACGGGAACCAGCACCTACTGTACCATATGCTACTGCTCCCCACCCCACATTTCAACATATGATGCACTTCTGTCGTTCTTCCGCGTTTAAGATGCGTACGATGTTAGCAAAGACACGGCCAGCGGCCAGAAATATGAAGTGGCCAGGAATATCACAATCTGTGATGATACGGTACTTTGTCATTTGTATCATGTCAGCAATATTTGTCATAATACTAGGCAATATCGTTTGGGATTCATTAATTGATGTTTGGAATCAACTTCACTCGACCACGACAGCCAAGTGCCTGCTCGTTTGACCAGCAAAATTCCGGCGTGTGTGCAAGCAGCGCTCCACCGGTAAAAAAAAAGGGTGTGTGTGTGCAAGCAACCGTACGTGGTGAACGTGTTGTTTGGTCAGTGCGTCTGCACTCTGGCGTCGGACAGTGTCCCCAGCCCGGCGCGCCGTACGTGACCGGGCGGCGTGTGGCGGCGTCGCTTATTGTTGTTTATCGGCGGCTGCGGGCAGCGGGCAGCGGGCCGCCTAGTTCCCGCTGGGGGCGCAATTTATGAGCGCCACGTCCACGTGGCACGGCCAACTACGACCAGGCCCAACTTGCGCCCCCGGGGGCGGCCGCTCGCCGCAGCAGGATTTTTGCTGCCGCGGGGTTGTCAGAGGGGCCAGCGATTCCACGCGCGCCCGCTGCAGGGCGGGTGCGTGACGGCGACCGCCCAGAGGTCAGGCAGAGGGCTGAGCACCGAGTGACGTCACTGCCGCTGTGCAAAGTGCACCATCTGACTAGAAGTAGCCTAACACTCTCATGTAATGCATAATGTGTGACGACACATGTTCGTGCACTGGGGGCTATCAGATAAAACTCAAATGTGATATTACTTCAGAATGAAACTTTCACGCTAAAGCGCAGTGTGCGCTGATATGAAACTTCCTGGCAGATTAAAATTCTGTGCTGGAACCGAGAATCGAACCTGGGACCTTTGCCTTTCGCGGGTAAGTGCTCTAGCGACTGAGCTATCCCGTCACGACTCACGATGCTGCCTCACAACTCTACTTCCGCCAGTACCTCGCCTCCTACTCTCCAAACTTCATAGAAGCTCTCCTGCGAACCATGTAAGACTAGCACTCCTGGAAGAAAGGATATGGTGGAGACATGGCTTAGCAACAGCCTAAGGGATGTTTCCAGAATGAAACTTTCACTCTGCAGCGCAGTGTGCGCTGATATGAAACTTCCTGGCAGATTAAAATTCTGTGCTGGAACGGAGAATCGAACCTGGGACCTTTGCCTTTCGCGGGCAAGCGGTCTACCGACTGAGCTATCCCGTCACGACTCACGATGCCGCCCCACAACTCTGCTTCCGCCAGTACCTCGCCTCCTACTTTCCAAACT
Source organism: Locusta migratoria (assembly GCA_026315105.1). Classification (NCBI taxonomy): domain Eukaryota; kingdom Metazoa; phylum Arthropoda; class Insecta; order Orthoptera; family Acrididae; genus Locusta; species Locusta migratoria. The sequence continues at coordinate 150,233,789 of CM048750.1, read as the reverse complement.
TCACAGAAGTTCTGCGAAACTTGCAAGACTAGCATTCTAGGAAGAAAGAATATGGTGGAGACATGGCCTAGCCACAGCCTAAGGGATGTTTCCAGAATGAAACTCTCACTCTGATGGATAGCCAAAGACAAGCATACTTGGCAAGATGCAAGGTGGCAGTGTTCTTAGTGTGGTGCTAACCTTATCTTGGATGAAAGAGGTGACAAGAGACCTCTCTGGGAGCCGTTGAAGAGGAGATTATCTTCCTCAGGTAGAAGGGGTTGGTAGACACTATGCTCTGAATGTGCTCTGTATTGGTTTTTAGCGCGCTCTATATCCGGTGTGTGGTGGGGAAATTTGTGGCGTGGCCTTTAGAGCTACACTCTTGCTGCAACCATGGGAGTAAGTACTTCGTTGAATCATGATGAGGGGATGGCATAATATTAGAACTTTGCTTTCTTAGTGATCAGGCAGTCTTGGTTTTTCAGTGATAGTTTCCATGAGTAATTCTTTCGTTATGTGAGGCAAAGTGTTTCTTAATTTACAGACATCAAGTAATTCAGTGTAAATTGAGTATTTGCAGTTTCATTCCACTGATTGTGTGTCCTGTTTTCCTCAAGTTAGAATACTCGTGCTCGTGTGTGGCCTTCAGCCATTGTTTAAATGTATTATGTTTGAATTTCCTTGCTGTTTTTAACTAACGTTTCACGTGGTGTGTGTATCTGCAAGTATGCTAAACATTTCTCAGATTTTCTGATTTGATTCCGCCTTTCCTGTCTTGTCTGACTGATTGCACCGCATACTTTCGTAACGATCACTACTTCATCCTTCAGCCATGCTTTTATTAATACTAGCTTTTTTCTATGCGAATTCTCGTGTGTGCTTTACTTGCTTATTCTAAATTAAATTCTGTGATATGAAATTAGGCGTGGTTGCACACCACTTGGTACTTAAGAATAGTGAGCCGCTGCCTCGCCAAACATAAGCTCGTTTGGTGTTTAGTGTTCTTAAATTTGTGATCAAGACACCCACCACCTCGTCAAAACGCCGCCGACACTTCGTTTCTCAAGTGTTGCCGACTAGTAATGTACCGCAAGTATTATGTGCTTGTCTGTGAATGAATGACTGTGCTTTCAGCTACCCATGGGTAACTGAAAATTTCCTCCCACATTACCTCCATATTCATAAAGGGCAGAAACCATTTTTATTAAGGGTAATAATTTTATGATTTAATCCACTTTTGTACAAGGTATGTGCTTTATTTGGTCTCCCCACATTTATTTGCTTGTTCATTTTACTGAATAGATTATGATTTAAGGTATCAAACCTCTGCATTATGATTTCATGCTCCCCGTCCCATGTTTAAATATCTATTCATTTAATTTTTAACATTGATTTTGGCTGTTCCCTTAAGGAGTGAACAGTTAGATTTTGTGCAAGTACTGTGGCCACTCATAAAGTAATTTAGAGAAGCAGTGAGAGTTTTAACTTATATTTGCAAATCTCAACTGCCCGAGATCTTGCTTAGAAAACATATCAAGCTACTTTCAAAGTGTAACGACTGATAACCATTGCAGTTTGGTCTCATAGCTTTTCAAACATTTCAACATTTTGAACTGCATGGTGTTCATAATATCTTGATCACTACTATGCTATCTTTGGGGTATCCTTCAGATACCCATGTAGTTCTTCAAATGTTAATGTAATCATCTCAAGCCATTGTAAAATTTCTTAGGAAATATATAGAGAATGCGATATGGCGCAGATTAGTTTCTTTTCAAATTAACTGTATGGATTCACTCTATTCTTCTCCTCCTTCTCCTTAAACGACGATAAAAAGAAAGCTGTAGCACGTTTAACTTTACATGCTGTCATCCTGCCTCAACAACTGGACAATGAGCAGTGACTGATTTGCATTGTTTTGTACCCTAAAACATTAGGACCTGCATGTGGAACAAATCTACCGTGACATGCATGCTAGTTATCAATAAGCAATGCTTGCTTCAATCCCAGGCAGTAAGAGGTTATTAAGACAAAATAAAATGAACAATCATTCCTCTTAGTAGAAAATAAAATAGATACTGCTAAATGACCTCACTGGATATGGGAATGCTGTTTTAAGCAGTTGTTTCAATAAAAGAAAAGTGCCTCTGAAAGGTAAAGATTTAGTTTATCATCTTTAAAAATCGGAAAAAAACACATGCAAATGAAGTTACGAAAACTTAAAAAAATTGAAATCAGTAATAAAGGACAAATTTCGACCATTAATGGTACTGTTTAGATACCCAAAACAGCAAATATAAACAAAATAAGTATCGGAAGGAAAATATTTATCAGAGACCGGCTGAGATTTCGTGCCTACACTTGGTTCTACAAGTGAATTGAAATAGAAGAGGCTGTCGCGGTAAGTACAGTAATAATTTTGTATCGTTGTCTGTGCTTTCGCACGGAAGCGACCTTTCAAAAACAAAAACATAGCTTTGTGTGATCACTCGAATTCCATTCACTGTGTTGGCGGCTGCTTCGTCTGTGACTCTGAAATAGAATAAAAAAAATCTGTCGCGTTTACTAGTCACTACAAAATACTTTTACCGGCGTTCTGATATTTTCATGGGTGCTCCTGAGCGAGGACGATATTCATAGGAGCCTGTCTCGCGATTCTGGTGTATGATTTGACAACTCCGCGATGAAAATCGTCAGTGTCTTTGCTGTTTATCGGACACTATTGCCTTCTTGGTGCAAAGTGATTATCATTACCCGTGATTCAAAACGAATGTGGCACTTTGGGGACATTTACAGTTACTTTCGGCGCCAGTTATACCTTTATGCTAACGCAGCTACAAGTGAACTGAACTTTAAACAACGTAACTCTAAATAGCCATGCGATTTACTCGCGCCATCTGGTGTGTTTACATACAACGGAGTAATACTAGTATGTTCCAATATGTAGGTATTAAAAGTTGACCACTGTACGTATTAATAGCTTAATTCTGGTAGGTGGTACCCAGATAAGAATTTACTGTTATAAAAAAAGCTTAATTTTAGCAGTAAAATTAGCGAGAGATCCGTGTGAACTACCGGTAACTCCCTGCTGAAAAACTTTGTTCCCTGGTCCAAATTAAGAACTGACTTGGTTCAAATTAACAACAGGAAGTTACCGATACAGTGGCCAATATACGTAACAGCTCACAGGAAATTACATACAGGCATTAATAAACAAACCACCACAATTAAAGTTATTTCATAAATGCGGCTGAGAAAACATTTATGGCGCAATGGAACTTAAACATAAAAAAATTGCATCTGAGCTTTTTCTCAGCACTGGTGAAAAACAATATTAAATAAAAGGGGTAAGGTGCTTGAAAACTACAATTTATAGGCAAGTCAAAATTATACTGAAACTTAACTTGTTTATTCAAGTCGAACGCAAGCAAAATGGGGAACCAATTTTGTTAATACAATAAAAATGCTTCCCACTGACATAATGTACTTAACCTATCTTACACAGACGATGCCCAGCATTGAATTTAATATGAATTACACAGAACTTAACGGTACTGGGGGAGGATTTACAAACAACACTCACTCACTCACACACACTCAATGCAACAGCGAAACTCACCAAAATCAGCGTGCTGAAACGCGGCAGAACCAGGCGCCGCTATCGTAGGCGATACCACACAATATACAATGAAACTGTCGTGCCTGATTTGAGATGGTGCGTGAGTACAGCAAAGTTAAGTTGCATTTCAATTAGACCGCGAGCAAACACGCTAACGGCGACACACGGCTACGTTACATGATCGCACTCCACTGAAGGTGAAGTGGTTAAAAATCGGATTCATTACACAAAATCACGGCGGATTCTTAAGTTGCAATCTGAGAGTAAACTATCTAGGCACTGGTTTTATGAAAAGTAGCGTGAATTCAGGTGACAAGCTGCAAAACCCGGAAGTCGAAGTTCGGACCCACGTGGTTCCGAAAACCGATAAAAATGTATAAATTCAATTTCCGAATAATAAAGAAAATTAACTACGGCATGCAACCCCTAGAACTGGGGAGAATTTCGTAAGGAAGCTACTGCAATGCAGCAACATGCGATTGGGATCGTTCACACAGACGGAACAAGTCCAGTCTCAAAACTCGGAAAAGTGATATAATTACAAAGTCGGAAAAATAAAAATAAAACCTACGGCGTGCAACCCATAGAAATGTTTAAAATTTCGTAAGCAAGCTATTCAAGGAGGTTGTACAAGGCTCAGAGAGAATTACTGATAAAGACTAAGTGCATACTACAAGTTCTGAGAAGAAACAGCAAAGTTAAAATAGGAGGGGAGAGAATATCGCGCAATGTTGGTGGAAATCAGAAGGATACACAGATAGTTACTTGCCTCATAGGCGTGGGACAAACAATAATAGAAGCTGAAGGCTTTGTTCTAAGAACCGACCGCATGGAACACGTATCACACGGAAGGAAAAGATAAGAGATTTTTACATGCACTGTACACAAATGAACATATCGTCTGTTAGAAATCGGGCCCCAAAAGCTAGAAAGAGTTTACACGGAGTTCGTACACCGCCTCATAACCAAAAAAGGTTTGAATATACCAGGCCGTTATCAAACTGCAACTAGTAACACACGCACCACATTTATCTGTTGGAAATCATTGGACTGAAAGATTAGAACACATTTCTCTGCACAATCAGAAGGAATATACCAAAAAAATAAAGCTATGTTCAAAAGTCTAAGTTAGCATGCTAAACAATGGTATCCCTACCATCTCCACAAGCACCAGAGAAGAACCAACCTTACCTCACCACGAACCCAGCACAGAGTGCCCTTCGAGTGGCCAGAAACCACGGGAAAGCTACTGGAAGCTGGAATATCCAAGGAAACAGCGGTGGTAGGGAGAAAAGATCATGAGACTCGCCCTGGAGAAGGCTCGTTCACTAGCTTGTAACCAAAGGATGTAGAAACCTCTTTGGTAGCATCAGCAGCAGGGTTGGTAACGACTACCTATCGACTCTGAGCCAGAGAGAACCATGCAAAGCAAGCTAGTACCACCCACATTAAGACAGTCATTAGATCCTCGCACATCCACTTAAAAGTAAAAGAAGTACACATTCTCACAGGGATAATAATAAATTATTAAAATAACAAAATCCTACCACCATTAACTAACATTACAGAAACAAATATTTTAAAACAGTTTTAACAAAATGCTAATCTAGCGACATCAAATAAATTACAATTTTATAAAAAATATATGGAAGACGACAGACGGTCGTCTTTCAGTATATGTACAATAATGACAGAGGGTGTCATTATTAACGGTTATTTGAGATTGCTAGTCCAAATACGAACCGAGAAGTATAGATCATTTCTACATCTACATCTACATAGATACTCTGCAAATCACATTTACGTGCGTGGTAGAGGGTTCATTAACCACTTTCATAACTTTTCTCTACCGTTCCACTCTCTAATAGCGCGCGGGAAGAAAGAACACCTAAATCGTTCCGTTTTCGATCTGATTTCTCTTATTTTATTGGGATGGTCTTGTCTCCCTAAGTAGGTGGGTGCTAGCAAAATATTTTCACATTCAGAAGTAAAAGTCGGTGATTGAAACTTCGCAAACAGATCACGCCACAATGAATAACGTCTTTCTTTTCATGATTTCCACATTTTCGTGACGCTTTCCCCGCCGTAAAGTGATAAAACGAGCTGCCCTTCTCTGAATCTTCTCAATATCTTCCGTCAGTCCCACCTGGTGAGGGTCCCACAAGGGGCAACAGTACTCCAGGAGAGGACGCACAAGTGTGATGAAGGCAGTCTCTTTGGTGGAGCTGGTGCATCTTCGAAGCGGTCTGCCAATGAAACGAAAACTTTGATTCGCCTTCCCCACAATATTTTCTATGTGTTCTCTCCAGTCAAAGTTGTTCGTAATTGTAACTCCTAGGTATTTGGTAGAATTTATGACCTTAAGGTATGACTGATTTATCGCGTAATTGAAGTTCAGCGGATTTCTTTTAGTAGTCATGTGTATTACTTCACACTTTTCTTTATTTAGTGTCAATTGCCAATTTTCGCACCAAGTAGAAATTTTGTCTAAATCGCTTTGCAGTTGCTTTTGATCCTCTGTTGACTTCACTAACCGAGAGAGGACAGCATCATCCGCGAACAGTCTAAGGGAGCTATTTAGATTGTCTCATAAATCATTTATAAACACGAGGAAGAGTAGGGGACCTATAACGCTTCCCTGTGGAACGCCAGATATCACTTCTGTTTTACACGATGACTTACCGTCAATTACAACGAACTGTGTCCTTTCTGATAGGAAATCCAGAATCCAATCGCACAATTGGGAAGATATTCCATAAGCACGCAATTTCATTAGAAGCCGCTTGTGGGGTACAGTATCAAAATCCTTCCGGAAATCCAGAAATATGGAATCGATTTGAGATCCCTTGTCGATGGCACTTAACACTTCATATGAATAAAGGGCAAGCTGTGTTTCGCAAGAGCGATACTTTCTGAATCCGTGTTGACTATTGGTTAATCGGTCGTTCTCTTCGAGGTAGTTCATAATATTCGAACAAAGTATATGTTCCAAAATCCTGCTGCAAATCCATCTTGCTCCGATGTTATACGCAGCATGGGGTTTCCAAACTTATGTATATAATTTATGAATTGTGTTACGCTGTCAAGGCCAGCAGCAGCGACTATTTGCCGTGTGACAGGTTACGCAGGAACTGGCTAAACTGCTCGGCGCAAGTACCCCGACCGCAGCTTTTTGTGGCGGCCCATGTATCGAGCCGCGCGGGCAGCCACTTTGGTCGTCGATCTCTGGCGCGACAGGAACGTGAACTGCTCTGTCGACATTCTAAGTTGAATAAAATAACTTCTAGGGTCTTCAATCACAATTTATTTCAGCAAGGTCGCTTTTTTTTTTAATCCCGTCACGAACCCAAACATGTTTCCTATTCTTTTTAAGTTTAGTCTTATGCAGCGACTTCATACAGAGAAGCAATAGCTCCGCCACAACTGTTACAGCTGCCAAAACTTTCATTGTACGGCAACTACGGCACTCAGAAAATTACGAAACTGAAGTGGCGTCTGTTCCGAAAGAACAGACGTCACTTCTGATCCTGCAGTTGTTATTATTCTAATATTCACAGAATATATGACATCAACTGCGATTGGGCAAAGCTGAAAATGTGTACCCAGCCAGGATTCGAACCCGGGTCTCCTGCTTTTTAGGCAGTTGCGCTGACCCCTACACCACTGGGGACACAGTGAGCACCGCACCTGCAACTACTGCCTAAGCACGCCTCCCGGCAGATACAAATTCCCAGCTTCGCCCTGCCCATAGTACTCAAACTCGTAGTTATGAAACTAATTCCCGTTAGAGTAAGGGCCTCAAACTTGCTCACCCCTCCCCACTAACGATAGGATCATTGCCCGTCACCGGCTTATTATATATATACATGTGGCGTCTGTTCCGAAAGAACAGACGTCACTTCTGATCCTGCAGTTGTTATTATTCTAATATCCACAGAATATATGACATCAACATCGATTGGGCAAAGCTGAAAATGTGTACCCAGCCGGGATTCGAACCCGCGTCTCCTGCTTTCTAGGCAGTTGCGCTGACCCATACACCACTGGGGACACAGTGATCACCGCACCTGCAAGGACTACCTAAGCACGAAGCTGGGAATTTTTATCTGCCGGGAGGCGTGCTTAGGTAGTCCTTGCAGGTGCGGTGATCACTGTGTCCCCAGTGGTGTAGGGGTCAGCGCAACTGCCTAGAAACCAGGAGACCCGGGTTCGAATCCCGGCTGGGTACACATTTTCAGCTTTGCCCAATCGCAGTGGATGTCATATATTCTGTGAATATTTGAAGTGTATAGTATTGGCGCCGTGTCTACAGACATACACGAAACCAGTTGCGCGCAATTAATTTCATGCAACGAGTGTCGCAATCTGGTATCGTCGTGTAGACTAGTCTTTATGGAGGGCAGTGTGTATAATTTATGAATTGTGTTATGCTGTCAAGGCCAGCAGCGACTATTTGCCGTGTGACAGGTTACGCAGGAGCTGGCTAAACTGCTCGGCGCAAACACCTCGGCCGCAGCCTGTTGTGGCGGCCCACGTATAGAGCCGCGCGGGCAGCCACTTCGGCCGTCGATCTCTGGCGCGGCAGCTGGCGCGGTGTCTGCGACAAGTGCTAGCGGCGCCCCTGCCCGCGCGCCTGCGCCTGCGCGCGCCTTAATGCGCCCCGCCGCCCTGAATATTAATGACGGCCGCAGCTAATAAAGCACGCCCGCCCATAAATTAGGCGCGGTCTCCATCAACACCGCCCCAGCCCCGGCACAGGCGACGCCTTTATGTAGCGGAAGTGACACATGCCCGGTTATCGCCTGCTCTCGGTTCGTTTGTCTCGTTCGCGCCTTTCTCGTGCGTTCAGAACGCCGCCGGAGAATCCTCCATTTGTTTACATTGGCAAAAATGGGCACTTATGAGCAGTATTTCAGCGGGAAGTCTTCGGACTGGGCGTGCATTCCAGCCGAGAATCCCATGCTCTCTTTTTTTCTTTATTGACATTTTAAAGCCACCTGTGGTGGCAAGGTGGCAGCAACAGAAGAGCTGATCTTCAGCAGATCGGTTGTACATATTTGTCAATTTGCCACAAAACATGGAACGGTAATAAAGATCACAAAATTAATAACAGGAGATGAAAAAATGGAGACTTATACAGAATACGAAGAATTTTAAAATACTTCTGGGGCCGAGCGGTGTGTTCCCAGCTTTAGGTCAGGATGAGGCGTGGAACCTGGTGGAGCGCCAAGGGACGCTAGTGAAACAGAATTATAGTTTACACATTTTATTCCATATCATACATAAGTTTATGATTCTCCAGTTTCTCCCTGCGTATTTGATAATCAAAATATCCACGGGTGTACTGCCGGTCTATAGTGACCAACGGGCACAATATTTCGGCGATCATACATGTCGCCATCATCAGGTGAACTGATGGACTGAGCTCCTGGAAACGCGCCGGCACGGAGATCCGCACGCTACGGCGGCTCGAAGGGAACTGGGTTCTAGCCCGGTAGCGGGCGATTTAAATATACTCGGTCCTCGTCCCGAGGGTATTTAAATCGCCCGCTACCGGGCTAGAACCCAGTTCCCTTCGAGCCGCCGTAGCGTGCGGATCTCCGTGCCGGTGCGTTTCCCGGAGCTCAGTCCGTCAGTTCATCTGATGATGGCGACATGTATGATCGCCGAAATATTGTGCCCGTTGGACACTATAGACCGGTAGTACACCCGTGGATATTTTGAATATATAAGTTTGATGAAGGCGCTAGCTCGACAGGAGCTAGAGCACTAGGTGGCGTCGCCTTCGAGCTGCAACCTTGGTGTTTCGTATGATGGTAGCGCCTGCGCCGCGCCGCGATGCAGGGAAGCGATGCAAAGACTGTTAATGTGAAGTGCTCTATCCTTTCACCAGGCTATGCAGCGGCCAGTGGATCCACGGAGGGACGTCTCTGAAGTCGGATGTCGTGCTGGTCCCGCCTCGGGACACCGGCTGGCCTGATTAGCACCAGAGTGCTAACTCAACGACAGGAACATTGGCCTTTAGTAACTGAAGACTGCGCTGGCCTCAGGCAGCCACCATAGAGGTGTGAAGTCAGCACAGCGGATCACCATCTTCCCAGATGATATTTAGTGTGAAGTATGGCCTCGACCAGACTCCATCTCTTAGCTGCCTCTAGCAAGCTACCCGTATGTAGTACTATCTGTAACAAAGACTGAGCACAACGATTAGGCCAGTGAATTGACGACAACCTCCTGGGCATCGTCGATTCAGAAGGCCAAGTGACTGCTAGTTCTAAATGTGGGAGTATTTATACATAAAATTGGCTGAAGCTATGACATATGAAACGGTTTGAATATGTTCCCTTTGAAAATGCAGTGTTCACCCGAGGTCTTTACCGCTGACGCATCCACGGTCTTATTCACTCTTGTGACAGAGTTACGTGTAGTTATGAAATGTTTACTAGCTGCATCTCTGACAGCCATTTCACTCACACACAGTTCGCTGACGGTAGGCCAACTTGCCGACACTGCCGTCATCTTGCAAGGCGGGTGAGCATTTTCTGCTACCGGCTGCTGACCTTATTCCGTCTTGCTAAAGTGAGCAAACCAAGATCTAACACATTTCACTGTAACAATGTTTGTGGCGTAACAATACATATTCAGAAATTAAAATAGCCACGGTTGTTGAAACACACATAGATGAAGAGTTAAAACTCTCGGAGATTAAAACACATTCACTGTAAGGCAGTAGGCGATGCCAAGAGCACACATTTAAAAGCACATGGCAACGCTATATGCTGCCTGCTCGGCGGTTGCTGGCGTTTTAAAACTTGAAACACAACATTGATCACTAGCACTGACACTACAACACTGATGGCGCACTGTTAAAGTTGTTGGGCACAGGTACACCACAAGGGATGAGGAGGGAGGGGAATCGAGGAGAGAAGGGACTGGAGGTGAAGGGGTGTTAGGCATGGGGGAGGATGGCGCATGGAATCCAAGGGATGGGGGAGATGGGGTAAGTTAAGCGTGAGAGGGAGTGGGGCAGGTGGCGGATGGAAAGGAGGCATACAAATACAGGGATGGAGTAAGGTTGATAGGATGGGTAGATGTCAGGATGGAGGGCGTCATCCGGGAGGGGGCGGTGACGGAAGTTACCCCCAGAGAGGTCGTGGAGAGTGTGAAGGGAGTGAGGGATAATAAGGTAACGGCGTGGCAGAGGCCCAGGATGCAACAGTAGGTTGGAGACAAGCGCATGGTGGGAATAAAGTTTTCGGTGGACATATCGGAGGTGGAGGTGTTCCAGGAATTTGAACAGGTGTGGGAAAGGAATAAGGTCGTACTGGATCCGCGTGGGGGACGAGAGGCGGATGCGGTAAGCGAGGCGGAGGGCGTGGCGTTCAAGGATCTGGAGGGGGAGCTAAACCCAAGTGGAGTGGAAGCAGCACAAGAAAGGACGCATTGTGGTATGGTAGATGAATAGGATGGTGGAAGGGTTGGGGCTCCATGTCAGGCCGGAAAGGATGTTTGGGGAGGTTGAGGTGGGAGAGGGTATTTTCATAGATAGTTTGAAGGTGGGGTTTCCAGGAGGGGGAGCGGTCGAGGGTTAGGCCTAGGTATTTGAGGTTTTTGGTTTGTGGGATAGGACGGTCATGGACCATAAGGTGTAGATCGCGGTGGTGGACTTACAGGGTGGTGTGACCTATGATGATTGCTTGGTATTTGGTGGGGTAACGGTGAGAAGGCACTGGTTACACCAGGTGGAGAACTCGGATACATGGGACTGAAGGAGGTGTAAACCATTCTGTGCACTGACTCCGTTAAAATCACGAAGACCATCGAGAGAAACGACTGCGTGTGCAGATGAAGAGGCATCGGTAGTGACATAGCTTTATCTGTTGACCATGGCGAGATGGACACAGGCCAGTATGGACTCAGAGTACATCGGCATGTGGCTAGCAATACAGGGTGTTGAGGCAGTCGGTGACGGCGCTTAGCATGTAGACAGTTCTGCGCGAGTGTTGAATGTTTACCTCACTGTCCAACAGGTGGCGGAGCTAGCTATTTCGTTTATGGATGCAGTACGAAAAACCTGCAACACTGAATATTATTACCATCAGATGTAGAATAATAAAATAAATGAAAATAAATAAGAAGCTTTTAAACCTGCTAATAAAAAAGAAATAAAAGTAAATAAATAAATACCGCAACTGTTCATCTTAAACTAAACTTCCCTTGTGCGCTATTGCCACCGTGTTTGGAGCGATCACGCATGCGCGTTCCCTTCTTTGCATGTTTTAAATATAAATTCGTCTGTCACGGCCCAACAGTGTGTTCATTGCACCTGAAGATGTCAGTCAGGTGTGTTGTCGAAATATTGCGCAGTCATGACAATAACATCCGAAATCTCGCCCGAGAACCATACTGAGAAGAAAAGCCTGAAGCAACACACGACGAAATTAATTTGGAGGGAAACATGTGGAACAGACATCACTCGTTGGGTAAATATGGCCCCATCTAAAGTGAGGAAGGTGATTAAATAAGCACTGAGTGTTACTACAGCGAACATGTCCCGTTCCCGCCTTCGCCCACACCTCCACCCCACCGACAGTCCTAAAGATTACCACCCCCCGCGCGTTGAAGTGTGAAACGGCGCCGCAGGCAAAAAAAAAAAAAAAAAAAAAGTTATTTTTTTTATTTTTTCCAGAAGTTATTACTTATCGATGTGCAGGTTATATATCTCAGTCCAACACCAACATTCGAGGAAAAAAGGAGCCAATTATTTTAATTATAACGTCACTTCGGACAGTACAATTACCTGCAATAACATTGAACATGTACGTTCACTTAACATGAGAGCTTCATGTACAAATTGCGCGCCTCCACAAATAATCACGACCGCTCCCCTCCTGCCGCCAGGCCATCCACAACCGCTCCCAATTATTATTTAATCCTAATCTGTATATTAATTTCGACATCCTATTTTTTGGCATTAACAATTAGAACATTACGTCAGTAACGTAATACAGCGAACCTTGCAATTTTTCAAGTAAATATAGACGCAGCATAAGTAAATTAGATCTAATGCCATGGGTTTGTGTACTCTAAGTGTTGTACATATATCTACAATTTTTAAAAACATATCTAACCAAGGTCAAACAGTTAGGACTATCCAAAAAAATTGTTCAGTCTTTAGCATATCGTTTCCCCTAAGGTGCCTGGACATAGACGATAGGAGCAACAGCCGACTAACATGTTTAAAAAAATAGCACCCATTAGATAATAAACGGAATGCAACTGTAATAAATGCCATAAACGTGTGTGCGTCCATCTGAACAAATACTCTAGACCTGTAAGACAACTACCTTAAACAATATCTCTCGATAGACACCACTGAAACGGTATGAACGATCTGGGGAAGTACTCCGTTTTAAAAATAAAAACGCCTAACAGTAACGTGGATACAGTTCGATCTCCAATGCAATCGCAAACACACAGTGTTCTCTTGCCAAGCTACACAAAACAATTATTCCAGTCTTATCGATAAACAGATGCAAATTGTTTAAAAAAATATCACAACGTGTTATTACTATTTTAAGCATTCCGCTATTCGTTCAGACGATGCTTGCAGCTGTGACGGACTTGTTAAAAAAGAAAGAGCGCGCGTTAGATAATAAATGGGATGTAGCTGCACCGAACGCCACAAACTGTGTGTCTAATACTCTTTCGGTAACACAACAACAAAATAGCAGAAAACATATTGTTTATAAAAATAATCGAATTTACTGACGTAAATAGCGAAAACCGGCAGGGACAACTTATGATTCAAGCGCAAAGCCTGCATAAAAACTATAGATTTCGTACACTGCAGCTTAAACACATGGCATTTCACCAAAGATGACGAAAGAGGTCAATCAAACGCCATTATACCTGGAAGGAATGCATCCAAATATACATCTGCAAGCGCCGTCAACACTAGTCCCAAAAGCAGGTCGATGAGTAACAAACACCAACCCACACACTCAAACACACGCACCCACCCACCCACCCACACCCACCCACCCACCCACCCACACACACACACACACACACACACAGTGTTCTCTCGGCGGGCTACATAAAACGATTCTTAAGTCCTATCTATAAACATATGCTAATTGTTTAAACAAAATATCGTAACGTTTTTATTAATATTTTAAGCATTCTCTCTAAAAAAATCTAAGTTACTGTCTCTCTTTAGTGACCATGCCCTGTTACAATACACACAATTATTTTCGAAATGTTCCAAGTCAGACAGCATATCGCTGTCTTCTATATCCTCCTCCTTACCAGTATGTCGACAAGTAAGTTTTCGAACTCCATGTCTTCCTGTAATCCACCACATTTATGGTTATAATATCCAGTTTTGCGCCTTCTGATAATTCTTCTAGATGAGAAAATTCGGGTAGTTTAATTTTCCAAGTCTTTACAACATTTATGTGACACAGATCAAAATTGCAAATACCGACAATCGAGCACTCCAGATGACGTTCAAAATTGTTCTTTCTGTAAGTTTAATCAAAACTAAACCCTATTGTAAACGGTATTTCCGAGAAGATTAACATTAAGCAATGAAAAAAAAAAATGCGTAAAATAATTTATGATCTTTAGTTTACTGATTTCCGACCGTCTACACTAAAAATTTTTTTTCCCGAAAGCACTGACCTAACAATTTCCAACTTTGAAATGACGCTTGCCAGTACAGCAACCACGGAACCGCAAACATATCCCCCCTAACCGAGAGGTGATAAAGATAACACTTTACCTGCCGGATAGCTAGGAAGCGAGACAATTAAAATAGATTTTCAGTTATTTAGAGCAAGATCGACCAGCCCTTTACCCAAAATATAGACAGAGAGAGGCTGCATGGAAGTCCTCACTGCGGGCTTCTCGCAGGGAGTCGGTCGTCCTTTGCCGGCTGCATATCGGCCATACCTGGCTGACGCATGGACACCTTCTGCGTCGTGAGGACCCTCCTCAGTGTCGCTGTGGTACGACTCTGACAGTCGCCCACATCTTAGTGGAATGCCCCAACAATTTAGCCGCAGAGCGACGGAATTTTAATATCCCCGACGCCTTGACGCTTGTTTTAGATGACAATGCCTACATGGTTGATAGTGTTTTAAATTTTATTCGTGAGTGTGGACTGTACCAATCCATTTAAAGTCTCTTGTGTGTCTATCATTTATCTGTTCTCCGCTTGCCTAAGTCTATTAGGTAGGTGTTTTAATGTGTACAGAGTGGCTGGATGTGATACTTATATTTATGTAATCACCCAGCAACAACACTCGTGTCCTGTCCTTGTACTTTTATCCCTTCTTTGTATTTATGTGAACCCTTTTTTCGTTTTTACATGTTTCTTTTAAACATTGACGTGTTAAAGCATCAGCTTTGGAACGCTTAACACAATGTTTTATCTCTAAGACTGGAACAAGGGACTGATAACCCTTGATGTTTAGTGCCTTTCAATAACCACCAACCAACCAACTATCTTTTTTTAATCGATAATTACAAGTAGCTGTCTTGCGCAAATGACGATGCCTTCTCTATTAACCAGAATGAAAACCTGTACACCATAACGCCTTATCGTTAAAAGAATAATTTTTAGCTATCACCGCAAAACACCAATAAACCTTTCATATACCGAAGTCCTATGTCAAAGTACATCCTATAACAACAGTAGACAATGCTTAAACGCAACGAAATTTAGTAGGCCAAAACATTCATCAACGTGCCGTCTTTGCTATCATCCTATCTCGGAATAGTATTGCACAAACAAAAACGTTTAAACTAACAACTTAAAGACAAAAGTATTGCGCCTTATGTCTCATAAATGACAGCACACAGTGCATGATGAGCGTCAGATAAACAGACATTGAACATGTTATGTATACAATTTTTGTTACAGTACAACTGCATAGGTTCAACGTAATGATCGCAAACGCTTCTATCACACCCCAGTGAGAGACTCTTTCGATTTTCCATCACAATGCAGCAAAACGCCACAGGCCTCCGACAGATTCGCATACATCGAATATCATATTTCTTCACGTTTTCCTGATTGCCGCTAACGGCGGTGCCAGTGTATACATCAGGTCTCGTTCGCCGGCCGCGGTTGCCGAGGGGACAGCGGCATGCCAGTCACGATCTGCACGGGCACTAAGGTCGAGGGTTCGAATCCCCCCCTCGGGCATGGATATTTGTGCCGTCCTTAGTGGTAGCTATACAAACATTTGAACATTTTTTTTTTTTTAGTTCCCGTTAGATCACAGAAGTTAAGCACTGCCGTGCTTGCTTAGCACTTGGCTGGTGGCTGCCTGCGGCGGCCGGGCTGTTTACGTCGAGTGTTTGCTTCGGCCGGCGGCGTCGCCTTCTCGCCTTCGTTTCTGTTTGCAGTTGTATCTAAGTACAATGAATTATGATAACAGTGAAGAGCGAGAAAATAACGTACACTGCGAGTTCGATTAAAGCGGTACACGGCCATCGCCCTATGAAATTCACCGTTGGTTGATCGAAGACTGTCATTTAACGTCAGACGATATTCTCGGCATTCAACTTCATAGTTTCTTGAACTCTTTTCTTAAAGCTTGCTGCGGAGCGCGCGCTTGCTCGCCGTCGTAGATTCGAGTCCTTCCTGGGGCATGTGTGTGTGTGTGTGTGTGTGTGTTGTCCTTATGTTAGTTTACCTTAGTTTAAGTAGTTTGTAAGCTACTGACTGATGACCACGCAGTTTGGTCCGATAGATTTACAAACATTCAAACATTCTTAAAGCTTCAAACCTCCAGACTTTGTGACTTTCTTGTTAATGTGCCCGATGGTGTACGTGAATTTAGGCACATCCACGGAAGAACCAGTAATGTATACATGTTCCGTGCAGGCTTTGGCATGCGGCTAGTTCGTGTTTTTAATTTACCGTTCGAGGTTCGGAATTGTCGCTCGAATGTTGTCCTCGTATAGAACTGTCATGTCGGTAGAGAAAGAAAAGTGGTCCTCCGCAAATATTTTTCAAGTTAAGAACGGCGTGCGAAGTGTGAAACTGGTTGTTAAAAAGCACATTCCGTCGTTTCTCCTTGTCAACGGGCACCGCGCTCACATAACTTACAGCGGCCAGCCCCAAACGTGCTCGCACGGCAACGGTATCGGCCACTACCGCCAAGTGTGTCCCCAGTGCCGCCCCTCCCCCCCCCCCCCCACCAACGACGGCTGCCACACCACGAGGCCTCCTTCGCAGTAGCGGCGGGCACCGAGCTACATCTACATCTACATGGGATACTCTGCAAATCACATTTATGTGCCTGGCAGAGGGTTCATCGAACCACCATTATACTATTTATCTACCATTCCATTTTCGAATAGCGCGCGGGGAGAATGAACACCTGAATCTCTCAGTTCGGGCTCTGATTTCTCGTATTTTATTCTGATGATCATTTCTACCTGCTGTTGTTATGGTCTTCAGTCCGGAGACTGGTTTGACGCAGCTCTCCACCCTACTCTATCCTGAGCAAGCCTTTTCATCTCCTCATAAGAACGAAAACCCACATCTATTTGAATCTGCTTACTATACGCGTCTCTTGGTCTCCCTCTGCGATTTTTACCCCACACACTTCCCTCCAATGCTAAATTTACTATTCCCCGATCATTTCTACCTATGTAAGTGCAAGTCAACAATATATTTTCGCATTCGGAGGAGAATGTTGGTGATTGTAGTTTCGTAAATAGCCCACGCCGCAGCAATAAGCGCCGTTGTTGTAATGATTCCCATCCCAGATCCTGTATAATTTCCGTATCGCTGTCTCCCCCGTATCGTACGTAACAATACGAAACGAGCTGCCCTTCTTTGGACTCTTTCGATGCCCTCCGTCAAACCCACCTGATAAGGATCCCACAACAATACTCCAAAAATGGACGGACAAGCGTAGTGTATGCAGTTTCTTTTGTAGTTCTGTTCCATCTTTCAAGGGTTCTTCCAATAAAACGCAGTCTCTGGTTCGCCTTTCCCAAGACATTATCTACGTGTTCTTTCAAATTTAATTCTGAAGTAATAGTAATTCATAGGTATTTTGTGGAGTTTACGGCCTTCACGTTTGACTGATTTATCTTGTAAACAAAGTTTAACGGATGTTTTTCCGTACTCATGTGGACGACTTCGCACTTCTCATTATTCAGAGTCAATTGCCAATTTTTACGCCATAGTGATATCTTATTCAGATCGTTCTGCAGTTGGTTTTGATCTTTAGATGATTTTAGTAGACGGTAAATGACGGCGTCATCTGCAAACAACCCAAGAGAGCTACTTAGACTTTCCCCTAAATCATTTATGTAAATAAGGAACAGCAGAAAACCAATAACATTATCCTGTGGAACTCGCGATATCACCTCTATTTTAGTCGATGCCTTACTATCGATTACTACGAACTGTGTCCTCTCAGAGGAAATCCCCTACCCAATCGCAAATTTGGGGCGATATACCGTAACCACGCAATTTGATTAAAAGCCGTTTGTGACGTACGGTGTCAAAAGCCTTCTGGAAATCAAGGAATACGGAATCAGTTTGCAAACCCTTGTCGATAGCACACATCACTTCGTGTGTGTTAAGAGCTAGTTGTGTTTCGCATGAACGATATTTTCTAAATCCATGTTGACCTTGGGCCTATAGATCCATCTGTTCGAGATAATTCATAATATTTGAATAGAGGATATGTTCCAAAACCCTGCTGCAAATTGAAGTCAATGAAATAGGCCTGTAGTTTAATGGATTACTCCTACTGCCTTTCTTGAATATAGGTGTGACCTGTGCAATTTTGCAATCTTTTGGTACAGATCCTTCTTTGAGAGAGCGATTGTATATGGTTGTTAAGTAAGGAGCTATCGCTTCAGCATAATCAGATAGAAATCTAATGGGTATACACTCTGGACCAGAAGACTTGTCCTTGTTAAGTGATTTTAGTTGCTTCACTACTCCGACGATATCTACTTCTACGTTACTCATAACGGCCTCTGTTCGTAATTCGAAATCTGGGATATTGATTTCGTCTTCTTTGGTGAATGAGTTTCTAAAAGATATGTTTAGTAACTCTGCTTTAGTAGCGCTGTCATTGGCAGGATAGCCATTACTATCACAAATTGAGGGTATTGTTTGTGTTTAACATATGACCAAAATCTCGTAGGGTTTTCAGTCAAATTTCGAGAAGGCATCTCGCATTGAAGTCCCTGCTAAATTTCGAGCTTCTATGTAGAATCGCCAATCCTGGGGATTTTGTGTTCGTTTAAATTTAGTATGCGTATTCCGTTGCCTTTGAAACAAGTGTCCTGACCTGTTTTGTGTACCAAGGAGGATCACCTCCTTCTTTTATTAATTTATTTGGTATAAAACTGTCTATTGCTCGGACCCGTCCCCCCGTCTTCGACTCGTCGCGTAGCCGACGCCGCCCAGGCACCGACGCTATGGATATGTCACCTGTCGTCGAACACCCCGTCCTAGCTCATCAGAACTCAAAACCTATTCAGACGATTGCAGCAGAGGATTCTTCCTCTAACCGGCAAATTACGCAGGAATCACCGCACGAAACTGTTCAGGAAGTCTCCACGGCGTCCCAGTCACATCCTGTACTGCCGTCCGATTCCTTAGTAGTGCCTGCAGAAGTTGCTTCGCTTGCCCCGCACGAAGTAACGCCGCCAACGTCTGCCCCAGGTCCAGGTTCTGAGACTGTCTCTGCCAGAGTTACCGCACCTGTTACGGAAGCTTCCACGGCCGTGACGTGCTAGCCCACCCCCGAATTTCAAATTCCCGCTGCACCTGCAACAGTTTCCGTAGAGGACCCGAACACCGTGCCAAAGCCGCGTCGTGAACTTTACGTCTCCCACCATAGCTGCGGCTAACGCATCCACAGTGCCAGCAGCAGTCCAAAACTGGAAACACAGGGCTTCTCTCTGAGGGATCGTAGCCCGCCTCCGATGACGAGATCGCAGTCTCGACACCACCTGGACATGCACGAGCATGTTCCGGGCAGGAACGTAGACGTGGAGCGACGGTACACTTCGAGTGCCGACTGTTCGAGCCGACGCGTATACCTCAGGCGACGGCAGTTATGTGGCGCAGGCCGCGAGGACCGACACGTAGACCTACAGCAACGGACCGCATCCGGTG
Organism: Locusta migratoria; assembly: GCA_026315105.1. Taxonomy (NCBI): domain Eukaryota; kingdom Metazoa; phylum Arthropoda; class Insecta; order Orthoptera; family Acrididae; genus Locusta; species Locusta migratoria. The sequence goes on along the minus strand of CM048750.1, from coordinate 150,214,020 downwards.
CTGAGCGCCACTCGCATCGATCCACGTTGCGAGACAAACCCGACGGCACCGCAAACGTTGCCGCCGAAAGGCGAGACGTGACCATTTGACACCTGTAGACTCTCTTGCGTAAAAAGGACGGTAGCGAAGATTCGGACTACACTATGCGGTGTCTGCACCACCGTCTGTTAAACGCAAAGCGGAAGACAGCCACCAACGCCTCCCTCACCCCCTTGCACATGACTCTTGGTCGGGGCCCTCTACTGACGTCGAGATGTTCGCTCCGTCGGTCTCGGGAGATGCTGTCGCTGCGGCGGCGGTGAGCCGTCCTCCTCCCTGCAGTCTGACCAGCATGTGGATTGGTCTGAGTGTATGGACAAATGCGGTGGACCCTAAAGCACAGAGAGGAAGTCCCCCCTAAACCACTGTCCTACGCTCCCCTCGTAGTTCCGTAAGATGCTAGCAGGTGTCAGGCGGTTCCCCAACTTAGTACCGGTAGTCCACAGTAGAGGCGCTTCTGAGGGTAGCATGGAGGGGAGGCTGAGGGGAGAGCTCGTGTCGCCTGCCACGAGGCCACGGCTGTGTCCGGTGTGCCGGCGTTTGAGGGGAGGTGGTGGTGGGGACAGCCGCTACCTGCCGCCTGCTCTGGCCAGTTTTAAAGGGCTACTTCTGACTTCAGCGCCATCATGGGACATCTTACGGAACTGCTTCATCACCCCCTGCCCAGCACCCCTGAGCGTGTGACCGGGCCATTACGGAGGTTTCCCATCTGTATATTTTTGTCTGTGACCAGTAGTGACGGTGTCACCCCCCTCTTCTCTGTATGGGACTTTTATCAGGTTTTATTGTATTAAGTCGATTTTCTTGTGTGTTTCATGTTAGCTTGGTGCTTGACCCTTGCCAGTGCAATATTTTAACGCTGAATGTGAACAAGATGAGCAATCAGTACAAAGCTTTAGCCCTGAAGAACTTTTTGCGGGACAATGCATGTCATGTTGTGTTTCTACAAGAAGTTACACGTGATGTTTTAGTGTTTATGTATGATTTTACCGATTTTATCGTAATTGATAACATTGTGGCGGAGGAAGACACAGGAACTGTGATTTTAGTTCGTTCGGAGCTCGAGGTTACAAAGGTTACAATCCTATCTAACGGCCGCGCCATTGCCTGTGAAATACAGCGAATATTAATTTTGAACGCTTATGCTCCATAAGGCACTAACAAAACAGCAAAATCCATATTCTATGGACAGGAATTGTGCCACATTTTTAACCAGCGAAACGATAATATTATTTTAGGCGGGATTTCAACGCCGTTCTGGATGATAGAGACCAGGTGCCGCGGCTGAATCATTGCCAGGAACTCCGTACGATTGTTGCAAGTCTTCGGCTTCGTGACGCGTGGCGAGTGCAGCATCCATTTTACCTACTTTTGCCCAACCAGGTGCAGCCGTTTAGATCGTATCTATGTCTGCACGCAGCTTGCAGCTCATTTTACGACGTAATTTTTTCGACCGAAGTAGTTTTTTTTTGGTGTCAGTTTGTTTTACCAAACTCAAGTCTTCTACGTCGCAAGAGTCTGTGGAAATTTAATTGTAGTTATTTACGAGATGCTCATTTTAGTCACAATTTTGCCCTTATGTGGCACTGCTCCCTATTTCCAATTGTTATATTTAAAGGATTGTTGAAGCAGTATGGGGTTATAATATAGTTGACCGGCATTTCCACAACCTTTCCTATATTTACTTCACTCACTGTGTAAACTTAGTTTGTTTGAATTCCTTATTGATTTTTAACTAACGTTTTCGTGTGGTATCTGTTTCTGTGAGCATGCTAAATTATTTCTGGAAATTTCTTGGTTGATTCCATCTTTCCTATCTTGATATGATCGATTGCACAACGTGCTTTCGTAACGGTCATTATTTTGGACTTCAGCCATACTTTTACTGATACAAGCTTTCTTCTATATGAAATCTCCTGTGTGCTTTACTTGCTAATTCTAAATTAATATCTTTTTGTAAATCACCGTGGTCGTACACCACGTGCTACTTAAGGATAGTATGCCGTTGCCTCCCCACACGTGAGCTCGTTTAGTGCATAGTTTGATTTTAATTGTGCTTGCAGACACCTGCCATCTCGTCAAAACGCCGCCGATGCTTTGTTTTGCCACTGCTATGAAGTGTTCCTGGTTGAGTAATGTTTTGCAAGCATTATGCGCTTGTCTGTGAGTGAATGATGTGCTTTCCTTTATCCACTGTGTATTTGCAAATTTCCTTCCACGTTAGCTCCATATTCAAGAAAGGGCAGAAACCCTTTTATTACGGGCATTAACCTTATAATTTAATTGACTATTGTACAAGGTGTGTGCTTTATTGCACTTATTTGGTCTCCCCACAGTTTGCTTGTTCATTTTATTGAATAGATAATAATTTAAAGTATCAAACCTCTGCTTTATAATTTCCTGCTCCCATCCCATGTTTAATTATCTATTACCTTTCATGTATATTATTTGTGTTTGTTTAAACGTTGGCTGCTCCCTTAAGGAGTGAACAGTTAGATAAATTTCCGTTGGGAAAGTACTGTGGCCACTCGTAAAGTAATTTGGAGCAACAGTGAGCATTTGCAGATATCAACTGCCCGAGATCTTACATAGAAAATTTAACAACTTACTTTCAAAGTCGAGTCTCTCGTTGGGGTGCGATAGAAGCGTTCGCCATCGTTACGCTACACGTACGCAGTTGTACTGTAACAAAAAAAAGTATGTCTCTTTATCTGAGGCTCTTCTCGCACTTGGGCTGTTGTTAGTGAGACCAAAGAGGCATTTATTTCGTCTTTATGTTGCTGGTTTAAACGTGTTTGTTTGTGTAAAACTATTCTGAGAGAGGATGATAGTACAGATGGCCTCGTTGATAAACGTTTTGGCCTCTAGAGGGTCTACTAAATTGCATTGTATTTAAGCATTGTCTACTATTGTTATTAGGATGGATCATCTATCATCGTCGTTCTTTTAACATACGACTTCTAAATATGTGAGGTTTATTGGTGTTTTGCAGTGATGGCCAAAAAATTTTCTTTCAACGGTCAGGTGTTGCGGTGTGTAGGTTTGAATTCTAGTTAATAGAGTAGGCATCGTCGTTTGCGGTAGACAGCTACTTGTAATTATCAATTTAAAAAAATAAATCCCAGTTACGTTTAGTGGAATGAAAAAGGAAATCTCTGTTAACACAGTAAAGGCTGGTCGATCTTGCACTACAATCTTTTGTAATTGTGTTGCTTCCTAGCTATGAGGCAGGTAGAGTAATTCCTTAATGTCCTGTCGGTTAGGGTGGGAGATGTTTCATGTTCTTTGGTTACTGTACTGTCGAGCGTCAAGAAGCAAGTTTTTAAGCCAGTCCTTTGGGGAAAAAATAGGGAAACGATTGGAAATCGACAAACTGCTGATCATAAATTATTTCACGCACATTTTCATTGCTTATTGTTAATATTCTCGGAAATACCGTTTGCAATAGGGTTTAGTTTTGATTAAACGTACAGAAAGAAAAATTCTGAATGTCTTCTAGGGTGCTCGATTATCGGTATTTGCAAGTTTGGCCTGTGTCAGATCAATGTTGTAAAGACTTGGAGCATTTCAAAAAGTTTGCAGTGTTTAATATTGTAACAGGATATGATCGATAGAGAGAGAGAGAGAGAGAGAGAGAGAGAGAGAGAGAGAGAGAGAGATTCTCTTGCTATGTTTAGTTCAGTAAGATGGGTGTACGGAAGAAGAAGTGTACTGCTTTACCATTCGTGTTATAAAGGAAGTAAGAGGTAAAATTAAACTACCCGAAATCTCTCGTCTAGATTGTCAAAAGGCGCAGAACTGGATATTGTAACCATAAATGTGGTGGATTACAGGAAGACACATAGTTCGAAATCTTACCTGTCGAAATTCTGGTTGGGAGGAGGAAATAGAAGACAGCAATACAATGATCTAAGGAAATGTAACGACTTGAATCATTTCGAAAAGAATTGTGTGTATTATGACAGGGCATGGTCGCTAAAAAGAGATAGTAACTTAGATTTTTTGAGAGCGAATGCTTAAAATATTAATAAAACGTTATGATATTTTGTTTAAACTATTAGAATATGTTTATGGATAGGACTGTAAGAAATGTAATGTAGCGCCCGCGCGTGCGGCTGTGTGTGTGTGAGTGTGTGTGTGTTACTCATCGGTTTGCTTTCGGGATGAGTGTTAATTGCGCTTTCATATATATATATTCCTTCAGGTATAACGGCGTTTCATTGACCTACTGGCTTTCGTCATGTTCGGTGAAATTCCGTGTGTGTCAGCTGCAGTGTTCGTTTCTATGCAGGCTTTGGGCTTGAATCATAAGTTGTCCTTGCCGATTTCGCTATTTCCATCGGGTAATTCAATTTTTTATAAACAATATGACTTTTAATACAATAACTATAGTATCCAGCATTGGTCGTTTTTTATTAAGATGCAGATCGATTTCGATCACATCGATCTATCTGCAAAAACATTAATAAAAAACGACCAATGCTGCATACTATAGTTATTGTATTCATTGTTTTGTGGTCGCTGAGAACACCGTTCCAAAAAATGGAATCAAACCTAAAAAATATGACTTTTGCTGTTGTTGTTGTTGTGTGTTTGACACACAGGTTTGTGGCGTTCGTTACCGTTACAACCCATTTATTATCTAACTAGCTTATATGCCCGTGCTTCGCAACGGTTGTTAAAGAGGGACCTGTGTATATCATGGTTTTTTAGGATTCCAGACCTAGGTCAGCAAAAATAGAATCCTTGTTGGATCGTTCTTTTAATAAACCTCCTAGCCAAGATGTCAAATTTAAGTAGAAGTCATTGTCGAAAACGATGAAAGTTCAGAAAGTTGTTCATAAAAAAAGTGAAATTAATTTTAGTCCGTACTCCGGAACGATGTAAATTCATTGTTAGTTTGTGTTCATAAAGTTAAGACTGAGGTGTGTAATTGTCTGTCTGGCATAAACTCCTGAAAACACTTCTATCGTTGAGATGAGAAATAGTAATAATAATAACAGCGCCATGTATTGGTTCTATGGCATAGTACTAAGCTTTTTATCTCTCACAGTAAGTGTACGCTGAAGTATTAGAATGTTGCAGTGTTGCACTGGGGACAATGTAGTTATTCTGTATGCAGTGTTCCATATTATCGAAAAGTCGACGAATACTGAAAGTCTGGTAGTTCATGTCTGTTTAAATAAGACGTCACGGTGGTGTCAATGTGCGCTAAAGTAAGTCTGAGTAATCGTTGAAGGAATGGCGTCAGTTGTAGTATTTTGAGTGAATTGTCTTGACTGTGTTAGCAGCATCGGCCACTCTTTGAGCTAATACATGTACTCACGGCCTGCAGTGATTACTTCGTATAGCACAAAGTTGAAATCGACCTTGTGTAATAGAACTATATATTCAGAAGTCGGATTATAACTCTAAGTACAATTGTCTCTGCAAAAGAAAACGTCTTTATCTTAATGTAGTCCACACAAAAGGAAGTAATTACAAATTTTAATCACAATATTGTACCGAACAATTATGACAGCAGGGAGGTTCTGATGAGTTTGTCGCTCATTTGTGTATATTATCTCTAGTGGCAGGCACAGAGCAGAAATATCTGTGAAGTAAGCATTCAGATGTGCAGAACAGATTTTCTGTCTTCAACATTAAGCTGGAAATATCACCTGATATTGGGAAAAATCTACTAATCGATGACTTCATCTTGGTCCTTATCTGTTCGGTTAAGACGGATGACTGTGTGTAAATGGCTCTTTTATAGACGCTTCCTTAACTTTCTTGTCGCTTCTGTGACACATTTATCTAGATATTTCATGTTACGTGGGGCTTCTTTGCAGCCAATGCGGTGCAAACCAATCCTAACAGCAAATAAATGTGTGGAAAAAGTGGATTTGTCTCAGTATCACTTGGTAATTCCAGCTTAACGTTGAGAAAATGCACAGAAGGCTATGCTCACTCCATAGATATTTCTACTCTATGTATAATTTAGTGCTTATACCCGTCGAAAGTGCGCCTCGATTGCACAGTGGTAGAGTGCCAGACTACAAATCCAAAGATCGCGGGTTCGATCACCGCCAGGTCCTAGGATTTTTATCTGTCACTTTCCATTTCTTTCACCTCTGGCAGTATTGTTCATGTGAAAAAGACCGAGTAGCACCGTGGTTCGGAACCCACGTTAAAGTGTAGGTCCCCCTATAACTGACTGGGTAAGTCAGTTCGAAGGTCGGAGGAAGGCAACGGCATACCACCTCCAAACAGGACCATGCCTAGTAAAGCACTGTGGTGTTCAAACCAATTTTCGGATTGTTGACTGCGTTACCCGTCGAAAGATGCACTTCTTTTCTTTCCATGACATTGCAGAGCATATGTGTTACAGCTAAGAAGAAAAAAATTGTGTGTTACCTGAGCTAAACTTATTCTACATGACTGATTTGTGAAAAAGCATTTAACGACCGTTGCCAACATCAGCACACAACACCGCCGCCGTAATCAAAATTGTACCCCTTCTTGTATTGTATTACACCATAGTCATGAGAGAAAAAAATACGCTGCAACGTCATAATTAGTTGTTGGTGTAGTATGAAACTAACGTCGCCTCACTTTGTCCTTTCCTGTACTGTGGCGTTTTCGACGCATTCCTAAACAGAACGAACTCAAAATGTAATAAGGATAACACTGAAATCAGAAAGGGAACTACATAAATTCAGTTTTCCTTGCAAATAATTCTTACGTAAATTAGATCATCGACACACGCAAAGGAATGTCGTTATGTTTTACACTCAAATGATACCCGCGGAAATAAGCACTTCTGTATGTTATGTTTTTTATGTTATGTTATATTTTTGTGCCGTAACTGGGCTAAATTTTACTCGCAGTGGCAGTGGTTTAGTATAACGTGGCATCGAAGTATTCGCTTTAGGGGGAACATTAATTTATTGATTGGAAAACATTAATTATTTATTTCATTATCTACATTAAGAATTATTCCCCTCATTCTATGTGATTGATTTTTCGAAAAGAATTCAACGGCCTTTACCAACACCAGTACACTACACCGCTGCCGTAAGGAAAATCATAGCCCTTGTTTCAGTGTATTACACTTCAGTTATGAGAATAAACAACGCAGTAGCACCATGTATTAGTAATTTGGTATACTATATCACAACAGCGCCTCTATCAGATCTTTGCTATACTACGCTGCAATTCAAGCATAGTATACACCAGAAACTACAAATTAAGATATCTTTTCTTCCCCCGATCCGATTTTAAAGAAATAAAGCTTAGATGTTGCCCCAATGTACTCTTAGATGACCTATAAAACCCCATGAATGTTCGTGTAGTACTCTTGGAGATCAGCTGTACTACACCAAAACTTCAAATTACGATATCTTTCCTTCCTCTGATACGATTTTGATGAAACTAAGCCTATGTTACTCTCCAAATTATTCTCAATTTACCTGTGGAAACCCATGAAAGTTCGTGAAGTATTTTTGGAGATTACCTTCAAGAAATAGACATACACGATGGCTTTTAAGCAAATGATTAAATTATGATATCTTTATTTTCTGTGATCCGATTTTAATTATTGAAGCCTTTATGAAACCGCACGATGTTCTAAAGATACCTGTGAAAACCCCATGAAAATTCGTCAAGTAGTTTTGGAGATATACGTGTTCAAAGAGACAGACAGACATAACGGACATAGAAAAAAATTGAAATTACGATATTCTTATTTTCCGTGATCAGACTTTTATGAAACGAAGTCTATATATTGTTCAGTTACGCTTAAGTTACCTGTAAAAACCCCATGCAAATTGTGAAGTAGTTTTAGAGATAACAGATTTGTAATAGTTGAAAAAACAGACATGGCGGTTACTGAAAATAATTAAAGCTACGATATCTTTTGTTTTCATGATCCGATTTTGATAAAATTATGCCTATATGTTGACTCAAACGTTTCTCATGTTTCCTGTGAAAACCGCATGAAGATTCGTCCAGTAGTTTTGAAGATTGAAGGGAACAGCGACAGGCCTGCATTTACAGATTTATTATTAGTATAGATGTGCCTTATTTTTTTAAAACACGTGCGTCGGCTGTTGCAATCATCGTCCAAACCATTCTTAAACTGTGCTCTGCGAAGCACTTGGCGCTCCGCGAACGAACTCCGGGTGCTCCGCCGTGAAAAGAAAAGGATATTAATTTTTTTTTTTACATTAAATAATTGGGAGAAAGATTTCGCCCTTGAGCGGCGTGTAGAGAATATCGATTAAAGTAGATAATAATATTTAGCATCTTCCATGTGTCCGCTTCCATGGCTAAATGTTTCGGTGTTTTCGGTGGATGCGCGAGGAGTTGGGAAGTGCCGTGCTGAGTGCTGCGCCATACTTTGCCCGCGTAGTAAGCCTCTACGTTAGCTGCAACGTTTACTGTGTTTATTGCATTTGATTAGAAATGAATAAGATTCACAGTGATGTTGCAATCGACGAGAAAAGATTGCCAGAAATGTACCTTCGACCGTAACTTTGTCCGTCCTAAATCATTTGAGGTTGAACAATGGTTAATTAGAAGAACAGGATTTGAAGATATTCTCGGGATACACCTTCAACAAGGTTAATTTTGTAATACTTGCAAGCCCGAATTATGTAATAAAATTGTTGAATCTAATGGTAGAACAAGGAATTCAACCACTGTGTTGTAATTGTTGGAGATGTGTCCATACTCATCTCGATCTTTGCATGCGAATTATCGAAATCTTTCAATACCGATTCGAAGTCACAAAGAGTCAGGTTAATGCAATTGTATCTCTATGCGGAAAACATGAGCAACAGTGTAGAAAGGTGGTCCAGTGCGCATAAATTTCCTGTATTATATGGGGTGCGCCAACTGAAAGTTGAATTGCAGAAGCACATTCCGTCATCTAATGCGGGTACCGTGCATAAGTAATGTGTAAGGACCAGCTAAGAGCGTGTGCGGCTTGTAACTCAACAGGTAAAGTCCGAGCCGTATTTATACAGCAGCGCGTGGGACAGCTGCTTGTCAAAGACTCAGCTTGGATCGTGGTTATGTCAAAAGTGCCTATGACGTACATTACATTGCCGTGGCGTTTGTGTACTACCCGTGGCTCGCCATTAGTCATAGTGCGTTATTATAATACGTTGAAAACTACTTTGTCATGGACGTCTTCGCGAGCTGAGTGGTAGGGGCTGGGCGTCAGCTAATCTTACTTGTTTCTCGGGCTCCACGCGCTCACTGTGTTGTTTGCCCTGCTGACACATACCTTAGCATCTTTCTCTCTCTCTCTCTCTCTCTCTCTCTTTTTTTTTTTTTTTTTTTTTTTTTTTTTTTTTTTTTTTTTTTTTGTGGAGGGGCCAGGGGAAGAGAACGAGAGCAGCCAGCAAAGATGGAAGGGAATGAAAAGGAAAGGAGTGCCAAGTACACAGTGATTTCCACTTCTTTTGTTGTGCCATCACAGAAGTATTTATATGGAAATAAGGCAGAACTACAATGTCTGCTGAAGATCGTCAGTTGATAAACTTCTCTTTACTGCACAAAAATATTACAAGGAACAAGGTCAGATCCGCAGTCTTTATCAAATAACTGTAAATAAACTATTTTGTTAAGAATTTTACTCGTTTTACATCTTATAGTCTCAAATCGTAATTTTCCGACTGTTGTCACATATATTAGAAAGTTTTGGATTTTATACACCTACAGCACTCAATTCGGAGTGCTTGTAGCGAAAAATTTTGTAGCTTGCAAAAGACAAGACATTATGGACTAGCTAAATTATATATATATATATATATATATATATATATATATATATATATATATATATATATATATATATATAATTCACATTGTAGATGACTATTGAAGTTCTGAATTACTGGTTCTCAAGATTCAGAAAAAACACGTGTACATGTTTTAAATTAATTAGAAAAATAAGGTCCTCATATTGCCGTCACGCTACGGCCATTTCAGTTCTTTGAAATCAATAAGTATGACGTAGAAATGAGCAATAAAAATGTGCGCTGGTAGAAAGACTGACAAAAATGGCTGTAAACCTATCTTCGTCATATTGACATGACGTCGATGTTCGAGGAACCTACTAATGAAATTGTGACAGCAATTCCAGTGACCACACAGACGATATTCAAAGTGATTCAGATATAACTGATATGCAGCCGTTTTTAGTCTAGTGTGTTTTTTACTGTGATAGAAAAAACCAGTTTTTCACCACTGAAATTGCTCCACATATGTAGAAAATTGGTTACTTACGGATGTCAGAAGTTTTCGAAAGTGAAATTCATTGACAGTTCCTGATTTCCAGGCAGAGTTACATTTTTTATTGGTGAAATTTGAGATGAGGGTAAGAAAATGGTTGGATCCACAAACACGTAACGAGTTTCTTTTTCTCATCGCGTTATTAACTCTAATTTTGGATGAACAAGTAGTCTCCTTTACAGCATTAATTATCTGAAGGTTAAGTTTATTTTTATACCGAGAAAGTTCCACGCTTTGAGCCTTCCTGAAATTTCCGTGATTCGTCTGAAACTGCCTGATTTCCATACCATTGTGTCAATTGTTTTACTATGTGGCATGCATATGACGTAATAGCCGCCCCATGGGTGTTATTTGCCTATAACAGTGTATTCGCGTCGCCATAACTACAGAGTACAGAATCGTTGGCCTCCATCACTCTGCCGTTCCAACTACCAAGGCAGATGTGCGTCAACAATCGGTAAGTAGACGACTTGCTTCTCTTATTGTGCACGCGCAACTGTCGATCGCGAAGTAATTATAATCAGAGTATCCTGCTGAAAATAATTGGCGTCTGCTGAGGTGACAAGCAATACGGTAACAGACGTTATCAAAGAGGGGCTTTGTCAAGGTTATCAGGTATGTTACAAGACAAGTTAAAACATCTTACGTCTTGCTCTGTTTTGTAGGGTAACGGTGAAACGTCTCACTGGATCGATGGCTGAAAATGGCGTCCTTAAAAACAGAAAAAAACGTCTCCCAAGTTAGTTGGAATAGACTTACAAACAGCAACATTCAAAACGTACGTATTATTCAATTATTGTCGGCCGCAGTGGCCGAGCGGTGTCCGCGGTGAGCGCGCCAGTCAGTCTGCACGGCCGCTGTGATCGGGGGTTCGAAGACCCCCTCGGACATGGATGTTTGTGTCGTGTTTAGTATAAGGTAGTTTGTAAGTTTAGGGACTGATGACCCCCTCAGTTAAGTTCCTTAAGCTTAACGAACATTTGAACATTTATTCATTTGTTGGGTTTATTCGATGCTGAATGGGCCACAGTCCCCAATAGGGTAGCCAGTTTTTCAAAAGGATGATTTGCAGTATTTCTGTGATATAAATATTTTTATATAGATTGTTTGTACGGTTCTTAAGAACGTATTTTTATACCTATGAAGCTTAATGTAGTACTTTCATGTCTCTTTCGTCTATTATTGTTCTATTGTCTCTATCTATGTCGTTACTGCACCAAACTTATGGACGTATTACTTTCTAACTGCCGTGGAGAAGATGGAGGTGTTACTGTGGCTGAAGAGCATTTGTTTTCGGGCGAATCAGCGACAGTGGCTGCAAAACCAGACCCGTAATTCCCAAAATTTTAAAAAGAAGATATCACGATTCTTACTTGGGTATTGTATTCATTGAGACCACTGAAAATGAACCTCATTGCGTAATTTTCGATAAAGTCCTACCAAATAGTTCAATGTTCCCAGCAAATTGACGCCGACATTTTGAGCGGGTGTATCTTGAAAGCTTTTTAGAAGCAAGTTCACTGAACTCATGTAGGTACTAAAAAGCAAGATATGCCATTCAACAACAGTCAACGAAAAGGCACTGACGGTATCTTACTTTGTAAGTTACAGAGTTGCTCAATTTTGTAAAGCCCACACTGTCGCTGAAAAGCCTTGTGTAAAAGACGTTGAATGCATGTTGGACGAAAGGGTCAGATAAAATCTTCAAACCAGTTCGTTTGACATATGATATAATTTCACAACGCTGGGACTTATCAGAGGATGTAAAAAGTACTTTAATTTCACGAATAAAATCCACTGCATTTTCATTTCAGCAGGATGAATCAAGTGATGTACCTGACTTGGCAATAGTAATGGTAGTTTTGCGCTACACATACATGAATTCTTTTTAAGAGGATCTTCTTCTGTGCAAACCATTGAAGACTACGACAACCAGCATTGAAATTTTTTAATTATTGGACGAATTTTTCACAGAGAAGAACATACCATGGAACAACTGTGTCAACGTGTGCAGAGATGGAGCAAACGCGATGAATGGTAAGACGTTTGTTCAAATATTTGTAAATCTATGGGGCGTAACTGCATGGTTATTAGTCCCTAGCTTACACCCTACTTAAACTAAGTTAAACTAACCTAAGGACAACACACACACCTATGCCCCAGGAAGGACTCGAATCCCCGACGGCGAACTGCCGTGCGCATCACTGCACGGCGCCTCAGTGCGCACGGCTATTCCGCCGCGGCTAAGACGTCTCGTGCCGTCGCAAAAATAAAAGAAAAAGCCAAGGGGTGAAGCAGTAGTCACTGCACACGTCAACGTCATACTCTTGCAATGAAGAAAATGCTACCTCTACGAAAACAGTTTTGGACGAAACAGTTACAATAATAAATTTTATAAAATCCGGACCTAACAAAAATAGAAAAACCTTATGTGATGACATGCGTTCTCTATATACGTTTTTCCTTCTGCACACATAAGTAATAGTCTTGTGTAGTTCGCGTACGAACTAGTTCAAAAGAGCGCTCCCACAGGCGAACTACGCGAACTAGTTCGCAGATCCCTCGCCTCTTAGTTTGTCCGCTCCTTTCCCGAAGACTGACGGGGAACAGAGAGAGGACGCGAGAGCGCGCAGAGTCGCTTGATTCCCTTTTGTCAGTTACCGTCGTCATTTCGAGCTAAGATGCAGCTCAGCTGTAATTTCATAGTTCACTGCCACAAACTTTCTGTTCTAAGGTATTCAACAGTGTCTAAATATAACCCCCATTCCGTAGTGTAAAGAAGTAGAGAGAAATCAAAACTTAACATAGTTTGCATTTATATGCTAGAAATTATGCATCAACCATTTTCTCTCGCCCGCATGACACTGCCGACGGCTCGCGGGATAGAATGTTGAGGATATCGTCGTATAAGTGACACCAACACTGTAAAGTAACGAGCCCGTATAGAATTAATTTGCTACAAAATTGTAGTTTACTGCCTGTCGTCAGAATGTAAAGGTCGAAACCCATTGTCATCAATGTCGCTATCGTGAAGATCAATTATTTCTTCTATTTCATTTGTTAGTACAAAATCAATTTCTGTAATAAGTGTGAGGTTGACCGGACTGCCTTAACTTTCGATGCAACTGAGGCGGCCGCCTCTCCGAAACAAAGGATTGGACTCGCCCAGCACCGAAGACAAAAATGCATTTCTGCGCCTGGGAACTTGGTTTATTTAATGGAATAAATAAATCCATTTTAAAAATAAAATACTACCAGTATGTGAAGTAGTTGAATACCATTGTATCACCCATTCGTGTAAATAACTGGTTTATTTGCTTAAGTATTTGATGTGTAATTGCTCAAAAATACGGGTAATTGAACACACTTGGGCAACCGTGATCATTATATAAAAAAGCTGTAATAACAAAAGAAAGAGCTCTTTAGTAGCAGTAGCAAAAGCCAAAAAGAGCGGACGAACTAAAAAGAGCGACCTACTTCACGACCGAGCTAAGAACTAAAAGGAGAGCTATCGGTCGCGAACTATAATATGCGCGATAGGTCGCGAACTAAAACATGCGTGATCGCTCGCGAACTAAAAGGAGAGCTAACGGTCGCAAACAAAAATATGGGCGATCGGTCGCGAACTAACACATGCGTTACCGGTCGCGAACTATTATGCCAAACGTATCTCGCTTCTTAGTTCGTTGGATTCTTTTCCGAAGACCGACGGGCAATAGTGAGAGGGCGCGCAACAGAATTAAAAATCACGTGTTCGCCTTCTGCTGATGAGAGCCATTTCGAGGTGAGCGTCTGCCTGCTAGATTACATAGTTCAGTGCTACAAAATTTCTGTTTTGAAGTATTCTGCACTCTGCAATATCTAATAAATTCCATAATTCCAAGATATAGAGAACTAAAGTGAGCGCTCCCAATCACGAACTATTATACGCAAGTCTAATAAGTAAGGTGGCTCTCCCGTGGTAAAAGCTTAATTCGCCTCTTTAAAATGAGAAATTAAGTGAGAGTCGTCTTGACTTCACTTTGGGAGAGAAATTGTGTGACGATCGTTGACTAATGAAGTTGGTTTATTTAGCCGATATTTTTAGAAAACTTAATGTTTTATGTCTGTCCAACCAAGGAAAACCAATGACTATTTTTGATACTAATTCTAATGTTGAAGTATTTAAAAAGAAGCTATAATTTTGGGCAGAATCACTCATAAATGGAAGCCTGGATATTTTTACAATGACAAAAGTCTTCAGAGATGAACTCGAATCAGATATTCCTGAGGATATCGGAAATGATTTCGAAGTTCACCTGTTATGTTTGCTTGATTCTTTGAACTCATATTTTCCAAACAGAGTGCAAGATAACAGTAAAGAAAATGTTTGGGTTGTAAATCCGTATTCTGTATCAAAAAAGCAGCCTCTGATGTCGCAGCAGTATGAATGCTTGCTTGATTTGACATCAAATTACGAGATAATAACTAAGTTTCAAACTTAGCAATCAGTCTCGGAATTTCGTTGTACGCTAAAGGACGAGTTTGAAATATTATCAGATAAACTTATTCTTCTGCCTTTCTCAACCACATATTTATGCGAATCGGATTTTTCTGCATGTATTTCAACAAAAACAAAATACAGATTCCGTCTCAATGTAGAGCCAGATATTCGACTGCTACTGTTCAGTATTCTACCAGATATAGTCACGCAAATTGAAACAGTCTCATTGACATTCTTGTTTTTTCCTAAACCAAGGAAAGTTTGTAACTCTGTTTTTAAATACCTATTTATCTGCGTGTGTACAAATGTTTGGGATCAACAATACTTGTTCTGCTTAATTTACTTTGAAATGTTTTGTTACTGTTTTTTGTATGTGTATGAAGTTCAGTGTAATGTGAAATTGTGAATAAAATAAACATTTACAATGATTAATCTTAATGTCTTGTATGCCTAAATTGTGAAATTACCTTGCTTCCTCAATAACACTGTCACCGAATTTACCAAATGCAGTATATATCTACGCCGTAAAATTCATTGCTCCGCCTTTAGTTCAACTTTTTAAAAGCGCTCCGCGACACAAAAAGTTTAAGAACCTCTGGTCTAAACGAACATCCTGAAGTGAGTGCTTAAAATAAAAAAAAAAAAAAAAAAAAAAAAAAAAAAAAAAAAAAAAAACATTAAGCTATTTTGTTTAAGCAATTAGCATTTTTTTAAAGATAGGACTGTAAGAATTGTTTTATGTAGCTTGCCTAGAGAACACTGTGTGTTTGCGATTGCATTGAAGATCGAACTGTATACACGTTACTGTTAGGCGTTTTTATTTTTAAAGCGGAGTTCTTCTCTAAATCGTTCGTACCGTTTCCGTGCTGTCTATCGAGAGAAATTGTTTAAGGTAGTTCTGTTACACGTCTAGAAAGTTTGTTACGATGGAAGCATGCATGTTTGTGGCGTTCGTTACCGTTACATTCCGTCTATTATCTAAAGTGTGCTACTTTTTTAAAACACGTTCATCGGCTGTTGCACGTATCGTCCATGCGAAGAGAGAAATTTATTTTGTCCTGGCACCTTAGGAGGAGAACGATTTCCTAAAGACGGAACTTTTTTTTTGTTACTACTAAATGTTTGACTTTGGTTAGAATCGTTTTTAAAAATTGTCGATATATGTTCAACACTTGGCGTACACAATCCCGTACCACTGCAACGAATTTATTTATGATGTGACTATATTTACCTGAAAAATTGCGAGTTGTAATTAAGGTTCGATGTATTATGTTACTTAAACTATATGTACTGACCTCATGTTCTAATTGTTAATGCAAAAAAGTAGGGTGTCACAATTAATATGCAAATTGGGAATAAAAAAATAATTGGGAGCGGTTGTGGATGGCCTGGTGGCAGGCTGGAGGCGGTCGTGATTAGTTGTGGAGGCGGGCATTTTGTATATGAATCTCTCATTTTAATTGCAGGTACATCTTCGATGTTATTCCAGGTAATTGTAGTGTCCGAAGTACGGTTATAAATAAAATAATTGGCTCCTTTTTATGTTTTTGTAGGACAGAGTAATACAGCCATTACGTTGATAAGTAACAATTTATGTAAAAAAATAATAATAAAATAAAAAAAAATGGGGTGGTGGTGGTGGCTTTGATTCCTGTACCGGGTCGCTCAGGGGCGGCAATCTTTAGGACTGTCGGTGGGGGGGGGGGAGGTGGAAGTTCAAATGTTTGTAGAGCTTATGGGACTTATCTACGGGGTCATCAGTCCCTAAACTTACAAACTACTTATAAACTACCTTATACTAAGGACGGCACAAATATCCATGCCCGAGGGGAGATTCAAACGTTCGACCGTAGTGGCCGTGCAGACTGTGACGTGCGCCGCAGTCCCCTCGGCCACCGCGGCCGGCGGCGGAGGTGGCGAGGGAGGGGGAGGGATTGGGGGCTGTACTCACGTAAATGCCCACTAGTGGAGTCGGTTGCCCTTGTTACAGTTAAAATCATGAGTATTCACAATTAAAGTGATATGCAAATTTAATAAAATCAATCGGTTGCGGTGGCTGATGTTGTGGGAGCACGGGAGGGCAGACCTCGGCCAAGTGCGCGGCCGTCGGAGGCGATCATGTTGTTTACGAGAACGTTACTTGTTATCCATATTCAGGGAATGTCTGATATTAACTGCGAATGGGTAAAGTTGAAAATGTCTACCCAGCCGGGATTCGAACCGGACCTCCTGCTTTCTAGGCTGTGCGCTGACCCCTACACCACCGGGGACACAGCTGCACGGAATTACTCAAGCACGCCTCCCGTCAGATACAAATTAGCAACTTTACTCTGCCCACTAGAACTCAAACTCGTACTCACTTTGTACTAATTCCTGTAAGAGTAAGTTAATGTCATACATTCCCTGAATATGAAGAGATAATGCCTGCAGGATCAAAAGTGGCGTCTGTTCTTTCGGACATGCCTTCTATAACGCTACCTGCGGGTTACGTAAACTACCGGGACCGCAAAATAAAGTTGAATAATTTTTTTTACGTAACCGAGGTGACATATTGGTGGGTTTCGTGAAAATAAAAATACAAAATAAATATTGACCGAGGGGAAAATGAACCCTGAATGTGAAGAATGTAACGGATATGAAATAATAATAATAATAATATTGGTAGAATTTGGAATAAATGGGGGGGGGGATTCTTGCAGGCAATGTTATAAAAAAACTTACGACACTCAGGTACTTACGAAAATTCAGCGTGGGCGGGAATTTTATAACTCTTGTAGGCTCTGAAATTGTTAAGCTGTTTACAAGTAAGTACACTTGGTGCCGTAATAAGGATTGGTAGTCAACAGTACGTAATAATGTCGGGGCCAGATTTTTGTTATACGTGACAAATATTTCAAAGGGGCGCTTGGCGCTGAACTTATATGTGTCAAAGCATCGGACTTCGGAAGAAATGTGAAAAAGCTTTAGGTCCTTTATAATGGATACCGGTGGAAAGGTAATTAAACATGAATAATTGATTTTAGACTGTAATGGCGGCCTGACATTCCTGTACACATTAACCGCCAATTAATTAAAGGAAGCAACTGTATTTACTAAAATATTTAAACACAATGGATGTAGTCATAAATGAAAAAATGCAATGGGTAAACTGAAATTAATTTTTAATAATAGTAATGGGTGGGCACACACTTACATGATACGATGATGTTCTCTCGAAACAGAAGCTGAATCACAATTAATTCGTTTTTGTCTCCTCCGCTCATGGCAGCGATATGCATATGAGGGGCTTAAATAAATTATTCCACTGATCAGAGGGGACGATCACTGGTTGCGTAAAAGGCGTTATTTATTTATTTTTGTATTGTTACACTTCGGCAGTAGTTAGCGGAAGGTTTGAATTTCTGCTAAGTTGAACGGGTCTCTTCACTCGTCGTTTGGTCCCGTTGTTACAGGATGTTCTTCTGCTCGCTGCTCGCAGCGATGTCTGAGATTTCACGTTTTACACGATTCGCAAAAATCACGGCGCACTCGTGAAATTGTTGTACGGGAAAATCCCCATCTTACCGCTACTTCACAGATGCTGCCTCCCATCTCTCGTGCGCCGATTATCACACCACTTCCAAACTCACTCAAATCGTGATAAGCTGCCAATGTAGCAGCAGTAAGCGACATAACGTCTGCGCCAAACTCTTGTTGTCATATGAGGAGGTGAGAGGCCGAGGATATATAGTTTTCAATAATCAAGTTTAAAGTTTAAGTTGAATAGTTAATTCCAGGACATCAATGTAGAAATATCTTGTAACGTCACTGCTGCGTCCACCTAATCCTCGATGGCCGAAGTTGCCGTTACATTCTATTTTATACTTAATCACTTAATAATTATTCCAATGATTTGACGGTATGGGATGCGGACAATTACGAGGTTGATCCATAACAGTAAACTTTGTTAACTTCCATTATTATGGAACGACAAATGTTAAAAACTCTTCCCTTTAAACACACTGATTTAATAACTGCGTGCCACTACGATGAATGGCTACAAGTCCACACTGAAACATTTCAATATATAACTGCAACCCGTATGCGATACGACGGAATGGCAAAAACTTTAGCCACCACTAAACGCAGGTTACGAACTCTCTGCCGAAATGCTACCGCCTCGCTCTGCGGTCGGCGGGAGACTGCCGCACACCGGCCAACAAACAAAGAACATTCCAACCGAAGCATTGTTGCCAGCAGCTCTCGCTGCACATCAATGATAACTATCGTTCGACCAAAAGAGGTTACTAACCTAAAACCGTGTATCCTCACAATCTGTTGCATGTCATTTGAAGATACTGTTTTATATTTATATGCCTCATATTACTGAAGCAAAAAGTTTCATCAGTTGACAATGGTCATCGACAATTTGATGACAGGTGTCACTTGTACCCCTTGGCTTCCAAACAAAAGTTAGAAAGTTATCTTTGTTTGTTGTTCAAATGTTTGTATCTATCGGACCAAACTTTGTGGCCATCAGTTCGTAGCTTACAAAATACATGAAGTAAAGTAAACCTAAGGACAACACACACACACACACACCCATCCATACCCAAGGGAGACTTGAACCTCCGACGGCGAGCAACCGCTCGTTCCGCAGCGAGGCGCCTCAGACCGCTCGGCTATTCCGCCACGGCTAGAAAGGTATCTCAAAGAAATATTAAAGATGACGATAATGATAAATATGAAGCATTAGGTTAAAATTTATGATGTGACAGATAATCGAACCCGGCCCTCCATGTTTACTAGGTAGACAGACGTCACCACTAGACCACCACATCAATAGCGATTAAGGTGCCTCTGAATAGTGTAAGCACGATTTACTTCACGTCACAACCTTTAATTCAGCTTCTGTGTTCCATGCTTCATATTTATCATTAATGTCTTTGCCATATTCAAGACGAAAATCCGTCTCAGAGATTGTTTATTTGTATTTAAATTGATATTTGTATCACCTTAAACAGGAATGTTCCAATATGTTCATTGCTGAGGTACTATTCCGCTGCATGGAGAGCCTTGGCAGTAGTGGCAATGTTCTATGGAAAACAGAAGCTGAATTAAAGTTTGTGACGTGAAGGAAATCGTGCTTAGACTATTCCAAGACGCATTAATCACTAGTGATGCGGTGGTCTAGCGGTAAGACGTCTGCCTAGTAAGGGGAAAAAAAAGTGGTATAGGGGTAAAGCGTTCGCCTGGAAACCGAAAGGACGCGGGTTCGAAACCCGGGCGGACCTTGAATTTTTTCAGTCTGCGTTTTAACTAATCTTTCACCTCTCAGCCGATCTGAAGAGTCGCCAGAAACGACACGTGGTTCGGAAAAAAAAAGATGAAAAAAAAAAAGTAAGGGTGGAGGTCCGGGTTCGATTCCCGGCCCTATCACAAATTTTAATTCAATGCTTCATATTTATCATAAATGTCTCTGACATATTCGAGACGAACATCCGTCTCAGGGATTGTTTATTTGTATTTACATTGATGTTTTAGTTTATTCTGATTCTTAATACGTAATGCACATGAAATACAATAATAATGAATGTTCAACACAAATCTACAAAAACGTTTCGTTTCAAATTATATAAAAACTATAAATTCCTAATATAGTCACTAAATCAGTGAGATATCTGATGGTCGGTGGCAAACTGTTAATACATTTCAGGGGACAAGACGTTATCTCTTTATATCCTCTTGAAGCTTGATCATCGTGCCACATAAACATAAAGGCTTTTCCTGTACCCAAGTCATGTACACACAAATTATAAGTTCACAACTGCCGAGAGTTATAAGCTTGTGAACAAGTCAGAACTGATGTTGGCAGCATTTTCTGCAAGACAAAACATACAGCCACGTGACGAACATCTGTAGCGACCAAATATGTTTGCATCCACCATTTGTTTCCAAGCACTTTTCTGTAGATGTAGTTCCTTTTCAGTAAGAGCAACCTTTTTTCACCAAGTAACCCATGATCAGTGGTATTTTTCAGCTTGTCATACGTAGCACATCTGTCTGTATATGACATGTGGAAATTAAGATTAAAGCTTGTATTAAAAATATAGCGGTAAAAGCTTTCTCTTACCGGATCTGTTTCCTTCCTTTATAAATCACCTTTAAAGCAGAAATATTCTCTTTAGGTTTAGGTTTCCTGCCAGATACTTCTTATTAGGTGCTTTTTGGCGTGTATAGTGGCAACTATACTTTGGAATAGTTCTGAACTGCCAGAAAATACGTCCTCTCCTGGAGGTGTCTCAGTTATTATTTACTCAGTTTTTCATGTCCAATTTCTAATAAATCAATATTAATATTAGTGTTTATCGAACAGAGATAGTAAGCAATTCTAAGCACTGAAGCAACGGATTTGAGTCCATAACTAACAGTAGCAATGCGTTTATCCACACGCTGCCGTTATTGCCTTACGCCTACAAACAATCCAGACATTTCTGCAAGTAGTTAAATTTTCTGCCGCCCTATTGTAGTGCACCTCTTGGCTACCATAATTTTACATATGTTAGGAACCCTTTTCTGCACTCAACCCATTTTTTTCAAATATGTCACTTGTATCCCTTAGCTTCTCACCTCCGCATATAATATCGTTTTGGAGCGCAGCACCATCATCGTGGAGTAAAGATATCTGTGTGTTTGCATACCCATGTCTACACTAATGACTTTGGCTCTTCTGTGTATAAATTAAAATTAAAAACTAGATCGCAGCAATCTTATTTTTGTTTCGTGACCAGTTTCAGTCAATGTACATTCTTTAGATGAATACCGCCATGACAGCAGACGCTGGACATAATAGTTCACGTTTGTGCGGACTGTTGGGGCCACCGCCTGACATCATTGTGTATTCATCTGAAGATAGTCAACATTGACTGAAACTGGTCACGAAACAAAAATAAGAATTCTGCGGTCTGGACTGGTTTTAATTTTAATTTTTACCCGTATATTAAGATCGATGTTTCTCAATTATGATTTCTACATCCATACACCACTAGCCATAACGCGGTGCCTGACAGAGGGTGCAATTTGGTTTCTATGACGTTTCTGAGAATTTATTCAGACGAAGCCAATGATTCCTTTTTTCCTGCATACAATAATAAAGTATTGGAAAATGCGCGAAATTCAGTCTATTAAGAAAATTAAATACTTTAGCAGAAGGTCGTGGATTCAATGTAAATTGAGGTAATTCGGACGAGCGTAGCGTGCAAAATTTGAAGTGTGCAATAAATTGCATTCTGTGAACTGTCCTTCAGAAACTTGCGGTAATATTGCTTGTCAGTAGTTTTGTGACTGTGAAACGATATCTGTCAACTTTCTATTCTTAATAGAATAAATCAATTAGTAGAAAATCTATTTCCGTGGTGCAGAATTAACTTTTAAAACATTAGTTGTCATGATGATGAAATCTAAACACACATGTAATCAATCACAATTGCATTTTGTCTTGACTGTGGGTCTAACAAGGAAGAAACATTTTTCACTGCGATTGAAAAATAACAGAGGTCACAAAAAAAGCATTTGATGATCTTCCAGCCTGTTTACACCTTAATGCAACCAAGATGAAAACTATCGACATGAAAAGTAATCTTGACTACAGGTAAGTATGAACTGACTGGTCATCAAACATTGTGGACATTTGAATCTGGCAGTCAGTTCGAGGTCATGTTAACCCTTTACGTTGCTTTTACTTCAGTTGTATTCTTCGTACGCAGTTACAAGTAGTCTTCTAAACCATCATTCAATGCGATTTCCACATTTCGTGACAACAAAGTATTTAATTGACCATTTATGTACGATTGAGAATGGCGACTCAGAAGGTCCGAAATAGTCATGTAAAAGATTGAAGTTAATTATTATAGCGACTGTGGCTTGACTACCACTTGTGATGTTAGAAATCAATCCGATAATGTTAGATAAATCTTTGCGATCGAATTGTGAGAAAGGTAAATCGGATGGCCTTACGCGTAACTGACAACTCGTACAAATTATTATTGGAACACTAATCTAAGACATAGAAATCGGCCATAAAAATTACATAATAGAGCTTTCTACTCACTAACTTCAACTAACAGTGCAATAGTTTTAAGACAGGCCCTGTTAGTTTCGTGCATATATACAACATTTATTGTTATCTATGTATCTAAGCACAATTTAAAAAAAGTGCTCCAGAAAATGGTGAAAGAAGCTTATGAGAGTAAGAGAAAATGTTCCTTTTTTTTATCACCGTCCGCTCAGTATCTGCAACATAACGTACCACAACACATCAAAATTCATACCCGCTGTTCTCCTTATCTAAAGTTTCCTCAGATCGGATTAACGCTGGGCGCGTTAATATCACACATCCACTGCATATGATTATTCTTTCGTAGCAACTTACCTTGCTGAGGTTAGCTACTTGGCAATCATTCACCGCCTGCATGGTAATACTAGAGCTACCTCCAATACTTACATGTTATTTGAGTTGCCTAACTTGCAAGCGTAAGGCGCGTGAAGGGCCTCCGTAAAAGATCCATAGCAAATACTGTAGTTACAAGTTCGTGAAGTGTTTGTAAAGAAAAAGAACCTTCCGTGCTCAAGTGTAATTCAGGATGTACGCACATATATGTAAAGAGCAAATAAAACCTGTACGAAAGAACGTATGAAGTGTGCTGGCTGATCCTGCAAGTCATATTTAAACATCTGGTATTGACAATAACATGCAGATTAGCGTTTTGCAAATCTGGGAAGGTATGTGAACTTCAAGAGATATATTAATGCGCTTGAATTGCTTATAATTTATGGTACCCAAAGAATCTTAATTAGCGGAATGAGTTTGCTGTAACTATTAATATTTTCCATTATGTTAAAATGTACCATCCTTTAGGTTCTCCGTCGTTTCACCAACACAGACGTGTTTATCACATGAGTTCCTGCCACAGACCAAATTACAGATGTTTTAGCAACCAAATTTCTTTCTCCAATTTTTCTTAAGGTAGCCGTAAGTTATTTTATGATTTACATGAAAGTTAGGTCTTAAATTTGTTTCATCAGAATGAAAACTCAAAACAGGTTATGTATGTTAATTTATTACTTATCGTCTTAAGAAATGTATAAACAAGAACGAAAATATACTGTGTTGTTTATTGAGAGATTGTTTCCTACATTTATATTTTACTTTGAAACACATCAGACATAGTGAATGTATTTGGATACGGTATTTCTATTTTTTAAATTTTATTAATTAGCGTGTTCATTTAGTGTTGGAAGAACCTTACTTAACAATTCGTATATGTTATTCCCAGTGAATTTACATTTGTGACGCGACTGACTCTTTCAGTTTCTTCTGCATTACGACCCTATTTTAAATGCTAGTTTTATGCTTAACACTTTATACTATCTCATGGCTGTTGATTAGCGACTATACTATATTAGATTTTTTTTTTAAAACTAAAGCCCTCAGTCGTAAGTTACATTTAATACGTTACCTAGGTTTCACTGTCCCAAATGACACCTTCTTCAGACAATATGAGATAAAGGTTTAAAATTTACATGTCAAATGTATCTCATATTTTCTGAAAGTGTCTTTTGCGACATTGAAGCCTAGGTAACATATCAAATGCAACATGGCGACAGAGGGCTGTAGTTAAAACAAAAATCTAGTTATATAAGATTTATATGACTTTTGACAAACGGTATCTTACAGAGTTATTTGGGCTAGTAGTGATGATAGTTGCTGTAATTAATACTTTGTTCCTTCTGTTTTCTTCACTAAAGTGGAGCAGAAGATGATCTGCAAATAGTTATGTATGTAGTCGTTACGAAAAGAAAGTGTGATTCAGACGATTTGAGTATACCCAGATGAAGGCCACTGGAACGTTGGTCGAAACGTCGGTTATTTAAGTAATATCCTTACATCATGACGCGGTACAATACCCAGAAAACTTTTATGTCATCAGACGATTTGGTTTAAAGATTACGTTTCATTTAAATCTCTTTGGTAATCCGCATGAACCTATCCAGACCTGGACTAATTTTGCAAATATATATGCCCTATGTGAATTTCCACTGTGACATTGCCTGCTTGTGTATGCCACTGTAAATTTTTCGGATAAAAGGAACAGCAAAAGGTAGGCTAAAATTAATCATAACGTGTGCCTAATTAACTATCCACAAATATAATGGAACTAATAATTCTGAATTGAAACAAAAATAACTATGAGTAATAGTGTGTTTGTTTGACTAGAACCAGATCTAGGTGGCGTATCCAGAGTAGTGCAATGGTAAAGACCTGTGCTGAAGTAACACTCTACTCTTTACGGAAACTAATTAACGTAAAATAAGAAGGGTGTGTGAAAGGAACTAAGGCTAACAGTTCCATAAACCAAAAGACACACGGATTCAAACGGCGCTCGATAAATAAAAAAAGTATCTATCCTGAGTGTTAAGATGCATTATAAAACAACTTGTACATAATTTCCATATCTTCAGGCCACGAGCTGCTTTGATAGTGCAAATGACCTGCAAAAGAGACCGTGCGATTATGAGAGTGCTGTGGTCTGGGAAACAGAGTAAGTTAATCTGTGCATGGACAGGAATATTTGCACAGAACTGCAATTTTATTTGGCACACAACATGTATAATTTGATAGCCGAGACTAACTTACACTTGCCTGGTAGAACGCGCCTGTGGTGTCCAGTGCAATGCAAGTACATAAATATAAAACGCATTAATAGAATTACAGATTATTAGAAAAAAAAGTTCAAAAATGTCAGGCATATGGCGCTTCATCTGATCAGAAAAGCAATACTTAGCATAACAAATTAAGATAAAGCAAAGATGATGTTCTTTACAGGAAATGCTCAATATGTTCACCATCATTCCTCAACCATAGCTGTAGTCGAGGAATAATGTTGTGAACAGCACTGTAAAGCATGTCCGAAGTTATGGTGAGGCATTGGCGTCGGACGTTGTCTTTCAGCTTGTCGGTCGATCACGATACACTTGCGACTTCAGGTAACCTCAAAGCCAATAATTGCACGGACTGAGGTCTGGGGGCCTGGGAGTCCAAGCATGACGACAGTGGCGGATGAGCACACGATCATCACCAAACGACGCGCGCAAGAGACCTTTCATGCGTCTAGCAATACTTTGTTTTTCTAATGAACCCCCCCCCCCCCACATGTCACTCGAAGCTTGTGTGTCAATATTTACCTCTCTATCGACATTATTCCGTGATTTATTAATTTATACTGACTTTTTGATCACCCGGTATATGTAATGCAAGCCATTTGCTCGCCGTTTAAGATTCCGCACACTTACGCCGTCGTCGCGTGGTACTTCGACTCACGTAGAATATACTTTACTTAGTGCCATATCAAATACATATGTAACATACCCGCCTCTTACCAGTTCTTACAGGTATGGTCAAGTAGTAAGAATAATTTACATGCGAAAGTTTAGGCCGAAATGGAAATAGTTATATGACTGCATAATTCAAATGAATTACTTAAATTAATTAAAATATTTTATACGAAACAAATAACTTTCAGTTTAGAAAAAACCGACCTTGTACACTACATTTGATAGGGAAATAGCTATGTGGTAAGTCAATGTAGGACGGACTAGAAGAATTAACTTTCAATGAGTTAATTTATTTTTCAAATATAATGTCAAAGAAAAGGACTAACTTGCAATTAATTGTATGAAAGATAATAGGTTTGAGGAGAGGAACGCAAAAGTTATGTCAGTCACTCACGATTCATATAATAATATAAAGTTTGAGAAATATTAAATACTCAGATGTGATCCAGCAAAGAGATTTATACCGACCCTCAGTGGAAGCCTTCGCCTTGTGGAGCGGCAACCCTTCAGACAGGTCGGTCATGTGTGCTGCCCACTCAGCGCCTGCAACAAATGCCAGACTGTACCGTTAAAAGCTTTCACTGGAAGGCAGACAGCTGCCACCACAGGACCTATTGTCATCCGTACATCGCGCGACGAGGAAATAGCGCGGAATGTATCCTGCCACCGTAGTTTGGGCAGAACAGGCATCGGATCCTCAGCTTTAGGTATAGCAAGGCTAATCTCTGTTACTTCAGCTTCCTCGCCCCTGTCAGGGTTTTGTATATCCCTGTCGGACCTCCCTGTTTCTTGCTGTCTTCGCCGGAACGCTGCCCGTCATGGAACCTGCTGCTGCTACCTGCCTTCCTGCGGTGATAAAAATAAATAAATGAAAAATAAAAACATTCCTCACCTCCAATGTTCCAAAGGAACAAAGGAAATTAAAATCTCAACTAAAGCGAGATGTCCTAAAATGAAAACAAAATCACCATACCCTTTCAGTAATACATAAAATGCTTCAGTAAGGTGAATGACTTACAGGGTAACAACGTCATTATGAATAGCAGGATCGCGCTTCATACTAGGATACTTGCCCACCAGAAGCCAGCGATAGTGTGCGTTTTCTTCCTCAGCACCCAAAAGAACCCTCAGTTAGCTGGGAACTGATCAGAGGGTCGCTTCGCCACCAACTTCAGATACAGCCTGACCTCGCACTATGGGGTTTGTCCTCTTGCCCCAGGTAGAAGAAACGTTACGTTGGTTTACCGGTACTTTCGGCAGATGACATACCGATGCACTACTATAAGACTTATAACCCAAAAATATACATATTTTCTTTCACACAGAAGTCAAACGTGAAAAAAGTGGTTGAAGATACGTATGGATGGATACGGGTTACACAGTAAAAGGAGTTTCAAAACCTGTCGGTGTAGCGCAGTTGGTACCTTTCTAGGTTCAACCATGGAGTCGGTGGTTCCAATCCCACTGTGACAGCCATTTTTTCGTTGTTTCCGAATTCAGTTATATAAAACATTTTGGGATTTCTAATTCCATGTTTTCTGTCAGTTTTTGCATAGGTGTATGTAGAGGAGCTGAGCACTCTGTTGTCACCTAAAACGATGCTTGACTAAGTTAGCTGCTTGGAAGGCCATTAGTAGCTTTACAGATGACTTTCCAAAAACAGCGTCGTAGCGCTTCCCAAACTCAACAGTCAAAGACTACCGTCGCCAACTAATAGTGAAGCAAGTACTTTAAAAATATCTTACTTTTTTATATTGAAACCATCATTATTAAAAACCATTTATAAAATATAGAAAATTGCGGATAAGAAATACATGCAGTTTTCGTAAAAAGTTACCATTATATAGATAAAAGATGTGCGAAGAAACAAGGCCCTTAGAGTAGATGATATTCCGTCGGAACTCCTATCATCGTTAGGAGAGCCAGTCATGAAGAAATTGTTCCACCTGGTATGCAAGATGTATGAGACCGGGGAAATCCCATCAGACTTCAGGAAGAATATAGTGATTGCAATACTTAAGAAAGTAAGTGTAGACAAATGTGAAAATTACATATCAGATTAATAAGTCATGGTTGCAAAATATTAAAATGAATTATTTACAGACGAATGGAAAAACTGGAGGAATCCGACCTTGGGAAAGATCAATTTGGATTTACGAGAAAAGTAGGAACACGCGAGGCAATACTCAAATTAAGACTGATCTTAGAAGATAGAGTAAGGAAAGGGAAACCTACATTTTTAGCGTTTGTGGATCTTTAAAAACCTTTTGACAATGTAGACTGGAATACACGTTTTCAGATTCTGAAGGTTACAGGGGTAAAATATAGAGAGCGAAGACCTATATTCAAAACCAGACAGCAGTTATTAGAGCCGAAGGGCATAAAAGGGTCGCAGTGGTTGGGAAGGGAGTAAGACAGGGTTGTAGCCTTTGCTCACTGTTGTTCAATCTGTACATTGAGCAGGCAGTGAACAATTTCAAGGAGAAATTGGGATTCGAAATTAAAGTGCAGGGAGAGGGAATAAAAATCTTGCGGTTTGCTGACGACATAGTAATTCTGTCAGAGACAGCAAACGACCTGGAAGAGCAATTGAATTGAATGGACAGTGTCTTTAAAGGAAGATATAAGATGAACATTAAGAAGAGTAAAATGAGGGTAATGGAATGTAGTGTCAGAAGATCAGGCGATGCTGAAGGAATTAGATTAGGTAATGAGACAAAGTAGTAGATGAGTTTTGTTATTTGGGTGGCAAGATAACCTCTGATGGCCGATGTAAAGAAGATATAAAATGTAGAATGGCTATGGGAAGAAAAGCGTTTCTGAAGTGAATTTTTTTTATATCTAATATTAGTTTAAATATTAGGAAGTTCTTTCGGAAAGAATTTGTCTGGGAGCGAAACGTGGAGGATAAGGAGTTCAGAGAAAAATATGATAGAAGCTTTTGGAATGTGGTGCTACAAACGAATGATGAAAATTATGGGCGGATCACGTAACTAATGAGGAGGTGCTTAACAGAATTGGGGAGAAAAGGAGTTTCTGACATATCCTGACTAAGTGAAGGGATAGATTGGTGGGAGACATTGTGAGACATCAAGGAATCGTCAACTTAGCATTAGAAGGAAGTGTGTGGGGTAAAAATCGTAGAGGGAGACTGAGGGTCGAATACAGTAAGCAGATTCAACAGGATGTAGGTTGCCGAACGTATTCTCAGACGAAGAGACTTGTAGAGGACAAGGTGGCGTGGAGAGCTGCGTCAAACCAGTCTGTTTACTGAAAACCATAACGACAAAAACTTTGAAGTATTCTCACGGAACGAAAAAAAAGAATAACATGGCGCGATTTGAACCACTGATCCTGTGGTTGTAAGACCAGGACGCTACCACAACATCTACACCGAGATATGCTGCAACTAATTTAATTATTTGTACTTACATGTACTTGCAAACTTCAAAGTCGATTTTCTCAATAATTTTTGAGAGTTGCATGGAATGGCTTTGGCTGATTGTTATTTGAGGTCTGGACTTCACGTACGGGTACCATAAATATAATAATATTCTACAATACGATACCCATGTGGTTTCTCTATGAGACATTTTTGCTTCTATAATCGTGTACTTTCAAACGCGTAAGTTTGCACCATCATTAATGACACACTGTGTATATTAAGACAAACCCATTATTTCCTCATATTAGTTCTCTTTCGTTTATTCATAAACGAAGGGAAAAAATCACAGCCTCTGCCGCTTTCGAGAGTCGCTCCCCTAACCGTATTTCCGCCGAAATTGATTTCTCGCGCGAGCTCGCAGCGCTGCAGTGGCGGCCACAGATGTATCAACGAGTGCAGTTTAATTACATTATCTTAAGCCGGCGTATCATACGGCGGCACGTTAATCGCAGCGTAAGTTATAGCGGCGTGGGCGCGGCTAATCCCGGCCGCCGGCGGTACGAGTGTAAATGCTGGCGATTATTTCAGCAGCGGGCCCACGCGCATGCGCATGCGCGTGCACATGTGTTTTAAGCGAAGGCGCAATTAGCGGGGACGCTGAGTTACGGCCACCCAAGCTGGCAGACCGCGGCGTCTTCCGGCCAGGGACGCGCCAGCCAGCGTCACGGCGCGTTATTTATCGCTCACATCCCTGCCATTAGCAAAGCGACGCCTGTCTGCGCGCGCCACGCCGTGGCTGTAACACTCTACTGGTCACTGAACTCCAGCGTCACCAATGCTGATGTAAGATGAAAATTTTGGGACAGGATGGACTGGACCCCAGGTTTTACAATTTATCCTGTGATAAATCTGAAGTATTGAATTAAAGTTTGTGATGCGGCCGGGAATCGAACCCGGACCTCTATACTTACTAGGCAGACGTCTTACCGTTAGACCACCACACCATTAACGATTAAGGCGCCTCGGAATAGACTAAGTACGATTTCCCTCCACGTCACAAACTTTAATTCAGCTTCTGTGTTCCAAAGATAATTGCCACTATTGGCATTTGTATATCTGGAGGTACCTTTTGACAATTTTGAATGAAGTACTCTCCATCAAATACTGAAGATAGCAGGGATAAAATATCGGGAGCAAAGAGATATTAAACTTGTACAAAAACAGCAGTTATAAGAGTCGAAGGGCATGCAAGGGACGCAGTGGTTATGAAGGAAGTAAGACGGGTTTGTAGTCTTTCCACAATTTTGTTCAATCTGTACAATGAGCAAGCTGTGAAGGAGTTGAAGGAGAAGTTTATAGAGAGAATTAAAGTTCATGGTCAAGAAATAAGAACGTTGTGGTTTGCCGATGTCATAGTAATACTGTCAGAGGCAGCAAAGACCTGGAAGAACAGTTGAACAGAATGGACAGTGTTTGTAAGGAGGGTATAAGATGAATATTAAGAGCAAAACAAGGATAACGGAATGTAGTGTGAGAAAATCTGGCGATGCTGAAGGAATTAGATTTTATTTGTCCGAAGTAAAAAAGATGTAAAATGCAGTATGGATATGGGAACAAAAGTGTTTATGAAGAAGCGAAATTTATTGACATCCAATACTAAATTAAATGTCAGGAAGTCCTCTCTGAAAGCATTTGTCTTGAGTGTAGCATTGAATGGGAGTGACACGTTGACGATGTGGAGTTCAGACAAACGAATGTTAGAAGATTTTGAAATGTGGTGCTATGGACGAATGATTAAGACTAGATGGGTAGATCAAGTAACTAATGATGAGGTCCTCAAGAGTATAGGGGAGAAAAAGTGCTTGTGACATATCCTAGGAGAAGGGATAGGTTAGTGGGACACATACCGAAAAATAAAGGAATAGCGTTAGAAGGAGATGTGGTTTGGGGGGGGGGGGGATATCGTAGAGTGAGACCAAGGGACGAGTACAGTAAGCAGATCCAAGAGGATGTAAGTTGCCGTTCTTATTGTCAGATGAAGAGGCTTGCACAGGACAGGGTAGCGTGGAAAGCTGCATCAAACCAGTCTACCGATTGAAGATCACTGCAACAACAAGACAAATATAATAATGTATACGAACACATTCTATGATAATAATTGAAATTACCTAATTTGTGAAAACAGGTAAGTACATTGTGAATTGTCGTGATTTCTGGAAAACTTACAATTAATATAGAAAAATTGTGACCGATTTGTTACTTTTGATAACTTATTTGAATGTAGGAAGTTAATCTTAACGACTGATAAATGAAGGCTAAGGCCTGCAATCTTAACTATGCTTCCTTAAACTTCCAACACTACACTTATTTGCGAAACCATCACTTATAAACAAATTGAAAATTTTTCTCAATAACATTTCTGTGTTCAGTTATTCCTTTAAAACTTATTAAGACCATAACAACAAATTACAGGCTTAATTTCAAAATTTCTACTGCAGAAGTCAATCATGCACAATACTGTAACACTGTGTGTGTATGTATGTGTGTGTGTGTGTGTGTGTGTGTGTGTGTGTGTCTTATATTCTTGTAACGGTCACTGAATTTAATTGTTATTTTATTAAATGACACGTTTCCTTAAACTAAATGTCACTTGATATAAAAAATGAATATTTGTTTGTCTGTTGGTACTTTATGCGTTTCCGTACCGTTCATCCGATTTTGTTGAAACTTTCTCAACATGTTACTTGCACATTCACGAAGGTTTTTGTCATAATTATATGACTGTTCAAGTCACAGTTCAGGAGATACGAGGTCATGAAAACTGACAAGTAAATCTGCATAAGTGTCACTCTACGATTTTCCTGAAATTTGGATATTTTATAATACGCGGAAAACTAAGGGACACGTATCTTTTTTATAGTCGGTAAAACATATATACTGGGTGAAACGGTCCCTCCAAAATGGGGGCTAAAATGGAAAAAAATGCGACAATTTGGGAGATTAGTAAAGCGAATTTAACGATTTTTGTTATGAAAGTATCTTTTGATAAAAGACGAAAATCAGCCTAGGAATACTGGAGGGGCAGTGAAAGTTAGGGGCCAAATACCCCGAAAGAGACAATTTGTTGGTACAAAAAGTAGTTTTGATTTAATCAAAGTAGAATCTATTAAAACTTCAAAAGGAAGGCTAATTAAGAAACACGTACATTTTGTTTATAATATTTATATTTAAAATAACTCAGAAATAAAGACTTAAAGTTTTTTTTAACGACAATCCTTAGTGAATTGTTAGTGCTAAAACTGTTCATATTCTAACTTCTTTGACGTTTTTTTTTTATTAATCCAACCTTCCTGAAACTTAGCACACATACATTCAAAAAACGTTCAAATGTTTATATAGCTTGTGGGACTTGACTACGGGGTCATCAGTCCCTAAACTTACAAACTACTTACGAATTAACTAAGACTAAGGACGGCACAAATATCCATACCCGAGGGGGGATTCGAACCCCCGACCGTAGTGGCCGTGCAGACCGTGACTGGAGCGCCTCAGTCCCCTCGGCCACCGCGGCCGGCACACATACATTGTTTTGTTCACTAACCGTAAGGTTGTAGTACTACCCCTGTAATTTAATTCTAAGAGGCATTTAATGTGCAACCTTTTTATACTTTCGAAAAACATAAATGGTTTTTATTATGCAAAACAACAGCAAGGATCGTAATTACCTTTTATTTATATGACCGGTTTCGGCATATTATACTTCTGGCATCGGATTTGTCATTTACATACGCCGCATGACAGGAGAAACCTAGTAAGACTGCAATTGTTCGCTAACGTTATTGTTGGCATGTCACAAAGTAAAAACAAATTGTCGAAAAAGGTGATATATATAAAAGATACTTACGATCTTCGCTATTGTTTTACATAATAAATGTTCAAATGTTTGTAAATCTACCGGACCAAACTGCGTGGTCATCAGTCCGTAGCTGACAAACTACTTAAACCGAAGCAAACTAACCTAAGGAGAACACACACACACACACACACACACACACACACACACACACACTCATACCCCCAACTGATTTTTTATTTATAGTCCTGTACTCGTCTGGCCAGAAATTCTGTTCGTCTTTCTACCGAACTTTACTAATCCCCACTATATCTAACATCAGCCTATCCATTTCCCTTTTTAAATTTTCTGACTTCCCTGCCTAATTAAGGGATCTAACATTCCACGCTACGATCCGTAGCATGCCAGTGTTGTCTTTCCTGATTACATCCTTCTGAGTAGTCCCCGCCCGGAGATCCCAATGGGGGACTATCTTACCTCCGGATTATTTTACTCGAGAGGATGCCATCATCATATATTCATATAGCAGAGCTGCATGTCCTCGGGAAAAGTAACGGCTATTGTTTCCCCTTGCTTTCAGTCGTTCGCAGTAAAAAAATGCTTGTAAATCTATCGGACCAAATTGCGTGGTCATCAGTCCGTAGCTTACAAACTACTTAAACTAACCTAAGGACAACACAGACACTTGTGCCGCATGGAGGGCTCGAGCCTCCGACGAAGAGCGCCCCCAGGGGGCTCATGGTTTTTTTGGTGAGTACATGCGTGGCGAGCACGGGGCCATGAGCTAATGCAGTCTTCCTTCCTTCTTTCCTTTTCGGACTGCATTTCCTTTACCCTCCCCTCCTCCCCCTTTCCTATCCTCAGTTCTTCCCCTCCCCACCGGGGGACTGATAACCTCAATAGTTTAGTCCCCCTATCCCAAACAAACAACCAAAAAATCCGACGGAGAGCAACCACGCGCTCCGCAGCGAGGCGCCTTAGCCCGCTTGGCTACTCCACCGCGGCTTTCATAATCAAATGAACAGATCGCCCCCAAGAAAAACTTCTATGAAAAATCGTTTTTAGTTGATAATTTGTGAATTCAATGTAATGTAATCATGACAACATTTTTCTTAGCATTTTACATCAATTCAGACTTCGGTATCAACGTTTTATTTTGTACCATTAACATTATGAGGATTGAATTTCAGTCAAGTTGTGTAAGGTAGACTATATTGTAGCTTTAACCTCGTGTTGATGGCATGTTACGCCCAGCTGTGGTATTATTGGAATGTCAGAGGCCGTAATGAGTAACGTAGAAGTAGATATTATCGGAGTAGTGAAGCAACTAAAATCACTTAACAAGAATAAGTCTTCTGGTCCGGATTGTATACCCATTAGATTTCTGTTTGATTATGCTGAAGCGATAGCTCCTTACTTAACAGCCATATACAACTGCTCTCGCAAAGAAGGATCTGTACCAAAAGATTGGAAAGTTGCACAGGTCACGCCTATATTCAAGAGAGGCAGTATTAGTAACCCACTAAACTACAGGCCTATTTCATTGACTTCAATTTGGAGCAGGGTTTTGGAACACATTCTGTATTCAAATGTTATGAATTATCTCGAACAGAATGATCTATTGGCCCAAGGTCAACATGGATTTAGAAAATATCGTTCTTGCGAAACACAACTAGCTCTTTACTCACACGTAGTGATGTGTGATATAGACAAGGGTTCACAAATTGATTCAGTATTTCCTGATTTCCAGAAGGCTTTTGACACCGTACCTCACAAACGGCTTTTAATCAAATTGCGTGGTTACGGTATATCGCCCCAAATTTGCGACTGGATAGAGGATTTCCTCTCAGAGAGGACACAGTTTGTAGCAATTGATGAAAAGGCATCGACTAAAACGGAGGTTAATTCGGGCGTTCCTCAGGGTAGTGTTATTGGTCCTCTGTTGTTCCTTATTTACATAAACGATTTAGGGGAAAATCTAAGTAACTCTCTTAGGTTGTTTGCAGATGACGCCGTCATTTACCGACTAGTAAAATCATCTGAAGACCAAAACCAACTGCAGAACGATTTGAATAAGATATCAGTATGGTGTAAGAATTGGCAATTGACTTTAAATAATAAGTGTGAAGTCGTTCACATGAGTACGAAAAGAAATCCGTTAAAATTTGTTTACATGATAAATCAATCATGTGTGAAGGCCGTAAACTCCACAAAATACCTAGGAATTACAATTACTTCTGACTTAAATTGGAAAGAACACGTTGATAAAGTGGTGGGAAAGGCGAACCAGAGACTGCTTTTTATTGGCAGAACCCTTAAAACATTCAACAGAACTACTAAAGAAACTGCATACACTACGCTTGTCCGTCCTTTTATGGAGTATTGCCGCCCAGTGTGGGATCCTTATCAGGTGGGTTTGACGGAGGACATCGAAAGAGTCCAAATAAGGGCAGCTCGTTTCGAATTGTCACGATACAGAGGAGACAGCTTTATGGAAATGATACAGGATCTGGGATGGGAATCATTACAACAACGGCACTTATCGCTGCGGCGTGGGCTACTTACGAAACTACAATCTAAATGTTTTTAATTTTTTTAAATGTTTGTATAGCTTATGGGACTTAACTACGGGGTCATCAGTCCCTAAACTTACAAATTACATATGAGCTATCTAACACTAAGGACGGCACAAATATCCATGCCCGAGGGGGATTCGAACCCCCGACCGTAGTGGCTGTGCAGACCGTGACTGACGCGCCTCAGTCCCCTCGTCCACCGCGGCCGACAAACTACAATCGCCAACATTCTCCTCCGAATGCGAAAATATATTGTTGACTCCCACTTACATAGGTAGTAATGATCATCCGAATAAAATACGAGAAATCAGAGCCCGAACAGAGAGATGCAGGTGTTCATTCTTCCCGCGCGCTATTCGAGAATGGAATGGGAGGTAAAATAGTATAACGGTGGTTCGATGGACCCTCTGCCAGGCACTTAAATGTAATTTGCAGAGTATTCCATGTAGATGTAGAAGTAGATGTCTGTGTAGCAGGCTCTCATCTGGAATGTGGGGGAGGAGGGAGAGCTTCATCTCTACAGCTGCAGGTCCTCCGTCGCTAAACAGCGTGTCACCGCATGCCGCTAACAGCAGAGGGTCTGCTCTGAGTGTCGGCTCACCAGTGATCCGGAGGCGCGACAACAACCCTCCCCGCCTCCCTCTACCCTTTCTAACCCCTCCCC
The DNA here is from genome assembly GCA_026315105.1 of Locusta migratoria. NCBI lineage: Eukaryota > Metazoa > Arthropoda > Insecta > Orthoptera > Acrididae > Locusta > Locusta migratoria. The sequence continues at coordinate 150,177,366 of CM048750.1, read as the reverse complement.
ACCCCCTCATAACCCTTAGCTGGGAGTCAGAGTCCCGGCGACCGTTGTCCGAGTTCTGGGCGCAGCTTAACGAGTTAGTGCTAATGAAATAAGTTATCCCTGCGGTGCGGCTCCGCTAATTATGCCTTGTTTACGGGGCGGTCGCGGGCCTTCCCTGGCTGTGGTGCGTGCGTCGCCACGGTAACGCCCCGTTACTGCCGGCGTAACCACCTAATTAGCCGGGCCCTCACCAGTGTCGCCCTTATCATGTAGAGGGGCCGCCGGCGCGGGAGACGCAACTTCTGCCCTGACACCTGTAAGCAGGTAACAGCCTCGCTGTCTCTCTCCACCGCGACACTTCTCGTTCTTTCTTCAACCCACTCAACTTTCTAGAAGGGAAGAAGCTTTTTAAGGGGACAGTGCAGGGAAAGAACGGCGGAAAATGGAAACGAGGAGGGGAGTTTTCTGTTAGTTAAAAAGATTGTTAGGAGGGATGGTGTTGGTTTGGCATTAGACTCAGTGCCGCACTGAATTTTGTTAAAGAAATAACAGGCAGATGAAACATAACTGTAAAAGTAGCCTGGAAAGACGACGTCTATTTTGATCTAATGACGACAGATGCCACATCTAGTATGTGCTGATAATCGTTTGAACGTTCGCCAACAGATAGCGTATTGACATGTATGTCGCGCGGGTTGGCCGTGCGCCTTAACCCTGTATTACTAACAAATGTTCAAATGTTTGTCAAGCTTATGGGACTTAACTACGGGGTTATCAGTCCCTAAACTTACAAACTACTTATGAACTACTTACGAACTAGGACGGCACAAATATCCATGCCCGACGGGGGATTCGAACCCCCGACCGTAGTGGCCGTGCAGACCGTGACTGAAGCGTCTCAGTCTCCTCGGCCACCGGGGCCGGCTGTATTACTAACGTCTGGTTTTAAACGCTCGTTACTAACACCTGTCTTTCAGACGGTTCTGAACTTTTGTTAGTAACACCCGTCAATTCGGCGGGTGTGATTCCAAACCAACACTCTACCTGTGTACACTTGTTCATCGTTACTCATAAATGTTCAAATGTCTGTAAATCTGTCGGACCAAACTGCGTGGTTATCAGTCCGTAGCTTACAAACTACGTAAACCTACGTAAACTATCCTATGGACAAACACACACACCCATGCCCCAGGGACGACTCGAACCTCCACGGCGAGCAACCGCGCGCTCCGCAGCGAGGTACTTTAGACGGCTCAGCTACTCCACCGCGGCTCGTTACTCATAAGGAAAGGTAAGTATTTTTTATTTATTATTTAACATGCCCCATTACGTAGTAATATTATATGTTTGATGGATAGATTCAGGCGGTTATATCAGGTATTTTTGCAGTCACAAGTACAGTAAATAAGTTGACAGGGTTTACAAAGGAACAAACGATTTTATACATCAGGAAATCTTATTGAATTACGAAAATAGTAAAAGTCTGTACTGAATTTATGTACCAAGTCATATTTACTGACGGGCCATCCTCCTCCTTCATCATCTATTCTTTTTTTCCTGAGATGGTCCCTGTCTTTCAATAGATTGCAGCAGTCAAAAAGCACATGGTCAATAGTTTGGACAGCTCTGTTACATATGCACGTTCCGTCTTCAATTATTTTGAACCGCTGATGAAAATATGTTTTATTCCTTGAAAAGTCTTACATAGAGATGTATATACTGCCGGCCGCGGGGACTGAGGCGCTTCAGTTATGGTCTGCACGGCCACTACGGTCGGGGGTTCGAATCCCCCCTCGGGCATGGATATTTGTGCCGTCCTAGTTCGTAAGTAGTTCATAAGTAGTTTGTAAGTTTAGGGACTGATATCCCCGTAGTTAAGTCCCATAAGTTCTACAAACATTTGAACATTTTTTGATGTATATACTAAGTTACGAAAAATTATTTCAACAAATATAAAATTACGTCTTTCTTTTTCATCAACCAAATTAATATAATCCGAATGCTTATTATTCTAACATAACATTACTCCTATTACGCGAGTGCGTTACTGGGCTGCTTGCAGCAACAATAACTATTTATTATACGATGTCATCAGTTTCTTACTTTCATTTACAGTCTCTTTACTTCTTTTTTAAAATCAAAATACAAAAAACAGATAAAATAAGGAACTGAGCCGCGGCGGATTAGACGTGCGCACTGGGGCGCCGTCCTGCGGTGCGCGCGGCCTTTCGCCGTCTGGGGTTCGAGTCCCCCCTCGGGCATGGGTGTTTGTGTTAGGTTAGTTTAGCTTAGTTTAAGTAGTTTGCAAGCTACGGACTAATAACCAAGTAGTTATGTCCGATTACAAACATTTGAACATTTTTTTTAAGAAACTGGAAACACTTATAGTCAAACTGTACCTATTTATTATTCAAATAATATGCAAGACGGGTAGAAATAATAAACTAGACATACTAAAAGAAGGAACATGAATGAAAATAATTTTGTATAGCAGTCGGTACAGAGTTTTATAGTGTGCTCATCGGAAATTGCAGTTGAGCATTTGATATAGCATTGGTCAGTCATTCGTTTTCTTTTGTAGTGGCATAAGCGGCTTGTTATCCGAGACATCTTCTGAGTACTGCTGCCAGATGGAGGCTTAGAAAGATTTTAGTTCACTTGAGTCCGTTCCTTTTCATTTTCAATGAAACCATTCTCTATAGCTAGCCTCATTTCCCTGGGAATATTGCTAATACATTGCCCGGGTCTTAACAGGACTTCCACAAGCAGAGATTGTAAGGCTGCGGCAAACTCAAAACGAGACATTTTTTTTCCGAATACTTGATTTTTCTGACTTCTTATGAAATTGGATGCATAGATAACGTAGGACTTCACAAGCGCGATATTGATTATATTGTAAACAAAACGTAATGGCCATCAAAAATGTTCAAATGTTTGTTAAGCTTATTATACTTAACTACGGGGTCATCAGTCCCTAAACTTACAAACTATTTATCAACTACCTTATACTAAAGACGGCATAAATATCCATGCCCGAGGGGGGATTCGAACCCCCGACCGTAGTGGCCGTGCAGACCGTGACTGAAGCCTCAGTCTCCTCGGCCACTGCGGCCGGCGTAATAGCCATCTATTCGTTGTTCTGTTGTAACTCATTGCTCTGCGAAGCTGATCCAGGGTATCTACCCCGCCTTTGGTGACATTGTATGTCATTATTCTGTCTGGTTTGTTAGATGGTTGTTTGATTGAGCCTTCTGCGTGCATCGTAGAAACAAATACAACCAACATATCTAGTTTCGGTTTGTAGGATACTGCTCTGATTTTATCATGATACAAGAGAAACGAACTTTCTATTTTGTGAATCTTGTAATTCCCATTCTCAAACTTTTCTCAATATGTTGTGGGAAGTACTCCAAACTGACCAAAACGCAGTCTCCGCCTCACTCGGGCACACGCGTCATACGCGACTCAATTTGCGTTGGTCCAGTGCAGCACACGTGCTTTGGGCGTGTGGCGGACTAAGGATGTCGGAGGCCCGGGGCGGCAGCAAAACGAAATGAGGCCCCCCGACCACTTGTAAATACATGTATTACTATAAAACAATAATTTTTGAGTTTTGGAGGCCTTCCCAGGACGAAAGGTACGGGCCAGTCTACAAAAAATAGCATTCGAGATTCGGAGGCCGCAACAGGAGAGGCAAAGGTAGCGCCAACTAAGAAACAAAAAGGAGGTCGTTCTTTCGGGGTATTTGGAGCCCCCTCCCCCAGCCCCCCTAGACGAGAGGCCTGGGGTGGACCGTCCCGAGGCCCCCTCCCGCTTATAATAATAATAATTTCGTGTGGCTCATTGGCCTAGTGCAAGTCTTTCAATTGGACGCCACTTCGACGACTTGCATGTCCCTAGCCTACCCCAGTTATCCAACCGGGGAAAGGGGTCCCACAGCTTAACGTGGAATCCGAACCATGTGTCGTTTCTGGCGACTCTTCACATCGTTGGGAGGTGAAGGATGGGTTAAAGTGCAGCCTGAAAAAATCCGAGGTCCGACCCACGACCTTTCGGTTTCCAGTCCAGCACTTTACCCCAAGACCACGAGGCCCGACTCCTCCCTCCTTAGTCCGCCACTGGTGTGACACTCAAGTGTCGAGAACTTCACGCGTGCTCTTTGCGTCTCAATTTGCGCCTAGCCTTAAATTCGACAGGAAAAGAAGTGACATAAGTACAGGACACAGGAAGATACTAACTGTCGTGTAATATTTGCAGTTTCAGCTCCAAGTGTTACTAATTTATGATGGTTAGTTGGTTGGTTCGCTGTTGACAGGAACTAAATACTAATTTATGAACACAAGTGTTTCTTTCCATATTTCTATATATATCAAGATATAAAATGCATATTCGTTACATTTTTAAGGGATATCAGAAATCCATATGGCGTCAATGATCAGGATTTTTTCCTTTATCTTAATTAACATCATTTGCAAACTGTTTACTATGGATTTACACATTTAACAATATTTTAGTAATGAAATTATCATATTACTTTGTTTCCTTTACCTTGATATTGTAATTTGAGAGCCTTGCTGCGTACACTCCAACTTAGACATTAAGAATATATATATATATATATATATATATATATATATATATATATATATATATATATATATATGTGTGTGTGTGTGTGTGTGTGTGTGTGTGTGTGTGTGTGTTGTAGCCTAAAGCTCTATGTTTCCTCGAAGTAATGGTAGAACTGATGATGATGATGATGATCGTGTGGCATTTATGACCGTTAGACCCCAACTGGGGTCGTGTTCAGCCTGCCTTGTGCAAGTCTCTTTATCTGACGCCACTTCGGCGACTTGCATGTCAATGATGATGGAGACGACACAACACCCAGTCCCGACCGGGAATCGAACCCGGGCCCCCTGCGTGGCAACCAACCACGCTGTCCACTGGACTACGGAGGCGGACAATGGTAGAACTAATGGTTGGGGCTGGAGGAATAGATGATGTTGCAGCGCTGGGACTGGAGGGGTAAAATCGTTTAATTTGTAAAACATGCGCAGAAGGAATGGAAATGGGGATGCACACGATAGAAGAGTAATGATCAGAGACATACGTTAAGAATAAAATGTCGATTTTCTACTCGTTAAAATATTCACAATGGAAAGACAGTTGATGACGTTAAAATTACAGCTGTGGTGTCAGTAGATTAGGTGACAAAGAGTTGTTAATAGACTGGGGAAGTCTTGAAACGGTAAAATCTGCCGCCGTGGAATGGCCGAGTGTTCTGAGGAGCCTTGCTGCAGAGCGCGCGGTCGCTCCTTGTCCGAGGTTCGAGTCCTCCCTCGGGCATCAGTGTTAGTCTGTTGTCCTTACGTTAGTTTGTTTCTAAGCCTAGTGACTGACAACCACAGTAGCTAAGTCCCATATTTTTACAAACGTTTGAACATATGAAGGGAAGGACTGGTAAAGAGTGATTTCTGAGAGATTGTATGACGTAGCAGTGATGGGAGGGAGAAGACAGTTGGTTAAGAGAGAAAAAGAAGCCCTTACTAAAGCTTATGGGACTTAACTACGGGGTCACCAGTCCCTAAACTTACAAACTACTTATGAACTACTTACGAACTAGGACGACACAAATACCCATGACCGAGGGGGAATTCGAACCCCCGACCGTAGTGGCCGTGCAGACCGTGACTGAAGCGCCTCAGTCTCATCGGCCACCGCGGCCGGCGAAGATCCCCTGGAGCATACGGGTACATACCAGGAAGGGTTTCATTGACGGGTAAGGGAATGTGATGGTAGGATATGGAGGATGTGGAGGCTGTTGGGGAAGTGTAGTGATAGCGGGGAGGGGGGGGGATGACTAATCGATGACTACTGTCAAGTTTGTGTTAGTGTTCAAATGTTCGTAAATCTAAGAGACTTAACTACGTTGGTCATCATTCCCTACGCTTACAAAATACTTGCACTAACATTAACTTATGCTAAGGACAATACAAAGACCCAAGCTCGAGGGAGGACTCGAATCGCCGACGGCGAACGGCCGCGCGCACCGCAGCTGGGCGCCTTAGTGCGCACGACAATTCTGCCGCGGCTATAGTTAGTGTAGGAGATGGAAAGGTGTTCAAGATGGAACAGGAGGGACTGGAATTTTATATGTGGGTAGAGGAGTCAGGAAGAGGAAGGTAAGCGAATCCGGAAGGTATGACGCATGAGGACCTACAATATGATAGAATGTGGGAAGAGCGCAAAGCGATATTACGTTAACATATCATATGGGACGAAAAATAATTTCTAGGTGTGGTATATCTCAGAAAGGGTTTTATTGATTTTCTTATTCGCTTTTGTTTTAATATGAATTGTTAGTTGGGCTTCCATGTTGACGATAAAGTGTTAGTCCACAGATTGAGCCGAATAGTTCTACCACCTCTATCTGTACACTTACAAGGGAACATCATTGGACGTACTGTACAGGGTAAAAGAAAATACATGGCGCTTTCTTTATGCTTTTCCTTGTATGTTTGAACTGCGAAGCAGATATCATAGACAACTGCACTGATGAATACGTGCTGGATATAGAAGAAAATAGCTGGTTGACGTTCGGTGCACATTTACAAAAGGATGACGTCGACCATAACGACGCTGCTATTTCACTACCGTCAGATTAAAAAAAATGTTCAAATGTTTGTATAGTCTATGGGACTTAACTAAGGGGTCATCAGTCCCTAAACTTACAAACTACTTATGAACTACTTACGAACTAGGACGGCACAAATATCCATGCCCGAGGGGGGATTCGAACCCCCGGCCGTAGTGGCCGTGCAGACCGTGACTGGAGCGCCTTTGTCCCCTCGGCCACCGCGGCCGGCCCGTCAGATTCGTCGAGCACTTTTATTGCTTCAGCGGGGGCTTGGGCGTGGAATTGAGGTCGTCAGTGATGGTAAAAGCTGCTTTGATGTTTTTAAATCGTCGAATACCACTTTGCCCGTCTACGTAACACAAGAATATATGCAACGAGCGGTTGCTTTTTGGAAAAGTGGGAAAAAGGGGAATCTATATTTTAAGACCGTCAAGAGCAACTTTAAATTATTAAAACAGAAAAGGAATCTGTACGTTTGGAACAAAAACGTTTAAAAATGTGGTACGCATCGTCAAAAGCTTGCAAAAGTAAATTTAATCTGTTGCTATAAATTTAATAATGCATACAGCGATAAGTTCCTGATCCACGGCGTTAGCATACAGCAGTGGGGCGTTGAAGCCGCAGTGGAGGTGGGCCTAAAAATTTCAAGGCATCTGTTGGATGGGTTTACGGTTTCAAGAAGAAATATGTTATTGTGTCCTGCGAATGCAGTCGCTTATTCACAGGCAGTTATGTGCACCAGTTTTTAGGTCAGTGATCCGGTACGCTTGGTATCGAAGCGGCTACACCAGTGACCGGCCAGAACATTGTGAACATCATGTGTAATACTGTTTTGACGCTGGTGGAGTGCTATGTTCACTATGTCAAAGTGCACGATTTCTAACATGTAGATGGTGTCGAAGGTCTCTTTGCTTTGAACATTTTTATACTGTGCTTGACAGCTGCAGTGGAGAGGAATGAGACGACCACGCTGGAGTACCCGAGCGGACTAAAGCACCTCGCTGCAGAGCGCGCGGTTGCTCGCCGTGGAGGTTCGAGTCCTCCCTGGGGCATGGGTGTGTGTGTTTGTCCGTAGGTTAGTTTACCTAGTTTACCACGCGCCGACCGCGGTGGCCGAGGGGACTAAGGCGCTTCAGTCACGGTCTGCACGGCCACTACGGTCGGGGGTTCGAATCCCCCCCTCGGGCATGGATATTTGTGCCGTCCTTAGTGTTAGCTAGTTCATAAGTAGTTTGTAAGCTTAGGGACTGATGACCCCGTAGTTAAGTCCCATAAGTTCTACAAACATTTGAACATTTTTTTGATGACCACGCAGTTTGTTCAAAATGTTCAAATGTTTGTAGAACTTATGGGACTTAACTACGGGGTCATCAGTCTCTAAGCTTACAAACTACTTATTAACTACCTAAGACTAAGGACGGCAAAAATATCCATGCCCGAGGGGGGATTCGAACCCCCGACCGTAGTGGCCGTGCAGACTGTGACTGGAGCGCCTCAGTCCCCTCGGCCACCGCGGCCGGCCACGCAGTTTGCTCCGATAGATTTACAGACAGTTGAGTTGAGGAATGAGACGGGTTTTCAATAAGCAGTGTAACGTAATTTAATTTTTAATACCTTTTATGCACATGATTTTGTTATATGTAAAGCTGACAATATTGAAGTGGAGTGAAGTTGAAACAGTTGCTGAACGTATGTTTCATTTTATAATATTACTAGCTTAAATCCGCGGCTCCGCTCGCGTGTTGATGATAAGATATCTTTCAGACATTGTAGCACGCATAGACGAAAAATATGGTCTGTGGCATCACGTTTGGCTGTATGTGACCTCCTTGCTATAGAGTCGCAAACGTCATCGCTGGCCTTCAGTCCGAATTTTTTTATATTTGGACGACTTTCAACCACCATATCTTCTACCCCCTTATAGCTATCCGCATGGAACTGCTATGGTGTATAACGGGAGATTTCGGACAACAATTAAACACAGACCATTGGTTTGCGTTCTGTAGTTTTCGATGCAGAGTGAAGTATTAACACACACACACACACGTAGAATTTTTTATACACCGATAACAGTCCATCCCAATATACTCCACCCTTTTATCATTATCAACCCTCAAGCAACAATGCAACAAGTAAAACCATTTTCAAAGAGTAAATATAATTTTCGAAGAGTAATAATTGTTCCGCATTTCGCGTTATGTTCTTCCAATTACTAAATATCTATCATATCGCTATGAAACCGTGCCTAATACCTTCTTCAGGTATAAATTAGTAACTATACAATATTCAAGTCTCTGCGTCTTGTCGTTCGGACGTGATAAGCTTACACCGAACACACATTCACATTAATATATATAGATAAATAGCTATCCGATCGCCATAAAACCGTGACTAAAGCCTTCCCCGGGTAGATATTAGTAACTGTACAATTTTTTAGCTCTTTATGTCTTGTAGTTCAGACGTGATGAACGTACACCGAACAGACATTCACATTTATAGATATAGATTTCCTCTTCCACTTCCCTAAGTTTTCAAATTTCTCATTTCAGGGGACTCACTGTTGTCCCTTCATTGCACAGCACTTCACTTTCGGGCATTAAGCGGGCCGCAGTGAAGCGGGCCGAGTAAGGAACAACCCGAGTGCGCGAACGCTTAAAAGCTATACTTTCAGGAGACCGTCACTGCGTAGTATCTGAATAATGGCCCAAATTTTCACGTGATACCGTTTTCTGGGGGTGATATTTAGCTGATGTATTTTTTTTTCTCGAAAATGTGAGGTGGAGTTGTTGATGTTTCCCTGTTGGATATCCCGTAACTTCAGCGTCGGATTCACCGTAGCTGTCAAAAGTGAAAACGTAAAATTTCGATCAAATTTTCCCGCACATCTTGTAACTACAGGACACAAACACCCACATATGACATCACAGCTCAAACCACTGCACACGGGAGAAAATGGCAGGTACCTTGATCTCCTTGAGGAGATTGAGACATTTTCCCACCCAAAATTATCCAACTACTTGCTCAATGAGCAAACATATACAAAGAGCGCCCATTTTTTGGAGTTCTTCGTAGTTTGGCTCACACCTCAGCAAAAGTAAGAGACGTTCTGTACGCCTCTGTCACATTGTACTATTTAGGGTTTATATTGACGATTGCTTCAGGCTCACGATACGAGAACGTCAGTCATAAATAACACAGAACCATCTTCACTAGTGAACTTTTCACTTGAATCTTTAGTAGTCTGATATTTAGCAGCAAACTGCAATGATTGTTGGTTTCAGAACATAACACATTTCTGATAAGCAACCGATAAGATGCTACATGACACATGTCCTCCCACCCTATTCTATGGAAATGTAGCATTTTTAGCACTACACAATGTACTACATTATTCAAGCAATAGATGACGCTGCCCATTACTCTACTGAGCATTTAAAAATACTGACCAAAGAATGCTATTTTTGTTATTTTCTTAATATTGTTAATTATGTTATTTTATCCAATTTGTTTTATTTAATAATCCATCTTTGTAAGGAGTGTAATTTTTTGTAAAAACTTTACCTGGTCCACCCTCTATCGAGAGTTGTTCTTTTATTGTATCCATAACAGAAAATGATAGAGCCAATATGTTTCATTTAATTATGTCAATTTATTAATATTGTAACGTTTCTTTTTTATATACATATAAACATTGTAAACCTTTGAGGCAATAAAGAGGGCGCTAATGACGTCGACACAGAGCCCACCTGTGGACAAATGTGAGCAGTTGGCTCAGTTTGACTTTGTATGAGACCAGATAGTATCACAAGTATCTATGTCAATGGATTTGTTACACGTAAATGTCACTATACATTTTACTTATATGCTGTTTTGAACATGGTGTGTATGAATCATTTTTAATCCTTGTACCTATTGGAGAGTTTGTAATTTGATTTTAGTTCATTGATTTTGTATATTTCTTTTTGGACCAGCTGACAGCACTGAAGATGGTTTCTTGGAAAACCGAAATCGATTTGCCCAAGTAAAGCAAAAGATTTTACAGCTAATTGATAGAGACCTTTCCTGGAACCCTCACCTCAAAACCGTCCGACAAAAAGCCCTCTCCCGCTTTAACCTCTTAAAATGCCTCTCCGGCCGGACATGGGGACTAAATCCTTCCACCATCCTGTATACCTACCATTCCCTCATGCGTCCCGTCCTTTGCTGCTTCCATCCCGCCTGGATATCCGCTCCCCCCTCCTATTATGAATCCCTCAAAATCCTCGAACGCCACGCCCTTTGCCTCGCCTATCGCATCCGCCTCCCCTCCTCCACGCGGATCCTTTACGACCTCATCCCAGTCCCACACCTGGTACAATTCCTTCAACACATCCGCCTCAAGTACATACATCGAAAGATAGAGTCCCATAATCCACTAGTATCACTTCTCCTCCTGGATCCCGGGCCCCTGCCACGCCTTTACCGCCACATCCCTCCCTCCCTTCACCTCCACACCCTCTACGTCCTCTATGAGGGGGGCTTCCGCCACCTACCTCTCCCTGACGCCGTTCTCCACAACTGTCCCGACATCTATCCCTCCTTCCAACTTTGACCTCTCTCTGTAGATTGCCACCGCCTTCTCCCTGACCCTCCCCTCCCACTCCCGTCCCCCACTTGGCTCACCCCCCCCCCTTTCTCCACCTCCCAGGGAGATCCTTCCGGTTTCCCCCATTCTCCCCTCCCCCACCTCCTTCCCCTTCCCCCGCGCCTTCTCCATCCTCCCCCCCCCCCACCCCTTGCAGGGCCAATACAGTGCTAGTGTTTTTAAGTGTTCAGTGCTTCGTGTGTATAGTGTTTCGCCGCCCAGTGTTTTTTAACGTTGCGTACACCAGTGTTCAGTGTTTTTTTACCTCAATGTCGCCGTCATGTTATGTCTCGTCGTCTGCAGTGAGTGTTTTTTAGCCACCGTGGCAATGTCTTGTTTTAACAACCATGTATCTTCTGTCCGCTGTCATGTTGTTCTTTAACATTCTCCCATATTTTCATCTTGTACTTATAAAAGCGCCAGTTTATCACCTTTAATTTTATATTCTGTTTGTCCATTGTTTCTATTCGTTCGGCTGTAGAGCAGTATCATTGGCTGCTGCCAGCCTGCCTGTATTAGGGCATTAAAATTCAATAAATGAAAAAAAAAAAGGAAATTACGGCGAATGCTGCTCCTTTCATTATTGATTTGGGTTGAGGAGAAATGTAGGAACACGGGAGGCAATACTCACTTTACGGCTTATCCTAGAAGATAGATTAAGAAAAGGCAAACCTACATATCTAGCTTTGTAGATTCGAAAAAGGTTTTTGACAATTTTGATTGGAATAAACTCTTTCAAATACTGAAGCAAGCAGGAACAAAATATACGGAGCGTAAGGTTATTTACAACATGTACAAAAACCAGACAGCGGTTGTCAGAGTTGAAGGGCATGAAAGGGATGCAGTGGTTGGAAAGGGAGTAAGACAGGGTTGTAGTCTTTCTCCATTGTTATTCAATTTGTACATTGAGCAAGCTATAAAGGAAAGCAAGGAGAAATTTGGAGAAGGAATTAAAGTTCAGGGTGAAGAATTAAAAACATTGCGTTTTGCCGATGACATAGTAATTCTGTCTGATACTGCAAAGGACCTGGAAGAGCAATTGAACGGAATGGATAGCGTGCTGAAAAGTGCATATAAGATGAACATTAACAAGAGCAAAACTGGGGTAATGAAGTACAGTGTAAGAGAATCAGGTGATGCTGAAGGAATTAGATTGGGAAACGAAGCAATAAAGGACGTAGATGAGTTTTGTTACTTGGGCAGTAAAATAACAAATGATGGTCGCAGTACAGAGGATATAAAATGCAGAATGGCAATGAGTAGAAAAGCGTTTTTGAAAAAGAAAAAATTTGTTAACATCGAATATTGATTTAAGCCTCAGGAAGTCATTTCTGAAGGCATTTGTATGGAGTGTTGCATTGTATGGGAGTGAGACATGGACGATAAACAGTGCGGACAGGAAGAGGATATAGGCTTTTGAAATATGGTGCTACAGAAGAATGCTGAAGATTAGGTGGGTGGATCGCGTGACTAATGAGGAGGTACTGAACTGAATTGGGGATTAAAGAAATTTCTGGCATACCTTGACTAAAAGAAGGAATAGATTGGTAGGACAATTTCTTAGACATTAAGGAATTGTGAATTTAGCGTTGGAGGGAAGTGTGTGGGGTAAAAATCGCAGAGGGAGACCAAGAGACGCGTACAGTAAACAGATTCAAGTGGATGTGGGTTGCCGTTCTTATGAGGAGATGAAAAGGCTTGCTCAGGATAGAGTAGGGTGGAGAGCTGCATCAAACCAGTCTCCGGACTGAAGACCATAAAAACAACATCATCGATTTCTGGTGTTGATATCTAGCTCATGTATTTTTTTCCTCTCGAAATTTGAGGTCGAGTTGATTATGTTTCCCTGTTAGATATTCCGTAACTTAAGCGTTGGATTCACCGCCGCGGAGGAGTAGCCGAGCGGTCTAAAGCGTCTCGCTGCGGAGCGCATGGTTGCTCGCCGTGGAGGTTCGAGTCCTCCCTGGGGCATGGGTGTGTGTGTTTGTCCTTAGGTTAGTTTACCATAGTTTAAGTAGTTTGTAAGCTACGGACTGATGACCACGCAGTTTGGTCCGATAGAGTTACAAACATTTGAACAACTTTTTTTTTTTTTTTTTTTTTTTTTTTTTTTTTTTTTTTTTTTTTTTTTTTTTTTATTCACCGTAGCTGTCAACAGCGAAGACGTAGAATTTCGAAACTTGTTGTATGGATAGTTGTAGCGTGCAGAGGCGCGCCAGTGTTGGCCATCTCGCGAAGAACTGCGGCGCTGGGGGCTGGAGGCGGCGGCGGCGGCGGCGGCGGCAACAGATGGCGGCGTCCGCCCCCGGGCTGCCCGGAATACAAACCGGCCGCTCCCCGGGGACCCGCCTCTCACCTTGCAGCGCACGTCCCCCACCCCCGCCCCCGCTCCCCCGCCCCCAGCCGGCCGACCGCAGCGGCTGACCCTAAATTAATTCATCTCGTAAATCCGGGCGGCCGCCCTCTCCGACGTCTCGGCCCCACCTGCCGCCGCCGCCGCCGCAGCGCTGCCGTCGCCACACGCGCATGCGCACATGTGTGTGTGTGTGTGTGTGTGTGTGTGTGTGTAGCCGGGACTGAATTCCCGCTGGCTTTCCCCCTCATAACAGTTTATACGGGTGTTCCGCGACGGTCAATACTCTGTTATGTTTCGCGCCCACTGAAGGTGCAGTAATCTCTCCGGATCCTATATCATTCCGTGTGACGTGCCCCGAATAAGTCTCGCGGCGTGTACAGCACTACGTTGCGAGGTGCTTACTCGCCCTGTGTATCCACATGGTCCATTCCATTACATCTCGAATGCATAAGATTTAGTTTTCAGGTTACATTCGCAACTGAGAGGCACGTGTATTAGGCCAGACAAATCCCGTAAAATGGGGCTACAGTGTGACAGTTTTTAAGCTTTATCTCGGATGGACCGAACAGTTTAAATTATGAATTCATCATCATCATCATCATTAGAGACTTATTATTGCTTTCAGCGTTCAGTCTGGAGCATACTACCTCCAATAAAATTCCTCCATGATCCCCTATTCAACGCTAACATTAATGCCTCGTCTGATGTTATGCCTTTTACTTCAAAACGCAACGGTCAATACTCTGTTATGTTTCGCGCCCACTGAAGGTGCAGTAATCTCTCCAGATCCTATATCATTCCGTGTGACGTGCCCCGAATAAGTCTCGCTGCGTGTACAGCAGTACGTTACGAGGTGCTTACCCGCTCTGTGTATCCACATACACGTGGTCCATTCCATTTCATCTCCAATGAATGAGATTTAGTTTTGAGGTTACATCCGCAACTGAGAGGCACGTGTATTAGGCCAGTCAAATCCCGTAAAATGGGGTCACAGAGTGACAGTTTTTAAGCTTTATCTCGCATGGACCTTACCAATTATAGGGAGCTTATATGGACCTAGATATTGAGTTACAGTGCACCTAGACCTTGGATGATACCTATGTCAATCTAAACATTTCCAATACATTTGCAACCTTTTGTCAGCCTCATAACTTAGACATTGGCAATTCCAAATAGATAAACCTTTATTATAAGAACAATTTTATCATTAATATGTATGCTTAATCCGTGATGCCTTCATCTAATTTTATTGATTGACACAAATTTTAACTCATTTAAATGCAAGAATTACATATATTTTTTAAAGGATTGTCATCTTAGGAGGTGTGTTGTCTCCCATCCTGTACCCCTCTGTTCTTTCTAGTGGTCATCAGCACTGCAACTTGTATTGGTTTTCACCATCCGTCTTATTATACCCTTTTAGCGAATTGTAAACTTTAATTAAAAACTTAACTCTTATATAAGATATACCAAAGGTATTATTATTTATATATATAACAAAAATTAAAATAATAAAAAATGTAGTATATAATTGTAATGTCACCCATACATAGAATATGGGTTTCATATCTTTAACTAAAATTATGTGACAATTTGTTTTTATGCAATAACTGACTTCTGTGAAACCAGCTAAGGTGGTGCCACCTTGCGCCAAAATGTAAACTAGAATTTTCAGAGCTGTCAGTATTTTGTAAGTTGTCACGTTTTTAACTTATATATTTTTTATATAGTGACTAAGTGCAATGTTGCACTTCTTATTTTATACCCAATTTTTTAACAAGGTAGGTTAAGTACCTCTTAACCCCAAATGTATGTTATTTTTTATGTTTTTACGTTACTTCCTGCATGTCTTTTATATTTCTGACAGATGACCAGCTTATAATGTGTATATGACCAGACGAAACCGGTCGTCACTTAATAAATTGTTAGTTTGCGATCTTGGCTTATCATTTGGAAACTATCGAACAGTATCAATTATGAACTCATCATTATCATCATTAGAGACCGATTATGCCTTTCACCGTTCAGTCTGGAGCATAGTACCTCTAATAAAATTCCTACATGATCCCCTATTTAATGCTAACATTGATGCCTCGTCTGATGTTATGACTTTTACTTCAAAATCATTCTGCACCGAATCTAAGAACTTTCTTCTTGGTCAACGTCGGCTCCTAGCTCATGAGTCTCTTAGGTAACCTTGCTTCTCCCATGCGTGTAACATGACCCCACGATGTCAGTCTGTTCGCTCTAACTGCTTCATCTATGGTGTTAAGTCCCAGTTTCTCTCTGATTTCCTCATCATGGACACCCTCCCGCCATTGTTCCCATCTATTAGTACCTGCAATCATTCTTGCTACTTTCATATCTGTAACCTCTACCTAATGAATAAGGTAACCTGTATCCACCCAACTTTCACTCTCATACAGCAAAGTTGGTCGAAAGATAGAGCTCTTCACCGCTAACTTATTCTTGGTACTTACTTCCTTATTGCAGAAGAGAGTAGATCTTAGCTGAGCACTCACTGCATTAGCTTGGCTGCACGTCGATTCCAATTCTTTCACTATGTTGCCATCCTGTGAGAAAATACATCCCAGGTACTTGAAACTGTCCACCTGTTCTTTGTTCCTCCTATTTGGCACTCAATCTGTTTAAATCTCTTTCCCACAGATATTACTTTTGTTTTGGTGAAGCTGATCTTCAAATCATAATCCTTGTACCTCTGATCGAGCTCTGAAATATTAGTTTGCAACCTTTCAATCGAATCGGCCAGTACAACTAAGTCATCCGCATATGCGAGACTGCTTATTTTGTTTTCACCTTTTTTAATTCCGCCCAGCCAGTCTACTGTTTTCAGTATATGATCCGTGAATAGTATGAACAAGAGTGGTGACAGGTTACAGCCTTGTCTTACCCCTGAAACTACCCGGAACCTTGAGCTTAATTTGCCATCTACTCTAACTGATGCCTGACAGTCTACGTAAAGCCCTTTAATTGCCTGCAGACGTTTGCCTCCTATACCATAATCTTGTAGAACTGACAGTACCTTACTCCTAGGAACACGGCCATAAGCCTTTTTTAGATCTATGAAACATAGATACAATTCCCTGTTCCACTCATAGCACTTTCCCATTACCTGCCGTAAGCTAAAGATCTGGTCCTGACAACCTGTAAGAGACCTAAACCCACATTGATTTTCATCTAACTTGTCCTCAATTAATACTCGCACTCTCCTTTCAACAATACCTGAGAATATTTTGCCTACAACGCTAATGAAAGAGATACCTCGATAGTTGTTACAATCTTTTCTGTTTCCATGTTTGAAAATTGGCGTGATTACCGCTTTCGTCCAGTCAGATGGAACCTGTCCCGATTCCCACGCCTTCTCAATTATCCTGTGTAACCATTTGAGACCTGATATTCTACTGTATTTGACGAGTTTCGGCTTAATTTCATCCACACCAGCCGCTTTATTGCACTGTAATCTACTGACCATTTTCTCCACTTCCTCAAATGAGATCCAGTTTCCATCATCGTTCCTCTCCCATTCTACCTGCAAATCTGACATATCGTTCACTTTTCATCTACATTGAGCAATTCTTCAAAATATTCCCTCCATCTGCTCAATTATGAACTAGAACAAGTAATACCAAGGAGTTGCTACAATCTCCCACTATGCGGTGATATGTTATAGAAATCAAAATGTTCAACATAAACCGTTATACAAGGTGAATCTAAATTCGCGCACTCGGGCTTCGCAGCGCGATTCCACACGTGCTAGCAATAAAAAATGTCTCTTACAAAATTTAGTGCCGCTCATATTTACGGCAGTGACTGGACGTCGAAGATTGAGATGAGTGTGTCCCCCATACGTCAATGTGTTTCAGATGACATTGTGAATCACCTGCTGACAAGGGGAACGCCACTGTCCTTCTCTCAAGAACTGAGTATAACTCCAAGATCGAGGCACTGCTTGACGACCCTGCATATCGCAAGTTGAAAGAAGATCCGACTTGCAAGATTCAGAGGAAAACATTAGACCTCATTAAAAAGAGTTCTATTCCAAATAACCTTAGGAAAGGCCTGCGGCAACAGGCTGCAGTTCCTCCGAGACTGTACGGCCTACCGAAGATCCATAAGGAAGGGACTCCTTTACGTCCAATTGTGAGCAACATTGGTGCGCCTACCTACTTCTTGGCTAAATATCTTGCTTCTCAGTTGGCACCACTTGTAGGCAAATGTGAACACCACATCAAAAATTCGGAGGACTTCATACAACGCCTAAGGACTCTTCAACTACAACCAACAGATATCTTGGTCAGCTTCGACGTCGTTTCTTTATTTACTAAAGTACCTTTACAGGACTCACTGCAGCTCATCAGCAGTAAGTTTGAGAAAGACATTGTGGCATTGTTCGAGCATGTGCTTACCTCAACGTACTTCTTATTTAATAACCAATATTTTGAACAAGTTGACGGAGTCGCCATGGGGAGTCCTCTATCTCCCATGGTGGCCAACTATTTTATGGAAGACTTTGAGGAAAGAGCACTACTGTCAGCGCGTCTGCAACCTTCTTGTTTCTGGCGCTATGTGGATGACACATTTGTGGTGTGGCCTCACGGAATAGAGACGTTACCCACTTTTCTTCAGCATCTGAATTCACTCCATCCAAGTATCCAGTTCACCATGGAGTTGGAAAGAGACGGAAGTTTACCTTTTCTGGATGTTATGGTAAAAAGAAAACCTGATGGTACGCTGGGCCATAGTGTCTACCGCAAAGCAACACACACAGAGCTATATTTGCAGGCCACAAGTTGTCATCATCCTGCACAACGCGGTAGCGTCTTACGCTCTTTGGTACACAGGGCACATGTGGTCTCAGATACTGACAGCTTGCCAGGTGAACTACAACATCTAAGAACTGTATTCCAGCAAAACGGTTATTCTGAGCGGCAAATACGCAATGCTTTTCAATTGAAGCAATTTCAACGAAAGGATGTTGATGAAGATTCGGAGGCACCCACTGTAACGGCGTTCTTGCCTTATTTTGGTGGCATGTCATCTAGGATAGAACGTATCCTGAAGAGACACGACATCAAATGTGTGTTTCGTCCGCCATCAAAACTGAGGAATATATTGTGCTCGGTCAAAGACGAACTCGGCCTTCGCAAACGCGGCGTATATAAAATACCATGTCAGTGCGGAAAATCTTATATAGGGCAGACATGTCGAACTGTGCAAGAACGCTGTACTGAACACCAACGCCACACACGCCTAGGACAACCCAGTAAGTCAGCGGTAGCAGAGCACTGCCTGAACACAGGTCATCGGATGTGTTACGAGAAAACAGAAGTTCTATCGTCAGTATCATCATTCTGGGACAGTATTTTTAAGGAGGCCATACACATCCGTACGGCGGATAATCTTATCAACAGGGATGCAGGTTTCCAGATGAGCGCAGCCTGGAATCCACTATTGGCTGCAATCAAAGCAAAACAGGAAAAAGGAGAAAATCGGATACACGGAGGAACGCAGCGCAACGCAGATACTTAGTTCCAATTTCCACCACAGGAGCGTCCGGCAGCACATCATTGCCCACAGCGCACGTGCGGAAGACACCTCCTCGGCTCCCAGCAGGGGGCACCAGAAGCGCCGCCGCCGACCAACACTGAACGGTCTCTCGCGCATGCGTAATCTCTGCACACGCCCTGATAAATACCGCCGCTGCCGCGCAATTACCATCAGTCGCGCCTTGAAGTACTGACAGCTACCACCACCTGAAGATGTCGAACAGTTGTGTCGGCGAAATATTGTGGGAGATTCACAATGTCATCCGGCGGCAAACCCGCGAAGTGTATTTACAACAGATCCGCCGTGAAAGCTTGAAAAGTCACACATGCCTAATACATTCCTTACAAGTTTGTTGGTGTAATTATGAAACACATTGACCTATGGAACACACAGCCATCTCAGTCTTTGACCTCCATTTACTGGCGGAAATATGTGCAGGATGAAATTTGTGAGAGACATTTTTTTTTTATTGCTAGTATGTGAGGAATCGCGTCGCGAAGCATGCTCGAATTTAGATTCACCCTGTATAAGTGTTACAAGCTGTCACAAAGTTGCCTCACTGGATGGGGCTACATTCTGACAGCTTTGTTTTCACTTTGAAATAAATGGAAAATCAACATTGGCACTAAGTTACCCCACCAGATGTTTATTTAAATCAATATACAAAATATTGGTTTATTGTTTGGCAAAAAATCACGAAGGCACTTAATTAAAATTGAATGTTTCACATTAAAAAGACCTCGCTTTGCTGTTGGAGTTGCTATCTTGTAAAGAACTTTCTCCTTAGAATAATAAATGCAGTCATCTCGTTCTGAGCACTTCCACTATACTTACCATGTAGCTTCCTGGCATGATATCCCTCACTCTTTCGGGAAACATTTCCTCTTCAGACTTAACGCCCACAAAGTCATCAAGTTTGAATGTCCATTCAGCTTAGTGGCCCTTTTCAAGTGGTGGACGGTTCTTGTGTCTTGATGTATCTTACTGAAAGATGGATCTCTGTCTGATGGCTCAATCAACTTTCATAGAGAGCTTCCGAGTCACTCTGATCTTCATCAGTTCACTTGATGCTTTCACTCTCATCTGAGAACTCGACGCTATCATGTAAATATAATATTTACACTTTAAAATACATTGAGATTACTTTGGCACTCTCCGACACTGTCACAAAGTAGCCCCTTAATATGCTGGTTTTATGGTTTTTTGTTTATATGAATATTACAATTAACGTCAAATCACGCCACAAAGAAAAATCAAATGTTCAAAGGTTTGTAAATCTATCGGACCCGACTGCGTGGTCATCAGTCCGTAGCTTACAAACTACTTAAACTAAGTTAAACGAACCTAAGGACAAAGACGAACACCCATGTCCCAGGGAAGACTCGAACCTCCTACGGCGAGCAGCCGCGTCTTCCGCAGCGAGGTGCCTTAGACCGCTCGGCTACTTTACCGCGGCGCCATGAAGAAGTCAACATATTAACAGACGGGTGTATATACCTGTTTTCTGCAGTTATATCATACAAACGGCTCCAGCACACAAAGTTTACAACATTTAAGCAATGGCTCCAAAGCAGATTTAATTACGAACGCACTGCAGTCGAACAAAACTAGTGCAGAAGATTCATCCGGCTGCAGCAAGATGGTGCAGTACTGAAGACAAGCCTCTGGAGCTAATCTTTGGTTTCTGCGCAGCCTGGTCGCAGCGGGAGGTTGGAAATAAGCGAAAATGAACGTATGTCACAAATTTGACTCTACAGTCACAAAGTAACTCCATTTTAAGGTCGTACAAAAAAAGGGGGTTAAAAACTCAAATCCCGATGTAGTTATAATTTTTTGATATGTTATTAGGACCTTTTACAGCAGTGTGAAACCAAGTTTGCAGCTTCGAAAACCAAGTGCTTCCCGCAGTTATAAGTGAAAAACTGCGAAATTTTCGGACTGTTTTTAATTGTTGGCTTCTAACTCATAAACTATGAGTTTTACGATGTTAATAATTATTACCATTTCCAAAGTACATTGAATATGTAACCATCTAAGCCTAACCCAATATGAAGCATCAAAAATGGGATTATTTCTACCAAAAATGAAAATTTTATATTTTGTTCTGATTTCGAACTCATCCTGCGAGGAATGTTGTAGTAAAGTTTATTAGTTTTAATATAAGCACAAGATGAACTCTCTAGAGCGAGTAGTTCTCTTCAAATGTTACAAAAACAAGTCAGCAAAGTAAACTTTTTGAAGAAATGTGCCTAAACGTTAACTAATAACAAATTGTAGGCAAGCAAATAAATATTAAATGTACTTTGGGAATGGTAATAACAATTTACATCGTAAAACTCATAGTTTATGAGTTAGAATGCAACAACTAAAAAAAGTCTGAAAATTTCGCAGTTTTTCACTTATAACATGGGAAGCACAGGGTTATCGAAGCTGTAAACTTAGTTTCACACTGCTCTAACTGGTCCTAACAACATATAAAAAATTAGAACTTTATCAAAATTTCCTTTTCAATGTGTTATTTGACTGGCCTACATTGGAGAAGGTATGGGGGCGTACTGCCCAGGGCTCTCATCTTGGGGAACGACAAATATCTCGAAAGCACTTATTTTCCTTTTTTGTTTTCGGAAGGCAATTTTTATCCGCACTTTGCCAATGGTATTTTACCCTTTGTATAGGTACACCTTTCAAAAGAACTACAAATGATAAAACATTGACACTTTTAGTGGAAGTATAAAACATAGCACAATGGTAGAGTGCCAGACTACAAATCCAAAGGTCGCAGGTTCGATCCCCGCCAGGTCCTAGGATTTTTACCTGTAACTTTCCACTACTTTCACCTCTGGCACTGTTGTTAATGTGAAAAATATCGAATAGCGCCGTGTTTCGGAGCCAACGTTAAACTGTAGGTCTCCCTATAACTGGCTGGGTAAGTCAGTTCGAATGTCGGAGAAAGGCAACCTCCAAACAGCATCATGCCTAGTGAAGTACTGTGGTGTTCAAACAAATCTTCGGATTGTTGACTGCTTTACCTTTTTTTTTCTTTTTATTAAAAAAAACCACTCAATTTACAAGTAAAATGAGTAATACCTCGTATGGTTATGGAGAAAAGATTATTGTTTCATTAATTTTATTAATGAAATTTAAATTTTTTAGCACATTAATTATTATAAAACAGTTTCTGATTGTTTGGTGGTTCTCAATTTACTTGTAATAACTTATTTCCATCTGAAGTGAAATTGAACAACTTTCATGTTTCTAACACTATTAGTTTATCAAATAATGGTAGCTTAAATTAAAAATGTGTAAGCTAGTTTTGAGAAAAATCCATTTAAAGTTTAATATCAGAATACTAGTATAGTTATTGATGAGAATTACTTACCACTAATATTTCCTGCACCATACTGAGCATTATCTGAACCTTCTTTTCATCTCTTGGTCCCTCTTCTTTTCTGTCGTGTTTCTTTTCTGCATTTTAAATTGGTAATACCTGCTTTGGGGGTGCTCTTTATTTGTTTGTCCCAAAGATTTTGCAGTAGATTTTGCTGCATAGGAATTGAAGTGTTACACGATTCATCGGGTAGGTCACAGTTACAATTTTTTCGCGAGTCAGCGTCTTTCTCTCCGCAGGACAAAAAAAAAAAAAAAAAAAAAAAAAAAAAAAAAAAAAAAAAAAAAAAAAAAAAAAAAACACTCGCTGTTTGACTTTATTTTATTCCCTTGCTGCGAAAGAAAGACTTCCGTTCTTTGTCTGTTTTGCTCTTTCCGTTGTACTGGAAGGATTGGCGTTAATCTACGTCTACATGGGATACTCTGCAAATCACATTTAAGTGCCTGGCAGAGGGTTCATCGAACCACCATTATACTATTTACCTCCCATTCCATTCTCGAATAGCGCGCGGGAAGAAAGAACACATGAATCTCTCCGTTCGAGCTCTGATTTCTCGTATTTTATTCTGATGATCATTTCTACCTATGTAAGTGGGAGTCAAAAATATATTTTCGCATTCGGAGGAGAATGTTGGCAATTGGAGTTTCGTAAGTATCCCACGCCGTAGCGATAAACGCCGTTGTTGTAATGATTCCCGTCCCAGATCCTGTATCATTTCCGTAACGCTGTCTCCCCTGTATCGTGACAATACGAAACGAGCTGGCCTTCTTTGGACTCTTTCGCTGCCCTCCGTCAAACCCACATGATTAGGATCCCACACAGGGCAGCAATACTCCAAAAATGGACGGACAAGCGTAGTGTATGCAGTTTATTTTGTAGTTCTGTTGCATCTTTTAACGGTTCTGCCAATAAAACGGTCTCTGGTTCTCCTCTCCCACGACATTATCTACGTGTTCTTTCCAATTTAAGCCTGAAGTAATAGTAATTCCCAGGTATTTTGTGGAGTTAACGGCCTTGTTTGAGTACTTGGTCTTATGGTGATTCGGACGCCATTATGGTGAGATGTATCATGTACAATCGGTTATAGTATTTCATGAATAATGCAACAATTCCTTATTTCTCATTTACAGTACCGTTAGAACATGCAGTCATTCTTTTCTGTTGCAAATTATTTAGATATTTTATCGAAGTCCGATACGTATTCATGGAAAATATTTTTTTGCTACATTACATTGTTACGATCAGATCCAGAACAATCTACTCAGTCTTGTTGTGCATGATACTATACTAATAACTGGTGCGGTTCACTTTAGGAATAAGTTACCAACAATAAGATTTCAAATTTACAGCATAAACGACGGCAGAATGATGCAGTAGCACCATTTACAAAAACGTGAGGTAACTTTTTTAATAATTGTTATAGTGCTACTCGCCGACTATTTACGAGCTTTATGCTCAAATTATATACCAAATTATAATCAGTTATTAGTTTTAGGCCTTATTTACAATTCAGTACATTTTCTCTAAATTTTATTCGTGATCTTTTGCAAGGTCATAGACTTAAAAAAATTCCGTAATCCAAACAGGCAGTATCATTATAGAATGATCCATTGTATGTAACATTTATGATGGGACATATGGTTTGAAAATGGAGAGGATTGACCGAAACTAGTCACCAAATCAATGGTTAATGTAACTTCGACGAAAATTGTGAAGAATAAAAATTGATGTGTACTATGTTTTGTATCCCATCCTCGTCGCCACTTTTGTGTCTCGTTTTTCGCCGGTTGTCTTTGGGCTCGGTGGCCGAGCAGAGAGAAAGACCGACACGCGACACAGGAATAAAGGGTGCACGCTTGTGCGGTATGGAGGTGACCAGCCAGTGGGACAGCAGAAACTAGAAACACTAGAGTAAATTAGAACGAGATATATATTTCTTAGAGACTTAGTAATACTTAACTTTTACATAGTTCTTGACTGCAGAATGCTGATACATAGATTAGATAGAGGCCTGCCTACTGATGATTCCTAGTGCGTAACCGATAGAAAAGTCTTAACTGGTGCCCATCTGATTCCCAAGTGTTAACTGGTTCCTATCTCAGTCCCAAGTGACCGATGCAGGTCAGTGGTGGCCACGAGCGGACTTGCAGCAGATTGCGCTCGTGGCTGACGTCGTAAGAACGCCGCGCCGTGCGTGCATGGCGGCGCGCGGCGAAAGTACGTGGCGCGCACTTCATACTTGGGCGACACCACACTATGTGAAGAAGTATAGGAGACCTCAATTTACGGACGAGCCTGGCGCGTGGAAACGCTCGCGAATTTGCGCAGTTTCCGCGCGGACGGCTGTGACCTGACACAGCTGATCCCGCACGCGCCTCACGCCACACGTGGCTCTCGCAAGAAGCCCGCGCGGTGACGTCACGCGGTCCGGCCAGACTGCGCAGGTAATTGCGGGCTCTGGACGAGCTGAGGCCGAGGCTAAGGTTGAGGTTGAGGAGGCTGAGGCAGAGGCGGGGCCACATGCAGCCGCCGCAAATTAAATGAAGGCAGCGGACGCCGCCGGCATACGGATGGAGGAGCCGCTACCTGCTGGCTGCTGGCTCCCTTCCAGTCGCCCGCCCACGCTCCGTTCACATGCACTCCTAACAGATTACATTACATCAGCTTTTCGATCCGTAGTTCGGAGATCCTCGTGGATGTGAATATATAATACACTCCTGGCCATTGAAATTGCTACACCACGAATACAACGTGCTACAGTCGCGACCCTAAGAAGAATCCTTGTGGGACACCCCAGAAATTTCTTCCCAATCTGATGATGACTGATGGTTCACTTCACTAGTCATCTGGATTGACATTCTTTGTTTCCTCTTAGCGAGGTATGACTTGAACATTTTTGCAACATTACCCATCACACCATAAAATTGTAATTTACTTAAAAGGTTATTGTGGTTCACAGACTCAAATGTCTTCGCAGATCACAGAAAGTACCTACCGCTTTTAATTTGGAAACTAATGAATTAACCACATTTTCACTGTAGGTGTAAACAGCCTTCTCAACATGGAATCCCTTGAGAAATCCAAGCTGTATTTAGGAAAATATGTTATTTGTGTTCAGATGGTTGAAAAGCTGGCAAAAGTGAAATCGGTTAGTAGTTTGAAGGTATCTCTTTATCCCCTTTCTTCAATTGAGGTTTGTTAATCGCATTATATAGGCAACAGGAAATGTTCCCATTACAATAGACTGATTAAAGAAATAAGTTGAAATTTTACTAAACTCACAAGAACTCAATTAACTTTGGTGATATTTCATCGTAACCAATACCATGCTTTGTGTTTAAGGATTTTTATTATGTGAGTTATTTGTTGTGGTGAAGTGTACCCTAGGTTATTTGTAAATGCAAGTTTCAGATATTGAAGGCCATTATTTACTTACTCTGATACTCCTATACTATCAGTAACATAAAGTACCTGTTAAATAGATTTCCCACACTATGAACGTCAGTTACTGATGTATCATCTACTATTAACGCTATCTGCCCCCGTTCCATTCTGTTTCTACTAATCTCCTCTTTGACTATATAGCATATTATTTTTATTTTGTTGCCTGACATCGCTATATTTTCCTCATAGTGCATTTGTTTATATGACTTTTATTAAGATTTTGCAGTATTCTTTGTATGTAGCTGAATCATTAGCACTGAAGCCATTCATCGCTGAAAGATACATTTTTTTTGTCTTACTGGAAATTTGTAATCCATAGTTTTATTTATGGTTCAATTTCCAAAGCCACAACATTTTTTTAAATTATTTTTATGTTATTTAATTTGCGTTACTTTTAGAGGAAATCAGTTTTCAACATGATATGCCATTACTATGTTGTACGTTCGGACTCCGTTATATACACTCCTGGCCATTAAAATTGCTATACCACGAAGACGACGTGCTACAGACGCGAAATAAAGCCGACAGCAAGAAGATGCTGTGAAACACAAATGATTAGCTTTTCAGAGCATTCACACAAGATAGGCGCCCGTAGCGACACCTAAAACGTGCTGACATGAAGAAAGTTTCCAAACGATTTCTCATACAAAAACAGCAGTTGACCGGCATTGCCTGGTCAAACGTTGTTGTAATGCGTCGTGTAAGAAGGAGAAATGCGTACCATCACCTCAGTAGTTTAGTACCCCTATCCCAACCAAAGAACCCAACCCTTAAAATATTTTTAAAGAACATTAACTAAAATTAGGCATTGCTGGTTAAAATTCACTGACAGTGTCTTGTACATGAATCACATAGTTTATGGAGCAGCAAATCAGAAACTTAATTTTAAATACCATGTGGTTCATGTACAAGAGACGTTCAGTTAATGTTAATGTTAATTTTAGTTACTGTTCTTCAAAAATATTTTAACAAACTAGTATCATATATGTGCAACAACCAATCTGATTTTCTTCAAATGTTATACTGCATTTTTTTGGCTTTTATAAATTGTAATTTGATGATTGGAAGGTTATACTGGCAGATACAACAACTATTGACAAACAAGAAAACTGGTATGTATTATAAGGTAAAAAAGTCGTAGTGATTTCATATTTTAACTGTTTACAAATTTTATTATTTCTTCTATAACTTTTTGATCCGAAGATGACTCAAATGAGTTGAACCGGTCATCATTGATAATAAATTTGCGGTCAAGACTATAGACATTGTCTACTGAATCCTAAATAAAACTGACTGTTGAGATTACTCACGTTTTGTATGTTCGTGGCACTGGACAAAACAAGACAGTTGGCAAGTCGAGGTATATCTTTGTGTACACGCCGCACAAGTGGGAATGCAACATCAGTAACATAATTTTAACAGATCATTGATTTCCCTTTTTTTTCCTCGGCTGAACACAATGCTATGAATGAGTTATTTGCCGTGTTCTGAGAGTGCGTGCAAAATTTGTGGCTCTTCCGACCGTGTCCTGTAGGACCGTTTCAAAAATGCCCTCTGTAAGTGATGTAAGTTACAAGCAACTCGAGAGTCACTGAATTTATCACAGTGGAGAAAAATAAACTCCCGGGAATAATAATAAACGTTCGTACAATGTCTGTGGAGCATCTGTTGTCGACAGGAGTGCAGTTAGTTGCTGTGCACAGAGAGATACAAGATTTAGAGACGCCGAGGAGACCACAGACGGCTGTCACACCTGATATGTCGCAGTGAGCTGACGTCATTCGGGAGGACTGACGCATGACGACTCGACAGTTGGAGCTGAACCTGTCAATCAGCGAGGGACGTATGGACGCAGGTATCCGCCAGAACAAGGACGGTAACGGCAGGGCGCACACGGCCTCGCTTCACAACGGAGAACGGGACGGAGATTACGTGAACAAAATAGGATGTGTAGATGAAAATTCGTTGTTTCAGGTGTGACAATCTCATAAAGTGCCAAAAATAACTGTTAAGGAAAAATGTGGTGCAATACTTTCTGGCCAACCGCTGCACAGTTACCGCTGGTTCCCTTATACCTGCCCAGGTGCAATATGTCCAAATGTTTGTACAGCTTATTGGACTTAACTACGGGGTCATCAGTCAAATGTTTTCAAATGTTTGTTAAGCCTATGGGACTCAACTACGGGGTCATCAGTCCCTAAACTTACAAACTACTTATGAACTACTTACGAACTAGGACGGCACAAATATCCATGCCCGAGGGGGGATTCGAACCCCCGTCCGTAGTGGCCGTGCAGACCGTGACTGAAGCGCCTCAGTCCCCTCGGCCACCGCGGCCGGCCAGGTGTAATACTTTAATGCTGTGCAACCCAGTCTTTTTTGTAATGGGACTCATAATCTTTCTGGGCAAGTATTCGCGACCCTCTTTATTATATTACAACAGCTACATAGAATTTAATACCAATATAACAATAATATGTAATACGAAACTGAAGTTATTTTTAATTCTGCCGATTCTTCTGTGTGATCATTCTCAAACCCGTGTAGGAAACTGTATTGAGGAAAATGTACAGTACTTTCTCCAATAAGCAATTTATTTTACACGGTTCAAATTGAAAGATGAGTGAGATTTGTGATATTGTTAAATGTTGGAGTTCAAGATACTTTCCACATGTAGACATGCACAATTGGCAATTGACACTAAATAAAGAAATGTGTGAAGTAATAAACATGACCATTAAAAGAAATCCGCCGAACTTCAATTACGCGATAAATCAGCCAAACCTTAACGTCGTAAATTCTACTAAATACCTAGGAGTTACAATTACAAACAAGTTAGACTGTAGAGAACACATAGAAAATATTGTGGGGAAGGAGAACCAAAGATTACTTTTCATTGGCAGAACGCTCCACTAAAGAGACTGCCTACATTTCTCTTGTGCGTCCTCTCCTGGAGTACTGTTGTCCATTGTGGGACCCTCACCAGGTGGGACTGACGGTAGATATTGAGAAGGTTCAGAAAAGGGCAGCTCGTTTTGTTTTATCACGTTACGGGGGGGGGGGGGGGGGGCGTCACGGAAATGTTGCACGAATAGGGTATTTTCCTGTGTTAAAAATATGGTTCGAATTGTTGTTATTCTGAATTATTATAACATTCAGACAGCATTTTCGCTCATAATTCTTACAAAACATCTGTTATTTTTACGTAATTAAAGCTTAAAAATCATCAAATTTCACGATTAGATCACGTGATCGAAAACGCTTCGTTATTGGCCGAAGTACTGGTGACGTCATAGAACACCTACAGCGCGGCAACTAGACGTCGGAGCTGTATTATTGTGCGCGTTTCATTCATTTCGCAGCTTTAAGTTCAGTGTTTCGTGTTCTAAACGCGTTTACAGTTTTTGTGCCACAATGGAAGATGGTTATGTGAAGGCTGACAGCGGAAACCTCCCTAAAGTTGATGCAATTATGGTGTCTTAATTCTTTAAAAACAATCCAAATTTTCACGTGCCAGAAATAAGAAACGTGAAAACTGCATTGTAAGTAACGCATACCTACATTTTAAAGCTAATTGTTTAGAGAGATATTTTATGCCATTGGAAAAAAGTACCCTATTTGTTGATGTCAGCAAACTTAATCTGAAGTCACCATATTATGCAATAAAGGATGACATTTTATCTTCTATCCAAGCGGCCTTGAGTGATTATGTTGGCAACATCAACAACAAGATAGAAAATCTTTGTCCAGATGTTCAGACCACATAGAATGACTACATTAGTGTATCGTAAAAACCATGAAGTAAATAAATAATGCTGTTCCTGCTCTATGATTCTTGTATGTACCCTTGTCCGGTCAGTACAAGTAACTGCCTTCGTAAATCAAAAATTTCACGACAAAATATTTACGCTGTCACGCGATTGGCTAATGGTGACGTCTCATGATTCTCGCTATTCAGCATCTATTGCCAACAGTCACAGGAAGCCGCCGGGAAAGTTAGTAAAATTTAACCCAGTAAAGCACGCAGTTAAGGGAGTAATTTTATTTAACTACTTCAATACTGATGCAAAGTGAAACATCAAAACCTGTAAAATACAGCAAAAATGCCTTGTGCATAGTTATTATCTATATTCTATAACAGGGACAGCGGGTTGCGTCGGCGGTGTTTTCATATCGCTCGTAGGTTGGCGACGCACATTTCGCTTAGCCAAAGGCATGTCACTTTCACGTAAACATTGCGAGCGAGACACGATGGAATAAATTTATAGCGCTGAAATTACAGCGCTTTTCTGGTTGTTGTTTTTGTGAGTGTTTTGGATTGTGTCTAAACTTTCTGCCTTACAAATCAGTATTTTCCTTACATATTCAAGATTTGGTTTGATACGAATGTATCACTACTTTTGACACTGCAAACTAACCCATTTACGTTTACTCGTCCACATACGAAGCCCTATGCTTTAATTTAAAAACAAACGCTAATCAGTTGAAACGTTATTTACTTGCAATGAAAATTGCTTGGGAGCGCCCTGTGCAGAAGAAAAGGCTTACGTTATTTTATCTAAGATCTATTGGTGATAAAATTGCACTTATTGGAGATACATAATCAGTGCTATACTTTTATAGTGGGCTTCAACAATATTCATGTTGTTCTTTCATCAAATATATTAGGAAACGGCTTCAATTACACATAAATCGTAGGCGTGTAACATTCTGAAGTTTTACTTCGCAAATGTAAACATCAGGCCATTAACCTACACATAATACTACTTTACACCTTTGCAGTAGAAAAGAATGATACTAAACATTTTAGTTTACCAATGGAATAATATTGTTTACTTCGATCAAAATGATCCTCACAGAAATACACACATGAAGTAGCCGCTATTTCATTTGGATCTCTTCGCGCCAGTGTCAACCACTTTTTGCGTGTTTTCTCATTTTTTGGTACTTGCAAGCACAATTTTTCTAGAGTCTAGACAGATGTATTGGTACAGTGCGGAACTAAGCAATATTTGTAGGTCATTATGCAAACGTTAACGCCCAAACAATATACAGGTTTTTTGTTTATCTTACGAGAGCAGCAGCAGCGTGTTGTATGACGTCACAGGCATCACGTGACTCAAATGTAGCGTTTTAGCGGGCTTTCAAATTATTTGAATTTCATTTCTTGTTTTAAAAACAAGTACTGAAACCCACGAGGTAACAAAGCATGTTCGTACCATAATATGACATAATTAACAATTTTAAACGATTTCCAGGAAACATTCAAATACCCTATTTGGCTGGAAATCATTAAAAGAAAGACGTTATTCATTGCGGCGTGATTTGTTTGCGAAGTTTCAATCACCGACTTTTACTTCTGAATGTGAAAATATTTTGCTAGCAGCCACCTACTTAGGGAGACATGATGACCATCCAAATAAAATAAGAGAAATCAAATAGAAAACGGAACGGATTTAGGTGTTCTTTCTTCCCGCGCGCTATTAGAGAATGGAACGATAGGGAAAAGTTATGAAAGTGGTTAATGAACCCTCTGCTAGGCACTTAAATGTGATTTGCAGAGTATTTATGTAGATGCAGATGAAACTTTTTGCTTACAGGAGTAAATCATTTACTATTCAAAGTTTGTTTGTAAAACTGGGAAATATGGCCGGTCGCATACATAAATACTTGTCAGTCCTATTTATTCCTTCAAAGCAATAGTGACAAGCAGTGAACACCCTTAATTTTATGATCCAAAAAAAGATTCCGCTTCAATATATATATATATATATATATATATATATATATATATATTGGTATTCGGAATAGAAAGTTGGTGAAAGAAGTTTCGGAAATAGATCTCGCCCCAACGAATAACGCCTTTATTTTAACGATTTACACCCAAAGTCGTGCATCAGTTCCGTGACACTCTCTACGCTATAAAGCGATAATACGAGCTGCCCTCCTCTGAACTTTGTCTAAATCGTCTGTCAAACCGTGATGCGCAATAATACTGCAAAGGTATTGTAGGCAATTTATTTACTAAAACTATTGCATCTTCTGCCAATGGCACCTAGCCTTTATTTCACCTTCCGTACAATATTTTCTTGGTGTTCTTTCCAATTGAATTCTTCTTAACTGATACGCTTACGTATTTACTTTACGGCCTATAAATCTGACATTTATGGAGAACAACAAGCTTTACGGTTTTCTTTTAATGTTCATACGGATGACTTCACACTTATCATTATTCAGGGTCATTTGCCAAATTTTGCACCAACCAGAAATCATACCTTAATGTTTTATAGCTTTGTTTGGTCGTCTGGTGACTTAACTAATCGTCTGCTAAATCGTTTATAAAGATAGGTAACTGTAGGAACCCTAAACATTTTCCTAGGGAACGCCAGATATCACTTCTATATTACTCGACGACTTTCCATCAATTACATCGTTCTGTGTCATTTCTGACAGGAAATCATTAATCCAACCACACAACTGTGGCGATATTCCAGAAGCATGCGATTTGATTAGAAGACGCTTGTGAGGTACAGTGTCAAAAGCCTTCCGGAAATCTAGAAATACGGAATCTGTATAACATCCCTTGTCGATAACACCGTTACTGTCGCGTAGTGAAAGTATTGATTGTGTTTTGCGGCTATTATACTTCACATAAAAATTTCTTGAGAATCAGTACCAAATAAAGCGACTGAGCTTCGTGCTAGAAAATATTATGAGGTTCTCGCATAGAAGTTCGAGCTAAATTTTGAGCTTCTGTGACAGATTGCCTGTCTTGGAAATTCTGTGTCCGTTTACATATGCACGCTTTTTTCTTTGGATTTGTAAGAGTGATCTAAACTGTTTGTATACCAAGACTGGTCACCCACCACTTTAGTTAATCTCTCAATTTCTTTCGATATTATTTCTTTGAATATAAGCGACATCTTAACTGGAGATTCTCACTCAGGAAAGCGTTAATCGAAAAAAAAAATTTAATAAATATAGTTATCGTTAAATTATTATGGATTAGGAAGAATATGCTGTGATATGCAAATGATTAGCTTTTTAGAGTATTCACATAAAGTTGGCGCCGGTGGCGGCACCTACAACGTGCTGACATGTGGAATGTTTCCAACCGATATCTCGTAAACAAATAGCAGTTGACCGGCGTTGCCTGGTGAAATGTTGTTGTGATGCCTCATGTAAGGAGGAGAAATAAGTTCCATCAAGTTTCCGACTTTGATAAAGGTCGGAATGTAGGCTATCGCGATTGCCGTTTATCGTATCGCGACACTGCTGCTCGTGTTGGTCGCGATCCAATGACTGTTAGCAGAATGTGGAATCGGTGGGTTCAGGAGGGCAATACGAAACGCCGTGCTGGATCCCAACGACCTCGTATCACCTGCAGTCGAGATGACAGCCATCTTATCCACATGGCTGTAACGGATCGTCCAGCCACGTCTCGATCCCTGAGTCAACAGATGGGGACGTTTTCAAGACAACAACCATATGCACGAACACTTCGACGACGTTTGCAGCAGCATGGACTATCAGCTCGGAGACCACGGCTGCGATGGTGTACGCAACGACGAACCTGGGTGCACGAATGGCAAAATGCCATTTTTTTCGGATGAATCCAGGTTCTGTTTACAGCATCATGATGGTCGCATCCGTGTTTGGCTACATCGCGGGGAACGCACATTGGAAGCGTGTATTCGTCATCGCCATACTGGCGTATCACTTTGCGGGATGCTATTGGGGTGCCATTGGTTACACGTCTCGGTCACCTCTTGTTCGCATCGACGGCACTTTGAACAGTGGCCGTTACATTTCAGATGTGTTACGACCTGTGGCTCTACCCTTCATTAGATCCCTACTGAATCCTACATTTCAGTAGGATAATGCACGACCGCATGTGGCAGGTCCTGTACGAGCCTTTCTGGATACGGAAAATATTCGACTGCTTCCGTGGCCAGCTCATTCTCCGTATCTCTCACCAATTTAAAATGTCTGGTCAATGGTGGGCGAGCAACTGGTTCGTCACAATACATCAGTCACTGTTCTTGATGAACTGTGGTATGGTATTGAAGCTGCATGGGCATCTCTACTTGTACACGCCATCCAAGCTCTGTTTGACTCAATGCCCAGGCGTATCAAGGCCGTTATTGCGGCCAGAGGTGGTTGTTCTGGGCACTGATTTCTCAGGCTGTATGCATCCAAATTATGTAAAAATGTAATCACATGTCAGGTCTAGTATAATATATTTGTCCAATGAATACCCGTTTATCATCTGCATTTCTTCTTGGTGTAGCAATTTTAATGGCCAGTAGTGTACAACAGTTAGAAATAATGGTTTGAAGAAGACGTCCATTCTTGGCAATGAGATGAAATAATGCACCAACCAATGGCAAGGAAAACACCTATGTAAACACCAGTCGAGGACACCCATTCCCACCAATGGTGTGAAATATTCCAAACGCCAATAAAGGATGCCCAAC
The DNA here is from genome assembly GCA_026315105.1 of Locusta migratoria. NCBI lineage: Eukaryota > Metazoa > Arthropoda > Insecta > Orthoptera > Acrididae > Locusta > Locusta migratoria. The sequence continues at coordinate 150,142,890 of CM048750.1, read as the reverse complement.
AGCCTTGCTCCTCTTATTAAAACCACTGATTTACATAGGCTGACATAATCGTTGTAATGAAATAAGGGATCAGATCGAAATCAAAAAGCTTTTGGCGTTCTTTTTTCCCCATGCACTATTAGTGAATGCAGCTGTGAGTGTGTAGAAATAGCAGTTCTATGAACCCTCTGCAATTAGGCAGATTATTTATGTAGATGTAGCAGGGCAATATGGTGTCAGTAGATCATGGGTTATTAAATAACACTGTTTTTTTTTTTTTTTTTTTTTTTTTTTTTTTTTTTTTTTTTTTTGGCATATAGGCATTACGAGAAGCCTAGTGATCATCAGCAATATACAATAATTTTACAATGCTTCGTTATAATCTCTGCAGTAAATGAATAATGAATAGCATTAAAGACATTCGAACCCTTTAGGAACTGTACGAAGAATATTTGACTAATATTTGACTTCTTGGCTTCGCTGCAATCTAGGATGTCGGCGACAGGACCTGTCGGAATTCAGTCACCATTCTTGCCCTGTTTTGCTTAATTTTCAATTAGATAATTCTTCCAGAAGAATGCAGATTGTGCCTCGCCGCTACCAAGAATTGTTTGTCGCTTAAAACGGATCGGTAACACAGTAGTAGAGTGCCTTATTGTAAATTCAAAGGCCGTGGGTTCGATCCGACTAAGTCTAGGGGTTTTTGTCTGTCACGTTTAACTTCTTTAGCCTCTGTCAATGTTACAGAGGTGAAAAATGTCGAGTAGCACCGTGGTTCGGAATCCACGTAAACTGTAGTTCTCACTATTAAAGGCTAGGTGAGTCAGTTCAAAGGTCATAACGTCCAAACAAGACCATGCCCACTAAAGCACTATGCTGTTAAAACTTTTGAGTGATTTATTTCTAAGGCAAAACTGTATTATTTTCTTGTGATGTCGTCAGCAATAAACGCATCACATGTAGTATCCTGGACTCTATTTGGAGAAGAATGATCCACCAGTAACAACTTAGCTACCCTGCTTTGCTTTTTTATTTATTTTGGTGGAATACAGTGCGCTACGAGAAATGCGAATGACACCGACATCGAGAACTTACCTACGTAACAGATAGGAGGAATTCTTATGCGCTAGCTAACAAGATTACATAGTTTCTCAATATTCGCAACTCTTCGATGGGAAGCTTGGGCCAGTATGCAAACCTCCTAGGGCATCTTCTATGGGTTCTGTCGAGGCTTAAAAACACTGAAGAAGGATTTTTTATAGGGTGGGGATGTTGCAAGTGGCGTACCTCAGCTATCCGTATGGGCAATTTTTCGCCACATTGATAATCGAAAAGATGGAAATCTTTGTAGTTTATTATTGGCGTAGGTCAAGTAAAGCAGCTAAGTAAGAAATGCTGAGGACCTGCGTATAGTGAACAAAAAAATGCCAGATGAAATACATAATGATTTGAGGAAGTTTGTAAAATATTACGATATGAATCTTAATGAATGTTGCTGAAGGCACCAGTTAGCCTAGACGTGAACTTACCGATTATAGACGGTGTGGGATAGAAAGACGTGCTAGCAAACGATAGCAGTAAACAAACGCCCCAAACCATCTTTATGACTGGTGTAACAACGGATGATAAAATTTACCAATACTTGCACATCAAGAAGCTTCGGCTATGGTTGCAATTTTTCCTCACGTGTGTTTTCCACGCACTACAACTGGTAAAATATTGCTGTGAATCTGAAGTATCGTTATTTCATATCTTATTTATACAACAGAATGTACTACACGTGTAATTATGATCGATATTGACTAAGCCGCGGTGGAGTAGCCGAGCGGTCTAAAGCACCTCGCTGCGGAGCGCGCGGTTGCTCGCCGTTGAGATTCGAGTCCTCCCTGGGGCATGGGGTGTGTGTGTTTGTCCGTAGGTTAGTTTACCTAGGTTTAAGTAGTTTGTAAGGTACGGACTGATGACCACGCAGGTTGGTCCGATAGATTTACAGACATTTTTGACTAATTCAAACGTTCAAATGTTTGTAAATCTAAGGGACTTAACTACGTTGGTCATCAGTCCCTAGGCGTACAAACTACTTACACTAAAAGTAACTTATGCTAAGGACAACAGAAACACCCATGCCCGATGGAGGACTCTGTGCACCCGACGGCGAACGGCCCCGCGCACCGCAGCTGGGCGCCTTAGTGCACACGGCTATTCTGCCGCGGCCGATATTGACTACTAAATTGACAGAAAACGTTTGGTATTCTACCCAGCTATGATTATTTCATCTTAGACTGACCCTAATACTTGTTTCCATTTGTGATAATAAACGTCACTACGAGCTACAGCTCTTTACATAATATCCAGAAGTAGTACTTAGAGCCCACTTTCTAATCACTAGCATACTCAGATCAACAGGACGATTTGATTGAAATCCGTTTATACAGCATAGTGTTGCAGTAGCTTTACAGGGAACTCCAGTCTTTCAGCGCGCAGGGCGTGGAACAGTTCACCCGGAAACGCCGGAACAAACAGACTTGGAAACAAATTAATTTCCTTTGATACGGGGGGCGGGGGCCAGGCGGCCTCGCACTCACGTAATTCTGCCAGAAGAATGCCGATTGTACTCCGCCGCTACCAAGAATTGTTTGTCGCTTAAAATGCAAATGAAATTTGAGGTTCTCTCGCGAAAGTTGGCTCTGGCCTCATTTCACGGTCCAACCGACCAATACGGAAGACAAAGTTTAGTCGAGGAAAAAGCAGAGGGAGTCAGGGAAATTGCCTCTAAATGAGCGGATGTTATTTACAGAGCCGAGGAAGGAATCATGCGAACCTACATCTCTCCGTCGTTGTTTGAAAATATTAACGATGCTCTTATTCATGTTTTCGTGCGAATATGTACACAATGCATTTATACTTGCCGACTGATGGATTCCGGAAAGACGTTTTATGGTTACTAACGAATTCCGGCCACGTTTCGCTGTGGCTCATTGTGACCTATCTAATATGTAAAGCAGAGTGTCCGTGTGTTTGTAGGTGTTGCATACAAATCTACAGTTTTGTTCCAATCTTTATGAAACTTTGTACACGTAAGCTTCAATGCATGAGGACGGTCGCCGTAAGTGTTAGAATCACATGCGATATATAGTCCACGAGATATGACGTCATAAACAATGAGATGCGCGAAAAATTGCTGCATTTTGCGACAATGCTGCTCATTTTCTCCTAAACCATTGCACCGATTTCAACCAAATTTGGTACACACATTCCTTACCGTGAGATAACAATTGCTGCAGGGTTAAGAATCACATGCATCACATGGTTCAGAGGATATGACGTCATAAACAATGGGAATCGCAGAAAATTGCCACATAATGCGGCGAGATTTTATAAATACGCTATATGAGAATGAGAGTACTTAGCGACTTGCAACAAACTTTAAACATAATTTCCAACCTTTATTATACTTTTTTTCGCCGACGACCATAGCAAAATGATGGATGAAAAAAGTTTCTCGCTTACTACTTTTTCGCTATTTATGGAGTAAAACTTCGGCTTTCGCTATGACGTTACAATTTATAATTTGTACACTACAAATTGTAGCCGCGGGAAACTTTACAGACAGTATACACAGATATAGTTGAATGTACCTTATAAATTGTATCACAGTACGACACGTATTTCATGAGATATAAGCACATAAACAGTGACATTCCACCGTTCATGGACTAAAAATACGGATTTCGGTATGACGTTATAATTTATAATTTCCACACTACACATTCTACCCACAGGAAATGTGACGGACTACACGCGCATATAGTTGAGTGTACCTTCCAAATTGTATCACAGTACGACACGTAGTTCTTGAGATATGAGCACATAAACAGTAACGTTCATGGAAAACCGCACAATCACACAATTGTATTCCCGAGATTTTACAGATATACAGCCCTTATACAAATGAATATATACCTGAAAAATGGCAGGAATAAACTGATAAATACCCGGGCAACGCCGGGTTTTCAGCTAGTGTGAAATGAACGGGAAAGTGAGTAAAATAATTCTTGCGGACACAGATTCACCAAGGAAACAGATCACTAGGATTAATATATACCGTGTTTAACGTTCATTTGTCTGTGTGGATTTGAAAGGAAAATAAAATAATCAAAAAAGTTTTTTGATAAATTCATCTAGTATAACGCAGTAGATTGGCAATTTTTTGTCAATTTTCTGCATAAACATTCATATAAGACAGTTTTTCGAATATGAAGCTTATGATGAATGTGGGTCGCACAAGTCCAAAGTGCGCGCCACCTACTTTCGCCCTGCGCCGCCGTGCAAGCACGGCGCGGCGTTCTTACGACGTCAGCCACGAGCGCCCTCTGCTACAACTCCGCTCATGGCCACGACTGAACGACATCGTTCACTTGGGACTGAGATAGGAACCAGCTAACACTTCGGAATCAGATAGGCACCAGTGAAGACTTGGCTATCGGATAGGCACTAGGCAGGCCTCTAGCTCAACTATGTATCAGCCTTCTGCAGTACTGAGCTATGTAAAAGTTAAGTATTGTATAAATTCTGTGCAATATATATCTCGTTCTAATTTACTCTAGTGTTTCTAGTTTCTGCTGTCCCACTGGCTGCTCACTTTCGTACCTGCACAAGCGTGCATCCTTATTCCTGTGTCGGTACACACTCGGCCACCGACACCTACGACGGAAAAGAGACATAAAAGCGGCGACGAGGCTGGGACACAAAAATGAAAACTTCAGAAAAGCTATTTTTCCTACATTCTGTCCATCTACTCCCCAGCCCTGTACGTTCTGCATCTCCCTCTCCATCTATCTCCTTCTACTCTTCTTTTATTCCTTCTGTATTCTATCCTTTCCTCTGAAGTATCAACAGCTTGATATTACACGTAGTGGACTGCGGCTACGTAGTTCAGCATAGCAGAGACAGGACTGTAGCGCCAACGCGTGCCACTGTGCTCTGCTGCTGTTGTTGTTGTTTTGAGGGGACTAAACATGTAGGTTATCAGTCCCATTGTACTCTACCTCACACAAGGAGACCACATGGGTATCGTATTTTTGAATTTATTTATGGTAATGGTACGTGAAGTTCAGAACTTAAATAACAATGACCACGCAGTTTGGTCCGATAGATTTACAGATATTTACATTTTTTTAAATAACAATCAGCCAAAGCCATTAGAAGCAACTCTTAAAAATTCTCGAGAAAGTCGACTATGAAGTTTTGTAAGTACACGTAAGTACCAATAATCAGAATAGTTACATCATCTGTCAGTGTAAATGAGGTGCTAGCGTTCAGGCCTCAAAATTGTAGAGGCGGTGGTTCGAGTCCCACTGTGACAAATGTGTTTTTCGTTGTTTTCGAATTCAGTTATATAAAACATTTAGCATCTCTAATTCCAGTTGTTGTGTCAGTTTTTGTTTATGCGTATGTAAACGAGCTGGAACACATTGTCGTCACCTAAACGACGGTTGATAAGGTGAGCTGCTTGGAAAGCCATTAATAGCTATCTACATCTACATATCTGCATACATATTCCGCAGTCAACCGTAAGGTGCATGGCGGAGGGTACACTGCACCACTACTAGGCATTTCAAATGTTCAAATGTTTGTAGAGCTTATGGGACAACTACGGGGTCATCAGTCCCTAAACATACAAACTATTTATGAACTAGCTAAGACTACAGACGGCACAAATATCCATGCCCGAGGGGGGATTCGAACCCCCGACCGTAGTGGCCGTGCAGACCGTGACTGAAGCGCCTCAGTCCCCTCGGCCACCGCGACCGGCACTACGCATTTCCTTTCCTATTCCACTCCCAAATAGAACGAGGAAAAAAATTCCTATATGCCTCCGTACGAGTCCTAATAAAAATTTTTTTTTGTCGAAGTCAGTCAATTGAAGAGCTTCCCATACACCATAGCATCATCAGAAAACAGCCGCAAATTACCTTTGTCCATCATATCATTTACATAGATAGAAAATAATAGCGTTCCTATCACACTGCCCTGGGGCACGCCTGACGATACACTCGTCTCTGATGAACACTCGCCGTCTATAACAACGTACTGCGTTCTATTACTTAGGAAGTTTTCCAGCCTGTCACAAATCTGTGAACCTATTCCATATGCTCGTATCTTCGTTAGCAGTCTGCAGTGTGCCTTTTCGAAATCGAGAAAAACACAATCTGCCTGTTGCCCTTCATCTATGGCTAGCGAGGTGTCGTGTGAGAAAAGCTGTGGAGATTACTTTCCAAAAACAGCGCCGTAGCCCTTCATAAACTGAACAATCAAAGACTATTGACGTCAACTAATAGTGAAGCCAATAGTCTAAAAATGTAACATCTTTCTTGACTGAAACTATCATTATTAACAACCTTTTATAAAATATTGAATATTACACAGCAACTAAAATACGTGCATTTTTCGTAAAAACTACCATTAGAGGTTAAAACTCTGTAAGTATTCGAACACAAGAAAAACAATATTTCGAACCACTGACGCTGAGGGTGTAAAGTTAGAGCGCTACCACCTGAGCTACACCGACAGAGGTTACAAAATGTCTTAATTAATGCTACTTACGAATACCTGAAAAACTTCAAAGTCGATTTTCTCTAGAATTTATGAATGTTGTGTTGAATGGCTTTGGCTGATTGTTATTTGTGTTCTGAACTTCACGTACAATAAATCCGGTACCGATGTGGTCTTCTTGCCAGATCTAATAGCTCACGTCTACAGTGCAGTCACCACGTAGAACTTTTGCGCTTTGCATATAGTTAGCGGCTATAGACATCGCATCCGCTGATAGGTGTCCTTAGTCTTTATCCTGTCCCTGCAGCCGTTACAGTTAACAAGTGACAATACAATCTCCGAATTAAGCAGCAGGATACTTTGCCCCGTTAAGCACATTTTACACGTTAGGCTTCGTAGTATAAATCGACTACACAAAGTTCGTGCGCATTTCGTCTTTGCGTTTAAATCAGCAACCAACCCCATCGCTAGTGCTTCTCTGACGTCAATGATCTACAGATTGCCCAGAGTGTGGAGTTCTAAATTTCCGAGTGTGCTGCAGGATGCACACGCGGAAAAGCAAGAAACTGTAGTGGGATCTGTTTAACTCTTAAGTTAACCTATTCTGGTCGAGTTCATTTATATTATGGAAATGCTTTCACAGTTCTTAAACTTTAGTCTGTTCTTTGCTTTGTGTCCTCATCACCCCAAAAGATTTCACCACAATCTAGTATTCTCTTACTAGGGTTCTTTTACAAAAGGAAACTGACATAATAGATGTACATTTTTTAAATACAAAGATGACAAAAACCGGCGTATAATATACAATGAAAGAATAGATGTTAAAAGACACATATTCAGTATTAAGAAACTGCCACGGTGGCTAAAAACATATTGAAGTTAGTTACGGCGACGAACACTGAGAAACTAGTAAAAGCACAGGGCAACACACCGTTCTGGCTGTTCGGCGGTTGCTAAAATCTTAAAATCACAGGAAGGAAGCAAAACACTGACACAATACTAGACGAAGCACTGTTAAAACGTAGTACTAAAACCCCGAGGGATAGGGGAGGGTTCTATTTATTTCTAGGTTCTCAATATTACACAGAATTTACCAAATGACTTCTAAGGAGGAAATAAAGTATGTATTACTCTTCTGTTATCAATAAATTCAATTATCATTTCCTTCTCTTATGTAAATAGTGCCCTCATAACCTCGTTTTATCATTTAGATGCGAAACTACACTACAGTTTTGGTATTAACGTCTAAACGAAAACGAACACTCGAAACAGAAGAGACTTAGTACGGGAATAACACGCCAGGAACGCTGCAGTAGCCGGTCTGGAGTCGTCATCGGATTTTAGAATTTCTTGCTAATTCTGATACGTGAAGGTTAGGACTTAAATAACAATCAGGCAAAGCCATTCGATTCTTGAGAAAATCGACTTTGAAGTTTTGCAAAGTACACGTAAGTACCAATAATGAAAAGAATCCCAGCACTTGTCGGTATAAGTCATGCGTGCCGTGCGCCGTGGCTCAGCGCGCCCGGTTAGGAGGCTGAACGCCCTCTGTAATAAAACAGCTGAGCCAACCATTCAACGAACAACCAAGAACGAGCTAAACGAACGACCGCGAACCATAGATCTACAAGACGAGAAGGAAAAAAAATTGTGGTAGCGTTCTGGCATCACATCATTAGAGTCCTGAGTTCGATTCCCACTGTCATAAAATATTTTTAATTTTAGAATTCAGTTATATAAAGGGTTTTGGGGTCTCTAATGCCACGTGTTGGGTCACTTTTCATTTATGTGTATGGAGACGAGCTGAAAATTTTGTCGTCATGTAAAACGATGGTTGGGTAGGTTAGCTGCACGGAAAGCCATTAGTAGCTACATCTACATCTACGCAGATACTTTGCAAATCACATTTAAGAGCCTAGCACAGGGTTCATTACCCACTTTTATAATTTTTTATCTACCGTTCCATTCTCTAATAGCGCGCGGGAAGAAAGAACACCTAAATCGTTTCGTTTTCGATCTGATTTCGCTTATTGTATTGGGATGGTCATGTCTCCCTAAGTAGGTGGGTGCTAGCAAAATATTCCACATTCAGAAGTAAAATTTCGTAAATAGATCTCGCCGCAACAAATAACGTATTTCTTTTAATGATTTCCACCTCAAACCGTGCAACATTTCCGTGACGCTTTCGCCCCTAAAACGTGATAAAACAAAACGAGCTGCCCTTCTCTGAACCTTCTCAATGTCTTCCGTCAGTCCCACCTGGTGAGGGTTCCACACTGGGCAACAGTACTCCAGAAGAGGACGCACAGGTGTGATGTAGGCAGTCTCTTTGGTGGAGCTGGTGTATCTTCGAAGAGTTCTGTCAATGAAACGTGATTTTTGGTTCGCCTTCCCCACAGTGTTCTCTCCAGTCTAAGTTTTTCGTAATTGTAACTCCTAGGTATTTGGTAGAATTTACGATCTTAAGGTTTGACTGATTTATCGCATAATTGAAGTTCAGCGGATTTCTTTTAGTGGTCAAGTGTATTACTTCACACCTTTCTTTATTTAGTGTCAATTGCCAATTTTCGTAACATGTAGAAATTTTGTCTAAATCGCTTTGCAGTTGCTTTTGATCCTCTGTTGACTTCACTAACCGATAAACGACAGCATCATCCGCGAATAGTCTAAGGGAGCTATTCAGATTGTCTCCTAAATCGTTTATAAACACAAGGAAGAGTAGGGGACCTATAACGCTTCCCTGCGGAACGCCAGATATCACTTCTGTTGTACTCGATGACTTACCGTCAATTACAAGGAACTGTGTCGTTTCTGATAGGAAATCGTGAATCCAATAGAACAATGGGGGAGATGTTCCATAAGCACGCAGTTTCATTACAAGCCGCTTGTGGAGTACAGTGTCAAAAGCCTTTGGAAATCTATAAATATGGAATCGATTTGAGATCCCTTGTCGATGGCAAGTTGTGCTTCACAAGAGCGATTCTTTTTGAATCCGTGTTGACTATCCTACTGCAAATCGACGTCAATGAGATTGGCCTGTATTTTTGGGGATCACTCCTATTGCTTTTCTTGAATATTGGAGTAACTAGGGCAACTTTCCAGTCTTCGGATACGAATCTTTCGCTGAGTGATCGGTTGTAAATGATAGCTAAGTAAGGAACTATTGCATCAGCATACTCTGAGCGCAATTTAGTTGGTATACAATCTGGCCCGGGAGATTTGTTTTTGTTTAGTGACCTAAGTTGTTTTAGTACTCCAGGAACATCTACTTGTAAGTTTCGCATGCTGGCAGCTGTTATTGGATTGAATTCTGGAGTGTTCACTTCGTCTTCTTTGGTGAACGAAGATGACTTTCCAAAAACAGTGTAATAGCTCCTCTCAAACTGAACAATCGAAGACTACCGTCATAAATGAATAGTTAAGCCAATACTGTAAAATGTTTTTTTATTGTTTTTTAAATTTCTTTATTGAAACGATCAATATTAAAAATCTTCTATAAAATATAGAAAATTACCAAGAAACGAAAATACCTGCAGTTTTCGTAAAAATTATCATTAGATACTGAAATTATGTATGTATGAACACGATGAAGAAAAATAAAAAAATCTGCCTCAACAAAATTCGAACCATTGCCCCTACGGTTGTAAGACCAGAATACTACCACTTTTTTATTTTATTTTTTCATATGTACATCTATGGTTCGCGGTCATCATTCAGTTTGTTCGTGGTTGATCGTTGAATTGTGGGCTCAGCTTCTTTTATTACACAGAGCATTCAGCCTCCTGACCAGGAGCTCTGAACCACGGCGCCCGGCGCACCTGAGCTAAGCCGACAGATACTGCAGTTCATTTATTCATTTGTACTTACCCTTACTCCCTTACTTGAAAACTGCGGAGTCGATTTTCTCTGGAATTTTTGAGAGTTGCGTCGAATGGCTTTGGCTGATTGTTGTTTCGGTTCTAAAGTTCACATACCATAAATATCAAAAAATTCTAAAATCCGATACCCATGTGGTCTCTTTGTGAGACATGAAAGTCGATCGTGCAAAAGAGGCTTTAGGTAGATTCGAATACGTCAAGTGCGTCAAGACTCCACAAGATACTTCGAGAAGACATCACTTAAAACTTATGTATCAAGTTCACAAATTCTTTTTCGCGAAACTAATAGACCCAACTTTTACAGAAATATGTATATTCAGCGCCACCAAGCTGACACTACGTCCTTCTTCGCAGCACCTACCTATTGTGTGTAGACCTTGTGGAACTTGTGTCTTCCGCCCCGACACGAGGCCTGCTCTCGCTAACTAACTCCGCCTCCTCCCTCTGATCACTAACTCTTATCCTCGTCGTAAAACAAGATAAAAAAGAATTAAAAAATGTTCAAATGTTTGCAATCCTATGGGACCACACTGTTGTGGTCATCGGGCCCTAAACTTTAACTCAAAGCTAAGGTCAACATACACACACCTATACAGGGAGGACTCGAACCTCTGTCGTCATCGGCCTTGCAGCCCTAGTCCCGTACGGCCATTCCAGCGCGGAACACTCGTCATAGCTATGAAAAATCGAAAAATTAGAATTTAAAAATTTTGTGGTGAAATGAGTACAAAGTTACTCCTCCAAAAAAGTAAACGAAATGACGATATCAATAAATAACTTTATTTACATTCTTCCTTAGTACGATATTTTTATTTCCACTGTTGACAACTTCATGGAAGTATCAGTTCAGGCGTAGTTGCTACGCGGTATGGATGTGTTACCGAAAATGAACCATTTGATGATGAACTTTCCTAGGATGCGATTTCACAGTTATTAATTTCGTAAGTCATTTTTGCCATAGCACCTTGTAGGTACACATTTTAGACTTTGGTAGCACTTCAAGTATTCATGTTCAATTATTATGAGCGTTGACGATTTTAATGTGGGATAGGAAATGTAACATCAATTTTATAGAAATGAAAAAAAAAAAAAAAACTACTGTTAAGGTACGCATGAGTTCGGTTTTGTGTGCATCTGTGACAAAGTACTTTTAGCATTAGATTTTTCATTGGTCTCTTTGTACAATTAATATTAAAATCTGAACTTCAATTTTCGTGTTCACGTATTAATAGGCTATAATAACTTCTGTGCCGGCGAAAAAATGGTGTGGCCTTCATTTCCTGAGTTATCTTTCAAAATTAATGTCTGAAATTTATATTCATAAATGCTGATTTTCGCTACCCATTCACGCGTGAAATGCTTATTTTGAATTAATACTTTTCATTCTAAAGTACTTAACTGTAATGTAACGCTTCTATAATTAATCTCAATTGGCGGTTAGTAATAATCACCTGAGAGCTCAAATGAGGACGCTTAATAATCGGTCGCTAGAACACTGGCATCTCTTTCGGACGTGATACTTGATTTCATAAAGTTGTGGGAAAAGTACGTTAATGACATACGTTATATCTGTTCTGAATTTGTATGGCATTTACTATGTAGCACTATAAGTAATTGAAGCTTTCCAGGAACTACTATTACAAATAATCAATTATTTATTCGTCATTTGCTAATTCTGCCGACAATAGCTGAATTACTGAAGATGTACTGTTATCTGGTGACAAATGAAAATTTGCGCTAGGCCGGACCTTGGTTCGAGTCCCGGTACAGTACAAATTTTCATTTGTCAGCAGATGAGATAACATCTTTATGCAACTGTTGTCGGCAGAATTCGCAAATGACTAATATATAATTGATTATTTAATATCGTATATAGGGCTGTGGTACCATCAAAAATGTCTGTTCCTTTGGAACAGATGTTTCATACTACTATTACAAAATTGGATAACGTTATAAAAATAAAAATAAAATAAAAGTTTTACGTGACTTACTTTTATCCTGTCAGACCATAGTTTTGTCGACTTTGATTTTAATACGAAGTAATGTTTATTTACTAAGCAACAACGTGCGCAAGAATGAAGTATTTGCAATTGCAGCTGCGCCACGAGGTCGAAAGACAAAATGTTACAGTTGTTGTCTGGGAGATTTGTATTTCCTAAAGCTGTACCTGGCAGAAATTTAGTTTACTTGTCTATTCGTCTGTATATCAATATTTGGTAGAAATTTTGATTGATGAACTGTAACGTCCAGTGTGTGATGGTTCCCATAGTTTCCTGCGCCTGATATATTCTACCTGCTTAAAAGACCTTTGCTTAAACAGTTTGGCGAAATGAATATTGCTTCACACCATGTGTATTTCTAAATGTAGTTTGTTGCAAACATGTCACTACAGATTAAAATGAGCAATGATTTACATCGTCTCAGTACCAGTTGAATTTAGCCCATAAAGTGGTGCAGAATGCTGCCTCCAAAATTCACATTGTCATGTAATGTCCAACGGTAAAACTAGACCTGCAAATAAGATGAAAAGTTTATCCTTGAATAATTTCGTTGTTACGTTTTCAGTTAGATAATTGGGAAGAAATTATTAATTTAATCTCTGAATTAAAATATATTCTTATCATATAGTCATATATTATATTTAATGTATTTGAATCCATCTACATGTTTATGATTAATCACACCTATCAGACACGTAATATCAAACTGTGGATGATACTGTAGTGTGAGTTTTATGGAATATCTCCAGCCTAATATGTTCAACTATTTAACGAAAGTTTGGTGACACTTTCCCCAGTGATTTTAGAAATTTCAGCACTGCATAACATTCCTTCCAAGGTTTGTAAAACTCTTACAGCATATCCGATTATAATTTGCTATTTACGTATTTTTTAGCAAGTTAGTAGACAGTTGGTGTCCTTCCAGTGTGCTCTCTTCCACTTATCCACGCCATCATCTTCCTTTAAAGGATTAGGCTGTTGCCTGTTCCGAACTAACAATCATTCCCATCTTTTACAATTAGTTTTGTATTTAAGGATCTTCTGGGGGATTCTGTGCTCTGGAATTCTAAGAAGGTGTTGCCTCCAGTATTCACGATCTAGATTCACTGATCTAGTCAGTGCTGATCATGTGTCTTCTTGCGTAGCCCGTTGCCTTTTTGAGTAACCTCATCTCTGCCCTTTGGAGTTTAGTTTCTTGTCTTTTTTTAGTAACCCCCTCCTAGGGGACACCGCCTTATCGTAGGCACATTCAGTGCCGTGCGTGAGGGTTTGAGTGTTTCGTCGAAGTCTAGAGCTGTGCCGGCACTAGTATAGCTACCAGCAGGATCACCCAAGCCGGACTGGTGTCGACTGAGGAGCCAGACGAATTGTGTCCCACAACATAGGCCAGGAGAGGGGGAAACTCTAGAAGCCTTAAGGAAGACAACACATCAGAAAATCATGTTGGTCACGATACACGGCTTAACCTGCGCAGCCAGGGGATTGTAAAGTTACTGGCAAACTTACAATTAACCTCGGATGCAGGACCGGATAACTGGTAACAACCATAAATCTTAAATATTATACATATTTGATATTATTTGTCTTTCATGAAACTCGATACAGAAGATTAAGGCATGCCGGCTCGTTTCTATAGGTGAACGTAATCTCCAACTGTAAGATTGAAACATTTTAACCACGTTCTCAGTGGAATTGAGCTGTGCGGGTTCCCTGGTATCTGCCCTTGTTAGTTTTGTGGCTCGTTGCCGCCGGTTGTCCTAGGTGTCAGTGGCCGAGGCAGAGTGGAGAGAGAGAGCGACACAGGGAAATAGGATGCACGCGTGTGCGGGGACCGAGTCTGAGGTGACCAGCCAGTGGGACAGCAGTAACTAGAAACACTAAGCTAGATTAGTACAAGATATATATTTCGCAGAAATATTGTAATACTTGACTTTTACAAGTTCCATGACTGCAGACTAATGTAATGCTGATACATAGTGTAACTAGGTAGAGGCCTGTCTACTGATAGACTGTTCTAGCACCTGTCCTATTGCCAAGTGCCCGATACAGTTCAATGGTGGCCACGAGCGAGGTTGCAGCAGAGGTCGCTCGTGGCTGACGTCTTAAGAACGCCGCACTGTGCTTGCATGGCGGTGCGCGGCCAATGTATGTGGCGCACACTTCAGATTTGTGCATCACCATAGTTAGTAATTATTCTGGCACCCAGACATTAATTTCTGTATTTAGTTGTCGGCTTGGCGATCGGCGGCACTGCTCTGTATCGTTAGCACGCCGGTGTGTTTGATGGGGGCGTTGTGCGCAGGGTCAACACGGACGGTGCCGTACTGTAGCCCAGGATGAGGTGTGCTGCGGTGTAGCCCGTAGCCCTTTGGCGGATGTTACGCACTCCGCTGGTGGAGGCTTGCATGAGTCGCGAGCTTTGGAATTCATAAAAGGGCACCGAGTGGTGTTGATGGGGTTGCTGGATCGGATGCCGTAACACTCATTTGACGGTCGCCATAGGTTCTGATTTAACTCCTGTTAGCGGTGCGAACGTGACGTTGCCTTGGAGTTGCAGTACTTTCTCGGGGTGCTGTCTAGATCGGCACAATTACTGAAGTATTACGCTTTGTGTGGTCTCGTAAGAGGCGGGAAGTTTTCAGGCGGTGGTGCTTTCCTTCTGGCATCGTAATCCTCCGGAGTTGCAACTGCTTCTCTTAGTGGGTTAGGCAGTGATTCACTTTCACGTATTTGGCACTTAAATGTGCCGTGTTACTATTTGTAACGTTATTGCAATGTTTATCACAATTTGCATATTGTTGTTAGGCCGTTTGGGGATCCACGTAATCCAGCGGTTTCTTCTGCCGGTAATTTCCTAGGAGCTGTGTACATCGAATGCAACGGGTGTGCGATATATATATATATATATATATATATATATATATATATATATATATATATATATATATATATATATATATATATACGACGTTCGACTCTCGCTTCGCTAGCGGTGACGGGAATCTGTGGCGGAACAGCTGATTTGTGTGACGACTAGCTAATACCTACGTTGATTCTTGAGGTGATAATTACATGAAATTTCCTGCCCAATACAAATTGCAAACAGATCATGAATCGGAAAAGTACATCGAGAACCACTCATTACATGGGTATAACTTTTTATGTGATGTAACTTGACCGCATTCACTCAATAAACAAATTAAATTCGTTGTTAATGAAAACAGACTTTTCAGACACCGTTCTTTAAAACAAACTATATGTATCGAAACGATAGTTACCGAACATGCGAATGTTATGATTTTTACGTATATGTCGCGATTTAAAGGATGTGGCTAGGCAGGAACCTAAGAGTACAGCTTGTTCACTCGCAACAATTTAAACAGTTCTCTTAAGTTCCTGGTTAACCACATCCTTTAAAATCATGTCATTCGTAAAAAATCAAAACATTAGCTTGTCCCATCACTATCGTTGGGTATGAACCGCCGTCCGATATATATCGATCACACTGCCGTTTCATTCCATGTACACAGCTCCTAGGAAATTATCCTTCTGCCTTATGGCCGTCCACGATGCCGTATCTATCCCCGTTCTTGGGCGTATTCAAAGGAGGCATTGTTTCCCTGTCTCGTCTTTCTTTTTCTGTCACGTACGGTTTGCGTTGGGTGATCTGCGATTACGGTATTCTTGTTTCTTGATTAACTCGTATTGTGGTAAGTTATTTCAGTGGGTAAATAATAACGCCCGTGCTATCCCATTTGTTTCCGCGCGAGAGTAGCCGAGCGGTCTGGAGCGACACGTTTCTGATCGCGCTGCCTCCTGCGTCGTAGGTTCGAATCCTCTCTCGGGCATGGATGTTGGTGTTGTCTTTAGTATAAGGTAGTTCATAAGTAGTTTGTAAGTTTCGGGACCGATGACCCCGCAGTTAACTCGCACAAGCTTTACAAACATTTGAACATTTTATCCCATTAGTTGCTTGTTGTTCTTAGCGGCGTTCCTGCATGACAACACGGGCTACTGGAGGTGTACGTACACACGCTACGTAAGGAGGAAGAAGCTTCTGTCGAAACACTCCTCTCCCTTCCATAATGATCCTTGTTTCTGTACAACTGATGTATTATATTGTATGGTTATTGATTATTTTTAGCCTCTGGTGTTGTTTAAAGCGGGATCTTTTGTCGGGGTGTGTAGTTAGAGGTGTTACCAGTCTGAGGGACTGTTCGTGACATGTACCACATGATTAAGCTCAATGTCGTTTGGCGGTAAGCTGTGATATTTTTAATGTCTGGTGTCTGACTAGAAATATTTGTAATGTTACATTCTGTGATTCTTACTGAACTTGCCGGTGCTAGTGAACTGTCACACTGGTGTTTCTACTTATTCCTTGCCTGCTATAGTGTGTATACCTGCATCAGAGGCATAGTAGCAAGTGTTGTTTATGTGATCAGACAACTTGTGCCGAGGAGAAGCTAATAGTAATATGATAACTGGCCTACTACTCAATGGAAACAGCATGTGTTTCCTCTAAACTATTTATACAATGGTTCACTTCTAGGCAAACATATAGTTCCCTGTTAAATCTTTCTCAGGCCTTAGAGATAAGTTTATATGTTAAGTTTATTAAATATCTTGATACTCCGGTGGTTCTCTGAGTTTGTATTGCGGACATGTTGAGCCCGGCCTGAATCTTTTACTATTGAACTCTGCTCTTACGAAGAAAAATAGAAAATGTGAATATGTACTTTGTTGACAGGTGATTGTAATTCAATGAATTTAACAATTAATGAAGTAACTAGTAAATTTGAGTATCTGCTTGTTAATGAGGTTCTTGTAGTTCAAGGAATTGTAACTGGTGGTATTTGACTTTTTATAAATAAAATGGAATTGTGTAATTATCAAAAAGACAAAGATTGTGTTTCTTCCGAGCTCTTCCTCTGCAATGTTGAGTGTTATAATCTTGACTAGTGGCTGTCAAGGACGTCGAACATGGCCAAAAATGCCCAACTTTCAAAAAAAAAGGTTTTTTCTTAATTTTGGAAAATTCTGTAGCTCCTAGAGGACGTTGATACATGAATTGCTTTTTTAAAAGAATCGTTTCCTCTGTTAGGTTTCTAGATATAGGGAAAATCTACAAATGCTTAAAAATGTGGTTTCTATAGGTCGATGACGTTCACATTCCCGAATTTCCTTGCGTAATCAGAAATATCAAAAACTGTACGTCGATTTTCTTAAACTGACGTGCATTTGGTAGAAATATTAACGTTTTTTAACAACTTTCAGCTCATTTTCATTTTTACCGATTACAGAGCCATCTATTATGAACGAAAAAACAATGTTTTATTCAAAAATTGAATAGTTTTTCCTCCAGCATCTAAATCTGCAATAAAAATGGGGCTTCCAATTTAAGATTTCAGTCATCTCTCCCCTCCGGCTCCTGGTGATGGAGAAGGGTAGTCGAATTTTATGTTAATGGATGTCTCCATTAGAGGTGAACAACTTTAATTGCAACTTTTAAAAAAATCCAAATTCATTGTTTTAAACATATGGGACTAAACGTCTTAGGCTATTAGTACCTAGACTCACAAACTACTTAAACAAAGGACGACAAATACACCCAAACACGACTAAAGACTAGAACCTCACACGGGGAACGGTCGCGGGTACCGCAGCAAGGTGCCTTGGTTTTTAAAACCTATTTGATATTTTACGGACATTCCAAAAAACAGTTTTAAGTGCTTTACCTATATACAGGGTGCTACAAAAAGGTACGGCCAAACTTTCAGGAAACATTCCTCACACACAAAGAAAGAAAATATGTTATATGGACATGTGTCCGGAAACGCTTAATTTTCATGTTAGAGCTCATTTTAGTACGGATGAGGCTTCATTCCACCGTGATAAAATTCTAAATTTTCACAATCAACATGTGTGGGCTGACGAGAATCCGCACGCAATTGTGCAATAACGTCATAAACTGTGAACGTTTGGGCAGGAATTGTTGGTGATGTCTTGATAGGGCCTCATGTTCTTCCACCTACACTCACTGGAGCACGTTTTCATGATTTCATACGGGATATTCTGCCTGTGCTGCTAGAACATGTGCCTTTACAAGTACGACACAACATGTGGTTAATGCACGATGTAGCTCCTGCACATTTCAGTCGACGTGTTCGTACGTTCTTAACAACAGATTCGATGACTGATGGAATGGTAGAGGCGGACCAATTCCATCCTGACCTCAACACTTGACTTTCATTTATGGGGGCACTTGAAAGCTCTTGTCTACGCAACCCCTGTACCAAATGTAGAGAATCTTCGTGCTCGTATTGTGGACGGCTGTGATACAATACGCCATTATCCAGGGCTGCATCAACGCATCAGGGATTCCATGCGACGGAGGGTGGATGAATGTATCCTCGCTAACGGAGGGCATTTTGAACATTTCCTGTAACAAAGTGTTTGAAGTCATGTTGTTATGTTCTGTTGCTGTGTGTTACCATTCCATGATTAATGTGATTTAAAGAGAAGTAATAAAATGAGCTCTATCATGGCAAGTAAGCGTTTCCGGCCACATGATCACATAAAATATTTTCTTTTGTTTGTGTGTAAGGAATATTTCCTGAAAGTTTGGCCGTACCTTTTTGTAATACCTTGTATATACAGGTTGTACGTAATTATTTATTGCGCAAGGAGCAAACATTCTACAGATATCATTCATACTTCATTTTAAAGAGAAACCCTGAAAGTTCATTTTCTCATTTATACCGTCACAGCGTAGTTTGGTAATTTGCCGATAGTGTTAGTCGCAAACTTGGCGAGTTCCGGCGGGGAGAGGCCTTCTGTGTGTTGGATTTCGACAAAAACAAGTGTGACACAGATGTTCAACGGATGTTTAGAACCAAGTACAGTAAGAAGCCACCAACTGGGAAAGCCATTTACTACTGGCAACACAAATTCGTTACGACGGGTTGCTTGTGCCCAGCAAAGAGAAGCGGACGTCCCAGTGTGAGTGAAGTGAATGTGGAGCGCGTACGTAAGACAAAGGAGTTCAAAGAAATCGGTTTGTCGTGCATCTCGTGAACTCGGAGTGGCTACAAAGACAGTGTGGAAAGTTCTGCAAGTTTCCAGAATGCAGAGTGAAAGTTTCATTCTGGAAACATCCCTTAGGCTGTGGCTAAGCCATGTGGCCACCATATCCTTTCTTCCAGGAGTACTAGTCTTGCATGGTTCGCAGGAGAGCTTGTGTGAAGTTTGGAAAGTAGGAGGCGAGGTACTGTCGGAAGTAAAGTTGTGAGGCGGCATCGTGAGTCGTGTCGGGATAGCACAGTCGGTAGTGGGCTTGCCCGCGAAAGGCAAAGGTCCCAGGTTCTTCTTCCCGTTCCGGCACACAATTTTAATCTGTCAGGAAGTTTCATATCAGGGCACACTCTGCTGCAGAGTGAAAGTTGCATTCTGTTTTGAGTTTTATTCGCAGTTGCAACAATTGAATAAGAATGGGGATGGCTTTATTGATCGCTTAACTTTTAGCGAAGAAGCCACTTTTCACATTAATGGGAAAGCGAACAGGCCTGCATCTGGGTAGGAGGCATCTACACGAATGCAATGAATTTGAGTGTGATTCCCCAGAGGTATATGTTTTTTGTGCCTTGTCACATCGAAAACTGGATATTTCTACTTGGACAATTTGCAGCCTCTTGAGTGTGTTTCCCGGTACACCACTGTGCCACGAGGGTTGCCTGTCGACAGGAACCGCAACTGAATACGTCATCTTTCCGACAAGAGCTGACTATTGGCGAATTACCAAACTAAGCTGTGGCAGTATACATGAAAAAAAAATGTTGTTGTTGTTGTGGTCTTCAGTCCGGAGACTGTTTTGATGCAGTTCTCCACAATATCCTGAGCAAGCCTCTTCAACTCCACATAAGAACGGCAACCTACATCTGTCTGAATCTGCTTACTGTATCCATCTCTTGCTCTTCATCTGCGGTTTTTACCCACACACTTCCCTCCACCTCTAAATTCACAATTCCTTGATGTCTAAGAATGTGTCATACCAATCTATCCCTTCTTTTAGTCAAGGTATGCCAGAAATTCCTTTTCTCCCCAATTCTATTCAGTACCTCCTCATTAGCTCCCCAATCCACCCAACTAATCTTCAGCATTCTTCTGTAACACCACATTTTAAAGGCCTCTATCCTCTTCCTGTCCGCACTGTTTATCGTCCATGTTTCACTCCCATACAGGGCATCACTCCACACAAATGCCTCAAATCCTTAGGCTTAAATCAATATTCGATATTAACAAATTTCTCTTTTTCAAGAACGCTTTTCTACCCATTGCCATTCTGCATTTTATATCCTCTGTACGGCGACCATCATGTTATTTTGCTGCCCAAGTAACAAAACTCCATTTTTTGATGTCTCTGATGGACAGAGGCTGTTTGCTGATGATGCTGATGATGCTGAGGTGTATGGGAGGGTGTCGTCTGTAACTGACTGTAATAGCTTACAGGATGACTTAGAAAAATTTCTAGTTGATGTGAAGAATGGCAGCTAGCTCTCAATGTAGAAAAATGTAAGGTGATGCGCATGAGTAGAAAAAACAATCCCATAATGTTCGAATACAGCATTAGTAGTAAGCTTCTTGAAGCTGTCGCGTCGTTCAAATATCTAGGCGTAACATTGCAGAGCGATATGAAATGGAACGAGCAGTTGTGAGTAAGGCGGACAGCCGACTTCGGTTTATTGGGAGAATTTTGGGAAGATGTACTTCACCTGTAAAGGAGGCCGCGTACAAAACGCTTGTACGACCACGTCTTGAGTATTGCTCAAGTGTTTGGGACCCGCAGCAGATCAGTTTAAAGGAAGACAAAGAGGCGGTTCAGAGACGAGCAGCTAGATTTGTTACCGGTAGGTTCGACCAATGCGCGAGTGTCACGGAAATGCTCCGGCAACTCAATTGGGGAACGCTGGAAGAAAGACGACGTCCTTTTCGTGAAATTCTGTTGCGGAAATTTAGAGGGCCGGAATTTGAAGCTGAGTGTAATACGATCTTGCTGCCGCCTATTTACATTTCGCGTAAAGATCACAAAGACAAGATAAGAGAAATTAGGGCTCGTACGGAAGCATATAGGCATTATTATTTTCCTCGTTCAATTTGGGAGTGGAATAGGAAAGGAAATGCCTAGTAGTGGTACAGTGTACCCTCCGCCACGCACCTTACGGTGAATTGCGGAGTATGTATGTAGATGCAGGTGTATCTCCGTTATTGTTTCGTTACCTAATATAATTCCTTCAGCTTCACTTGATTTTCTTAGACTGCACACTATTATCCTTGTTTTGCTTTTGTTGATGTTCAATTTATACGCACCTTTCAGCACACTGTACTTTCCGTTCAACTGATCTTCCAAGTCTTTTGCTGTCTCTGACAGAATTACAATGTCGTCAGCAAAACGCAGTGTTTTTAATTCTTCACCCTGAACTTCAATTCCTTGTCCAAATTTATCCTTGCTTTCCTTTATAACTTGCTCAATGTACAAATTGAATAACATTGGAGAAAGGCTACAACCCTGTCTTACTCCCTTCCCAAGCACTGCATCCTTTTCATGCCCTTCAACTCTGACAACCGCTGTCTGGTTTTTGTACAAGTTGTAAATAACCTTATGCTCCCTATATTTTACTCCTGCTTGCTTCAGAACTTGAAAGAGTTTATTGCAATCAAAATTGTCAAAAACAATAAAAAATAAATATAAAATAATTCAGCATTTCTCTTGAAAATGACATTTGTATGATATCGGTTCTTTTTCCGACAGGTCTATTGGGTATGTTGTAAACAGAGTATAGGTTAATGTATAATGCTCGTGGAGTATCCCACGTTTTCTGAATAAATGGCACACTTCCTCTTTCTGAAGATACTCTTTGTCACGGATTTTATGCTCCGGTTGCCACATAATCTAATTTTTCTGCTCTTTCGCCAAAGCGGGCCTGTATTTTGGGTATTGAATGTAGACAATTCAATAAAACGTTGATTTACAATGTTTAGTGTACTTTCACCTGCATTTGTTCTATTCCCCATTGTTTTCATTAGTTTCACCGGAGTTTATTATGAGGAGCACATACTTCCATAAGACTTATTTATTCATAATCACTACCACTTTTACTCCTCAAAGCTTATACCTTTGTTTTTGAGTAATTCTGTATTTTTATGACATCTACAATAAATAGCATACAGCTGCAATAAATAGTGTCTGTGATTCCTTTAAGCCGATATTAACAGATATATAAAAAAACCACCTGGACTGTCCAATTCACAAAACACTATTTAATTGTGTCTGAGCGAAATGTGATATCTTTGATTCAAAAGGTTTGTCATGTAAACCTGCTGTACAGCATGTAACGATACATAAATTAATATTGTTTTTTATCAATCAGCGGCACTTGCCGCAGTGTTTCCCTCCTTTTTGAAATATTTTATCTGTGGAAAGGTTTTTTCGCTCGTCTTTCGTTTCTTCCGCCATGTCGAGAGGACGGAACCGCGATCATTCACTCTCTTGTTTGAGATTATTGAGCGCGAGCATGTACGCAAACTGCTTTGTGATGTAAGTGTGAGCGCTGTTAAATTTTACTTTAAAATTTACCCTCTTTTGTTAAGAGCCATGTCTCCACCCTGTTTTCATTTAATAATGTCCCACCCTTCCTTAATTATTCATTTTCTTTGAGATTTCCAGGTCCTCCATATTCCGTCGTAATATGATATTCAGACGCCATCACTTTCGCTTCGTGTGTTGCCTTGATTAAATCCTTATCAGGTACTTGAAATCACTACCTTTCTTCCTTTTAGAACCTGCATTAGTATAAACAGTTTCGCGAAGTCCTATAGCTGTTTTTTTTAACTGTTTGTTATTTGCGTAATCAAACATTACTACACGGTTCGTCAACAATGATTTACGAGGTGAACAGTCTGAACATTTTTTTTACTGCGAAAAGTATCAGGAAGTTTATGTAAACCATTAAACAGCTTAACAGTTTCAGCTGCTGTGATCAACATTTCCAGAAAGAAGCTACAATGGATACTTTCCGTAAGTTTTCTCTGTGACGTTACTTTCGTGTGTTGCCTCAACCCCAATCTGTATTCCGCCATTTCATCTGTTCAATCATTTCGTGTATTAATTTCATCCACCCTTGTCAAAAGTATTTAATCAGATTTTTTAATCTAATTTCTATGATACAAATTTTAACTAAAATCCTTAAACAGCGGAGATCAACATTAATGCGTGCTGGCAACAACACAAAAGAAATGTTGCAAGCAGATGGTGAGCACTCGCAGATTTCTCTTGTCAGACAGTGCATATTTATATCCATAGTGAAAAGTATGTTACTATCAAAAAAGCCCACGGTTGCAGAAATATAATTTTTTTAATTATTTATAATAACCCGTTTCGCCCTTCCAATCGAAATGTAAGCTGTGGGGTGCATATCAGCCAATTAGACCCCATATTGTCGCAGTAAGTAATTGAAGACTCACTCTTTTGATACAATTCGCCTGAAAATCATTCTCACATAAACATTTTAGCTATTTCGTGGTCGCGCAGCAGAAATTTCTTTTGCCACTTTTGAAAATGCGCTTCAAAATGTCTGGAAACTATATAACGCTGGCAATATCGTGGCCGGAATTTGAGGGGCGGGGGGGGGGGGGGGGAGCGGATTACTTTATGCCCACCTAAATGCGATTTTCAATACAGATGTCACATTCAATATTAATTTTAGTTCAGGACGATGTTTAGACATCGGTATCTCTGTAAGTATCTCTGTTAGTGAATGGCAACTAATGAAATTTCTATAGTTTTAAATTTATCGTTTTTGTCGTAATCTGACTGTCTCTTGGTAGGACACGTTGTTGAAAGTGTGAAGTGTAGGTATGAGTATTCTTAAAATTATTTACAAGTTACAGAACATAATAAACATCGGTACGTATTTAAACTGTATGTTGTTACGATAATGAATAACCATTAATAAATTGGGTAATTTTTTCCTACTTTGTTATTCCGGCGACCCCTCCCAAAATAAAATCTCTTGGTAATACACAACTTGAAAATTAAGTTGGTATTCGGAGCGTTTTATGTTAATTAATAAACGAAATTTTAATATTTAAAGAAAAGTGAATGGTGGCAGTTTTCTGTGTTGTACTTGTTTTGTCTATACCTTTGAGAAACAATAGTCTTTTTAAATCAGTCCGAATTTGAAAATCAAATGTTTGTATAGCTTATGGGACTTAACTACGGGGTCATAAGTCCCTAAACTTACAAACTACTTATATACTAGCTAATCCTAAGGACGGCACAAATATCCATGCCCGAGGGGGGATTCGAACCCCCGACCGTAGTGGCCGTGCAGACCGTGACTGGAGAGCCTCAGTCCCCTCGGCCACCGCGGCCGACTCCGACTTTGCATTTTGTTTATCTTATACAAGGTGAAAAGTATTTAAAACAAGAAACTCTGGGAGATTGTAAGGGACACCAAAACAAATATTTTCCCTGAAGTCATTTTTTACTAAGAGGAGTATTTAAACCGTTGAGGCTGTATTAAAGGGCAGGCACTATTACAATTTTCTCGCCAGAGCATTGCCAGATTTGCTAGAACACGTCCCGCTCCCTACAAGAAAACGCATGTGGTTCCAACATGAGGGGCGCCGGCACATTTCATTCGTCGAGTACTTCGATTCCTGGACCGACGGTTCCCAGAAACGTGGATTGACAGAGGTGGTCCCGTTCCATGGCCTAATCGATCCACAGAGAAGTCCCCTCTGGACTTTTTTGTGTAGAGAGAGATGCACAACCTTGTTTACGCAACTCCTGTTGAATCAGGATGTGGTTGCTCGCATAATAGCAGCAGCAGGAACAATTCAGGGTACTCTTGGGGATTTTGCCCTTTTCAGACAGAACATGATCGGTCGGTGCAACCTTTGTTTACGTGTCAATGGAGGCATTTTTGTAAAACTACTGTAACTGAAATTCGGTTGTGATAATACATTGTCTCCTGGTGTTAAAAAATGGAATATTATTTGTTGGTTTAATTAATTTGCCTCCAGAGAAATCTTCCTCTACCGGTTTAAATACTGCACATAGGAAAAAAATGACATTAGGGAAAATATTTGTTGTGATGTCCCATACAACATCCCATAATTTGTCGGTTTAAATACTGTACTTACTGTACTGTACTTACTCTGAACTAGTGCTGGCGTCACGGCTCATATTCATGATGTTCGACGGACTAATGCTCAGCTACGCCTACCCTGCGGCAGACCGGCGAACTTTCAGGTAAGAAGTATTGCATACACAGAAGGCGCTAGTTGGTCTCACGTGTTTGCGTGAGACGGTGTGCTCGTTAAGGCAGGAGCCAGTGTTAATAAAGGGCCAGGCGTCAGGCGTTAGGTGTTGGCGGCATGGCGACTGCCGGGGGCCATGCAAACATTTGCAGGACGCAAACAGGCAGAGTCCAGCCGCACTCTGTGTCCCCTCTGGACGGAAGAGCCTTCGCACGCTGGCTGGACCTTCGGCTTCTATTCCTCAGCGTAGAGATTGTAATAATAAGATATTTCTACTGCCAATAAAACTGAAGCAAATATTAATTGAATGAATGCAAGGGGAAAGGGGAAAAAGTTTCGACCTACTAGTGAATGAAAAAAAAAAATCCTCTTTATCGACAGAAGTAGGGAAGGAGGGGAATAAGGGTGGACTTACAAAATTTAATATCGACAATTAGTAGACCGTTGGCTACTCGAAATGGAACACCCTGAGAGAAACACCAGGTGAAATGTTTTTTATCCTCTATCGATATTTTAAATATCGTAGCGACCTCAGCGCCGCTCTTCAGCCAAATGACAATCGTTGGACAAGTAGATTTAATTATTAATATCAGAGAAGAAAAATTGAAAATGTAAAAGGTGGATGATGATACGTTAAAATAACTTACAAGGAAAGTACTTGGGCTCGAACAAACATATCTGTATGAACCGTTGGTTACAGTATCTCTAAATACACTGCTGGTGGGTGTCGTTTTTATGCATTACTTTGCAATCATGCTCTAGACAGCACTGTACAGTACATGTAATTGTAGACGCCATACGTAATGCAGATATCTGAACTATAATTTACATAATAATCGTCGTACATGTTCTCTAGCGTATTGTCATCAAAAGCCGTGATGAGAGTTGCAACTTTAACCTTCTTCTCGGAATACTGTTGGTATTCACTGCCACTGCTTCCCTCACCTATTCTCGCACTTACCGTAGCACTACCGCTAGCAATGAGTTCTTCGTCATTATCATCCCTATTATCATCATTATGTGTTAGTGTTACAACAGTATCTAACTTATGCTCATATTTCCGTACCATAACGAGAAAGCATTCGAATGATTCATCTTCTACACTAATACCATCTTCACGAAGACTGGTTCTTCGTAACTTCATCTCAACCAATCGCAATACTTTAGCAGGATTGATTACCAATCGCCGCTCCATCTGACGCTTCACCACACAAATGTCACAAAACGCAACTTCGGAGGCACACTGCACCGTCCCTACTAGCGAACCGGCAGGTCAAAGTGCAATGTGACAAGGCAAACGCAGAGGCCTCTAACGGACGACTGCAAAGTTTTGCAGGTGCGGGAGTGTCACTAGTGCAATAAGGGATCTTTACATTATCTCTCGTAGGATTTTGATGTATATGTGTTTGTTCGAGTCCAAGTACTTTCCTCGTTAGAAAGCAGACTAAGCACTCATAGTCTGAATGAAAACTGCCACTGTGGCTAAAACACACTGAAGTCAACACTGATGAGGACAATGGCGACGAGACGGGACCACAGAATAGAAACACATGACGATACTTGTTCTGCCTGCTCACCAATATATCACAAATACTAGAACACAATTAAAACATTGAACGGTGACCCGACAAGGATAAGTGTAAATGAAAAATGGATTAAAATGAAGAAAGGACTCATAGAATCTGCCAAAGAACTACTAGGAATTAGAGTGTTCAGACGTATGAGGAAAGAATGGATAATAGAAAACTTGCTGAAAAAGATGGATGAACGGAGAAAGTGGAAAAGATGTGGAAAATGAAGAAGTCAAAAAGAGGTACTGAGAACTGAGAAGAGAAACCGAAAATGGAACAGAAAGATAGATGAATGAGAAATGTGAAGAAACAATTTGAAGAAAAACATGAAGTGAGTTACAGAATGACTGGTGAGTTAGTTTTTGAAAGTAAAGGAATACCAACATGGAAATATAAAGAGCGAATGGCACATTAGCTGAAGAACCAGAGGAGGCTATTGCAGATGGCGAGGATATACAGAATGTCTGTATAATATGGATTGAACAGCTTGTGAAATTAAGATTGAAGAGTTGGAATATGCGTCGAAAGATGGAAAGGAGTGTAATATTTTGGAAGGAGGTATAGAAAAGGCACTGAAGGAAATGAAGAATTGGGAGGCATGTGGAATCGATAACCTACCAGCAGAATTGTTGAAGAGTTTGGGAAACAGGGGAGGGAAGGGATTTACTTATGTAATGAGATTTACAACAACGGGAAATGGCCTGATGACATTCTTGCATTGATAATGATACCACTTGAGAAGAAGAGAAATACCAAAAAGTTTTAAGAATACAGGACAATTTATCTTATTTCTCACGCAGCTGAAGTGTTGCTGAAAGTACTGAGTATAAAGATGTATGGCAAGTTGGATAGAGAGATCAGAGACCATCAGTTCGGATTTAGAAGAGGAAAAGGAGCAACAGACGCTATTGGCTTGTTAGGAATCATAGGAGAAAGATATATTTTGGTGATCTGGAGAAAGCTTTCGACAGACCTCAGGGGAACAAGTTGATGGATATGTTGAAGAAGGAGTAGATTGGAAGGAGAGACGACTGATACAGAATCAATATTTACAGCAGAAAGTAAGGAATGGAAATGAAATGACGGACGGAAGCAGCATTGGAAATAATATGCTAGAAGGTCTGACTGAGGTTTGTGTTGAATATGGGATGAAGATCAACACAGGAAGAACAGAAAGTATGGTGAGCTGCAAAAAGAAGGAAGCTGGCAAATATTAAGATCGATCAAATAGCCATAATCCAAGTCAGAACTTTTAAATATCTTGAGAGTACGATCACTGAAGATCTAGAAGGCTAGAAGCATTTGAGAAGTGGATGTGGAGGAGAATGGAGGGGATAGGTTGAATGGAAGGAATGAGCTACGAAAAAGTGTTGGAGAGGGTTGGTGAGAGGAGACGACTGCTGCAGGTAATAAGAGAAAAGAAGAACTGGATGGGATATTTGTTGAGACAAGAGTCTTTTATAACAGCAACTTTAAAAGGACTAATTTGTGGGAGAAGATTGAGAGTAAGGTGGATTTACTAGTTGATAGACGACACAAAGGTAAGTCGAAGACGTGAAGAAGATGGCGGATGACAGGATAACTTGGAGAGTTACCATGTGAAAATCTGCCTCTGGACAGCACACAAATGATGATTATGATGATTTTAAGTAGGTCTAATATCGCTTTCCTTGTGGGACTAGTCTTTCCAATAGTCCAGGCCTATGTAAAAAATATTTGTAAATACAAATAATTTTCTCAGAAGGACAACCACAGCTTAAACACATTTTGATAAAATTCAACACCCAAACACTACAAAAACTAAAAATTAAAAATTCAATAATATAAAGTCCTGGGTGCAGATGTGTAGAGCATAGCTGTTAAGACGTGTTTATTTAGATTCAACCAGTTCCACATCGGTATAGATGCATCTTCAGGTGACATTAGAAAAATTATTGCATGATATTTAGAAAACAGCTTCCAGCTTTCAGGAAGCTTGCACGAGAGAGTATTTTTAGCAAGGCCTCCTGAAAGCAGGACGTTGTTTTCTGAATATCATGTAATCATTTTCTAATGTCACTTGAAGATGCATCTGTACCGATGTGAAAGTGGTTGTGTCTAAATAAACATGTCTTAACAGATGTTCAGATGTTTGTAAATCTATCGGACCAAACTCCGTGGTCATCAGTCCGTAGCTTACAAACTACATAAACTAAGGTAAACTAACCTAAGGACAACTCGCACACACCCATGCCCAAGGGAGGACTCGAACCTCCGCAGCGAGGCGCCTTAGACCGCTCGGCTACTCCACCACGGCACGTCTTAACAGCTATGCGATTTTATCTCTACACATCTGCACCCAGGACTTTATATTAATGAAGTTAATTTTTAGTTTTTGTGGTGTTTGTGTATTGAATTTTATCAAAATATTTGTAAAATTCAATAGATGCTGTATATTATTATTATTTTTACTAGATGAACGCTGGCTGCTTCGCTCACGTAGATTACATTGTCTGCACAGATTTCTTTCTTTTCTTTTCGTTGACTTTGTATGCAGTTACGGCAGACGCTCATGTGTAAATCGACGCACTGTGTGTGCAAATGTATGTAGGCTACGCAAAGTAAGTTGCAGACATTAAAATCCGATAAAGCGATTCTTCGTATAATATTTCCACGCTTATGTGAACATTGAAATGATGTATTCGTTCCACATTATTCATTTACAAGTTAATGAAACTGAAACAGACTTCACAAACAGGAAGTTAGAGTTTACTCAATCACTTTTTGTATTCCGTTGATGGATGTACTTCTTGGTTTCAAAATCGGCAGGTTGGTGTTATAACTCCTCAGATATAATTTATCAGCGCCGAGAAGTAAAAATTAATTTTACCAGTCCTAAAATCTAATTTGTTTTAGATAGTTTTGAAATAAAAAAAAACGTTTATTTTAACTGTTCAACAGAACTGACTTACGAAAAAATCCCTTGAAGTGATTTTTGCGTAAGAAGTTGCAAACATTGCGCTGCACAATAATGTCGGTCACTTACAACGTCAGGAAGCAATGTTATAAACTCTGTTGTAGATAAATTACTTTCTGCTACCCGGAAAATTTTCATTTAATGTAGCCTGTAATTAAACGGCTCAATATCATGAATTGTGCCGAGCCTAGCAGACGTCACTCATGACAACACGCCGATGGCACGCGCCAACGCCGAGGTGTGTAATCGCGTCCTATAACGTCCTATAAATGACCCGAGCAACAGCACGTGATGTACCCCGACGGTCATCCATCCAAGTACAAGTCACGGCCGCCGATTCTTAACTTCGAAGACCTGGCACGGCCATTGCCGCTTTGTTTATTGATGTCATTATTTCGTAGCTACGACGAGGGAATGAAGAAATGGTCAGAGAGAGAGAGAGAGAGAGAGAGAGAGGAAGCAGGAGATGGTAATGAAAAAGAAGGGAGGCGGGAGATGGACAGAGACGCGTAAAGGATAGCTTGAGGAGGAGGAGGAGGCGGAGGAGGAGGAGATTGTAGAAAACCGATGCCGTCCTCAAAAGACAATAAGCCATATAATTTATAAGTTTATGAAGAAAACGGGAAAAACAAATATTTATCAGTGAACTAGCCTGGTAGAAATTTAATTTAAAATGTCGCTTCTAAAGAAATAAACGAGTTCACCAAGAAGGTAGAAAATAGTCACTGGCCGAGAGCAAGTCTTTATATACGATGTTAAAACTGTCTAGTTGGAAAGTTCCTAACAGTCTCTCAGCACAATCTTCCACCCTCGTATAAACTTCCCCTGCTTTACTGACACTCCTATTATTAGGGATGTATGCACATGTGGTCCTATTTGCACTAGGTAACGCATATTGCATTAGGGACCGTAGGTTCCACCAGTTCTTCAGATTGGTGAAACACTTTTATTTATTACTGACCTTAGATCTCGAAGTAGATAATGTCCCACGCAGTTTCAGCTCACAGCTCGCAGATTCTTAATGTGTGAAGCCAAAATGCTGTGATAATTATTTAAGTGCTCTAACTGCGATATTCTTCATAAAACATGAGATGCCAGTTGATTTTATAGTAGTTCTTCCAACGTTTACACACGCTCAGCGACATCCCCAAATCTAAGCAGTACATGGAACGATAGTCACTTCACAATACATAATAGTGCCATGATAATAAATGTACAAGTTTTATAATGCTCCATCCTCCCAGGGGGGCTCACGGTTCTTTCGTGAATACGTGCGTGGCGAGTACGAGGCCCCGAGTTAATGCAGTCTTCCTTCTTTCTTCACTTCCTGGACCACATTTACTTTTCCCTTCCCCTCCGTTCCTATCCTCAGTCCTTCCCCTCCCCACCGGGGGACTGATAACCTTAGCAGCTTAGTCCCCCTGACCCAACCCCATAATGCTCCGTAATGACACAAGATACTACATGTCAGCAGTTCGAAGGTAGAAACTGCACTGTGCTCGGCCAGGCGTGGCTGCAAGTTGCTGCCTCTGTCTTTTTTGGCACCAAACGAACCTTATAGATTCGGCGCTAGTATGTTATTTACATAAATTACAATGAACAAAGAACCAAATGGGATCAAATGAAAGCTTATTAACAGAAAAATTTTACATTGAAAATACGCTATTATCTAATGTTTACTTTCTTAAATATTAATAAATGAAATGTTGCAATGGTAGCAGCGGGAAGGGGGGGGGGGCGGCAGCCAATCAGATCACGTCTGTGGTACAATGCAATGCGTACTCACGGAGCCATCTGTTACGCTTTTCCCACCTCTTCCATCGATTACATTGTGCTACTTTGCATACTGCCAGCCAGCTTCTTGGCTTTCAGAAATTTTACGAGTCCAAACTAAGATCTTCATCTACATCTACATTTATATACTCCGCAAACCACCGTAAGTTGCGTGGTGATGGGTACACTGTATCAGTACTAGGCATTTCCTTTCCTATTCCTCTCCCAAACAGAACGAGGAAAAAAAGAATGTCTATATGCCTCCGTACCAGCCCCAAATTTCTCTTATTTTGTCTTTGTGATCATTACGCGAAATGCAAGTTGGCATCAGGAAGATCGTTCTACGCTCAGCTTCAAATTCCGGCTCTCTAAATTTACTCAACAGAATTTCTCGAAAATAACGTCTTCTTTCCTCCAGGGTTCCCCATTTCAGTCCCCGGTGCATTTCCGTGACACTCGCGCATTGGTCGAACTTACCAGTAACAAACCTAGCTGCTCGCCTCTGAACTGCTTCTACGTCTTCCTTTAAACTGATCTGCTGCGGGTCCCAAACACTTGAAAAATACTCAAGACGCGGTCGTAGAAGAGATTTACACGCGGTCTCCTTTACAAATGAAGTACATCTTCCCGAAATTCCTCCAATAAACCGAAGTCGGCTGTCCGTCTTACTCACAACTGTCCTTTCACGTTCGTTCCATTTCATATCGCTCTGCAATGTTACGCCTAGATATTTCAACGACGCGACTGCATCAAGAAGCTCACTAGTAATGCTGTATTCGACCATTATGGGATTGTTTTTCCTACTCATGCGCATTACCTTACATTTTTCTACATTGAGAGTAGCTGCCATTGTTCGCACCAACTACAAATTTTGTCCAATTCATCCTGTATGCTATTACAGTTAATTAAAGACGACACTCTCCCGTATACCACAGCATCATCAGCAGACAGTCGCGAATTACAAGTTAATCTCTCCATCAGATCATTTGTATAGAGATAACATAATAGTGGTCCTATCACAGTCCCCCGAGGCACGCGTGACGATACTCTCGTCTCTGATGAACACTCACAGTCGAGAACAACGTACAGCGCTCTATTACTTAGGAAGTCTTCAAGCCAGTCACAAATGTGTGAACCTATACCATATGCTCGTATCTTCGCTAGCAGGCTACAGTGTGGCATCGCGTCAAAAGCATTTTTAAAATAAAAAAAAAGACAATCTGCCTGTCACCCTTCCTCCACGGCTTGCAAGATGTCATGTGAGAAAAGGGCAAGCTGAGTATCACACGAAAGATGTTTGCTAAATCCGTGCTGATTCGTAGAAAGAAGCTTTTCCGTCTCAAGGTAATTTACTATATTAGAACTGAGAATATGCTCCAAACTTTAACAGGAAATTGATGTCAACGATATTGGCGTGTAATTGTGTGGGTCAGTTTTCTTTCCTTTCTTATAAATACGAGTCACATGCGTTTTTTCCAATAACTAGGAACTTAGCGCTGAATTAAATATTCGCGATAAATGCAATCTAAGTAAGGGGCCAATGCCTCAGAATACTATTTGTAAAACCGATCTGGGATTCCATCCGGACCAGGAGACTTCTTTGTATTTAATTCTCTCAGCTGCTTCTCTACACCGGAAATAACTTTTCTTGTGTCCTCCGTTTTGGAGTTGGTACGTTGATCAAATGATCGTCTTCCTGCGTGAAAGATGTTTTAAAGGTTAAGTTTAGAACTTCAGCTTTCCGTTTGCTTTATAATATTAATGTCCCGGAATGATCAACGGGTGACTGGATAGTGGACATTGACCCGCTTATCGATTTTACATAGGACCAGAGGACCAGAATGTTTTCGGGTTCTCAGAAAGATCTATTGCTAAGGTTTTGCTTTGGTAATTATTGTATGCTTCGCGCATCGATTATTTTATAGACGCATAAATCTCTACTAACTTTTGTCTGTCATCATTTGCGTGTTTTTTTAATCGGGAGTGCAACAGTCCAAGCTTTCTCAGTAGCTTTCTAACATTATTATTCCATTCTTAATCGACTCTACAGGCTTATATTTCTCTAACTCTTGATTTACATTGTATTTAAATTTAGACCACAATTCCTCTACATCCATTGTATCGGACCTAAAAGATGTTCATTCATTTTCTAAGTTCGATCGTAACAATTGCTGTTCCTAACAAAAACATGCTCTTAGCCTTCTTGATTGTTTATTAACTTTGGTCAACCTCACCATTGACGCTATGACGATATCATGATCACTGACTCCTGTCTCTACACAGATATCGTTAATAAGGTCAAGCCTGTTCGTAGCTATAAGCTCTAAAATATTTCCATTAAGTATGGGTTGCCAGTTTAACTGCTCACTGTCCATAGGTAATTTGTGTCTTCTGTTATGCTTTTCCCACCCCTTCCATTGATTACATAATGCTACTTTGCCTACTGCCAGCCAACTACTTGACTTCCAGAAATTTTACTAGCTCAAACAAAGATTCGAAAAGTCTGAATGCTATTATTAAACCAATCTATATCAATAGAAATGAATTGCCGTATGTATGAAAGCGCATCACTTGACAATGGCTTCACCGATTTCGCTGATCTTTTCTTTGTTCTGTTCGTAATTCTCAGGACCGTGTTTATATGAAATAAATTTTTTGGAAAATCTACCGGAAAATCAGAATTTGAAAAAAAAAAAAAACAACTGAAAATACGCTTCCAGCTCGGATCATTTTCTAGATTCTCCAACAACCAGCTTATTCCTTCGTTACTCGCCTAGCGACCAAATACGCTGTAACGGAGCGAACAAATACGCCAAGGAGGTTAGAATGAAGGAAGATGGCGTTATTGCGCACAAGGGTAAAACAGCCAGACAGATTTAACATGACACGTTGTTTCTTTAGAAGCCCCTCCGTATTATTCTTACCTCCATGGCGTTATCAGTGTGATCATATCTTTGGGACGATAGAAAGATCGAATTTATGTCCGTCCGCTATGTTTTTGAGTGTTACTAAGAAATTGAGTACATATTGTGGTTTATTTTTTAAGAACAATGCCTCCATTGCGGTGTAATATCGATTGGCATACGCGCAACGCTATGGCGATTAATAATGCCAGTTGTTGTACGTTTGTGGAATAAATCTAGAATTGTCGTGTTTTTCACGTGGGCAGTTGTACGCGGCGTGTTCGAGAGTGCGTAAACCATCTGCACTTTCGTTCAACAACACGCGTTAGAATGAATGCAACAAAAAGACTTTCGGAATGTTCTATTCCCATTTCACTTATTGTATTTCAATTCATTGTTTTGTTTCATATGCAACTTCCACCATTAAAGTGTGTGTTCATATTACATTTAGTTTGTTTTCAATTTAGAGCTGGGCCAAAATAACGATAACTGATAGACATATCCGGTTATTTATGAATAACCGTGATTGTAATAACCGCTCATCAAATACTGGCAGTTATCGTAATAACTATGCGTACTGCGTAGCGCCATCTGTTGACAAAAGTTGGTACTAATGAAACGATTCGACCACAGTATCGACCAGATGTCCTGTCCAAATACTGGTCAGTTCTATACTCCATGGAATTAACCGCGTAAGAATCATGGGTAATAACTGTTTAACGATTATCCATCTGTTGGTGAAAGTGTGTACTACGTTCTCATGGGAATCTTGTATCTAATAACATGGAGTGACCAATGCGAATTCGAGGTACTATGATAACGGTAGACGGTTTAGGGAGTATTGAGAATAGTAGAAATATCAGTGGCAGTTAATTTTCACTGGCAGTATCGTTATGAGTATTTGGCAAAGACCTATATACCTCTTTGGTATTTGGTTATTAACTGTAGCAGGTCATGATATTCCCAGAGAGGATACATATTTCGTTCGTAGAGTGCCGACTTTTAGAATTATGAAGAAATCCTCCAAAAATAATTAAAAAAATAAAACTTAGTTTTGTAACCAATGCTGGTCAATGAAAAGGTTCATAATATTGTATGACAGGATTAATAAATTTTCTAAATAAAAGAATAAATACGCTCTAATCGTTATAATTAATATTTTATGCTATTACGAGGAAGAAAGTGCCCTGCTGCCAATACATTGTAAACAAACTTACGTCAATTATTGCCATTTATTCGTTGAGGATTGAGGGGAAGGTAGAAAAACGGAAATCTTACATTTCTAATACATTTTTGATAGGACTCACACTCCGAGGTGCGTGTAACGAACGCTTAAATCTTTGTTAAAAGGCGCATTTTCGTGAAAATATACATGTACCGGTTCAACATGTTTATTTCGAGGCGACTGCAACTTGCGGGGGGGGGGGGGGGGTGTCTGTATTCCCCAAGTTACGGAAATATTGCTGTCTAATCCAGGACTTCCTGGCAAATTCAAAAATATTTAATATTTATTGTTTTTAATTAAGTCTTCTACCATATTCCACAAATATTTTAAATTTTAACTTAACAAAAATTTAGACATTAATAGTAGGATGACTACAGTGAATGTCTTGTTAAGTATTTGCAAATTAAGGGCCATAATTACACATCAGCATCTCTTTAAAAAGTACGGTATTTATGAGAAGTCTGCAATTATTAGGTACTCTATTATACATTTGTATAGCAAGAGAAAACTGAATCAGTTGTAACTTTCTATGAACTAAATTTCAGGCTGCAAGTTTCATGAAGAACAATTGTGCACTAAACTGAAATTTTTTTTGTAGCAGAATGAAAGACACACTTTAATTATCATTCCATATCCATAGTCAACTTAATATTTGCTTATGTTGATGTGAAACCCATGTATCTGCAGGTCAAACCAGACCTGCAGAAAAACTGCTGATGGAAGTGACCCCACCAGTCACATGCAGTATGGAAGATGAGCAACATGTTCCATCCATCTCAAGGCAGCAAGTTGTACAAAGTGCCATTACAGAATTTGTCCCCAAAACGATTGGAATTAATGAAAAGAAGAAGATAGATGGGCACCTCCTAAAATTAAATAAAAAGATAAACATAAATATTTGATGCCTGTGTTATTTGATGATTCCAGTGAACTGATCCCATCCTTGTCCAGACACAGTTTGTGTCCCATCTAATAGCATTTAACCATATTTTTTCCTTTATTTGTAACACTGGTGTGTTTGAAATGCTCAATTTGATTTGGGAAAGGAGTCAAGGTTCAACCCAACTGATGATCCCACATTATAAACACAGTTTGGATATTGATACATTTTTAAGTGCCTTAATTCCTCACAGACAGTAAGCCTTCACTTGTTGCCTAGTCACATGTGTCTGTATTGAGGTGATATTGCTGTCTAATAAAAGCATGAGAAAGAATGGCAGTGCTGGTTTACATAGAACAGGATCACACAGTTCATTATTTGTATTAGTGCATGTTTGGGATGTTAAACATAATTCAGTAAATTAAATAATAGTAAATATAAAGAAAAAACACCCAATCCTTCTATAGTATACCCTGTACCACAACCTTAGTGGCTTCATTAATATTAAGTGCCAATGCTGCATCACAGACATCTCTAATTAAAAATACCTGCCATATATCTTATTCATGTCAGCTTCAGAGTACAAATTACTTGGGTGGTTCGGTGTGACTTTTCTCTTAGGCATTATTGTGAGAATTGTGACAGTGACTAGCTTTCTCAAATAGTATTCTTCAGTTACACATGGTAGTTTTTGATTTAATTATTTAGCATGAGACTTTGAAAAAAACTTTCTATAGCACATTAAACACATCAGTTTGCACAAAAATTATACAACAGAATATTCACATTTAGGAGACAAATGTCAAGTTAAGCACTTCATTGAGGAATGTTTTTAATGAAAACCTTTGTTGTAATAACTGGGTCACACATAGTTCTTGGCGGTACTTTATGAATTAATAGTAATTGTGCTGATACATAAAGAATTTCATCATACAGGGTGACACAGAAGAATTTTCTGCTTGGTGAGATTTTCTTTGAAACTTACACTGTCATTTACAGTGGCTATCTATAATGTGTTGGTTGTTTTATTTGTTCACACAAGTCATTACTGAATAAAATAAAGAAAGAAATATGTAGCACCTGACAGGTGGAACCTAATTCTGTCTGCAATACTGTTTAACATAAGAGAGAGTGCTTTCAAGACAATTAAAGTGTATGCTGCAAACTCGTTGTAGGCACATAGAATACTGTAACAGAATAAATTTTCATATTGAGAGTTAAATAAATATTACTGTTCCTGCTTTGTTGTTGACTGGATCTTATATGTAACCTTGTCCTGTCAGTAATTTCCCTTGTAAAGTGAGCATTTTGTTACCAACATGGCACACCATACCCTAAGTAAAATTTAACTGATTACCCTGTCAATAGCTGAAGATCTCTAGCATTTTCCAAAGCTCAAATAAAACATGGTTAAATTTTTTCAAATGAGATTTCTCTTACAATATACGGGAATATGTGTGTATATTTTGGTGTTGACTGGAAGACACTTCCACAACACCATTACGTTTCTGATTTTATATATAGTATACCTTTAAATGCACATGTAGGAGAGACATGTCAAATTTGGCACTGCAGGGAGAAGCATTTTAATGAAAACCTTTATTTTTTTGCTGTAATAACTGGGCCATACACAGTTCTTGGTGGTATTTTATGAATTAATATCAATTGTGTTGATACAGAAAGGATTTTCATCATACAGTGTGACACAGAGGAATTTTCTGCCAAATGCACTAATTTGCCAGGTTAGATTTTCTTTATGAAAATTACACTGTCATTTACAGTGGCTATCCATGCTGTGTTGGTTTTATTTGTTCACACAAGTCATTACTGAATAAAACAAAGAAAGAAAGCAAGAAATATGTAGCACCTGACAGGTGGAACCTAATTCTGTCTGCAATACTTTTGAACATAAGAGAGAGCACTTTAAAGACATTGATAAGTCATCCTCACACCCAGAAATGAAGAACTGTCATGTTAAAGGTTTTCTTATGGTCTCACTAGAGTAACATGCTGATGTTAGCAATGACCTTGCAAAGTGAACATTTTGTTACCAACATAGCACACCATACCCTAAGTAAAATTTAACTGAATACCCTGTCAATAGCGGAAGATATCAAGCATTTTCCAAAGCTCACATAAAACTTGCCTTAGTTTTCTGAAATGGGATTTCTCTTACAATATATGGAAATATGTATGTCTAGTTTTGTGTTGAAGACACTTATTACAACACCATGAAGTTTCTGATTTCGCATGTAGTAGGCCTATACTTGTAAATGCACATTTGTAACAGTTTACTTTTGATAGTACTGGAGCAATGTTTGGTACACTTTACATTACAGCTTTGAGGATTTGGTCTACACCCTCAATTACGACCGATAACCTGTTTACAATAGATTTAATATTTTAAAATACCGATAATTTCAGATATCAGTTACATGTACTGGGCAGTATTGACTTGTTCAGTGTGGTCCATTCTGGAGCTAGTATATTCACTTTCACTGCATACAGAAATGCCGAAATTCCGCCTGTTCACATTATTAAAACAAAATGTTACACCCTAGTAGCATGCTGTATTTCCAAATAAATTTTATGAACTTTTTCGTCAAATCCGACGGGTGGTATCCCAATCTTCAATTGACCTGTTACGGCATAATTGGAGAAATTTACTTCGTAGTTATAATCATATTTACAAAACAGGATGCTGACATGAACTAAAGAAAATTTTCCGCAAATCAAGCAGTTTTTCAAATTTAATATAGAACTTTATTAGGAATAAACAAAACGATCACATTACGTTTACTTTTATGTTGCATTTAATGACGCTCCACAAAACACTTACTGAAGCAACGTTATGTTTATAATTTTAACTGCAATATTCACTTCACACACGTTTAAGCACATATTTAATAATCCACTTTCACTTCATACACTGTTCATAGTAGCTTCGAAAATTACGGCTACATTTCCAGAGCACAGATTTCATGTAATAGCATATTAATACACAGGACATTTAGTTATGTGTGTTTATTGCACGATTCGGACGATAACTTTTGCCATTACACAGCAATCGCAATTTGAATCACACCAGATATACTATATACTGATAGATCGTTATTAGTACTGAGTAGAAATAACCATAACTGTCGGGTACTGGTATTTCTACGTAATATCAATAACTGTCCGTTCTCAGTAGTCAGTAGTGGCTACTGAGTACTCACTACTCAGTACTAATAACGATAACTGTAGAGTATCGCTATTCGCTACCTAGTAGAATTCACGGAATACTCATAACGATAACTGCCCGATAACTGCTCAGTAGCGCTACCTAGTAGCAGTGTGAGTAAGCTGTACCAACGCCATCTGGAAGTGCTCAGTAGCGCTACCTAGTAGCAGTATGAGTAAGCTGTATCAACTCCATCTGGAAGTTAGTGGAAAAATACCGTGCAGTTATTTATAACCGTTAAAATTAACTGATAGAAAAGAATAACGATACCCATTATAACTGATATCGGAGAATAAC
The DNA here is from genome assembly GCA_026315105.1 of Locusta migratoria. NCBI lineage: Eukaryota > Metazoa > Arthropoda > Insecta > Orthoptera > Acrididae > Locusta > Locusta migratoria. The sequence goes on along the minus strand of CM048750.1, from coordinate 150,102,330 downwards.
CGTTTTGCCCAGCTCTGTTTCAATTCAAAAATCTCTCAAGACCATACAAACATGTTATAAAAAGCATTTCTGTTCTACTCGCTGCGAGAAAAACATGGGAAGCTCTGCTGTAAATATGTGGGATTTTGTTTTACTTTTCCCATCAACACAGTTTGAAGTGTAAACATCGCGTCTGTATCGATAGTTCGTAGTTTGTAGTTTAGTAGTTATTACCCGATCGAAACAACGTTACTTGTTATTGCTGATTCTTGTGTAGTACGCAGTTTCAGCGATAGATCATAACTCGTTTTCGGTTTCCGCCACCCCCGGTTCTGGGGGTGAGCGTTCACAAACGAGCGCGGAAGTTACTTTAGATGGCCGTCTCGGCATGAACAACCCCGCTGCTGGACTCGGCAGCAGTAGGCTGAGCTTAGCCGATGGTGACGTATCAGGTGCCCGTCCACGGACGGACAGCCGCTGTGTGTCCAGGCAAAAGACTGGTTCACGGTCAAGAACAGCATCTGCGACCAGGGACGCTTCCATGGATAGACAATCGTCACAATCGTCTCACAGACGACATTCCTCACAGCTAGACAACATACCCTACCCATCCGCAACGAGTACCAACCATGTTCAAGAGACGGACTCGGTCATTACCAATAAGGACCGCAGAGCCCGCGACCTAAGAGCAATGGAACTTGCAGCCCAATGTGGGCTTCCCTGGCTCACAGATGACTCATCTGAAGAGGACCCCCAGGACGGGAAAAACCGCCCTGAGGACATGGACCTTGACGAACACGACACAAATCAAGGTTTTCAACAAGTGAAGTCCGGGACTAAGCGCAAACATGCACAGCTACCCACAGCAACACTTAAGAAACAGTCTGTAGTAACTACATCAAACAAATTTGCTCCTTTGAGCGCAGATACAGACAATCAGGAGGCTGCACCTACACCGACTACCACGACAAATCAGGGCGCAACCACATCTGCTGCGGCTCAGCCAAAGGAGAAGCCGTTGAAAGTCCCACCCGTAACCATTCAATACACTGGAAAATACCTGATGCTCAATACAGAACTTAAGAAACACATTACGGGCCCAGTACAAGCAATCTATAAAGGTGATTCCATTAAATATCATTTTGCCTCAATAGAAGACCACAGAGCCGCTTTACAATTTTTCCATGCACATCATATACCGTTCTATACCCATCAGAATCCAAAAGACAAAGTGTTAAAAGTCGTCATAAAATATCTGCCGGCGGAAGTGCCGGACACAGATGTAGAAAGTGAATTACGACAACTGGGATTTCACAATGCGACTGTGTTTCAGTTCAAATCACGGGATGACGCCACACAGAAATTGATCCCACAACCTGTCTACTGCGTCTCCTTACCGCCAGGACCAGAAAGTGAGTCTATATATGACATTAAACACATCCTCGATACGAGAGTCACTGTTGAAACGTACAGGAATAAAGATGGACCTCCGCAGTGTAAAAGGTGCCAGAGGTTTTTCCACACGGCCAATTATTGCACCCTGCCAGCTCGTTGCGTAAGATGTCCAGGACACCACCTATCGAAAGACTGCGATAAACCTCGCGGCCATAAACCGACGTGTGTTAATTGTAACAAGGATCACGCTGCTTCTTGGAGAGGGTGTGAAAAATTTCAAGAAGCATTGCGCATATACACAGCACAAGCCCAGTCTTTTCAATCGAGACGACAAACGACTCAACCCCAAACATCGGTTAACATCCAGAATCCACAAGAGTTCCCGGTCTTGCGAAAAAAGAATCCTTGGAAGATCCCTGGCGCACAACATACCGCCGCGAACACATCAGATGCCACTCAAGGCCAACCAACATCTGATTTTGCTGAAATACTTGAGACTGTGAGAGGCATTCACTCATTCTTTTCAAATCTTCGTCAACGAAACATCTTTGCAGTCATAACAAATACTTTCCGTCAATTCAACACAGCACCTGACATCTTATCCAAAATAATGGTCCTGGTGGACGGCGTAATGCAAATCTTTGCTCCGTAATGGCTGCGAGGATCCACAGGACCTGCGACTTAACATTTTGTAATTTTAACGCCGAAGGAGTCAAAAATAAGAAAACAGAACTCTGTGACTTTCTAACCCGCCACAAAGTGGACATCTTATTTCTGACAGAAACACATTTACGACGAACACAGACCTTCAAAATTCCGAACATGGTGGGGTATCGGACAGACCGACAGGGAATGCGAGGGGGAGGCACCGCTATATATTTACGTGACTTCATTCCACATTCAGTCGAAACTTTACCGCCGCTTAACACACTCGAAGCCACTGCAGTCACCATAAACACGCAGTATGGAAATGTCACGCTGGTGGCTGGTTACATTCGTCCAGCTGATCCTATGGACGAAGAGGATCTTCTCACCATTTTCGATAGTTTTGACAAAATTATTTTATGCGGGGATCTCAATGCAAAGTATTTTGCGTGGAATTCTCGCGCAAATAATCCTAAGGGCCAACAACTCTACAATTTAGAAGAGCGCTTGCAAGCAATAACCTACGGACCCGTCGATGTTACACACATTCCAAGGAACCGGAACCACAGACCGGATGTGCTGGACATCACTATACTTAAGAACTTGAGGTTTAATCCGAACTTAGTCACGATAAATGATCTCACCTCAGATCATAACCCTGTGATTGGTCACTTAAACAGGGCTATTGAACCTCCGAGACCTCCCTTGAAGTATATCACGAACTGGGACCAATATGCACATTATTTACAGAGACATATACGCCCCACAGCCGATGTCTCATCCACCGCTTTTATTGATAACTCTATCAATGAATTGTCCAGACACATAAAAGACGCATATAAACATGCTACAGTCTCGGTCCAGTTTGAAAGGAGGCCCACGGATGAATTTTCTCCTCTCATCCAAGATCTAAAATCGCTGAAAAATAGGGTTAGAAAGAGGTGGACAAGATTCAGAAATCCGGCAGACAAACGCGAACTGCGTAGACTTACCCGGGAACTACATAGGAGGGCCGTAGAGTGGCGACAAGAAATGTGGGAAGATCGAATGGAGTCTTTTCTGCTCCATGAACGTAAGGACTGGAACCTCCTTAAAGCGATGAAAACCCCTAAAGCGCCAAAAACAGCTTTACTTGGACCAGCAGGATTAGTCTTCGATCCCTTTCTGAAGGCAGAACTGTTTGCAGAAACCTATGAGCACCAAAATACATTACGGGCTGATGACTTCGATATACCACGTCGACACATTCGAGACGTAGAACGGCAACTTCAGGTCATACGACGAGCAAGAGATGACACGCAACCACAGTTGACAACACCGACAGAAATCCGTAAAATTATCAGAAACTTGGGAACGCATTCAGCTGCAGGACCAGACGGCATATCCAACGTCCACTTGAAACACCTTCCTAGGAAGCCACTTGTTCTTTTAACAAGAATCCTAAATAGCTGTCTGTTACTGTCTTATTTCCCCACTGACTGGAAGACGTCACGAATTGCGCCTATACCAAAACCTGAAAAGGACCCACGACAACCTGGCAATCATAGACCCATAAGCTTGTTACCGACTATGTCCAAGATATTTGAAAGGATCATCCTTCACCGACTCAGAATTCCTTTACGAGAACACGATGTAATAAGACCAGATCAATACGCTTTCCAACCCCACCTTTCAGCCGAACTCCAACTGTTGCGAGTTACGGAGTTTCTGTCGTATAATATGAACCGGGCGTATTACACAGCTGCAGCGTTTTTAGACATTGAGACTGCGTATGACAAAGTCTGGAGGGCTAACTTAATAGTTAAACTGCATAATATTGGATTAATCCCACTACACCTGATCAAACTAGTGGACAATTTCCTAACAGACAGACGATTCTTTGTACGGCTGGAAAATCAACGGTCTGGTATTCGAACGCTCCAGGAAGGCATACCACAAGGTTCTGTTTTATCGCCGACACTGTTTATCCTATATGTTAACGACCTACCGACCGTCCGCCAAGTTACAATTGCTCAGTTCGCAGATGACACTGCATTCTTGGCTAGCAGTCGGCGTCTGACCGCCGCCATCATCAGACTCCAGCGTCAGCTTACGCTTACTGAAAGTTGGGCACATCAAAATATGATCACGATAAATGCCGACAAAACCAAGGCAGTAATGTTCACCAGGCGACGACCTGATCTACGCGATACTCTCCACATAAACAATACAAATATTCCTTGGTCTCAGCAAGTTCGATATCTCGGAGTGCAGCTCGATAATAAGTTAACATTTAAACACCACATTTTACTTAAGAAAGAAAAAATGGTTAAATTAATCCATAAACTGTTTCCGTTATTGTATAGTACCCAGATGGCCACACAGACCAAAGTTCGTTTATACAAATCCACGGTCCTCCCTGCCATGACACACGGATGCTCGTCTTGGGGAACGGCATGTCCCACCAATATAAAAATGTTACAAGTACTGCAAAACAAGTGCCTCCGACTCATTCTACGAGCCCCTAGATGGGCCAGAACGAGAGAGTTGCATGACGAGCTCCATATGGACACTGTGCAAGACTTCATAATCAAGCACACAAGGAACTTACTAAGCAAAGTAGAAATCCTGCGACCGACCACTAGGCACCTAGAATATACGGGCACAGTACACCCCGCGAGATGGCATCGTGTGAGAGTTCCACGTGCAATTATTGAAGATCCACCATAATAGCAGGTGCGGGACCTCCGATAATAAAGGTGACCACCATCTGAGTAGGGCAAAAGAGCGACTGCTCAAAAGTCCTGCTAACGTAGAACTGCTGTTAAAGTGATCAGTTGACTTGGCACACATGAAGTCCAGCTTTCAAAGAAGGCAGCACTTCTGAGAAGACCCTGAAAAAAAAAAAAAAAATACTTTTCCCAGTCATTTTTAACATTCATCAGATTGCTTTCCATAAAGAAGGTTTTTATTTTGCGCCCACGACTGTGTTCAGAAAGTATAAGATAAAAATAGCTTTCACAACAACAAACAACTTAGGCAACATACTCGAGCACAGTGTAGACAAAATTAATCCAATCCACGCTTCAGGTGTCTACAAGATTGACCACCCGAACTGTGGGGCATGTTATGTGGGGCAGACGTGAAGGAAGTTGGAAACTAGGTTTGCCGAGCACATTGTGCTTGAGAGAAAAGATGCAAGCGAGAGATCAAGCAAGGCAGCCCATCTGCTTGAAACAAAGGACCTGATACAAAGCATAACAAATAATGTGAGGTTGCTGCGTAGGGGTGAGAAGGGAAGATTTCTCGATCTACACGAAGAGCTTGAGATCTTTTGCCACCAAAGATCCGTGGGACATAACTTACTTAATGACCAAATTACTATAAAAAATACAACCTTTTGGGAATTATTTGAGAATTTTTTGAGTAACAATAAACAAGAATTCGATCCAGGAGGGACGCAATAGGTCTTCTTTCCTTACCAATATGTAGCAGCCACTGACATATTTCTGTATGATTACCATAACTATAAATAGAAACTTCTGTATATAGTTAAGAAATTTACATAAGTACTTTGGCCGTGTATTAACTATTTTGTTCTAGTCATAAACAAACAAACAGTTAATTTAAATCTTTACATTGTTGCATACGGTTCATTGTTGCATACAGTTCCATTTGCCAAATTGTAACCCACTTTACTGGCAATAGCATTACATCTAACTATGTAAAACAATGTATTACAGACCATCTATGAGGATGATACAATGCACAGGTATGACACGCTAACATAAAATAATATATGGTATGTAAAGTACATCATATTGACTCTTTTCCAAATTGTCAATGTTATATTTCATATAATGTATGTATATCAGGGGTGCCAACTCCGTGGGTGCTCCGGGGCTCGTGCACCCCCCAATAATTTTTTGGGCGTGCTGAGCACCTACATAAAATTGAGGTGGAAAATAAAATAGTATAAATTAAAAAAAAAAAAAAAAAAAAAAAAAAAAAAAAAAAAAAAAAAAAAAAAAAAAAACACGGGACAAATCAAAACCTTCCTTATGACTCAAGAGGCAATGCAAAACGTGACCATAAGGAGATACAATATTTCATACGTGAAAGAAATCAGTTTTGTACGCGGGTCCCCAAGGGAGTAGTAATGAGCGTCCGTGTTTTACCCACTATGCTAACTTTATTCATCCTGAAGCACGTCGGTTATTTTGACCTATCAAGTGTACGTATTTATGAACATTCAATTGTGTTCTTTCAGGAATTTAGCCTGAAGAATATGATGCTGATGCTAAAGTTAATCGTTTTTCATTTAACTTTGTCACTTCCCTTGTTATTAAAATTATAGATTCAGTTGAAATTTGTAATCCTTTTCTCTCAGGCTTAAAAAAACCTTGGACTATATTAATACTGTCACAGACGTCATGAAGTTATCTCGATGTGATGAAAGTTTCGATGAAGTATACAGTTCTTGCTTGGAACTGACCATAAAAAGATTTCAAAGATTTCTTTAAACCTTGGTGACGGTGTTCTACCGAACGCTTTTGTCAGAAAGAATAGCTTCGCACAAAAAGTGTTAGATTAGTGCACAGTGAAAAATTATTTCATTGGTCGTGTAGAAGTTTTGGGGTGTTACTCATATCGAAAAATCCACTTCGACCAGTTATATCGCTTTATTGTAGAGTCCTAATGCAGCGATGCTTTCCTTTTCTTCCTCCTCCTTCTTCCTTCTATCTTTAAAAGGCCAGACAACTGCCTGTACTTTCATCAAGTATTGCTCATTCAACAGTGCATGATTATTATTTTCAGGAGGGTTGATTTCGAACATTTGTGAACCGTGTTACATAGAACACCCACACTTATTTTCAAAAGTCGGCGCCTCTGGTGTATGTAGACGATGACTTTTGTTAATGTAGCATTGATAATGGCAAGTCACTTGCCGAAATCTAGATCTGCAAAATAAAGCAGTTTCTTACCAAAATGACTGATTGCTGCAAAAACACCTATTTGGATTTATAATATTGTTTTGGGAATGGATTGGATTAAAAAAGGGGGGTTGGACAGACGCTGAGAGGAGGGGATATGGTGTGGGATAAGAGGGAGTTTTGTGAAGGTAGGGGGAGGAAGGGAGAGACATAGGGAGAAGAAGAGAGGAGATTGTGGTACATATACCATACACATTAGCTACTGTGAAGCTTCGTCGGGTTTTCTAGTACACTTGTCACGAATGGCGTCACAATGAATACTGATTTTCAATAATGTCTTTTTTTATAACGTTCTCGTCAATCCACATAGCTACAGTAATCCAACTGTCGGTACTGATTTAATTGGTGCATTCTGTGTTCGCTCTGATTGTGACCTTGTTACAGCGGTGGCTATTCGGAGAACACCCGTCGCTCTGGCAGGCTGCATTGAGGAGGCGGATTCGCATCACTGCTGCCGCAAACGATGTGACAACAGCCTTTTCGGCGCTTAGTGCACGTAATTGAATTCCGGGGGCTCGGACTCTGTGACAAGTGGAGGGGGCGGGGGGGGCAGGAGAAAAACCCGGTGACGCCCGGGCAAGATTAAGCGGCCACAGTAATTAGGGCCGCTTAAAAGCGGCGCCGAATTGAGACCGCGGGCGCAAACGTGTATCCACACGCCGCCCGAACTGAACGCGACGGGGTAATTCCACGCTCGTTAATTGAAATGAGCTTCAAAAGCCATTTCGAGCGTCGCATTCATTTTTGTCGGGGGTACGGAGCGGTACGAATTAATTTAAATTTAAATTGCTTGTTTATAATATGTTTACTGAACAGGATGACGGGGCTGGCGGAGCTGCTAATCGCTGTGTACGTCTGTCCGTGTCTGGCCTGTAGCGTGCGATGCCGGCTGCACCTGGCTGTTGCTGCGCCTCGATTGCCGGTCGTTCACGCACCATAGCTGCTCGCGACCTTCCGTCAGCAATATTCTATGAACACTTTTGAATGTAGCTTTCGTGTGTTACAAAAAGGTCTTAGACCAAGTGGTGCGATCTGAATCAGTGGCTTTGGGGGGGGGGGATAGATCTGCTTGACGAGCTAAATTTTAGTCAGTTTCCAGACAGATTCACTCCCATCCAATGAAAGCTTGTGCTAAAACACCCCGAGTTTCCAATCTTTACCTTTACCAGATTGCTGTTATACAATTTTTTTTCCTTTGGGTTCTGGGGGGGGGGGAGGGTTCTATCCCCCTCATCCCCTCCCCCCCCCCCCCCCCGTAGTTGCGCCACTGATCTGAATTATGAGATTATGACATTCCCCAGAATTTAATAATTTACGAGGTATGTCCACAAAGTAAGTTCCGTTTGATTACATAAAGAAAATACAGAAAAATATTTATTTTATAAAAATCTGCAACTGTTCAACTACTTTTCTACATAATTTCCGAAATTTTGTAGCCACTTCTCATAGCGTGGGATACGTTTTTGTGTGCCTTCTTCATAGAAGGTTGCCGCCTGTGTATTCAACCATGTGGCAAACATATTCTTTCAGCTCATCATTGTTGACGTGGACAGATTTTAGGAGTAAGAAGAAAGGAGTCTTCTCCTTCCCTCCACCTCACAGGCGTAAGTGACCAAACAAATCTTACGGAATTTCCCTGGGACGTGTTTGATCATCCTCCGTACCGTCTCGCACCTAAAACCTGTCCATGATGGTCAACACTCCAGGGATGATGACGAGCTGAAAGAACATGTTACCACATGGTTGAATACACAGCCGGTAACCTTCTACGAAGAAGGCATACAAAGACTTCTGCCACGCTATGACAAATGCCTACAATATTTCAGAAGCTATGTAGAACAGTAGTTTGATTTGATTTGATTTTTCCTGGGAAGCCAAAACAGCCTCGGACCAACCCGCTACTGCCCGCACTGAAACTAAGTTTATTGTGCGGTATCGCTCCCTGTGTATCTAGTAAAGCCAACCAATGCCCTTGAACAGTGCAAGGAGTCCCTTTACCAGTTCTTTATTGGACACAATTACTTCGGGTCTTGTTGTCCCAAATATTCTGTGCCTTTTATTCTCCAATGCAATGCATTCGAAGATTAGATGTGATGCAGTTTCATCACCGTCATCCCAGATCCTACATTTAGGGTCCTCTTCTGTTATTCCCATTGTACGTAGGTGTTTGTTGAAATTCCCATGGCCTGTCAGCAATCCAACCATGAGTCTAATCTCTCTCCTGTTCAGACCCAGGATTGCAGAGCTTCTTTTAAAACATGGCTTTTGCATCATTACCTTGCCATGTTTTTGTTGATGGACTTTAGTCCAATATTCTACGTGCAGTCTTCTGAGCCAGTTACGTAGCTCCAATTTGATCATTGCCTTGGTGATTGTCAGGACCGGTTCCGGTCCAATAAATGGAGTCTGCCCCCATCCTGGATAATCTGTTGGCATGTTCGTTGCCACTGATCCCCGAGTGGCCAGGGACCCACAATAGGTTTACCCTATTGCTTTCCCCTAGTTCCACCAGAACCCTGTGACATTCTGCAACAATTTTAGACCTTGTTGCAGGAACTGCCAGTTATCTCAGGGCTGCCTGGCTGTCTGTAGATATAGATGCTACGATCTTTGTAGCACCTACGCAAATTCTCCTCCACACACGCCCTGATGGCAGTGATTTCGGCCTGGAATACTGAGGCCAGTTTTCCTAGAGAGATGACGCCCTCCAGTCTTGGCTGCACCCCATATACCCCGGCCCCAACAGCTTGGTCCGATTTTGACCCGTCAGTGAACCAGACAATATCTCCCGTACGGTGTCGAACTATTTTCTCCCACTGCTCCCTACTTCCAATTGTTATACTGAAAGGCTTGTTGAAGCAGTAGTCGGCTGGCATTTCCCCAACCTTTCCTATATTTACCTCACTCACTATTTTAGTGTGTGATTCTGGATATCCCAAAGAGTTCCAGTTGTTGCCAGATTTGAGTCTGTATGCACCAGCCGCTGCCTCCATCTTGACCCAAAGTTGTAATGGGGGCATATCCAGCATGGTTTCATTCCCAGCAGTTGGTGTGCTGCTAATTCCGCCTGTTATGGCTAAGCAGGCTAGTCTCTACACCTTACCAAGCTCCTTAGCAGCATCCTGCTGATCTACCTTCTTCCACCACACGACCGCCCCATAGGTGATCCTGGGTCTAATCAATGTGGTGTATATCCAGTGCATACCCTTGGGGCACAGGCCCCAATTTTTGCCACAAGCTCACCTGGTACTCACAAGAGTACCTCTTGCCTTGGAGCAAATATTCCTGATGTTAGGGGTCCAAGTCAGTTTCTCATGGAGGGTAACCCCTAGATATTTCACTGTCCCCTTCACAGGTAGTGCTTCATTGAAAAGCTTCAGATTCCAACTTGAATGTTGTATATGCTTCTTTGTGAATGGTACAAAAACAGTCTCTTAGGACTAACCCCCAGATCATGTTTTCTGCACCAGTTTTCACAATGCCCAAAGCACCTTGTGCCATATTCTTTACTGTGTCACCAAATTTGCCAAGTATTACTATGACAAGATCATCTGCGTATCCTCGGCAAAAGTACTGCCTAGAGTTTAATTCTCCAATCAGATCATTCACCACTAGATTCCACAATAAAGGGGAAAGAACTCCTCCTTGCGGGCAACCCCTAGTGGTGTTGATTAACATTTTTTCATTCATCATGGTAGCTTCTACCTTTCCTCCATTGAGCATGGCCATAGTCCACCTACATATTGTGGTCCCTAGGTCATGCACCTCTGCTGCCCTAACCAAGGAATCGAAGGTCGTGTTGCTAAAAGGCCCCTCGATGTCCAGGAAGATATAGAGGGCTATTTCCTGAAAGTGTAGTGCTTTCTCCACCTTCCCAACGAGTTGGTGGAGAGCTGTCTCACATGATTTACCCGGCTGATATGCATGTTGGTTTGAATGTAAAGGAGCCCTACTTAACTTCCTTTCTCCAACATGCACATTAACCAGCTTTCCCAATGTCTTAAGAATGAAGGAGGACAGACTGATTGGTCTCATATCCTTGGCCTTGGTATGATCAATTCTCCCTGGCTTTGGAATGAAGACAACCTTCACTGCCCTCCAGGCATTGGGAATGATTCCTGCTGCTAGGCTAACCCTGAATAACCTCCATAGGAATCTAATAAGATTTTCTCCCGCTTGTTGCAGGAGAGCTGGAAAGATTCCATCGGGGCCAGGTGACTTGAATGGTTGAAATGTTCCCACCGCCCATCGGACCTTACTGAAATCGACACACTTCTTGGACAGATCCCAGTCCTCTTTGCGAATACCTGAGAACCGTTGTCTCTCAGGAATCGCATTCTGGTCTGAGTTATCCCCCAGAGTATATTGAAGAAAGTGAGTCTTGAGGAGCAGTTCCAGCGTTTCATATGCTATCATGTATACTCCCCATCCTCCTTCCTCAATGTTCCTCCTGGATTAGTTGGTACCCTAGTGAGTATTTTATGAAGTCTCGCTTGAGCAGCCGTGCCCTCCACTTCCTCACAGAATACCTTCCAGGATGCCTCCTTTGCCCGTCTGATGGCAAGGTTGTATTTGACAAGGGCCTCACGATACTTTGCCCATTGTCCATGTTTCTATTCAGCAAAAGGATTAACAGTCTCCGTGTGTGATGAATGAACAAACGAATCACAAATCAAGTGTACAATATTAGGATTTATTTCAATATAATCAGCATTTAAGAAATTAAAGTACGAGTATACCCTAAAGAATCATTTCGCATTTCAAGTGTTGTCTTTGCCAGACCTACTGAATAGCTATCTTTACTGTAAACGATAATCTCACTGACAACAGACAGGCAGCCTCCTCGTTACTTGATAACGTCACGTTCAGAACTACAGGTGATTCAGAATTCGAAGGCTGGAATGTTAATACAGCACAACACTTTACAATTAGAACAGGTTTATTGCGAGCACAAGCATAAAAAATGTTCAAATGTTTGTAAATCTATCGGACTAAACTGCTTGGTCATTAGTCCGTAGCTTACAAACTACTTAAACTAAGGTAAACTAACCTAAGGGTGTCACAAACACCCACGCCCGATGGGGGACTCGAACCCCCGACGGAACACAAGCATACACTCAGAACAGACTGCATCTGATTGGAGTACTCCGCTATTTATACAAGTACATCAATCATAAGAAACACGTAGAAGATTGTAGAAATAGTAAATACAAAGAAATAAATTTTTTGTACTACTGGAGAGATATTAACCGGAAACCAGCAACACGGCAAATCGGGGAATTTGATGCCTGCTTTTAAACCAGGTATATTTCTTGGTCCTCCATTTGGTTTATTATAGAGACATTAGCCGTTACAACATGCTGCACATTGGTGTATCTACCTATACAACATGATTTACTCATTAGCAGTGAGGATTAGCCTCTGTTAGTCTTCCTTTGCCGTTACTATTTACTATCTACCTAAACGTTTTCTGTTGTCGAAGATATAACGAGAATTTAGTCTCCGTTGGTTGGTTGATTGGTTGATGGGAGTAAGGGACCAAACAGTTAGGTCATCAGTCATGTTCAAATGTTTGTAGAGCATATGGGACTTAACTACGTGGTCGTCAGTCCCTAAACTTACAAACTACTTATGAACTAACTAATACTAAGGACGGCACAAATAACCACGCCCGAGGGGGGATTCGAACCCCCGACCGTAGTGGGCGTGCAGACCGTGACTGCCGCTCGGCTACCGCGGCCGGCATTATCAGTCCCACTTTCCATTTTCGATGATGTATCGCAAACGATTACCGTACCTATTTATCGCTTAATATCACTTAACGGTACTGCTAACATACTTTCCAATGTATTTGTCCCGCTCCGTTAAGGTTATCAGAAAATGATAAAACAATTTCTGCAAAGAACTCCAGAGCGAATTCTTATGCATTTCTTTTACCAACAAGAAAAGTAGAAATAAACTGAAAACATGCAGACTTGGAAACGAATAGTATATTGTGAAATATATGTGGAAAACCCCAAAAGTTTTCTCCCCTGCAGAGATTGACGAGCTGCCTGGTTAGACCTGTATAACAACTAGCAATTCACTTCTCCTGCACGAATTGTAAACGAGGAATCTTCAGACGAAGTCACTTATCAAGCACACTCTACCACCCACTTCATCATTGCTCATTAGGCTAATTGTAGCTGTATATATAGATGTAGTAGTGAAAGTGCAAAAATAATATAGAAACTTATGTTTTATTTTTTTCGATTATAATCGTGAAATTCGGGGATTAGTTTGCAAGTAAATGTTTCTGCGTATCTCAGATATTGGAAAAAAATTAAAATAAAATAAATGCAGGATTTAGTTAATTCGTTTCTTTTCTTTAAAAATAAGCAATTTAGCTTGCAGTTGTTGTAATACACGTCGATGCAAAACGCGTTTTCCTATTTCACGCAAACAAAAGGAACAGGACAATTTTGTCCCGCTGAGGGGTAGGTTTCCGACGGTTACACCGACAGAGGGAGGAAATGAAGAGGCGAGGACAGGCACTGAAAACATCCAAAGAATCTTTCTCAAATTTAGGATATTGTGTATTCGACGGAGAAAAGCGTAATTAATGCAGACGATTGCCTCGGTGCGTAGAAGCAGACAAATTGCCAACTTCGAAGCAGCAGTTCTCTTTGCCGCACAAACATCTGAACATAATCTGTCTGGATGCTAATGACATTCATGCGTAAATTCACCAAGTATTTAAAGTTCAGGTGTGCTGTTACTTAATTACTTACAGATGTGAAAGGCGTGAAGTGCGAGGCTACACATCTCGAGAAATTGAAGGGTAGAGCTTGAACAGACACCAAGTTTTACCTAAAGGCTCATTCCGAATGAAAGAAGTGTTGTTAGTAATTAAGAAAAAGAAAGCCAAACCTTTCAGGGAAAAAATGTGCAAGAGTATTGCATTGACACAGGGCGGATATCGTTAACAGATACTCATGCATAGTCAGATCCATAAAATATGCACGTATTACGTCAGTATGATACAATAACATGAAATTATAATAAACTGGATTTTCAGTTATCAACATATTCTTAGTAGTCTTTTAGGAAAAGAAAGAAACAAACAAACAATAAAATCTTTTAATCAGTTCGGCCATGAAATCATTTCTCATCAATCGAATACTAGACTGTAAAAGGCAAATTGCTTCTGGAAGTGTATTTAGTCAGTAATTTTAAGTAAATAAAGATGTAAAAATAATTTTTTAAGAATTGATATGTCGTCATTGTGTTATTAAGTGAAATAGTAGATGATAACACCAAAAATTGCTTCGTATTTTATTTTGTTATTTTTACTCTTGACGGCGCGGTGGAGTGGCCGACCGTTCCAAGGCGCCTGGCTGTGGAGTGCGCCGCTGTTCGCAATCGGAGGTTCCAGTCCTCCCTCGGTCATGACAACTCCAGGAAGTAGACGAGTTTGTGATCCCGCGCTCAAAGTTTTTTTATGTAATTAATAAATGTGTTTCAGTGAATGGTACACTGTTATATATTTTTGAATGGGTTTTTAGGAGAGAAAATGAATTACCGAATAAAAAATACAGAATGTCATCCAGAACAGTCATACCGCTATTCATTTCTTTGTAAACACATAGCTACATAGAAGGCAGTCACGCTGATTAATGTCCCCATGATGGCTAAAGAACATTTGCTTGAAACATTTTGTAATTTGCATCTGGACAAACAGTTATTTTGTGTGGTCAAGATAAGTGGGATACTCTGTGTATGGACTTAGAGATTTCGCGTTGCTTATTAAAAATTACTCTCCTTCCATCGGTAGATTTGATATATTTGACTACTTGGATAGGAAAAAAGAATTTACCGCTTAAATACTGAACCCGATTACCCGTTGCGAAGTATGAGTGTATGTTTCTTATTTCTAAATAAAAAAAGACCAACCTTGTTTTCGGAAAACAAGTTCAACCCGTAGGAAATGCAATGAATTGCCAAGTAGGCGTTAGGTCTGGCAGAACTAAGACAGCACACACGTCTGTGCAAGGAAGGCATAACAGGTCCCACAGGACCTCAGATGAGAAAGGATGGGCTTCCCTTACTATGGCGGTCCGTTTCAACTCAGCAGACATCGCATTTGCACACAAATGGAAGGGATGAATGCGTAGTAGCATGCACGTACGGTGCAAGTACTTCGCAGCGAGAGTACGCGAACAAACTCGAACAACTGTGTGACTCATTGCAAAGAGGTACTGGAATTGCTGGCAGCATTGACGAGAGGGAACAGAGCCGACAAAATGAGAACAGAACAGTTTGAAAAACTGGAGATGGACCGTTCATATTCTCAGTACACGAACATTAGTATGTTTCGGGGAAAAGATTAGCGGTTTCAAGGTTAATATCGACATCGCGTCTACACCGTCTACGGGTAAAGTGTGCCTGTGGGTTACTTTATCGCTATAAACTAAAGGAAATTGTTCAGTGTGCAGAGGTACACGATGCCTTGCAGATGCGTGCGTGAACCGTGTCTCGAAATCAGTGCAGCGTGGGAGTAGCCGAGCGGTCTGGAGCGCCACGTTGCGGAGCGCCCTGACTCCCACGTCGGAGGTTCGACTCCACCCTCGGGCATGGATGTTTGTGTTGTCTTTAGTATAAGTTAGTTCATAACTAGTTTGTAAGTTTAGGGCCTGATGACCCCGTAGTTAAGTCCCATAAGCTTTACAATTTTTTTTTTTTCCAAATCAGTGAGTTTCGAAGAGGGCGCATTATTCGCAAGGGAGAATGGGTTGCATTTACCCGGAAAATTACTTTTCGTGTGGGAGGAAGTACGGTTCGTGGGGTCGCTTTCTTGCCGGCATAGTTGCGTTTACCGTTGCTGGACTTTTATGTCTCTGGTGGGATAAATGTTTGATTCGAGTTTCTTACCAGAGGGCGGGAAGGAAGAGTGTCGTTCGAGGGTGCGTTGAGAGAGTGTGGACACAGAGGTCGTAGCGAGAAGTTCCTGCCGGCGAAACGGTGGCTGCGAGGGGCGCTGTAACGAAGCACCGGAGTTGGCTGTCTGGCTTCAATGTTGTGACTTTTGGTAGAATTATACGGTCAGCAGAATGTGTGCGCCAGGGGCACGCGACTCTTGAAGGTTTTTGTCAGTGTCTAGCAAACCTGGTCTGGACCTGTGTTGTGTACTGAATTTCTGCCTGGGGAGTTGTGGCACTCGCAATCCGTTACCGATATTGCATTTTACGGAGGTATCAAAGACTTCATGGCTTTTGTTAGCTGGTGACCTTGTATATGATTTGGCTTGTGATCTAAGCTGTTCCCAACATATGGTGAGAATTATCGTGCCTATTATACTGTCCACGCGCCTTGGATACATCCGAAATCTGAATACTGTGTCCATCACACTGGTAAGTTCCCATAGTGACGTTATCTTATCATGAGAACTATTACGATGACTGTTAGTTTCAGCTGTACTGTTGTTTATTTTATATATGTCAGTTTCTTGTGTTAAAGAATTCTGTGGTTAAGGTATTCTGTCCATGTGTTGCCTGTTAATGCATTGTAAAAGGCCCATTGGGTAACTGTTGAAAAAGAAATACGCAAGTAGTAGCCGTTTGAAAGTGGCGCATGTATTGATCGGTTTTACCGGGATCCAGGCTCTTAAGTTGCGTAATTTGCTTTATCCGTTGCTCTGTTGTAAATTAATTGTCTTTCTGTTTAAAAATATTCACAGAAAGTCATTAGGTAGCTAGCAGCTGAAATTGTGATTTGGACATAAGTCAATGGTTTTGCAATACTGTAACTACGTCCAATAGGCATGGATTATTTTTGAAAGACACTGTGGTTGTAAAGTTCTATGAAACACTCAGCTGTATTTTGTTTCTTTCATTTTAAAAAGAAATATTAAACTTGCTGATTTTTTGTGCTTGGATATTTTCAAAATAAAAATGTTCAAATGTTTGTAAATCTATCGGACCAAACTGCGTGGTCATCAGTCCGTAGCTTACAAACTACTTAAACTAAGGTAAACTAACTTAAGAACAACACACACACACACACCCATGGCCTATGGAGGACTCGAATCTCCGACGGCGTTGGATAATTTCTTTTGGAACTGTATTAATAAGGAAAATAGTAGAACTTGATTCATGAAATGTTATTCGTTGAACTTGTTCATTGCTACAAGTATATATCTTAACTAGAATTGTGGAATGTACGAATGTAGGCTTTCGCGGTCATTATTCTTAACGTTAAAATTCTTTTGAGCTGTTTGCCGCGTCATGATAATAAAATCTTTCCAACGTTTCGGATCCGTTGCAGGAGCCTTAGGGAATACTGACTTTTATTCCCTGAGGAAGGCTCCTGTAACGGATCCGAAACGTTGGAAAAATTTTATTATCATGACGCGGCAAACAGCGCAAAAGAATTTTAACGTTAAGAATTGTGGAATGTTTGTTTTATCGCGTTTTTAAGACTTAGTCAATTTCTGTAAAATTAAATTTTGTCTACAGTTCTGAAAGTTTCCCGTCTGTAAGACACAACTAAACTATATATGTGAATAAACAAATCCTATGCTTACTCGTTGTCTTCATACGTTTGCATCATGTAAATTAGAATGCTCACGGTTGTAACACCTGACTTCACACACACTGTATAGAATTAAGGCTTACACGCTACAAAAAAATAAAAATAAAATTGCAGTTAAAACTTTACTCTGTGGCTTTTTGAATGAAGCACTTTCCTAATACCAAAAATTAATCCTGCCTTTTACCAATTTGCAGCAAACGAACTTTGGTGTCACAGAGAAACATTTATTGTCGAGGAATAATTACTGCGTTGGCCCTGTAACCTTTAGCACTCACCTCGTGGATAACGCCTTTCTCGAAAGTGATTCAAATTGCCGTCGCAACACCGCGCATGCTTAAAATTAATATTCATTATGGGAAAAGAAACAGATGGGATTTCATACCTGTGAATATTCTGACTGAACTTCATTTACTCTGAAAATGCCAAAACACTACAATAACTAGTATTGCCCCTGAGATTCAGGGAGGAAACTTCTAACTATGGGAATAAATCTCAATAAAATGAAGGCTGAACAAATGGCATAAGGTTTATTTTCTGTATTGATTCATTGTTGGACATAACTTACAGAAATGAGTTACAAAATTTCTTTACAAACGGCCTTCCTATTTTACAAAACATACTATAAAACTGTAATATGTATGACTTCCTCCCATCTTTCCTATCATCCACTTTACAAAAAATTTACAAATAAGAATTTGCGCAAGCAGTAACATTACCTCCAGGAGATCCTTCCCCTGTGGCTGCAGCTGAACAACTCTGTCTCCTGCCGGAATTACCACTGGCGTCGCAGCGCCGGAGATACTATTACACGCAGCATAGCTGCTCAAAGATATTACTGCGTACTTGTTACATCCATGTGTAATAAATATCGACTTTCTCAATGAAATGTCAAATGAAGAAGAATATTTACAAAGGGCATCTTATGTAGACTTTCTTGTAATACATAAAAACAGGAACCTTACAGTTTGCGTTTTGGTTCAGAATTAATATATCAATTACAACGTTATTGTAGCAATAAACTGGTTTTAGCAAATGTCTGGTATAATTAAGGCCCAGGCCCTTACCACTTCCTCACAGCTCCTACAATACAAAGGTGTTTCTCTAGCGTGACCGGTGTGTGCAGAATGATTCATTCAAGGCCGTAGAACACAAAGAGATAGGTCAGGCAGCAACCACACAGACCACACCCTAAGAAGATCGAGACATCCCCAAGCATTGTAGGACAGATATGCATTCTTCTTCGCTTTGGTGCAACGGCGAAACAATGATAAACATCGTAAACTATCCCCGTATACGAGGTGCGTCCAGAAAGTAACTTCCGTTTGGCAATAAAATGAAACTGTACACAGATACAGAAGAAATTTTTATTGAACAAAATTCCACAACTCTTAAACTAGTTTTCCACATAACTGCCGAAATTTTGTAGTCACTTGTCATATCGTGCCACAAGTTTTTGTATGCATCCTTCACAGAAGGTTGCCGCCTGTGTATTCAACCATGTGGTAACTGCTCTTTATCATCATTGAAGTGTTGACCAGCAAGGACAGATTTTAGGTGTAAGAAGAGATGAAAGTCGCTAGGAGAGAGGTCCGAGCTGTATGGAGGATGATCAAACAGATCCCATTGAAATTTACATAAGAATTGTTTGGTCACATTCGGTGTGTGAGGTCAGGCATTATCGTGAAAAAAAAAATCTTTTACAGTAATCCTCTTCTTACACCTAAAATCTGTCCTTGGTGGACAACGCTTTAACGATGATGACGAGCTGAAAGAACACGTCACCACATGATTGAATACACAGGCGGCAACATTCTATGAAAAAACCTTGTGCCATGATATGACAATTGCCTACAACATTTCGGAAGCTATGTAGAAAAGTAGTTTAACAGTTGTAGACTTTTGTACAATCAATATTTTTTCTGTATCTGAACCCGTTCGTTTTATATAACCAAACGCAACTTACTTTCTGGACGCGCCTCACATTAGGGCTTGGGTCATGTGTGTGTCGTCTGCTTCTCCTCCTAATAGCAGTCTAACACAGCCGCGAAACTCTAGCGGAAAAAGTGCAGCAAGCGATGCCACCGCTCTAAGCGGCCAGCAGGGAGTAGCAGAGGAATGGCACGATATAAAGGTGGGTAGTTCCTGTTTTTTTTTTTATGCTGTTACTTTCAAGTCTCCTAATCACTAAATGTAGTTGTGAAATATGAAAACGTCATTAAAGCAATACCACTGCTTCTGTTACTGGCAGTGTATAATAATATAAGGTCAGTGTAGTGTAATTCATATGTCTCACAATAGCTGAGAAGTAATCGTGTCATCCGAAAACGTTTTAAGAGGAGAAATGAATTCATTGATGTGCTCAAGTACAAAAGGAACTCATTATCGTTATATTCACGTGGTCAGTGCGTACTTTCACGTTCATGAGTTTTGATTTAGCGTATTCCTGACGTAATATTTTTCAAAACTAGACTTGGAGACTAGGTTCTACATCTCCTTATAAACGCTCTTTTCACTTTGCCCTTACTTGTGTGTCTTACGTGTATCTATCACGATTTTTTTAGCTACTTGGCAGATACCAAACTGAATATCTTCAAGAATATTGCAAGAAAACCACATTGGTTGTTGCACATATATGACAAATATATGATCCGAGGATGACTCAGAAATGAATTGAAACTGGTCATCACTGTTAATAAAGTTGCGGTCAAGACTATAGATATAGTCTACTTCATGAAAGATACCATTCAACTTTTGTATGAATTAATCATTCAAACAGCTGTTATTCCATGTTTTACACTACTGGCCATTAAAATTTCTACACCAAGAAGAAATGCAGATGATAAACGGGTATTCATTAGACAAATATATTATACTATAACTGACAAGTGATTACATTTTCATGCAATTTGGGTGCATAGGTCCTGAGAAATCAGTACTCAGAACAACCACCCCTGGCCAAAATTACGGCTTTGATACGCCTGGGCATTGAGTCAAACAGAGCTTCGTCGTTGCGTACAGCATCGCAAGGCGCTCCTGTCTGTGATGCAGCATCAAGGGTAACCCCAGCCATGTTTTCCGAGCTGATATACCATACTGCTGCATACGTCGTCGAACTGTTCGTGCAGATGGTTGTTGTCTTGCAAACGTCCCCATCTGTTGACCCAGAAATCGAGACGTGGCTGCACGATCCGTTACAGCCATGAAGATAAGATGCCTATCATCTCTACTGCTAGTGATATGAGGCCGTTGGGATCCAGCACGGCGTTCCGTAATACCCTACTGAATCCAGCGATTCCATATTCTGCTAACAGTCATTGGATCGCGACCAACGCGAGTAGAAATGTCGCGAAACGATAAACCACAATCGCGATAGGCTAGACCTTTATCAAAGTCGGAAACGTGGTGGTACGCATTTCTCCTCCTTAGACGAGGCATCACAACAACGTTTCACCAGGCAATGCCAGTCAACTGCTGTTTGTGTATGAATTATCGGTTGGAAACTTTCCTCATGTCAGCACGTTGTAGGTGTCGCCACATGCGCCAACCTCGTGTGAATGAAGTTAATCATTTGTATATCACAGCCACTACGTTTACATGTAACACATCTTCCGGAAGACGAAATCCGATTTTCGTAAACAGTTTTTTGCTGTCGAGTTTACATGGCACTGCCTGAATCGGATTTCCTAATCCACTTAAGATGGCGGCTGAAAAACAGCTGATTCAGTTCCCGATTTAGCCAGCATAATCGCTATTTTTCTTTACTTAAATACACATATTCATGATCACTCTAATATTAATACTTTTATGTTATATTAGAAAATATCTCTCTGTCCATATGTGCCGAAAATTCTTACAAAAAAAAAAAAAAAAAAAAAAAAAAAAAAAAAAAAAAAAAAAAAAAAAAAAAAAAAACACACAATCTGACAAGCCAAGAACGCTTCAAAAACGGTTGCGTTTACATGGGCACGAAAATCGATTGTAGAACTGAAAAACCGCTTTAGAGAAGTGGATTTCCAGAATCGATTTTGGAGTGTTTACATGACCAACCAAAAGCGGAATTGGGAAATCGGTTTAAGAAATCCGGTTTTGGGAGCCCATGTAAACGGGGTGAGCATCTTCTTACTGTTGGTTTTAATTTCGCGTCTGCAGCATGTCATCTTCGTGGTGTAGCAATTTCAATGGCCAGGAGTGTAAAAAGTAAGCCCGTAAGGCCTAACAAGCCAGTGGTAAATAACTATATTGTTTTCAGTCCTAAAACAAGTCTCGTAACTGCGAAAGTACGGAATGAATAAATTCCCAGACACTGCCTGGTTTTCAGCTAGTCTTACAAATGTGACATCTCCTGTTCTTTTTGGTGGTGCATTTTGTGCTGACCAGCGGTGTACAAAACACTTTGCCGCCCAGTGCTGTTTTCTTGGTCGCTGCGGCACGCAGCTCTGCGGACACTCGTCGGCGCGGCTGCGGCTGCGGCTGCGCCTCTGTCGCGCTGGATTAGGAGTGGGCGGACGGCGTGGCGGCGGCGGCGGCGGCGGCGGCGCTGAAGTCTGCAGCAAGTTGGCGCCGGCAGCTGTCAGCGCCTTAATTAAATCACGCCAATTAGCAGCGGTTCCCCCTCCCCTGGCACCTCGCAGCTCCGCGCCGCGGGAATTAATCCAATCCACGCGGCGGCCACGCGCGGCATTGGCAGCTCGCGCCGTCAGCCGCGGCCGCGGCCGCGGCCGCACTCTATTCTTCCGGCGCTGCGGCCGCCGCGGCCGCCGACAGTCGCGGCACCGTTAGCTGTTGCAGACGTACAAACACGCGCTCCCTACCGCCGTTGCAACAATCTCCAACAATCATTATACCTGAACACACACCGAATTCTTTAAACCAAACAGCATCTGACTCTATCTCATTACTTTTACGGTGGTTCATAGAACGAAACATAAATGGCATATTGGATGACAGATAATATTTACCATAATTTTTTAACAATTTTATATATCAACCAACCGGTTGCGTAGTTTTAAGGTACTTGACCTAGGTTTCGTTGTCGCTTCATCAGAAGAATAAAAAACAATTACCTAAAAATGATAATTACAGAATAAATCTAATATATAAAGCAGAGTGTCCGTATGTTTGTACGTGATGCATACAAATCTACAGTTTTGTACCCATCTTTATGAAATTTTGTACAATTGCAGCGAGATTAAGAATCACATACGGCACATGGTTCAAAAGATATTACGTTGTAACCAATAGAAATCGCAAAAAATGCCATATAATGCGGCGAGACTTTCGAAATACACTGTATGAGAATGACAGTACTTAGCGATTTGCAACAAACATTAAACATAATTTCATACCTTTATTAAACTTTTTCTCGCTGGCAACCATAGTAAAATGATGAAAGGAAAAAAGTTTCTCGCTTACTACATTTCTTCTGTTTATGGCGTAAAACTACGGCTCTCGGTATGACGTTACAATTTATAATTTGAACACCACAAATTGTAGCGATAGGAAATTTTACAGACGGTATACACATATATAGTTGAGTGTACCTTCTAAATTGTATCACATTCCGGCACGTAGTTCATGAGATATGAGCACGTAAACAGTAACGTTCATGGAAAATTGCTCCATCCGGCTGGAAGCGAAAGTTTACTTCCATAGAGCTACAAGGAAAGGAACAGAATAAAACAGAGTACACCCAACGAATACCCATTATATCCCAACAGATTTTACAGACTTACAGCCCTTATACAAATGAATATATACCTGAAAAATGGCAGGAATAAATAAATACATACCCGGGCAACGCGGGTTTTCAGCTAGTCTTATATATAAAGCAGAGTGCCCGTATGTTTGTACGTATTGCATACAAATCTAAAGTTCTGTTCCAATCTTTATGAAATTTTGTTCATGTAATCTTCAATCCATGAGGACGGTCGCCGTAAGTGTAAGAATCACATACGATATATATAGTTCACGAGATATGACGTCATAAACAATGAGATGCGCGAAAAACTGCTGCATTTTGCGACAATGCTGCTCATTTTCTCCTAAACCATTGGACGATTTCAACCAAATTTGGTACACACATTCCTTACCGAGAGGTAACAATTGCAGCGGGATTAAGAATCTCATACGACACATGGTTCAGAAGATATGACGCAATAAACAATAGGAATAGCAAAAAAAACTGCCACATAATGCGGCGAGACTTTCGAAATACACTGTATGAGAATGAGGGTACTTAACGACTTGCAACAAACTTTAAACATAATTTCAAACCTTTATTAAACTTTTTCTCTTCGGCAACCGTAGTAATATGATGAAAGGAAAAACGTTTCTCGCTTACTACTTTTCCGCTGTTTATGGAGTAAAACTCGGGCATTTAGTATGACGTTACAATTTTTAATTTCTACACTACAAATTGTAGCCGCAGGAAATGTTACAGACGATATACACGCATATAGTTGAGAGTAACTTCTAAATTGTATCACAGTATGACTCATATTTCATGTGATATGAGCACATAAACAGTAACGCTTATGAAAAAAACGCCCCATCATGCACCAAGTTTTAATCCATTACTTCTTCACTATTAATTGTACGCCCAAGAGATTTTACTGACATACAGTACTTATACAAATGAATATATACCTGAAAAAGTATACGATTCTACTAGATATTACTCAATAAATAATAGATCGTACGCATTTTATATGTCATTTGTATTTTGATTACTATCTGCCTTTGTTTGGACACTGCACTTATGACTAATTTCTTATTTATTCTTCGATGAATATATCATGTTTTTAGAAAAAAGGAGATGGACAGAGGGAAAAGAGATAGGAGAAGTACTAACTCAAGGCAGGAATATATAAATAAATACCCGGGCAACGCCGGGTTCTCAGCTAGTATCTTATATAAGGAAAGATTTTTACACAGGCTGAACAGTGAAAACATCAATACTTACATGAAACACATGACGTCAAATATATTGAGCATAATTGAGCATAATTCTCAAGTCGATTCAAAACTAGGATTCTTGCCATGCAAATAAAATCAGTGTGGTGTGAAGGGCATGAAGGAACTGTCTACGAGGCATCAAACTGGTAGTCACGTAAACGCGCACTAGGGAGCGCCACAAATCACGTGGGCAGTACTAATGTTACATAATTACGGACATAATAGTTAATAATAGTTTACATTTGTGAAAGGTTAGACAAAAATTGTTTACAATATTATATTCTAGGATTAAATGAAAATTCCAAGTAAGAGAAAATATGAGAGAAAATAGTCATAAGTATGCAAAAGCATACATACTTACAGAAAACATACATTAATAGCGAAGTAGTATAAGCAATTGTTCATACAAAACCATTTAACAAAAAACTGACAGGGTCAGGGTATAGCAGAAATAACGAATTAAAGTGACTGAAGTACAACCAATTGAAGAATAAAGCAATGTTACTGGAGTGGAGGAGGGAAAAAATCCGGAATACAAGCATCACCTAAACGTGAGCAACGGTTTGAAAGCGTTAAAGAAATTTTTATGTTTCTTTTGCAATTGTTCATTCAACATATTTTTATTAGGCAGGTGAATAAATATTTCTAATTGTTCTACGTTGCCAAGTTTCCATCGGTTTTTTTTCTTTATGCAGAATCGTCATTTCAATTAAACTTTTAGGATTATGTCCTGTGATCAGCAGCTGTCCTTTTTTCCCTAACAAGTGTTCTTTGCTCCTTACGTTAAAGGCTCTGCGTGTCTGTCCAATATAACATGGTGAGCATGTGTCACAGACAATTTTGTACACGCCTGAGCTACGTAAGGGTTCGCTTAAAACTTTTAAATTGTGAATTAATTTTTGTGTGTGTAAATTATTGTTTGTGGAGAAAGCAACTTTGTACTCGTATTTCTTAGATAACAGACGCTGAATCCTGTACGATACGTTACCTAAAAACGGCATTGAAAAGAACTTTTTCTCGTTAGAGATTTGACTGGAACGTTTTTGTGTAACCTTTCACAAATGTAAACTATTGTGTCCGTAATTATTTAACATTAATGCTGCCCACGTGACTTGTGTCTCGCATGTGGCGGGCCGCCGGCCGCGGTGTCCGAGTGGACTGAGGCGCTCCAGTCACGGTCTACACGGCCACTACCGTCGGGGGTTCGAATCCCCCCCTCGGGCTTGGATATTTGTGCCGTACTTAGTATTAGTTAGTTCATAAGTAGTTTGTAAGTTTAGGAACTGATGACACCGCAGTTAGCCGCGGTGGAGTAGCCGAGCGGTCTAAAGCGTCTCGCTGCGGAGCGCGGTTGCTCGCCGTGGAGGTTCCAGTCCTCCCTGGGGCATGGGTGTGTGTGTTGTCCTTAGGTTAGTTTAGTTTAAGTAGTTTGTAAGCTACGGACTGATGACCACGCAGTTTGGTCCGATAGAACTACAAACATTTGAACACCGTAGTTAAGTCCCATACGCTATACAAACATTTGAATATTTTTGGCGCGTCCTAGTGCACGTTTACGTGGCTACCTGTTTGATGCCTCTTGGACAGTTCCTTCATGTCCTTCACACCACACTGATTTTATTTGTATGGCAAGAATGCTAATTTTTATTGTAATCGACTTGAGCAATTGTGCTCGTAATATTTTTGACGTCATGTGTTTCATGTAAACACTGATGTTTTCACTGTTCAGCCTGTGTAAAAATCTTTCCTTTTATAAGACATTTATTCTGTAATTATCATTTTTGGGTAACTTTTTTTTATTCCTCTGCTGAAGTTGTCCCTAGCGACAATGAAACCTAGGTCAAGTACGTTAAAACTACGCAACCGGTTGGCTGATATATACGAGGCGCGTCCAGAAAGTAAGTGCCGTTTGGTAATAAAATTAAATTGTACAAAGATACAGAAGAAAATTTTAATTGTACAAAATTCTACAATTATTAAACTACTTTTCCACATAACTGCCGAAATTTTGCATGCATTTGTCATAGCGTGGCACTAGGTTTTGTATACCTTCTTCATACAAATCTGCCGCCTGTGTCTTCAACCACGCGGTAAGAAGTCATTGAGTAGGATGCCTTTCCAGTCCCAGAACACTGTGCACATCATTTTCCGAGGTGTCATGATGTGCTTCGGTTTTAGCTTTGGTGGGGAGGAAGTGTGCCTCCATTCCATTGATTGCCGCTTACTCTCAGGGGTGTCGTACGAAGCCCACGTTTCATCTCCTGTGACTATCCATCTCAGAAATTCTTCGCCGCTTTCAGCATAACGGGTCAAAAACGCAAGTGCACTACCCATACGTTGTGTTTTGTGTTGCTCAGTGAGAATCTTTGGTACCCAACGTGAGCAAAGTTTACGAAATTTCAGTTGTTTGGTAACAATTTCATGCATCAGTGATCGTGAAATTTGGGGGAAGTCCATAGCGAGAGCACTAATTGTAAACCTACGGTTTTCCTGGATCTTGTCATCAGTCGCGTGAACCAGTTCTTCTGTAACCAAAGGTCGACGCCCACTTCGTTCTTCATCGTGCACATCACTACGCCCGCCATTGAATTGTCGGACCCATCTTCTCACCATCCAATCACTCATCGCATTTGGTCCGTAACATCGCAAATTTACCGATAAATTTCACTTGGTTTCACTTTCCTCGCATTCAGAAAGCGAATCACCGACCTCATTTCACAGGCGACGGGATTATCAATCAACGCCGACATTTCAAACAAGCACAACAAAGCGTACGTAACTGACAGCGATCTCCAAATGGCTCACGTTCTTCTCCTTGATACACATCGTCTACAGCGCATGTGCGGAACTGCAATCGCAACGGTGCAGCCGAGATAAATTGAAACGGAACTTATTTTCTGGACGCGCCTCGTAAAATTGTTAAAAAAATGGATAACGGTTTCTG
Source organism: Locusta migratoria (assembly GCA_026315105.1). NCBI lineage: Eukaryota > Metazoa > Arthropoda > Insecta > Orthoptera > Acrididae > Locusta > Locusta migratoria. The sequence continues at coordinate 150,074,871 of CM048750.1, read as the reverse complement.
TTAAACAGCTATGTTCAAAGTTGTATTTACCATAATCTTTGTTAGCAACATAAAATACATTCCTTGTACGGTAAGCAATAACGCCTCTACTGTTGGCACTCTCTGATCCTGCTAGTGCTTTTACAGTGGCCCCATTACATCGAAGAACAGCAACTGTTAAACATCCATTCCCTGACTGACAGTCGGCACCCTTAGGATAAACACTGAAATTCACAACACAACCACTGAATATAATCGGTCTTTGAAGCATCCAGTCATCTGGGATTCGTGAAGACCGTAGACAGAATCAGACGCAGGTGTTACTGGAAAGATCTCTACCGATCTATCAAGCACTATTTGAGTCATTGTAAAGAGTGCCAGCGACGGAAGCATGTGCCACAATTACCTCCAGGGCATCTCGTACCAATTCCACCTGCAGCTCCATTCCACCGAATTGGAATCAACCTTTTGGGAGGTTCCCGAAGTCGACAAGTGGTAACCGATGGATAATAGTTTGCACTGACTACCTCACACGGTATGTTGTCGTCATTATTTTCTCATGATTTTGAGTCAAATGAAAGGCAGTATTATTCTAAAGAACTCTGTACATGCTTGTTGCTACTTATAGTCCAACTGATCTATAACAGCCTTTTCCATCAAATACATGACCAGGAACCTTTATTAACGAAATTATGATGTGAGAGTTATTTAACAATTTTCAAACTATGAAATAAATTGTGATGGATTAAATGACTGATTTGTTAATTTTTACATTTATCAATTTATTTTAATTACAAAAGAGAGTGATATTTCATCGTTTGCCATCTTTAAGAAGGATACAATGACAAATCTATTCCATAGACTTGCTCAAAATATGTTTTGAAACATCAGGATACAGCTTTTGGAAGTTGTGTACTACTTGTAAAACGTATTGTTTCTCTTCCTTATCTTTGCCGGCCGCGGTGGCCGAGGAGACTGAGGCGCTCCAGTCACGGTCTGCACGGCCACTACGGTCGGGGGTTCGAATCCCCCTCGGGCATGGATATTTGTGCCGTCCTAGTTCGTAAGTAGTTCATAAGTAGTTTGTAAGTTTAGGGACTGATGACCCCGTAGTTAAGTCCCATAAACTATACAAACATTTGAACAATTTTCCTTATCTTTGGTGAGAAGGTTATTTATGTCTATAATTAATTTTACTCCTCTTTCTGCCGCATCATTAACGACCTTTAGTGACTTCACAATCCCTAATCCTGCCTTAAAATGTTTAAGGGTTCTCTCAGAAAATCTGCGTTAACGTGTAAACGCTCAAAGAAATTCATCGCCCCCTCAGTAATTAAACCAGATAATCCTGAAGTAAGTACGTCTTCCAGTTAGCGGCTTCGAAATTTGGGGTTTATAATTCTTGAATTTTCTGTCTCGGTCTGAGTTAGGATTCTGTTCGCCATTTACAATTTTTCTTCGTCTGGTTTGTTCGGATCCACATTGGCAGGGAATTGATTCATCCCCGAGGTAGTTCCATCTGGCGACAGCAGATTTTCGCCTGGTGGGAAGGCGATCTCAGCATTACTGGTCCGCCACACAAGCAATGTACTTTCTTCCTGGTGTTATGACAACATGTGATCAACCGTCTCTCTCACTGTTGCGGCAGAGGCTCAACAACTGCAGCGGAAGCCAAGCGCCTATAGTAGCCGCAACCACAACAACAAAGAGGCCGATGCGATTGCCGAAGCAGAAGGCGCACAACTCGGACCCCGTCAGAACAACCAAATAACACTGACTCCGATCAAAGGAGACAAAAATGTTCAAATTTTTGTAAACCTATTGCACCAAACTTCTATTGTCATCAGTTCCTAGGCTCTGTCGTGCCGTTGAAGGTGATGTACTACAGTCGATAGTAGTTTTCATAAAACTTCCTGGATTTCAGCCTGCCTGGGGGAGTTTCGTGTCCATGTAGCGGGTGAACAGCGTTTTGTTCTACTTTACGTCTCTTTATATATTTGTGGCAACTTTCCGTCTTATATCTGGTGGGGCTATCCCCGCGAAGTTGTATAGTTTGTCAGTAGGCGTTGCCCCCAGGCATCCTGTTGTTATTCTACAGGTGTCGCTGAGGGCAACATCCACATGCCTGGCATGGGCAGATGTATACCAAACAGGGCAGGCGTATTCAGCAGCATAGTAACATAGTGCAATTGGCTTTGTTCTGAGTACTGTCGGTTGGACAACCCATCCGCTGTTTGTGAGTTTTCTGATGATGTGCGGAAATTTTTTGTTTTATGTTTAGGCAGTGCTTCCTAAATGTGTAGTGTACGTTTTGCATCCCCTGGGCAACGGTTGGAATCCCCCTCAACCGGCTGATCTTTCCAACCACAGAGGCGTTGCGATGCGCGATAGAGAAATTTCTGTTATTACCAATACTTCGATTGCCGTAATGTTTCTCTTCCCACTCCGTAGAACAGACAGAAAGACGTCGAACCATTTTAGTTCATTCTGCCGTTGACAATACTTGAAAACCTATATATCTCAACGGAACCCACGAAAGTCCGTGGGCAGCAGAAGTGATTGTGGCGATCGGTCCAGTCGTCGTCGAAGAGGATATCATCGAAAGCGAAGGCGGACGGTCGGTGCGGACCGCTGCGCCAGCCTGTGCAGCGCGCTCGGCCCAATCATAGTGCCGTGTAACACTACTTGTAGGTACAGCGCCATCGGCAAGAAATAGTTCTCTGTTAGTATCAATTGGCGTTGTACCTCCCTGGTTACATATGTCTTATTTGAGCCGCTCGGAATGGCCGCGTGTTCGTGCTACGACCGGGGCGGCCGTTTCCGTCGGATGTTCGAGTCCTCACTCGGTCATAGGTGTGTGTGTGTGTGTGTGTGTGTGTGTGTGTGTGTGTGTGTGTGTGTGTGTGTATTGTCCTTAATGTGAAACGCCAGCAATAAAGATATAAATAAATATACAATAATTAACTTCGCGAGTCGAAGATTGTAGATACCACCAAGGATCGCTTTTCTTTCTCTCTAATGAAAAATAATCTCTGAAAATTCTACATTCCCTGTTTTACCGCAGGAGAGAAAGAACAGAGAACCGCTTCATTTGTCTTTTGCCGCCGTCGAGTTAAGACGCATTACAAGCAGCTCTCCCTGTTCTCCATTAAAATTGATGTAAGTATAGGGCTAAAATCAAAGAAAATATCCATGGAAATATATAATTTCACTAATTTAATGCCGGTGGTGTTCTTATTTGATTTCCCGCCTCCTATTGGCGTAGATGATTTGCCATTTGCGTGTTACGGAATTGGACGCCATTACGGCTGATGAATAACAGTGCAGTGATTGTTAAACATTTTATTACCATTAGAATTCATTCTTCCCCTTCACGGTAGTATTCAATTTTGTAGAACCTGCAGTCGAATGTCTGAATTTTCTATCCCCGTGATTTCTACCAACCAGTGTTGCCATGTCTACTTCTTTAGAAGATCTCCTTTTTTGGGCGTCTACTTTTCTACTTTCGGCTGCTTACAAAAATGCAAAATCTCCTTTTTTAATACCCGCGAAAATCTACTTAATTTTTTGTTTATTTTAGAGTTTATCGCAGTCGATAAGAAATGCAGTCAGCCATCTTCATAATTACGGTGAAGTGCTTTTAATTTGTTCTCTCATGTCAAACACGCTGCGAGTACCTCTACACATTGAGGAATGGAAGGTGATTCCTGTAAGAGTCACTGGCAAGACGCTCGTGCTATGTGAATAGGTTTTAGGTTTTCCTTTATTCGATTGCTTGTTGCAGAAAAACAACTGAAGAATTTGGATTATTTACTTGTTTATCAATTTATTTTTTGAACCTCTTTTGCATCACGTTTCGCTGTATATAAGCTCTTTGCTATTATAGTGTCAAAGGCCATCTCTGGGCTTCAGTCCGAATTTTATATAAAATGACGACTTTCAACCACTATACCTTCCACCGTGTTACAGCTATCGACACGGAACTGCTATGGTGTACAACAGGAGACTTTGTACTACAGAAACACAGAGAGATCGTTCGTCTCTATTGTGTAGTTTTTGCTAAAGAGCAAAATATTGACACCCACATGTAGAATGTTATATAAGTCGGTAACTTTAAACTCCAATGCGTTCCACCCCCATATCGTTATCAACGTTTTACCATCATAGCGCACAATGGGAGACTGTTACCTACTACTACACATAAACACTATAAGTTCGCTGTGTGTAGATTTGGCTGCAGAGTGAAATACAGGCACAAACACCACAGTTTTTTTATATATATTAAGATAACATAAGATGAATCATCAACAGCCGTAATTTTGCGTATTTTATTTAGCAACCTGTTTCGGTCCTCATTAGCACCACCAGTAGGCTCCTTAAAGAATCGATGTGGTCCACCCATTCGTTCTTTATACGTGGAGGGCCTGAATATAATAAGAAATACTAAATAGATGCTCCACCTCGATTGTATTAGGGCCTGCTGATGGTGGTAATGAGGCACTGAAACAGGTTGTTAAATAAAGTAAGCAAAATTACAGCTGTTTGTGAGAGGACTGGAATCCACCCTCCTCCATGACGCCAAAGAGTCGCTGTGCCTTCAGCAGAGTAGAATCTCTTTTAAATAAGGACTTTGGCGCGCGCTACCGAAAGAGCGGGGCTACGCGAAAAATAGTCACGTCGAGGCCCAGTTGCCTGATGGCTCGCACTTACGGCCCTTTTATATTATGAGAATTTTTCTGGGACGCACAGCCGTCGCTGTTTTTCGAAAAATTAATCTAACAGTTTCTCAAATGTTTGTAAATCTATCAGACCCAAACTGCGTGGTCATCAGTCCATAGCTTACAAACTACTTAAACCTAGGTAAACTAGCCTAAGGACAACTCACACACCCATGCTCTAGGGAGGACTCGAACCTCCACTTCGATCAACCGCGCGATCCGCAGCGAGACGCGTTAGACCGCTCGGCTACTGCACCGCGGCAACAGTTTATCATCAGAGGTGTAGCAAAGCCTGTGCTCCTGTGAAGTGCGTTGTGAAAATATTAGTTTTGTACCAGTGTTGTGCAACGTGACCTCTAACGGACCTGAATTGGACACACCAGCTGAGAGCAGTTTAAAGATAAGTTTTGACATACTAAAAGATTGAGCCCTTCTTGGTTTTGTACCAAAACCTTATAAGAATATATTGAATGGACAGTTTAAACTATTTCCTTTAGTAGAGTTGGATATCCTCTACCTCCCAATAAATTTTGAATAGATCCTGTAAAAGAGAATACGTCTTCCACGTGATTTTCCAAGTAATTTTTTTTAATCCAATCTACAAGATCAATCACCTGTAATCTTTGATATCATTTGTGGCTAACAAGTACCACTAAGTTGCCAGCAGCCTCTAGTATATAGCAACATTAAATTAATAATCATAAAAACTAAAGATAAATTGTTCATGATTTTAAAGCAAAAAATTAAACTATTGTACATTGTACATCGTTTCTCAAAATTGCCATTGAAAGTCAGGTTGCCTCACGTATGAGAACTTGACAGATAGCATTCGGTTGTAGAGCTCTTCTGATTTTTTTAAAAATAATTTTCTATTACAGAAATTTCCCTCTTAAAGTATAACATAGTTCCCGGGTGCATAACTTTGTTTACTCCCCATCAAAGATTAATACATATTCGTGTTGTGGCATCAGGTAACAGAGCTAGCCATTGAGAAGATCATGTGTAGAAGGTTCACATATTACAAAATTGGTGTTGTGAGAATTAATTTGGATTTTTTTTTCGCGGGCCGGATCTTTTCTGATCGATTTGTTAAAGTTTTTGAACCCGAACCTGGTGGCGCAACGTTATATGTTGACAACTCATTTCCTACAATTCACTGACCATCCTTTGTCCCACTATTCCACGTTGACATCGTGTAATTACAGAAAATTTTTTTTTCTTCCACATGATAGATAAGGTTTAGTGAATAATATTCAGATAAATGTCAGGGAATTTAACATGTATTAGAGAAATTTGAAAAGAAAAATTACTGGAATTTTTCTTTACTTTTTTTAGTCGGCATCCTTGAGATCTCTTCAGCCTTTGCATTCGAAATTCTACTTTTTTCTCCTTCTTTTCACGATTCGCGTCTACTTCTTTCCGTGGAACCAGGTCGGCAACACTGCTACCAACCGCAAACGCGGAGCCTTCAACGAAAATTTATCGCACGGTCCACTGCACACCAAAATTCCACCCGTCCAAGTCTTGATCACGATGATCTTTAATTATTCACATTTTAAATTTACAGATTTCTGGCTGATATCATCAAAACGATGTAACCGTGAAGGTAAAGCCTGTCAACTTTTTTTATAACGTAGTTGCCGCCAACAATTCCCTTATTTCTGACGTCCTCCAAAATTAATCAAAGAATATTTAATATCGTACCCTCCATTTATCCTCCATTTCTCCCCCTGAGGAGTGCGCGGTTGCTCGCCGTGGAGGTTCCTCCCTGGGGCATGGGTGTGTGTGTTGTTCTTAGGTTACCTAGGTTTAAGTAGTTTGTAAGCTACGGACTGATGACCACGCAGTTTGGTCCGATAGATTTACAAACATTTGAATTTTGAATTTTCTCCCCGATTCAAACCTTTCACGTGTTATTTTGGTTAACGTTTCAAACCCCAACAACTGATAGGCACTACATTATAAGTGTAAGTTATTTTAAGTAGTTTGTAAGCCTAAAGACTGATGACAATAGCAGTTTGGTCCAATAGGTTTACAAACATTTTAACATTTTTTTGTCTTCTTTGATCGGAGTCAGTATTCTGGTGCGGTCCGAGTTGTGCGCCTTTGGCGTCAGCAATCGCATCGGCCTCTCTGTTGTTATGGTTGCGGCTACGATAGGCGCTTGGCTTCCGCTGCAGTTGTTGAGTCGCTGTCGCAACATTTAGAGAGACGGTTGACCACTTGTTGTCATAACACCCGGAAGAAAGTACATTGCTTGTGCTGTCTGTAGTTGCGCCAAGCCCAGAGTGTCAATTCCGATGACTGATTGTATTACTTTGTGTCAGGAAGGACTCTCAACAAGGGACGTTTCTAGACATCAAGGAGTGAACCAAAGCAATGTTGATTGGACGTTTAGGAAGTAAAGACGACAGTAACTGCCAATGACTTGCCTCCTCTGGCCGCCAAAGGCTACCACAGCAACACGGAAGAACTGTGGCAATTGACCCTAAATAACGCTTAGTGTGAAGTCATTTAATGAGCACAAAACGAAATTTCTTGACCTCATTTACACAATGAATCAGTAAAAACGATGAACCACAAATTCAACTAAATAACAAGGAATTAACAATTACGATCACCATTAGCTGAAAAAAGTCATATCGTGGGGAAGGGGATCCAAAGGCCATGTTCCACTGGCAGAATCAACAGTTCTACACTTGTGCGTCCTATTTAAGAGTATTGCTGTGCATTGTGGATTCCCCACCAAATGGCATTGACAGAGGATATAGTGAAAGTTTAGAGAAGGGCAGCTCGATTTTGTATTATTGCGATAAGGGGAAAGTGTATCACGGAAATAATGCAAGAGAAATAATTACGAGACGGAAGTTATTTGTTGTGGCGACAACTTTTGACATTGGCAATACGTCTGGATGTCTACCTCGTTCAGAGAATCGTAGGTGAACACTATCAAATCTGGAGGCAGCAGTCAGAACTATGTTTGTAGTCGAAATATTGATTCTGAATTATTCTGAAAAGCACTGATCGTGTTTCCAGGTTCGTACCGCTCCAGTCAGATAGATCCCTCCGTTATACGACATTCAATTCGAAGTTCATTTAAACATCAGAATAAATTTTGGAAGAAGAAGATGGACTTACTTTTCGATTTCAGTATGATTATTATTTCTTCTAGTAATTACAATCATGGACTTCTACGCCTGGTAACTATGTAAACGTCTTTGTAGTACGCAGTCAAGAACATCCCAAAACTATCTATTCTTTTGTATATATTTTCCCTGTAGTATTTATTATATAAAAGAGTACCTATTATTAATTCGCTACTTTGAACTGCGTGATATTATTAAATGTTCTTTTAAATCTAAACAAGGAGAAATCAAATTACAAATAGTTAACTGGAAATACACAATTTTTAACCAGAGATATTACACTAGATACCATGCAGCATGGGCAGATGGGTCCTACAGCGTGTTGAAGAGACTCGTCCGATTTGGCTTCCAATGCTATATACAGATAATCGTCGAAGACATTCTTGGAGGCAACCTGGGCAGCTGAAACGCCTTACACACATACCGTCCAGCAAGTGTACCAAGGTGCTGGTTGGCTGATGTTACGTGATCAGCGTACACCACTGGTGCTCATAGAACTCAATTAAGCAGCTGTACGGTACAGGAATGACGTCCTACAACATACAGTCGAGCACATCGGTGAGGAGCATCACAAGATTAGAACGGCCAGCATATTCTCCAGATATGGACCCTATAGAACATAGCTAGGATAAAATGAAAAGTTTATTTATTTATTTTGTATTTTTTAATTTTTAATTTATTTATTTATTTGGCAAAACTATCCATCGACCAAACTGAGAGACCTACGCCGAATCGTTCTTGAGAAGCGAGAAGATCCATAAGTCCATTGACGATGTAATGGCCAGTATGGCACGACGAATACAGGCAGCCGTCAGTGCAAGAGAACTTGTTCCTGGTACCAGGGTGGGTACTGGTGTGGGCTGCAATCTGTAACAAAAATTCAAAATGTCTGTTGACGTACAGCTTGTCAGTTTCTGTTTTCATGAGTGAATTAAGATACCAGAAGTGTTGATTCTGTGTACAAAATGTGAATCAAAACGTGTAATTCCTCACATGCCAGCAATAAAAAAAAATCTCTCACAAAATTTCGTACTGCACATATTTCTGGCAGTAGAAGACTAAGGTGTTTGTGTGTGTGTGTTGCAAACTTACACAATTACGCCAACAAACTTCTAGAGATTGTAGAAGGCGTTTAGAGGAACAAAATGAGCTTAGAAACCCATGCCCGGAAACGTCATCCAACGGTGTTATAGAGTGTCAAAGTTGTCGGATGCGATGTCTAAGGGTGTGTTTATGCTGCCACCTCGCTGCTCGCTGCTCGCCTACATGGCACGGCGATGATGAATCAAACCCACAGAGCCTTACCGGCCAATTTAGCGTGCACCATCGCAGCTCGCCCACCTCACTGCCCGCTACGATCCTCGCCAGGCGATGATATCAAACTGGTTTGTGTTTCGCGCTACGACCATCACCGCCCGGCGTGAACCTTGCACTGTGATTGGTTGCTCCAAGGTCACTCTAGCAGAGCGGCGTTTGACTGTTGCGCGCGTGGAACTCTCGTGCCCATTGCGCACAACATTGCTTGTTAGAGGAAGTTTCAGTACAGGCAACAGTGAGTGAAGATCTGAAGCAGATAATTCTTATGGCTGAAAAAGCGCTTTGGAGAGTTTTTCATCTGTTGGTAGTACTTGTGAAAGTATCCCTAGTGAGGACGTTTAGCATTCAAACGATGCACTCTACACCTCCGCTACCTTCTCCTTTCCAATAGCAACATTTTTGTAAAGAACAAAGCACTGTCACTTTCGTCAGACGATGTGGAGAACATGTCTGACGCTTCACGCCACTGCAGCTTTGTACTCGGCTGTAATGTAACAACTGCAGGAGAATACACTCGGCGAGCATCGAGCTGCCTGTAGCGTGAATGCAACAAGGCTGCCAGCGAGCAGCGAGGTGACAGCTGCGAGGTGGCAGCATAGACGCATCCTATCGGTAGGCGCCGCTGCCTCTGCCTTTACTCTCCTCGTCGTCGTTGAATAACATTTCCGGGCACGGGGGTCTACGCTAATTTTGTTCCTCACGACGCCTTCTACATTCTCTAGAAGTTTGTTGGCGTAATTGTGTAAGTCTGCAACACACTTACATATGGAACACACCCCCATTTCACTCTTTGACGTCCATCTTCTGCCGGAAATATATGCAGGACGTCCTTTGCTAGCCATTTTCTCATTACAGGTCACGCACCTAAAGCTATTCATGGCCTGAACATTTTGCATACCGAAAAGAAAGGCCACAGATTACACGTGCTCCAGGAATTGCAAATATTTAAACATTTATCTCGTAATGACGGGCTTATTCTAAATGAACAATTGCAACTCTGTAATAGAAGCTTTTAACGGTATTAAGCTGTTACTCGGTCGTTGATTATACTTCGTGCAGTGTCCGAAATATTTCTTCCGACATGATCCAAAAAAATTGTATTCCAAAAGCCAATTTTAACTGTTTTGCTTATTACAATTTTATTACTCGTTAATTCTCTCTACTAATATTGTATTGCCAAAATGACGCCGCAGCTATCTGTCTTGTTAAACTAAGCTTTTTGTAACAATTGTTTTCTCAATACTATTTCTCTCTCTCTGTACAGTAGCCTAGTTGTAATTGCGGCTACTAGATGGCACTATTGAGCTAACGTCTACCTGTTCACAACCTCACTCACCACACGCAGGCCGAGCGAGGTGGTACAGTGGTAACACACTGGACTCGTATTCGGAAGGAGGGTGCTTCAAACCCACCTCCCGGCTATCCAGATTTGGTTTTTCCATGATTTCCTTAAATCCGGGATGCTTCCTTTCAAAGGGCACGACCGATTTCCTTCCCCCATCCTCACCCAAAAATCCGAGCGTAAGCTCCGTCTCTAACCACCACGCTGTCGACGGGACATTAAACCATAAGATTCCTTCCTTCCTTCCAGCACACGCCAGTGTGATGCCTCCGTGCAAGCGTGCAGCCCATAGTGGCTAGCTATTTCTAAAAAGTTCTTTTTAAATTTTGTGACGTAAGGTTTACAGCTGAGTAGTAACTTTTATTATGTGACTTGTTTTAATTTATAATTTCTGACGAAGGCAATCTTAGTTATTGCCGAAATCAGGTTAAATAATTTTAATTTTGCGACCGAGGGCTGCATTGTTATCCTCTGACTTGCAAATCGAGTTGAATAAAAATCTAACGTACGATCAATACTGAAATTTCTTATGGTATTAAGCATTTTTTGGCTTTGTTAATTTCTTCCAAAGGAGTCTTCATGTATCTAAGGGTAGATTTATTCAGCCATATCGAAGAATATGCTCAAGTACATCATGCAGATGAAATGTAGCAGTTCCCGCCTCACTATAGGCAGAACACCATGATCTGAGCCAAGAAGAAACTTGAAATTAGGACTGACAGCGGCAGTAACTAGAGTGGACAAAGGTGCATTTGAACTCCTGTTATATAAAAAAGATTTATAATCACTGCAACTACAAATGCTATAGATAGATCCGGAAGGAAAACGCAATGATCAGGCTAATCAGGTAGTATACGAACTCTCCTACTTTCTTCCAAATTTGTTCGTAAGAACATTTTTCAAATGGATCCTAGGGATCCACAGCTGTCTGGCTTACCCGAGCACCACAAACTAAAAATGCAAATCCACCAAGGAGGCACGTCATTTTCAAGAAAAACAACGGAACTTATCAGGTAAATATACAATTAAGAAAAGTTTAGATTCCATAAAAAAATAACATGTTAAGATTCAAAAAAAATCGCAAAATTGGTCTCCTTTGTAATCTTTTGGTCCTGTATCTCCGTAAATGTCATTTAACGACATGGTATTAAATGTATTTGTGCTGTAATTAATGTACTGTGACGGCATTAATTTACAATATAAACTAACTGTAAAAAACACTGTGACGTGGCAGAATACTTAACGATATTCGATGAAAAACACACAATTCAGAAAATAACCTTATAGCATTATAGCCGAATTGGCGATAGTATAAAATAAATAAATATTTTAGGGACCTGATGAAAATGCGATATATTATGAACCTTATTTTTTTTTAACATAACCGCATTATTTTTCTGCACCGTTTACAAATTCAATGGATGGTGATGCAGCCCTCCGTCGAGCGCTGTGTCACCATCCATTTTATTTAACATGGACTCTTTTGACGTACGATACTTGTTTTGCAGCATTTCTGTGAACGTTTGTATGGATGTTATGTCATAATCATTATACGAGGGTTGGAACTTAAATAGCAACACTGCTGTGGAGTCACTACGCATTGGAATATACTATTCTCGCTGATAGCACATGTTGTTGACATACCTATCTTACCTACGAGAAAATGCACTCGTTGGACTCGCATTCGGGAGGATGGTGGTTCAAATCTACCTCCGGCCATCCACATTTAGGTTTTTCGTGATTACCCTAAATCACTCCAGGGAAATACCGTGATGGTTCGTTTCAAAGGGCACGGTCGCCTTCCTTCCCCATCCTTACCAAAACAACCCTAGCGTAAGCTCCGCCTCTAATGACCACGCTCTCGACGGGGCGTTAAACACTAATATTCCTTCCTTCTTTTCTAATGGACTCGCCCGTCTCACGTCACCGGCGTGTGCATGATCTAGGGAAAAACAGTCACTTGAGGTCGAGGGGTCTAACGTAACGATGTCACTATGTTCTCGAAACAGAACAACATAGTCGGATCAAGATTGAATACTGCAGAGGTCGTACAGCACGACATCGTCTTCAAAAAGCGTGCGGAGAAATGAGATTGCCGTACAGAACATGGACACGTTGTGTAAAAGCCTTCCTATCCTTACGCATTACGTTACCCCACGACAGTGCACAGTATTACTGATCGGATTTTGGAGCATCACCTGCGACCAGCTTCTGAAAGAAGCGGCGACACTTTCTGAGCAACCCACCCATCATTTTGCACGACATTGCGCTGGCCTGTACAGCGATAGCTGTGGCTGCTCTTTTCGCTCGATGGGACAGAAGAATTGTACCATTTACCATACTCTCTGGACTTAAGTCCTTTTGACACTGATTTGATTCCTAAGACGAAGGAAGCACTTCGTGCAATTTGCTTGAGAACTGTTCCAGAGATTCGACAGGCAGTAGACCGCCCCATTCGCACCATCAACAGAGCAGGCTCTTCTAACGGTATACCACGCCTTCCACATCAGTGGCAACGGATTCTACACAACGCTGGTGACTAGTTTGGAGGACAATAACTGTAATACTTGTTGGTGTGGTTGCAATATACGTAAAGAAAGGGAGGCGGGAAAATGCTGGGGAACAGGCGGGGAAATTAAAGCACCATGTACCACTTCCATATGTCAAATATACTTATAATATGAATTTACCAGTAATATTGGGGACTCTAAACAGCTGGTGAGCTTTACTAAGGACACTCTTAAATATGCTAGCTTCTGTGCCCATCAACTTTAACAGTCTTAGAAAAGTGACCTATGGAACAATCAAAATTGAACTTGAAAATAGTTAACCACAAACATAGTTTGCGTGTCCATCAATTTTAACAATTTTAGAAAGGTAACTACTAAGGACATTATAAATACACCAGCTTCAAAATTTAACAAGGTCTGAGAAAATTTATAAGAAAACATCAAATACCCTAACATCTGTGGCCATCAAATTTAACAGTCTTAGAAAAGTGACATATGGAACAATCGAAATTGAACTTGCAAATAGTTAAGCACAAACATAGTTTGCGTGCCCATCAATTTTAACAATCTTGGAAAAGTGACCTTTCGAACAATTAAAAATTGAACTGGAAAATAGTTATCTTCAAATGTTTGTAGAGCTTATGGAACTTAACTACGGGGTCATCAGTCCCTAAACTTACAAACTACTTATGAACTAGCTTATACTAAAGATGGCACAAACATCCATGCCCGAGGGGGGATTCGAACCCCCGACGGCGAACTGCCGTGCGCACCGCAACACGGGGCTCCAGTACGCGCGGCTAAATCCGCCGCGGCAAAAGTTAACTACATACATAGTTTGCGTGACCATCAATTTTAACATTTATAGAAAGGTAATTACTAAGGACACTATAAAATACAGCAGCTTCAAAATTTAACAAAGTCTGAAAAAATTTATAAGACAACATCAAATACGCTAGCTTCTGTGCCCATCAACTTTAACAGTCTTAGAAAAGTGACCTTTGGAACAATCAAAATTGAACTTGAAAATAGTTAACCACAAACTTAGTCCACCTCCATGCATGCACAGACGCAACCACTTAGAAGACTTGAAGGAACTGCGTGCCCCCCTTTTAAACAACCGGTACAATCAACCACCGTTAATGAAGGGATAAAGCACACAGTCTCAGCCCTTGGCGTTATAACGACAGAGACCCCTTTAAAATACGATCATGGGCAATGGGGGTAGAAGAAAGAGACACACGAAAGGAACAGGTCAGTACGAATACGTAAACCATACGCTGGGCGGCTACAGATAACAGGATGCCACGAGATCGGAAAGACACACGCTACTCTGCAAGAAACCTTTTAAGGTTACGCACGAGGAACTGTACTGAAGGCGTAGTATGAACCCGGAGAATTCCAACATGCAGGTGCAGAAGCACTCGATCTCAATTAACACGGCTGTGTCAACTTGCCTTCTCATCCGCACAGTGGAGCATGGCGGGTTCTATCCTACAGCTGCCACTGCGCTAACCCGAGACACTCCAAGCAGTGCCGGGATGCCCCAACGTCCTCGCGGCGACCACTACACATAGCCTGAGCCTAGCGAAATCGCCTTCCCCGACCGGTAAGCCGCCCTCCCTCCTCTCAGACCAACAAAGATAGGGCAATCGCAGTCACTCACAGCGCCATTAACGGGTGAAAGAGACAACAAGGTCGATAAGGGGAAAAGTAGAACTTACGCCCCAGGAAGCGAGGAGATGACCACCCGAAATCTGACCCCGACACGGCTCAGTAACACGCACAAACATGCAACGCTTTTGTGTTGGTTGTGAATAAATAGTTGCCACTATTTAAGTTCCAACCCTCGCATTTATTGAAAACTGACCCAAAAGAACAGTTAATCATAAACAGTGCAGTGGAATTTTGTTTATATACTGGTGCAGAGTAATACATAACTCCGCGTTATGTGTTCGCCGTAAAGCCGGAGATGTAACACACTTCGGCACTGGTAATTCAAGCTTCAGATGGCCGATAATGCGAGAAAAGATATTGGCTGGCTTGCTTCGCCTGGACATGTAGGCAGACCCGTTCAACCGCAGGCACTGGAGGGACATCTACGTAGCAGGAGTACCGACCGATGGTCGCAGTAGATCGATACGGAGTCTGTCAAAGTTCGCTTGTTAGGATAACAGCTTCAAAAGGCACAAGATATAGAATCTGGCCGTGTATTTAAATTGTACCTCATGCTGGAAATGTACGCCTACTGTCTCTTTCTGCCACATTAACTTTTCAAACGACGGAAAATTTCAAAGTCCATTCAATGATGACTGCCTTGTTCGCAGGGGGGCATATCCCCTAGCACGCGGCCATCTTCTGGGTGTTACGTAACACCCAGAAGATGGGTGCTTCCAGTAGTGGCCGAAACGTCGGTGAAATATTTGATATATTGACGATGCGGTCCAATACCCAGAAGAGGTTTATCAACAACATAAGGGCAACATAACTGCGGCCTAACGGTGATGTGGGAAGCCATTCGATGTACTACGAATTGACTATCCTGCCGTTGGCATCACAGTTTGACAAACGGTACGAAGTTCGGCAGAGCGAAGTTCTGCTACCAAGACCGAAGTGCATTGACTAAAATTGTTATCAGAAAAGCGACAAAAGTAAAAATAACATGAAGCATTCTGCCTCGTTGCCCCTCACAATAACGAGTCAAGGGACCGTGATTACCTAGCATCTTGAAATCTTATGAAATAAACATTTAAAACTGAATATTGACTTAACACCGTGACTTGTGAACTACCAGTTTCGATTTTATGATCATCAGACAACACAAATTTTTTAATGTAATTCCGAAATTTGGTAAAAAGAGAAGCAACGAAATTTTGATTATTATTTATTCGCGTTTTTGACACAGTTGCGTATAATTTCTTAGTGGTGACAATTATCTAACAGTGGCCACTCCCAAGCTATTTCCTTCAGAGATACAAAGTGTACAACGTTGTAACGTAAGTACAGCAGCTTGTAGCAAGGAAATCGAATGAGACATACCTACATTACAAATATTTCCTACAACATTATTACGAACTAGCTGAAAACCCGGCGTTGTCCGGGTATTTATTTATTTACTCAGGCCTTGTTTTAGTACTCATCCTATCCCTTCTCTCTCAGTCCATCCCTTTTTTTTCTAAAAACATATTTATCGGAGAATATATAAGAAATAAGGCTATCTTGCATAATATACAATCCTTTGTTTGGGTTTTGTACTTAATACCCAAACAAAGGAAGGTAGTAATCAAAATACAAATGACATGTAACATTCATTTAATTCACAACTATTATAAACAATACTTCCTGTTACTTGTCCAGGATCTAATATGAATAATTTCTTTGGTGAGGCCACCCCTGAGCAAGTGACGTAAAGTCCGTGTGAGAAACATAGGCATGTCAAATCCACTCCATAGTATTGAATAAACTGCTCTGTGGTTTATTAATCGAAATAGAAAATGCTAGTCTCAATGAAAAATATATTCTCTTGAAGTTTTCACGTTTTGTAAATTGTTTTAGAAAGCCCCCTCCCACAGACTTACCAAAATTTGTAATTTTTGGTAATTTTGAAGATGTTTACGACGAACATGGCGGCGGCGCCCAAACGATATATATCGAAGCGCGTCATCTCGATGTCGAGACGAGTACTTAGAACAATGTTTACACATGGTACTTACAGCTGTATTTACATTTGATGTTTTTCATGTACCTTGCTCAATCCGTATAGTCATCCTCGTCTTCATTATCTTCCTGTAATCCTTCTCTCCTTAATTCGTGTCGTCGTCCTCCTGGCTATTATCTGCCTGTAATCCTCTTCTGGTGTATACCACTGGTTTCAATCCTGGTTGTGCGTATCCTGGATACACGCGAGAAATATCTTGGAGAAATATTGGCAGTGTCTCATCAGCCATTTTTTCCCCGCGAGACCTAAGTTGCGAAAGTATAAATATTGAAAGTGGTACATTTAGTCTCGCAAACCAGGCGACCCTCACGCTTAATGGTATCCATTACATTTTTCCACAAACGCTCCACGTTTTGTGTGTGTACGGAAGAATCGTTTCCAGATACAAATTCGGCAGAGTGGTTCACGAATGCATGTTGAAACCCTTCACTGTTCAAATGTTGATAGGAACACCACCCATCAGTGATAACTTTGGTGCCGGGCAATTTGAAATGTTTAATGAGCGGTATAAGCTTTTCCTTTGCTCTCGAGAGCACTCTCACAATGAAGCACTTTTTGGAGCCTCTTTCAATCCCTCCAAACACCCAAAGGTGTTGGACCTCATTCCTTAAAGGCCGCCCTCTGTTATATTTTCTTCCCGCTATGTGCGTTTCCTCTATTTCCACAATCTTCCCCAGTCCTCCTAACTATTAGTTACAATTACATAACATACTTCTCTGCAAAAGGAATAATAATCACAAACTGTGTGCACCGATAATCTAGATCTAAAGCTGTTGCTTCCAACTTATAGTCCCTCGCCCAACACGCTATTAGTATAATATTCTGCTGTATTGAGAATCTGGAGTTGGAAAACCACCTATTTTTCCTCTTAGTTGTATTCTTTTTACATTGGGAACAAATCAACGCTAACGGAAACTTCGAATCTTTATTATTCTTAATTACTTTCACACTACTTTCCTTGTGACATGATTCACAAGTTTTCGGTTCTAAATCTGGCAATAACTTATATTCCCTACAAAAATCAATGGCTTTTTCTGTAGTTGAAACTCTAGGCAGCAATTCAACCCATGAAAGTATTACCGATTCAGTTTCTGACGCACTTCCATTCCCCATTTCACTAAGATGTTTATCACAATAGTTACCAATCACTAAAGCACATTCGAATCAACTGCTGCTTCGCGCCAAGACATACGCTAGTTCGATAGGGCGTCGCTGCTATGTTCATCGTAAACATCTTCAAAATTACCTAATTTTTCATTCCCCCCCCCCCCTTCCACCCCCCTCCCTAACCCCAAAAATTTCAATCTGCTACTGTCAGCTTTCCAGGAAATTGCTTAAGCTGACTGGAATACGTATTGCATGATGTGACAGGTTTCTACCCAATGCAGTATATATGATCACATATGTATTGAATTATATGTTGTAAAATTGTATAATTTTGCAGTTATATGTTAATTAGTATAAATGCTGTATGTCGGTAAAATCCGTTGCGAACAGAGTTACTTGTAAAGAAGTAATAGATTAAAGCCTGATGCGTGATGGGGCTGTTTTCCATGAACATTACTGTCCTTACTGTCCTTGTATCTCATGAACTACTGTGATACATTTTCTAAAGTAGATTCAGTTGTATGTGTGTATACTATCTGCAGAATTTCCTGCGACTACAATTTGTAGTGTAGAAATTATAAACCGCAACGTCGTACCGAATGTCGTAGCTTTGCTCCACGAACAGCAGAAAAGTAGTAAGTGAAAAACTGTTTTCGTTTTTGATGTGGTTGTCAGCGAGAAAAGTTTAATAAACGTTTAAAATTATGTTTAAAGTTTCTTCCAAGTCGGTAAGTACTGTAATTCTCATATAATGTATTTATAAAAGCTCGTCGCATTATGTGGCAGTTTCTTGCAACTCATATTGCTTCTGACGTTATATCTCCTGAACCATTTGTCGTATGTGGTTCTTACTTCTATAGCAATTGTTATCTCAAGTAAAGAACATGTTTCCAAATTTGGTTGAAATCGGTCTAGTGGTTTAGAGGTTCAAATGTTCAAATGTTTGCATAGTTTATGGGGGTCATCAGTCCCTGAACTTACAAACTACTTATGAACTACTTACGAACTAGGACGGCACAAATATCCATGCCCGAGGGGGGATTCGAACCCCCGACCGTAGTGGCCGTGCAGACCGTGACTGGAGCGCCTCAGTCTCCTCGGCCACCGCGGCCGGCTGGTTTAGAGGAAAATGAGCAGCATTGTCGCTTAATTGAACAGTTTTTCGTGCATCTCATAGTTTATGACGTCATGTCTCGTAAACTGTGTGTTGTACGTGATTCGTACACTTACTGCGACCGCCCTAATGAATTGAAGATTACGTGTTGAAAATTTCATAAAGATTAGAACAAAACTGTAGATTTGTATGCAACACGGCGTCTTATAGGCGGCATGGGTCTAAAAGTAAAAGTGTGTGTGTGTGTGTGTTTTTTTAAATTAATTTTAATTTTTCATAAATACAGGACGGAGCTGGCAGCTGTTGAGACGACACGGCGATCACGAATGGGTAAGGGGTATCAACATAGCATGTCAGTAGCAAAAATTGTATACTGGTGACTACAATCATCATTTTAACATTACCATATGTTTAATCCGATTATATGTTGGTAATTATGAGATAAATTGATTTTAAAGGCCAATTGGTTGGCTGAGACTAATAATATTTCAATGTTGCGAGTTGCAAGGCAGCAACTAAGTAATAATACATTTATATGAAGTCATATAGGGATTCTGATCACCAATTGACCCTACCTGTTAGTAGCTAAATGCTACACACAGTCTAGATTGTCATAACACTAGTAAATTTTTATTATTTATGTGTCTTAATAAATGTTAAGGTGTAAAAAAACGATAAGCAGTGTAGAAGTAGTAATGATATGGCATGCCATTGTCACAATATTTTGTAACCACAGTTGTCTTATATTAGTTTAAACTCGTTACGATTTTAATACGTTGTATAATATTATTTTGGAAAGGATTTGATTTTTTAAAACGTACAGTGATCGTGTGACTGTCATTGTTTTATGATTCGATGTGCAGTGTCTGTGTTGTTGTTGTGGTCTTCAGTCCGCAGACTGGTTTGATGCAGCTCTCCACGCTACCCTGTCCTGTGCAAGTTTCTTCATCCGTGAATACGTTCGGCAGCGTACATCATATTGAATCTGCTTACTGTATTCGTCACTCGGTCTCCCTCTACAATTTTTACCCCACAAACTTCCTTCTAATGCTAAGTTGACAATTCTTTGCTGTCTCAGAATGTGTCCTACCAATCTATCCCTTCTCTTAGGATATGCCAGAAACTCCTTTTCTACCCAATTGGGTTAAGCACCTCCTCATTACTTAAGCGCCGCGGTGGAGTAGCCGAGCGGTCTAAAGCGTCTCGCTGCGGAGCGTGTGGTTGCTCACCGTGGAGATTCGAGTCCTCCCTGGGGCATGGGTGTGTGTGTTGTCCTCACGTTAGTTTACCTACGTTTAAGTAGTTTGTAAGCTACAGACTGATGACCACGCAGTTTGGTCCGATAGATTTACAAACATTTGGACATTTCATTAGTCACGTGATCTACCCATCTAATCTTCATCATTCGTCTGTAGCACCGCATTTCAAAATCTTCTATAATCTTTTTGTCTGAACTCCTTATCGTCCACGTTTCACTGCCATATGTGCCACTGCCAGACAAATGCTTTTAGAAAGGACTTCCTAACATTTAAATTAATATTGGATGTTAACAAGTTTCGCTTCTTTAGAAATGCTTTTCTCCCCATAGCCATTCTGCATTTTATATCTTCTTTACTTCGGCCATCTGAAGTTATCTTGCTACCCAAATAGCAAAATTCATCTACTACTTTTATTGACTTATTACCTAATCTAATTCTCTCAGCATCGCCAGATTTTCTGACATTACTTTACATTACCTTCGTTTTACTCTTTTTAATGTTCATCTTATATCTTTATTTCAAGACCCTGGCGATTGCAGTCAATTGCTCTTCCAGATTCTTTGCAGTTTCTGACAAAATTACTATGTCATCGGCAAACCTGGAAGTTTTTATATCTTCTCCATGAACTTTAATTCCCTCTCCAAATTTCTCCTTCTATTCCTTCACTGCTTGTTCAATGTACAGATTGAACAACATTGGGGAAAGGCTACAACCCTGTCTTACTCCCTTCCCGACCTCTGCATCCCTTTTTTGCCCTTCGACTCTAATAACTCTTCGTTCCCTATGTTTTACCCCTGCTACTTTCAGAATTTGAAAGAGTGTATTCCAGTCGCCATTTTCAAAAGGTTCAGTGTCAATATCCTTCAGGCATGTAAACATGTCTGGAGGAACAGATATTACTGCAAATAGTTCCAGGTTTTAGCGATCACTCCCATTAATCATTACGCTATTCGCCCACGCCTCTCTGAGCGACCCAAACTGCCATATGCCTGACATTGCCTAGTACTCATGAGTGCTCGTACATTTCATTATGTAAGCCCAGCGCAGAGGAAGAAAATTATTATAAATTATCCTGCAGTACTACGGCCCGTCGTTTCCTCAGGCGCAATACTATGTTAGCATTAACTCAAAGTGCTGTCACCTTACCACTTTTACGAATTAGATTTTGAAAGAGAATTAAATACATTATTTACTGTGTCATGTAATGTTGCCTCCAGTTCAAGGCGCTGTCGGTTCCAGCTACATCTACATCTACATCTACAAGGGATACTCTGCAAATCACATTGAAGTGCCTGGCAGAGGGTTCATCGAACCACAATTATACTATTTATCGCCCATTCCATTCTCGAATAGCGCGCGGGAAGAAAGAACACCTGAATCTCTCTGTTCGTGCTCTGATTTCTCTTATTTTATTCTGATGATCATTTCTACCTATGTAAGTGGGAGTCAACAATATATTTTCGCATTCGGAGGAGAATGTTGGCGATTGGAGTTTCGCAAGTAGCCCACGCCGCAGCGATAAGCGACGTTGTTGTAATGTTTCCCATTCCAGATCCTGTATCATTTCCGTAACGCTGTCTCCCCTGTATCGTGACAATACGAAACGAGCTGCCCTTCTTTGGACTCTTTCGATGTCCTCCGTCAAACCCACCTGATAAGGATCCCACACTGGGCTGCAATACTCCAAAAATGGACGGACAAGCACAGTGTATGCAGTTTCTTTAGTAGTTCTGTTGCATCTTTTAAGGGTTCTACCAATAAAACGCAGTCTCTGGTTCGCCTTTCCCACGATATTATCTACGTGTTCTTTCCAGTTTAAGTCTGAAGTAATAGTAATTCCTAGGTATTTTGAGGAGTTTACGGCCTTCACATTTGATTGATTTATGTTGTAAACAAAGTTTAACGGATTTCTTTTCGTACTCATGTGGACGACTTCACATTTCTCATTATTTTGAGTCAATTGCCAATTTTTACACCATACTGATATCTTATTTAGATCGTTCTGCAGTTGGTTTTGATCTTCATATGATTTTACTAGACGGTAAATGACGGCGTCATCTGCAAACAACCTAAGAGAGCTACTTAGATTTTCCCCTAAATCGTTTATGTAAATAAGGAATAGCAGAGGACCAATAACACTACCCTGTGGAACGCCCGATATCACCTCTGTTTTAGTCGATGCCTTACCATCGATTACTACGAACTGTGTCTTCTCTGACAAGAAATCCCCTATCCAATCGCAAATTTGGGGCGATATACCATAACCACGCAATTTGATTAAATGCCGTTTGTGAGGTACGGTGTCAAAAGCTTTCTGGAAATCAAGAAATACGGAATCGATTTGCGAACCTTTGTCGATAGCACCCATCACTTCGTGTGAATAAAGAGCTAGTTGTGTTTCGCATGAACGATATTTTCTAAATCCGTGTTGACCTTGGGTCAATAGATCGTTCTGTTCGAGATAATTCGTAATATTTGAATACAGGATATGTTCCAAAACCCTGCTGCAAATTTACGTCAATGAAATAGGCCTGTAGTTTAGTGGGTTATTCCTACTGCCTTTCTTGAATATAGGTGTGACCTGTGCAACTTTCCAATCTTTTGGTACAGATCCATCTATGAGAGAGCGGTTGTATATGACTGTTAAGTAAGGAGCTATCGCTTCAGCATAATCAGATAGAAATCTAATGGGTATACAATCCGGACCAGAAGACTTATTCTTGTTAAGTGATTTTAGTTGCTGCACTACTCCGATTATATCTACTTCTATGTTACTCATTACGGCGTCTGTTCGTAATTCGAAATCTGGAATATTGGTTTCGTCTTCTTTGGTGAATGAGTTTCTAAAAGCTAAGTTTAGTAACTCTGCTTTAGTAGCGCTGTCATCGGCAGGATCGCCATTACTATCACGTAGTGAAGGTATAGTTTGTGACTTGCCCCGAGTATATTTAACATAGGACCAAAATCTCTTTGGGTTTTCAGTCAAGTTACTGATATGTTTGGTTACGTCCAACAGATTCCTCTAAAGCATAATACGGAATCACCGGAGGCAATTATTATTACTTTGTCGAACTCCGAAACATGCTCAAATGTCTAACTTCTACGAGGCCTACTGAAACTGCTATTGTAAAACCACACAAAGTAACTTTTTTCAGACCGTCTTCGCGACCTTCTGTTTCTCCTTTACAGGGTGTTACAAAAAGGTACGGCCAAATTTTCAGGAAACATTCCTCACACACACAAAAAGAAAATATGTTATGTGGACATGTGTTCGAAAACGCTTAATTTCCATGTTAGAGCTGATTTTAGTATTTCTCTTTAAATGTAAATTGAAATAATTCGTGCAAACAATTGTCAAAATACTCAATTGTTTCGTTAGTATGTAATGTACTTCCACGATTCACCGCATGTGTAAACATTGCACTGACTGCAAAACCACGTTCGTGATGAACACTAACCAGTTGAAGTTACGTACTGATGTGCTTGATGCTAGTACTGTAGAGCAATGAGTCGCATGTTAACACAAGCACTGAAGTCAACATTACCTTCCTTCAATTGGGCCAACTGGCAGTGAATCTAGAAAGTACAGTACATACTAACGAAACAACTGGGAATTTTGACAATTGTCTTCACGAATTATTTCAATTTACATTTAAAGAAAAATACTAAAATGAGCTCAAACATGGAAATTAAGCGATTCCGGACACATGTCCACATAACATATTTTTTTCTTTGTGTGTGAGGAATGTTTCCTGAAAGTTTGGCCGTACCTTTTTGTAACACCCTGTATATGACGCTCGCTGATGGGAAGACTGGAGCCCGTGGTGTTTGCCTGACCTGACATGCTAACTAATCATTTGCATCTCTTGTCGCCCACAAAAGAATGCTGCAAATATCGCCTGATTTAGATGATTCCTTCAGGTCGTTGTATTTTGGGTGTCCAGTAGTATTTATTAGCCAATGGACACACCGTTTCCCACTAGATCACCAAAGCACTATTACACTTGTCTAGAACCGGGGCTGCCGAGCGCTGTTGGCTAGCAGGGTGCACTCAGCCCATGTCAAGCCAAATAAAAAGCTGCTTGATTGAGAAGTATTGACCTCGGCCACGAAAACCGACACAACGGCCCCTCCATACCGCATCCGGTGATGCCTTCGGACGGAGGATGACACGGCGGCCGGTAGGTACCCAGTCGGCTTTTCGTGTTCTGTCGGACGGAGTTAGCTTATTAGTATTTATTAATCTTTGATACAAGATTAATTTTTATAGGAAATAAACTGACAAGGAGACCATATGGGTATCGGATTTTAGAATTGTTTGATATTTATGGTACGTGAAGTTCAGAAGTCAAATAATAATCAGCCAAAGCCATTCGACGCGACTTTCAAAAACTCTCGAGAAAATCAACTTCGTTCTATTGCAAGTAAGCGTAAGTCATACTCGTTTACTTCAACCTGAAAAGCCAGCTGTTGCTGAACATTGTCTGAATGAGGGACACAAGATGTTATATAATGAAACAAAAATGATTGCTCCTGCTTCCCGCCACTGGGAAAGTGTTCTTAAAGAATCAATGGAAATTCGTATGGCCGATAATATAATTAACAGGGACAAGGGCATCCCTCTAACAAGAGAATGGTCAGACTTGTCATGTCGAAACCTGTGTTGCTATTTTTACCACTGTGAGTTAACACTGAAGTCCGTATGCAGACTGTTAACTGCTGACATGACCTGGAAGTCTGTAAAAACGTTTATGAAGCATGGTTTCCGCGTTTATAACTGCCTGTTGTACAGCCCTGACCTCTCTCGCTACCAACGAGCTAGAATTTCACAGAGTGGCGATATGTCCGCCATATTTGAGGCAAACTGAACTGGCGTCCGCCGTGTTATTTAGGGTATCGGCTGACAGCTGGTACGCCACATCCACTCGAGAATTTTACCTATTTATATTTACACGTTTTAAATATAGGCTAACTATTGAATATGGATGTGCATCAACTTCCACCAGTCTTATAGAAATTGCGAATTGACGAGACTGGTAACACATTCTCTAAAAATGCTGTAATGAAATATCACGGACCTGTCAGTAATACAGTTCCAGTTCGAAGTATAACAGTTAGCTGCAATAACAACGAAAGTGCAACTGTGAAAATATTTGTGTTGATTTTAATGCAAGTACATGGGCTAAACGAGCCGCGAAACATACAGTGAACAGTAATTGTAACGACAAACAATCATGACCACAGATTTCCACCTGTTGTTGATGTGTGTAACAACAGCTTTCATAAAGTCTAGTATACATTTATCTTGTGTTTACTAAACGCATGAAGTCTACAAAGTTGTAAAATTGCTTTGCAAGTGTATGTTTGTGAACTTTGGTGGACAAAATTTAAATACAAAAACGAAAGGGACAACAAAATACTGCAGTTATAACGGCACCTTCCTCATCTGCCACAAAAGCATTCCACACCGAAATATGGTGTGGTTAATAACTTTCCTTGTTGTCATGCTGAAACACGTAACGCTTGGTATGTGAAATTTGAGTACAAAGACGAAAGTGACAACAGAATACAGCAATAAAAATGTGCCTGGGTCAGCTGCTACAAAAGAATTCCTCACCGAAATAAACGTATCATTAATAACGTTTGTTGTTGCCACCCTAAAATAAGTACATATTTGTTGTAAAGAACACAGACCTAATTATACAAGTGAAAAACCTGTGGCTGATACTATTGCTTCTCCACTTTGCACTGGTTACATGTCAGCCATGCACGATCAGTTATTGTCAGTAATAAATAAAGAAATTTTTAAAGAAGGTATAGACACTCAAAAGTTTGTGTTAATCAACCACAGGAACAAAAGAAGAAGAAATGTCTGAAAAACACAACAACACTAAGTAGAAAACTTAGCATTTTTTTAATGGTGTGTAGTTCAAGAGAATTGCAGGTCATCTGAAGCTTCACTCTTGGGGCAGCTAAATGCCATTAGTCAGGAATTTTGTCTAAGTATAGACAGTGTGAGCTCAAACAAGGTTAAACATTTGGTGTTCTTGCATGAAGTACTTGCCGTTTTATCACTTCTGTTTGTGCATTTACTTGTTGAACACACTTTAGACATATTTCAGCCACAAACATTATGCAGAGAATACACACTAATTATAATATACACTAAATATAACACTTCAAGCTGCACAACAACATACGATAGACTTCTGTCAAGTGTACTGACCACCACAAATATGGCGGCCGAGTTTACACAGGTTGCCGCAAAGAGCGCTGTAACTCGTGTGTCAGCCACTGTATGAAATTTAAGCTCGTTGCTCGCTACGTTATTCCAACACCATCTAGGGACAAGGTGGCGTTAGCTACGCGCCGCTCTCCTGCCACAGCAGTGAGAGAGCTGATTCGCCCAGTGAAAGCGATGGTACGATATTGATAAACACGATAATAATAAATTCGTTGACAAATGTAGCTGATATGTTATCTACAACATTCTTTCCTTATAGCTCAAATGTTCAAATGTTTGTTAAGCTTATGGGACTTAACTACGGGGTTATCAGTCCCTAAACTTACAAACTACTTATCAACTAGCTTATCCTAAGGACGGCACAAATATCCATGCCCGAGGGGGGATTCGAACCCCCGACCGAAGTGGCCGTGCAGACCGTGACTGAAGCGCCTCAGTCCCCTCGGCCACCGCGGCCGGCCCTAATAGCTAGGAAAAAGATAAAAATACATATACGGTTTAGAACATGTCAAAGTTTTATTTCTTGTAATTACCGCAAAAATGCGAAATATTGATACAATGTTCAAAACATAGGTTTTTTGTGCACCAAGAAGATACAAGCAAAGACTACATATGACAGCCTTGCGAATCCCAGACGTTTTTAGAAGTCCGTAGACATAACTCGCCCGTAGAAAGGAATCAGGCCTAATATCAGTATATTTCGAGGCGTGCCACGCATATTTAATCACATTTTGAAACCGTGGGGAGGAAAACTGATAATGTACGATTGATTGCAACTTGAGAATATTGTTATGGTGATAGACAGGAAACTGCAGTGATTTGCACACAATAATTTTCTCTGTTAGTTTTCAGTAAAATGCCTTCCACTGGCGGAAAAATTCTATGTCTAACGGTTGAATTACGTTCGTCGTGCCGGATGGATTCTGAAGTATCTCTACTTCTTTGTCGGGGTGAGCTCGAAATACAGCTTTTAATGAATCAGAACTTTTATGACCTGACCACTAATCTTGAAAGAGAAGAGATGTGTTCCCGCAGAACGGAAGAAAAGCATGACGCATGAAAAGTGTAACGTTATCATTTTCCAGTTTTCCAGACTTCGATGCGTCTACCACAAGATTGTGTGCGTAGAATATTGCTTGTTTGACACGTGGTCAGAAACGTCCAGTTTGTTCTTGAAGATACACATATAGTTTAGGCAGCAATGAACCATCCAGACTAATTATGGACATTATAGTGTATGAATGGGTGAGTGCAGTCTTGGACTGCGCAATTGCCTCAATATGTTTTTCCCCTTTGAATGCCAGTGTTCTTTTCGCACACATTTCCTTTTGAAAACCTGACTGATCTGCACTGTAAACGTGAGATTCACTAAAACTGGAGATCTTATTTTATGCAGTCGTAAGAAAAGCTTCTATCAATTCCATTTGAGTCACTTCATTTTCCGACCTGTTTCTCGATACAAATTTTGTTACTTTTCTTGCCACAATTTTATGTGATCATTTGAAACCAATCCAACTTTGAGAAGCTGTAAATTCCTTAGCGCCTATCGCGTTGGCAATCTCACACAAAGTTTTGTCGCTGACACTCAATGACTGTCGTCTGATATTGATAAATTGCTCAATAATTCGCGTATTTTGTTGCAATTTCCAGTCTACTCTTACGTTGTCCAGCGACTTCCTTTTTCCATTCACGTTCAGAACGGGCAAAGCGATACCTATTTTTAACAGTACTTACACGTAGGCGTTTCTTACCACATTCGTTCAACCAATACGTCACCGCTTTTTCTTTTCTGATAACGTAATTGTTGTTGCTGGTGTTGCTTTCGGAGATAATTGATAATGGTACGTGGCATTATCACTCGAAGAGTCTTCATGTGTGCAACTTTCTTCCGTTTCTTCGCCCTCTGTAGATTCACAGTCTGCAATATAGAGTGTTTCAATCGTTTATAGACACATGTCTGCTCTATTTACATGCTCGTCTAGAAGTTTAACTACCATGTTGCACATCACATAGTCTTCACGCGTATTTTCTGTTGATTGCTTCATTTGGCGTCTGTGGTGTATCTCCATGGCAAGCAGCAAAACATTTACAGGGTTTGCCATCACCTGTGAGGGGAGATTGAATGTTCACCGTAAAGTGGCTTGCGGAGTATAGATGTAGATGTACAGAATATCTTTTACGTTTCTAACCAGTTTCAGGGCGCTATGTTCGAAATACGTACCAGAAATGAAAAGAAAGTGCATGCCACAGAAACGAATATTGATTTCCCCTTTCCACCAAAACCGTGAAACGATATTCCTCTTTAGTGAACGCCGCGATAAGACGGCCGCACCTCCCGACCATGCGCACAACGCTCACAATAACAACACTCGCGACTCGCCATTTCCAGGGGTGGCCAGCCGTCACCGTAAGCGCCAAGCAGGAAAAAAGTCATTTTCGTGACTTCCAGCTCATGTCAGCAGCTAACATTCTGCATACAGACTTCCTTCAATGTTAACTAACAGTGTAAGAGTACACCTGTCGCTGTATCTTAGTTTGATTTAACGTAATGTATATATTGTCTTAAATTTGTTTATTTCATGTATTTTTCATTTGTTGTATGCTAGATATATTTCTTATGTAACGTCATTTTCTATATTGAATCATTTAGTGTAAACCCGCATGAATGCAAGGACATTCTTATGCTATAAGTTAGCAATGCGCCAGAGAAAATGTTGAACCTGTAGTAAAGACTGTCTTTGGAACAGAAGTAGTAGCTGTGAGTGTCGCGCTGCTGAAGCAGTCGCGGTGCGGACTCGCCAAAGTAAAGACATAAATGTAGTCGCGGAGCGGACTCGCAATAGTAAACACGTAAATGTTTTTGTTGATGGTGCAGAGGCACGGTAGGCGCAGTGTGGCGCGAGTTTAAAGCAATCGTAATAAGCCTGAGAGGCGTACTGTTTAATGTACTGAAGGAAGTGCGAAATAAGTTTATTTATACTCGATCAGTGTAATCCTTTTCCATGTGTGCAAGAAAAGTAATTGTTTGGTATCAAGTCTATTGTCACCGAGTGTGATCGTTGTTGTAGTAAGAGTACCTATTGTAATCATACCTGTCTTGTTTGGACTTCACGACGAAGACGACGAAAGCAGATGAGTACTTTTGTAACATTTTATTTTGTATGCATGTAAATGTAGTGTCAACCCAATCAGAACTTTGGTTCAATTATACATGACTTATTTTGAAACCAGTCTTAATTTTGTAAGTAGTTGTAGTCACCCCATTATCACGATTATTAGATTATGTTGATTATGCAAGCCTGTACATTGACTAACAAGTTCAATCATTTTCAAAGTAATTACGATCAGTCCTAAAGAAATTGCTAGACGATTTAAAGAATTGCTAAACGTGTTACAACCACAGAGACTAGTAATTAAAGTGCAAGAGAGTTTGCAAGTAAAGTAAATTTGATTTCATTTACATAGAAAGTAACCAGGCTAACAGTATTCAAAGTATTACGGTAGTTTTAGCAGACTTGACTGAAGTAATTTTTTATGAAATACGTTAAATGCCAAACTCTGCTCAGCCAGTTACACGCGTACGCTACCCAGGCCCTGGAAACAATTAAAAAAAAAATAGTTTACGTAAAGTTTTATAAGGAACTTGAATGCTTTAAACAATAATATCAAAATTATTGAGAACTTTGACTGTAGTATTTGTGAAGCTCATTGCACCACGGAGTTTCACTGTATTGAGCTATTATCATTGCAATCAGAGTTTATCTGCTATTACAATTTTGATTATAACACGAACACGCCATCACCACTACATGAATTCTGACACAATTTATTAGTGAAGTTGTGCTGTTCGTGAATCGTAAGAGGTGCTAGTTGGAGGCTGTAGTCAATGCTAAGTCAGATAGGGCCAAGCTTAATTAATTACCACAGTGATTGTTTCAAGTTAATTAATATCTTTTTTTTATTCAAAATTTTTAACTTTCACTGCGAAAGAGTTGTTGCGACCCATTAGTTGTGATTTGCTACAACATTCAATAACGAAATTATTATTACTAGAGTATACTATTACGCATTCTAAATTTTGAGATTATTTGACGACCTCTAACAGGCAATTTTCTTACAACAGTGCTACAAAATCAATACATGTTTCGGCATGATAAGTCTGACCATTCCCTTGTAAGTAAAACTTGGAACCCAATCTTATCTGATATTAAGCAGCAACGGTCTTCATTTCGACCTGCAGTTTCTTTAACTAGTCTTGTTTCGACCCATCGTTCTGCCAGTTTTCTTCACCGGGGCGCTACTGCGCCTAGAGGGCCTCTACTTCGGATCCACGCACGCGCGGTGGGTCGTCAGCGGTGTATAAAGGGGCCGCTGTTTCTGTTCTGCCTCAGTTCCGGCGAGTAAGTGTAATCAACGTACTCACCTGAAGATGGCAGCCTATTGGACTGCCGAAATATTGTGTCTTGTTGACGATGGTATCCGGATGAAAGCCCGAGATGAATATTATAAGTAATTAAGCAACTAATAATGAGTTGAAGCAACTCTGTCGGTGCACCGCGGGTGGTAGCATTCTGACCTACACAATGTCAATATCTATTGGTAATTTCTACGAAAAGTTATATTTTCTATGTTTTATAGAAGGTAGTCAATAAATACGGTTTCAATAATAAAAAAAAGGTTACATTTTTACAGTATTGGCTTCGCTATTAGTTGACGACAGTAGTTTTTGATTGTTGAGTTTGCGAAGAGCTAGGACACTGTTTCTGGAAAGTCATCTCCGTTGCTACTAATGGCATTCCATGCATAAAACGTTTTTGAAATGTCTTGGTCGCACTGTTTTTATTTTATCATTACGCGTTTCGATACGTCATCATCAGATACCTTTCTTTTAAAACGATAGTAATTTATTGGAGATTAACGTGAAGTAGATCAAAATGAAATAGGAGATACTATACTGAGAGATGAATTTAACAGAGCCTTGAAAGACCTAGGTCGGAACAAGGCCCCAGGAGTAGATGACATACCCTCAGAGCTATTAAAGTCTCTGGGAGAGCCAGCCATGACAAGACTATTTGAACTGGTGTGTAGGATGTATGAGACAGGCGAAATGCCCTCATACTTTAAGAAAAATGTAATAATCCCCATTCCAAAGAAATCAGGCGCAGACAAGTGTGAAAATTACAGAACTATTAGTTTGATAAGTCATGGTTGCAAAATTTTAACACGAATTATCTACAGGAGAATGGAAAAGCTGGTAGAAGCTGACCTCGTGGAAGAGGAACGTAGGAACCCGAGAGGCAATACTTTACGTCTTATCTTAGAAGATAGATTAAGGAAAGGCAAACCTACATTTTTAGTTTTTCTAGATTTGGAGAAAGCATTTGTCAATGTTGACTGGAATACACTCTTTCAAATTATGAAGTCAGCAGGGGTAAAATATAGGGAAAGGAGAGTTATTTACAACTTATACAAAAGTAAGACTGCAGTTATTAGACTCGAAGGGCATGAAAGGGAAGCATCAATTGGGAAGGGAGTAAGACAGGGTTGTAGCCTTTCTCCGATGTTATTCAATTTGTACATCGAGCAGGCGGCGAAGGAAAGCAAGGAAAAATTTGGAATACGGATTAAAGTTCAGGGGGAAGAAATAAAAACATTGCGGTTTGCTGATGACATTGTAATTCTGTCAGAGACAGCAAAGGACCTGGAAGAGCAGTTGAATGGAATGGACAGTGTGTTGAAGAGAGCGTATAAAATGAACATTAACAAGAGCAAAACAAAAATAATGGATTGCGGTCTTAGAAAATCAGGCGATGCTGAAGGAATTAGATTAGGTAACGAAACAATGAAGGTGGCAGATGAGTTTTGTTACTTAGGTAGTAAAATAACATGCGATGGTCGCAGTACAACGGATATAAAATGCAGAATGGCAATGGGAAGAAAAGCATTTTTGAAAAAGAGAAATTTGCTAACATCGAATATTAATTTAAGGGCAAATAAGTCTTTTCTGAAGGCATTTGTGTGGAGTGTTGCCTTGTACGGGAGTGAAACATGGACGATAAGCAGTGCGGACAGGAAGAGAATAGAGGCTTTTGAAATGTGGTGCTACAGAAGAATGCTGAAGATTAGGTGGGTAGATCGCATAACTAATGAAGAGGTACTGAACAGAATTGGAGAGAACAGGAATTTTTATCATACCCTGACTAAAAGAAGGGATCGCTTGGTAGGACACATTC
This sequence comes from Locusta migratoria, assembly GCA_026315105.1. Classification (NCBI taxonomy): domain Eukaryota; kingdom Metazoa; phylum Arthropoda; class Insecta; order Orthoptera; family Acrididae; genus Locusta; species Locusta migratoria. The sequence goes on along the minus strand of CM048750.1, from coordinate 150,042,184 downwards.
TTAGACATCGAGGAATCGTAAATTTAGCATTGGAGGGAAGTGTGTGGGGTAAAAATCGCAGAGGGAGGCCAAGAGACGCGTATAATAAGCAGATTCAAGTGGATGTGGGTTGCCGTTCTTATGAGGGGATGGAAAGGCTTGCTCAGGATAGAGTAGGGTGGAGAGCTGCATCAAACCAGTCTCCGGACTGAAGACCATAACAACAACAACGTCTAGTCATGGTGTGTCGACTGGACTGTTTGGCATGAGATTCCAGTGGACACACCTTGACTAGACGTCCACGATGGTGGTTTATGTTTTAGATATTCATCTCCAATAAGATATATTTTAATTACTATCGTTTTTTTAAAAAAAATATGATGATGTATCGAAACGGTAATGATAAAATAAAACAGTGCGACCGAAACATTTCAAAAATTTTCATGCATGCCGACATATGGTCGCTGTCAACAAAAATAGAAGATTTTATGAACGAAGTGATAAATGGCATTCCAAGCAGCTAACTACTTAACCATCGTTTTAAATGACGTCAAGCTTTTCAGCTCATCTACATACACATTAAAAAATAAATTAAAAAAATAAGAAAAAATAAATAAAACTGCCACAACTGCCACAAATCGAAAAATATAACTGCCGCAGGGCTTGGAACCACCGACCGATGGTTGTGAGGCCAGAACGGTTTTTTTTTTTTTTTTTTTTTTTTTTTTTTTTTTTTTTTTGCTGCATGGGTAGCCTTATTCCTTGCTGTCGCTGAGCTATACCGACAGATGCTGCAAATGTATTAATTATTGGTACTTACGTGTACTTTTCAAAATTTTCAAGTCAATTTTTCGGGAATTTTTTCGGCTTTGGCTGATTGTTATTTAAGTTTTGAACTTCACGTAATATTAAGAAATTCTAAAATCCGATACCCAAGTGGTCTCCTTGTGACAAAAAATCCGAAATTCGTAAACAGATTACTTTGAGCGGAAATAACAATGCACATTGAGTCGAAAAATAAGAAGAATCAGAAAAAAAAAGAGGTGTAGCCTATAACCATCATATTTGAGACGTTGAGTTTACTGACACCGGTGTAGTTACGAAGAACACTCCCTCGTGTCGTGGCTACGGGCAGACGCAGCGCATGCTCCTGCGATACGCCGGAAGGCAGTTCCGGCCTCCCCTGTAGCGAGTCTGCGCCAGTTCCCCGGGGGCTGGCTGGCGAGCCACGGGCGGGAAACAAAACAGCGCCGTAATGGTACTAACGGTTTTTCAGTCACGATCCGAGACGAGTTGCTCCTTATTATTCCCGCAACGCACATATAAAAGTTGAATACTGCCGCGGTCATTATTCAATGTGAAATATAAGTTGCGGAAATACAGTAAACGCAGAGTTTTATGGAGACTGAATAAACGTCTCCGCGGCCGAAGATATAGAACTGTGGCTGAGAGAGTTTCGCTGCCGCGCCGACCGGGCGAGGACTTTAGGAGAGTTAGATTTACTGGCTTACTCGTGTGTTTCTCTTCCTTTTCTCCCCTCTTCAAAAGTTCCCTCCGGAGATGTAGGGGGCCAACACGCGAAGAAAATAAAAATAGAATATAAAAAGGATGCTAGAAGCGTGCAGTGTATATATAGAGAGCAGCGATTTGTACCGTGTTCGTTGCCCCACCGGTGTTTGTTCTTCAAGAACGTAGTGAAATCATCAACGTCTTGCTGGCACAAGCAGAGATAGAGTCGCACCATGTCATGCCCGTTTTCTCGAAAAACATTTCTGCAATTTGTGGGAGAATTTACAGAATTGTGACTTCCGGTTTTCTTAATCCGCTGACTTTTCCTTCTGAACTGGTATATTTTTCTAAATCCTTATATATCGTTTTCATCAACAGTGGCCGGCCGCGGTGGCCGAGGAGACTAAGCCGCTCCAGTCACGGTCTGCACGGCCACTACGGTCGGGGGTTCGAATCCCCCCTCGGGCATGGATATTTGTGCCGTCCTAGTTCGTAAGTAGTTCATAAGTAGTTTGTAAGTTTAGGGACTGATGACCCCGTAGTTAAGTCCCATAGACAATACAAACAATCAAACAAACATCAACGTGAAGCTACACCTTGAAATGATAGGTTGCTAAGCAATACATGTAATGGAAGACTAGTCTGCATCACAGCATGAATTCTTAAATGGTCTGAAGAAGAGAATAGTGTATTCTCGAAACTAGTTATTAAAATCCAGTAGTAACGGCTAAAGGTTTTTCATTTTATAAGGTCCCTATGGTCCCGACATAAGTCGGTTTGCTGTAATATTTTGTACATATGTAAACTGGCCACAGTAGTATATTGTGAGTGGCACAGTAATCTTTGGAAGTTCGATTGTGGAGTAAGCGCTCTGGCTGCGAGATATAGCAGTCAGTAGCAACTCTATTGCGAGCTATATTGGGAGTCAGTTGCAGAGAGCTGCCTGTTGGTTGAGGTAGCGCGAGGACGCTATTGGAGAAGACAGTTGTTAAGTATATGTTGCAACACGCTGTTATTGTAATGCATGTCAATTTAATTTTTTGAAACATTTTAACTTCATATTTTTTGAAGAATATATAATTTCTAATATTCAATTTGTGATCTGCATCCTCATTTGCCAGTTATTTTCCCCTTCCTTTCATTTTCTTCATTTATGATTATTGTTGGACTTAATTCCTACCCACCTATCATTTTTGAGAATTTTGATACTGAAATACTGCATGATGCTAGCTGCTTGCTGTTTCCTGTTTCCAGTTTTGTAATAAGAAGATACGATGTAAGTCAATTTTTATTTTATATGTGTCGCAGTCAGATTGTTTCCCCCCTTTTCAGTATTCAAATTCATCCGTTTCGTTGTACCCTTTGGGAGTACTTTAGACAGGGCCATAAATTATGGTGTTTGACTTTCCCCATTTCCCGGACGTGTCCGTTGCGCATATTGTTTTTGAAGGCTTACCTCGGTGGTCGTAGTCACCATAATGATCACTTTTGCAAGTAAATAGTGCTGATCAATTTCCATAAAACATTAATCTATTCCAGATACCTTGCAAATTTCTATTAAAAATTTTATTCATTTAATTTATGCGGAATACCTTGCAGTTTCTAACAATAATAGAATGCCGTCGTCCCAATATCCTTCGAATCAAGATGTCTACACGAAGATTAAATGAAAATGTTACGTTTTCTATTGATTGGTATTTGAGCATCATTAAACCGAAAAACTCCCTGTAGTATCGAAAAATACGAAAATTTAATGTATTCCTGGAAAAAGAGGTAGTTCCACTTTCTGCGGAGCTGTGAACATAATTTATTGTATCATTTTCCAAACAGTTACAGCACAAAGATATAATTTTAAAATGGAACAATAGTTTTTTCTACCGTGCATTGGATTCGTTGAAACCAGCTGCGTCCAAATCAATTTAAACTACATTCCTATCACTGTTAGTTTGGGAGCTACAACCCTTCAAAGTTTCAGGGGCAGATACTACACGCTGTACATAATACATGGCTGTGTGGTGGGTGATGGATATTGTGGCGGTGGGAAGTTGATTTACATGAGATGTTCAAATGTGTGTCCATGTTCCTTAATGCATAATGCAATGCGCCGTCGAAAGGATCTGCGGACGAGATGTAACATCGCCTGTGTGACGGAGCGACATGCCTCCTCGATGCGCCGTTTTAGATCATCTGTGGATGTGGGCTCAGTGACATAAACACGATCCTTTAGATATCCCCACAAAAAGAAATCTACTGGTGTTAAATCGGGCGACCTTGCGGGCCATGAATGAGGACCATGACGCCCCAACCATCTTCCTGCAAACCTGTTGGTTAGTTCTTCCACAACAGCACGCGCAGAATGGGCTGGGTGACCATCGTGCCGCATCCATATATGGACTCTCGTGTGTAGACACACATGTTCAAGAAGACCACCCAAAGTGTGGGCTATAAAAGCGCGATATAACTCACCTGTCAGTGTACCTGGGAAGTAGTGTGGACCGATGATTTCATCCCCAAGGATGAACCACCTACGTTGACGGTCAATAGGTCGTACCCACCGAGGATTGTCTGCGGCCCAGTAGTGCATGTTATGGCGATTCACTGCACCATAATTTGTGAACGTGGACTCATCAGAGAACATAACACTTTATAAACATAACACTTTTAATTACGCATGGCCCACTCACAGAATGTCACTCTTGAACGGAAATCGTTCCCATGCAGCTCCTGGGTCAGTGACAGGCGGTACGGGTGAAACCTGTGGCCGTGTACTATACGCCACACAGATGTGAGACTGACACCAGCGACTGCAGCAACGGCTCGTAAGCTGACATGAGGATCGTGGTGTAGTGCAGCTAAAACAAACACCTCCGTCTCCTCACTTCTTGCAGTCGTCGTCTGTTACTGCGGCGCAAGCTGCGTGTTTCCCGAAGTCGTTGTTCGGCACGTAAGAACGTAATGGCTGCCGGGACTCTTCGCCTAGGATATCTCACGGCATACGCCGAGGCTGCTTCATTGGCTTCGTGTCGGCACTCGCCGAGCATCAGCAACATGTCAACGTTCTCGTTGTTCGTGTATGCCATCGTCATCCGATGTCAGTAACTGTGGTATATTAGGCCCCGGTTGTTTGTGTGGCTCCACCTGTCGGGTATACGGCCGTGTGGGGCGACAGTCGACAGTCTAACAGAGCATCGAGGAAGCTTCTCGCTCCGTGACACTGGCGACGTTACAACTCGGCCGCACCACATTTAGAAGGCGCATTGCATTATGCGCAGCGTTTGTGGTATCTGCCCCTGAAACTTTAAAGGGTTGTAGCTCCCAAACTAACAGTGATAGGAATGTAGTTTAAATTGATTTGCACGCAGCTGGTTTCAACGAACCCAATACACGATAGAAAAAACTATTGTTCCATTAAAAAAAAAATATCTTTGTGCTGTAACTCTTTAGAAAATGATACAATAAACTATGTTCATAGCTCCGCAGAAAGTGTAACATTTCTTGTGTTGACCTACCGCATTAACATTTCCCGTCACCTATTATTTTATAAGTTACAGAGGCAAACACACTTAGTGAAACACCCTGTATATAGGCCATACAGAGGGACCCACTGTCAATCACGTCAAATCGCCTGCACTGTTGCCAACATTCTCCTCTGAAAATAATCGATTACCATTTTGTCGCTGCAGTGTTGACATCCAAATTTTATCCTCTTTCGCGTTAAAATTATTTCGGTGTTTGAAAATCTCTTTGGCCTCTCTATACATAAGGGCATAATAATGTAATATCTTTGCTGTGAAGTTCGTCTCGCTGAACTTTGTTTCGTGATCACCTGTATAAACATGTTCCGCTACGGCCGATATATTACAATATCCTGGGCGGAAGTTCTTTTTGTGTTCGCTCAGACGGGATTCATATATCTATTGTACTGATGTAAACTCGATTACAATTACAACAAATTTTATTAAACACCTGTTGTAGCCAGAGGTTATTGCATATCTTACACGTTCTTTTATTTTCCTCGTAGGTCTAATAACATAATATTTGCTTAACAATTTCCGAATGTGATCTAAGAACTTACAAATAAATGCAAAAAAAAAAAAAAAAAAAAAAAAAAAAAAAATTATCGTTGATCGCAGTTCCCTCCCTAGGGCGAAGTGCTCGATCATCCACCTTGTTACAGCAGCCATTCTTGTTGAACGTCAATCACAGGTGTTTAATTTATATTCGAAGTAGTTCAGTATACTGGTTCACATATTTTATCCTCTCCGTCTGTTAAAGGTTTTATGAACCCCTTTTTTGTCTTGAGTGATAGTTAGAATCTTTATGTAGAAAAGGGTCATTGTACGTGTGTTTTCTGTACACTTTGCGGCCCAATGTTCCGTCCTTTCGTTTGATCACAGACACATTTACAATGTTCGTTTCTCCTTTACTGTCTCTATAGTACACTGAAGTTTTGGATTACGACCTTAAAGCTGTAACAGGAAGACGTATTCGTCATTCGTTCTGTCGCTGTACATTCTTGCATCGGTCAGTAAATTTTAATCGTAACAGTGCAGATGTATTTAAAAAGAAACGTGAGATCAATGTGCTTTGATAGCTACAAATACTTCACGGACTCTGTCATTACTGCAATGATGTTAATTCAAATACTGGATAATCTCTGAAAGATCTTATAGCGTAGCTCCGAGTAATGAAACTGCCGACGAAAATACGGCACGGCCACTAACCTGATTACCTAGAAACTTCACTTAGTGGAAGAGGGATCGAAGTAAACCAACGCGTGTCACGGCTTATCTGTAGATTCCGGATCCTTTCTGAGAAAACGACGCACTTCAAGTGCTGTCTGTTGCTATTTAACACGAGAGTTCAAGGAAAGCGTAGGCGCAGCTTCACAATATGGCCTCCCAGTTACGGAACCCTAACTCCTTTTTCATTTATACACCCATTTCTGCAGAATGTTATTAAAAGCAAATAATTTATTTCTGACGTATGCTGAAATAACGTCCTTATTAGTGTACTAATTCTCTGTACTAATTACTTTAACAAAAAAGAAAACAAGAAGAAACTAAAGACGAAAAACTTTTTTTTTTTTTTTTTTTTTTTTTTTTTTTTTTTCTTTTTTTTTTTTGTAATCCTGGTGTTAGACTTTCGTGATGTGAAGGACCATTCTTCCGACTGAAATGGCTACGGAGAAAGGTGTTGTTGCAAAGTGCCTTTACGCAGTTCCCAGTGTAGATGGAGTTTCTGTGTTAAACAGTTTTACGACCGGTAACATCCAAGACAATGCACAACATCTTCCTGACAATTAAACAAGGGAATAAAATGTAAGACTTAATCTAAGAAATAAATGGGTGTAATGATTAGTGTAAAAAGTAGTTTAAGGATCAATTTAAAAATCATTATTCGAGGGCAAGTGAATTATTATCCGCAATTAAGTTATATTTTTGTTCATTTTGGTAGTACTGTCATTTTACGTTGATGACGCATACTTTGTTTATTTGTAGTTATACCACTTTAATTCCCGGTGCTTCCCACGCGCAAACTGGCTGGTCTGCATTCGTCGTTTCTACTTCTAAATATAACTTTTCATAGATTTAGCTTTAAAAATGTTTTCATAATCACGAATTTTAATAAACCTTGCCACCTCTTATTGCACCATTGATGGCAGAATTCAAAACATCCCGAAACACATTTTTTTGTAAATACTAACCATGGTTCCAAATCCAAATTTTCACATTTATAGCATCAAAATATTCTTAGTAGCACCCTTAAAAGATTTTCTCCTTATTCCCTTAATAGCTGAATATCCAAAAATATTGAAACACGTATTTTTAAAATTCCAATCAAAAATCTAAATCCGACGTTTTGAATTTCTTGCTTCAAAATTGCTTTAATAGCAGCGTATTTTCGAAAAACCGTTGGTCCTCTGTTTCACCCCCATAGGGATGGAAATATCGAAAAATCGCTGATGTCTACAGTGGAAGATAAACAACGTCTACAAAATTCAAGTTTCTATCATCTGTAGATTAACTTTTCAGTGCCGTTTCCTTTTAGAAACCTTTATTGGTAGTTTTACTTTTCAAACTGCACTATGCAGTTATTTTTCGTTGTTTGTACGCCTGTTGCAGAAAAACAACTGAAGAATGTGCATCACGTTTCGCTGTATATAACCTCTTTGCTATTATAGTGTCAAAAGTCATCGCTTGATTTTCAGTCCGTATTTTATATAAGCTGACGAATTTCAGCCATTATATCTTCCACTCTGTTATAGCTATGGACACGGACTCCTATGGTGTACAAGGGGAGGCTTTGTCCTACAGCAACACAGAGAAATCTTTCGTTTCCATTGTGTAGTTTTTGCTGAAGAGCAAAATATTGACGCCCACACGTAGAATTTTATACAAGTCGGTAACTTTCAACTCCCCTATTTCCCACCCCCTTATCGTTATCAACCCTCTACCACCATAGTGCAAAATGGGAGACTGATACTGCTACCGCATACTAACACAATTTCTTTTCGATGTTTAGGTTTGGCTGCAGAGTGAAATACAGGCAGCCGCGGCGGAGTGGCCAAGTGTATTGAGGAGCTATGCTACGATGCACGAGGGCGTTCCCCGTCGGGGGTTCGAATCCCCCCTCTGGTATGGATGTTTGTGTCGTCTTTAGTATAAGGTAGTTCGTAAGTAGTTTTTAAGTTTAGGGACTGATGACCTCGCAGTTAAGTCCCTTAAGCTTAACAAACATTTCAACATTTTGAAATATAGGCAAAAACATCTCAATTTTAATATATATTAAGATGTTTGCAATGTTTAAGCAGCTAGGTTAGTTTCGTTGTCGCTGCCAAACTGTTAATCATAGCTGCTCCGCTCTCTATTTGCTCCAAAGAAGAGCAACGTTCAGTGGTAGGAAGGTCTATCAGGGGCTGAAATTCATCGAAGACTTTCAGTACAGTACGGGAACAGCGTTTTGCCACAACGGATTGTCTACGAATGGGTTGAAAAATTCCGAAATGGTCGTACAAGTGTTACGCACGATGAAGGAGCCGGACGACCGTTTACCGCCACAAACGAAGAAACCATTGAGCGTTCACGTGAAACGATAGACAGACGATTAACTATTGACGAAGTGGCACAGTTGCATAAACAAACGCGCCTGGAAGTCTGCAAAACCCATTTGGATCGTTATGGTAACGAAGCGGACAACTTCTTAGACATGATCGTTACTCTGAAGAAACATCGATCCATCGATCCATCATTACGAGCCTGAGTGAACTCCGCCTGCGGAAATGTTGGCCATACCTGCTATAGAGGCACACATAATGTAGGATATGGATATAATCAATACCGTAAGACACAAGGGTACTTGAGGGAAGACCTAGTCCATATATTCGAAACTATGTTATTATTAGTTTGTAATTTTAGTATTGAATGAGTGCTTAATGCTTGATGAAGTGTAATAAAAGTAAAAATCATGGAAAACAAACACAAATGATGTCCTTTTAACTAACTGTGAATGTCTAAACACGACATTGGGTAAATGAAGTACATCTATCTTTCTACAAGAAACAATCAAGAAGACACGTCAACAATATCGTAAAATAGTCAAGAAATGAAGTCTGTACGTGAACTAATACTAGTAGATAAACATTCATGGATAAAGTATCTCTAAAGGTACGGAAATGTCTCTCTTGAAATCTTCAAGACATCCCTAGAGAAAACTTTCTGTTCCTACATAAATTGGGAAATGTAATACAGCTACTATCATACCGTGAAGGTGTATGTTCACACATTTGTTTCAACGTTTACAAATAACATTTTTATACTAAATTATATTGTGATCATTTTATTAACACGTTACGTACAGTACTGTTATGATGCATGTTATAACTGTTGTGAAGTGCGGTACCTGGAGGTGGGGTTAATACCGAAACTGGTTTGGAAATAAATTACTTTTACAAGCTTACAGCCATTTGTCTCCTCAGTTAAACTTGCTGATGTGGCGTCTACCGGTGCCTACATTAAACTGTTTAATCATCCCTCCTCAACCAGGTTCCAGATTATTAAATTTACAGATCAGGCTTCTGGCTTGCGTGAAGCAATATCTTCTGAGGAGCACATTTTCCTTGAAAAATGGGTTAACTGTCTGGGATACCGTTTTCTAATATGGCGCGCTAACGTCACTCAACTCTGGCGGTAGAAAACATCAAGAAAGTTGATATTCCACTCGATATATAATTGCGCCACAACACAAGACATGTGAGGATTACTTATGACAGCTTTAACCATTTGTTTATATATCTTTATTCGTTGAAATCTGTCATATATGAATAGACATTTACACATACAGCTGTTGCAATTAATCCTCAGATAAAGAGCATTTAGATGCCCATTGTGCATCCTAAATAGAAGATGGATATAAGCAGAAAAGAATTTTACTTGTTCTACAAACTTGAGAATTCTTTTGAAAACTGTATGTATTTACAGGTTGCACATTGTATTTTAATAACATCTTTCCTGCAGACATTTCCACCTATTTTGATTATATCTTCTGATTTTCACAACATAATAACTTCAAAATTTTACTTTCTTAACCCTTCGTTCTGTTTAGTTGCTAGATAAGCTTCAACATGTGATATTTTTAACAAAATAGTTTCAGTAACATCTCCTAGTGCACGTGCCAAGAAATTCTTCATAGGTGATGCTCAATATTTTATATTATATACTGCCTTGAACTTGTGTGAACAGTTCCTTAATTCGTACATCAATATTGACTTCATTTAAGCCGCGGTGTAGCGGCAGAGCGCATTGAGGCGCTATGCTACGATGCCGTAGGCCCTTGCCCCCTCCCCCCCCCCTTCGAATCCCCCCCCCCCCCCTTGGGCATGGATGTTTGTGCTGTCTTTAGTATAAGTTAGATCATAAGTAGTTTGTAAGTTTAGGGACTGATGACACCGCAGTTAAGTCCCTTAAGCTTAACAAACATTTGAACATTTATTTGATTATTACCCATCCAAGTGATAGCCTAGCTCGACAAACCGGTGTATCTAAGGTAGCACGGCCATTGGCTTTAACTCACCTTGTTTGTAGGATATTTAGATATACGCATTAGTTGGAGGTCGTCCGTCGATCTTTAAAAACTTTTCTTTCATTTCATTGTAAAATGTTCAAAGAACTGCGTGCCCCTTTTTAACGTTTTCACGGTAATGTGAATGAAAAAGTTGTTAAAGATTATCTGAAATTGCCCATCAAGGCCAAACCTGTAAGTAATACAAAATGTTTGTATAGTCTATTGGACTTAACTACGGGGTCATCAGACCCTAAACATACAAACTACTTACGAACTAGGACGGCACAAATATCCATGCCCGAGGGGGGATTCGAACCGCCGACCGTAGTGGCCGTGCAGACCGTGACTGGAGCGCCGCAGTCCCCTCGGCCACCGCGGCCGGCTGTCAGTAATACAGAAAAGTTTTCTTCGTTACCAAGAATTCTTCAATCAATATATTCATCATACAGTTGCTGTACCATACGGTCTCATGGAGTGGAAATTTTATGCCATTTAGATTAATTAATTCTACTCTCAAGATTAATTAGTTTACAACAACATAGAAAGCCTTTATGGATTGTTTCTTTTATATTATAGAAGTCACACCATATACCGATGCGTTATTGTAAATAAGTGTTGGTCTTACAGTTAAGTCATATCTATGTTTCCACAAATACAAGGCTCCATACGTAGGCGTTGTTGACCAGTTGATTTATATTAGGATAAATAAGGATATCAGCATGTAATGGATGAAAAGTAATTTTGGTGAAATGTTGAAAACTGGTTTTGCCGGACGATGGTATTAGGTGACAGACACGTGTTAAAACAAAGAGTTTGGTATACTTTTGATGGTTTTCAACATAACGTCCAGTAAATATATCTCATCAAAAGCATGACCGAGCGAGGTGGCGCAGTGGTAACACACTGGACGTGCATTCTACATCTACATCTACATACATACTCCGCAATTCACCGTAAGGTGCGTGGCGGAGGATACACTGTACCACTACTAGGCATTTCCTTTCCTATTCCACTCCCAAATAGAACGAGGAAAAAAAGAATGCCTATATGCCTCCGTACGAGCCCTAATTTCTCTTATCTTGTCTTTGTGATCTTTACGCGAAATGTAAGTAGGCGGCAGCAAGATCGTACTACACTCAGCTTCAAATTCCGGCCCTCTAAATTTACTTAACAGAAATTCACGAAAAGAACGTCGTCTTTCTTCCAGCGATCCCCAATTGAGTTGCCGGAGCATTTCCGTGACACTCGCGCATTGGTCGAACCTATCGGTAACAAGTCTAGCTGCTCGCCTCTGAACCGCCTCTATGTCTTCCTTCAAACCGATCTGCTGCGGGTCCCAATCACTTGAGCAATACTCAAGACGTGGTCGTACAAGCGTTTTATACGCGGTCTCCTTTACAGGTGAAGTACATCTTCCCAAAATTCTCCCAATAAACCGAAGTCGGCTGTACACCTTACTCACAACTGTCCTTACATTCGGGAGGATGGTGGTTCAAATCCACCTCCGGTCATACTGATTGAGGCTTTCCGTGATTTCCCTAAATTACTCCAGACAAATGTCGGGATGGTTCCTTTCAAAGGGCACGGCCTATTTCCTTCCCAATCCTTACCCCAAAACTCCGAGCGTTAGTTCCATCTCTAATGACGAAGCTGTCGATGGGACGTTAAACTCTAGGCTTCCTTCCTTCCTTCCATCATCAAAAGCATGGAAGATACAAAAGCGCTTGTTTCGCAATGCAGCCTTTGCACCGATAAACTTGAGGTATCTTATATAAGCCAAATTTTAGTTAATACTAGCGATTATTGAGAGCGACTAAGCTGCGTTCCGCTTAGGATAGTATATAACAGGGGACGCTGCACAGACCACCTTCGAGAGAGATCACATCAGTTTGTAAAGCGTAATATATAACAGGCCATGTTCCGCATGACTGACTGATTAAATGAATGACTCTTCATCACCCAGCCAAAACCACTGATGATAAATTGAAATTTACTGAGGGAATTCACCTTACACCGTTGGCGTCGTATAAGAAGTGATTTTTGATATTCCGTCCCTAACGGGGTGAAATAGGGGATGAAAAGATTTCGAAAATTCGCTGTCTAGTTGGTGTTGAAGCTAGACCTACATAAATTTGTATATGGATTCTTGGTTAGAATTATTTTTTAAAGGCGTCTTTCAGCGTTTGCTGAAAATCAGATATTAAGGGGGGTGAAATATGGGATGAAAAGATTTTAAAAAAATATCTCTATTAAGTTAGTTTTGGTATTTGGAATCTTGGTTACAATTTAAAGAGTACATGTGTATCTACTCTGCCGTCTTCGTCATTGCCTACCCTTCCTCAATCTCATCCTAGAACTCCAACTTAGAACTATATTTAATGTTATTTTCAAAATCTTATATCTGCGAAACTTCTTGACTGAATGCTTTGCAATATTGATACAACCTACTACTGGAATACGCGCATGTTTTTACACACCTATTTTTAAAAATGTATCAAATGTTCTAATGGTGGTAATTCCATCGGACCAAACTGCGTGGTCATCAGTCCGTAGCTTGCAAACTACTTAAATCTAGGTAAACTAAACTAAGGACAAACACACACACCCAGCCGGCCGCGGTGGCCGAGGAGACTGAGGCGCTTCAGTCACGGTCTGCACGGCCACTACGGTCGGGGGTTCGAATCCCCCCTCGGGCATGGATATTTGTGCCGTCCTAGTTCGTAAGTAGTTCATAAGTAGTTTGTAACTTTAGGGACTGATGACGCCGTAGTTAAGTCCCATAAGCTTTACAAACATTTGAATATTTTTGAACACACACCCATGCCCCAGGGAGGACTCGAACCTCCACAGCGAGCAACCGCGCGCTCCGCAGCGAGCCGCTTTAGACCGCCCGGCTACTCCACCGCGGCAAATATGTGTCACATATGAATTTATATAAATTTTACAATATGGGAAAGTTGTTACCAAAAATCGCAAAAGTGTCATATATATAGGTTATGTGTAATATATTAAATAAAAAGGTATCTGACTACCTTCCTGTGTTACCTTGCAACGTGTGACAAATTTGGAGCTCAATCGGTGAATAACGTTTTGAGATTTTGAAACACACACAAAGTAATACATTTTTATAAATAAAAAGATTAGTTACCTAACAACATTTAGAGCGACTGTATCAGTATTAGTCACCTTTATTTCTGTAATAAACATTTTGACTTAGCAATAGTATTTCAACATAATATACTATTTAAAATTGTCTACATATGATTATGTAAGTACACTTAATACGTTACTACCTTTAGTTGGATGATCGAATTTAGAATAGTCTGATGCCACACTGTTGTGAATTTCTATCTCATTATTATACGTATTCCTGAATCATTATATTGCAGTGCAATTGCCTCAACATTAATTGGTTGGTTTGGTGTTTTAGGGGGACAAAACCAACATTAATTGTATTATAGAATGTGGATGAATGGATATGGTGTTTTGGGAGCACAACATCGGTCTTTAGTACGTGCAGAGTGTGAACAAAGGAAAAAGTGTGGTATAAAGAGCAACAGAAGAAAAGAAATAATCTCGCAAAAATTGTGTGCGACTGACGTAAAATACAGAAAACGAACGAGACAAGTGGAAGAAGTACATACATTGCTTGAAAAGGAACAAGTGCAGGGCAAGAATTAAAACAACAAAAGGCTGGCTAATCACGGGAATAAAAAAAGAATGAGCCAGCCGTTTTACAACACATTAAAACCTCCAGCTAAAAGGTTTAAGCCAAAGTCTACACAAGTAACGAACTTTAAAAACTTAGTCCCACTCGTCTCTTTATCGGATAAAATAGAGGGCAGAGCAAATTCAAGATCCGCTTCAGCCCTCTCAGCATTGTATAAAACACTCTCAGTTAAAATGTTGCGCACAGTTATCTGTACACCACAAGCATCACAAAATGGGGATTCTCACGTCTGAGTAAGTATGCGTGCCTAAAGGGACAGTTCCCGATCTGGAGGCGTGTCACTCCTAACGGTCTGCAACTGGCGTTTACGCTTGAACTGGAGAATGTACGCAGTTCCGTAGCAGTACGGTAGATGTCAATGTCGTCGCTTAGAACGCTGCGATTAAATGCATTCGATTTTCGTGCAGGTTCGAGCATGTCGCACTCGAAATGACCAATCGTCTACTCTCAGAAAAGTGTCAACCCAGTTGTCTGATTTTCATGGTTGGACTTGGACGTGTATAAGACAACGCCATATCATATTTTTAACAAAAAGTTTCACTTTTTTTAAAGGTTACTTTTCATTTCGCATTTGGTGTGTGTGTGTGTGTGTGTGTTTCTTTTTAACAATGTTGAACCGTGCCGCACAGTTATCGATTGTCAGTTTTTATCTTCGCCACCTCGACTTGCTGGGCGGTCTTCAGAAGGTTTGGGGAGAATCAACTAGAGGGCGTCCTGGATGGACGATTAGCGTCTTTCTGTGCCGAGGCAGTGGAGCGTCGACAGTAGACTTGCGCATAATAGTTCGCGATCGGGAGCGCTTACTTTAGTTCACGGCTCTGCTGTGAACTAGTTCGCTCTTTTAGTTCATCCGCTCCCAGTGACGGCTGAGCGGCGTGGTCTGCGCACGCCGGTGGAGGGGGAAGTTCCCCCACGTAGCTGATTCATGCGCTTGTTGTTTGAGCCGCTAACGATATCAAGCAAACCAAAAGAAACAGTTTGTGGATAATTTCTCGCGTTTAAGTTTAGAGTTATCTCTATATCTTGGCATTATGGAATTTATTAGTCAGATATTGCAGAGTGCAGAACACATCAAAACAGAAATTTCGTAGCACTGAACTATGTAATCTAGCAGGTAGACGCTCACCTCGAAATGACTCATCAGCAGAAGGCAAAACGTAATTTTTATTTCTGCTTCACGCCCTCTCGCTATTGCTCGTCGGTCTTCCGAAAAGAATTCAAAGAACTATGAAGCGAGATAGGTTTGGTATAATCGTACGGTGCTCCTAGTTCGTCCGCTCTTTTTGGCCTCAGCTACCGCTACTAAAAGAGCTCTGACAGATCTCATGACAGCTTTTTTGTATAATGAATCAGTGTTGCCAAAGCGTGTGCTATTACCCGTATTTTTGGGCAATTTGACATCAAATACTTAGGCAAATAAACCAGTTATTTACACGAATGGATGATACAATGGTATTCAACTACTTTGCATACGGAGTACTCTTAGTACTTTATTTTTAAAATAGTTTTCTTCTGGCAGTGAACTATGAAACTACAGCTGAGCTGCACCTCAGCTCTAAATGAACTAGCAGAAGGGAATCACGCGATTCTGCGCGCTCTCGCGTCCTCTCGCTGTTCCCCGTCAGTCTTCGGAAAAGGAGCGGACGAACTGAGAGGCGAGGGATCTGCGAACTAGTTGGCCTGTGGGAGCGCTCTTCCGAACTAGTTCGTTCGCGAAATACACAACACTAGTCGACAGCGGTGCCCGCAAGAAGAGTAGTAACGGCCGAGGGAGCACGAGCAGGGGACACCGTAAACCTTGTTGCTCAGACTACCAAGGCGTGTTGGCTAATTTGTTGTTCAGCTGTTATTGTAAACGGAATCGGCGATCGTGTGTGAAGTACTTGTGTGGGTGGCGGTGGAATATGGCGACGGCTTCCGCCTTCTGTGAGTCGCTGTGTAAGTCAGCTACTGGCGACTTGTACCACAGTATGGAAGCTGTCCCACTTAATGGTTGCGTATGTTTGAAGGTGGTATTGCCCTAGTGGAGCAAAAACCGTGAACTGTTACTTAATTCCCATCGCCCTGCCTGCCTTATTGTAAGCAAACTATTATTTGATGTGGGTTTGACATTTGGTCGTCGCATGGAGAGCGAATCCTCGTTGTCTCTAGCTGGCTTAGAAGTTTATGCCTCTGTTGGACGTTCTGTATCCAGCAGTTTTTTCTTGTTTTGCTTTGTGGTTCAGGGAGACAGTAGGCCATTATTTTATGATGCTTGCCTGGCCTACCTGACTAACCATTGGTGACACGCACTGTTGCAGTTTATTCTTGCGTGCTTATTTCTCCTTCTAAAATATATTGTAGGTAAATGGCCAAGTCTCCTTTATAATCAAAGAAGTGTGTCAAGGGGGAGACTTTCAATAAAAAAAAATTATAGGATACATACTGTTTAGCAGGGCACAAGTTGATTCTGGTATGTGCTTGGTGGTACCTGTGCCTTATTAGGCGCTTACAAGTAAAGTTTGCACGTTCTTTGTGTTGTTGTTGTTGTGGTCTTCAGTCCAGAGACTGGTTTGATGCAGCTCTCCACAATACCCTATCCTGAGCAAGCCTCTTCATCTCCACATAAGAACGGCAACCTACCTCTGTCTGAATCTGCTTACTGTATCCATCTCTTGGTCTTCCTCTGCGATTTTTACCCCACACACTTCCCTCCAACGCTAAATTCACAATTCCTTGATGTCTAAGAATGTGTCCTACCAAGCGATCCCTTCTTTTCGTCAAGGTATGCCAGAAATTTCTTTTCTCCCCAATTCTGTTCAGTACCTCCTCATTAGTTACGCGGTCCACTCACCTAATCTTCTGAATTCTTCTATAGCACCATATTTCAAAAGCCTCAATCCTCTTCCTGTCCGCACTGTTTGTCGTCCATGTCTCACTCCCATACAAGGCAACACTCCATACAAATGCCTTCAGAAAGGACTTCCTTAGGCTTACATCAATATTCGATGTTAACAAATTTCTCTTTTTCAAGAACGCTTTTCTACCCATTGCCATTCTGCATTTTATATCCTCTGTACTGCGACCATCATTTGTTATTTTACTGCCCAAGTAACAAAACTCATCTACCTCCTTTATTGCTTCGTTTCCCAATCTAATTCCTTCAGCATCACCTGATTTTCTTACACTGCATTCCATTACCCTAGTTTTGCTCTTGTTAATGTTCATCTTATATGCACCTTTCAGCACACTGTCCATTCCGTTTAACTGCTCTTCCAGGTCCTTTGCTGTCTCTGACAGAATTACTATGTCATCGGCAAAACGCAATGTTTTTAATTCTTGCCCCTGAACTTTAATTCCTTCTCCAAATTTCTCCTTGTTTTCCTTTATAGCTTGCTCAATGTACAAATGGAATAACAATGGAGAAAGACTACAGCCCTGTCTTACTCCCCTTCCAACCACTGCATCCCTTTCATGCCCTTCAACGCTGACAACCGCTGTCTGGTTTTTGTACAAGTTGTAAATAAGCTTACGCTCCCTATATTTTACTCCTGCTTGCTTCAGAACTTGAAAGAGTTTATTCCAATCAACATTGTCAAAAGCCTTCTCCAAATCTACAAAAGCTAAAAATGTAGGTTTGCCTTTTCTTAATCTATCTTCTAGGATAAGCCGTAAAGTGAGTATTGCCTCCCGTGTTCCTACATTTCTCCTGAACCCAAACTGATCTTCCCCGAGGTCGGCTTCTACCAGCTTTTCCATCCTCCTGTATATAATTCGTGTTAATATTTTGCAACCATGACTTATTAAACTGATGGTTCTGTAGTTTCCACACCTGTCTGCACCTGCTTTCTTTGGAATGGGGATTATAACATTTTTCCTAAAGTCTGAGGGTACTTCGCCTGTCTCGTACATCTTACACACCAGGTGAAAAAGGTTTGTCATGGCTGGTTCTCCCAGAGACTTCAGTAGCTCTGAGGGAATATCATCTACTCCAGGGGCCTTGTTTCGACTTAGGTCTTTCAGGGCTCTGTCAAATTTTTCTCTCAATACAGTATCTCCTATTTCATCTTCATCTACATCCTCTTCCCTTCCTACAATATTGTCTCGAAGTTCATTTCCTTTGTAGAGCCCCTCTATATACTCTTTCCACCTTTCAGCTTTCCCTTCTTTGCTGAGAACTGGTTTTCCATTAGTGTCCTTGATATTCATAGAGCTGTTTTTCTTATCTCCAAATGTTTCTTTTATTTTCATATAGGCTGTATCTATTTTTCCCCTATTTATACATTCTTCTACTTCCTTGCATTTGCCTTCTAGCCACTCCTGCTTAGCCATTTTGCACTTCCTGTCAATCTCATTTCTTAGTTGTCTGTATTTCATTTTGCCTGTTTCATTTACTGCATTTTTATATTTTCTCCTTTCATCGATTAAATTTAGTCTTTGTGTAAGACGTGGAAATTGTATTACCTAGTAGCGAAATGACCTTGCGCAAGGTATTAGGTACGTAAGATGTAATGTCAGAAGTTTAAATTGTTTGTGGTTATTAATCCCGTTTGTTTGAATTGAATTTTAGTGCCTTAATTTATTTAAAAGTATTTGAACTGTTCGTTCGTGGCTAAGGGAGCCGTCAGCTGCTACGCCACGTGTTTTGGGTGATTCTTGCATACTGCGCAACGGCGCACGTGGATGCGCTTGTTGTCGGTTTGGATTATGACCTTAGAGGACTGTATTGGTAAGGGGAAAAGAGTGATCAGTAGTACTTCACTTGTGGAGACACCTTACTGACTGTTTGTCTCATTTGCTGCTACGAGGGTTGTTTTTTAAGTAAGGGCCATATATAAACGATATAAATACTTTTGATTTTCTACATAGTCGCCTTGTTTATTTAAGCACTTGTCATACCGTACAATTAAGTTTCTAATTCCCTCTTCAAAGAATTCGGCCGCCTGCTCCGACAGCCAAGAGTTCACGGCCGCTTTCACTTCATCGTCGTCATTGAAGCGCTGCCCGCCAAGATGGCGTTTCAGGTACCGGAAAAGGTGAAAATCGCTAGGAGCAAGGTCGGAGCTGTATGGTGCATGGTCCAAAACTTCCCAGCCAAAAGAATCAATCAAATCCCGAGTCTTTTGAGAGGCGTGAGGCCTAGCGTTATCGTGCAGGAGCAGCAAAACTCCTTTTGTCAGCATGCCGCGCCATTTGTTATGAATTGCTCTGTGCAGCTTGCACAGTAGGCATCTGAGATTGTTGTCGTTCCTAGTGGCATAAAGTTCACTAGCAAAACACCTCGCCGGTTCCAGAACACAGTTGCCATAATCTTGCGCTTTGACAGCGTCTGTTTGGCTTTGACCTTGACGGTTAAGGCTGTTTCGCCATTCCATCGATTGTCGCTTCTTTTCGGGAGTGATATGGGATACCCATGTTTCATCTCCAGTGACAATTTGACTCAACATGTCATCCCCTTCTTCCTCGTAACGAATCAAAAATTCCAATGAAGTGGCAAATCTCTTCCCTTTGTGGTCCTCTGAGAAGGTTTTGGGTACCCACCGAGAACACAGTTTCTTTAAGTTTACGTTTTCAGACACAATTGTGTAAAAAACCGATCTTGAAACTTGTGGAAATTCTAAAGAAAGTGTGGAAATTGTGAATCTTCTGTCCTCAAGAATCTTTGATTCGACTGCAGCCACCAAATCATCAGTGATCACAGAGGGCCGACCTGAGCGTTCTTCTTCGTGGACGTTTTGACGGCTATTTTAAACTCTCTAACCCATTGACGCACTTTACCTTCACTCATTGCATTCAAGCCATAAACTTCTGTTAACTGACGATGAATTTCTGCAGCTGATAGGCTTCTCGTGGTCAAAAAACGTGTCACTGACCGTATCTCACACGCGGCGTGCGATTCAATAATCGTAAACATTATAAAGCAGCACAGCGATGCGTAAACGTCAGCTACAGAGCTGCAACTGGCATCATTGTGAACGGGAAGGAAGCCGGCAAGTGGCGCGGTGGCTTGTTGCGGCGTCCGCGCGAACTACGGGATATACCCCCGAACGGCCCTTACTTGAAAAACAACCCTCGTATTATCGTTAGTGGAGTAATTAAGTAACGTTGCATTTAACAATTGGCCATTTCACGCCTGGTATCTAAATAATGTCAATTGGGCTATTGATTGTTTCATCAAATGTAAATGTTGCTCTTTTGTGTACTGTCACTAATAGATTGTGTTTCAGGTTTTACCTCCGCATTGGCCAATAAATATTTTGTTGATAATTACCTGAACTATGAATTACGCCATACAGCAAACACGTTATGAGGAATTGAACCCAGTCCAGTATCTGCAACTACTGCATCCAAAGCCCGTGACGTAGAACAGTGGGTTCTTATAATGTAGGCCAATGCATTTTATTCTCAACGAGTGGTGTGTACCATGTCTAAATAGCCCTTCAGACAAATTTAGTAATGGTTATTGAAGGAATTCGTTTGATTTGGTCAAATCTTAGGTTGTCACCAATGATTGGACTTCTAAAATAAATTGTTGTCAAAAATGTGTGTGCCAGTTGTAACAGCACCTTACCACTCCCTTAACCTTCAATTAAAAGTTAAAATGGTGACCATAACAAATGTTATTTGGTCGATTTTGTAGCAAGTAAGCGATGAAAGATTCCGACTTCTTTTAATCGAAGTGCCGCAGCCTGTCTTGCGCGTGTCCTTGATTGTCAAATCCTGAGAGCATATAGCTTGCTGAAAGATAGATTTACGTTCTACATTACTCATATGAAATGTAGTTAAAACTACAGAAGACTTTTGGAAATTGTACCGAATACATGTCGTTTTCACAAGTAAATACGTGTTGTTCAATGGTGTTATTGTCGCATTTACAAGACAACAAAAGTTTAGCTTGTATTGTCAAACACAGAATGAGACTAAAGCGAATTAATAGGTATCAGTCTTGGATATATCGAAAGTTCATGTGATTTTTACATTCAGAAAATATAAACATGTACAAAGTTTTCCCACAGCGACGACCGTATCTCCTTACGGTAATATTTCCTAATATCATAAAATCAATTGTTTCTTAGTAATTTTTATGACGTTGCGAAAAGAGATCCGCCTATTCGCTTATAATTTTTGTGACTTTTTTCTGGTAGACAAATTTCAGGCTTCGTAAATGCCTGTAACATTGATCATGACGTTAAATATTTTAGTGTAATTACGTGTTTATGTGGTTTTATTTCTGACTAATAAATCGCCCCATATCTATCACATTTGTTCCGTTCTATTTCCTCTTTTCTCCATACAGGTATTATTGTATGAATGTGCGCCTGCAGAAGATTGATACTGATGTTATCTAAAATTGGAGGCAGTAGAGAACTGGCGTCGAGTTTTACTTAACAACGCTAAAGTCGAAAAACTCTTCTACGTATTGCACCACATCTTCAATATATCAAATGTTTCACCGAAGTTGTCACGTGTACTGATGGATGAGGGAAATCTGGGGTCTTTAATTTTAATTTTGCTAGTTATGATTGGTGGTTTCAGCTCTGTTTTATTTCTTCCTATTGGTGGAAAAGTAAGTCTCGCATTGGACTTACAACATGCTGACATGAGGAAAGTTTCCAACCGATTTCACATACTCAAACAGCAGTTGACCGGCGTTGCCTGGTGGACGTTATTGTGATGCCTCGTGTACGGAGGAGAAATGCGTACCAACACGTTTCAGACTTTCATAAAGGTCGGATTGTAGCCCATCGCGATTGCGGTTTATCGTTGCTGCTAGCGTTGGTCGTGATCCAATGACTGTTAGCAGAATATGGAATCGGTGTGTTCAGGATGGCAATTCGGAACGCCGTGCTGGATCCCAACTGCCTCGTATCACTAGCAGTCGGGATGACAGGCATCTCCATCAGTACATTTAACTGATGGAATGTACTATCCTACGTTATATGTTATCTATATGTTAATGTTCCAAGCATGTCATTGGTAGCCCAGTAACCAGCACACAGGTGGAGTATTTTATGTACTGTGTACACCAGATGCATTTTTATTTATTTATTATTTAACATGCCCCATTACATAGCAATATTACATGTTTGATGGTTTTATTCAGGCGGTTACATCAAATGGTCTTACAAACACAAGTACAGTATACAAGTTGACAGGGTTTACAAAGGAACACACAATTTTATACATTAGGAAATCTTAATTAATTACAAAAATGAATGGTAAAAGTTTTATACATTAGGAAATCTTATTGAATTACAAAAATTGTAAAAGTCAGTATGTACTAAGTCATATTTACTGACGGGCCATCCTCCTCCTTTGGCAGCTTTTTTTTCCTGAGATGGTCCCTCTCTTTCAATAAATTGCAGCAGTCGAAAAGCACGTGGTCAATAGTTTGGACAGCACTGTTACATGTGCACGTTCCGTCTTCAATTATTTTGAACCGCTGATAGTAGGCTTTCAGTTTCCCATGGCCTGTTAGCATAGCTGTAAAATTCGGAGATATTGGAAGTTTAATCATTAAACGTTGTCGGATCGTAGGAAAATACGGTTTAGTGCTTCCCCCGTTTTTTGTTCTGTGCCACTCAATGTCCCATTTGTTTCTAAACTCTTCTCGAAGTTTCTTCTTTACGGCACTTGTAGGTATTTTGTTATAGCGTTTTGACTGTCGTGATCGAGCTGCTCTTTTAGCAAGGTTGTCAGCTAGTTCATTTCCCCATATCCCTTGATGTGCCTTAACCCATTCGAAATGTACCAGCCAGTTGTGTGTCTGCAACCTTCTGATATTACTTCTTATTTCTTCAATCAACAAGTTGTGATTCTTCGGATTTCGCAAAGAGTCCAAAGTAATTCTGCTGTCGGTGTGAATTACTGCAGTTGTATCAGTATTCGAGAGATTATTTATGAACTCAAGAGCATTGACGATGGCAAATTGTTCCGCTTGATTGTTTGAGCATTCATTAGACAGTTTTAGCTGTATCTGGAAAGTAAGCCTCTTATTAACAAATATTGCTATCCCCGAACCCACTCCGTCGTCTGATTTGCTTCCATCTGTGTAAACTTCAACAGCGTAGCTTTTGCTGGCGTCCTTCTCAATTATCCTTGTAAAGTCTGCTGGGTGTGCCCAGCTTCTGTACTCTAGGGCGATGTCGATTGTCTGTTTGACGTCTTTGGTTTTGACCAGGTTATAATATTTAGCTATTTCCTGTATCTTAAGTATTATAGGCATGAGACCTGAAAGAACACAAAGTGCTTCGCTGGATGTCGTTCTGTAAGCTTTAACCATTTTTAAATTGATTAACCGTTGGACTCTATTAATTTTGGTACTGTTGTATTGTCGCTCCAGTGCATCTATCCACATCGGTGAGCCGTACGATAATATAGGCAGTATTGCTCCTTTATAAATAGTTTGCAGTGCGGTAGCCCGCAGACCCCAGTTGAGTCTTGCTGATCTGGAAAGAGCGTTAATAAAGACCGTGCATTTATCTGTAATATGTTGGACGTGTTTGTTGAATGTAAACTTACTGTCGATTATAACGCCCAGATATTTTAGATGGTCTACTTGTTGAAGCACTTTGTTATTAAGGTATATTGCGGTTGTGAATGAGGCAAATTTCCTTTTCCTGGTGATAAGTATAGCTTTTGATTTCTGTTCATTGATTTGGAGTTTATTATTACTGGCCCAAGTCGATATTAATTGCATGTCTATGTTACAGATGTTATCAGCGGCAAGAGGACTCTCTCCTTTGGTTAGAACAATCAGATCAGATGCATGTGCCTTCAAAAGTTTTTATACAGATTTATAATTTAAATTTTACTTTTGAAAATGACAAATTGTTGTCGAAAGAAGTCACGTAATAAAGTATGAAGTAAAATATGCGATCTAGGCGTTCTTCAATATGAAGTCTATAGAAAACCGTTCTCTTGGTGGAACGATATTTCCTGAACCCATACTGAAAATTACTAAGTAGGCGGTGGACCATCCGCTCTACGGTGTTTCCCATGCAGCTAGTGAGGGCAAAACAACGGTAGCTGTTTGGGCAGGTGCGGTCTTTTTCAGGTTTTAGTAAATAAATTAAAATTGTCTTCCTCGACAAGTCGGAAACAGACCTGACGCCCAGATTACAGTAAAAAGACAACGATTTTCTTGTAGCATCTCGCGAGATACTGCACCATTAATGCATTATATCGTGACCAAGGGATGTGTCACGAGCTACAGACAACGCAGAATCTAGCTCCCACATGGAGGAGGAACAGTTGAAGTCTCATCCCTGGTGGACCTACAGCCTAAGGTGCTCTTCTCTGCAGCCACCTTGTGGCGCTGGAAAGCTGGATCGTAACTGGCGGTGGCAGGAACCGTGAAGAAAGCTGCCGCAAGAATCCGGGCAATGGCCTGCGTACTTCCCATTGAGTAGTGGGGGCGAGAGCTGTAGACCAAAGCGAAAGATCGATGGCAGAGAATGGCTCGGATGAGTGCAGAAGTTTGTGCTCTTTCCTGTATGTAATAAGTACGCGCTAGGGGACATGAGAAGCCACTCAACTGCTCTACTCCTGGGACAGGATGTTGCACACTGTGTGGATTAAAATCCGCACAGATGATGAATGGGTGGGGGAGCTTGGTTAGAAGATCTTCGAGAGCCGCTTCGTTGAGCACTGCATGTGGGGGCAGATAAAGGGAGCACATAGTTAATCTATGGGAAACATTCACTGACACTGCTACAGCTTGTAGGTTGTGGTCACTAGACTGATAGGCTATGTTGACAAAAACAGCCAATCCTCCTTTAGCTCTCACTCCACAAATAACATATTTTCTGTATATTTTCTGTATATGCTGTAGCCACGGATCTCAGGAGAGATGGAAGACTTGAAATTCGTCTCTTGGGGATATATACACTGGGGTCTATCTTGAGATAAAGCACATAGTTCCTCCACATGCGTCCTGAATTCCTACAGGTTCACATTACAGTTTACTGAGGACATATAATTCTTGTTAGAGAAAACAAAAGACCTGAAAGAAAAGTTAAACGAAATGGACAATGTCTTGAAAGGAGGGTATAAGATGAACATTAATAAGAGTAAAACAAAGGTAATGGAATGTAGTGTTCGAAAATCAGGCGATGCTGAAGGAATTAGATGAGTTATGTTATTTAAGAAGCAAGATAACTTCTGATGGCCGAAGTAAAGAAAATACAAAATGCAGAATGACTATGGGAAGAAAAGCGTTTCTGAAGAAGCGAAATCTGTTGACATCCAATATTAGTTAAAATGTTAGGAAGTCCTTTCCGGGAGCATTTGTCTGGAGTGTAGTATTATATGGGAGTGGAACGTGCACAATAAGCAGTTTAGACAAAAAGATGATAGAAGCTTTCGAAATGTGGTCTAACAGACGAATGATGAAGATTACGTAGCTAATGAGGAAGTGCTCAACAGAATTGGGGAGAAAAGGAGTTTTTGGCATATCCTGACTAAGAGAAGGGATAGGTTGGTGGGACACATTCTGAGGCATCAAGCAATCGTCAACTTAGAAGGAAGTATGTGGGGTAAAAATCGTAGAGGGAGACCAAGGAACGAATACAGTAAGCAGATTCAAAAGGATGTAGGTTGCCGTACTTATTCTCAAAAATGTTCAATTGTTTGTATAGGTTATGGGTCTTAACTACGGGGTCATTAGTCCCTAAACTTACAAACTACTTAGCAACTATCTTATCCTAAAGACGGCACAAATATCCATGCCCGATGGGGGATTCGAACCCCCGACCGTAGTGGCCGTGCAGACCGTGACTGGGGCGCCTCATTCCTCTCGGCCACCGCGGCCGGCACTTATTCTCAGATGAAGAGGCTTGCACAGGACAGGGTAGCGCGGAGAGCTGCATCGAACCAGTCTGCGGAATAAAGACCACAACAACAACAACAGTAACTCTGGAGAAGTTACAGAGGGGACGTCAGCAATGGAGACAAAAGGCAAAAACAGATTGGGCAGCGTTATTCTGTTTCCCTGGACCTCTTCCAGGTCGATCATAGTAGCCTTCTGTGAAGTCCTAGGTAGTGCGACACAGTCGGTGAAAACTGCAGCATTTCAAGTGCACTCAGAAACGCAGGTGTTAGTATCAACACTAGCAACCTCCGTTTGTGTGGAAGCATCTACCTTGGAATCTGACTTGTTACCAACAGCAGCAAATTACGTGACAAACGAAGGAGGCTTCATGACCTTGTAGAACTTTTTGGCCAGAGCATAGGAAAAGCGCTTTGTGGTTTTGATTTCCTGAATCAATCCCCAGAGCAGTGTACACAGGTGAACAAGGGATTCCATTGTCGGCGGCCATGAGAATCTTCTCCCTTACACAACCTTAGGTGTTATGCCCAAAGCGCTGGCACTTGAAGCAGAGCATAGGGTTCGGAAAATGCGACCATGCTTTTTAAACGAAGGAAGCCTTCCTTCACATTTTCGGGGAGTTTTAGGCTATGAAAGGTGATGATGAATGAGTCCGATTTCCACCATCCACCGTTTATGAACATCAACGATTCTTTCAGAAACCCACTAACACTTCATTTAGTCCATACGAACGTCCACAAGATCCCTGGACGTAAGAACACATTTGGCCGCGTGGGAGTAGCCGAGCGGTCTGAAGCGGCACGTTGTGGAGGTTCGAATCCTCCGTCAGGAATGGATGTGTTTTCTTTAGGATAGTTACAGTAGTTTGAAAGTCTAGGGACTGATGGCCGACGTAGTTCGGTCCCATAGAATTATAAACAATTGAACATTTTTTTGAACAGCACCTTTGCTGTAATTAAGAGTTCGAAGGAGCACTGTCTCGATAGCAAATTGTCTAGGAGACTTGGCTGTTTGTAGATTCGCCGCTTGTCGGGAGGTAGATGTTTCGACCAACAGCATTCCAATTCGTAAGCGCTTCAGAGACTTAGTTGCAATTACTTCTAGTATTTTTTGCGTGTAAAAATGGCACACCTTTTGAAAAGAACCCTTTTTCCGACTAACAATCAAAAACACATTCTGCACTCTGTTACTGTTCCCAAAACTTATCATCACATCTCGTGAATGAGAGGACTCGCCAGTTGCGCCCTCTTCTTAGGTTGGGTGTTGGTAATCGCCCCCTGCCCCCCCCCCCAAGTGGTAAACTCATCCCACTAGGAGGTGTGAAGAAAAACATCGAGGGATCGATCGATCTTTGTCCCAAGAGTAGCTGGGGAACTAAACGTCCGCCTAGACATAACCCCGCAAGCCTAAGAAAACTGTCGGTAGCGGTTGCTAGCTAGCGATTGCCCCACCTGAACAGCCATGCATCCCATTAGTCTGCAGGGCGCCTTGGTATTATTTTTTATATAGAGATAGGTGACTTCCTTGCGACCCTGGCGGTCAAGCCAAGATCCCCGTTCCCTGAGACACATGGCTCATGACTCCAATGGAAAGGATTTTTCGTAGACATTTTTGGGTCCCTCAAAGGATTGTCTTTCCGAGTTCGGTGTGGCTGGTTTCAACCATTTACGTCGAGGATGGAGCAGAATTTCACCTTGGCTACTACAGAATCCTAGACTTCTTTTAGACTTACCACATTTTAAAAAGGATTGCGCACCTGACTTTACTTTTAACTACTTTTAGGCAGGCATCCAAATTTTACAGTGATTTACACTAATGGTTCCAAATAAGGGGACTCTGTGAGCTGTTCCGTAGTAGTTCCCAATCATGTAATCGGGATTCGCCTTCCCACTGCCTACTGCGGTTTTTCAGCAGAACTACACGTGCAATTTAGTGTACCAGAACACATGCGGCCGGTTGAGGGCCAACGATTTATTATCTGTTATGACTCCCTTAGTGCCTCTCAATCTCTACAGAACATCTCCCCAACCGAGATGATAACACAATTGATTCATGAGCAACTGTACTTCCTCCAACGGCGAGGAAAGCCAGTGTTATTCCTTCGGGCACCAGTTCATGCGCCACACGGCGGTCGTTGAAGCGCGACCAGAGATCACGATGTCAGAGGACTGGCGGCGCTTAGCAGAGCCCAGAAAAATTATTCGTTGCGGGAATTGAATTTTTGTTAATTTTACGTTTATGATAGAATCTGATTTATTTTTTGTGGGTAGTCCTTCTTTCCTACTCGACTAACATTTCTTGTAGATGTCTGTCTCTGTGTCTTCCACAGAAAGCTGTAGGACTTTGTGTTGTCAAGCCGTTCACATCGAATGAGCATATTACTGTGAGAGAAATTATAGAAATAAAACTGCGTTTCAACGCAAAATTTCAGCACTTCTATTAAAAAAACTCCTTCCAGTGCCCACCAATGTCACATTCAAAACAATGTAAATAAATCAGCATTGTTCATTTTTTGAGATCACTTCTGAGATCTCTTTTGATCGAACTTTAAAGTTCGATGGGTGTGTGTGTTGTCCTTAGGTTAGTTTACCTTAGTGTAAGTAGTTTGTAAGCTACGAACTGATGACCACGCAGTTTGGTCCGATAGATTTACAGACATTTGAACTTCTTTTTTTAAAGTTTGGATATCTACATCAGGCTTCTGCGCGCTCGACATGGTAGTTGCACTATTGTGCCCATATTTAAAGACTCGGCGCTATCATCCAAGGAAGTGAGTACTTTTGTTTCTCAGATTCTACTTCATATACAAGTATAAACAGTATAAAAATAGCTGCCTGTGACTGATAAGAAATTTCGAAAATAACATTCTTATGCAGTAATGCAACAAAGGCAATATAATACTACACTCATTTTTATTTGTCAGTTTCTTGAAACTATAGCTCTCCTGCAGTTCCAACTTATTTTCTATAATTCTAATGTTTGCCTATAGTTCCCCAGGAACTAACGCAAATTTATATATACTAAGAAGTACGCAAAATCAGACAAACCATGTCAGTTTAATTTCCGTAATATGAGAAATTTCATTGCGCAATGCAAACAGAAGGGATTCGTATACTCCTCCATCACACCCTTAAAATACAAAGAGTAATACCATTTCTTCCTGCAAATTAGAGAATAGTTTTCGCCCGAAATGTCAGAATACATCCTGTGGAGTCTCTGCAGTTGTCGAAATGAGAGTCTCCCCTTTTCGTTTTAATGCTGCTTCTACCGAGGCAGATGCGCAGCTGCAAGAGACTTAAACACACACACACACACACACACACACACACACACACACACACAAACGCACACACACACACATTCATGGAAATACTAGTTGGTAAGCTGCGAGAATACCAAGAGCATATGCATAGTTTAATTGTGGTTCTCCTTTTTTCCCTCCTCTCAGAATGGTCACTTTGTTCGCCGTTTTGAAGTAATTTCTTGGTGGGTCTGTGCGCTTCACCCTGGTAAATGAAATTCCAGTATTTGGAGTAAGAATTCAAGTAGGAGATTGCTTACTGCACGTCAGTTTTGTTTAACTGCCAGTAATGTAAAGAATAATGTGAACATAGTCTGATTTACAAACAGAGACTGCAGCGTCCTTAATTTCTAGCTCCATGGCGCTGCGAGGAGTATCTATATATATACTCCGCAATCCACCGTGCGTGACTCAGGGTACACTGTACTATCACTAGGCACTTCCTTTCCTAATCGATTCCGAGGGAGGAATCAATGTCTGTATGCTTCTTTACGAGCCCTAATTTCTCTTTTCTTTGTGATCTTTACGAGAAATGTAGGCTAAGTAGGAGGCAACTAGATCGTTGCACGGTCAGCTTCAAATTCCGGCCCTCTAAATTTCCTTAACAGAATTTCTCGATAAGACATCGTCTTTCCTCCAGCGATTCTCATTTGAGTTCGCGGAGCATTTCTGTGACACTTGTGCATTGGTCGAAGCTACCAGTAACGAACCTTGCTACTCGCCTATGAACTGCTTCTACGTCTTTCTTTAAACTGATCTGCTGCGGATCCCAAACACTTGAGCAATACTCAAAACAAGATAGTATAAGCGTTTTATACGCGGTGTCTTTTACAGATGAAGTACACCCTCTTGAAATTCTCCACATAAACTGAAGTCGGCTGTCCGCCTTACAACTGCCTTACATGTTCGTTCCATTTCATTTGGCTCTGCAATGTTACGCCTAGATATTCGAACGACGAGACTGTGTCAAGGAGTTGGCTACTAATGCTGTATTAGAACATTATAGGATTGTTTTTTTTTCCTTCTCATGTGCATCACCTTACATTTTTCTACATTGAGATCTAGCTGCCAATTCTTAACACCAACTAGAAATTTTGTATAAGTGATCCTGTATTCCATTAAAGTCAATTAATGACGGCACCTTCCCACACACCACAACATCATCAGAAAACAGCGGCAAATTACAAGTTTGCCCATCACATCATTTATATACATAGAAAATAATAGTGATCTTATGACGCTCCCCTCGGGCAATCCCAGCTACAACCTAGTCTATGATAACACACGCCGTCGAGAACAACTTACTGCGTTCTACCACTTAAGAGGTCTTTCAGCCAGTCACAAATTTGTGAACCTATTCAACTTATCTACTCCATCAATAAAATAAAAAAAAAGGATAGTAAATACGCATCAGAAAGAAATCAACCAAACAATACGGAAATCGGTAAATGTGATATGTACGTTCTGAAAAACTTCATTGCAGAAAAAGAAGTACACCTGGAAAGGCGACGGTCGATCTTCATTCTGTGAAGGAAGATGGCACCTGGGAGATAGTAGATGTGCTGATAAGTTTCAACGTCATCCTCCGACAATTAGCTAATGACATACCGTGCAGAGCGCCAGCTATGTGTATTGTCTAATAGGTAATGTTTATAGCAATGTGGCTCAGTGTGAAGTCAACCCGTGACGAATACAGGTATTACACCAAGGATACACACTCGCGCTTTGTACAGCCAACTGAGCAAGTTTTAAAGGGTCAAATTGTGGCCGTCAGAGTGAGGGAATGGTCTTTACGGAAAAAGACACACAAATTAGACTGCTGCATCAGTTGCGGAATGCTGGTTGCAGTGGTCACGTGAACATTCCCCGTAGACGAGGTTATGAACCTCCAAGCAGCACAGTCTGCCAAGATGGTAGTTTTGTAAGGGCAATAGTGTGAGATAGTTCGTCTACCACAGCACAGATAAGAGGGTTTGTGAGCCCAGAAGTGTCATCTTGAAATGTTGCCGACCGGTTACTAGTAATGAAATTACAGGAAAGCACAACTACAACCCATTTCAAATCATGCTACATGCATGCAAGTAATGGTCGTTTGCGCGTACGACGTAAATTTGGCAAGCACTCTATTGTAAAATGCAATGGTCCATCACACATTGACTCCATCACAGGACGTCTAGATCTACATACATACTCCGCAATCCACCCAATAGTGCTTGCCGCAGGGTATTCAGGACCACAACTAGTTACTAGTTCTGTTCCACACCCATATAGAAAGAGGGAAAAACGAATGCTTGTATGCATCCGTATGAACCCTAATCTCTCCGCTCTTACCTTCGTGGTCTTTACGCGAAATGTGGGTTGGCGGCAGTAGAATCGTTCTGCAGTCCGTCTCATATTCCGGCCTTTAAAAATTCTTGAACAGTCCTTCTCGAAAAGAACATCGCCTCCCCTCCAGCGACTTCCAGTTGAGTTCCTGAAGCATTTCAGTAACACTCCCACATTGATCGAAACTACCAGTTGCAAACCTCGCCGCCCGTCTCTGAACTCCCTCTGTGTCCTCCTCTAAACCGATCTGGTGGGGGTCCCAAACACTTGAGCAATACTCAAGATGGGATCGTACAACCGTTTTATATGCAGTCTCCTTTACAGAGAAATCACACCTTCCCAAAATTCTCCCACGACTGTCCTTATATGGTTGTCCCATTCCATATCACTATATTAGGTCTTTCTTTCTAATGAGGGAGTATCATCGCAATTTGCGGGCAGAGCGCGGAGCAGCGCTCCAGAAGGGACTTCGTCTTAGACAGCCGAGTACGGTTGCTCGATTCAGGTGTTCTCTTACGTGAGTTGATATTTATGATACGTGAAGTTAAGAACTCAAATTACAATCAGCCAAAGCCAATCGACCCAACTCTCAAAAATTCTGAAGAAAATCGGCGTTGAAGTTTGGCAAATACATGCAAAGGCGAATAATTAAATCAGCTACAGCATCTGTTCGCGTAGGTCAGTTAGTAGTTTTTTGACATTACAACTAAAAAGCTCGTGGTTCAAATCCTCCCATGCAACTCTTTTTTTACTTTTTTTTCATTGTGTTCGAACAAATAGAGTTTTAATATCTAACGGTAATTTATATGAAAAATGCACGTACTTGGCGTATTCGTAATTTTCAATACTTTACAAAAGGTTGTTAATAGGTTTCAATCAAAAAACATGTTACATTTTTTACAGTATTGGCTTCACTATTAATTTACCACGGTAGTCTTTGATTGATCAGTCTGTGAAGAGCTACGACTTTGTTTTTGGAAAGCTGCTAATGGCTTACCATTAATGGCTAACCATTGTGTTAGATGACGACCTGAACACGTAACATAAAAACAAATTCTAAAATTCGTCGCCCATGTGGTCTCCTTGTTAGACAGCCGATGAGTGCGGTTAGGTCGACTTGGGAGTTTACTTGTGCCTACTTTGGGACTTTGGTTATTTTTCCACCTATTGCGCTTTGTGGACTTGGGAGTTTCAGATTCACTTTTCGGACAACGTATGAAACTTGTCTGTCGACCTGAGTATCATAGAGGTCTTAATAGGCTCAAAAATGTTTATCAAGCTTAAGGGACTTAACTGCGGGCTCATCAGTCCCAAAACTTACAAACTACTTATGAACTACCTTACACTAAGGAAGACGCAAACATCCATACCCGAGGGGGGATTCGAACCCCCGACCGTAGCGGCCGTACACACTGTGACAGGCGCGCCGGTAATAGGCTGATAACGTTATTACTAGCTCTGGTGTCAGTTGCACAGTCTTGTGTCTAGTACACAGTCTGAGCTGGCAAGACATAGCCGAGCCTGTGGTTTCGTTAGACACTATGTGCTTACCGTCTACACAGAGGCTGAGAGTAGGATATTAATGCTTCTTTCTGTCTTGAGTTTATTTTTCCTTTCGATCGGACCGCGATTTGCAGCACTCCAGCGACGCCGGCTACAGCAGCCTTTGGTTGAGTATTGCTTGTAACTGCTTATCTGGGCGAGAGTTAAGAGTCTTCCTTTTGACGGTTTTCGTAATCAGTTTATGTGGAAAGCGCTCATAATCATAGCACGCTTCCTTGTTCTCCTTCGTGTTGTGAGTCATTAGCCACTGTCCGAAATTACATTTATAGTAGGAACGTGCCTGTTTTGTACTTGTCAGTTTTGTACTTGTTCATGTATTCTAAATATTCTAAAGTGAAAGTGTTTGACTTTTTTAAAGTTTTGAGAAACTGTTGCTATTTTTATCAGTTAATGGCTCTGAGTCTTTTGTGAAATAAATTCATTTTAACCTGGATCTGATTCAGTAGTTAGATTTGCCCATTTTTTTTAAATATTTTGGTGGGTATTTGTTAGTCAAGAGGCGAGTTCTCTTATTAGGGTACATTTCAGTAATAGTTAGGAGGAGTCTCCCAATCCACCCCTTCCCTGTGCTTCCCATTTCCCACATACCTGTACCTCGCTAAGCACCCAAAACCCGTCCATCAACTCGTAATTTTACAATTTGTTTAGTTATTGAAGAGAAGAGGGAACGAGTTGAGCAAGTTAATTATGCTTTGGTTCACCTCTGTCACTTCTGCAGGCGGTTATTTGGCTTTACAGTGATTGGTAGATTTATTGGGCGTCCTCCTAAGGGATATGGAGCCAAATTACGTCCAATTGGCACGCGTTAATCGTAAAAATCTCGCCCTGGTTGTAGGGCCTTAACCCTTCATGATCGTAACGTTGGCAACGGAACGCTGTGTATCTTGGCAAGTGCGAATAATTCAAACTTTTTTAAAATTAATTAATTTATTTATTTTTTGCTAGAGATGTGTTGTAAGACGATGACTTGCCACGAAAAGCAACACAGCTACGCGTAGATTAACGTTGATGTTCTCTAAAATTACGCAAATCATCATGAAATGGGTACTGCTGTAAAATGAAATGGCAACCTAGCCCATTAATCTAATTTATTGGTTGTATGGCGGCCAACAAACAGATTGGTAGCCAACCGCTCTCAGTACTGTCGCCATGCAGTCTCAGTTCTTTATTGAGGCTCAGTTCCAAGTGAGAGTGTTGAAGACTCTCCAGTCAATGAGTGTACAGGACGAAATTTCTAGACGAAACTGTGTACGAATTTTTTGGTGTACAGAAGTCAGTGGTGATCGCTACAAGGGGATTCTCATGCTTTTAATGAATGAATGAATGAACGAATCACCAGCAATGAATATGGGTCTCCTTGACGATTGCTCTGTTCTTACATTCCGTCGTGTCCCTAGGTCAGTTGATTCCTTGAGGCTGTTTTCCACTATGGTTCACCCATCTATGGAAACATCGCCGAATAATGGCATCGTTCGTTTTGAAATGCGGAGCGATTCGCAGATTACTTAAACTCTCCTTCTTCTAGCCCGACAATACGTTCTCTCTCATATGCTGATATCCACGTACATTGATCACACGCCTGTCTGCGAATCATAGTTACTATCCAATGTGTACATGGAATGAAATTCTTAATGACTTTATACCCTGTTACAAACATGTGACATCCTTGCTAGCAGTGCAACAAAACTGCACTGTAGCATTAGATGTTCCCTCTGCCAGGCACTTAAATGTGATTTGCAGAGTATCGATGTAGATGTAGATGTAGATGTAGATGTAGATATTATTTAGAGTTGTGCATTTTAAGTCTGTTGCGACCTTCCTGTCGGTACTTACCAATAAGAATTGGGCATTACATAACTCAGGGTAGTGAAAGATTAATGGCTCTTTGGCTCTGATCATAAGGGACAGTTATGTATGTCAGCTTCTATGCCCTAAAGAGCTACCCAATTTGTTTAAACAAATCAATAATTAATCTGTAGTTTAGCCAGTCAATCAATCTAATTATGTTAACGTGAAAATATATTTAAACAAACATAAATTTAACCTCTGAATAACTAACAAAATGGATTCTAAGATAAAGAAGTGATTCACTTACGAAGTAATTCTGTATAAATGAAGTTTATTACTCATTTTGAGGTGGTACTACTTTATACATCGGTAAATAACTGAATATTTCTGCAACTATTGTTCATGAGAGGCACAATAAGTATCTCACACACACACACTCGAAAGTAAAAGTTCAAAATTATCACTTGTAAATTAGTGAAGTCCATCGAACATTGCAGTTCCAAATTAATCCGCAATTAATTACAGTATTTGTTATAAAATACAGTTCGTCATCACACGATTGCACGATTGCTGAATTATCACAGTTTCACAGCCATACTACCGTGCATAATTTACCACTTTTCATCAGAGACTAAGTTATGCAGTCACAGTCCCTTACATTTTCTAAGTCCACTCATACATATCTCTTCAAATCACAAGTTCGTAACGCGGCTTCAGACCACCCAGCGTCACAACCTTTCACCACCACGTCCAAGTTACGAGTCCCTTCCCAAGCGTTCGAAAGCATGCTCTTCCTCCTCCCAAAATTGTATCCTTCGGCGCATCCTAACGCCTCATCTTTAAAATACAATTTCCCTTCAAAAAAATTATACATTTGAATATCACAGAATTAAATGTTTTGACCACCTCCCTACAAATGTTGTTTACATTTAACAAACAAATATATATTTAACAATACTAAAAACGGTTGAGACTGAAGCTCTTTGCTCAGGTAGCTATTAAGCGTGGCGTCTCCCATTCACTAGGTACAAACTGGTAGCCAGCTGGCTGGGAACCCAACATCCTGGCAAAACCCGCCTTTCACATGGAAACAATCAGCTTCCCCCTGTATCTGTAATATCACAATGTTTTAACCATGCAGCGACTATTATGTAATTATAGTAAAAAGATTATTCTCTATTTCAAATATTTTTTACACAAAAAGAATTTTCTTCTTGTTCGTCAGTATTTCGTTGTGCTAGGACTAATGACAGAGAGGTATAATTTTAGTTCAGACATCGCTAAAGTTTTTTCGGTATTAATGGATTTGATCAGTAAAAAAGGTGTAAATACAAAATGTTGCATAAATATGTTAAAATACATCTATTAAAATGTGTATGTCGATTTCAATCAAGTTTAGAAATATTTAAACCATATTTGAGAGATTTACAACAAAACTTTAGAAATTGTTGCTGTGAAGAGTCGCCGACATAAATTGCAGCATCCTGCCGCCATTACGTGGCAAACTTAAAAATAATAATAGTAATGATTTATAATTTTATTTCAGCTCTTCTGGGACACTATAGTGAACTTGAACGTTATTTCACAAAAATTTTGGTAATATATCAATATATCAAGATATTGTATGAAGAAACGGACTGATAAGGGATTCTAACAGTGACTTTTATTTAATGCCAGTTAGGAAGAATGATAGTATTTCATTTCATAATTTTCAAACAGTGAGACACAAAAACAAATCATAGTGAATCAATTTTTTCTGTCAGGGGACTTTTATTTATTTGAATGTGTTGTGTAGATTTCAATTTTGGACAAGATCTTTAATGCTAATAATTCTCTTTAGTATCAGTTAACAGCAATTACAAAATCTTTGCGTCATAAAGAAATTTAAGTATGAAGTGATAGCTTCCTCGTACCATTTCATGTAAATACAATGTATTTAAATCCAGTAATAGACATTTATTTTCGCAGTAAATAGAATGGAACTGTGTTGTAAAAAGACTCATACAGTCAAAACCTTATAAATAAATTTATCCCAAACAGAGCTAGCCAGCAAATAAATAATCAATCATTTAATATTATTAAAAATTAAATAACACCAGATACGAGCAATTTTATATACCTCTTACAACAAAGAAAATCTGGAAATGGAGCATAACGCACATTCTAGTCGAGTTTTAGGCTCTCGTGTGCACATGGCTAATGACTTCCACATGTTGTCACGAAATTCCCGGACAACCTTACAGATCACCCACCTTTTGGGTTTATCAGCATTTACTTTAATGGGCATGTATATCAAAACATGATTATTTCTCAATGGACAGGTTTCCATTTGTTACCAAGATAACAAGTAAGTTAGATTGTTTACACTGAAAAATGAATGTCGCGAAAGTTGGAATCCTGTTCCTCACGGTAAATCTAAAGCTTCTTTAAAATTTAATTTCCGAGATACACCTTTCCAGCTGACAATAACCAGACCAAACTATTCCTTGACGACATAAAAAAAAAATAAATAAATAAATAAAAAAAGCAGAAAAAAATTACAATGAAAATGGTGAAAGAACATTAAGGAAAGGGCCCTTGCTTGTCAATGTACGAAGATCCTCACATGCTATCGGAAATCAAACTCCTAGGCCGCTGAGGTAAACGACGCTATTGGTTATAAGACTGGTAATCCCTTCTAATGGACTCTGAGAGAGAGCTCTTTTACATAGGCTGAGGAAGACCCACATAAAGGTATTGAGTGGCTCTGGGAGCGGGAACTGGCCAGATGTATTTGGTTGTTTGTCATGTGAAAAGTCGACCACTGTACGCAACAAGAGCCTTGTTTTACCACTAATATTAGCTAATAAGGTCCGTGTGATCTACTGGTTACTTCCTGGTATAAAGCATTGTTCCCTGGCCCAAACTGAGAACTGACTCGTTTCCAATTACTATAATAACAGGAAGTTAATACTACAGTGGTCAATATACATAGCAGATCACACCTTATTACACACAGACATTAATAAGCAAGCCACCACAATTAAAGTTATCTTAGAAACGAGGCTAATAAAATATTTATGCCGCAACGGAATTTACACATAAAAAAAATATTGCATCTGAATTTATTTTTAGCACTTGTGAAGAACAATATTAAATAAAAGAGGGAAGGTGCTCTAAAACTACAATTTATAGGCAACTTACGGATTATGCTGAACATAAACTTGTTTATTGAGATAGGAAACAAACGAAATGGGGAACCAATTTTGTTAATATAATAAAAATGCATATCTTACATAGATTAATGCGGACGGTGCCCAGCCTAAATCTTACATGATTTAACGCTACTGGGGGGGGGGGGGGGAGGATTCACAAACGACACTCATTCGCCCACACACAGGCAATGCCACAGCGAAACTCACCAAAATCAGCGTGCTGAGACGAGGCGGAAGCAGGCGCCACTATCGTAGGCGAAATTCAGCGAGTCGGAGGTAGCACAAAACATAATATGCAAAAACACTTTGAAGCTGGCTCTGGTCTGTCGTGCCTGTTTTGAGATGGTGCGTGCGTATAGCCAAGTTAAATTACATCTGAAATGGACTGTGAGCAAACACGCTAACGGCGACACACGGCTACGTTACATGAACGCACTCCACTGAAGATGAAGTGGTTGAAAGTCAGATTCATTACACAAAATCACGGTGGGTTCTTAAGTTGCAGTCTGTTAGAAATTAGAAATCTAGCTAGGTACTGGTTTTATAAGAGAAGTGGCGTGAACTCAGGCGACTAGCTGCAAACCCCGTAAGTCGGAACTCAGACTCATGTGGTTCCGAAAAACGATAAAATTGAATAAATTCAGATTCCAAAAAATTGAGAAAATTAACTACAGCATGCAACCCATAGAAATGCTTAGAATTTTATTAGAAAACGAATGAAATATAGCTACACGCGATTGTGAGCGATTATAGAGACGGATGAAGTCCAGTTTCCAAAACTCGTAAAAGTGAAATAATTACAAAGTCGGAAAAATAAAATTAAGAATTACAGCATGCAACCCATAGAAATGTTTAGAATTACATAAGGAAGCTATTGAAGGAGGTTGTACAAGGCTCAGAGAGAATTACTGACAAAGACAGAGTGCCTTCTACCAGTCGGAGAAGAGACAGCAAAATTAAAATAGGCGGGGAGAGAAGATCGCGAAATGTTAGTGGAAATCAGAAGGATACCCGCATAGTTACTTGCCTGATGGGCATGGAACAAACAAGAATGGAAGCTGAAGGCTTTGTTCTATGAACCAACTACGTGGCACACATATCACTCACGGAAGGGAACGATGAGAATTTTTTTTACATGCACTGCATAATATGAACGTATCACCCATTAGAAAGCTAGAAAGTATTTACAGAGTTCATACACTGACACATGACCACAAAAGATTTTAACATATCAGGCCGTTATCAAACTGCACCTAGAATCAGACACACCGCGTTTATCTATTGGAAATCACTGAACTGAAAAACGAGAACACATTTCCGCACACGATCGGAGAAAATATTCCAAAAAATGATTCTAAGTTCACGAATCTAAATTAAACGTGCTACTCAATGAAACGCTACCATCGCCAGACGACCAGAGCAGAATGATCCGCCGATTGACAAGCGGGGATAGCGCGGGAAGCCACCGGAAGCCGGAAAATCCCTGGAAAACAGTGGTGATGGGGACGGACAGCGAGATTCGCGCTGGAGGGAAAGGTTCGCTAACTAGCACGCAACTAAAGGGTATGGAAACCTCTGTGATAGCATGAGCAGCTATTGATAATAAGCCAGAGAGAACAATGCAAAACGAGCCATCACTCCTTACATTCAAACAGGGGTAGATTCTCGCGCACACATAGAAGTACAACAACTGCACAGTCTTCAAATCAAATGTTCACATGTTTGTTAAGCTTGAGGGACTTAACTACGGGGTCATCAGTCCCTAAACTTACAAACTACTTATGAACTACCTACAACTAAGGACGGCACAAATATCCATGCCCGAGGGGGGATTCGAACCCCCGACCGTAGTGGCCGTGCAGACCGTGACTGAAGCGCCTCAGTCCCCTCGGCCACCGCAGCCGGCCTACACATTCTCACAGGGACAGTGGCGTAGCGGAGAAGCCGTACTTATGTCACATTAATTAATATAATAAAATTTATTAACATAACAGAATAAGAAAAACCTATCAATATTAACTAATATTTTAACACATGAAGTAAAGATGCTACTATTCAAGAGTGGGGTTCAAGTTTTAGCAAAATGATAATCTATTGACATTAAACAAATTATAACTTTACAGATGCTATACAAAAATATATGGAAGACAATAGACGGCCATCTTTCAATGTGTGCATTAAAAGTCCCGTGCTGGCGCTACAGTCTGCAGGCAATGCTTCAGCATGCAAAGGCGTTAGTTTAGCGTTTGTTACAGGGGCAGAGTAGGCAACACAAATACTACGGCGCATGAAGGGTTGCCGCACTATTAGGCGAAAGCATCCGATATGCTACTTGGTCTGATTCCAGGGTTTTCGGCAAGAAAAACATTGCTTGCAATGTCATAGGCGTGCGACCATTTGGACTATCAGCCCAAATGAGTGACGGGACTGTGGCGTTTCTAGCTCAAAGAAAGCAGCATGTAATTCTTAATGTAGAAAAGTCTTCAGATATAAAAGTAATCTAAGGCGTGTTCCAGTGGAGTGTTACTTTTCACAGTATATATAAATGACCTTATACATTATATCGGAAGTTCAATGAGGCTTTTTGCGGATGATATTGTCGTTTATCGACAAGTCGAAAAACTGGAAAAAGGTAACGGATTGCGTAATGATCATCTCGACGCGTAGTGCAAGGAATGGCAACCGAGCCGCTACGTGAACAAGTGTAAAGTGCTGCAGTAGATAGAAAGAAAGATCATTTATTATATAACTACACAATAGCTGGACAAACACTGGAAGCAGTTTTCTTCTTTAGCACTGCAGCTCTCGGTAGGACTTGGCCTCTTCAACAATTATCCTCCACATATCTCTGTTCTCAGTTTTTTCTCGGATTCCCATCTAGTTGAGGTCAACCAGCACGTTGTCCATCCATATATCCCTTTGTTTGCCTTTCCTTCTGCTGGAATACATACTAGCATTCATTATTCGTTTGGTCGGAATCCACATTGGTACTCTCCAAATATATTTTCAGCACACATTTTATTCTTTCATTCAGCACTTCAGAGAAAATCTTATAAACTGTATTTAGTACGGTAATTCCTCTATTGTTATCTTCAGTCCGGAAACTGGTTTTATGCAGCTCTCTACCCTGCTCTATCGTGAGGAACCCTCTTCATCTCTTAGTAAGTACAGCAACCTACATCCATTTGAATCTGCTAACTGTATTCATCTCTTGGCCCTTCTTGCGATCTTTACCCCACACACTTTCTTCCAACAATAACTTTACGATTCCTTGATGTTTAAGAATTTGTCCTACCTATCAATTTCTTCTTTTAGTCAAGATATGCCAGAAATCCCTTTCCTCCCCAATCCTGTTCAGTACCTCCTCATTACTTACGCGATCCACCCACCTAATCTTCAGAATTCTTCTGTAATACATTTCAGAAGCCTCTATTCTTTTCATGTCCGCACAGTTTATCGTCCGTGTTTCACTCCCATACAAGGCAATACCACGCAAATGCCTTCAGAAAAAAAAACTTCCTTACGCTTAAATTTATATTCGATGTCAACAAATTTATCTTTAATAATGATTTTGCAGTCAAGATCGGATTTTTCATTTATTATGTTACCTGTTTCGGCGTGCTCGACGCCATCTTCAGACCTGACGTATTTTACATAACTTCACAACATTTTTTACATACTAAAAGAGTACATCCAGGTTGAGGCGTCACCAAACATAAAATTTCTAGTCA
Source organism: Locusta migratoria (assembly GCA_026315105.1). Classification (NCBI taxonomy): domain Eukaryota; kingdom Metazoa; phylum Arthropoda; class Insecta; order Orthoptera; family Acrididae; genus Locusta; species Locusta migratoria. The sequence continues at coordinate 150,000,192 of CM048750.1, read as the reverse complement.
CAAATAAAATATATACATCCATCTTCTAATGGTTCTGAAGAGAGTTACTTCAAAGTACAAAGTACCGGTAACATAATAAATGAAAATTGCGATCTTGGCTGCAAAATCATTATTAAACAATTATAGATCGCCCCATCGAACAATCAGTTCCTTATATAAAATTTATCTTTTTCAAAACCGCTTTTCTTCCAATTGCCATACTGCATTTTATATCCTCTGTACTGCGACCATCGTGTGTTATTTTACGGCCAAAGCAAAAAAAAAAAAAAAAAAAAAAAAAAAAAAAAAAAAAAAAAAAAAAAAAAAAAAACATCTACCACCTTCATTGTTTCGTTACCTAATCTAATTCCTTCAGCATTGCCTCATTTTCTTAGGCAGCACTCTATTACCCTAGGTCTTTGCAGGCCACTGAGCTAAAAGACGGTGTTGCCTGGCACCGGTGTAGTCTCTACTAAAGGACTCTGAGAGAGATAGCTGCTTTATGAGCTGAGTAACACTCACCTGGAGGCATGGAGTGGCTCTCGGAGCGGGAACTGGGTCCGCATGTAAAGGCGCAGTTAAGCGTTTGATGCAGGCGCAGAGCAGGCAGCATACAAAACACAGATGCCTGAAGGGTTGCCGCTCCTTTAGGCGAAAGCATCCGATATGGCACTTGATCTGTTTCCAAGGTTGTAATTTCGGCCAGAGGAACTCCTCTTGCCATATCGTAGCAATGCGTGCATTTGGACTATCAGACCATCTGTCTTACTGGACTGTGTCTGTAGCTAAAAGAACGGAGAATGTCACTCTCAAGTCTTAAGTCGTAAAAGTAATCTAAGGCATGCTCCAGAGGAGCGTTGCTTTTCATAATATATATAAATGACCTTATAGATAACATGGGAAATTGCGGATGATGCTTATGTTTATCGACTAGTCGAAAAACTGGAAAAAGGTGCATGGTGATCATATCGACGTGTGGTGCTGGGAATGGGAACTGAGGCGCAACGTGAACAAGTGTAAAGTGCTGCCTAAACATAGAAAGATAGATCCTTTACTATATAACTACGCAACTGAAAGACAAACACTCTTCTTCTTATTTACCACTACGGCCCTCGGTGAGTCTTTGCCTCCTCAACAATTTTCCGCCGCAGTTCGCTGTTCTCAGTTTTTCTCTCCCATACTCGGATTCCTGTATAGTTAAGGTCAGCCAGTATGTTGTACATCCATCTGTCCCTTGGTCTGCATGAGATTTTGTGAGCAAGCAGTCAATTTTTAACTTCACAAACACGACTAGTTACAATCAAAAAAAGAACAGCGGCTGAGTTCCAATCCCTGACGGAACCAGTCGAGATGTGCACCGATGCTGTGGCGCGAGTGTAATAAACAATCAATGTAAAGAAGATATCAACCAAAATTATAAACTAACAATATAGGACTAAAACGAATTAATAAATATACACCTGCAGTAGCAAGAGTAGATGAATGAACTAAAGCAAAAACAGGAGTGTGTCGACCCGTAGCCCCTGTCAACGTAATTGGACCACAGTTCGTGTTGACACTTCTGGGCTCATAAACCCTCTTATCTGAGCTTTTCGTCACTTCCTCCCTTACCGTATAAGGAACTTGGCAGACGTTTGTGCAGCGTGGACGTCTAGAACCACATCGACAGGTGTATGAATGTCCCCCTACCAACTGCAACTGATGCAGCTCGTCCTACTTCTGTGGCGATTCTCTGGAAAGTCCATCGTGCCACTCAGTAGGCCAAATTTCTATCCCTAGTGAACATTTTGGGTTGGCCTCAGGAAGCACGACCGTGCGTCTGATATGGCGCCTATTTACTTCACACATTGATATCACACTGAGACTGCTTTTAAACATTCCACATTATTGTATACACTCATATGACGCTCTTTCAGGTATTTCATTGCACTATCTATTTTTGGGTGACGTTGAAACCATTGCCAGAATATCTAGAGGAAGGCGAGGGAAAATGGGGAAACTAATTTTGATTATAATTTGTTTATATAAGTAATGAGTAAGAATAACATGAAAAGAAACCTGCAAACTAGTTACATTTAGTTATAAATATCGCGATTTGAAAAGTAAACTACAAATTGTCCGTCTTGCCGCATATCCCAGATGATCCTGACGTCCTTCCAGAAGGATGGTGTTCCGTTTGTTTAAATATTTAAAGTAATTTTTTTCCTTTTGGCACAAAAAATTTCCTTCAACATCGGACTGTTATCTGGATATTGATCATTGACATGCAGATACTAACAATCACTGTTTTAGCACGTGATTCTACGTTAGTCATCTTTGAAGATAGGGATTCAGAATCAACGTATCAATTAACTGATGGTTTTGGCTGTGTAAGTACTTACCCATCAATTTCATTTTTATTATTCAGAAACATAGGGATGGCTTTATAATTAAAACGTCATATCTAACACGTAATATTAGTGTTCTCATTTTTACCTCGTTCCAGAAGGACAGCCTATCATGCAGAGACTAAGGATGCAATTCGTGTAAAGTCAATGTTGCAACATTTGAACGATCTATTACAGATGTAATAAACTATCTTTTAAAACAGAAGTAACCGAAAAAAAATTCAGGATCATCTGGGATATGCGGAGTAAGGTGGGGAACTAGCAGGAATTCATGTCTAAAGCTTAAATAAAGATTGAAATAACCAAATAAGGACAAGAGAAGGTTTCAGAATTTGGTTTTGTGAATTGTACAATCAACTACTTGTTTATTTATTACTTTCACATAACACACAGATGTGAACAGCCTCGTCGTCACTCTCCATCCCTGCACAAGGGTCAACATCCAATACACAGCATCCAGCCTCCTGCAGAGAAGTCGTAGCAGCATGAACAGTCTCAACTCTCTTCCTCGTTGTCTTTCGACCTCAGTTTATTGTCACCTGACCATAAAGGATTATTTAAGAATCCAGCAACACTCACCGCGTTTTCCTTGCATTAAGTTCTTACGTTTGGTATCCTAAGTTAGTTAAACTTCTTCGAGAATAGTTTTCGTTTGGACGCAGAAATTTTTGGGCGTTCTTTTCTTTGAATTTCTTCAAGTAATTCAATCTTATAAGGAGTTTCAGTTAAAACAATTACACCTAAGGCAATTTTTGTAAGAAATAAGGAAAAGTTGGAATAAGGAATACAATTTTATTTGAAATTGTATTCGATGTCTGCTGTACTTGTTCAAAACCAGCAACGAGGTAATCACATGACGTAACTAACGGTTGGATAAATAATAAAAGCAAAACGGGGAAGCATGCTGTCAGGTTATGTTAAGCGTACATGAAAACTATTTATACTCCGTCCACCGAAACGAGAGACGTACTGTAAACACACGGAGGCACGTAACCAGGGTTGGACAAATTAGGGTCGCTCGCTCAATTTCGCTGCATCCGTTTCAAGTATAAGGTCGTTACGTGTTTTGTTAACATTTACAATTCATTTCTTTTAATACTTTATAAATGTGATTTTCTCAGAAAATTTCCCAAATCTGCATATTCGCTTAAAACACAACAAACACTTCACTTTGTCAAGTGTTCGAAATTTCTTACGAAAAACTTTTCTTCGTATCGCATTTCAGTCAGTCAAAGTCATAAAGACGTTCTGAAAGCTTCTGTCCTATTTCCTTATTTACCCTTCAAAAAGTGTATGGCGTTCTATTGACTGTTTTCATAACAATATCAATTAACAGCTGCGTTTTATACACACTATCAATCATGTGTTTCTCTAAAGAACTTTATTACTTCTTCTTTGAACCCTTATTTGGTGGACTCAGATTGAAGGATGACATAATGATGTCACTCCTACGTGATACAACGAGAGAAAAAAAGAGACATATAGACTATGAATGCTGAATGTTATTGTAAACACTAATATTTACGTTACTATTCAGCAACTGGTTGCCGGCCGCGGTGACTGAGGGGACTGAAGTGCGTCAGTCAAGGTCTGCACGGCCACTACGGTCGGGGGTTCGAATCCCCCTCGAGCATGGATATTTGTGCCGTCCTTAGTGGTAGCTAGTTCATAAGTACGCCTGAAACGGATACAGCGAAATTGAGCGAACGTTTTATCCAGGTCACGCGGCACAGTGTGTTTACAGTACGTCTCTCGTGAGACTAGTGACACGTGACTAGTGACACAGCATTTTCTTGTTAATAAGACGTACTATTCAGTGACATTTGTATTGGCTGGACAAATCTCTAGTAAAAACAGACCTCGAAAATTGTAAGATATTGCAAATCAGTATAAAAATTGTACCTACCTTGCTAAGCTTACAAAACCCATCGTGACAATGAGGGCTAGCAATATCAAAACGACGGGATCTCTGTATTGATGAAGTGGACGTTGCTATCCACAGATGGCAGTACTCTAACTGTAACTTTGCAGTTTCAGCCCACGTCCCCGTCTGGCCCCGCCTTCTACTACTATCCCTTGGGTGACATCTGTCGTATTAGAATCAAAATGGAAGTCGCTTTTCCGACAGTACTAATGTTCCTTCTGGCATTGTTGTATAATTTTTTTGAGCTTTGATTCCATTTCCTGGAGGTGCTAGGCGATTGAAATCGATCTGTGATTTTTTTTAAAAATTTTTTTTAATAAAACGTTAATGGCCAATGCTGCGAAATACATCTGGTGTATTCATTATTGTTGTATAATATGGAAAGCAGCTGCTCCGCTTAGCTCGACCCTGCAAGACAGAATGAAACAATAAAGCAGAGGAGGGTGGACTGAGAATGGAACAATTTTCTAGTGCGCTACGGCTGGCCCAGGTGTTGGCTAGTATGTAAAAACCTGCAGCGCTATCGGAGCCGGCGGCTGCCCTCGTTGCCGGCAGAGTGGACCTCGAGTTCCTCGCAGAGCCTCCGCCGGCTACCTGCGAGCCGGCCGGCCGGCAGCTGTCGCCTCGGCCACTTCGCTATTCCGTTTCAGCGGCGCCCTCTTTTGTGCTCCGCTGAGCGCTACCGATTTTCTGCTACCCTGTATTTCCGTCCGGCCGCGGATTTGCGTCATCTGTCTGCTCCGAGAAGGCGCGTCTGAATATTCTGCTCGCTTTGCATATTAACATCTGCAGAAAATTTTACGAGCCAACCGCCCTTTTCTCAATTACACGCGCTGCGCCCTTCCTTGGAGTGACGTTCAGAGGATCGCAGCGGGTGGGGAAAAAAAAGTCGTAAGGTGTGTGGGAGTTGTTAAATTCACACTTCATGGCCTGCAGGTGCAGGCAATGTTGTCGATGGGAGACAGGCGCATACTTTCCACGGAATCATCCTCGAGAATTTCGTGAGATATGACTTCATTACGAACAGTATGACGTACCACTTATTAAAATGTGTAGTTTATTTGCTGAAGACACAACTTTCTTTAAAGCTGTTCCAATACTCTCAAAAAGTGTTTAACCTCTAATGAACATTCGCATAGACATAGGTTACATATATATATATATATATATATATATATATATATAGGCTGTTTCACTAAGCGTGTTTGCCTCTGTAACTTATGAAATAATAAGTGACGGGAAATTTTAATGCCGTAGGTCAACACAAGAAATGTTACACTTTCTGCGGAGCTATGAACATAGTTTATTGTATCATTTTCCAAAGAGTTACAGCACAAAGATGTAATTTTTTAATGGAATAATAGTTTTTTTCTATTGTGCATTGGATTCGTTGAAACCAGCTGCGTCCAAATCAATTTAAACTACATTCCTATCACTGTCAGTTTGGGAGCTACAACTCTTCAAAGTTTCAGGGCAGATACCACAAACGCTGCGCATAATGCAATGCGCCTTCTAAATGTGGTGCGGCCGAGTTGTACCGTCACGGTGTCACGGAGCGAGAAGCTTTCTCGATGCGCTGTTAGACTGCCGACTGTCGCTGCACACGGCCGTATACCCGACAGTTGGAGCCACACAAGCAACTGGGGTTCAATATACCACAGTTACTGACATCGGATGACGATGGCATACACGAACAACGAGAACGTTGCCATGTTGCTGATGCTCGGCGAGTTCCGACACGATGCCACTGAAGCAGCCGCGGCGTATGCCGTGAGATATCCTAGGCGAAGAGCCCCGGCAGCCATTACGTTCTTACGTGCCGAACAACGACTTCGGGAAACAGGCAGCTTGGTTATGTGCCGCAGTAACAGACGAAGACCTGCAAGAAGTGAGGAGAAGGAGGTGTTTGTTTTAGCTGCACTACACCGCGATCCGCGTGTCAGCTTACGAGCCGTTGCTGCAGTCGCTGGTGTCACTCTCACATCTGTGTGGCGTATAGTACACGGCCACAGGTTTCACCCGTACCGCCTGTCACTGACCCAGGAGCTGCATGGGAACGATTTCCGTGCAAGAGTGACATTCTGTGAGTTGGCCGTGCGTAATTTCACGCTGGAGTCTTTACAAAGTGTTATGTTCTCTGATGAGTCCACGTTCACAAATTATGGTGCAGTGAATCGCCATAACATGCACTACTGGGCCGCAGACAATCCTATGTGGGTACGACCTATCGACCGTCAACGTAGGTGGCCTATTAACGTGTGGTGTGGAATCCCTGGGGATGAAATCATCGGTCCACACTACTTCCCAGGTACACTAACAGGTGAGTTATATCGCGCTTTTATAGCCGACAGTTTGGGTGGTCTTCTTGAACATGTGTGTCTACACACGAGAGTCCATATGTGGATGCAGCACGATGGTCACCCAGCTCATTCTGCGCATGCTGTTGTGGAAGAACTAAACAACAGGTTCGCAGGAAGATGGTTGGCCGCGGTGGAGTAGCCGAGAGGTCTAAAGCACCTCGCTGCGGAGCGGACGGTTGCTCGCCGTGGAGGTTCGAGTCCTCCCTGGGGCATGGGTGTGTGTGTTTGTCCATAGGTTAGTTTATAGGTATAAGTAATTTGTAAGCTACGGACCACGCAGTTTGGTTCGATAGATTTACAGACATTTGAACATTTTTGATGATAGTTGGGGCGCCATGGTCCTCATTGATGTCCCTCAAGTTCGCTCGATTTAACACCAGTAGATTTCTTTTTTTGGGGATATCTAAAGGATCGTGTTTATATCACTGAGCCCACATCCCCAGATGATCTAAAACGGCACATCGAGGACGCATGTCGCTCCATCACACCGGCGATGTTACATCTCGTCCGCAGATCCTTTCGACGGCGCATTGAATTATGCATTGAGGAACATGAACACACATTTGAACATCTCATGTAAATCAACTTTCCACCGCCATAACATCCATCACCCACCACACAGCCATGTATTATGTACAGCGTGTGGTATCTGCCCCTGAACATTTGAAGGGTTGTAGCTCCCAAACTAACAGTGATAGGAATGTAGTTTAAATTGATTTGGACGAAGCTGGTTTCAACGATTCCAGTGCAGGATAGAAAAAACTATTGTTCCATTTAAAAAATTCTATCTTTGTGCTGTAACTCTTTGGAAAATGATACAATAAACTATGTTCATAGCTCCGCAGAAAGTGTAACATTTCTTGTGTTGACCTACAGCATTAAAATTTCCTGTCACTTGTTATTTTATAAGTTACAGACGCAAACACACTTAGTTAAACACCCTGTATATAAAAGAAAGTCGTGTTAGTTACACTATTTATAACTAAAGAACGTCTAAACCGATTTGGCTCAAAATTGGTGGGGAGGTAGCTCAGAAGCAGGAGACGGACATAACGATACTTTTTGTCCCGTTCGACCGCGTTCCCGTGTTACGTGACGTAAAACATCTATCTACATTAATAAAAATGAATTGCAACATGAATGAAAGCGCATCACTTGAGAATAGCTTCACAGTTTTCGCTGATCTTTCTTTTGTTCTCTTCGTAATTCACAGGACAACATTTGTATGAAAGAACCTTTTTTGGAAAACCTACTGGAAAAATATCAGAATTTGAGAAAAACTAAAATTACACTTCCAGCTCGGATCACTTTCTAGATTCTCCAAGAGTCATTCATTCGTTACTAGCCTAGCAACCAAATACGCTATAACGGAGCAAACAAATACGCCAAGGATGTTAGAATACAAGATTAAAACAGTTAGAAAGATTTAACATAAAACTTTGTTTTTTTAAAAGTCCCTCCGTATTATTCCTACCTCCATGGTCTTACCGGTGTGATCATATATTTGGGGCAGTACGTGGTATTTTTGAGTGTTAAACAAACAAATGAAGTACAGACCGTGGTTTATTTTTTTAGAACAATGCCTTCATTGCGGCGTCGTAATATCTGTCGGCGGTCGCGCAACGAAATGACGATTAAAAAAGCACCTAGGCTTGTTGTTGGAAGTTTGTGGAGTAAATCTTGAATTTCCGTGCTTTTCCCATGGGCAGCTGTACGTGGCGTGTTAGAGAGTTGGTAAACCATCTGCTCTGTTCGTTTTCTCTCCGGACGGAAAGACAAAAAATACCGTACATCAACAAGCGTTACAATGAACGCAACACAAAGACTTTCGAAACGGTGTTTTTCCAATCCACTGATCGTATTTCAATTATTTGTTTTGTGTCATATGCAATTTCCATCATTAAAGTATGATCATGCTACATTTATTTTGTTTTCAATTCAAATGTTTTTAGAGAATAAGGGACTTAATTGCGGGTCATCAGTCGGTAAACTTATAAACCACTTATGAACTACATTACACTAAAGGCGGCTTAAGCATCCAAGCCCGAGGGGGGGATTCGAACCCCTGACGGGAGACGACCTCGAACGTTCTAACACGATTCAGCATCCGTTGAATTAAATCCTCTCAAGAAGATATAAACATATTTAAAAAACGTTTCTATTCTAATCACTTCGAGAAAAACATGCTAAGCTGTACTGTAAATACGTGCGGTTTTGTTTTCCTTTTCCCAGTGATTTTTAACATAAAACAGAAAAGCTGTTTTTTTTTGGAATGCAACGGTTTTAAAAAGGGGGGGGGGGTGGTTGATAAAGACGCAGAAAAGATAGAGGTGGAGATTGATATGGTGTGGGATAAGAGGGAGTGGCGTGAAGGTATGGGGAGGAGGAGGAGAGAGGAAGGGATAGAAGAAGAGAAAAGGGTATATATCACATGCACATTAGCTACTGCGAAGGGTTGTCGGTTTTGCTGGTTTTTGATATATGTCATATATTAACAAACACAAACACATTAAAGAATTGTTGCATAAACTTGATTCGAAGATCTATTTGACGTTGAATATGTTTGTTGCATCAAGAAGAAAGTTCCTTAGATTGTAGCTCACAAAAATGCACCTTTGAGAATGTCTGGGATGCACTTGGCAGAAGAATATTGCAGCCAGACCAGCACCTCCCACAACGGTTGCAGAGCTGAATATTGCACTCATGTGAGAATGACCACATATCCTTCAAGGGCTGATTGATAAAAGCATACTGTACATGCCACGCAGTTGTGCAACTGTACTGGCCGTCCGAAGTGATCGCACACGAGAATGACTTTATCACTATTATGTTTGCCCCATGGCGCATCACTCTGAGTAAACGCCATGTAAACTTCAATTAAAGAGTTGTTACAGCGATATATCATACTGTATCACACAAAAATTACAATTGTAACTAGTATTTGAATATAATACGTTACCACATGTATATTGTGTGAGATATCTCACCTGATCTCTTAATGGTTATGAGCAGTGTAGATGTTAAAACAGTTGACGATATCTTATTTCCGTGTCTGAAATCCATGATCTATTTTTATCTGTTATAGAACTGCCTGCATTTATGAATTTCTATTATTACCTGTGGTCGAAATTCGACGGAATCCTAAACTAACTGGAATTTGTTTTATTCATTAGTTCATACCTTAACGCGGCCTTTTCATATAATACGTGAAGTAAGAAGTCGTAGGTGTTCAGAATGAAACAATTAAAAAATCCTGCATTCTCTGAAAGCAGAAGAAGGTTATTACGTTTTGCCTGGATAATATGTGAAATAGCGACACCAAGAAATAACTTCATTCCGCGATATTTATTTCGACTGCAGGAAACATGGCTGACGTCGTAGTTTGACCCATTCTACAGCTATATGGCTGTCATGTTGGACTTATAACTTTTTATATAGGTGGATGAAAATACCAGCAGCTGTATGCAAATTCTTTATTACATTTTGTGTACCGGTTTTGGTGCTTCACTACACCATCCTCAGCCCCTAGCCGATGAAGACAAATATTACAATAGCAATACTGTTAATCAACAAATGCATTATGACGTTATGTATAAAAAAAAACTACGTAAGCAAAAAAAAAAAAAAGTCATAGATAAGATAAAACTATTGTCCAACAGCAAATATTTAATAAGGTCACTATATAAAAATATTTTAGTGTCAATTATATCGTAACATGGGGCTTCCTTTTTTTGGCGTATATATATATATATATACGTATTACAAACATAAGTGATTGTGAAGGAAAAGCCATTAGCGATAAGGAATATACAAAGTATTATGTGTTATTGAGGTGATACAAATACAATATATACAGGGTGGTCCATTGAAAGAGACCGGGCCAAATATCTCACGAAAGAATCACAAAGAACAAAGCTGTTCTAGATTGAAGGGGAAAACACATGGCGCTATGGTTGACCTACTAGCTGGCGCTGCCATAGGTCAAACGGAACTCAATTGCATTTTTGAAATGGATATCCCCTTTTATTACATATTCGTCTAATACGTAAATAAATATTAATATTTTATTTGCTCTTTTTCATTTATTAACATGCTTTGTTTAGGGCTTTATTATTTATGTGTGCAGGTTCTACAATTCATAATTTGCATGATTCTCTGAACACTTCTTTTACTTTGTGATGGATGGCGATGTAATATTCACAAACATATTGCTCACAATTTTACACGAAAAGGGGGTAACAGGTAGGTTTTTTAAATTAAAACACAGAACGTAGGTACGTTTGAACTTTATTTCGGTTGATCAAATGTGATACATATACTTTTGTGAAATTATCATACATTATGAGAAATGCTGTTACTATGTGATTACCTGTAATTACCTCATGACTTCAATAAATGCTCAAAATGATGTTCTTCAAATTCAATGCATTTGGCAATAGGTGTAACTAAATTCCTCTCAACAGCGAGTAGTTCACCTTCAGTAATGTTCTCACATGCATTGAAAATGAGCATATGCATGTTTTCAGGCGTTGTTGGTGAATTACGTATTACATAATGTGACTAATTTTGTGTGCGCTAGTGCCCCACACGCCGCTGCGCACATTGCGCGGGGTGGATGCGCGGCAAGGGCGCGGGCACGGCGAAGGCGGTGTTTGGCCATGACTGCGCTAGATGGACCTCGCCCTAGACCTGTACCTCTCGTGGTGTATCGTCGTATAGTACTCAGTTTACACATGAAAACTGCTTTCAACCGCTCTAAACGGATGCACACAGACATGATTTTTCTTTTTCCACATTTATGAGAAAGTCCCTTTCGAAATATGTAGCTGTAATTGGCCTCCTTGTACAATTGATATTAAAAATCGACATTCCAGTTTTCGTGTTCGCGCAATTATATAATGAACTAGCTTATATGCCCGTGCAATGTTTGTTAAAGAAGGTCCTGTGTATATCATGGTCCTTTGGGTTCCGGACGTAGGTCAGCAAAAACACAATCCTTGTTGGATCTCTCTGTCAATAAACTCAGTTCTCTTAGCCAAGATGTCAAATTTAAGTAGAAATCATTGTCGAAAACGATGAATGTTCATAAAGTTGTTCATACTAAGAGTGAAATTAATTTAAGTCCGTGCTTCGGAACAATGTAAATTCTATGTTAGGTTGCGTTCATAAAGTTACACATTGCAACAGCAGCGCCGAAAGCGGCTGGCAAATTACATTTCTGAAAGCGATATTGCATAAGTGCGAATATTGATTTGTAACAGTTTTCACAAATATCTTTTGAATAGGAATTTGGAATGAATTGTAAGACTGTGTGAATCATGAGACTTTATACAAAAGAGTTTCGCGTGAAAGTGCTGGTCATAATGAGATGTGACAACAACGGATGTATCTGAATCGGTAAAATTTGACTTTCTATCCTGGCGGCCTTGTGTTTTTATGTTGGCAACATCAATAACACGTTATAAAATCGTTGCAAAGATGACCGAACCACATAGAGTGTAGATAAATATTGCTGTTCCTGCTGTATGCTTGATTTCACGAAATAATATTTGCGTGTCACGCGATTGGCTTATGACGATGTCACATGATTCTCGTTATTCAACTTCTGTTGCCAACATTATCACAGGAGGCCGTCGGGATATGAGTAGGACTACGTCTCATAGTTTATCTTGACCCAGCTGGCAAACGATAACACCTTTCACAGCAGAGAGTGTCGCGGCTATATGTATCAGAGATCACTGATTAGCACAGACCAGTGAGCTTACTGGCACAGGCATACCAATATCTATGGCGTAAGAGACATTCGTTAATGTATGACTGTGTTTCCACCACGCTTCCACGGCAGTGATCAATGTTCCACAAGTATTTTTATCTTTGAGTCTATCTGGATTTTTATCTTTGTTTTGGGTCTCTGTTCATAGTCGGTAATGTGTGGTTGACGGAAACATGTGACCTATTTTAAAAATATTGCGTAAGTCTGACGATTGAAAGAATAAACAGATTTTGACTCGTACCGTAATGTTCGTAAGTCACAGAGTATATAGCTGTTCCTAAGAGTATTTATTGCGTATTTTGCGAATTTTTGCTCGTCACACTCACCCACTGCCACGCACCGCGACCAAACTCCCTTACTAACATCATTAAACCAAGGCTATCTACCACCACAACCACTAGTGGGTGGCAGTATGTGGTCAGTCTGTCAGCACGTACACACAGAAGCCTTTTATATATAGATATAGATTAATGAAAACCGCGTTGCCCCTATATTTCCCCCACTATTCTCTCTCTCTCTCTCCATCCATCTATTGCTCTCCCATCTCTCTCTTCATTTCACCCATTTCTTCTACTCAATCTCCTCCCTCCCACCTCACTGCTTTATCTTCTGTCGCCATCCCTATCTAGAAAAACTCATGTCTCTGTAAAATACCGTGGTGATCAGTAAAACACAATTTTTTGCAAGGTACCCTTTGCCATGCACCATACAAAACTTGTGATACAGTGATCTTCCTCTTGATTCAAAGGTCAAGATAGGAGCAAAACTGTGAAATTTGTCAAGTTACTTATTTGTAGTAATGTACACTCCTGGAAACTAAAAACGGAACATCATGCATTCGTCGACTCAGCAGAGGGAAATTTTAATCAAAATGTTCAAATGTTTGTAGAAATTATGGGACTTAACTACGGGGTCATCAGTCCCTAAACTTACAAACTATTTATGAATTACCTCATACTAAAGACGGCACAAGCATCCATGCCTGAGGAAGTATGCGAACCCCCGACGGTGAACGGCCTCGCGCATCGTAGCATAGCGCCTCAATGTGCCCCGCCGCGGCGAAATTTCATTGGCACGTGTCTTAAGGATGTATACAACACATGATCATGCAGACATCTCTGATAGAGACGATTATAGGGATGCCGAATGTAGTTAAAAAATGTTCAAATGTTTGTAGAGTCTGTGGGACTTAACTACGGAGTCATCAGTCCCTAAACTTACAAACTACCTATGAACTACTTTACAACTAAAGACGGCACATCCATGCCCGAGGGGGGGATTCGAACCCCCGACCGTAGTGGCCGTGCAGACCGTGACTGGAGCGCCTCAATCCCCTCGGCCATCGCGGCCGGCGCCGAATGTAGTCTTCCGGAATAGCCTGAGATGCAGTTTCCAATTGGTGCCTCAGATAGGCCTGATTTCGTGCCGCCCATGGAGACCGAGCAAAATGACGTTTCATCTGGTCCCAAACAAGCTCAATGGAGGACGGTTTTGGGGATTATGATGGGCGGGATAGTTGACGTACACCCAGAAGAGCACGCAGGTTTGTACAGGATGCGTTGATGTGCATTGTTCTGTTGGAAAAGCATGTCGGATTCTTGGCACATTTATGGTGGCAAGACTGGTTGACTGGTGGTTTCGATGTACCGTGTACTGTTCAGCAGAGGAGAACGGCTAGTGTAGCATACGGATCCCCCCACATCATGATGCCAGGAGTCGGCCCCGTTTGTCTCTGTCACGTACACTGCACAACACCACACGCGCGTACGATCATCATTGGCACCGAGGCAGCAGCGATTCTCATCACTAAGGACGACACGGGTCCATTCGTCCCTTCATAAGCGCCTGCCGTGACGTCACTGGAGGCGGACTGAACTATTTTGAGACGTGAGAGGAAGACACAATAATGGCAGGCATCATCGTACATCAGTGGGGAGCCATGTCCTACAATGGCCGTTCTTCTCTAGTGATCGTCTAACTGAACAGTGCACGGTACACTGAAACCATCATTCAAACCGTCTTGCAATCTCACATGGACCATCAAGGCTATAGGCTTTTCCTTCAGGACAATGCACGCCCACATGTATCGCCTACCACCCCAAGTCCCGTTCAAGGTACACGTCAACTACTCTGGCCAGCACGATCCCCAGATCTGTTCCCCCATTATGTTTGGGACCGGATGGAACGTTATGTTGGGCGTCTGCATGAGCGACACCAGGTGGAAATTGCATGCAAGGCCATTCCACAATACATTCGTCATCCTGTCCATGGAAGAATTACAGCTTGCATTGCTACAAAAGGAGGACATACACGGTACTAGTGTCTACATTGCGCACTCTCTGGTGACTGTACTCACGTCCGTGTGGCTCTGTCTGCGTGATAGTGTGTTGTATACTTCCTCGAGAGTGTGACAATGAAATTTCCCTCTGCTGGGTCGACGAATTTGGTGTTATTTTTTTATTTTCCAGGAGTGTATTTGTAGAATTAGTATGGTGCATGACGGGGACTCGGGTACCATACGAAATTCTTTGTAGACAGTGAGGTTCCTCTTGTTTCGAAAGGTAAGTATGAAAAATTTATTCAATATCGGGGCAAAACTTAGGGTTTTGTCGAAATCTAAATGTCGAGAACCCTACGCCATGCACCGACAAAATTTTATGTAGACATTCAGCTTCCTTTGGATTCAAAGTTCAAAAGTCCAAAAATTCGTCAGGATCGGGAAAAAACTATAGGTTTTTTGGTGCAATTGAAACACACGGGCACAAGTTATGGAGTGATTGAGAAAAACAGGGATTTAGTTTACTAGTATTGCTTGTGGTCGAAAATCGACCAATTGTGTTTACAATGGTCACTGGGAGTAAAATTTTACGTATCATGTCGGCGGCCTCGCGTGATTATGTTGGTAACATCAACAACACGATAGAAAATCTTTGCCCATTTGTTCGAACCACATAGAATAACTCGATTAGTGTATCGTACAGACCATGAAGTAAACAAATAATGCTGTTCCTGCTTTATGGTTGACAGGTTCTTGTATGTACCCTCGTCCGCTCAATAAAAATAAAAGCGGAGATTTCATGAGAAAACATCAGCGTTGTCAAGCGATTGGCTAAAATGAAGACTCACAGGATTCTCACTATTCAGCAGCTGTTGCCAACATTATCACAGGAGGCCGCTGGGGTATTTGGTAAAATTTAACCAGCACTGGGAGGTATGAATCGGTATCTTTTACGTGTTAAGGTAACTGCCTGACACAATAACAACAAATAAAAACGGAAGTATATACTTCTCATGCCATTTTCGAATTATATAACTTTCATTAGCCTAATATTTGAAATGGAACTACAATTTCGGTGTTCGTATATTTATACAACGCCAAGAAATAATGTTATTTCGATACTGCGATATTCGGAATTTCATAGCTGACAACATATCGACTTCGTAGTTCCATTCGTGCACCGCTACATGCCTCTCCCGGCGCATCATCCTTTATATCGTCATTCACATGAAAACATCCATTTCCTTTAACCAGTCTTAATCACTGCGAAAAATGAAGCATTTGAACAGCACAAGAAAGTGAGTTGGGAGCAGTCCATGTTTCGATATTCACTTATTTTAATACGTTATTTTAATACTGCAGATGCACTGCATTACAGCGTCTTTGGTCGAGGCGAATAGCCAATCAGTGAGCTGATTGTTGGAGAATGTAGAACTTGATCCAAGCTGTAGATAGGAAAATTTCTACTTCCTTTTACCACTTTTAATGGCTAATTTCACACATAATATTTATGTTCGTGAAATCTACGACAAACAATCTTTCGAATTATGTAACTTTCATTGACCTTCTTGTACGAATAAATTAGTAATCTGTACCACAATTTTCGTGTTAGCGTATTTATATCATCTATATCTATGAATGTGAATGTCTATTCGGTGTACGCTTATCACGTCTGAACCACAAGACATAAAGAGCTAACACTTTGTACAGTTACTAATGTCTTCCCGGGGAAGGCTTTAGGCGCGGTTTTATGGCGATCGGATATTAATGTGAATGTCTGTTCGATGTACGCTTATCACGTCCGAACGACAAGACGCAGAGACTTAAATATTTGCACAGTTACTAATTTACACCTGAGGAAGGTTTTAGGCACGGTTTTATAGCGATCTGATACATATTTAGGTGTTTGAAGACTATAAAGCGAAAAGCAGAACAATAATTACTCTTTGAAAATTATATTTACTCTTTGAAAATGGTTTTATTGGTTGCATTGTTGCTTGTTTGGGGGTTGACAATGATAAAAGGGTGGAGTATATTGGTATGGAAAGTTATCGGTGTATATAAAATTCTACGTGTGTGTGTGTGTTAATGTTTCGCTCTGCAGCGAAAACTACAGAACGCAAACGAATGGTCTGTGTGTAATTGTTGTCCAGTCTCCCGTTCTACACCATAGCTGTTCCATGCCGATAGCTATAAGGAGGTGGAAGATATGGTGGTTGAAAGTCGTCAAATTATAAAAAAAATTCGGACTGAAGGCCAGCGATGACGTTTGCGACTCTATAGCACGGAGGTTACATACAGCGAAACATGACCCCACATACCATATCTTTGGTCTATGCGTGCTACAATGTCTTCCGCTCTTTCTGTGTAAGGTTTTAAGCATACGAATAAGGAAATATAAGAATAAATAAAGCAGTAAAAAAAATTCTTTTAATACATCTCTTTAGAAAATCGATTTGACGTTTCGCGCATTACATCAAGTGATCGATCTGTGATATTATTGTTCAAATTCGTGATTGGATTCTCCGAAACGAGTGCATTTTTACGTGTGATTTGATCTACACTGATAATGTACTTTCCTGATAATGTTGATTCAAAATGTTGGTTTCTAAAAAAGGTATTGTATTTCATTTCATCCTTCAAAACCAGTCTCATAGCCCACTACTGAAAGATAGCTTATCTATCATAATCAACCAACACGCGAGCGGAGCCGCGGGTTTAAGCTAGTGATATATAAAACTTTTAGTGTGTTATGCTTTTGGTTATCTGTGTATCGTGTTCCATTTAGAAGAGAATTGCCGACTTTTCTATTCTTTTAACAAAAAATGACAAGAACCGCACGGTAGACTTCTTTTTAATCTTTTTGACGAAAAGGGCCAAGGTGCTTGGGGTACCTCCTAATCATTAGACCCGTTATCCATCATAATTCACTTATATGGAAAACTGTGTAAGTAAAATAAAATAAAAATATTTATTGCTATCAATAGCCTACTGGCTTTTATATTGTAACTTTCCCAAACATACTAGTTCGGATTTTTTGTTTTTAATATGTAATTTTCATTCTAAACATTCATTTATTAAAACAATTATCATTTTGTACAGTAAATAGCGCCTGAAGATGCAACTGTAGGTCGCGAAACCGGTTGTGCGGGTCTTCACGACTCCAATAAAAAACAGCTCAAGTGGACCAAGGACTTTCATTTAGACTCTTACAATTTTAACACCTAATTTTTAACTGTATGAAAGTTGGTTAAATATGTATAAATATCTTAGCTGTGGCTGCCCGTCATACAAAGTTTTATGCGACTGTTTAGGAGAACAGGGCCTCGGTGCTATGAGATGACATCAACCGAAGTGAATCAGGCGAGAAAACGATCGAACGTAAATGAACTCTTAGCCATTTCGTTTCCGCGAGCATAACCACGCCAACCCCGAGAGTTTCCCGTTCCCCTCACGCGCGGCGCCACTGCATGAAGCTCCAGACTTCATGGCTACAGGGGTCTCCCGAGCGCGCGCGCAAGTTTTGCCCGAGTCCGCTATCAGAACTCGATTACCGGTCGAAATCCCGAACCCAATTTGGCGTCGCGTTACCGGCGTGTCCGCGACCCGCAGTGTGTGTGCGGGGATTACGAGCGGAGGGCTCGCTGTGGGTCGCAGCAGGTGTTTCCGCTGTAGCCGTACTGCAGGGGCGGCGCGACTCTGCGTCTCATTACGAGCAACGCAGCCAGCGCCCGCTCTAATCGGGAGGGCAGCACCGTCGGATAAAAGGTCTTAAAATTTCACTTTTTTTCTTTCTCTTTTTTTTTGGGGGGGGGGGAGGGAGGGGGCGCCTGTGTACTGAGGGCAGTGGGTGGGGAGTCGGGGGTCGGAAGAGGCTTCGGACAGACCAGCGCGCAGTAAAAGAAGAGCTCCATTACCGCGCCGACTACGCAATGCACTCTGCTACATTTTTCAGCGCGGTGAAAATTACATCGTGCACGTTTCGAGTTTTAGCGGTCCGGCAAAAAGGGGGAGGTGAAAGCAACAACAAACGCCCGTGTGTCGGAACAAAGGCAGAAGCTCTCTCTCTGAAGGGTGCGCCGCGGCGTCAGAAGCGGTCGAGGTGACGGAGGGCAGGCTTTAGACCGCCGAGCGCAGCGGATAACGCACAGCCGTCAGCCAGCTTGTGGAACAAGTGCGACGAGTGTGGGTCACATGGACTGCACGACGCGTCCCTCCCATGAATTCCGACTGTACCTGCAATACTGGCACGGCATTATGAAGAAAACCACGTAAAAATAAACCCTGTGAAAGAGAAAGAAAATAGGCAGATGAATATCGTATCACAAAACATAAATATTGGATATGCGTTTAGACGTTGTAAATATAGAATATTTGTGACAATTTGTGCCACAGCGGGATTCGAACCCGGGGCTTCCCGCTTAACATACAGTTGCGCTATGCATCAAAGCCATCTTACGAATATGGACGTAGGACACCTGCAGGGACTATCCGCCCGATATGTCCGACAGATGAAAATTGTGTGCCGGAACCGGGACTCGCACGTGGGACCCTTGCCATTCGCGGGCAAGCGCACTACCGACTGTGCTGTCCCGACACGACACACGATGCCGCCTCATAACTTTACTTCCGCCAGTACCTCGCCTCCTACTTTCCAAACTTCACAGAAGCTCTCCTGCGAACCATGCAAGACTAGCACTCCTGGAAGAAAGGATATGGTGGAGACATGGCTTAGCGACAGCCTAAGGGATGTTTCCACTTCTTAATTGTAATCCACATAGTCATGGTTTGAACTCAAATGTTCGTTAACACTAGCACCGCTCGAGTTTTTAACACCCTAAAACCGCCAACGGGACACAAGTGTCCCATTTCAGATCGATGCGTTACTATTTGACACTACTATTTTAATTTTCAGGGACGGGTATTTCTGTAAGAAATAATGACACTGATGGTCTCATATGTTGTTTCTATTCTAAATATTAAGTACAAACGTGCTAGATACAATTTATTCCAAACGTTTTCATGTAACGACATAAATATAAGATACTTTCTTTATTTTTAGACGAATGAACTACAGTAGGGGATACCGGGGCACGTTTTCCACCATTTTACATTTTTATTTTTGTACTTTTTATTTTTATCGGTTTTGAGGTAAACATCGGAAAATTATATTTCCTATACCATTATCTACAGTCTTGTACAGATGTTTTTGTAAATAGTAAATGTTCTTCTTGGCGTTGGAAAATTTGCCCCGTATGCGGGGCAAGTTTTCCAGCTAACGTAAAATGTACAGGGGCAAATTTTCCAACTATACTTTAAATGCTAAAACAGAGATAAGTATCTTGAATTCACTGAATATATATTTTTATTATGCATTTTCAATACATTAAGAAGGATATAGTAAAATTAACCACATTAAATAAAAATAAATGCTACTGAAAGGTTTTACAAAATATGTGACTCAAATATTTCACAACTACAGACATTTTTTTAACAAAACTCATACTCAATGTCTGAATGATAAAGTAAGCAAAAAAAAAAAAAAAAAAAAAAAAAAAAAAAAAAAAAAAAAAAAAAAAAAATGCAACATTCCCTTTCGTACAGTGTCCATGCGCCCATTTCTTGTAGATCGTGCACAGTACCCACTTTTCCTTTGCTTTAGACCTGGCGTTAAGACTCAAAGCAATAAGGAAAATGTGCTCCGTGTGCTCTGGGAATACGTGCCTCGTCACCATATTCGGAACTTTAACAGTACGTCCATGAGTAACAGTCTAAGTTATTTACAAAACAAATGCACAGTTACGTGAAGAAAGAAACCCACTTTTAGTGCGGACAGTGTCAAAATAATAGATTTAACGCTAGTATGTTTATTTG
The DNA here is from genome assembly GCA_026315105.1 of Locusta migratoria. Lineage (NCBI taxonomy): Eukaryota > Metazoa > Arthropoda > Insecta > Orthoptera > Acrididae > Locusta > Locusta migratoria. Next base: position 149,979,617 of record CM048750.1, on the reverse strand, counting down.
AAGTTTCAATACAAATGTGAAAGTTTACTCACCTTTGCAAAAATGAGGAAAACGGCCCTGCCGACGTTGTAACTGCTGGTACAGCACTGAAAATTTCCTAAATAAAGCGTGCTTAGTTGCAACTTCCTTCAGTATCAACGGTGGTACCATCTAGCGGTTTGTTTCGAAACTAAAGGGAGTTGTAAAACCTGCCCCTATGGAAAATGTGCCCCGGTCTCCCCCCTGCAAATAATTGAAAATTGTTCATTATGTCATAAAGAAATCAAATATTTTAAATAGTAATCCAGTCATAGCATGCCCGTTGGACACTATAGACCGGCAGTACATCCGTGGATATTTTGATTATATGTAATCAAGTTTGTGAAAACGTTTCCAGAATCATCCTGTACATCGCCTTTGCAAAATCTATGAAGACGAGTTCTCCTTTCGCTGATGACACAGAAGTAATAGCGATAACATCATTTCGTCTACGAAGAACTTGGTGCACGTAGGGCCTGAAAAATTTTCACGCTGATTTCCTTCCCCATTCATATGTAGAACAATCCAATTTTGTCTTTCGTATCTAATGATCACGTTGTCTACCGAACGTTACACTCTTATGTTCCTTCCTTTATTCAGACCAGCCGTGTTGCTTACAATACTGTTCCACACACAAGTACTAAACAGTATAAAGGGCAGCACGAAACAGAAAGGAAAGAGAAAGACTTCTTCACTCTCAAACAGACAAACAATGCTGTCCACAAAGCCGCCTTTTAATTCTCACTGACTTTGCCAGCGCACACACCATAGACTTTAATTAAGACAAACAAGCACAGCAGAAACAGGAGTCACTACGGAGAATAGTCGACTAATAGACACAGATATTACATCAAAGCTTTCTCGTGAGTAACAGATGTGTAAATGATGATATTTGTAGGTGTGAAATTAAAATACGTAACTCTCAACTTATCTATGGATATCCAAGTCAACATAAGCAATGATAACGTTCATTCGATGGGACTAAAGTAATCGGGTTTCAAGGACGTGGCGATCATAGTGTGACGTTTATTTGACTACAAATACAAGTAATATACATTGAGGAAAACAATACTGAACTCATATGGACTAATAAATAATTATTCCTGAAAAAATTTGCGGAGAATCCGCGATCTGTAGTAAATAATTAAAATTAATTTAAAAGGCAGTCTAGCTCGTATTTACGTATTTCCTGATCAAAGGTTTCGATCATTTACATCATCCTCAGACATGTTGGAGTAGTCGCCGATTAAAATGCGATATACAAAAATTTCAATGGAAGACAAAAACACCTGCACGAGTGTAACCAATGTATAACTAGAGAATGTGCTACTCCGATATGAGAAGGATGATACTAACTAGGAAATCTTAATTGACCGCATTAAAAGTAAAGTTATGACGAAAAAAAAGTAAATCTAGCGTAATATGAGGGTTGTGTATTATTGGGACGTACACCATTTGGCTTTGGAATCGTACATATAATACTTTGGTGGCGGTGTGAGGCGTTAGCGTTTGAGCACACTTAACCTTTTATTTAATAGATTTGTTTAAGGAATAACAAATCAGCCGGTTATAAAATGTTCAGATGTCTGTAAATCTATCGGACCAAACTGCGTGGTCATCAGTGCGTAGCTTACAAACTACTTAAACCTAGGAAAACTAACCTAAGGACAACACACACACCCATGCCCCAGGGAGGACTCGAACCTCCACGGCGAGCAACCGCGCGCTCCGCAGCGAGACGCTTTAGACAGCTCGGCTACTCCACCGCGGCAGCCGGTTATAATGAACTTTGATATCTGCTAATATGTAACCACAGCGCACGCATGGATCGGAATGAAACTTGCAAGGCTTGTGTGGCAGGTACAATCGGTGACTGAATTCGCGAGACCCCTCGCCTGATCGCTATACACAACCGCAAAGTTCTGCTGCTTGGTGGGAAGTATACACAGCTAGGCAACACGATCGTGCATACTGTCGATTACCCATCTGACACGAAATCTGAGAGGAAAAATGTTATCTTCCAGTATCGCAACCAGTTGTAACAACACGCGTTCTTTCTATGCGACGTGAAGGCGACTTCGAAAACTGATTCTAGAAACTGCTTTGCGTATTAGCCATAGCGTTTTAAGCTGTTCCCGACCGACAAATTCCTTTCCACATTTCTTTTTTTATAGTTTCAATGAACAAAGACTGCAATTACAATTGTGATGCTGCAGTCCGTGAATATTTCGGACGTTACTGACACATTCAAATGGAAAAATTGCATGCCTATCATAGAATTAATTCAATTACATGAATGGACTTTGTTATGAAGCTAAGTGTCACATATTGGTGCATCATGTTCCGAGTATCACTGGCGGTTTCCGCCCACCGCCTCGGTTGCGCTATAAAGACGACAACCGTTTGGCGCCGCAGATCACTGATGGTATTTCCGAGAGTGAAGGTATCGTGTCATTTCCACTGGTTCTCTTTCGGTTGATGTTGCTACTAAGATATCAGCACAAATTTAACAAACATAAGCCAGCTGTGTCACCACAAATTACAGTTCTCCTCAGATGTTTGGTACTTTTCCATACTCCTTGTCTTATTGAAATGCCTAATAGTAAGCATTCGACAACATATTGGGCTATTATAATACCAGATACGATTATGTCAAATGAATGTGCAGAGAAGCAAACAAATGGTAAAGATAAGCTTATTTATCTCGCAAAATGGCCAACTACTGATCAACGAGCGACAGTTCGATTACTGACTCTTTCACATTTTTCTTCTATTTTGAAATATGTCTCATTATGTTTCTCACGTAACAATAACAAACACACATGATAATTGCCGCGGTGGAGTAGCCGAGCGGTCAAAAGCGCCTCGCTCCGGAGCGCGCGGTTGCTCGCCGTGGAGGTTCCAGTTCTCCCTGGGTCATGGGTGTGTGTTTGTCCTTAGGTTAGTTTACCTACGTTTAAGCAGTTTGCAAGCTACGGACTGATGACCACGCAGTTTGGTCCGATAGATTTACAGACATTTGACCTTTTGAACACATGACGTCTGAACAATCACCTTAGAATGAAGTCGGTCATCTATTCAAAGAAGCAGGCATTAATTTGATAATTCAAACAGCAAACACAAGTAGATTGAGTAATTTGTAAAATCTCAAACCTAAGAGTCGACTTTTGGCGATTCTCCATTGTAGCAATTAGAGAAGTGAAAGATTCTAAAGCTAATTCCTTGGTTTTAGAAGCCGCAGCCGTTTATTCTGTAGTAGGACAGCATTACACACCGGTGGGTTTCAGTTACTGTGCAGAATACAAAATCACGGTTTTTCGTCAAAAGCGTGTGTAGTTTCCTGCCACTTATGAATAGGTAGTAGACCTATGTTAATGCAGACATTCGATAAACGGCTATAGTATGTGTGGGTGGCGCCGGCATAAATGCGCAGATGCGTAACACGAGGTCCTAGGATCGATCTGACATCCGCAGCACTTTTATTTTTAATTATTCACTCATTTTCACGAGTTTCAATCCGTATTTTTCACACACGTAACTTTCCTGCTCAGTAACAACTTTGGTAGCGAATATAGTATCAAAACATTTTAACTCTTCATTCAGCCAGTTGATATGATAACAAAGAGAAGTTTTGAATGAATGAACGAAATAGACAGTCTATTTGCATCAGATGTTCTGAGCAGATTGACACTGCCACCAGAAAAATGCAACAGATCGTGTGAGTCATAGCGTAAGTTTTTCCACAGACAGATAATAAACGTTGGTTTCAGGGCACATATCGTATGGATTTATAAATATCAAACAATATAGTAGTCACAATTTATTAGCTGAAATAAGTGCATACTGCAAAACGTTGCCTTTATGTTGGTTCAAAACTTGACAAGCACATACCAAGAGTGTAATAGCTACAACGCCAATCTCCGAATGGGTTGGCTTGACAAAGGCTAATAATATCCCCTTATACGTTTGAGTGTTGAAAGTCTCAACACTCGGGATCGCTGGATGGGTCTCACCTACTTGGCCCAATCTGTGGGAGAAGAAAAACACGAATATGAACCTTTTAAATTCCTACAATATCTCCCCTGTGTAGACCATAGGAAAAGAGAAAACTCACGCCAAATGATCCAACTACAGATAGGTGCAATATCAGCTAATATTGAGGCTCACCATTGCTGATAACGGTGTTTCCGGTGTTGCTAATTAGCTAAACGATTAGCTTTTGAATGAAACAGCACGGGTTTGAATCCCGCCCCTTCCAAAATTCTTCTCTTGTATTAACCCTTGTAGTTTTAATTATCAATTATAAAAATTTCAACGCATAGTATATATATTTGGTTTCGTTATAACTAATTTAATTAATATATCTTATTTCATCATTTAATTTTCATAATTCGATGAAGTATTAAATGAAAATAATATTTAAAAAATTGTAGCACGTATTTTTATGCCGAAGTTATATTACATGCCTTAGGGTGTTCATCGTCAAAGAAAATCTCCACGCTATGCAGACTTTACCAGAGTATTTTAAGCGAGAAATTTTATCCGAAATATTCTTCGGTGCAAAGCATACTTTATTCAAGTTTTTAAGTAAATAACTTTTCACTGTTGATTTTTGTGCATACCATGTGTATGGATGGGAATTGTGGCACTGAACTGATGCTGTAGGATTGAATGTGTTTTAATTGAGACACCTGTTGACATCAACGTTCGTGGCATACTGAAACGTTTAAGGAAATTTAAACTTCATAAATAAAAGGTTTACATTGCGAGGGGTAATATGAAATGAACAAAGTTGTAAGGAGTACCGGGGAATCGAACCTTGACTTCCAACTTTGCACTCGAACCACTTGGCCACTACGCTAGGCACTCTCCTCAAGGACTGGAAGTTAATAAGCAGCTTATATAACACCTATTGGTCTGTGAGAAATTTTCGCCACCGTATTCGCTTTCCCTTTAACCAACTCGGACGGGATATTTTGGGAATTTGAAAGGTTTGTCAACTTCCTTCTCGCAGGGTTTGAACAAAATCTTTGAAAATCATCCCGCAATCTACTCTGTCAGTCATAAACATTCTACAGTATAAACTGAAAGACAGAATCGTTGAGGAAATGTCTGCCCCTCCCCAATCCTTGAGGGTTAAAATTCTAGGAGTAGGAACATCCTCATCCATGATCCACGGACTGAGATGCGATATTTTTGTGAAATTCAGTGTCCTGTTACAGTGACAGTCGTAAAAATTGTGGGAATAAAGTTTATGAAGTAGTTTCTGTTAATATTTATAAAGAAACTTTACTCTGTAGCTACGAATGCCTGTTCTACGAAACAGCAACGAATCTAAATCATTAATACGAACGTGTTTCTGACGGCATTTTGACTCCTGAGTGTTCTATAGTTCAAAGGCACATGCGGTAACTTGAAAATAATTTTGCGAACAATTTGTAACAAAAAGTGAGGGAGACGTATGTCGACCACGCTACTAAACACCCACATGCAAGGTATTGGTGTTCTGAGGTGTTCATTCTACTATCAATCGCTGTTTTATGTCCTCTGACTTTATTGAAAGCAGTACGGTTTTTTTAATAAATGAAGCATGTCAAGTTACCAAAAAAAAAGTGGTCTTATTTTTGTCACCCTGGTTTCTTTAGTGAACAGTTTCATATTAACAGCATACCTAACGCAAGAATCATTTATGAAACGTCTGAGACGAACTGAATAACAGTTGGTAAGATTTAGCTGTAGTAGATTGTCGTGTAAGGAAGTTTGTTTACACGCGCTAGCCGTGCTGTGAAGTCTTAGCTGCAAGCAAAGAACTAACCTTCGGGAAATCTAATGGTGAAACAAAGTACGCTGTTGTAGGAACAAAAAATACAAAAGTTTCGAACTAAGGACAGCACAAATATCCATGTCCAAGGGGTAATTCGAACCCCCGACCGTTGTGGCAGTGCAGACCCTGACTGGCGTGCCGCTGACCCCTCGGCCACTGCGGCCAGCCAAGAAACTCTACTAATACTGTTCAGCATCCCGTATATCCTCCTTCAGCCTCAAAGACGGTTCGATGTCCGTCAGGCAATGAACCCACAACTCTAATCACGTAACATGGACATTCAAGTAACTTATTCCAAGAGTATTGCCTCGGTCGGTTTCGCGCCAACACCGCTTCCGAGTGTTTTTTCCTCGAAGTCTGTTGCAAAGCTCTTTGTACGATATATAGTAGTAATATTCCCGGCATATCGATAGTATAGAAGGTAATCGTCACCAACTTTGGTCGTCATGTAATGGAACTTACACAAAATTACTTTTAAATTCTTTTTGAAGCCGTGTCCAAAACGCACTTCTGAACCAGTTGACAGACCATGACAAGAGGTTCAAAACTTATTGTATTTCTTGTCACACAAACGGCAAACTTTGTTACACCGTCAGATTTCCGGCAGGTTAGTTCTTTGCTTGCAGCGAAACCTATCGAAAGTATTAAAATAAAATTTTAAAACCAACAAACAACCTCAATGTTCAAATCAATCTGTAACTGCCATGCCATCATTCAGATATAATTTGAAAGCTACTTCCAGCTTAATGTGTTGCACATTCAACAGAATACATTTTTAGTAGTTCACACACTCCTTTTGTAAAGCATCATAACTTGTTACTGTTTCAAGTTAAAACAAAGTTATTATACACTTTTTTAGCAATGTAAGAATTACTACTAAATATAGTAACTAACAGGACGTCTATCCGAAACCAACCAATAATATAGTTTTTAATTCAGTGCACAAGCATATAGACTAGGATGACAATCCATTAGTAGATCGGTATGAGGCAAACCAGGCCTCATAAGGCACTGTCCGTATAAGAAAAGACAGGTCCGGCCACATCCGTGAGCAGTCGAGGAAAGGCGAGGCATTCCTCTACTCTGCTCAATCGCAGCGAATGTCTCGTGCTTGGGGTCGCAAGAGGTTTACGTGGAAGTAAACGGGGCACTTACAGCACGGCGAGCGCATACAAACAAAGTATCTTACTCGACAACCTACTCCAGCTAAGCTTTCCCAATGGTATTGAGTTTGCCTCAGACGTTTCAAAAATGAGTCTTGTATTAGGTGTGCCGGTAATACGAAACTGCTAAATAAACACTCAGGGTGTCATAACATCTGGCCACCTTTTTGTGGTAACTTGACACGCTTCATTTATTCAGAAGTGCGTTTTGGACACGGCTTCAAAAAGAATTTAAAAGCAATTTTGTGTAAATTCCAAAGTTGGTGACGATTACCTTCTATACTATCGATATACCGGGAATATTACTACTATATATCGTACAAAGAGCTTTGCAACCGACTTCGAGGAAAAAAAACACTCGGAAAACCTCCGACATGAAAGAAAAAAAATTCAGATATCGTTTATGGCTTCATCAACAATAGTTGTGATAAAGAGTTTAACTTCTGTTTAATTTTTTTAATTTTGCCTTCATCACCCTTCCTGATCAACGTGCTTCGTCCGCAATGCTTTTTTATAGTTGTTTCGTCTCCTGTACTATAATTGTTCACAATTTGTTAATTTATTTATTCCCTAAATTAATCTTGAAACATTATACTGTTCTTTTCTCGTTGTAAAAATACACAGTAATAAAATGAAATCATAAATTACAACTTTCCAACATACTGCATGTGCTTTAAAAGAAATAAACTAAAAATCGTTTCATTTCGTTGGTGAGATCTTGATTCTGTTCTAGTGAACCTCAGTGTTTCTCAAACTGTTTGAAACCTTTGCTTTTTTGCCTATGGTATACAAAAGGTGGATCTTATGAGTAGCACTCTTAACCATTCTAAATAAAAAAATTCTCCTGCTAATGTTGCTCTGAATCACGTATAACCGCCTCATGCTTCCGCAACGATTCGAAGCGTGTTGGGTATTCTCGTTTCTTATTATATTGGTGTGCTTATTTCGGGCTATGCGAAGTAACAGACACCATACCAATATAATTAATTACGACACACGAAGACGGCGTTTCTTCAATCACTTCACAGCATATGTAGTCATACGTTCCACCTCGCATGATAGGGGCGCTACAGCAATAGCGTGCAACTTGTGGAAGTTTGAGACGGACGCGGGGCGAGCACCGGGATCCACGTGGTTAAGTTCACCACTGGCCCGAAGCTGGACACCCAGGTTCGATTACCGGCCTGCTTCACATTTTCCCTTGTCGCCATTGTTTAATTTCAATGTCCTAATGCAGCACTATCGATCCTTTTCTTCCTAATCCTTATTCCGTCACCTACTTCACAATTGCTTACTAGGCAGACTACTCTCCACTAGACCATCCCACCACTGGCGATTAAGGCGCCTCCACGTCACAAACTTTGCTTCAACCTCTGTGTTCCAAAGAATGTTGGAACAACTGCCAAGCCTCTCCACGCAGCGAAATAGACTAGTAAGCATGGAGGTCTGTGTTCGATCCCCGACCGCATCACAAATTTTAATTCAGTGCTTCACCTTTATCTTTAATGTATTTGGCATGTTTGAGAAGAAAAACCATCTCAGGTTTCGTGTATTTGCTTTTTCATTGATATTCCTTCGTAACTATTTGAAAATTCTTGTTTCTTTTTGTTTGGTCCTCTCTATCTCCCCTTCTAGGCTGAACTTCCCTCTCAAATTACGCCTGCATAGGCGATATTCTATATTTAATATTTTCGCAGATGTTTTAAATACAATTCTGCACAACCATATTTGTTTTAGAGATTGATTAAATTTAGAAAATGAGTACTTCTTCTCTCGGAAAAATTAATATTACGATTCCTGATGAAAATTAGTCTGTGTGTCCAGTTTAAACTTACAGATTTCTGGGGCACGGCCCACCGCCTCACAGCGGCCGGCCAACTAGCTAGCCGGCCAGCCGGCTCAGGACTGCTATGCTTACGTCGGATGACGTACGCGCCGGGGCCTGTCTTTCTCGTAGGCATCGCTCCACGGCTGCAGACGTAACGCTGACTGGTGAAGCACGACATTCACTGTCGAGTCGCCACCAGGTTTCTCATGTGATTCAGGACTCTTGGAACATTTTGAAACAAAATCCGCTTCGACTGCAATTAACTTTATTTAAAAAAGCACTACCGGTTTCGAGTCCTGTAGACACATCATCAGGTGCTAAAATTCCTTAGAAAAACATATCTGCCATTTAGCCTTTTCCAGCGTTCACGTTAAATTTAAAACAATCGAAAGCTTAACTTCACGTCCTCATTAAAAAGTATAAAACTTGAACGCTGTTGCGTTAGTCCTAGATTTTTAAAATATACTGGGGGTGGAGGGCAGGTGAAGCCGTGCCATGTGGAAGCGGTGTTGGCGCGAAACCGACCGAGGCAATACTCTTGGAACCAGTTACTTGAATGTCCATGTTACGTGATTAGAGTTGTGGGTTCAATGCCCGACAGACTTCGAGCCGTCTTTGAGGCTGAAGGAGGATATACGGGATGCTGAACAGTATTAGTAGAGTTTCTTGGCCGGCCGCAGTGGCCGAGCGGTCTGCGGCACGCCAGTCAGGGTCTGCACTGCCACTACGGTCGGGGGTTCGAATTCCCCCTTGGACATGGATATTTGTGCCGTCCTTAGTATTAGCTAGTTCATAAATAGGTTGTAAGTTTAAGGACTGATGACCCCGTTCGTAAGTCCCATAAGCTCTACAAACATTCGAACATTTTGATTTGATTTCTTATTTTGTTTGCTTCGTTTTTAAGCAGTCAGAGAATTTATTTCTTATAAAGAAGAGTTATATACTTTTAGTTTAAGGGACAGTTGTAACTTTAAACTGTACGTATAAAACTAATTTTCATCAGGATTCATAATAATAATTTTTATTTTTCCGTGAGAAGAACTATTCAGTTTCTAGATTCAATAATAGTAATAATAAAACATGGATGTGCAGAACTGTATTTTAAACATCTAAACATCTGCAAAAAGTTTAGAGTACAAGATCGCCGATGAAGGCGTAATTTGTGAGCGAAGTTCAGTTCAGCATAGAAGAGCAGATAAGGAGGTCCAAAGAAAAAGAAACAAGAACTGGAAAATATTTATGAACTAGGTGAAGGAAAAAGAATTAGGAAGGAAAGGAATGATAGTGCTGAATTAGGGAATTGAAATTAAACAATGGCGATAAGTGAAAATATGAAGCGGGACGGGAATCGAACCCGAGTCTCCCGCTTTTTTTTGCTTTTTTTATTTTGTTTTTTTGTTTTTGTAGGTTTTTTATTTTTAGGTCTCTCTCTTTTTTTTCCCCTCAGCTTCGGGACAGCGGTGAACTTAACCACGTGGCTACCGGTGCTCGCCCCGCGTCTGTCTCAAACTTCCACAAGTTGCACGCTATGGCTGTAGCGCCCATATCGTGCGAGGTCGAACGTATGACCGCATATGCGGTGAGGTGATTGAAGAAACGCTGTCTTCGCGAGTCGTAATTAATTATATTGGTATGGTGTCTGTTACTTCGGATATGCCCTAAATAACAGACACCACACGGATATAATAGTAAACGAGAATGCCCAATAGGCTTCGAATCGTTGCGGAAGCAGTATTAGCAGAAGACGGTCATTTATTTATAATGGTTTAGTATGTAACAGTATAAGAGGGCTACTCATAGGACCCACTGTTTGGCTACCATTGGCAAAAAAAAAAAAAAAAAAAAAAAACAAAAAACAAAAAAAAAAAAAAAAAACGAGTCAAACAGTTTGAAAAATACCGAGGTTCAATAGAATAAAAAAAAATCACCTACGAAATGAAATCATTTTTAGTATATTTCTTTTAAAGCGGGTGCAGTATGTTTCAACGTTCTAATCTATAATTTCATTTTAATATTGTGTACTATTTTTTCAATGAGGGAGAACAGTATTACTTTTAAACATTAATTTAGGGAATGAATAACATATTGTGAACAATTATAACACAGAAGACGAAGCAAGTATAAAAAAGCGTTGTGGAAGGAGCAGGATCGTCGGGAAGGGCGATGAAGGCCAAATAAAATATAAAACACAATGAAACCCTTTATCATAACTATTGTTGACGGTAAGCAGCCATAAACGACATGTCTTTTTATTCAGGTCAGAGGTTTCCAGTAGGTTGGAAAGCTCTTTGTACGATATATAGTAGTAATATTGCGGGTATATCGATAGTATACAAGGTAAGCGCAAATAACTTGGGTCATGGAGTAATGGATTTTATACATTATTTTCAAATTCGTCTTGAAGCTGTGTATAAAACTCACTCCTGAACCAGCTAACAGATACAGAGACTATAACAGAGGTTCGAAACTTTTGTATTTTTTGTTCATACAACAGCGTACTTTGTTTCACCATTAGATTTCCCGAAGGTTAGTTCTTTGCTTGCAGCTAAGACTATCGAAATGGTATTAAAAACTTTAAAAACTCATCAAAACCAACAAACAGACTAACCGTCCAAATCAATACGTTACTGCCATGTCCTTAAAAAAAAGTTTAAATTTTTGTTAAGCTTATGGGATTTAATTGCGGGGACATCATTCCCTAAATTAAACTTACAACCTTATACTACTGACGGTACTAACATCCATGCCCAAGGGGGGATTCGAACCCCCGAGGGGGAACGGCCTCGCACATCGTAGCGTAGCGCCTCAATGCGCTCGGCCAATCCTCCGCGGCCATGTCATTATTAAGATATAATTTGATAGTTGCTTCGAGGTTAATGTGTAACACATTCAACAGAATACAATTTTAGTAGACCATATACGCCTTTTTTCAGCGTCACGACATGTTAATGTTCAAATATAAAGAAGTTATTATAGACTTATTGTTTAATAATGTAAGAATTGCCGCTAAATATGGCAACTAACAGGCGGGCTATCTGAAACCATCCAATAATAAAATTTTTAATTCAGTGCACAATAATATAACCTAGGACGAGAATCCATTAGGAGATCGGTATCAGGATAGCCAGGCATCATAAGGCAAACAGTCCATTTAAGAAAAGACAGGTTCAGACACATCAGTGGGCAGTCGAGAAGAGGCGAGGCATGCCTCTGCTCAATCGCAGCGAATGTCTCGTCTTCCAGTCAGTGCTTGTCGCCGGCCAGAGGTTTGAACGGAAGTAAACAGGGCACTTCACAGCACGGCTAGCGTGTGTAAACAAACTTCCTTACACGACAATCTACTACAGCTAAATCTTACCAACTGTTATTCAGTTCGTCTCAGACGTTTCATAAATGATTCTTGCGTTAGGTATGTTATTAATATGAAAATGTTCATTAAAGAAATCAGGGTGACAAAAATAAGACCACCTTTTTTTGGTAACTTGACATGCTTCATTTATTAAAAAAACAGTACTGCTTTCAATAAAGTCAGATAACATAAAACAGCGATTGATAGTAGAATGAACACCCCAGAATACCAATACCTTGCATGTGGGTGTTTAGTAGCGTGGTCGACATACGTCTCCCTCACTTTTTGTTACAAATTGTTCGCAAAATTATTTTCAAGTTACCGCATGTGCCTTTGAACTATAGAACACTCAGGAGTCAAAATGCCGTCAGAAACACGTTCGTATTAATGATTTAGATTCGTTGCTGTTTCGTAGAACAGGCATTCGTAGCTACAGAGTAAAGTTTCTTTATAAATATTAACAGAAACTACTTCATGAACTTTATTCCCACAATTTTTACGACTGTCGCTGTAACAGGACACTGAATTTCACAAAAATATCGCATCTCAGTCCGTGGATCATGGATGAGGATGTTCCTACTCCTAGAATTTTAACCCTCAAGGATTGGGGGGGGGGGGCAGACATTTCCTCAACGATTCTGTCTTTCAGTTTATACTGTAGAATGTTTATGACTGACAGAGTAGATTCCGGGATGATTTTCAAAGATTTTGTTCAAACCCTGCGAGAAGGAAGTTGACAAACCTTTCAAATTCCCAAAATATCCCGTCCGAGTTGGTTAAAGGGAAAGCGAATACGGCGGCGAAAATTTCTCACAGACCAATAGGTGTTATATAAGCTGCTTATTAACTTCCAGTCCATGAGGAGAGTGCCTAGCGTAGTGGACAAGTGGTTCGAATGCAAAGTTGGAAGTCAAGGTTCGATTCCCCGGTACTCCTTACATCTTTGTTCATTTCATATTACCCCTCGCAATGTAAACCTTTTTTTTATGAAGTTTAAATTTACTTAAACGTTTCAGTATGCCACGAAGATTGATGTTAACAGGTGTCTCAATTAAAACACCTCCAATCCTACAGCATCAGTTCAGTGCCACAATTCCCATCCATACACTTGGTATGTACAAAAATCAACAGAGAAAAGTTATTTACTTAAAAACTTGAATAAAGTATGCTTTGCACCAAAGAATATTTCGGATAAAATTTCTCGCTTAAAATACTTTGGTAAAGTCTGCATAGCGTGGAGATTTTCTTTGACGATGAACACCCTAAGGAATGTAATATAACTTCGGCATATAAATACGTGCTACAATTTTTGAAATATTACTTTCATTTAATACTTCATCGAATTATGAAAATTAAATGATGAAATGAGATATATTAATTAAATTAGTTATAACGAAACCAAATATATATACTATGCGTTGAAATTTTTATAATTGATAATTAAAACTACAAGGGTTAATACAAGAGAAGAATTTTGGAAGGGACGGGATTCAAACCCGTGCTGTTTCATTCAAAAGCTAATCAAATGTTCAAATGTTTGTCAAGCTTATGAGACTTAACTACGGGGTCATCAGTCCCTAAACTTACAAACTAATTATGAACTACTTACGAACTAGGACGACACAAATATCCATGCCCGAGGGGGGATTCGAACCCCCCGATTGTATTGGCCGTGCTGACCGTGACTGGAGCGCCTCAGTCACCTCGGCCACCGCGGCCGGCAAAAGCTAATCGTTTAGTTAATTAGCAACACCGGAAACACCGTTATCAGCAGTGGTGAGCCTCAATATTAGCTGATATTGCACCTATCTGTGTTTGGATCATTTGGCGTGAGTTTTCTCTTTTCCTATGGCCTACACAGGGGAGATATTGTAGGAATTTAAAAGGTTGATATTCGTGTTTTTCTTCTCGCACAGATTGGGCCAAGTAGGTGAGACCCATCCAGCGATCCCTAGTGTTGAGACTTTCAACACGCAAACGTATAAGGGGATATTATTAGCCTTTGTCAAGACAATCGCATTCGGAGATTGGCGTTGTAGCTATTACACTCTTGGTATGTGCTTGTCAAGTTTTGAACCCACATAAAGGCAACGTTTTCCAGTATGCACTTATTTCAGCTAATAAATTGTGACTGCTATATCGTTTGATATTATAAATCCATACGATATGTGCCCTGAAACCAACGTTTATTATCTGTCTGTGGAGAAACTTACGCTATGACTAACATGATCAGTTGCATTTTTTCTGGTGGCAGTGTCAATCTGCTCAGAACATCTGCCGCAAATAGACGGTCTATTTCGTTCATTCATCCAAAACTTCTCTTTGTTACAATATCAACTTGCTGAATGAAGAGTTAAAATGTTTTGATACTATATTCGCTACCAAAGTTGTTACTGAGCAGAAAAGTTACGTGTGTGAAAAATACGGATTGAAACTCGTCAAAATGAGTGAATAATTAAAAATAAAAGTGCTGCGGATGTCAGATTGATCCTACGACCTCGTGTTACGCATCTGCGCATTTATGTTGACGCCACCCACACATACTATAGCATAGCCGTTTATCGAATGTCTGCAGGAACATATGTCTACTACTTATTCATAAGTGGCAGGAAACTACGCACGCTTTTGACGAAAAACTGTGGTTTTGTATTCTGCACAGTAACTGAAACCCACCGGTGTGTAACGTTGTCCTACTACAGAATAAACGGCTGCGGCTTCTAAAACCAAGGAATTAGCTTTAGAATCTTTCACTTCTCTAATTGCTACAATGGAGAATCGCCAAAAGTCGACTCTTAGGTTTGAGATTTTACAAATTATTCAATCTATTTGTTTTTGCTGTTTGTGTTATCAAATTAATGCCTGCTTCCTTGAATAGATGACCCACTTCATTCTAAGGTGATTGTTCAGATGTCATGTCTCAAATGTCTGTAAATCTATCGGACCAAACTGCGTGGTTATCAGTCCGTAGCTCACAAACTGCTTAAACCTAGGTAAACTAACCTAAGGACAAACAAACACACCCATGCCCTAGGGAGAACTGGAACCTCAACGGCGAGCAACCGCGCGCTCCGGAGCGAGGCGCTTTAGACCGCTCGGCTACTCCACCGTGGCAATTATCATGTGTGTTTGTTATTGTTACGCGAGAAACATAATGAGCCATATTTCAAAATAGAAGAAAAATGTGAAAGAGTGAGTAATCGAACTGTTGCTCGTTGATCAGTAGTTGGCCATTTTGCGAGATAAATAAGCTTATCTTTACCATTCGTTTGCTCCTCTGCACATTCATTTGACATAATCGTATCTGGTATTATAATAGCCCAATATATTGTCGAATGCTTACTATTAGGCATTTCAATAAGACAAGGAGTATGGAAAAGTACCAAACATCTGAGGAGAACTGTAATTTGTGGTGACACAGCTGGCTTATGTTTGTTAAATTTGTGCTGATATCTTAGTAGCAACATCAACCGAAAGAGAACCAGTGGAAATGACACGATACCTTCACTCTCGGAAATACCATCAGTGATCTGCGGCGCCAAACGGTTGTCGTCTTTATAGCGCAACCGAGGCGGTGGGCGGAAACCGCCAGCGATACTCGGAACATGATGCACCATTATGTGACACTTAGCTTCATAACAAAGTCCATTCATGTAATTGAATTAATTCTATGATAGGCATGCCATTTTTCCATTTGAATGTGTCAGTAACGTCCGAAATATTCACGGACTGCAGCATCTCAATTCTAATTGCAGTCTTTGTTCATTGAAACTATAAAAAAAGAAATGTGGAAAGGAATTTGTCGGTCGGGAACAGCTTAAAACGCTATGGCTAATACGCAAAGCAGTTTCTAAAATCAGTTTTCGAAGTCGCCTTCACGTCGCATAGAAAGAACGCGTGTTGTTACAACTGGTTGCGATACTGGAAGATAACATTTTTCCTCTCAGATTTCGTGTCAGATGGGTAATCGACAGTATGCACGATCGTGTTGCCTAGCTGTGTGTACTTCCCACCAAGCAGCAGAACTTTGCGGTTGTGTATAGCGATCAGGCGAGGGGTCTCGCGAATTCTGTCACCGACTGTACACACTGGATGACTTCAGGTAGGCTGGACATGGGTAGTGGGACATACTTGAACAGCGAATTGGTGGTGGACGCAAGGGAGCAGTTTAGGAGGATCCAGAAATGCACTAATAATACTGCATAATAAAGAGTAATAAAATCAAGAGAAATTATTCGATAAGTCATTGAAAACGGAAATAAATAACATAACTTCCCACAATTATACACCACACTTGAAATATTTTAATCTTATTGTATAATTTCCGAAAGCCACGTTTTTATTTACAGATAGTAGTTTATGTAAGAAATTAAATTACTGTGAGAGTTGGACTCAACACCGTCAATGTGTTGGTGAAACTTCATGCCAAACAGTGGTACACTGTTGTATGGCAAGTGCCCAACTATTGTCCACCACGATTTTTCTATGCTGGATCAATGATGCCGTTACTTTTACTATTTATTTCACTACTTTTTACACTCATGGCGATGTAGAAAGTATTTTAATGAAAAATGAAGTCTGAATATAAATTCTTCAGCAACAGCTGGCACAATGTTATAAGAAAAACAATCCACCCCTTTACACCCCACTTGTCTTTTAGCTCTGGGATACTGTACAGATCCCTTTTCGAAGAGACCTTCACTGTCACACTAATTTTACATACAATATCTGAAATTTCGAACGTTAAAATATACGTTACAATTCGCCATTTGCAAAAAGTCCCACTTCTGTCCATACAGCCAACAGTGGTGCATGATCTATGCACATTCAGAACACCGCCAGGCCAGTATTCCCATCCCACGTCTCCCTCATTCTGAGTTATCCCATCATCATCCATTTGAGGCACGAACACTACTGTTGCATCAACAAATTTCATTACACCGTCGCCAATTTCGTATGTATTCAAATAAAAGGTATCATCGTAATCTGATACAAACGATGCTCCATCCTAAACACCACTACTGGTCACCGTCTTCTTGAGGATTTGAAAATTAAAATCCATCCTGGAAAGTGGACCACAGATTTCCTCAAGTTCAGACGTTTTAATATTATTGAACATTTCTCATGTATAACGTCAGCAGATAAGCACCAAGCTAAAGACAATACACTCTAAATATATTAAAAAACAAATAAATAAAATTCAAAAGAGCTATCTCCTACCTCGTTCTCTGTACGACAGAAAATTGGACGACTAAATTGAAAATGAGCCTCTTCACGTTATCGCTATGGCCACTGTGATGTTTTACCGTGCGCGACCTTGCAGGTAATCATTCTGTCAGTGGACGACAGACTCTCTCAGTGTACAGAGAGCGATGGAAGTCTTCAAAACCAATTTGGAACATAGTTGTGCTTAAGGGGAGACGGAAGGCAATTTTTATCCCTATTCTGCCAATGCTATTTAACCCTTTCAATAGGTACACTTTTCAAAGGAACTATAACTAATAAAACAACGAAATTTTTACTGCATATATATGCAACATATATGTCTCACTTTACAAGTAAAATGGACGTAATAACTGCACTGATTTTGAAGAAATTTTTTTTATTCTTTCACCAGTAAAATTTAACTTTTTAGTACATTAATTATTGTAAAACAGCTGATGATTGTTTTGTGGTTCTCAATTTACTTGTAATGATTTATTACCATCTTCAGTAAAAAAGACCGAATTTCTTCTTTCTAACCCCATTAGTTTGTCAAATAATAGTACCTGAAAGTAAAAAATGTAGTTTTGAGAAAAATCAATTTAAAGTTTAATATTGCAATTCTAGTACAGTTATTGATGCGAATTACTGACCACTAATATTTTCCTACATCATATTGAGCATAATCTTAATCATACTGATCTTTTCTTCTCTTGGTCCCTCTTCTTTTCTGTCTAGCTTGTTTTGTGCATTTTAAATTAGCAATATCGGCTCCAAATGACAGAATTTACGCATTAATTTAAATTTTGGGTTTTCCCATGAAGACACTTCTTCAACAAGGTTTCTCTACAAAGGTCTCTAAATATAGGTTTAATTTCATTCATTACTGCTGTGTGCATTTTCTCAGCAAGGCGCAAGACGGAAGGCGAGGCCAGAAAAACCATCATAACTCACGAAAAAATTGTTGGATTTGTATAAAACAACAACTGTTTCATGCAGGAAATACCAGGCACTTCAAATACACTAAAATCTAAAAATCGAATTTTTGAGCCCAAGTTGCCTTCCGTCTCCTCTTAAGGACTATAGTCATAGTAATTTACGGTACCTTATGAGTAATAAACTACATTACAGGCTAAGTAGAGACAAATTGGTTGAACAGTCAACTGCACCAAGATTTCTAATGTGCCAATTTGTAGGCACCACTCTATACAGTCAAGCACCCTGTGGTCGCAGCTGTGGCCGAGTGGCGCTCTGCACTAGGATAATATACGCTCTCCGACCGCCAAATTAATTGGGTGTCGCGCTCTCTGTCCGCTTCTAGAAGGCGGTCCGCACACGGGTCGATTAGCACTCGTCGCGGCTGCGATTCGAACTCGACGCGATTCCGTCTCCTTTGGACTGCTCATGTAAGTTAATGGGAGGCCGCCTATTGGGGTCTCGTAATCGTCTCGAAGTCGTCGCGAGCGACGCTCGTCTTATGCGACCTGCAGTGCACGGGAAAGTTCGAGCGTGACGAGCGGATCGTACGTCCTGGACACGCTGCCACACTGCAGATTGCTAACGAAGATACGAGCTTATGGAATAGGTTCACAGATTTGTGACTGGCTGGAAGACTTCCTAAGTAATAGAACGCAGTACGTTGTTCTCGACGGCGAGTGTTCATCAGAGACGAGTGTATCGTCAGGCGTGCCCCAGGGGAGTGTGATAGGACCGCTATTATTTTCTATCTATATAAATGATCTGATGGACAGAGTAAGTTGTAATTTGCGGCTGTTTGCTGATGATGCTGTGGTGTATGGGAGGGTGTCGTCTGTAACTGACTGTAATAGCATACAGGTTGACTTAGACAAAATTTCTAGTTGGTGCGAAGAATGGCAGCTAGCTCTCAATGTAGAAAAATGTAAGGTGATGCGCATGAGAAGAAAAAACAATCCTATGATGTTCGAATACAGCATCAGTAGTGAGCTTCTTGATGCGGTCGCGTCGTTCAAATATCTAGGCGTAACATTGCAGAGCGATATGAAATGGAACGAGCATGTAAGGACAGTTGTGAGTAAGGCAGACAGCCGATTTCGGTTTATTGGGAGAATTTTGGGAAGATGTACTTTACCTGTAAAGGAGACCGCGTATAAAACGCTTGTACGACCACGTCTTGAGTATTGCTCAAGTATTTGGGACCCGCAGCAGATCGGTTTGAAGGAAGACATAGAGGCGGTTCAGAGGCGAGCAGCTAGATTTGTTACCGGTAGGTTCGACCAATGCGCGAGTGTTACGGAAATGCTCCGGCAACTCAATTGGGGATCGCTGGAAGAAAGACGACGTTCTTTTCGTGAATTTCTGTTAAGTAAATTTAGAGGGCCGGAATTTGAAGCTGAGTGTAGTACGATCTTGCTGCCGCCTACTTACATTTCGCGTAAAGATCACAAAGACAAGATAAGAGAAATTAGGGTTCGTACGGAGGCATATAGGCATTCTTTTTTTCCTCGTTCAATTTGGGAGTGGAATAGGAAAGGAAATGCCTAGTAGTGGTACAGTGTACCCTCCGCCATGCACCTTACGGTGAATTGCGGAGTATGTATGTAGATGTAGATGTAGATGTCATTTATCCTGCATTATTACTGTATTTCCAGTGCAAAAAACACTTTGGAGCCCATGAGATCCACATGTAATAACTTAACGAACTTTTTATAAATAAATCTATATCTATAAATGTGAATGTCTGTTCGGTGTACGTTTAACATGTCTGAACCACAAGACATAAAGAGCTAAAAATTTCTACAGTTACTAATGTCTATCCGGGGAAGGCTTTAGGCACGGTTTTATGTCGATCGGATAGCAGTTTATCTATATATGTATTAATGTGAATGTCTGTTCGGTGTACGCTTATCACGTCCGAACGGCAAGACGCAGAGATTTAAATATTTGTACAGTTACCAATTTATACCTGACGAATGTGTTAGGCACGGTTTTATAGCGATTTGACAGATATTTAGTAATTTGAGAAATATAACGCGAAATAATAATTACTCTTTGAAAATTATATTTACTCTTTGAAAATGGTTTTATTGGTTGCATTGTTGCTTGAGGGTTGACAATGATAAAAGGGTGGAGTATATTGGGATGGAAAGTTATCGGTGTATATAAAATTCTACGTGTGTGTTAATATTTCGCTCTGCAGCATAAACTACAGAACGCAATTGTCCGAAGTCTCCAGTTGTACACAATAGCAGTTCCATGCTCATAGCAATAAGGGGGTGGAAGATATGGTGGATGAAAGTGGTCAAATTATGAAAAACTTCGGACTGAAAGGCCAACGATGACGTTTGCGACTCTATAGCAAGGAGGTTACATACAGCGAAACGTGATGCCACAGAACATATATTTGGTCTATGCGTGCTACAATGACTTCAGATCTTTCTCTGAAACGATAAGCATACGAATAACGAAATATAAGAATAAATAAGTAAATACCCGGGCAAGTACATAATATACAAATATTTTCAGTATGCCGTGTCTTGCAGCTCGTAAAAGCCTTCTTTTAATTTCTCAACCAAAGCTGCTGACGTTTATTACTTTTTTTTTTTTTTATTAGCGACTGGTTTCTGGCATAACCCATTTTGTCAAGCTATGTAATTTATTATTGCTTTGAATCAACATCTGTCAAAAATGGAATACACAAGCATGATATACAGTGATCCAATAAGGACAAGATCTCCAATATATGAAAAACATAATTGTAATGAAGATCACTTGCTAGATAATATCTACTGAATGCGTTAAAACGTGAAGGTCAAATGTTAATCTCCACAAAAAACAAATATAAATTACGTGGTGTAAAAATGAGTTATGCCCGAAATTAGTCGACAATAAGAAGAAATGTTCAAATGTTTGTGTATCTTATGGGACTTAACTATTGGGTCATCAGTCCCTAAACTTACAAACTACTTATGAACTAGCTAACACTAAGGACGGCACAAATATCCATGCCCGAGGGGGGATTCGAACCTCCGACCGTAGTGGCCGTACAGACCGTGACTGGAGCGCCTCAGTGCCATCGGTCACCGCGGCCGGCGTGCCAATAAGAAATTAAACATCAGCAGCTCTAGAACTATCCATTATATGGGGCAATCATTGGAGGAAATAACCAACACAGTATTGTAGCTCCCTGTTGGAAGTCGCGAGCTGACTGAAGGGAAATCGCGCCCGCGACGAGTGCCAATCGACCCGTGTGCTGACGACCTTACTCTCATTATAAGACCCCTCGGTGTTATCCTGTGCTCGTTGTCTTGAACTGGTGACCGCTACTGGCAGCTGCACGTCAGCAGCCCACAGGGCATAGCGCTCTCCTCCTGATAGAGCCGTGAGACAGAGGACAACACGGAACAGCCAGTGCTGGTGGCACGCCAGTGTGAATGCTCCGCTCCCTGTCACGTTTCTGAAAACCATGCTGCCAGTCCTCGTGTATTAATCTGCCTTGCCCCGAGCTGCACGAGTTTGAACAGCGGCGCTGAGCCAGCTGTTTGGTCAGCTAACCGGCCCCGCACCGCTGTGACGGCCTTGTTGAATTATTACAGAAACAACACCGCAGGCTAGCCTCCTGTCACCGCAGCTCCAATATTCTCAGGCTGACGCTAATATGCCAATATATCCTTGTTGCACTACACGAGGAAGATTCAATCACATTAGAAATGATGACGCAACACAGCTACTTCAAATAGATTTGCTGCTTATTATTTTTTTTTCATAAAGTTATTCTTTCATTATTTTTCACTCCCTAATTTCTTTTAAGCACACGTAAAATGTGTTACGAAAGTATTTTTAGTGTAGTTCAGATGTGGCTCACATTAGAAGAAGTACGAGTAATATCAACAACAGATTTATACCAAATAAATTGACAAAGCGGGACTGATCCGCCGTGATACACAAACAGTTTAGATCACTCTTAAAAAAAGTTACCACGGCTCATGAACTACTTTTCTTACTTTTGCGGTAGATCAGTTCTTTGTGGACTTGGGATCGTTATTTTTCTATGTTGTTAGGTGAGTTCTAGACCCAGTTTTGTCGTTACAGAGGGAGGGGAGCTGAGATACCACGCCGGCAGACATGGAAGAAACCGACAAACCTAAATAATTAGCAGCATGAATGAAGTTTGGCTGTGTGCAGAACATTCAGTACCTAGTATTAGACATCAGTATGAAATTAAATAAATGAAAATGCGAATATAGAAAGATATAATCAGGCTAGTCGTCAACATTATCGAGTATTGATGAGCAACAGCTTAAATGTTTTGAATATTGTGTTTTCGTCTAGGATCCAAGAGAGATTTAGTCCTTAGCCTACCGGCTGCAGTCAGCGATGAACAGATTTACAGCGAAACATGGAATAACCAAATTACAACTATGGATTGTTTCCATCTTATGACAGTAAAATGTTACATAATGAAAATTAGCCGGCCGCGGTGGCCGAGGGGACTGAGGCGCTCCAGTCACGGTCTGCACGGCCACTACGGTCTGGGGTTCGAATCCCCTCCCTCGGGCATGGATATTTGTACCGTCCTTAGTATTAGTTGGTTCGTAAGTAGTTTGTAAGTAGTTAAATCCCATAAGCTATACAAACATTTGAACATTTTTTAACGAAAATTATTTCTTTTATTCTTATTTCATATTTAATTATAAATGTTTGTAGAGTTTAAGGGTCTTACCTGCGGGGACATCAGTCCCTAAGCTTACAAACTAATTATGAACTTGCTTATACTAAAGACGGCACAAACATCCATGCTCCAGGAGGGGATTCGTACCTCCGACGGGGAACGGCAACGCTCATCGTAGCATAGCGCCTCAATGCACTCCGCCGCTCCGCCGCGGCTATTTCTTTGATACTTGTGGGAAACGTGATAAGGCGTACCTTCAGACCATAACTTAGCTTATAATGGAAACATACTTGCGTCGTGCAAAAATATACACAAAATTATCTTTGCATTTTATATATATTTAAAATAAGAGATAAACTATAACATACAGTCAGCAAAATTATTTTGAAAACAGTTATTTTATTTGTAATATTGAGGTACAGTAGAAACAAAGTGTTACTCTACAGTAAGACTGTTCGATTCCTGATGCAGCCTGCCAGCAATATATTGTTAATTCATGATTTTTGTTGTTATCTTCTCTTAATTGGTTCTTTTCTCCAGCGGAACGTTTCAGAGTTGCACTTGAGCGCTATTTCCTGATTTATTTTCTTGCTGTATTCAACTCTTTGTCTTCCTATAACGTTTCTACCCTATGTACCTCCTCCCCTACCATGGAGGTCTTAACTTATGTCTCATCGTTCTATCAGTGTCTTCCCAATGTTTATTTCTTCGCCAAGTCTACTGAGAACCTCCTCATTCGTTATTAGATCATTTAATTTTCATTGTTCTTCTCTATTACCACATTTCAAACGCTTTGAGTCCCTTCTCTTCTGGTTTTTCCACTGCCCATTTTTTACATTTCTACAAATCTGTGCGCTAAACGTACATTCTCTGAAGTTTTTTCTTGACATTAAGCCCCCCTCCTCTCTTAGCCATGTATGTCATCTTTATCTGTGCTAATATGTTACTTATTCGATTGCTTCCACTGTCGCGGGTTATTTTGTTTCCAAAGTAGCAGAATTCCTAAATTTTATCTACTTCGTGATAGAATATTTTATAATTTTCTAGCTGTTTTTCTTAATCTTGTCTATTTAGCTCTACTCTCATTGCGTATTTTGTACTCATTAGATCATTAATTCCATTCAAAAGATGCTTTAATATTATTCTTCACTTCCACTGAGGTCGCACTTACGTTATTTTACACCAATTTTTTTGTCCGAATCTTCAACATTTATTTTACTTATCTCATTAATTGTTATATCAGTAGAGGTGAAAGACTGAATCCTATCTTACTTCTTTTCAATATGAGAACTTCGTAATTGGCTCTCACACTTAAAACTTCCACTTAGTTCTTGGAAATATTGTATATTAGACAGCAGAACACGAGATCGTATTGGTGAAAGAAATCGTCCATGTCGAAACAACCAATCTCAGCATTTGCCTTAAACGAATCAGAGAAATCACGGGAAACATAAATCTGGAAGGCAGAATTTGAGTCAATGTCCGGTAATACGTTTGCTGCCATATTACTGTCACCTCGCACGATGTAGTGACGTGTACAAATTCTGGCATGTATTTGAAATTAAAAAAGGCAATTAGGCGAATAATATAAAGTAATTTGGACTACTATATACCTGTAGTGAACTTAATATTCTTAGGGTCACGAGGCTCAACTATCAGCCAAACGTCTAAAAATTCCGGGGTTTAAAAGTTTACTGGAACAGCAAGTGTTAACAAGAATATTTCAATTCTCGGAACTCTGAAACATTGTTCTGCGCGTACGATTTCACCTTTACGCATTTTTACGTATATATCCTCTTGTTGTTAGAGAAGTTTTTTCATCTTGCTATATTCGACTGTTTTTCTTTCGAACTGCGACAAAAGCCACACTTGCTTCCAGAAATATTTCATTTTCTACGAATCGTAATCCTCGATAAACAAGTGCACATCGGTGTAAAGCTTTCGTGAAAAGAACTCGCATTGCGAAGAAGCAACTTGTTTCAGAATGCCGTCGTATTTGCCGTCGCGGGAAATTCCATACCATTAAAACTGCGCTACCGACAACGCAGTGCATGAGACCGCGCGTGAAATAAAATTTTACGAATTCGGCGTCGAGAAGTTACTCCATGAAAGGGACGAAGTTATCATTCCCAAAATTGCAGGAAGTTTTATGCTACAGAAGTTACAATTCTGAGACTCGGAGTGATCCACAGATACGTTTGATATTGTGTAAAAGATCAGCTCAAATAGCGTCGTAAAACATTTGCTGGGTTATGTGCTACATTACATGTTGTGTGTTTAAGGGTCCAATCTATATGTAAAATACTGATATTTAGAAATTATTTCTTCCTATCTGATAGAACATGCTGCCAAGGCGGAAGGTCCACTACCGATGCTTCCTGCTCGAAATATTTCTAAATAAGGTCACCAGACCGCATGGTGCCTGCTGCCTTAAAACAGCACATTTCTCACTCTGAAAGCAATTTCTAATGAAATTGCTTGCTTATGGAATGTCTCCCCAATTGTGCGTTTGGATTCACGATTTCCTATCAGAAAGAACACAGTTCGTTGTAATTGACGGTAAGTCATCGAGCAATACAGAAGTGATATCTGGCGTTCCCCGGGGAAGTGTTATAGGTACCCTACTTTTCCTTGTGTTTTTAAACGATTTAGGAGACGTTATGAATAGCTCCCTTACACTTTTCGCGGATGATGCTGTCGTTTATCGGTTAGTGAAGTTAACAGAGGATCAAAAGCAACTGCAAAGCGATTTAGACAAAATTTCTACATGGTGGAAAAATTGGCAATTGACACTAAATAAAGTGTGACCACTAAAAGAAATCCGCATAACTTCCGCCAGTCAAACCTTAAGGTCGTAAATTCTACCAAATACCTAGAAGTTACAATTACGAACAACTTAGACTGGAGAGAACACACAGAAAATATTGTCGGGAAGGAAAATCAACGATTACGTTTCATTGGCAGAACGCTTCGAAGATGCACCAGCTCCACCAAAGAGACTACCTACATCACACTTGTGCGTCCTCTCCTGTAGTACTGTTGCCCATTGTGGGACCCTCACCAGGTGGGACTGACGGAAGATACTGAGAAGGTTCAGAGAGGAGCAGCTCGTTTTATTACGTTACCGGGGGGAAAGCGCCAAGGAAATGTTGCACAAAATGGGGTGGAAATCATTAAAAGAAAGAGGTTATTCATTGCGGCGTAATCTGTTTGCGAAGTTTGTCACCAACTTTTACTTCTGAATGTGAAAATATTTTGCTAGCATCCACCTACTTAGGGAGACATGACCATCCCGATAAAATAAGTGAAATCAGATCAAAAACGGAACGATTTAGTTGTTCTTCCTTTCCGCGCGTTAGTAGAGAATGGAACGGCAGTGAAAAGTTATGATAGTGGTTAATGCGCCCTCTGCCAGGCACTTAAATGTGATTTCTAGAGTATTTATGTAGATGTAGACGTAAGATATCCCGCTCTTGTCTGTGGCATACCTGGCAATAAAGGGATCAGTTGTCTTCATTTTAATTTTCTGTAATCTCCTTTTTTAGTTTTCATTTCATGACTACATTTAAGCTCACTCGGCATCGCAGCTATACAACTGGTACAAAACTTCAGTTCCAGCATTTGAAACGCAGGTTGTGGCTTTAATTTTCCTTAAACAACACGTGATTCGTTATTGCAGCCATTTATAGCTAGCGGTGGAATTAACAATTTTGGTTTGGGACAATCGCGGCCCTGTTGGCGTAGAAAACACTTTTATTGCAGAGGTTTCGATGACCCAGTCGAGGGTGGGCTTATTCAAAACAAGCACTAAAATCAAGGTGCTCGTGACACGGGAGGGGGCGGAGTGGGAGGGGGTGGAGGATCATCGAGTACTCTAGTCCCCCCCCCCCCCCTCTGGTTGGGCTTATGGTTCTAGCCTTTATTGTCTGTTTCATAAACATTTACAGGCCCGGTTAGGTAATAACTCGCAGTTGTAGCAAGGATGTTTTGAACATACCGTTGTTACCTGTGTGTTAGCCAGTGGCCATAATTGATAACTGAAGTGTTATTCTCCTTGTTTACAGCAGATTTACGCATGCCATTGTAGAAAACGATTTTAGTTACAAATTTTTGTGAGTCATCTTGGACAATCGGGTTTCTGTCGGTAATCCGCGTCATACAAGCACGATATTTCGATCGTGTTACTCGCGATCTTCATCAAGTGCTTCCTGAAGCTGACAGCATCAGGAAGCACCTGATGGAGATCGCGAGTAACGTGCTAGTACGACGCGGACTACAGGAAGAAACCCGATTCTTAATATGGAGAATTTTTGTGAGATTTGTTTTGCTCAATGGAATACTTGAGCGGACAGCTTTCGATATTAAAATGTGGGTTTGACACGTTTCGACAATCATATTGATGTCTGAAGATGGCGTTTTGTAATCATGACAGACATATTTAATTAAGTTTAATACCGGGTGATCAAAAAGTCAGTATAAATTTGAAAACTTCATAAATCACGGAATAATGTAGATAGAGTGGTAAAACTTAACACACATGCTTGTAATGAGATGGGATTTTATTAGAACAAGAAAAAAGTTCAAACAATGTCCGACAGATGGCGGTTCATCTAATCAGAAAAGCAATAATTAGCATAACAAATTAATACAAAGCAAAGGAAATGCTCAATACGTTCACCATCATTCCTCAACAATAGCTGTAGTCGAGGAATAATGTTGTGAACAGCACTGTAAAACATGTCTGGAGTTCTGGTGAGGCATTGGCGTCGGATGTTGTCTTTCAGCATCCCTAGAGATGGAACCTGGTAGACCAAGCATGACGAAAGTGGCGGGTGAGCACACGATCATCACCAAACGACGCACGCAAGAGATCTTTCACGCGCCTAGCAATTTTGGGTGGAGCGCCATTCTGCATAAAAATCGTACTTTCCAGCAGGTGTTTATTAGCCAGGCTGGGGATGATGCGATTCTGTAACATATGGGCGTACCTCTCACCCGTCACGGTAGTGGTTTCAAAACTAGAATCACTTAGTTCACCGAAGAAAAAAGGCCCGATAACGGTAGGTGGTAAATCCAACCCATACCGTGACTTTCTCTTCGTACAATGGAGATTCCACGACAGTTGTAGGATTTTCGGTAGCCCTAATTCTGCAGTTTTGAGCGCTGACAGACCCTCGAAACGTGAAATGAGCTTCGTCGGTGCACAACACGTTACTCAACCAATCGTCATCTTCCACCATCTTTTGAAACGCCCACACCGCAAATGCCATCTGCTTCACTAAATCGCCAGGTAACAGTTCATGATGCCGATGAATTTTGTAAGGATAGCATCGGAGGATGCAAACCAAACAGTAGTGTATGGAATGCCGGTGCGATGTGCGATTTCACGAGCGCTGACTTCCCCGTGCATAGACGAACCCGCTGCAGTCCCCATTTCTTCCTGAACTGTCTCAGCAGTATTACGCCTTGTGCTCGTTCGGCCACTACGGGGTCTATCGTCTAAACAACCCGTGGCTTCGAACTTCGAAATCATTTTCGCCACAGCTGCATTTGTCAACGGACCTTTACCCGTTCGAATCCGTTCCTATGGCGATAGGGTCGTAACGATGAACTAGCACATTCACCATTCTGATAATATAGCTTCACTAAAAGCGCCTTTTCAGCTAACGTCAACATGCTGCGACTGCTGGTGCATCTGATTCTCTCTGTCTCTCATTACAGCTACTTTTATAAAATTTTTCATGTTTAGCTGTCCAGCGCCAACTTTCGGACATTTTTGACCTTTTTTTATTCTAATAAAGCCCCGTGTCATTGCAAGCATGTGTGTCAGTTTTTACCTCTGAATCTACATTATTTATTAAGTTTTCAAATTTCTTCAAATTTGAATACATCTCTTAGGACTCTGTCATGTTTGTTAGGAACATTATTTATCCCCCCAGGGACATCACGATTCTTTCGTGAGTACTTGCTTGGCGAGCATGGGGCCCCCAGGTACTGCAGCCTTTCTTCTTTTTTTCCACCCTGAACTGCATTTCCTTTCCCTCCCCCCCCCCCCTTTCCTATCCATCCCCTTTCCCCGCCAAGAACTGATGGCCATAGCAGTTTGATCCCCCTGACCCAAACAAACAACCAATATTATGTAATTACATTTATTTGTATTTCGTAACTGATGGTCTGCGATCATCATCATCATCATCATAATCATTATCATGAAATCGGCAATCGATGACCCTGTAGGACATGCGCCGACCTCACAATTCTCCTCCATAAACGACGATCTTGTACACTCTGCATCCAGTTGTCATGGATTTCGAGCAGTCGAAAATGTGTTTTCATAAATCATCCTCCCATAACTTTCTGGGTCTTCCAATTGGGCGGGTACCGTCAGGTCTTCCCATAAGAACAGCTTAGGCGTCTGGATTCCTAGCTATATGGCCTACCGGACCTATTCTCAGTGCTTTCAGATTTTGTACAAGCTTGATTTGCTTCATTAGGTGACACAGTTCTTTGTTGTTTCTCCGTCGCCGTGAGTTCTCTTCACGTACTAGCCCTGAATATATCTAATGTTATTTTCTACTTTATTGAATTATGTGGATGTAATATCTTGCTGTTCAATCGAAGCAATGGGATCTCTACTCATACTTGTAAGGAGTCAAGAACTGCTGACTACCTTACATTTTATTTTCATGTACTTAAACATCACATACCTAATTTTTTGATCAATTTGATACCTCACACATGATATTTGTGATGGTAATTAGATACAGTAGTTACCGTACTTGCAAAAGTCTTTGCATTCAATATGCTACATATTTTAAGAGGCTGGCGTTCGACAGTCATTTTAAACTGCAGGCGTGGCATGATATCCATGTTTCTTTTGAGAGAGAATCTGTTTTTACCTGGAAGGGAACGCGCCAATCTCGCACTGTAGGCGACCGACTGAGCGGAAGCTTTTACCAGACAGTAGACTGTTCACGTCCTTTGTTTGGCACATTGACTCACCGTCGCCTGATTGATCCTGGCAGTAAGCAGGTCAACGACGTGGCGCTGATAAGTTGCGTCACCCTCTTAACGTGCACTATAAGGGTTTAGAACCTCACTTCTCATTGGAGAGACAAGATGTAGCCGATAAGTTGGTCTGGTGCATTTCATGCAGTGTCTGGAACAGCGTCTCGGCTGCAAATTTGGGAAAAATATAGAAAGATGTGTAAGGCTGATGGGGCTATGAAAAGACACTCTCTTTCAGACTGCCTCTGGCGACAAAAATCTGTCTGCCTCGTTGGGCGATAAGATGGTGCGCTCCTGTAACAATAATTAGCGACTCACTGTAGTTTTGACTAGTGGCGTAAACTGCGATGCGCAGTGCTCAGTGTTGACTTGCAGGCTTCACCTGTAATTAAGGCACTTTCACAGAGCGAGCAGTGGACATTCTTGCCTGTCCACAATAATCAGTTCACGTCTGTAGACGAGAGGGAGAAGTCACTAGGTGGGCTGGATAATAATAAAGTTTGTGGAGCTTATGGGACTACGGGGTCATAAGTCCCTAAACTTACAAACTACTTTCGAACTAGCTTATACTAAAGATGGCACAAACATCCATGCCCGAGGAGGTACTCCAACCCACTACCGCAGCGGCCGTGCAGTCCGTGACTGGCACGCTGCAGTCCGCTCGGTCGCTACGGTCGGCTAGGTGGGCTGGTGTGTTGAACCAGTATACCTTGCCGTATTATTTTGGCTATGGAAGTTATTGAGTATTGGCTTCATCTAGATTGATAGGAAGTTTTGGCTAATTTAATTCAGCTACGGATTAAAGCAGTTCGTTTTTGATGGGATTTAAGAGTCACAGCCGCAGCCACCACAGACGCAGTGAACGGTAATCCCGCGCTAATGCAAAACTAATTTTTGTTTCTCTAAGGTCACTTCCATGCAATTACATTGACACCAGTACAACATTACTCGCTTTATTTACCTCGACAGCCTCTTTTATCTCAATTCAATTGTGAAATCAAGTGTAGGCCCGACATCTCACTCACCCTGTGATATATATTTTTTCTTCTGATAACTATTTTGTTTATATTTTCATTTGGGGTTATCAAAACGATAACGGTCGAATCCTGTCTTTTATTAATATCTTTCAATATTTATTTTATTAAAAACTTTATTTGCCTTTGTTTTCGATTTTTAAACATAATAAACTAGATTTCTACTTCTCAGTAGAACAGCACGTCTCTCTTACTGAGATATACATAGTACCACATTCATGTCCCCTGTGAGGTCGTTTAGCAGCAGCGAACTGCTATGATCCAGTAATAAAACGGTATTGTTATTAGTTAATTAAAAATAATACGGCTTTGAAAACTCGTTATCAGCTGAAAATTCCTGTGATGCATTTGTAAAAGGGTATTTTTATATACTGATTAAAAATAATATTAACTTAGTGATTATTTGTTTTTCTAACATCACAATAAACAAGTCAGACAAGAGTGAGACAAGAGTCAGAAGAGTGTGACCATTGTAAATAACTGTAGTTATACTGCACAAATGCTGTTTAATTTGTTTAATAAACAAGTCATCATAAGGTGGAAAAATTACTTCAATCTTTAGCGTAACCACGGCGTTATTAGCGTGCTGCAGTGCGTGTGGGCGTTCGCCGTCGGAGGTTCGAATCCTCTCTAGGGCATGGAAGTATGTGTTGTCTTTAGGTTAGTTTAACTTAGTTTCAGTAGTTTGTAAGCTAGGGGCTAATAACCAAGCAGTTAAGACCGGTAGATTTACAAACATTTAAACATCTTTAGCGTTTCTGTCGGTCCATCCTCAGAAATCAAAAATGCCGTAGGTAAATTTTTTTACCTGTGACACTTTTTGTGTCTGATTAAGGGCAGCCCGAAACTTGTCACAACAAAGTCAGTTTTCCACCTACGAAATCCAGTCACTTCCATGTAGCACTTCTGCGATACACAGTAGCTGAACGTCACGAAATGTTGATTTGTTGTTGAAGATGCTGCTACTACGTCCGCGGCCTCCCGAGCAAGACTAAGCACCCTTCAGGGGTAGCAATCTGCTCGTTGGAAAACACTGCTCAAGACCTACTGCTAGTAAACCTCAGGGTGTTGACACTTCTGGGCACACAAAACCCTCTTATCGGAGGCGTTATGCCTGTACGAATTGCCAGTATTGGCCATACAATACGAAGATCTTGGCGAACGTCTGTGCTGCGTAGACGTCCAAAATATCGTCTATGAGTGCCAGGGTGTTTATGTGAGCACTGCAATCAGCATCGTTGCACAACTGTCGCAGCACTCCCAAACGGTGTGGCAATTCTCCTAACGGACCTTCCAGCCACTCGGAGGGCCACAGTTTGAAAGACGACGGTCTGTCGTATAGCAATTTTATTTCATGTGTTAAAATATTAGTTAATATTTCTAGGTTTTTCTTATTTTGTTATGTTAATAATTTAATATTATATCAATTAATGTGGCATAAGTACGGCTTCTCCGCTACGCCACTGTACCTGTGAGAATGTGCAGTTGTTTTACTTTTAAGTGGGTGCGAGAATCTATGGCTGTCTGAATGTGGGGAGTGATAGCTCGCTTTGCCTCGTTCTCTCTGGCTCAGAGACGATAGCTGCTGATACCACCAAAGAGGTTTCTACACCCTTTGGTTACATTCCAGTCAGCTAGCCTTCTCTAGGGCGAGTGTCTCCGTTCCCACCACCGCTGATCTTTGTTTTTACAGCTTCTGGTGGCGTCCAGCGTCCCGTGACCGCTCGGGCTGTCCATTCTGTGCTGGTAGTCTGGTGAGGTAAGTTTTGTTCTGCTCTTATTTTTGGAGATGGTAGCGTCTCAATGACTAGCACGTTTAACTTAGATTCGTGAACTTAGAATCATTTTTTAAAAAATATTTTCTCCGTTCGTGTGCGGAAATGTGTTCTCATTTTTCAATTCAGTGACTTCCAATAGATAAACGCGGTGTGTGTGATTCTAGTTGGAGTTTGATAACGGCCTGGTATGTTGAAACCTCTTGTGATCATATGGCGGTGTATGAACTCTGTGTAAATACTTTCTAGCTTTGCGGGGCCCGATTTCCAATGGGTGATATGTTCATTTTTGTACAGTGCATGTAAAAATCTTCTCATCGTTTCCTTCCCTGAGCGATGTGTGTTCCACGTGATTGGTTCATAAAAAAAGCCTTCAGCTTCCACTCTTGTTTGTTCCACTTCTTGTTTGTTAGTAGGCAACTAACTAGGGGTATCCTTCTGATTTCCACTAATATTTCGCGATCTTCTCTCCCCGCCTATTTTAATTTTGCTGTCTCTTCTCCGACTGGTAGTACGCATTCTGTCTTTGTCACTAATTCTCTCTGAGCCTTTTACAACCTCCTTCAGTGGCTTCCTTATGTAATACTAAACATTTCTATGGGTTGCACGTTATAATTCTTAATTTTATTTTTCCGACTTTGTAATTATTTCATTTTTGTGGTTTTTCTGAGACAGGACCTCATCCGTCTCTGTAATCGCCCCCTATCGCGTGTAGCTGTATTTCATTCGCTTCCTTAATAATTCTAAGGATTTCTATGGATTGCATGCTGTTGTTAATTTTCTTTATTTTTCGGAAACTGAATTTATTCAGTTTTATCGGTTTTCGGAAACACGTGGGTCCGAGTTCCGAATTCCGGGGTTCCCAGCTATTCGCCTGAATTCACGCCACTTCTCATATAGAACCAGTACCTAGATCGATTTCTAACAGACTGCAACTTAAGAATCCACCGTGATTTTGTATAATGAACCCGATTTTTAACCACTTCACCTTCAGTGGAGTGCGTTCATGTAACGTAGCCGTGTGTCACCGTTAGTGTGTTTGCTCGCGGTCCAATTCAGATGTAATTTAACTTGACTATACACGCGCACCATCTCAAAACAGGCACGACAGACCAGAGCCAGCTTCAAAGTGTTTTTGTATATTGTGTTTTGTGATACCTCCGACTTGCTGAATTTCGCTTACGATAGTGGCGCCTGCTTCCGCCTCGTCTCAGAACGCTGATTTTGGTGAGTTTCGCTGTGGCATTGCGTGTGTGTGAGCGAATGAGTGTTGTTTGTGAATACTTCCCCCCAGTAGCGTTAAATCATGTAGAATTTAAGCTGGGCACCATCCGCATTAATCCATGTAAGAGATGCATTTTTATTGAATTAACAAAATTGGTTCCCCATTTTACTTGTTTCTATCTGAATAAACAAGTTTAAATTCAGCGTAATCCGTAACTTGCCTATAAATTGTAGTTTTAGTGCGCCTTCCCTCTTTTATTTAATATTGTTCTTCACAAGTGCTGAGAACAAGATCAGATGCAATTTTTCTTATTCCGTTATTATTTTCTAAATTCCGTTGCGCCATAAATGTTTTCTTACCCACCTTT
The DNA here is from genome assembly GCA_026315105.1 of Locusta migratoria. Lineage (NCBI taxonomy): Eukaryota > Metazoa > Arthropoda > Insecta > Orthoptera > Acrididae > Locusta > Locusta migratoria. The sequence continues at coordinate 149,945,177 of CM048750.1, read as the reverse complement.
TAATGTCTTATATGTAATAACGTGTGCGGTGCTATGTATATTGGCCAGTGTAGTTTCAACTTCCTGTTATTGAAGTAATTTGAAACGAGTCAGTTCTCAGTTTGGGCTAGGGAACAAGGCTTTGTAGCAGGGAGTAACCAGTAGTTCACACGGACCTCATTTGCTAATTTTAGTGATAAAACAAGGTTCTTGTTTCGTACAGTTGTCGACTTTTAAGTTTGATCCCTTTCAATTTTTTTCACTGGCTGTGCAGGAGTGCGTCTTTGTGCCGTGGCGTCTGTTTTCTCCACACGTTGAAGGCGCACTGAGCCTTCAAGCTGCAAACGTTTCCTATTGAAGGGTGCCGACAGGTGGCGCCCTGGTAGTTATGTCTGTATACCTGATCATAATCAGTTATTTTCAGTTCATTTAAAGATGTAACTTACTTGCTTATGTTCTTCAAATGTTCAAATGTTTGTTAAGCTTGTGGGACTTAACTATGGGGTCATCAGTCCCTAAACTTACGAAATACTTATGAACTAGCTAATACTAAGGACGGCACAAATATCCATGCCCGAGGGAGGATTCGAACCCCTGACAGTAGTGGCCGTGCGAACCGTGACTAGAGCGCCTCAATCCCCTCGGCCACCGCGGCCGGCTCTTATGAAATAATTGTATTACGGTATTTGCTGTGAGTGGATGCTGTATCCACATTTAATATTACTTCATATATCCTGTACTACATAACTGTACACACTCTGTCACCCTTATGCCTTACAGCTTATGTTACATAGCCCAAGGTCTGTCTATTTTATGCACTGTTGTTTTAGACTTGATCACAATATGTTAATTTTAGATCATTTACAAACGTATCCATATGTGTGGTTATGTATGCTATGTTATAATACTAGTTTCAGTACCATCCCTTAGCCTACCTCTGCATATGTTGATTGTAATTGTACTATTCTGTCACAGGATAACAGCTGCGACATTCTCTAACATTTTTAATGCATATTTCGTTACCTTACTTTATACTTTGACAGACGATGGTTTTTATTGAGTGTTGTCACGGTCCAAACAGTTATTTACGGAATGTTTACATATTACTCTCTGTATCAGTCGCCGTGACACATCATCAAAGATATATCCCGTGATAGCTATCAAAGATATAGTATTTTCTCACCATGATTACTTCCATTTCTGATAAATTTACCAAATCAGCTATGCAGTTCGTAATATTTTTGTTAGATACTCTTTGATTTCATAGATCCTGGTTCACTATAATGCAGCCTGGCATTATTTTATTTATCATCAAGACCTAATGTCAAGTTACATTTTACGTATCTTTCATTGACAGGCATGGATAACATGACAGACAATCTACCATCGTAATCAGTTTGTTTAATTTGTAAGTATTTTCTGGATGAAACTACTGGCTTATATCATGTATTTTATTTTAAGTTGTGTATAATTCATGTTTCTCATTTTTATTTAACAGATTTTTCTGATGATGGTTCATACCCGAAACCGGTAAATCTCTATCTATATAAAAGGGAAAGGACATTCATTCACACACTCATTCACTCAGTCACTAACTCACTGTCTAAACACGAAATCTCGAAAACTACGTCACCTATGAAGCTGAAAATCGGCATGAATATAGTTTGTAGGTAGAAGACGTGAGTTAAGAAAGGATTTAGTGATAGGGGCGATAGTTCAGGAGATATGACGTCATATAAACAATGAAAACTTCCCCGTCTTGCTGCACGTGATAGTGTGTGTTTATCAGTGTCCACTATTTGAGAAGGAGAATTGCAACAAACTTTAAACATAATTTCAAACCTTTAGAAACTTTTCCTCGCTGACAACTCCAGCAAAATGATGAACGGAAAGAAGTATCCTATTAATTGTATTCGTGAGAAATCTTACAGACGGTATACAAACGTACCAATGAACGTACGTTCAAAATTTTATCATAGGACACACAGTTCATGAGATATGGAGTGACAAAGAATTAGGATAATGAAAAACCGCCCAATCACGCATGACATTTTGATTTATTGCGTCTTTCCTACTATCTTTGTTCGCGTCGTATTTTTCAGACATTTTACATATACATCACCGGATGTACCTTCGAAATAATATCGTATTATGACATATAGTTAAGGTGCTATCACGTCAAAGACAATGAAATGCATGGAAATTCGCCCTTATAAGCATGAGGTTGTAATTTACTAGGTATTTACAACTAACTCCATTAACAACACATTTCGTAGTCAGTTTTCAAACATTCCACTGTACGAATCTGGTAAATAATTTTTTTGTAGGACACTTAATTCAGTAGGTATTGTATATATATATAAGAGCGAAAGGTCAGTCACGCACTCACTCACTGACTGAAGACGAAATCTCTAAAACTAATGCACCTATGAAGCTGGTATGTAGTGTATAGGTAGAAGACGTCAGCTAAAAAAGTATTTTGCGATAGGACAGAATTAAGCTGCTTGGGGGAGGATACTTTTAATACACATTGACGAAATGTACAGTTTCATTCCGATCTTCACGAAATTTTGCACGCTTTACCTTCAGTACAAGAGGAAGGTCAGCATCATGCGGTGCATGGAGGAGAGTATCTTGCACCATAAAAATGTATTCTTAAATACCTTGGCTGCGCCTTAACTTGAGAACAGATAGACCGATTTCACAGATCTGTTTAGATTATTTTCGTTTTCTCAGAACAAGGGTTGTATGAATTGAAACGAAATTTGAGAACAACGAAGTGCGTTTTTCACTGCGACCCTGTTTTTATTGCATACAAATTTATAGTGTCTTCCAATATTGATGAAATTTTGCATATCTGAGCTTAAAGACAAGAGGTATATTACTGTATATATAAAAATTCGGTTTTTGCATGATGGAGGGTACTTAACTTACGGACTTTGAAAAAATGCATAGTTTTGCTTCGATATTGATTAATTTTGGCACACATGACCTTTAAACTAAGGGGAAGGTCACTGGGTACATAAATGTTGGTATGGTATATGACAGAGGGTAACCTTGTAAAAAAAAAACTTCGCCAAGAGAGGGAAAGGTGTAAACGAACAGAGAGATGGGAGAGAAAGAGATGGATGCAGAGGCAGGAGGGAAGGGGAGGTGGACTACGAGGGTGTGAAATAAATAAATACCCGTGCAACGCCGGGTTTACAGATAGTTTATGTTTAAAACTGAGTGTGGTCCGGAACCCTAAAAAGCCATGATACGTACAGTCCCTTCTTTAACAACCGTTGCGAAGCACGGGCATATAAGCTAGTCTTATATATTAAAAGAATCAACGAAAACGAAAGTCAGTCGGCCAGACCAAACTACCCGGCCGATTTCCTTCATTTTTGTTTTAAACGAAAGGTATTCATCCACAGATTTGTCATCAAGTATCAGAATTACTATAACTCTCGTCTTCCTTTTTCTATACTCAAACGGGATTTCCTTCTGTATATTTGTTATGGGGATGTCCTTGTTGTAAAATAAAGTCAGTCGGTCAGATCGATCTATCCGACCGATTTCCTTCATTTTTGCTTTAAACGGAAGGTATTCCCTCACAGACTTGTCATCAAGTATCAGAATTAAGTCTCTCGAACCTCTATTTATATTGAAACGCGGTATCTTCTGTCCTTGCTTTGAATATTTTAATCGGTTTGTTTTACGATATCTTCGATTCTAATTAAGGTACGCAGTTCTTTTTGACTTAACAACACTCAGCGGATCAAGTTCTTTCATTTGCGCTTTTGAACACTTGTATTGATTGATTCTAAAGAAAGCTATGCGTGAACATTCAACTTCAACTTTTTATCACACTAATGGTGCTAAGTATTCGCACGTGTCCCCTACTTCAGAATATAATAAACAGTTGATGGTTGGAAATATGCCTTTTTAAAGTATGTCTCTGTTCTACTGACGGGCGACGTTGAAACCACTGTCATCTATTACCCCCCAGGTTTATACCTTCCATCATATTAAAGTCGATGTCTTCCCAGGTGTACTTTTTCCATATTGTTTCACCTTGGGCAGTGGATCAGTAGTAGATATTCGCTTCTTTCTTCTCTTTCCTCAGAGCCTTACCCACTCACTGCAGCACTGTGTAGGCAGTGGTGCTGCCTCGGATGTTGGTGAGTCTTTTAGTGGCTCCTGCGCTGCTAAAAAGCGGTTTATGATGTCCACCATCAGATGCGCTATTTGTTGGTTTGGGAACTGAATGTCTTGAGCTACATCAGAGGCAGACTGTGGCGCGGGCGTCTGCACTTCTGGTACTGCCGATACGGTCGCACAGTTCTATTTGTGCAAGCCACAAAAATAATATTAGCAACAAAGAATGAAAAGCATAACAAAAATACCAATGCAATGATAAACAAGTGCAATCACGGGACGTATAACAGAAAACACCACGCAAAACGAAAGCCCAAGGTGAAACCACATGGAAAAAAGTTAGAGGACAACAGAATGTCAGTCGTCGCTAACCGGGCATCAACAAAAAAATCTCGTTTCCATTTGTAATATGGCGAACGAAAACAACTAGAGCACACATAAAAAAAATGTTTCATCGCCAGCTGCAGGATAATGGATAACCGGAACTAGAAGGCCAAACGGTCGTCGTAACGTTTCCACACAGGAGTCGAAAAATTAGTTGCCACAATATACTGTTAGAAAGCTAATTTCACTTAAATTGCAATTTTCGTAATGGTATGGAATGTTTACATGCGAGGAAATGACAATACAGATAAAACACCTAACAACAGAATCTGCGGTATTTTATTGCCAGTTATTATGCACTACTATACCGTCCTAGACAAGAATTCTATAAAGGCGTCAAATCTACTAAGCAATAGAGTAACGTAGAATTCGGCGCCATACACCGTGAAAAGAATTGTCCTCTGAAACAACGCTGTATATCACTTTTGGGTAAAATTGAGCTATGCAATGTTGCGAATTATCTCTGGAATCGACTGCTACTATCACAACTTTACTAAGAAATTAGTGGCCTGTAGCGCACAGTCTACGTTTCAAAAGAAGCGTTCCTGGAATAACGTTGTGTATGGCAACAATACAGACGAAGTCATTTCCATTAGTATGCACAGAACAACAACAAGTGAAGAAAATGAAAAGTCAACCCAGATAAAAATGAAAAAGAAGCTGCAGAATGTTGGAATACCACATATCATTCCAAAAAGTGCTAATATAGAACAAAAATCACCTTCATTCGGCCTGCCGTTGAATATAGCTCATCAGTGTGGATACCAGGGGGAGTTGGTAGAGGACATAGAGAAGATGAAATGGAGAACAGTACGTTTAATTACAGATTCATACAGTAAGCGAAAAGACACAGAAATGATTAGAAAACACCGCTGTCAGACTTTGCAAGACAGCCGTTCTATATCTCAGTATGGGCTTCTGCCAAAGATCCAGGAGAATACCTTTCATGAAGATTCAACCAATATATTGCTTACTCCAACGTGTATCTCGCGAAGAGACCACAACGATGAAATTAGAGACATTAGGGCCCACACGGAATATGTAGATATCAATATATCTTCACCGTTGTATGTTGAATCAGAACATGGTTGGAGGACATTGAACACTCCACGTTCTCCTTTTCATCTGTCCCTCTCCTCGTTCCCTCTCTTTGTCCGCATCCTCCTACCTCCTCTTTCTGCGTATCTACTCCCCATCCCCATCTCGTTCTTTGTCCATCTGATCTTCCTTCCCCGTATTTCTATTCATTACAATCTCCTCTGGCCACGGCGGGTGGCCGTGCGTACTGGGGCGCCGTCCTGCGGTGCGCGCGGCCGTTTGCCGTCAGCGGTTCGAGTCCCATCTCGGGCATGGGTGTGTATTATCCTTAGGTTAGTTTACCTTAGTTTACGTAGTTTGTAAGATACGGACTAGTAAACTCGCAGTCGAGTCCGATAGACATACAAACATTTGAACACAATCTCCTCCTCATCACGCTGATTCTGGTCCTTTCCTCCTCCCCCTGTAGGTCAATTTCCTCTTACAATCTCCTCTTACGTCTAAGGTGGATCATTGTTGAGTATTATGTTCAAACTCGTATGTATGTCTATGCAAGGTAATGGTCGAATGTTTTGAAAATTTGAAAGATTTATTTATGATATATGTGCTATGCTATCTACCCAATTTTTAATATGTTACAAGCTGAAAATCCAGTGTCAGCCAGGTACTACTCCAGTCTTTTGTCCTCCTTCCCTTTCTCTCCTTCTCTGTCTACCTTCTCCTTTCTTCTGTCTCTCTTCCTGTCCCCTCTGTTCATCTCCTAACCTCACCTTTCTGTCATCCTACGCTTCTATCTCACCATCTTCTCTTTCCTCTGCCAATTACCTCCTTGTCTTTGTCGAAATCTTCCTCCACCTCTTAGGCCCAGAACCTCCTCCATTTGTGAAAAACTATGTAACTATTAACATTTATAGTGATTAGTAAAGTGGTGCCTCATTTTACTGCCATGAGCCCTCCGTCATCCACCCTGTGAGATCTTAGGTAAACATTAATATTCCTATTGTTCTGAGGGTTAAGTATGCAAAATTTTATCGAGAACGGATTAAAAAAAAGATTTTGTTGAATACCCTTTGCCATTCACCATATAAAATGCAAATAAAGAAACTTTTAATTTTGTGTATTAGAAATATCGTGGAAACTTTGTTCCCCTATTTACACTCCTGGCCATTAAAATTGCTACACCTCGAAGATGACCTGCTGCAGACGCGAAATTTAACCGACAGGAAGACGATGCTGTGATATGCAAATGAATAGGTTTCCAGAGCATTCACGCAAGGTTGGCGCCGGTGGTGACATCTACAACGTGCTGACATGAGGAAAGTTTCCAACCGATTTCTGAAGCAGCGGTTAACCGATGTTTCCTTGTGAAACTCCGTTGTGATGCTTCGTGTAGCATCCTTGTGAAACTTTGTTGTGATGCTTGGTGTAGCATCACGATTCCGACTTTGATAAAGGTCGGATTGTAGCCTATCGCGGTGCGGTTTGTCGTAACGCCATGCTGGACCCCAACGGCCTCGTATCACTAGCAGTCGAGATGACAGGCATCCGCATGGCTGTAACGGATCATTCAGCTACGTCTCGATCCCTTGGTCAACAGATGGGAACGTTTGCAAGACAATAACCAACTGCACGAACACCTCGACGACGTTTGCAGCAGCATGGACTATCAGATCAGAGACCATGGCTGCATCACAGACAGGAGCGCCTGCGATGGTCAACGCAACGACGACCTGGGAGCACGAATGGCAAAACGTCATTATTTCGGATGAATGCATTCTGTTTACAGCATCATGATGGTCGCATCCGTGTTTGGCGACATCGCGGTGAACGCACATTGGAAGCATGTATTCGTCATCGCCATACTGGCGTATCACCCGGCGTGATGGTATGGGGAGCCATTGGTTAAACGTCTTGTTCGCATCGACGGCATTTTAAACAGTGGCCGTTACAATTCAGATGTGTTACGACCCGTGGCTCCACCCTTCATTCGATCCCTTCGAAACCCTACATTTCAGCAGGATAATGCACAATCGCATGTTGCAGGTCCGGTACGGGCCTTTCTGGATATGGAAAATGTTCGACTGCTGCCCTGGCTAGCACATTCTCCAGATTTCTCACCAATTGACAACGTGTGGTCAATGGTAGCCGAGCAACTGGCTTGTCACAATACGCCAGTCACTACTCTTGATGAACTGTGGTATTGTGTTGAGCCTGCATGGGCATATGTACCTGTACACGCCATCCAAGCTCTGTTTGACTCAATGCCCAGGGGTATCAAGGCCGTTATTACGTCCAGAGGGGGTTGTTCTGGGTACTGATTTCTCAGGATCTATGCCCCCAAATATCGGGAAAATGTAATCACATGTTACTTCTAGTATGATATATTTGTCCAATGAATACCCGGTTATAACCTGCTTTTCTTCTTGGTGTAGCAATGTTAATGGCCAGTACTGTATATATTTGAAATTTCTTTGTAGTTAGTGTATGAATTTGTTACATAATCGATGTAAAATAACACCAATCCTACCTCTAAAGTACCTGATATTGATTCTGACAATTATTTAACGCGAATAAAAGTAAAATTTCAATTTCTAAACCTCTTCAAAAATACTGCAAAACAATTTGACACTACTAAAACAACCCCTACTGTAACAAGCGAAGTTGACAAAAAAACAGTCCAACAATTGGCAAAGCCTAAAAGAAAAATTCGTGAAAGCAGCAGAAAAATAATTTCGCTTCGAAGGAAACAAAAACACTCTTGGTTAACTCCAGAAATGAGGCATACAAAAACTACAATAGTAACAAAACTGAAACCACCGTTCTAACTGTAAGAAAAGAAACTACGAAAATGTCCAACTTTTAGAATTCGGAAAAGACAGATCTGGCAAACTGAGAAAATACATGAAGTCTGGAAAACTGCCCTAATTCATCTATTGCATAAACAAGGAGATAGAAACGATGTGATAATTACCGAGGAATCTAAATTCTCTCTCAGTGTGTACTTGTTCTAGCCCAGGAACAGCTGAAATCTAAAATCAGTGAATACCAAACAGGTTTAGACAAAACAGATCTTGTTCGGAAGTAATTCTTAATTTGAAACTATTCCTTAGGCACCAAAGGTTTTCTAATAACAATTTTTTGTACATTTGTAGATTTTAAAAAGGCATACGATTCAGTTGATCGTTACTTTTCCAAATATTAAAGGAACATAGGCAAGATAATAAGGAAATATTAACCGACACTAGCTGTAAAGTTAAATTCACGGGAGAAATTTCAGCACCATTTGATATAATGACTGCAGTTAGACAGGGAAATGGACTTTCTCCTGTTTAATGGTGTTTCGGGAAAGGTAATTTAGAATGCCCAGAGCAAAAGTCGCGTCAAAATATAAATAAATCAATCACTTTCGGTGGAAGTAATATTAAACTGCTTCGCCTTTGAAGGTGATCAGGCAATTTTAGCTAGGCATGTTACCACAGCTCTAAATTTAAGTTCTTCAGCAGGTTGAGGATAACGTAGAACTACAAATATCATTGAAACAATGGAATACATGACATCTAAGAAACAAGCACAAAAATTTTTGAAACCGAAATATGGAAAAGTAAATTGTGTGTCTCGTATGTAGGTTAACGCGAAATATTTATGATAAACAATCACTTTCGAAAGTGAAAGTAAACTTAGGCCTTGCAGTAAAGTAATAATAACTATACGTATCATCGTTCGTGGAAAATATTTAACCTCCAAGAGTTCTTGACCGATTGGTTTGAAATTTTGACATATAGAAACAATAATATATTAAAATGCAGCGTTATGGCAAAATTTTAAAGCAATCGGTCAAGAACTTTTGGAGGTTAAAGATTTTCCACAAACGACAATTTACATTTTTAAAACTTACATTTGTAATAAGTTCCCGAATTTTCACATACATATTACACATTACACTTTCGGAGATTTGAGATTTTGAGCAACGAACATTTACATTTGTACTTAAACAGAAAACGTAGATATACTTAACCGCAATAACCGAAAGTTTCTGACTGAATACTTTGAAATTTTGGCACAAAGTTGATCTGAAATGCACACATGTTTGTATGCACCTTTTTTTAAATTTCTACCTTATATGGATTTATGTACATTATACAGGGTGTTACAAAAAGATACGGCCAAACTTTCAGGAAACATTCGTCGCACACAAAGAAAGAAAATATGTTAATTGGACATGTGTCCCGAAACGCTTAATTTCCATGTTAGAGCTCATTTTATTACTTCTCTTTAAATCACATTAATCATGGAATAAAACACACAGCACAGAACGTACCAGCGTGACTTCAAACACTTTGTTACAGGAAATGTTCAAAATGTCCTCCGTTAGCGAGGATACATGCATCCACCCTCCGTCGCATGGAATCCCTGATGCGCTGATGCAGCCCTGGATAATGGCGTATTGTATCACAGCCGTCCACAATACGAGCACGAAGAGTCTCTACATTTGGTACCGGGGTTGCGTAGACAAGGGCTTTCAAATGCCCCCATAAATGGATGTCAAGAGGGTTGAGGCCAGGAGAGCGTGGAGCCCATGGAATTGGTCCGCCTCTACCAATCCATCGGTCACCGAATCTGTTGTTGAGGAGCGTACGAACACGTCGACTGAAATGTGCAGGAGCTCCATCGTGCATGAACCACATTTTGTACTTGTAAAGGCACATGTTCTAGCAGCACAGGTAGAGTATCCCGTATGAAATCATCGTAACGTGCTCCAGTGAGCGTAGGTTGAAGGACATGAGGCCCAATCACCAACAATTCAAATGTTTAAATGTTCGTAAATCTATCGGACCAAACTGTATGGTCATCAGTTCGTAGATTACAAACTACTTAAACCTAGGTAAACTAACCTAAGGACAAACACACACACCCATGCCCCAGGGGGACACGAACCTCCACGGCGAGCAACCGCGCGCTCCGCAGCGAGACGCTTTAGAGCGCTCGGCTACTCCACCGCGGCAATCACCAACAATTACCAATATTACCTTCCTTCAATTGGGCCAATCGATGAAGTACAGTACATAGTAACGAAACTATTGGGTATTTTGACAATTGTCTGCACGAATTATTTCAATTTACATTTAAAGATAAATACTAAAATGAGCTCTAACATGGAAATTATGCGTTTCCGGACACATGTCCACTTAATATATTTTCTTTCTTTGTGTATGAGGAATGTTTCCTGAACGTTTGGCCGTTCTTTTTTTGTAACACCCTGTACAGCTATGAAACTTTTTTACAAACATTACAAATGTATAGATTATATAAAATATGATAAAGGTTTTTTTAACAATTTTATATATTAGCCAACCGGTTGCGTAGTTTTAAGGTACTTGACCTAGGTTTCGTTGTCGCTAGGGACAACTTCATCAGAAGAAAAAAGAACAGTTACCTAAAAAGAAATAAGCATATAAAAATATTTCTGTCTGGAATGCAACGTTGTGTCAAAACTTTTGAAGCTATCGGTTAAGGACTTTTCAAACAAACAAGAATTTACATTATTATTGATATAGAAGATAGTATAGAAGACAAATACTTCATTTCTCTCATCAAGAACCTTGTTATTCCTAAGATCTGACGTGATAGACATTTATACAACTCAAACACGTACAAAAGTTGTCTTGACTGATCTCGAACTGTTTTATAATAAAAACCGACCTACGCTAAAATATTTTCTAGATTTTAGCAGTGCATATCTAGACGCCAGATGAAAATAAAATTTTCTGATATAAGTGGTGGAAACCATGAAATAAAAGCACTCTATGTTACACGCATTGCTTAGTCACGATATTTGAAGCAGTACATTTCTGCGCATGTCAATTTGTTCCTATAGCTAAGTAGTACGGGAACGCAATTAAATACGGATACCGAACAGAGAGCCCTCTACAAATACACCCACTCACGACAGAAATAGAGGCAAATACGGGCGCCATAAATGAAATTACCTCGGGCATTACGGCACGTTTGATCATTCTGTTCGCATGTTGGAAATAACAAACATCAGCTTGATTCTATTTCTCGTTGTATGCCATAAGCAATGAAAATATGAACAAAGGTTGGAGTAGAAATAGCTGTCAAGGGTTTTGCCAAATATATGTACAGCTATTTTCGATGTATGCGATATCGGTAACGCCCTACAATGAGTCCTGTCTAGAACATAAAGACAAGTATTAAGTTCCCCCTTTATTTTATCTTCAACTGCGTGTTGAAACCTCGGACAGAATGGGACATGATTTTGGATCTCCAAGTTTTAAATTTGTTGTATCTGTTTACATCACAGTTTTTTAATCCATTTCACATAATAAAATCTGACTACAATAACATGTTTGCGGGAGTATCTGCGACATGAAAACTTTGTTCTTTGAAATACTCTGGACTTTATCTTGAAATGTCATCCATTGTATCTTCTACTTTGGAAACGTTACTGCTACACATGTAGAGCTCTGATAGAGTGCGGCGACATTTTTATGATTCGTAGATGATAACTGAATGAAATAATAATACTATTAAATTAGTGTAGATCAGTGACTTGCCTAGTCTTCCAAAAGGACACCAATTCGGTGACATCCTTGTTCGTAAACTGACTCAGTTGTCCGACCGCGAAGGGAAACTACAGATTAACATAGAATTAGAGCACGTGTCACGACGAATCCTCACATCGCTGTAAGGAGAAATGTAGGTTAAAACACAGTGTGAAAAATTTATCCCCCGATCACGTTTCGAGCTCGCGATCTTCCGATTGGCTGTTGTGTACATCATCTGTAGTATACCAATCCCCAGAATGATACTAGTTCAGTTATAATCAAATAGTTCCTGTTTGCAATTCGTCACCACATTATTTCAATATGCCGTTAAGGAACTACGTATTCAATAACTTTGTGATTAAATTAAGACGCCTGTGTGAAACCTTCAGTATTCTGAATAAAACGTAACTATTTTTTATCTGGCTGTCCCACACTATTCCACAGAGTTCGACATTTGTGCCTATAGGAGGCGCTCATGACAAAGATATGTAAATCTATTAAAAACATATAAGATGTCAAACAATCGTGGCTACAAGCGCACGAGAAAAAACGTGTTGCCTAACAGTGGTGTCAAAGCTAAAAACACATCAGAAAATTTAAATACAACATTCGATCATTCAATAAAGGTAATGTCAAAATAAATGGTTACATAGTTGTAGATGCTGCCAACAGGTAGCATAAGTGTCACCCGAAAACAATAATATAATCGTAATGACACAACCATAACAAATATGCAATACATAGGTAATAAAGAATTTAAAAAAAAAATTACATCGAGATTCACAGAATTATAGGGCCAGGCAAACTGCACATGCACACTGATAATAGGTACAGTACAATTTACGAAAATATCATCAGTTGGTATACAAGATGAAGGTAGTTGCATGACCTAATTTATTATTTACAGTTTTACTGACACTAAGCTACTCTCAGGAATACATAAAATCTTTTTATACAACAAACAGATATACAATGTATAGGAAAAAATCAGTTGCTCAATGCCTAGGTAGAGCATGCCAATAGCTCACGGTAAAGGTTGACGACACTGAAGCGCAACACTAACAGTTATTAATCATAGCTAGGTGTTGATAAATTAACATTTTACTATTATACTTAATCTGAAGTCATGTACAAATAGAGTTTTTCATTATATAAAATACAGGTGAAACAACAATTCAGTAGCCCAAGGTTTTAGTGGGCGGTAAACGTAGCATGAGACATAGAAGGACGTAAGGCTAAAGTATGCCAGTATCTGTTACAACTTAAAGTTTAGAAAGACTACTGTTCAACCTTAACGTATGAGCTACACACAATCTAATACCAATATATTATGAGCTACACACAATCTAATACCAATATATTATCAGACGCCTAAGGTGTTAGGTTGGGGGGGGGGAGATGAGGGGGGAATGAACGTAGCACAAGCGATGAGTGTATATAAAGCGAAAGTATGCCATTTTCTGTTACAACTTACAATATACAAAATTGAACAAAAGATCTGCAATTATATAGCGCGTATTTGGAGAGTCAGGGAACAGTGCTGTCGCCACAGGTTTTCAACGCCCACTGATAGTGACTTATGAAGTAGATGGACGAGAAAGCGCGCAAGCCGTTATTTGTTAACTCTTTTCAGAAAAAAACCGTCGAGCTGTACATGTGCTTGAACGTGTATCACATCCAGAAATGTAGGCCTGTCACTTGATAATGGCAAGAGATATGCCGAAACTGCTTCCATATGGGATCATATTCTGGGGCAATTCAACATTGAGTAAAAAGTATTCATTGCACAAAAGTGTGTAATCAGAATAATTGCTGGAGCCCACCCAAGAGCATCCTGCAGACATTTATTTAGGGATCTAGGGATACTCACTGTAGCTTCACAATATATATGTATTCACTCATGAAATTTGTTATTAACAATCCGACCCAATTCAAAAGTAATAGCAGTGTGCATAGCTACAATACTAGGAGAAAGGATGATATTCACTATTCAAGGTTAAATATAACTTTGGCTCAGAAGGGGGTGAATTATGCTACCACAAAAGTCTTTGGTCACTTACCAAGTGCATCAAAAGTCTGACAGATAGCCAACTAGTATTTAAAAAGAAATTAAAGGAATTTCTGAATGGCAACTTCTTCTACAAGGTAGATGAATTTTTAGATAAAACTTAAAAAAAAAAAAAAAAAAAAAAAAAAAAAAAAAAAAAAAATCCTTAAAATATTGATTGTCAAGTATAGACAACATTTATTAAACTGACACGTTCCACATCATCACGAAATGTCGTATATATGATCTATGGAACAAGTATTAATCTAATCTAATCTAGTAGTGAAATAAAGTAATTTTGCTTTAAATGTGATCTAGGCTACTTTTCTTTAAGAAGTGTGTCATTTTAACCATTTAAGATCACTCTCCTGCCGACAAAAGTCGACTGTTATTAATAATTAAATTCATTAGGTGAAACTTTTTAAGGCTCTTGATAGTGGACGACGATGAAACCATTAAACTAGTATCAGTACATCTCGTATTCCACCGGTGTGATCTGCCGTCCTCAAATGAAAATCGACGTCGTCCAGGTGTGCTATTCTTTTCCCAGCGCTGTATGTTGTCCATGTGTGGATGCACCTTGCAGGACGCCCAGCGGTAGGAAGGAGAGGGAGAAACAGAAGCGGCTGTCAGAGCGCGGCTGTTTAGGGAGCGAGCTCGGCAGGAGAGTGCGATGAAGTTGGCAGCGGTCTGTGGCGCTGTCGGCCTGTGTGATTGATGGGCCGGCTGGTCTGCCCCCTGAAAGCCTGCCGCTGTCGCCCTGGCCGGCAACAGCCGGGGCCCGAGTGTCGGCCGCTCAGCTCTAACTGCGTCCTGAAAGGGTCTCGCACCGCTTCCGTCTGACGGCTACATCGCTCCGTCTCCACGCACCGAGAGCCAAATGTGGAGAGTCTGACACCCACGCGATCAGACTGACACTGTGGGTCCACAGTGGGCCGCGGTGGAGTATCCGAGCGGTCTAAAGCGTCTCGCTGCGGAGTGCGCGGTTGCTCGCCGTGGAGGTTCGAGTCCTCCCTGGGGCATGGGTGTGTGTGTGTGTTGTTCTTAGGTTAGTTTACCTAGGTTTAAGTAGTTTCTAAGCTACGGCATAGTGCACACTTGACGCAGCCGAGGCGCTGAACAAGTGTTTGCTGGGACAGACGGTTAATAATAATAATTTCGCATGGCTCAGTGTCCTAGTGCAAGTCAATTGGACGCCACTTCGGCTGCTTTCGTGTCCCTAGCCTACCCCAGATATCCAACGAGGGAAAGAGGACCTAAAGCTTAACGTGGAATGCTCCGGGATGCTACGGGAATTCAAATAGGAATCGCTAGAGGAGAGACGACGTTCTTTTCGAGAAATTCTACTGAGGAAAGAAGCCCGGAATCTGAAACTGACTGCAGAACGATCTTGCTGCCACCTACATACATTGCGCCTAAAATTCACAAAGACAAGAGGCGTATAGACATTCATTTTTCTCTCTTACTGTTTGGGAGTGGGATAGGAAAGGAAATGCCTAGTAGTAGTACAGTGTACCCTACGCCATCCACCTTACGGTGGATTGCGATGTATATATGCTGCGACTGTGCTGCGTGTAGTGTGCGCTGACCGACAAAGGCCCTGTGCGTATCCTGTGCCTTAACTCTACCTGTGCTGCGACATTTATGCGCCGTGCCTTTTTACAAAGCAGAAAATCCACAATTCTACGCAAGCCGCGCCACGGTGTATAGCGCAGGGTACTTAACGTACCACTGTTCCCATCCCCTACTCCAGTAGCGTGTCGTTCGCTGGAAAGCCAGTGCCGCTATGCCTCTATGTGACCCGTAGCCACTCTAATGTTATCCTTCTTTCAGCGACATATACGTACGAAGAAGCAATATATCGGTATACTCTTCAGGAAACGAACGCTCTCGGAACTGTGACAGAAGCCTGTATGGCGACAAAGAACGTCTCACTTGCATTGTTTGCGCCATGGTTGATTGGCCGAGCGCTCTAACGCTCCTTGCTACGGAGCGCTCAGTGGCTTTCTGTAGTAGGTTCGAGTACCACCTCGAGCGTTTTTTTTTTTTTTTTTTTTTTTTTTTTTTTTTTGTCCTTAGCAGACGTTACTTTAAATAGTTTGTAAGCTTTTAAGGGCTGATGACCAATATAGTTAAGTCCCGTAGATTACAAACATTTGAACATTTTTGCAGTCTTCCACTCCACTCTCCTTGTCATCACTGTGACGGTTTCGCGCTGACTAAATGTGTGTGTAACGAAGTGCGTAACGACTGTCTTGAAACCCACTTCCTACGTTGAGGGACTACACTTCCTGTGGATTCTTCGAATGAATCTCGATCCGACAACTGTGTAATCCACGACTGACCTACTGCTCTGACCACCTTCTAAAATTAAGGCGCTGTTAGTTTCCGATAAGGTTGATTTGGGTTTTCGCAAGGCCGGTGTCTACCGTATCTCATGCAGCTGTGGAATGTCATACGAGGCGTATTTTTTAAGTAAGTCCAGTTTGAACAAAGTACACAACGAGAGGTTATTTTAAAAGAATAGATTTATTTTCATAAAGTACATCTGAATCGACATGCACCCGGCATACTCTGCAAATCACATTTAAGTGCCTGGCAGTGGTTCATCGAACCACCGTTACACTACTTTATCTCCCATTCTATTCTCGAAGAAAGAACACCTGGATGTCTGCGTTCGAGCTCTGATTTCTCGTATTTTATTCTGATGGTCATTTATATCTATGTAAGTGGAAGTCAACAATATATTTTCGCATTAGGAGGAGAATGTTGGTGATTGGAGTTTTGAAAGTAGACCACGCCGCCGCTATAACCGCCGTTATTGTAATGATTTCCACCCCAGGTCCTGTATCATTTCCGTGACGCCCTCTCCTCTGTATCGTGATAGTACAAAACGAGCTACCTTTCACTGGACTCTTTCGATGTCCTCCGTCGAACCCACGTGATACGGATCCCACACTGGGCAGAAATACTCAAAAATGGACGGACAAGCGTTGCGTATGCAGTCTCATTAGTAATTTTGTTGAATCTTTTAAGCGTTCTGCCAATAAAACGCAGTCTCTGGTTCGCCTTTCCCACGACATTATCTACGTATTCTTTCCAGTTTAAGTCTGAAGTAATAGTAATTCCTAGGTACTGAGTGGTATTTACGGCGTTCACTTTTGATTGATTTATCTTGTAAACAAAGTTTAACGGATTTCTTTTCCTACTCATGTGGACAACTTCACACTTTAGAGTCAATAGGAAATTTTTCACCATAGTTATAACTTATTGACATCGTTCTGTAGTTGGTTTTGATCTTCAGATGAGTTACTAGACGATAATTGAGGTCTTCATCTGCAAATAACCTAAGAGAGCTGCTCAGCTTTTTTCCTAAATCGTTTATGTACGTAAGGAACAGCAGATGAGCAATAACACTACCTTGTGGAACGCCGGATATCACCTGTGTTTTAGGCGATGCCTTACCATCGATTACTACAAACTGTGTCCGCTCCGACAGGAAATCCCCTATCCAGTCCCAAATTTCCATAACGCAGTTTGATTAAATGCCGATATGAGGAATTGTGTCAAAAGTCTTCTGGAAATCTAGAAATACGGAATCAATTTGAGGACCCTTGTCTCACTGCGTGTGAGTAAAGAGCTAGTTGTGTTTCACATGAACGATTTCTAAATCCGGGTTGACCTTGTAAATTACATACATTACTCTATTTTTTGATCTAGTTGCCAAGTGTGTTCAAACATTTTTAAAATCCCCTCTTCATAAAATCTTGCAGCCTGCTCCGATAACGAAGAGTTCACTGCTGTTTTCATATCGTCGTCATCATTGTAACGGTTGCCACTGAGGTGTTGTTTGAGGTGGAGGTGGAACGCCTGTTCTCACGAATCCTCGCTTCAGCTGAAGCCACCAAATCGCCTGTATTCGAAGAAGGGCGACCCGAGCGGTCCTGATCATGGACGTTGCCACGGCCATCTTCGAATTCTCGTACCGACTTACGCACTTTGCATTCACTCATAACAGTATCACCGTCCACTTCGCAAATCTGTCGATGAATTTCTGCAGCAGACTGGTTCCTTGCTGAAAACAACCGTATAACTGAGGGAACCACACACGTGGCGGGCGAATGAGTAGTCTGAAACATATTGAAAGCACAGAACAGACCCGTACAGGTTAGCTACAGAGCTAACACTGAGCACAGTTGTTCCCGAGCCAAGTCGGTACACAACGCACGCGCTCGTTGCGGCATGCGAGCGAAGTACTACTGTCTACAACAAAACGGAACCTACTTAAAAAACACGCCTCTTATATGGTCAAATAATTAGGACCGTCGAGGACCGATGTATTGACACGTTTGCAACAACATAACAAGTCTGCTGTTTCCGAACAGTGCTTGGACACAGACATCCGATGGAATACAACAAAATGGAAATTCTGGCGTGTATTTCCAGCTACTGGGACTATGTTATCAAAGAAGCGATTGAAATAAAACTTGTGGATACCTACTGATTGGGGATGGAAGTTTTTTTTTTTTTTTAATCCTGCATGGAATCCTGCTCTCTCTCTCTTGTCCAAAAACAGAGAGAGACAAAATTAAGGCTGCCTCACGTGCTGAAAACTGATGGTTATTATCGATATTGCTGTTGCTTTTCATTTTTCGCCGTGTAATGGAGCTGTGTTCGCTCGCTCGGTGTGTATTGTCTTTCTGTTGTCATTGAGAACGTGGTTGCACATTGCTCCGTCGCTGCATCATTGCCCTGAGAATGGCAGAGTGTACTCCTATCAAAATATCGGCCGACGCCTACGTTCAAACCTATATTCACCGCACGTTTTTTCATTATTTTATATTGTTTAATTATTTACAATTTAATAGTACTACCACAGTAGAGCCAAAGATGACAAAATTAAAAATAAAATTCTTTACCCAGGTCATGGCAATAACAATGATTGCCTGAATCAGAAATTAGAAATTAAAATAAGTCACATCATAAAAGATACAACTCTGCTGTAAAGTTTACGTGTGCACAGGTACCTCAGTAGTGCCATCTAGTAGCCGCAATTTCAACTAGGCTACTGTACAGATTAACGTATTGAGAAAACTATTGCTACAAGAAGGTATGTTTAACATGAGAGTTGGCTGAGGCGTATTTTTGGCAATGCAATATTAGTTGAGAGAATTAATGAGTAACGAAATATTGTAATAAGTGAAAATGCTGAAAATTGACTTTTGGAAAACAAATTTTTGGATCAAGTTGGAAGAAATGTTTACGACACTGCACGAAGTACAACGTCGAAGACCGAGTAACGGCATAATACCGTAAAAAAAGCTTCTATTACAGAGTTGTAACAGTTCATATAGAATAAGCCCGTCATTGCGAAGAAGATGTTTAAATATTTCCTCTATATACTTTCTGTTCGGAGTGCAAAATGTTCAGGTCATGAATAACTATAGGTGCGTGACCTGTAATGACAAGATGGTCAGTAAAAGACGAATTCTGGAGCCTAGTGCCATTATTTCTCAAAAGATGTTCTTTAAACCTGATTTTAAAAGCAAGATTATATGTTGGTTTGAGGTGATTTACTGATGTAATTACATAATCATTACATAATCCAGTGCCAGCTGTTGCCAGTGTCACATCATTAACAGCGTTAAGTATCATAGTTTAATTTGTATCAAATTTAACTTGCCAGTCTAGTTCTTTATTTTCGTTAGTACTTCTGTATTATAAGAGGTTTATTCCCGCGTACGTGGCAGATTTACAGTGTGCTACTCTTTTAACAGTTTTTATTCTCGCGTATTTGATAAGTACCGTTGTGTATAGTCTTCGTCTGCGACTGGTGTATTTCAGAACAGAGACCGTTATTACAGCTCGTTATCAGTCAGTCCGCCTTGCTAATTACACCACTCTGGCTACAGTACTTGTGATGACTCAGTACAGGTATAGCTGTTACGCGCTGGACTTTGATCAGGATTTTCGTGGAAACCAAGGCGCATTGGAACAAATTCCTTTAGCTTGGTGGTCTGGAGGAGTTCCTGTACAATATACCCGCGACTCATCAAAATTAGTTGGTACCATACTTGGTGTTCGCCTTGTAAAATGATCAGGATTTTCGTGGAAACCAAGGCGCATTGGAACAAATTCCTTTAGCTTGGTGGTCTGGAGGAGTTCCTGTACAATATACCCGCGACTCATCAAAATTAGTTGGTACCATACTTGGTGTTCGCCTTGTAAAATGATGAGCAATATTTTTGTGAATATTACAGCGCTATCTATCACAAAGCGAAAAAAGTGTTCCAAATAAAACATTCATGTTTATTTACGTACTAGATGAATATGTAATAAAAATGGGGTACCTATTTAAAAAAATAAATGAAGTTGATATCCGTTTGACTTATGACAGCGCCATCTAGTGGGCCAACCAAAGCGCCGTCTGTTTTCCCCCTTCAAGTTAACAAAGCTTTTTTCTTTGTAGATTTTTCGTTTGATGCTTATTTCGTGAGATATTTGGGCCGGTCACTATCAATGGACCACCATGTACTTCTCGTCACATGGTGTAAATTATTACGTCTGTCTGCCAACTAGCTTTGTGATCGATGAAACGGTGTCGGAGTTAATTGCAAAGCACCAGTCGCCATACACCATACAGTGGCTTGCGACCTGAAAAACGTTCTCCACGCAAATATACATAAGTATGCCAACTTCCATAATGGTAGGTTGCACTGTGTAGTAGAATTCGGTCTGTACCAATATGTGTCTAAGATAACTCGAGGGCGGCCGCGGTGGCCGAGGGGACTGCGGCGCGCCAGTCACGGTCTGCACGGCCACTACGGTCGGGGTTTCGAATCTCCCCTCGGGCATTGATGTTTGTGCCGTCCTTAGTGTATGCTAGTTCATAAGTAGTTTGTAAGTTTAGGGACCGATGACCCCGTAGTTCCATAAGATATACAAACATTTGAACATTTTAGATAACTCGAGGACAGATATTTTTCGGACCATCAAGTTTTTTTCTGGGATACCACAGGTCTGTACACCAGTTATCATGCTGCAGTTTATTCATGTCAGTTGGACTAATTGTTATGCCGGACTAGCGTCTAGAAGTTATTTTTCTTCACCTCCGTAACAGAGCTTTTTCTGAAGGTAGTGTACTGTATGTAATTTTCTGTACTCCGGGAAACGAGTACGTAAATTTTCATGATCGTCGGTTGAGCAGCTAATAAGTGCAAATGCATTTGCAATATTATTTAGGGTAGGAGTAATGACTTGTAAGAAAATTAGGTTGGTTTCTAATCTTGTGGATGTTTCAGTCTTTATTTCCGTGCTTGTAGAGGAATACCGCCTGATAAAAGACCCCTTTTGTGTAGCTGTTTTATCAACGGTACATTTTTGAGCACTTACATGCCATTTTCAATGGATTTGTGAGTGAAATTTGTTGTTACATCCTACAGTTTGTTTTTTCGATGCATATAAACATATCGTTAAATTGTGCAGCAGCCAATCGCACGCCGGTGCCGCGCATCATGGAGCGAGTAACGGAGATGCGCGCCCTCTACAAGCTGCTATATCGAGGCCGGCATGCATCTGGACGCCCGTCAGAAATCGGCTACGAACTAGGCAGTGACTAAGTCTCAGCGCATCTAGCATCGTACAGAAGACGACGCCGTGAGAAGAACAGACAGAAGTTGAGTATTGTTTTCTTCAGAAAATAAAACTTCTATTAATAATCTATAGAACTGTTCTAGATGACAACACTTCCTGCACCATACCTTTCCTGAAAGCTAGACCGGAGCGAGACAAAGAGCGACGAGGACGGCTCAACACAAAGTCTCCCGTAGTACACTATAGAAGTACCGCATCGTTAGCTATTAGAGGGTTGAAGAAAGTGGTTGAATGTCGTGAGCTTATATAAAATTCGGACTGAAGACTAAGCGATGGTTAATACACTATAATAGCAAAGAGGTTATATACAGCCAAACGTGCTGTAAATTCTTCAGTTCTTTTTCTGCAACTAGAGTACGAATAAGGAAAAATAAGTGCATATTGCAGTTCGAAAAGTAAAACTACCAAGAAAGATGCAAAAGCGTAAGGAACAAATATCGCGTTTTCGATCTGCTTCATAAAGACAGAAAAGTGAATCTACATACGATAGAAACTTGAAGTTTGTAGACGTTGTTTATGTTCCAATGTAGGCATCAGCGATTTTTCTATATTCCCATCACTGAGGGGGTGAAATAGAGGTTGAACGGTTTTTTGAAAATATGTTACTATTCAGGCAATTTTGAAGCAAGAAATAGAAATCTTGGGATTTACATTTTTGATTGGAATTTAAAACATCGTATATAGATGTTTCTGGAAATTCAACCATTAATTGGGTGATATAAGTGGAAATCTTTTAAGGGTGCTACTATTTTGATGTTAGAAATGCGAAAATTTAGACTTGGAACCACAGTCAGAATTTTTTTAATAATGTGTTTCGGGATGTTTCAAATAGGGAGTGGCAAACTGTATCAAAATACTAGATTAGGAAAGAATTTGAAAGCTAAATCTATGAAAATTTATATTTAGAAGTAGAAACAACTAATGCAGACAATCCAGTCTAGGCGTGCGAAGCAGCAGGAATTAAGCTACTGCGATATATCTTTTTACAACAGTTTTCATTAAGTAACCAAGCTGTCTCGTTTATCGATAAGCTGTTCATTTACATTACATCTCAAAAATTCACTATAGTAGTAAAGCTCTTTAGGTGTACCTTAAATGAAAAGTTCAGCTATACTCGAAAAAGCTAATGTAAAAAGATATTTGCCGCATGGTATTGGCTTTGCCGTTCTGGGCACCATGGTTAGTGGTGATGTATTTAGAATTGTCAACACAGCAAATTAAAATTGAAAGTATTAAACGTAAGGAGAGGCATTGAAATGACATTTGTATTTTGAACTGGATTCGAACTCGGGCTTCCTACTTACTAGGTAAGCGATTTAGAGCGCTCAGTTAACACAGCGTTGCAGATACGGACTGTCTTAATGCACATGTTCCTCCACATCACATATGTCTCCCTCCATAGATACGAGGACTCCCCTATATTGAAATAGCAGCCTAGCAAAGAACGCGAATGGAAACAATGCCGCCTTGTTCCTCAGGCCGAGGTGATATAAATAGCAACAATAATACATTTCCTTGAGACAACATTATCTCGTTATACTAAAGGTATTAAACATGAGGAGAGGCACTGAATTAAAAATTGTTCTGTGGCTAGGGTGCTATTCCAATATAGGAGAGTCCTGGCAATTTGATACACATTTCACAGAGAACATTGAGGCAGAATTAAATTATGTGGTGTGGAGGGAGACGTGGTTAAAAACAGTCCGCTGTGTTAGCTGAGCGGTCTAAAGCGCCTTCCTGTTAAGTTGGAGGTCCCGTTTTGGAATCCCGACCAAAGCACAAATTTTAATTTCTCTCCTTATGTTTAATACCTTTGTTATAACGAGACAATGTTTTCTCAAGGAAATGTATTATTGTTGATAAATTAAAATTGCCAAACTTACTAAAAGTTTCCGGGCTATTATGACGTGGTCTTATGGAGATATTATTTAAACCCAACGTTTCGTCCCCGACTGCGGAGGACATTTTCAAGGGGGTTCGTGGCACTTTTGAATGTCCGATGCACACCCTGGCTCGCTACTGACTGAAGCCAAACTCCGTTTACGAGGGTGTTACGTGAGATGTTTTTGATATGCGCGCGCAATTCGTCGTTGGCGATTGCTGCCGTCCGTTAATATCGTTCCACGGTGGAAGACTGTTACATTTCTTCTTCAAACCCGGTATCCAGATTTCATTTAGTTTCACGCCCTCCTCCATCCTATTGAAATTATTGGGGTGTTTTACAATTTCTATAGTCTCTCTGTACAGTCTTTCGTGGTATCCATTTGTCGCTGCTAAAACCTGAGTCTTATCAAATTGAATAATGGATGAACAACATGTTCAGCAGCAGCTGATCTGTCAATCTTTCCCCTTCTACAGTTCCCCATGTGCTCATCTAGTCGTTTCCAAAATGTTCAAATGTTTGCACAGCTTATGGGACTTAACTACGGGGTCATCAGTCCCTAAACTTACAAACTCTTTATGAACTACTTACGAACTGGGACGGCACAAATATCCATGCCCGAGGGGGGATTCGAACCCCCGACCGTAGTGGCCGTGCAGACCGTGACTGGAGCGCCTCAGTTCCCTTGGCCACCGCGGCCGGCTAGTCGTTTCCTTTTTTTTGTGGTACCCACATATACGTCTCCACAGCTATAAATTCCAGCTTTTTCCAGCGGTTTCGAGCATCCTTTGCCGATTTCAAGGGATCCTGTATCTTCCGAGTAGGTTTGTAAATAACGGCGACATTCCGTTTCGTCAAATTTTTACCGATGCGATCGGTGACGGCCTTAATAAAAAAGCAGGAAGACCCTGGATTTCACAGGAACCTTTTCATCGTTTTCAACTTTACGTGTCGGTCTCAAAGCTCTCCTTATCTCTGTGGACAAACAGCCATTCTTAAGTATTGTTAGGTATTTCAATTCCGCGTCGAGTAATTCCGGTTCGCAGATGTCCCTTACTCTGTCCGCAAACGTCTATATAATACCCCGCTTTTCCTGTGGATGCTGGTTTGAATCACAGTGCAGATAAACTTTATGGCCCAATCTATCACTCCCCTTTTTGAAAACTGACACGCCAAGAAAATTCAGATTTCCGTCCGCCTCCTTCTCCATGGTAAACTTACTTCTAGAATTAATCCCATTGAGGTGTTGAAGAAAACGATCTAGTTCCTACCATGCCCACTTGACTCCCATTCGGAAGGATGGTGGTTCAAATCCACCTCCGGCCATCCAGATTTAGGTTTTCCGTGATTTCCGAAAATCACTCCAGGCAAATGCCAGGATGGTTCCTTTCAAAGGGCACGTCCGATTTCCTTCCCCATCCCTACCCACAAACAACGAGAGTGAGCTCCGTCTCTAATGACCGAGCTGTCGACGGGACGTTAAACTCTAAAACTTCCTTCCCTTCCCTTCTTCTTTGTCCGCAAGAACGTCTCTACCATGCCTCCACACAACGGCATAATAGCCCGGAAATTTTTAGTAATTAATTTAGTAATTTAATCATTCCGGCCGTGAAACTTTACATTTTACAAGCCGGCCGCAGTGGCCGAGCGGTCTGCGGCGCGCCAGTCACAATCTGCACGGCCGCTATGGTCAGGGTTTCGAAACCCCCCTCGGGCATGTATATTTGTGTCGTCTTTAGTTTAGGGACTGATGACCCCGCAGTTAAGTCCCTTAAGCTTAACAAACATTTGAACATTTCACAAATTAAAATTGTTTCGCAACTTACAGATTTACATACTTTGATCGACGGCCGGCCGCGGTGGTCGAGGGGACTGCGGCGCGTCAGTCACGGTCTGCACGGCCACTACGGGCGAGGGTTCGAATCCCTCCTCGGGCATGGATATTTGTGCCGTCCTTAGTGTTAGCTAGTTCATAAGTAGTTTGTAAGTTTAGGGACTGATGACCCCGTAGTTAAGTCCCATAAGCTATACAAACAAACAACAAACTTTGATCGAGTAAAATTATCGACGGCGAGCGGAATGATTGCCGCCGTGGGATGCGCCCTGGGTAACTTTATAGATCGAACAAATGTCAGCAAAGTTTTTCCACCTGTTCCGGGAAGTACGTTCGTTGCAGTAAGTGTGTGGCGGCAAGTGGCTTTGTCCTGTAGGCGCTGCCGGTGTGATCTACCTGAAGTGGGCCGCCGCGGGCGGCGGACAGTGTGGGCTGTCGTTGATTTACGCTCCTTACCTTTATGAAGCCGGCTGCGGGATTAGCGCAGACTCCGCCGCGCTGGCCAGGAAATTGCGACCACTAAAATACGGCGCCGACGCGGCTTACCAGCCTCAGCGCCCTCGCCTTACGCACTATCTAGCACGCACACGCACGCACACGCACACACACACACACACACACATGTCGCACAAGGGTGGACCTAGGGTCGTTACCCTTCCACACTATTCCGTGATAAATATTGGCCCACTTTAGGTTACGGTAGCAACACTAAAAGTGGGCCTTTGCGATCGTCTATTGACTGCTAGAAATTTAAATAAAAATAACGGCTTAACCATTCATCTGACACGAAAAGTGAAAAACCGTATTTGTAGAGGAGAAAATGCTCTACAACTTTGCTCTGTTGTTTTTTTTTTTTTTTCATATGTCGTATCGTTTCAGAGATATTTGCAAAAATAACGACGATTTTGGGATGTCCGTCTCTGTCCGTAACGTGTTCGCTGTTTTTAACACGAATTATTCAACCGATCAGCACCAAATTTTACAGACATAATTGTAGGCCGCCAGAGACCAGAACCTCCCTTTTTCAAATTTTTCGGACAAACAATACTGTAGTAATACCAAAAAAAGCCGTTTGTAATATAATTGTAATTGGTAATTGCAAACGAACCGTTCATCTGCCACGAAAATTGAATATCCATATTGGTAGAGGGTAACATTCTGTACAACTTCGCTCTATTATGTTTTTTTCATATCTTGCATCGTTGCAGAGATATTTGCAAAAAATAACGGCTATTTGACGATGTATGTCTGGCTGTAACGTGTTCCCACTTTTTAGGTCGAACCGTTCAAGTGATCGGTACCAAATTTTACAGACATAATATTTCGCTACAAGAGACCAGAACCTCGTTTTTTGAAATATTTCGGGCAAGAAATACGTTAGTAATACTAAAAAAACAGTTTGAAATGTAATTTTAATTGCAAATAAACCGTTCATCTGACGCGAAAGTTAAATAAACGAATTTGTATAGGAGAAAATTCTCTACAACTTTGTTCCATTATGTTTTTTTTTTTCATATATGGTATCGTTTGAGAGATATTTGCAAAAATAACGGAGTTTTGACACCCTCCATTGAATTAACGGAAACCAGCCGTTCGCAGATGTCACGTGACATTCCTCGCTCAGAACTCTCTCTGGCACACGCCATCTTGCGTTGCGTATTTGATGATTTTCTTATTCTAACTTACGCGTTGTCATTTCATAGCAATGACGCACTGAAGAATTAACAAAAACACGTCGTTTTTCGTACGATAAATGATAATGTAGTGTCCACAAATGCCATATTAGCATCAGTTAACAACATCCATTAATAGTATGTAATGAGAGAACGCAATTTATTATTGGTCATCGAAGCGTAGTAGGTAATGCGTTGGACCCTGACGTTGAAGGTCAGTGGTTCGAAACCAACCGCTACCTAATCGTTTTTCCTAAAAGAGTGTCAGACACTATTAATTATTAATTTTTTATTATTTAGATTTTTATTTTTTCCAAAATGTTTGCAAAAACTTATAAAACTACAAATCGAAAGTGGGTCGTAAAACACGTCGGTGCGATTTGTTTTGCTAGCGGATGCGATAGTCAATAGTCGCTGGTTCTTCTCGCCATTATTTTTCTACCTACTACACTGATCAAAAGTATTGGGGGATCATTTGAGATATCTATAACGTTAACGTAGAAGACCTATGTACTACATGTCTCCCTTTTTTGCTAGGAACTATTTGAGGATATTGGCTATGTGTGGGCGAGCGTTGTGGTGCGATTTGAACATCCACTTGCCGGATCTCAATTTTCCAAACTTCTTTTACCTAGATTCGAACTCGCTTTGAAAGATAAAAGATTTGACAATATTCCTGATTTTCAACGAACCGTGATGAACCTTTCGAAAGGAAGACTTTGTGAAAAATTTCCAGGACATATATCGCCGAGCTCTGGGCTGCATTGTTATGGTAGGTGACTATTTCGAAGGACAGTAAGGTAATTGCAGTTCGCAGCCTATCTACGTCAATATTATAAGGAGTATTCACCGAAGGTCGGAGTTTGCATATAACACGTCTTTTCAAATTAGTATGTACGGACTGTTTAATCAGTACCTCTGGGTGTCTGATAAAATGAAAATATGATTAATTCCAATAGCATTTCACATGACTTTCAGTGTTTTAAGATATTTCCTTCAGAGTGTGTAAATCTTGTCTGAAATCTGAGAACTAGATACTTATCACATATTTGGAAGCTAATGTACTCATCAAGCAGGTCTTTTTCCGTATGTTTCGGATCGAAGGTATCGAAAATCATATGTTGTAGGCCGTAAGACAGCTCTCCCTGGAGCTATGTTCGTGGCTACATCTGCTGATACCTTCTGTTCTTATAGGCTGCTCTTCCTGTAGTTGCTACATCAGCTGATGTCTTCTGTCCAGCTTTGTCCTGCTCAAGAAGGAGAAGACACTGTCTCTTCACTCAAGAACAACTGATTTTTGGACAAGTATCTCTTCAAAGGAAACCACTGCTATGTTCCTACGCTCCGTCCCGCAAAAAATATTCCTTTCAGTGGTTTCCCATCACCGACGAATCTAAACTTTATTGTTTCTATCTAATTAGAGGATTGCGAACACCGTTATGTCAGGTTGCTCATCTTAAAATGTTCAAATGTTTGTAAAGATTATGGGACGTATGTGCCTGGTCATCAGTCCTTAAACTTACAAGCTACTTATGAACTAACTTATACTAAAGACAACACAAACATCCATGCCCGAGAGAGGATTCGAACCTCCGACGCGGGAATCTGAGCGATCCGCAACGTGGCGCACCAGACCGCTCGGCTACTTCCGCGCGGCTTGCTCATCTTACACAGTCACATCTCGCTAATTTCATTTCTCGAACTGGCCAAGTTGGATAGCCGTTCTGTATTAATATTTCATTTTCGTGCGTCTGCATATGGCTTCCCATGATTCCAAAGGAAACCGCTTTTCACTGTTTTTCTTTAAGGATGTCTTGTCAGTACCTGTGCCATTCAACAACCCAGTCTAGGTGGTACCACCGTGGTTTCGCTGTGTTGCTCTGGCGAAGTGCAGGGTCAGGCGCATTTCCCGCTCTGCTAGGCCCTCAAAGGAACGCCGGTACACTTGCCACTGTTGTCGAGTTCACGGTTGGGCTACGTAAGTGAGCTGTGCTAGCTGAGGTCAGCACACAGTAGTGCACTACGATACTCAAATAATTTAACTGAAAACATGTACCACTGACATATATACCTCTCTTTCTTGTTCTTATTACCCTTTTATTAATGCAAGCTTCGAATGATTATGTTATCTGTTTTTAATTTATACATTTCAACATTTGGTTGTTAACGTATTACAAATATAGTGATATCTCACAAGTATCCATTACTTTTACCGTCGGTCCCGGTGGCCTTGGGGTATAGCGCTTGATACCGAAGCGTCGCTGTTTCGAAACCTGGTCGGATACCAGATTTTCAACCCAGCCTTCACCTGTCAACGGTGTGAGGACTCGCCAGGTAGGCTAGGGACACAAAAGTCTGCATTTTCTTTCGTATTCTCAGTGTTCAGATGTAGCAATGTAACCTCACGATGCATAACACATCTTTCATGTCCCGATTTTTTTTATAAGTCTTAAACCAGCTGCTTTGGAAATCCATTCTCTCTCTCTCTCTCTCTCTCTCTCTCTCTCTCTCTCTCTCTCTCTCTCTCTCTCTCTCTCTCTGCGTGTGTCTGAAGAAAAAATGTTACGTGGCAGTTGTCGTCAATCCGGCACGCAACATATTTGCACTATAACACCGAAGGTATCCTGAGGTACATTTAACATAGTGTAACAAAACAGTTGATACAGTTCACGGAGTGAAGCAGTGGACCAATATTACCCCATTCGGTATATATGCATACCACTGATGTGTTAGTAGGTTTAAGTGGGTCAGTAATGCGTAGATCACCGACAAAAGTCTAGTCATGGTGTAACACTCCCCTCCATGCTGTTGCGAAAATAATGTCCTGAGACAGACACTGAACCAAGAGGCTTGAGAATAATATGAAGCAATACGAAAGCAGATTATCAAAAAGGCCACATCGTTGGACTGCATGAAGCACTGAAATAGTGTTAGGAGAGTGGGTTTGGAATGTTGGAATCAGTGGAGACATGAGGGCATCCAGGCACGTTGGGCAGACTGGGGAGTGTACTTTGGGATTTCATGACGTCGGTGAAGAGCCTGTACTGGAGACCCTATAACATGAAAACCAAAATCAAATGTGTGTTTAGCTTATGGAACTTAACTACGTGGTCATCAGTCCCTAAACTTCAAATGTTCAAATGTTTGTAGAGCTCAAGGGACTTAACTACGGGGTCATCAGTCCCTAAACTTACAAACTACTTATGAACTAGCTACAACTAAGGACGGCACAAATATCCATGCCCGAGGGGGGATTCGAACCCTCGACCGAGTCCGTAAACTAACAAACTACTTATGAACTACTTACGAACTAGGACGGCACAAATATCCATGCCCGAGGGGGGGATTCGAACCCCCACCGTAGTGGCCGTGCAGACCGTGACTGGAGCGCCTCAGTCCCCTCGGCCACCGCGGCCGGCCCTATAACATAGTATGAGTTCCAGCACAGTGTCTCGACTAGTCGCATCTGTCGGATTGAGCTCCTACCGTCAAATTCGTCGGTTCCTCGGTTGTCTTTACACAAGAATGCCGACGTTTGGAGTTTGGACGTGCCCGGAAGGCATGGACAAAGGATAATGTTGTCACATCATTGGATGAGTCTCGCTTCTCCATGACGTCTCATGATCATCGTGTTCGGGTTTTCTGTCGTGAAGGGTAGCGAGCACATCCTACAAATGTTGTGAAGAAATATACAGCATCATAGCGTGGGGAGTCATCTTAAGCGATCTTAAGTCATCGTAAGTAGGCATTCTGCGTTCGTACGTCCCTGATGACACAACACCGTAAGAATATGTTCCAACAAGATACTGTACGCACACACCACGTGTGTCAGTGGCGAGTGGTCTAAAGCACCTCGCTGCGGAGTGTGCGATTGCTCGCCGTGGAGGTTCGAGTCCTCCTTGGGCCATGGGTGTGTGTGTTTGTCCGTAGGTTAGTTTACCTAGGTTTAAATAGTTTGTAAGCTACGGACTGATGACCACGTAGTTTGGTCCGATAGATTTACACAGTTGAACATTTGTGTCAGTGGACTCCTATGCATAAAGCATGTTGAGGACCTTCTGGGGCAGCAAGATTTCTAGGTGACATTGGAAAGGGCCTCCGTTTCAGTACCAACCCACGGGATCTGGAGGAACAGCTGCAGCAATGAGGACAAACGAGCTTTCGGGAAGGATCCAAAGGCTGTTTCACACCACTTTTAATTACCGCATTCAATGCTCCAAAGGGTTTGGGACACTCTTACTAACTTGGCACTAATGTTCCACATGGAAGTACCAGTTTCTAAGCGAGATTTCGACACTCTGACGGCACGGTGTTCTTACGACGTCAGCCACGGCGCCCTCTGCTGCAACTCCGCTCGTGGCCACGACTGCTGCATCGCCACTTGGGAATCAGATAGGCACCAGTTAAGACTTGGCTATCGGATAATCATCAGTAGGCAGGCCTCTATCTAAACTATGTATCAGCATTCTGCAGTCTTGAAATTTGTAAAAGATAATACTTATCTTATTTCTACGAAATATACAACTTGTTCTAATTTAGCCTAGTGTTTCTAGTTTCTGCTGTCCCACTGGCTGGTCACCTCCGTACCTGCACACGCGTGCATCTTATTTCCCAGAACAACCGGCGGAAACGAGACACAAAACTGACGACGAGGATGGGATACAAAACAGTATGGCGACCTAATGTCAGGGCATGGGCAAGGCGAATGCCCGGTGAACGTCATCTGCCAGCGTGTGTAGTGCCAACAGTAAAATTCGTTGTGGTGTTTCTCATGAATAGGGCTTACATCTCTTGTTGTTTTGCGTGGCACAACCATGGCTTAGGACAATATTGATGCTTTAAGCACCTTATTGCTTCACACTGCTGAATAGTAATTCGGGGATGGCGATTGCATCTTTCAACACGATCCAACATCTGTTCATAATGCACGGTCTGTAGGGGAGTGTTTCCACCCCAGTAACATTTATGTAATGTGCTGGCCTGCACAGAGCCCTGTTGTGAATCCTATAGAACACCTTTGGGATGTTTTGGACGACTTCATGCAAAGCCTCATAGACATGCATTGATAACTCTCCTCAGTGCAGCACCCCGTGAAATATTCAAATTCAAAATGTTCAAATGTCTGTAAATCTCTCGGACCAAACTGCGTGGGCATCAGTCCGTAGTTTACAAACTACTTAAACCTAGGTAAACTAACCTAAGGACAACACACACACACCCATGCCCCAGGGAGGACTCGAACCTTCACGGCGAGCAACCGCGCGCTCCGCAGCGAGACGCTTTAGACCGCTCGGCTACTCCACCGCGGCACACTCCGTGAAGAATGAGCCGCCATTCCCCAAGAAAATTTCCAGCACCTTATTGAAAGTATGCCTGCGAGAGGGGAAGTTGTCATCAAAGCTAAGGATCGGCCAACACCATATTGAGTTCCAACATTATCAGTGGAGTGCGCCACAAACTTGTAAGTCCTTTTCTACCAGGTGTCCGGATATTTTTGATAACATAGTGTATGTTACCCATGTCCTTGTTTATTTGGGAAATACTAGGATTTGATTTCATAAAACATTTGATCGAATGGTAAACCGTTTATTTCATAATTTCAACCAACGTATATATTTTCTGTGTAGTCGACAAGGTCGTGGTTAATAACGCAGAGGAAGCAGGAAGATACTGGATGAGGTAGTACACAACGTCCGAACACAAAAATACATGTAGAATCAGATACAGGTTGAATAGGCAAAGCGTAATAATAGACACTAGACTTACTGATTATTAGTGATATTTACCACTTATGATTCGCAACTTTCATTTGACTCTGTGAATGAAAGCAGTTCCTAAATAGTATCACAAAGTTCTGTCCCTTTTTGCATACTACAGGCGTACAGAATGTTACACGATAAAACCGTAAATAGCACGCGATTCGATGTCTTATGAATATTTATTTTGGAAAGTGTACTCCAGAAACTTCACGCATAGCATAAATAAATTAAAGAAGCCGGTATATTTCCACACAGCAGTGGCTTAAAAATAGAGAGAACAGTTTCACGTTCTCAGCTATCTGTTATTTTAACTACGCCATTTATTGCGAGTCTTAGACGCGGGCGTGAATTATGCTGTAATACCCATAATAACAGATGGCTATGGAACGTGAAACTACGTACCTCTACCACCCCTCCCGGCAGCTGCAGTATGAATATTCCTAATGGGGTCGGTAAACCTAGAAATGTGTGAGACGATTCCTCTCTGATGAGGAGTAACTATTGCTCACGTGCTGAAATATTCTTAAAGCTGTGCTAGATATAACTGAAAAAGGGGGTAAATTTCGGGAAATTACGTTGAATAGCAGAATATTAAACCCGACAGTTGCCATTCGCCACAATCTGAGATGGTTTGTCATGGAAAAACTGAAAAGACATGATTCAGAGAAAAAAAGATATGGAGGTAAAACGTTTTCTTTAGATAAATGGCATGCGTATTTTTCCAATTTTGTTATGAAAAAGTGACTGTGTACTCATCATTAGTCATTGTATGCAACGAGTGTGTCCTATATCATCATCTTTGCTTTAAATATTTCACTTAAACATACTTGAGGGGTATTCATCCATCGACCATCTTTACCAGGAAAAGGAAAGCCTGTTCAAAAGACTTTGATACTGAAGTGAGACAGAGACTTGCATAAAGTTACATGTGAACTATATGTCATTTTATAGGTGTCGAAAGTGGACCAAAGCATATTAGAGATGAAATACGTGGACTCGTTGTAAGTGCAGTACCTTATAGTTACGGTGATACCTACCTAAGAGGACGGAGAGAACCACTAAAGAGAATGCCTTACAAAGAAACAATCAGAATAAAGTAATTCTGAAGTAGCGTAGGCACTGCTTCACTATGGATTTGAATATTTTGTGTTGTGTACAACGTAGCACCTCTTATATTGGTCTTCCACTTAATTAGGGTATCAGTTTAGATCTCTGAGTATTGTCATCAGCAGAATGAACTAAAATGGTTTGATGTCTCTCTGTCGGTAATACGGAGATAACACGGCAACCGAGTTAATTGTAGCAACAGAAAGTTGCTGCAGTGGGGGATAATGTAGATTGTGTTTACACTACCAAACGAGTTACACAAGCAGTTGTGTTAAAAGAGTGTGTTGAGCAGGTAGTACAATGCAACAACAACGTATTTACCCGAAGCTATAACATGCAGACCAGTATGAGCGAAGTGGCTGCAACTACTAGAGCGTCCTAAATTGTAATTCCCACAACCTGGACGCGATTTCAGACAAGAGGAACCGCTAAAAGGAGGAAAGGCCAAGGTCGTCCATGGATGGCATCAGTAAAAGGAGACGGAGGCCCGTAGAAACTGAGCGGAGAATCATCTGGATTGGAATCACAACGAATGGCGCCGGGTTCTATTCACAGATGACTGTATTTTCAGCCGGACAATCGTAGTTGCCGTATTTGGAAAGAACGTGGAACAATCCTGCTTATGTGCAGGAAATGTTACCATATCAATATGGTGGACGAATGCAGTGGATAGGAATCATTGTTGGCGTACGTGATCTCTATGTCGTTCAGAAAGGCGTTGTGACTGCTCAGAGGTGAGACGCGGTCTTTCGACCTTTTGTTTTATCCTTTGCTGAAGCCATAAGAGATGTGTTCCTTCTGGTGCACGATAACGCTCGTTCCCACAGTGCTGCACTGGTGGACAACATGGTTGAAGGTGAGGGATTTGAACGAGTGGAGTGCCTAGTTTGTGCACTGGACCTAAACCCGATAGAGCATGTCTAGGTTGCACTTGGCAGTATCTCCAGCAACGGTTATAGAGGTCTGGATGTTCACACAGCATATAAACATAGACGTCCGTCTATACTGTCTTTCTACAAGGGAACCCACACCTGTCGCCTGTCATCAAGCCACCGTATCGAGATGCACGGCTCTACTGGAGCCGTCAGAGTATTGCTTGGAAAATGAAATGGAGCGGCGCGGTCTTATCGATGAAAGCAGTTTCTGCCTGCAAGCAATTGATGGTACTTTGGGCGTACAACGTGCAGCTGGCGAGCGCTGTCTTGAGTGCATTCATCTAGACACATTGGAGGCACCCCAAGCATCTTGGTCTGGTGTGCGGCAAGACACAACTCTCGTCCGCTTTAGGTATTTGTAGATGACGACGTTGACCAGCGCTACGTACTTGCAGAATGTTTGCGATCCGTTCTTGTTCCAACAGGAAAGTAATATATTCTTCCATTAGGATAATGCTCGTCCACACACTGCGTGTGAAACTCAACGTGCCCTGCAGCAGTTTCCTTTGGCAGAAGGATCTCCAGACATAATCGAGGACGTGTGTGATCCAAGACAGTAGTATAAGATGGTATGGACATGTGAAGAGAATAGGGGAGTACAATGTACGGAGAAAAGTTGAAGACCTAGCAATCGAAGGATCAAGGAGTAGAGGAAGACCGACACTGAGATTGAAGGACAAGGTAGCAGGGGACCTACGGGAGAAAGAGTGACTTAGAGAAGAAGCCCTGGATATACATTTATGGAAGAGAAGGATCCAGCAATGCAACGCCTACCCAACATAACGTAGGAAAATCCTGAGATGCCGCGGTGGAGTAGCCGAGAGGTCTAAAGCGTCTCGCTGTGGAGCGCGCGGTTGCTCGCCGTGGAGGTTCGAGTCCTCCCTGGGGCATGGGTGTGTGTATTTGTCCGTAGGTTAGTTTACCTAGGTTTAAGTAGTTTGTAAGTTACGGACTGATGACCACGCAGTTTGGTCCGATAGATTTACAGACATTTGTACATTTGAAAAGCCTGAGATGATGGCTATGACTTGTTAGTACAACACATTTGTAATCTACGTCTACATCTATGCAAGCCGCATCGCGGTGTATACCAGCATACCTTGTGTCCCGGTCTCACTTTCTGCAGTTCATGTTCTAGTGGCATAAGGGTAGCTGGAAAAAGTCTGCCGATAGTGCTTTTTGTGGGATCCATTCTGTTCAATTAAATTCTTCTGGTCTTTTTTTGTGTGATATGCAGGGTGAATCAACGCACCGCAACGCAAATATTGCGGAAACGGAAAGTGCGATTGAGGTGCGGTTTTCACAGACTGGATTGGCCGTCGACTTGTATTGTTAGTCAATAAACAGATTGTAAATTTTTTATGCAAACATACCTTTTGGAAATGGAACAATGGTTGTTTCTATCATGCACTGGAATGTTTGACACCAGCTGTGTACAAAGAATTTTGAATGACATTTTTATGACGTTTAGTTTGGCAGCTACAACCATTCAAAGTTTTGGGGGCGGAGGCTACGACAGCGTAGCTCAATGGCTGGTGGTCATGAGACAGTGGGCCGTATCCCAGGGGTTAGTCAATCGGCCAGTCAGCTACGCTATCGCAGCCTCCGCCACCAAATCTTCGAAAGGTTGTAGCTGCTGAACTAAACGTGATATAAATATTCAAAATTCTTTGCACACAGATGGTGTCAAAAATTCCAGTGCATGACAGAAACAATCACTGTTCCATTTAAAAAACTAAACCGATTTATCGTGTAAATGAAGTATAACAGGTGTCTTTTAGTAGTCACATGGACAATTTCACAGTTTTCATTATTAAGGATCATTTACCAGTTTTGGCAACATGCAGATATCTAAATCACTTTTCAGTTGCTTTAGATCCTCCTGTGACTTTACTAACCGATAAGTGACAGCATGATGCGCGAACAGTCTCAGGCAGTGTTTTTCTTTTCGAATATGCGACCCCCTTTCCTTAACTGATGAAATATTAAATGCTTTGAATAACCGGACATCACCAGTTGGGATTTTTTGTGTTCTCTCAAAGGCTTTTGATTGTGTAAATCATGGGATTCTTCTAGATAAGCTTAAGTATTGTGGTATGAGTGGGACAGTGCACAAATGGTTTAAATCATACTTAACGGGAAGAGTGCAGAAAGTTGAAATAAGCAGTTCACATGATACAGATAAACAATTAATTCTTCTAACTGGGGAGTTATCAAAAATGGGGTCCCACAAGGTTCGTTCTTGGGTCCTTTGCTGTTCTTAATGTATATTAATGACTTGCCATTCTACATTCATGAAGATGCTAAGCTAGTACTTTTTGCTGATGATACAAGTATAGCTATCACACCTGACAAACAGGAATTAACTGATGAAATTGTAAATGATATCTTCCAGAAAGTTATCAAGTGGTTCTCTACAAATGGACTCTCATTAAACTTTGATAAAACCCAGTATATACAGTTTCATACAGTAAATGGCATTACACCATTAATAAATTTAGACTTTGAACATAAATCTGTAGCTAAGGTAGAATATTTAAAATTTTTAGGTGTTTGCATTGACGAGGGACTGAATTGGAAGAAACATATTGAAGATCTCCTGAATCGTCAGCTACTTATGCTATCAGAGTCATTGCAAAATTTGGTGATATTCATCTCAGTAAATTAGCTTACTACGCCTATATTCATTCACTGCTTTCATATGGGATCATATTCTGGGTCAATTCATCATTGAGTAAAAAAAGTATTTATTGCAGAAAAGCGTGTAATCAGAATAATTGCTTGACCCCATCCAAGAGCATCCTGCAGACATTTATTTAGGGATCTTGGGATACTCACTGTAGCTTCACAATATATATATTCACTCATGAAATTTGTTATTAACAATCCGAGCCAATACAAAAGTAATAGCAGTGTGCATAGCTCCCAACTAGGAGAAAGGATGATATTCATTATTCAAGGTTAAGTCTAACTTTGGCTCAGAAAGGGGTGAATTATGCTGCCACAAAAGTCTTTGGTCACTTACCACATAGCATCAAAAGTCTGACAAGTAGCCACCTAGTATTTAAAAAGAAATTAAAGGAATTTCTGAATGGCAGCTCCTTCTAAAATGTAGATGAATGTTTAGATCTTTGCAAAAACATAAAAAATAAACAAATAAAATAAAATAAAAATAAAAATTGAAAAAAATAATAAAAAAAATCCTTAAAATATTGATTGTCAAGTATAGACAACATTTGCTAAACTGACACGTTCCACATCATTACGGAATGTCGTATATATGATCTATGGTACAAGTATTAATCTAATCTAATCTAATCTAGAAATTTGTCTCGTGACCCCTTCCAAATAAATATATTCTGGCTACACCTCTCCTTCCCTACGCCTCACGAATCGTAACAAACTTATATTATCTCAAGGCACCTAAATGTGATTTGCAGAGTATCCCAGGTAGATGTAGATGCATTCCGTACCAAATGACCACGATGTCGTCGAGGCATCGAAACCAAATCTTGCTTCCTTCCTTTTCTGTTTTCCACTTAATCGATGTAACAGTACTTCACTACTGACGACGAAGTTGTAAATTAATAGATAAATATATATGATAATTCAATATGTCTGAGATAATAAATTACTTCAAATTAAATCTCTCTTTTAGACGCGATGAAGTTTAAAAGTCTCTGGTCAGGTTCTGATAAGATGCTTATCACCACAGGCCAGACGTTGTGGTGCCGATGCAGCTCGTAGATTCTTGAATCATGGTCTGCAATGAATTAATTTTTTGAATAAGAGAGAGAGAGTCTCGGGAATGAGTCTCTCTGCACCGAACGGATAATCCACTACCGAATCTGGAATTGCCAGCAATTTTGTGTCTAATGTAACAGTCAATTTTAAGACCAATTTCAGATAAAATCCCGTTTGTGTAATTTACAGGTTCTTAATTTTAGATGAGGTAGTAACCCGTAGACTACCTTTGTACTCAACAGAAATTGCATGTCCAAGAGATTAAATAATTGTAGACGAAATTACTTTTGAGTTGAAATATATATTGAGCGCTCTTGATACATACATTAATATTCCATATTGAAGCCAATCATAATCCCATATCCATGATAGTCCAACCTCCACCAACAAATAACAACCACGTGCACACAAATACAAGGACACTCTGCTTTATACACTCCTGGCCATTAAAATTGCTACACCGCGAAGATGAAGTGCTACAGACGCGAAATTTAACCGACAGGAAGAAGATGCTGTGATATGCAAATGATTAGCATTTCAAATCATTCACTCAAGGTTGGCGCTTGTGGCGACACCTACAACGTGCTGACATGAGGATTTTTCCAACCGATTTCACATACACAAACCGCAGCTGTCCGGCGTTGCCTGGTGAAACGTTATCGTGATGCCTCGTGTAAGGAGGAGAAATGCGTACCATCACGTTTCCGACTTCGATAAAAGTCAGATTGTAGTCTATCGCTATTTCTGTTTATATTATCGCGACAATGCTGCTCGCGTTGGTCACGATCCAATGACTGTTAGCAGAATATGGAATCGGTGGGTTCAGGAGGGCAATACGGATCGCCGTGCTGGATCCCAACGGCCTCATATCACTAGCAGTAAAGACCACAGACATCTTATCCGCATGGCTGTACGGGCCATTCTGGACACGGAAAATGTTCGACTGCTGCCCTGGCCAACACATTCTCCAGACCTCTCACCAATTGAAAACGTTTGGTCAATGGTGGCCTGGAGAAAAAAAAAAAAAAAAAAAACCTTTATGGTGAACTTGTGATTAATTATCATTTTTTTTACATATCGAATACTGCAAACACTCTAATTAGTATTGAAATTAATTTACAACGTGACAAAATCTTTTATCGATAATTGCATGGTTAACAAATGTACGTATGTGAAGCATAGTACTGACAGGTATCTTAACAAAGTGTGTGTGTGTGTCATGTGGAGGGAAAGGCGAACAAATATCAGCAAGATAACGACGCAACTCTAAGGTAAGCCATTGGACAGGCACACTACGTTGCATCCAAAGTGACAGTCTTGTGCGCAAGACACGTACCCTCCCTCGGGACGTGTAACAAGTTTTCCTTCTGTTTCGGTTCAAGTTAGATTGCTTGCTTTCTAACGCACGCATTTATGTTCGGCAGCCAGGAAGGAAATTAACTGCGGAATGGAGCAATAAAAAGCGGCGGCCCGCGGCACATACCGCCGTAACGTTGGCGACACTGCGCCGCCGGAATTACGGCCCCGGCCGCCGTTCCCGCGCGGTAAACCAGAACGGCGCGGCGTCGCCTCAGACGTGCGCTGTCTGACTTCGTTACGTGAGTCACTGCGTCGGGCTCTTTCATTGTTCCACACTTCTCACGCTTCACATAATAATGAAGAGTCTCTTGTGTCCGTCACGCCGGGAACAGAGATGAAACTCTTTCTCAGGCGATAAAAGTCTCCAACTAGGATGTACACCTCGAATTTCAGAAAGATAACATGTTTTTTCATTCGTTTCGCAAAATCATATATCTTTTTATGTAGTGTCAAAATTTCGAGAGGTTCACCACAAAAAGCCAAAACTAATTGTACAGGACATATTGACCCACAGTCGACACGGATTCAGGAAGTATCATTCTTGTGAAACACAGCCAACCCTTCAGTCACATGATGTGATGAGTGCTATCGACAGGGGATGACAAATAGATTCAGTATGTCTAGATTTCCGGAATGCTTTCGACACTGTACCTCACAAGCATCTTCTAATCAAACAGCGGGCTTATGGAATATCGCCACATTTGTGCGATTGCTTTCGTTATTTCCTATCAGAAAGGACGCAGTACGTTGTAATTGACAGAAGGTCATCGAGTAGAACAGATGTGATATCTGGCGCTCCCCAGGGAAGTGTTATAGGGCCCCTACTGTTCCTTATTTTTATAAACGATTTAGGAGACAATCTGAGTAGCTCCATTAGACCAGTGTTCTTCAACCTGTCGATCACGACCCGCATAGGGGTTGCCAAGTCTTGCTCGGGAACCGCCGTCACTGGGGGAAATATCTACATCTACATCTACTCTGCAAATCACATTTAAGTGCCTGGCAGAGGATTCATCGAACCACCTTTATACTATTCCTCTCCCATTCTACTCTCGAATAGCGCGCAGGAAGAAAGAACGTCTGAATAGCTCAGTTCGAGCTCTAATTTCTCCTATTTTATTCTGATGATCATTTCTGCCTATGTAGGTGGGAGTCAACAATATATTTTCGCATTCGGAGGAGAATGTTGGTGATTGGAGTTTCGTAAGTAGACCACGCCTCAGCGATAACCGCCGTTGTAATGAATCCCATCCCAGATCCTGTATCATTTCCGTGACGCGGTCTCCTCTGTATCGTCACAATACAAACGAGCTGCCCTTCTTTGAACCCTTTCGATGTCCTCCGTCAAACCCACCTGATGAGGATCCCACACTGGGTTGGGTAGCAATACTCCAAATGAGTACGGTCAAGCGTAGTGTATGCAGTCTCTTTAGTAGTTCTGTTGCACCTTTTAAGGGTTCTGTCAATAAAACGCAGTCTCTGGTTCGCCTTTCTCACGACGTTATCTACGTGTTCTTTCCAATTTAAGTCTAAGGTAATAGTAATTCCTAGATATTTTGTGGAGTCTACGGCCTTCACTTTTGATTGATTTATCTTGTAAACAATGTTCAACGGATATCTATTCGTACCCATGTGGACGACTTCACACTTCTCACTTGAGATCGTTCTGCAGTTGGTTTTGGTTTTCAGATGACTTTACTAGACGGTAAATGGCGGCGTCTGCAAACAACCTAAGAGAGCTGCTTAGATTTTTTCCCAAATCATTTATGTAAATAAGGAACGACAAAGGACCAAGATCACTACCCTGTGGAACGCCCGGTATCACCATTGTTTCAATCGATGCCGTACCATCGATTACTACTTACTGTGTCCTCTCTGACAGGAGTACAGGCTCTCATTTATTTTCTCTTAGAATGGGGAAGGACATCGATCATGACCTAAAAAACAAGCATCACGGCACATGCCTGAAGCGCTTTAAAGAAATGATATAGAAGCCCTAAATCAAGATAGTTTGAAGATTGTTTTGCACCCCCGTCTTGTAGACAGTGAGTCTGGCGTGTAACGACTGCGCGTCTTTGTGGGGGGGGGGGGGGGGGGGGAGGAAGAAATGTATTTAAACGTATCGCGGAGGAATGGCAGAGCGCTCTAAGGCGCCTTGCTGTGGAACGCTCGGTTGCTCACCGTCGGACGTGCAGGTGTGTGTGTGTGTATGCTTTGTGTTGTTCTTAAGCTACTTTTAGTACTTTGTAAGTCAAGTATTCTACTGAAGATTCTGAAAGATACTGGTACTGATTGGAATGATAGAAGGCTGATAGAACAACAGTAGTGGTACGAATAGATGAAGAGATGGCTGTTGGAAGAGTTTGGGACAGGGCTGTTGTATTCACTACCACTTTTTACCACTTACATTGCTGATGTAGTTTGTAGTTGCCGTCACCTGCGGTCTGGGTAAAATCAGTGTTATTCTGTAATTTCTTACTACTGTACTGCGCAATGTTATTAGAATTCCAAGACGTATTGCACTTTTTACGTTAAATAAATTTTGGGGTTCATCATTTAAAATTTGAAGGCAACAATGAAATTTAAAGTCAGTCATATTTATTGCCGGAAAAAAATCTAAAAAGAATTACAGTACTGTTTTATACAATATATATTCTAAAAATATATAAAAAACATTTGAAATGAAGAAAAATAACAATAAGCGTAAGTTCTGTACACAATTTAGCGTTCATTGTGGACAATGGTGTCAAATATTTGTCAAGCTTAAGGGACTTATCTGCGGGACCATCAGTCCCTAAACGTACAAACTTCTTATGAACTACCTTAAAGACGGCACAAACATTCATGTCCGAGGGGGGATTCGAACCCCAGACGGGGAACGTCTTCTTGCATCGTAGCATAGAGCCTCAATGCGCTCGGACGCTCCGCCGCGGTGACAACGGTGTAATAAAATTTGAGCAGGGAGAGATACACAACCCGACATTACATTCGGTGCACACATATGAGGTGTCGTTTTTTCCAGGCTTTTGAGTTGAATATTTCTTGACTTAGCGCTAATTTGAGACGACATATAACCCGAATCGTCATCAAACAGACCTATTTCACCATCTGAAACGCGCCACGGTCTTCATAAATCATTTGTTTCACACGTTTGTCC
Source organism: Locusta migratoria (assembly GCA_026315105.1). NCBI lineage: Eukaryota > Metazoa > Arthropoda > Insecta > Orthoptera > Acrididae > Locusta > Locusta migratoria. The sequence goes on along the minus strand of CM048750.1, from coordinate 149,901,920 downwards.
TGTTCACTGCACATATCGAACAGAAAATCAGCACGAAAACACTCAAAACGAATGAAACTGAGAGGATGCCAATGTCAGGCAATGGCTACAATACGAAAGTCGTTCATCAACTATTCCACTGAGTTCGCTGCTGACATCTAACGCTCGCGGTGGAAACTACGATGCTTGAAGACCAGTAAGAATTCGCGGGAGTCGTAGATATACGTTTTATCCCGCAGAGAAACATTGTAACCGCCCGCTAATTGCTAATATATGCCAAAATACTAATTATCAAGGGGTCGGAAAAGCAAAAGGACTTGTAGTGGGAGGAGAAAGAATAAAAACAATAAAGTATGCGGAATCAGAAGAAGAGCTCCAGGTGATGGTGGAGAATATTGTAAAGGTGGGGAAAGAGTTTGGAATGAAAGTGAACATCGATAAGACCAAAGTGATGAAAATCGGAAAAAAGATGACACAATAAATATATCACTAGACGTAAGAAAACCGCAACAGATTCAATCATTTCAATAGCTGGGAAGCTTTATAACTTCCAATGGAAGTTGTACAAAAGAGATGAAACGCAGAACATACATGGGAAAGATAGAGCGTTTGCTAGAGTATTAGATTTACTGACTGCCAGGAGCATACCCATTAATCTCCGGAAAAGGTTCCAAATGTTTTGTGTGGAGCGTGGTTCTTATGAATCTGAAACATCGATAGTTAAAAAGGAAGAACAAAAATGTTTAGAGGATTTTGAAATGTGGTGACGAAGAAGAATGGAGATACTGAAATGGACTGACAGAGTGAGAAATGAGAAGGTTTTGAGCAGGGTAAAAGAGGAACGGAACTCCATGAGGATGATGCAGAATAGGTAAACATCTTGTCTGGTACACTTATTACGCAGGAACTCAAAAAAAAAAAAAAAAAAAAAAAAAAAAAAAAAAAAAAAAAAAAAAAAAGTTCAAATGTTTGTTAAGCTTATGGGACTTAACTACGGGGTCATCAGTCCCTAAACTTACAAACTACTTATGAACTACTTACGAACTAGGACGGCACAAATATCCATGCCCGAGGGGGGATTCGAACCCCCGACCGTAGTGGCCGTGCAGACCGTGACTGAAGCGCCTGTCTCCTCGGCCACCGCGGCCGGCACGCAGGAACTGTCTACTGCAAAGGGTAATGGAAGAAACAGTAGAAGGAGAAAAAGAGAGGAAGAAGAAGATGCGTGGAACGCTAACAGATGTGAAGAAAGGAAGAAGTTACAAGCAAATGAAGGAGGATGCCCAAGAAAGAAAGACATGGAGGATGTTCAGTTGATATATTTGTAAGGAAAGATATACTGAAAGAAAAAGATCCCAAGTTAAGTCCCATAGATATACAAATATTTTTAATTTTTATTTATACTTTTCATCCACGTGCGTAGACAATTGGGGGATGGAGGGAGTTAAATGCCTCTCCGGAGCTAAAATCTCGAAGGAATTTTTTTTATTCGGTTACAGTGAAAACTGTCTTCCACTTGTAAACAGTGGAACACTTTGAGAGTTCAGGTAACATAATGATATTTTAAGATGCTGATCTGAATGAATATCTTGATCGGAAACCCCCCCCTCCCATTTCCTCTACCCCCGGAGTGCAAGCTTTTAGATCCAGCAGCTAAGATCTAATACGAAATTACTGTCATTTCCAAAACTGGTAAACATACCTGTGGTTATAATAAAACTTCCGATATTTAACACGTTATGAAACAGAAACTAATTACCGTAAAAGCACCAAACATGTTAGTATTAATATCCAGAATATGAGGTGTATGATTTGTATGCGTGACGATGCCGCCGTCTATGGTCATCAGGTGGCGTCATCAGTCATCGTGAATCATAATCTCACACACCTGACGAGTCGTAGCGCACATGTTGACGTGTCAACATCAGCAATGACAAAAGTAATGCATTCCTGCGCTTTCAGACTCTACTGAACACTGATTTGTGCCATACTGCGTACCTTTGTAACAGTAATGTTGCCGGTATGTAATTGTGTGATGTAGCACAGCAGCATATTTAAGGAGTTTCAATTGAACTGATTCTGCAGTATTTCTCTTCCCCATGTCCGTGACATTAAACATATTCGAACGGTAATTAGTTTCGGTATTATGTGTTAAAAAGGGGAAGCTTATTTATAACCATCCAGTCAGTTATCACTCCACAAACGTTCATAAGAGGCGGGGGATGAAATTCTACAAGGCTGTAGACAGACCCTACAAAATATCTGCATAACATTAGGAATGAGTTATAATACGAAGATTGTTTACTGTCACAAGACATGAAGATGAGAAGGATTGAGAATGGAAAGTACTATTACAGCTCCAACGCCATCAAAAGCAGCATCACACAAACCTGCAGTTAACATAAAAAAAGTACTATAAAAACGATCCCAACTTTCATTTGAAATCAGTGGTACCGAGTTTTGGATTTGCAGCTATGGCGCTCCCACTGAGCGCCAGTTGGTAAGTTTAATGTATCATTACGACATTTTTGAAGTCATAATGAATGTTGTAAGATGCTCCCCATCGGTAGTTCGGGTCCTCCCGCGTGTGTGTTGTGCTTACCGAGAATGAGTTCAAGTAGTTTGTAGGTCTAGGGACCGATGACCTCAGCAGTTTCGGCCCTTACATTTACAAACATTCAGAATGTTCTATGATGCATGAAAAGGAATATGATGTAAAAAAGTTTCATAGAAAGACGTAGTAAAGACAGTGTAAAACAACAAGACAGGCAATATACGTGCAGTTCATATTACTAAGGATTTTTTTTAAAAATAAAATTATGATGACCGCTGTAATTTCGTAGAATCTGCTGTAGGCTTTTTGGCAGTTATCCATTGCCTCCCTACCCGATGTTTCGACACAGTAATTTGGCGACCTCGTCACGTTTTATCTGAGACTGATCGGCAAGCCGAACTTGATTCGGCCTAGACCGTGTCTGGTGCTTTCTATGCGGTTCGCACCTGCTGTTTTTCTGGAGTTGGCCCGCTCGCGTTGAGCCCGGTTTTCGCAATGGCGGCGGTCTAATGCAATTCCATAGTCATCGCCCACCAGGCGTATTCCTAGCACTATCGGAACGATCCGTCTTCTCTTAGTTACCACTGCAGATTGCCATCAAGGGGCTTGCTCCCCCTCTTGCCAGGAGAGTTGGATATGCGCCTGCGAGGTATGCTTCCTGCTACATAAGGCTGCGATGGGGATAGCGAGTGACGTAGGCGCACGCTGCAGCAGTTATTCGTGGCCCTGAAATATTTGTAAGTCTAAGGGACTTAACTACACTACTGGCCAGTGTAATTGATACACCAAGAAAAAATGCAGGTAGTAAAAGGGTATTCGTTGGACAAATAAACTATATCTGTCATGTGATTACATTTTCACGCAATTTGGGTGCATAGATCCTGAGAAATCAGTACCCAGAACATCCTCCTCTGGCCGTAATAAAGGCCTTGATACGCCTGGGCATTGAGTCAAACAGAGCTTAGATGGGGTGTACAGGCACAGATGCCCATGCAGCTTCAACACGATATTACAATTCATCAAGAGTAGTGACTGGCGTAATGTCACGAGCCAGTTGCTCGGCCACTACGGACCAAACGTTTTCGATTGGTGAGAGATCTGGAGAATGTGCTGGCCAGGGCAGCAGTCGAACATTTTCCGTATCCAGAAAGGCCCGTACAGGATCTGCAACATGCGGTTGTGCATTATCCTGCTGAAATGTAGGGTTTCGCAGGGATCGAATGAAGGGCAGAGCCACGGGTCATAACACCTCTGAAATGTAACGCCTACTATTCAAAGTGCCGTCGATGCGAACAAGAGATGACCGAGACGTGTAACCAATGGCATACCATACCATCACGCCAGGGTGTTACGCCAGTATGGCGATGATGAACAAAAGCTTCCAATGCGCGTTCACCGCGATGTCGCCAAAAACCGATGCGACCATCATGATGATGTAAACAGAACCTGGATTCATCCGTAAAAATGAAGTTTTCCCTTTCGTGCACCCAGGTTCGTCGTTGCGTACACCATCGCAAGCGCTCCTGTCTGGGATGCAGCGTCAAGGGTAGCCGCAGCCATGGTCTACGAGTTGATACTCAATGTTGCTGCAAACGTCGACGAACTGTTCGTGCAGATGACTGTTGTCTTGCAAACGTCCCCATATGTTCACTCAGGGATTGAGACGCGACTGCACGATCCGTTACAGCCATGCGGATAAGATGCCTGTCATCTCGACTGCTAGTCATACGAAACCGTTCGGACCCAGCACGGCGTTCCGTATTGCCCTCCTAAACCCACCGATTCCATATTCTGCTTATAGTCATTGGATTGCGACCAACGAGAGCAGCAATGTCGCGCTACGATAAACCGCAATCGCTATAGGCTACAATCCGACCTTCATCAAAGTCGGAAACGTGATGGTACGCTTTTCTCCTCCTTACACGAGTCATCACATCAACGTTCTACCAGGCGACGCCGGTCAACTGCTGTATGTGTATGAGAAATCGCTTGGAAACTTTGCTCATGTCAGCACGTTGTAGGTGTCGCTACCGGCGCCAACCTTTTGTGAATGCTCTGAAAAGCAAATCATTTGTATTCCACAGCATCTTCTTCCGTTCTGTTAAATTTCGCTTCTGCAGCACGTCATCTTCGTGGTGCAGAAATTTTAATGACCAGGAGTGTACGTTCATTATCAGTCCCAAGGCTTACAAACTATTTACACTAACATAAAGTAACTTATACCAAGGACGACACAAACACCAATGTCCGCGGGAGGACTAGAAATCACGACGGCGAACGGCCTCGCGTACCCCAGCAGGGCGCCTCAGCGCGCACAGCTATTCTTCTGCGACTTTACTCGTAGCGTTATCCGTCGTCTGGAGTTCTCTCTGATACACAATATCCCTGCTCAGCATGGTATGCAATCCGGTTCTGCAACTGCTACATAAGCATCGGAGAAAAAATTTATTTTCCAAACAAACCGGAATTCCAACAGACTGCTAACGCCAAAGATAATTTTTGTAGTGTGCATGGACATAGCTCGGCATCGCCCATAGCATCCTGCTGCGACAGAGCGTACGTCGCAGGCGCACATCCCTCTCTCAAGGCGTTGAAGGTGGTACGGCACGATAGCAATATTCAGCGGTCGCGAACAGCAGAAGAATCGCCCAGATCTGTGAACGCGCCTGGCGGCTGCTGGCTATGTGACGCCATAGGACGGCTGCCACCTCGGAAAGAGCTTGATGAAGTCGACCAGTTACAACGTAGAAATATAATGCTGGGTAGAGACAGACAACACTAAGTACACCCGTTTTTTTCAGATGGTATCGATTTGCCGGAAAAGACTACGAAATAAAATAATGGAAAAGTGAAACGTCAATATCTCAAAATAAATGAAGACCGGTGTGATATATCACAATTCACTGGTCATATTGATAACTGACCGTCGCTTAAATTTCTATTAGTGTAATTCTCTGTGGCAACTTTTACTGTTTTATTATTCTATCTTTCTGTTATGGCAACAGGGCGTTCGTATTTTTCCTCCCCTCGTCAGTTCATATGAGTCAGAACCATCTTAATAAAATTTGCAACCCTGAACACTATTGTGGCATCTAATAATCCACTGAATAAAGATTTTTTTTGCGCAACGGATAACGCTGATCCTGAATCGCAGCTACTGATATCGAACATGGTGGACGGTCAAGTCTTCAGTTTAAATCGCCTCCACGTATACCATTCCTTCCCCCAATCATTACTTCTACTAATTAAAATTACACACTGACAAATCGGGGTGTGCTAACAAGGATAGGGTGGAGATATTTTTCGAATAACAGAATGGGGGGCAGATTCATAGTTTAACGTAATATGTATTCATACTTGAACACATGGATACTGAAATGTGCCGTCTGGGTGGATACAGGAAAATTACTGTCTATTGGTCTCTTACTTAAAATGTTCAAATGTTTGTATAGCTTATGGGACTTAACTACGGGGTCATGAGAACCTAAACTTACAAACTACTTATGAACTAGCTAATACTAAGGACGGCACAAATATCCATGCTCGAGGGGGGATTCGAACCCCCGACCGTAGTGGCCGTGCAGACCGTGACTGGAGCGCATCAGTCCCCTCGGCCACCGCGGCCGGCGGTCTCTTACTTAGACTTGCGCATGCGGGTAACAAAGGAATATCTACATTCGTTCCAGTCACCAAAACAACTAAGTTGCATGCACTACTCTATATGTATTAATCACAGCTGATAATAATTTAGCAACTCTCTCGGAAGGAACAGCAACGAGAACTTTGGCAATTGTTATCTAGATAATGTTTCACACGCTCCCTCTATTAAATGAAGAGAATTTACCTATATTTATGAAGCTGTAATTGTCTAAAAATGTGGTACAGTGTACTTGCTATGCCACGTGACGCGACTCGGTCGGACATGACCTCTCGCAAAGAAATCAGGAAAAATTTTATTTACGGCCGCGGTGGCCGAGGGGACTGAGGCGCTCCAGTCACGGTCTGCACGGCCACTACGGTTGGGGGTTCGAATCCCCCCCCCTCGGGCATGGATTTTTGTGCTGTCCTTAGTCTTAGTTAGTTCATAAGTAGTTTGTAAACTTAGGGACTGATAATCCCGTAGTTGAGTCCAACAAGTTCTACAAACATTTGAACATTTGAAAAATTTTATTTATCATCACAGTTCTGAGGGAAATAAGAAAACGTAAATGGCGGGAATACTCCCCAGTCTAAGAATCTAAATCCAGTCATTTCCCGAGCATCCCACACAGCACGCGCTCGGGAACAAATTGAAATTACTTTGGTTGAATATATGCTACTACAGTAGGGGAACTACAGAGCTGAATGCTCGTGGTACTTGGGCAGGACCGCGTGCCTGAACCCAACATTCTCACACAAAAGAAAATCCCGAAAATAACATCTCAAACGAAAAAGGAATTTTACCGGGGGTGTGTGAACATTATGACCATTCACTGAAGGTGATTACTGATATGAATTACACACAGGGGACTCTGACAGTTCGATGCAAGGGAAGCGCGGGAACACAAGTACACTATGTCCCACTCGAAAAAAAAAAATGAAACTCCGAAGTCTGACTTCATTAAAACACCTTGTAATAAAACACACGCACTTTAAAGATAAATATTACATAGTTCAGTCACACGTAGGCATGATTCGTGGGTCATAGCTGACGGCTTGTACCTCACACAAGAGAAAAGAAACTACAAGTCCCTCAACTGAATTTCTACCTTAAAAACACCCGAAATTTCTACCCACAAGCTATCTTGTGGCAAAAGGTACACAGTTAGGTTAAGCTTCGTCGAATTACGAATGAAAAACCACATTATACACCGCATTTTCCATACTCACGTCGGACCTCAACATATTCACGTCCTCCCGGTTCCAGCTCCAGGCTAACTCTGCCTGACCGTCCTCTCTCCTAACCGCTTTCACGTTCAACTTCGTTTTCGCGAGCTCTCCCGTTGGCTGAGACAGTCACGCGCCCCAGTGCCAACCTGACTCCCCAGAAGAATTCCCAAGCGACCTGCCAGCCCTCCCTGGTTCGGCAACAACCTCTTTGCTGTTCCCCCTGAAGCCTAAGTTGGCTATCCTACATAGCACCAACAGCTGCTGCAAGTCTACTACTAACTCTGGTCTACAACTCCTCTGACACATTCACACACAAGGCTGGGGGGGGGGGGATACTGGATTGTGGAGACTTGCTCCTTGATTTTTTTAAAATTTCATTTATCTTTTTGTAGTCACTGGCTTGTCTCTTACTCTAAGCAGTTACCAAATGCAGACAAAATACCTCGTGACATCAAATAAGCAATAGAAGGTTATTATTTATGATTAGAATAAAAAATGTTGAGAAAAGCAATGAAGCGAACTAACAGTACCGCTTCAATATCAAATTTATAGAGTTAGTCATTTCTTTTCAAAAATGGAGATTAAATAATACGTGCAGCATAGCACTTAATCTAAATTAAACATACACCATTTAAAACACCTCAGCCTGTAAGATACTTGTGAACATAACCAACATTTAAATTTGGCATGACCAGATGATGATGGCATAGCCCACTGAAACCGGTCGTCATTGAATAAACAGTATCTTGCGATCTTGGCTCTTCACTTTTGAATAATATTAATCAGATCGCCTCCACACCTTCATTGTCAGGTAATGTTTACGAAATAAAAATAAGACAGTCGCTTATCAGTCGACTACTCACGGTGTGAATCTCCGAGTTACTTTTCCTGTCTTAAAGGTGGTAATTAAGAGAAAGCAATGAAAATTTGCCTCACTCTGATTCTAGTGGGGTTGCTGAGGCTGCTAGTCATCATAAGGAAGATTTTCAGAGTGCGTTCCAAAAGCGGGAGACGCAGTCACATCGGTATATTCGCTTCTAAAGAATTAGACGTTAGGCTAGTATAATATCTAGGTAGCACGTAACAACTATTATGCAACTTTAACATGTCGAATTAAAACGTCGAGAGGGAACAATTAAATTAACTAAGTATTTGGCATAAAACTCTTCTTGAAACGTTGTTTCATTGTATTTCAGATCTAATGCCTATGATTCTAATGTACGTTTACGCCATGCACAAGATCCCTAGCAATTGTAGCAAACATGAGACGTCCAGGCTTACTAATCAACAAAAACATATTGGACCAGTAAACAGTACTATTTATAGACTGCTCATACACTGTACTCACAAAAACCCTAAGAAAACAACTGGGATTGATCATTTCTGCGAAACTGGCATTCAGATTTAAGCTGCTACACCCACTTTTTAGTGATCTCATAGCAGGCAGGTCACTTGTTCTAATTGTGGAATTCTGTTATCCACTCACTTTTCCAATAACCACCCACGTACACACAGGAAATTGATGCCAGCACACTCTGTGTCTGTAGACGTACTCAAATTCTACAGTACTCGTGCACTGGTTTGGTTCGTATTCAGGTAGATAGAATTTACAAGCAGCTATTAGAATCCTAACAGGCCGAAACCCACATAAAACGATAGCACAGATGCTCTGACAATAAAGAGAAAATGGGAGGAATGTTTGTAGTCCTTTGAAACTGCTAGCCATGGAAATAACTCCAAACTAAAGGGTAGTATTGTCGGAATGTTGGAAGCAAAGTGGAATCATTGTTCCACGTACTCACAATCTGAATCTAATACATAAAGCCGAGTGTCCGTATGTTTGTGTTTGTGGGTACGTTTTGCATACAAATCTACAGTTTTGTTCCAATCTGTATGACATTTTGAACAAGTAAGCTTCAATCCATGAGGACGGTCGCCGTAAGTGTAAGAATCACGTACGATACATAGTTCACGGGATATGACGTCATGAACAAGGAGATGCGCGACAAACTGCTGCATTTAGCGACAATGCTGCTCATTTTCTCCTAAACCACTGAACCGATTTCAACCAAATTTGGTACACACATTTCTTACCGTAAGGTAACAATTGCTGCAGAGTTACGAACCGCATACGACACATGGTTCAGAAGATACGACGTCAAAAGCAATAGGAATCGCAAAAAACTGCCACATAATGTGACGAGACCTTAAAAAAACGCAATATGAGAATAAGAGTACTTATGGACTTGCAACAAACATTGAACGTAATTTCAAATCTTTATTAAACTTTTCTTGCTGACAGCCATAGCAACATGATGAAAGGAAAAAAGTTTCTCGCTTACTACTTTTCCGCTGTTGATGGAGTAAAACTACGGCTCTCGCTATGACGTTACAATTTATAATGTGTACACTACAAATTGTAGCCGCATTCAATTTTACAGACAGTATACACACATATATTTGAATGTACCTAAATTTTAGCACAGTACGACACGTAGTTCATGAGATTTGAGCACATAAACAGTAACGTTCCCCTGTTCATGGACTAAAACTACGGCATTCGGTATGACGTTACAATTTACAAACAGTATACACGCATACAGTTTAGTGTACCTTCTAAATTGTATCACAGTACGACACGTAGTTCATAAGATATGAGCACTTAAACAGTAACGCTCATGGAAAACCGCCCCATCACGGATAAAGTTTTAATCTATTATTTCTTTACTACTAATTGTGTTCCCAAGAGATTCCACAGACATACAGCCCTTATACAAATGAATATATACCTGAAAAATTGGAAGAATAAATAAATAAATAAATACCCGGGCAAAGTCGGGTTTTCTCTTAGTGCCCTATATTAAAAACGTGCAGTTTCTGTATTTATAAAAATCGGGAATGCAACACTATCAACATTACATTTTACGAAATATGTTTCCAGCAGCTAACGTGCTCGACGTAACAGTGATACGTGAAAAGAAATCGACACATGATCGATGTGTAGGCACTAGAATGTTAACTCTCGTCAGCAACGCTTCTTTCTGTAGCAGAGTTAATTGCTAACGAAGGATACCGCACCTTATTCACATTCCAACGCCACAATTAGCGTACCGTTGAAGCTGTAAGGAAGATAAGCTTTAGCTCCGATATCGAATGATGCCTCCATAAAACTAATAAGTTCCCATTTCAGCCTTGCGAAAGAAACGGAAAGGGAAATGCCAATCACCCAGAAAAATTCCATGAGATTATTAGCAAGCGCTTTACATACTCACACACACACACACACACACACACACACACACACACACACACACACAATTGAATGGTAATCAGTAGAAGCAGTGCTCATACCATATTCAATTACAACGGTGTTTCTGTAGGGAGAAGCACTATTGGATTTTATTTATGTGGTCGGCTTGATTCAATAAATTAATAGTCGTAGCACGAGAGAAGATCCGCTTTATAGTGTATTGGCAGACGTCTACATTTATTTCAGCGTCAACGTAAGGAAGATGGTGAGTGGCATGACCGTTATAAATGATGTATTGGTAGCGGATAACGGCAGTGTAAGCGTTTAGATGGAGAAGTGTTGTTAGTGATTTGAGGCATTTAGAGTTTCTAAGAACAACGCTTGATGACACCTGTGGTAATTTGTGATCGAAAGTAGGTGGCAGCGCAGTACACATTTTAAGAAATCTTACAGAAGATCTATACGTTTCGATGAAAATCTAAACGCTGGAGAGGATTCTTTCAGAAGTAAGCACTGTCTGGGAGCCTCTCCTGAGGCGTCTGACGGACACTGTCCGTACTTTTGAGAATCTACAATCCTCTAGCAAGGTTCTTTATGGCCGTAATACAAATACGTGAGTTTAAAACGCCACGTATCGTATCGTAATGCACACTGTTGAGATTAGTAGCAAAACTGGGCCAATTCCCCATACGTATCTGCTTACATTGCTCCTGTAACACACCTTACAGTTTCGCCTTCAATTTACGAGGATACCACAGACATTACCGAGGCACGTAACACGTTGTACAATGGCCACTTGAGTGAAAATACCGTGTCATGTGAAGTGAGAAAGGTGACGAAATCATTACTGAACGTAGCCGCGATTGTTGGCTACAACCGCTGCTACACGCCTCGACATTGAATCGCAGAGACTCTGGACGTGTTGACGGGGTAGTGAAGAAGTCGATACTGCTTCAACACGTTTCCAGAGATCACTTTGTGCAGCAGCGATTGGTGTGACACAGACGTTTTCCGGGGATCGGAACAACACAGGAAGCCGAAGCCGCAATTGGAGTCCGATGGGCGACAAAGAAAAACGTTGTGTGCAAAATGGGGTTATTATTTTGTTGGATTGCGGCCTTTTGCAAGCTCCGGAAGTGTAGGAGGAGGGAACAACGTTCACCATTTCAGAGATGTGGCAACAGACTCCTTGTAAACAGTGGACTCTGCTACAAATGATGTCGAATGGTACGAGCCGTTACTAAAATGTTCAAATGTTTGTAGAGCTTATGAGACTTAACTACGGGGTCATCTGTCCCTAAACTTACAAAGTACTTATGAACCAGCTAATACTAAAGATGTCACAAATATCGATGCCCGAGGGAGGATTCGAACCCCCGACCGTAGTGGCCGTGCAGACTGTGACTGATGCGTCGCAGAACGCTCCGACACCGCGGACGGCAAGCCGTATATATATATATATATATATATATATATATATATATATATATATATATATAATGAATATTTTCAATGGTAGAAGACTGGAAGTATCAGACCTATTAATAAAACATACCTCTTTCAGTAATTTTCGGGTGTGCAGCCGGATCCCGTTGACATTCCGCCCTTATATTTCGGCCCAGAGAGGTCCAACCTTTTTCAGCTGTGTAGGCAACTACTGAATAGCTCAGATACGGTGGCGGTATTTATGCCGAGTTTCACGCATGCGAAATACGCAAAATGTTCAAATGTTTGTAAAGCTCAATTCAAATGTTCAAATGTTTGTACAGTCTATGGGACTTAACTACGGGGTTATCAGTCCCTAAACTTACAAACTACTTATGAACTACTTACGAACTAGGACGGCACAAATATCCATGCCCGAGGGGGGATTCGAACCCCCGACCGTAGCGACCGTGCAGACCTTGACTGGAGCGTCTTAGTCTTCTCGGCCACCGCGGCCGGCGTTTGTAAAGCTAATGGGACTTAACTGCGGGGTTACCAGTCCCCAAACTAACAAACTACTTATGAACTAACTTATACTAAAGACAACACAAACATCCATGCCCGACACGGGAGGCCGCGCGATCCGTAACGTGGCACTCCGGACCGCTCGGCTACTCCCGCGTGTTTGCGAAATACGCTGGTGTTTTTCTACGCATGTGTTAGGTGGTGAATGCGCGGTACGGCCGAGTTGTGTGTGCTGCCCTCGGTGGTGAAAGTGAAAAGCTCCTCTAATCGTTGAGAATCGAATCAGCCCATCGACTCCGCTGTGCCTCGATAATTTTAATAACAGTGTTTCGATTTTTATACGGTTGAAAGCAGTTGCCACGGTTTATAAGATTTTCAGCAAGGCGTATTGCGCAAAAACGGAAAACTGGATCTAAAATAGTTGTTTCATTGTATTCCATGGAGTGCCCATGGAAATGCAGTGTTCTGGTACTGCGACGACAGCAGAAGGCGGGTGTTTTTCTCGTGCTCTATACAGCGCTCTTGAGGGATGACCTGGATTTTGTGTTTCATTAACAATATTCCTATTTGATAGGCCACATTGTCAGCATAAGGAAGGAATGAAACTGCTTTATAATCTTCTTCATTGACCTCGGTTTGTTCGTGCGGCTCACCCTGTCCATCGCCACCACGTGCCATCATGGTGTTTAAGTCATTTGAATACAGTCTACACTGACTGAAACCGGTCTCTAAAAAGATAAAAAAAAAGGCTGTACAGAAAGTAGGAATGCGGGTAAACTACTATGAGCAGCACATCGCATTATCATTGTCAATATAGATACGAAGCCAACACCGACAACAGTAATACAGGTTTATATGCCAACTAGCTCTGCCGATGATGAAGAGATTGAAGAAATGTACGAGGAGTTAAAAGAAATTATACAGACAATTAAGGGAGAGGAAAACTTAATTGTGATGGGAGATTGGAATTCGGTAGTAGGAAAAGGAAGAGAAGGAAAAATAGTAGGTGAATATGGACTGGACAGTAGGAATGAAAGAGGAAGTCGCTTGCTAGAATTTTGCATTTAATCATAACAAACACCTGGTTTAAGACCCACAAAAGAAGACTGTATAAGTGGACGAGATCAGGAGACACCGGAAGGTATCAGATAGATTTTATAATGGTAAAACATAGATTCCGGAACCCAGTTTTAATTTTAACCATTACTTTGAGATCGCTCTTCTCCATCATGCTTTCTAAAGTTACTAAAACATACGTAACTGTTGTGGCAGAACAATCCAACATTTCCATGCGCACAATATGCTTCTCATCATGTGTACAGGTGTGACGAGGTGCGTGAAATGGGTCCCGTCGGTCCGTCGTTCTCTCCTGCATCCAGCATTTACAGATCCGCGTCACGGTTGCTTCGTTACATCCATCATCGATTTTGTGATGGATATTCTGTAGCTGTTCTTCCTCAGTAGATCTCGAATACGTGCTGAAAGACACTCGCTGACATCCATTAGGCAATCTGAACCGCACGAAAGAACAATTATAGTGGATCCACACGGCTGTCTGTTCTTCGGCTTGAAGATGGTGCTACTGGACCTCGTGATGTACACCTGCGCTAAAGTGCTGACTCTAATATTCCATCCATCCAGAACAGTGATGTAGCTAACTTCTTACCGGTGACTCCAGCCTGTATTTCAGATTACGACAGTCCACAACTTCTTGTGACTGACTGCAACATCCAATTACCTTCGCCGTTACCGACGGCCTACTACCTTTCTCTTGATACTACATTTATAAATTTTGTCTCGATGTTTTTTTTTTGTATCCTCTCTTTTCTTGACATGTGGAACCACTTTCCATGGCGAAAAAGATACTGAGACTTTCCCTACATGGTCTTGAACATAAATTCATTTTCTTAACTGGATCTTACAACCAATGACATATTGTTTATAAATAAAATTAAAATACGTGTCCACACGGAATGCGGGGAAACAAAACGGTCACACATAAATTTATTGATATTTTCAGAAACATTCAAGGCACATTGGTATGTTGCATGTCTCGCAAAACGTGTTAATTTTTTTGCATTTTTTGCGAGCATAAGCAGTATTCTATCGTGTCATTCGTTTGTAACATGGGCTGCACCGTTTCCTTGCAAACCTCTTCTGTCCCTCATATTCCTTCAGTAAATGTTTTGGTTTGCAGCTGAAAGGTCTCAGCAGTTTGCGATCCATCGTATGATAGACGAGTGCTTCCACTTGAGATTCTTATAAATCATAGATGTCCATTTTCCTAACGTTTATTTCATTGTACAACATATGGAGGAGAAGTCTCTTGTACCATTTCACAGTTCATCTTATGTATGTAGCATATGAGGAGCGAGATAGGGTGCTGACTTCTGAATTGAATCCCTAGCGGTTGTATGTCTCTGGAATGTTACGTGTGTGAGCGCCTCGCCATTTATGCTGCCCAGGGAACTGACGTGTACGTTGGGCTGCCTATATGGCAGGCTGTACGTGATACACAATTGCTTCCTGTGAACACGTGTCCACCAGTGGTCATTTAAAGACATAAAAAAAGAAAAAAAAATGTGTGGTCCCACAGACACAGTAACTGATTGTATCACGGTGCTCAAAGTGTTAAATGCCGCTGAGGAGTAGCCGAGCGGTGTAAGGCGTCTCGCTGCGGAGCGCGCGGTTGCTCGCTGTCGGAGGTTTGAGTCCTCTCTGAGGCATGGGTGTGTGTGTGTTGTCCTTAGTTTAGTTTAAGTAGTTTGTAAGCTACGGACTGATGACCACGCAGTTTTGTCCGATAGATTTACAAACATTTGAACTTTTTTCCCTTCTTCTTCTTCTTTTTTTTTTTTTTGAAAGTGTTAAATCAACCGCGCTATGCAACATATCGTCTAGGCTCCGTGTGGAATGAGTGAGGAACACAAAAATTATCTGTGCACGTTTCAAGGTGCGTCTGCACATGCGAAATTGGCGTGAGGTCGTTGCCTCAATGGTCCAATACATAACGATTGTGGAAGACAATGAGCGCGATCGACTAGGTGTTCATCCGCTAGTTGGCAGAAGTACGTATACAGTTTCAGGTAGCTCTCCTTCTATATCTATCTACATCTACATAAACACTCTACAAGTCATATTGAAATGAATGACAGAGGGTTTATTACTCTGCCGTTCCATACTGTAATATCACGCGGAAGAAAGGAACACCTTCCTGTTTTCGATCTGATCTTATTTTATTTTGAAGGATCATGTCCTCCTATGTACTTCGGCGCTAACAAAATCTGTTCCCATTCGGGGAAGAAATTTGGTGAAAGAAATTTCGCACATAGGTCGCAACGAGTAACGCCTTTCTTTTAACGATTTCCACCTTAACTCATGCATCATTTCCATGACAGTCTCTCCCATACATCGCTATAATACAAAACGAGCTGCCCTTCTCTGTAGTTTCTCTAAATCACTTACCAACCCACTTGGTTAGGATCCCACAAAGCGCAATAATACTCCAAAATAAGACGCACAAGTGGGGTGTAGCTAGTTTCTTTAGTATAGCTGTTGCATCTCTTATGTGTTCGTCCAAGGAAACGTAGTCTTTGATTCGCTTTGCCTACAATATTTTCTATGTGTTCCTTCCAATTTACGTTGTTTGAAATTGTTACTCCTAGGTATTAAATTGAATTTACGGCCTATAGTTATGACTGAATTAACACTTCTCATTATTAAGGGTCAACTGCCCTTTATGCACCATTCTGATATCTTATATAAATAATTTTGCATTTTCTTTTGCTCTTCTGGTGACTTTACTAACCGGTAAGTGACAGCACCAACCGCGGACAGTCTTAGGGAGCTCCTCAGATTATCTCCTAAATTGTTTATAAAAATAAGGAAACTTCTGTAGGAAACGCCAGATATCACTTCAGTTCTACTCGACGACTTTCCATCAATTAGAACGTACTCTTTCCTTTCTGACAGGAAATCACGAATGCAATCGCACAATTGTGGCGATATTCCATAACCACGCAGTTTGAATGGAAGACGTTTGTGAGGTGCGGTGTACGGAATCTATTGGACATCCCTTGTCGATATCTTTCATCATGTGAGTAAAGGGCTAGCTGTGTTCCACAAGAATGATACTTTCTGAATCCGTGTTGACTATAAAATCCTGCTACAGATTGACGTCAATGAATTAGGTCTGAGTTACCTGTGCAACTTTCCATTCCTTGGGTACGGAACGTTCGCTGTGTGACCGGTTGTATACGATAACTAGATATGGGGCTATTGCATCAGCATACTCTGAAAGGAGTTCCCTTTTGTTAAGAGATTTAAGTTGCTTTAATAAACCAGGGATATCAACTTATAAATTACGCACGCTAACAGCTAAAGTGGGTATGTTTAACTTTGCTCGTTATTGACTGAGGATTGGTCAAAAAATGTCACACTTAATAAAATTTCTTCTAGTTACATGTTACTCACTAACGCATTGTCGGTGAAAGCTGATAAGAGATTCTAGTAGCAGTCGTAACAGCAGCGAGTTGTTAAACAGACGTTGGGGAGTGAAGATTTGTGCAGGTATCATTTTCTTGTTATTGGCATCGTTGCTATAATTTTTGTTACCTTTATGTAATTACCGGGAAGTTCTTGTGGTATAAAGCGTTGTCTACCGTGAAGGTGTTGGTTGTACACTTTAAAGTTGGTTTTTGTGAAAGTTGTAAATCAACCATACCAACAAATCTGTTATGAATGTATACCCTTCTGTGGCAATACAGTTCAGTAAAAATCACACGTTTTCCCCTTTATTTAATTCTTCGCGTATTCAACAGTTTTTTTTTTCAGAGAACATTTTTAACTCAGTGCTATTTGTGTCATGCATTGTATTGTTAGAGTAGGTAACGCTTAGTAGAATTAGTCACAAGCGTCAGAACTCGCTTTGTTTATAATGAATGTTCAAAATGTTCAAATGTTTGTATAGTTTATGGGACTTAACTACGGGGTTATCAGTCCCTAAACTTACAAACTACTTAGGAACTAGCTAATACTGAGGACGGCACAAATATCTATGCCCAAGGGAGGATTCGAACCCCCGACCGTAGTGGCCGAACAGACCGTGACTGGCGCGCCGCAGTCCCCTCGGCCACCGCGGCCGGCTAATGAGTGTTAATTTAGATTATGCGCTGCGCTTCTGCTGTTAGTTGAGTCTCTTTCGAGATAGGCGTTATCTACGAGGCAAGTGCCGAAAGACGCAGGGCGAAAATCTTGAAGTATTCGTCGACAATTAGTGTTGGATGTTCCTCTGTGACACAAAGTTCAATTGATTCTCACTTTCTTTTCATTGACAGATAATAATGTTAACTTCTTCTCAGACTGTTGCGCAAGGCTTTACCTGTCAAGTCACAGTGATTAAAGGATTGCATACATTTTGGATTTATAGAAGACTTTTACACTGATAATATGAATTATAATTTACTGGAAACCTTTTAGTGTTTATCTTAATCCAAAAATTATGAACACCCAAATATCAAGATTTGCCGCTGGTTACCTTACTTGTCTTTTAGAGAATCTAGCCAATCTGTGCACCGTATTACGGCTCCTGATACTCCAAAATGTTTCTTTAATTTTGTTTGAGGTATTGCTTGGGTTTTCGTTGCGGACACGAGATGATGCACTGTTGTTACAACTCCCATTAACAAGTGAATGACAAGCACCTCCTAGTGTGGAGATCCCCAGAGCAGGATCTAAACTTACACGACGATGGAAAAAGAAAGCGTCTGTGAACTTTCAAAGGAATCCTCTCTGAATTTGGATGTGTCCAGGGAATCGCATAAAACATAAATGCGGGTCCTGTAAAATAAGCCGTCATCCTTCGGATTTGATTGCACAATTTCACCACTTAATCTGACCAGAAATCTGATTTTTAAAGTAAGTTAAAGCAAATAACCATTAATGTGTTGGTTGGCACCGCTGAAGGAAAAACACTAAGGAAGTCTTCTCCCTAGGTGATTACAGATATACAAACTATTCTACGGACTTGACACTTTTTTTCTACAGTCCTATCACCAATTCACAAATTTGTTCCATCGAAGCTCTACTCAAGCACCTGCAGTAGAATTCGTCCGGTTGACTTGATCCACCGTGGGAGTTTTTAATTGTGACCAAAGTTACTTTTGAATCGCCGTCAGAATCGCTGCCAGAAAATTATTCAGCGGTCCGAAAAAAATGTAAGTAACTAGGGGAGAGTTGATTACGGCTATTGGTGGCCCAGAATCTCCAGTGAAATTTCCGAAGCTCACTACAACTTCTTAGGAATCCACTGACATGAACCCTTCCAGTACTCTAAGGGAATTTGAACGATGTCGTATGCACTTCCATACCATCTATGAAACTCCCGCTAAACGGTTGTGATGTGGATTCGCCGATCTACTTCTACCACTGCATCCACACGGGATGACTTCAGTCAGCGACGAATGAAGCCTTCAAATGTTTGTTAGTCTTATGGGATGCAACTGCGGGGTCATCAGTCCCTAAACTTACGAACTACTTACAATCTAACTTACACTAAATGCAGCACAAATATCCATGCCCGAGGGGGGATTCGGACCCCTGGAGGAGAACGGCCTCGCGCATCGGAACATCGCACCTTAATGCTCTCGGCCACTCCGCCGCGGCACAAATGAAGCCTGCCCACCCGCTCATTATCATACATGAAATCACGCACCAACCGTGAGTGGTCGAACGGTGGGACGGGATATGTTGACTCCGGATTAACAGCCATGGTTTGATCATATATGGTCAGTCTTACATGAACTACTTTATGGTATACAGTTATGTAGCCTGGCCTGGGATGCATGCTGGTTAGTGTTTGCACTACTAATGCCGATCCCCGCCACCATACCCTCAAATTCTTGTACATGTCTCGAATCTTCTTACGACTAGTTTCAGGTCAACATTAACAAACGCTTATCACTATAATTGTGTCTTCTTAAGAAAGCTATTGAACTATAAAATGTAAGCGGTTCCGTTAAAAGTACCCGCTTCAATATCCCATTTAGTAGTGGTGCTACAACGGTCCACCAAAAGAAATATATTTATATATGTGTCCCTCGACGCACTAATACCGTCTTCCGATATGTGCAACAGTTCACATATTAAAAGGGATGTTATGTCTTACGTCACTCATCCTCTAGATATGTGTATGTATGTATATATAGTCGCAGAATTTACGACATTAACGCCGAATGGGTAAAGTTGAAAATGTGTACCCAGCCGGGATGGAAGCTGCTTGCTAGGCAGTTGTGGGGACAATGCGGTCATAACAAATGCACGGACCAGAAATTCTGAACATTTCAATCATCCCTGTAACTCAAAATAGCATTTTTTAAACTTATTCCAATAAGAGTAAGGGCGTAGGAGTGCCTCCGTACTGAAGAACGAATCATTTCCGGTTACCGGCTTATTATATAAGTTATATGCTAACGAATAAATATTATAATTGCTACTTTTTGTTTGGTAAGTAAAACTGTATTAATTCTTCTTATTGTTTCTCATATTCACAGAATATATGACATGAACTGCGAATGGGCAAAGCTGAAATCTGCATCCGGCAGGGACTGGAACCCGGGTCTCATGCTTTCTATGAAGTTGCGCTAACCACTACACCACTGGGGACACAGTGATCACCGCCTCTGCAAGGACTACCTAGGCACGCCTCCTGTCAGATACAAATTCCCACCTTATTTGTATCTGACGAGAGGCGTGCTTAGGTAGTCCTTGCAGAAGCGGTGATCACTGTGTCCCCAGCGGTCTAGTGGTCAGCGCAACTGCCTAGAAAGCAGGAGGCCCGGGTTTGAGTGCGAACTGGGTGCACATGTTCAGCTTTTTTCATTCGCAGTTGATGTCATATATTCTGTGAATGTGTAATAATAACTGCAGGATTAGAAGTGACGCCACACACACACACACACACACACACACACACACACACACACACACACACACACACACACACACACATATAGGGTGTTTCACTAAGTGTGTTTGCCTCTGTAACTTATAAAATAATAGGTGACGGGAAATTTTAATGCGGTGGGTCAACACAAGTAATGTTACACGTTCTTCGGAGCTATGAACATAGTTTATTGTTTCATTTTCCAAAGAGTTACACCACAAAGATATAATTTTTTAAATGGAACAATAGTTTTTTCTATCGTGTACTGTATTCGTTTAAACCAGATGCGTCCAAATAAATTTAAACTACAGTCCTATCGCTGTTAGTTTGGGAGCTACAACCCTTCAAAGTTCCGGGGGCGGAGGCTGCGATAGCGTATCTGACTGGCCGAGTGGCTATCCCCTGGGGCACGGCCCACTGTCTCATGCCCACCAGCCAGTCAGCTACGCTGTCGTAGCCTCCGCTCCCTAAACTTTGAAGGGTTGTAGCACCCAAAATGTGATAGGAATGTAGTTTAAATTGATTTGGACGCAGCTGGTTTCAACGAATACAATGCACGATAGAAAAAAACTATTGTTCCATTTAAAAAATTATATCTTCGTGCTGTAACTCCTTGGAAAATGATACAATAAACTATGTTCATAGCTCCGCAGAAAGTGTAACATTTCTTGTGTTGACCTACCGCATTAAAATTTCCCGTCACCTATTATTTTATAAGTTACAGAGGCAAACACACTTAGTGGAACACCCTGTATATATATATCTTCTTATTGTCATAATGGACACAAAATAGTTGCAGACGGTCTGATTACATATTATTGTTGAAGAAAAATATACTTGTTGAAAAAATGTATTTGTAAAATAAGGCGCAAAATACATTACATTGAGAACAATTCATATTTGTTAGCTCTGAGCAACCCACCATCTGCACCTAAAATTTTTCTTTTATTCGGTAGGGGGAAAAATGTTCAAATGTTTATAAATCTATCGGACTCATCTGCTTGGTCATTAGTCCGTAGCTTACAAACTACTTAAACTGATGTAAACTAACCTATGGACAACACAAACACCCTTACCCGAGGAGGGACTCGAACCCCCGACGGCGAGCGGCTGTGCACAGCGAAGCATGGCGCCCCAGTGCTCACGGCTAATCCGCCGCGGCTCTTCGGTAGCTATTCCTGGTATGGGCAAAGCACATTTATATCTTTTGCCTATTGCTGTATGAACTGATTTGTCCTCTAATAAAAGGTAATAACAGAGACTCGATGTATTACATATGATACATCTCATTAATATGATTTTCTATAGAAAAATGTGCTTACACGTCACCTTTTTCGACAAAAATATATTCGGGGAACTTTAAACAACATTTTAGTGCTGTTTAAATGATGAATTTAGTATATTAATTTATCTTTCTTTACCCATTCAAAAAGCTGTTGTTACATACGTACATATACATACATACATACATACATACATACTCCGCAATTAATTTATCTTTCTTTACCCATTCAAAAAGCTGTTGTTACATACATACATATACATACATACATACTCCGCAATACACCCAAGAGTATGTATGGAGGGTACTCAATACCAAAACTAGTAATTTGTTTTCCTGTTCCAGTCAAATATAAAACGAAGGAAAAACGAATATGTCTCTGCATCCTTATGAGCCCTAATCTCTCTGCTCTTATCATTGTGGTCTTAACGCGAATGTAGGTTGGTGGCGGTAGAATCGTTCTGCAGTCCACCTCAAGTTTCGGTCCTCTAAATTTCTTCAACAGCGCTTTTCGAAATGAACGTCGCCTTGCCTCCAGCAACTCCCACTTGAATTCGGTAATACACGCGTGTTGATGGAATCTACCAGTTACAAACCTAGCCTTCTGCTTCTGAACTGCCTCTGTATCCTCCATTAAACCGATCTGGTGGGGACCCCAAAAATTTGAGCAATACTCAATAAGGGGTCTTACAAGCGTTTTATACGCGGTCTCCTTTACAGACGAATCACTGTGACCCAGACTGTGAGGACAAGCATGTAAACTGTTTGTTTTGTGGAATAAATCGAATATGACACACTCGGCGTAGATACGAAAAATCTGAGAGAACATAGTTTAGATGAAGTTGATGTGCTGCAAGGCGACTCTAAAGCCCGTTTTACACGATCGACTCTTTGGTGAAAATTGACTAGTGGAAGTGCGTGCGCCTTTAGTGCCTGCGTGTAAATCAGCAGCCAAACCCGTCTCGAGTGCGTCTATAATATAATGCCGAGTGTGGAGTTATAAATTATCATGTGTGCTGCAGAATGCAAGGAAATGTAGTGGCTTCTGCTGACATCGGAAATAAACCTATTGTGGAAGAGCGCATTCATATTACACAAATGCTTCTTTAACTTTATTCTGTCGTTTGATTTATATTTTCATCACACCGAAAAGTTGCACCAGAGCCTAATTTTGTTTTTTTTTTACTAGTTTTCTCCTAGAAAAGATACGAAGTATCTGCAAGCAGAAAATATTTTCATTTTACGGGGAAAAAGCCTACACTGTGTATATATACGAGCGTAAATATATAAACGTGTTTTACCGAAAATTATTTCAATGGGAGAGTCAGAATTATTAGATGAGAAAATTATTTTCATGTTGAAACTTACTGGCAGATTAAAATTGTGTGCCGGAACCAGGACTCGAACCTAGGACTTTTGCCTTTCGCGGGCAAGCGTCTACCGACTAAGCTACCCCGACACGACTCACAACTTTACTATCGCCAGGACCTCTCCTCTTACTTTCCAATCTTCACAGAAGTTCTCCTGCGACACTTGCAAGACTAGCATTCCTGGAAGAAAGGATATAGTGGAGACATGGCTTAGCCACAGTCTAAGTGATGTTTCCAGAATGAAACTTTCACACTGCAGTGGAGTGTGCGCTGATATGAAACTGCCTGGCAGATTAAAATTGTGTTCCGGAACCGGGACTCAACCTGGAACTTTTGACTTTCGTGGGTAAACGCTCCACCGACTGAGCTATCCCGACACGACTCATGATGCAGCCTCACAACTTTACAACTTTAGCTAAGTCGTCAGAGCGCTTGCCCGCGAAAAATAAAGGTCCCAGGTTAGAGTCCCGGTTGCGGCACACAATTTTAATCTGCCAGGAAGTTTCATATCAGTGCACACTCAACTGCTGAGTGAAAGTTTCATTCTGGAAACATCCCTTAGGCTGTGGTTAACCCATATCTCCACCATATCCTTTCTTCCATGAATGCTAGTCTTGCAAAGTTTCGCAGGAGAACTTTTGTGAAGATTGGAAAGTAGGAGGTGAGGTACTGACGTAAGTGAAGTTGTGAGGCTGCATCATGAGTTGTGTCGGGATATCTCAGTCAGTAGAGCTCTTACACGCGAAAAGCAAAGGTCCCAGGTTCGAGTCCCGGTTCCGGCACACAATTTTAATCTGCCAGGAAGTTTCATATCAGGGCACACTTCGCTGCAGAGTGAAAGTTTCGTTCTACTTTCATGTTATATCGAATGTTAGCAAGAAAACAAGACATGAGAAATAAAGTAAATAGTAGCTTTTTACCGCATTTTCGGTATTGTTTCATGTGTTTGCTAGTAAAATATTTCTCAAGTAATTATATGTTTATGTTTTGAAAAGTTTGAATGAGATTTTTCCCATTGTTTAGGTTATCAATTGTGTACAAAATTTACTACATGCCATTTGAGGGAATTTCCCCTTTTGTCACTAATATACTCAAATATCCTTTTCTCGCTCCAACGTAAAAAGTGCCCCCGTAATCTCACTTCTCCATTCAGTTGCGAAAGTACGTAGCCAACAGCTCTACAGCTTTAATATTTACGTCTCTAAGATAACAACTACTCGAGACAAGCGAGATGCGCTACGGAAATAGCTCGCCAGGGGCGCTGCAGTAGACCCAATCGTCGCGAGTAGTCAACTGAGACAGGAACGTTCGTCGTGTAAAATGGGTTTTAAGGTTAATTTTCAGGTCCAAATGCATTTAAATACTAGCGAAAATAAACATTTAGGCCTGCTTATTACTTGCGACAAATAACGAGTAAACTCTGGTATAAATACATGGCTGTTAGTAGATACCGTTAAGGTGGAAGGTGAACGTGACTTATCTCTCTCTCTCTCTAGGATTGTTTGAGTGTCTGCACATCTACATCTACACCTACATTGGATACTCTGCAAATCACATTTAAGTGCCTGGCAGAGGGTTACCACAGTTATACTATTTTACCTCCCATTCCGTTCTCGAATAGCGCGCGGGAAGAATGAACACCTGAATCTCTCCGTTTGGGCTCTGATTTCTCGTATTTTATTCTGATGATCACTTCTAACTATGTAAGTGGGAGTCAACAATATGTTTTCGCATTCGGAGGAGAATGTTGGCGATTGTAGTTTCGTAAGTAGCCCACGCCGCAGCGAAGAGCGCCGTTGTTGTAATGATTCCCATCCGAGATCCTGTATCATTTCCGTCACGCTGTCTCCCCTGTTCGTGACAATACAAAACGAGCTGCCCTTCTTTGGTTCTTTGGACTCTTTCGATGTCCTCCGTCAAACCCACCTGATAAGGATCCCACATTGGGCAGCAATACTCCATAAAAGGACTGACAAGCGTAGTGTATCCGTCAAACCCACCTGATAAGGATCCCACACTGGGCAGCAATACTCCATAAAAGAACGGACAAGCGTAGTGTATGCAGTTTCTTTAGTATTTCTGTTGCATCTTTCGAGGGTTCTGCCAATAAAACGAAGTCTCTGGTTCGCCTTTCCCACGATATTATCTACGTGTTCTTTCCAATGTAAGTCAGATGTAATTGTAATTCCTAGGTATTTTGTGGAGTTTACGGCCTTCACACTTGATTGATTTATCATGTAAACAAAGTTTAACGGATTTCTTTTCGTTCTCATGTGGACGACTTCACACTTCTCATTATTTAGAGTCAACTGCCAATTCTTACACCATACTAATATTCAAATCGTTCTGCAGTTGGTTTTCATCCTCAGATGGTTTTACGAGACGGTAAATAAAGGCGTCATCTGCAAACAACCTAAGAGAGCTACTTACATTTTCTCCCAAATCGTTTATGTAAGTAAGCAACAGCAGCGACCAATAACACTACCCTGTCGAACGCCCGATATCACCTCTGTTTTAGTCGATGCCTTACCATAGATTACTACAAACTGTTTCCTCTCTGACAGGAAATTCCCTTCTTATCGCACATTTGGGTCGATATACCATAACCACGCAATTGGACAAACGTGTTAAATGTTTTTAAAGAGATCTAATTAAGATCTGTGAATGTTTGAGACCTTAGAACTGTGTTCTTAATATTGACTCACAGGCGGAGGGTCTTCTGGTAAAAAATTTTATCACATTGTTCCAATTATTAAGCTTGTTGATTGCTCTATGATAGTAAGTTGTTCTGAAAATTGTTCGAAAGCTAAACCCTATTTCATCAGCCTCAAATTTAGAGACTTTTCATGTGTTTTTATGTGGAATCACCGGGGCGGGGGGATTTCTTGTGAAATTTACCTATATTACTGAAGTTCTTAATCTTGTTGGTTGCCTTACGACAGTAAATTGTTCTTAAATTGTTTAAAAGCTAAACCCCTTTTCATCAATTATGTGCAATCATCAAGGGAGATTTCTTGTAAAATGTATTTATATTATTCAAGTTCTTAATCCTGTTAACTACTTTGTACCTTACATGGAGTCACCAAAGGGTTTTCTTGTAAAATTTTATTCTATTATATTATTAAATTATTCAAACCCTTTCGTAAGCAAGTTGTCGAGTATTTCCAAGAGTTTTACAAAGAATTTATCAAACGTCAAAAATAAATTAATAAATAAATAAATTAAGGAGAAATTTGGTTCTCTTACAAGACTCTCTTGATTCACTGTTCCAATAAAATGGATTTCATTGTATTTTAGTAGTGAAAAGTTTATCATTATCAACCTTGTGTTTTCTGCATCCTTATTAAAACCTGGTCCGTGGTATAAGATTAATCTGGGTTTATGTAAATAAGGAACAGCAGAGGATCAATGACACTACCCTCACAACCTCCATTTAATCGTTCTTGCCAGAGGCGGTCCCGTGTACTTCATTCTATTTGTTGTTCCGTTGCTATGTTTGTCGTAACAGACACAGCTCCGGCGTCGGCGGCAGTCTTGCCCGGCGTGGATCATTACCGATCCAGGTCGGTTGTTTACCGTAACACCGGTCCGCGGTACACGCACCGCGATGCTGTTCTGTTTAGCCTGCGGGCCCGAGCGCGTCTCGCGCTGCATATTAACAGCGAAATGCGCTGAAATATTCAACGGGCGACCGACGTGTAATTGTTTGCGGGCGTGATAATGAAAGGCAAATATTTTCGTACGGACAGTGCGAAATTTGTAGTGGGCGGAAACATCATATCTACGTCCAACTAAAACACTGGTGCCTGTAAACGCCGGTATACAGACATAGAAACATTTACCGAATTAACGGCTAATTTTATACTCGGCTTTGTGATTTTGTTGTCAGGCGTGGTACGCCTTTAAAAATATAAACAGAACACTGTGTTTCCACCTTGTGCTACCGCTACATTGACATTACAATGCGGGCATACGAAAACATCTGTAAAGGGCCTGCAATTTCGCCAACACCTAATGTCGGTGCGCTTTGCAATTTTATGTTAATACACTGAAAAATGTGCCAAACTATTACACAAAATGTGAGCCTAATAATAATAATCTAAGTACTGAATGACATCTGTGTTTTCCAGACCATTCGAAGACATTCCAATACATATTGCGATCGGTTATGGCTTCAATGTACTAGGTTTAGATGGAACACGCAAATTGCGATTTATTTCATTAAATGAACGCTGTAACGTCGTCAAAAATAATTGTTTACAATCCGAGGCTGGGCTCCTGACGACAATCAATATTGTCTCGATACCTCAAGGTCTGTTCTTCCTGATGCGGGAATACAGTATTGTGGCTGCGAGCATTACAGAACAAATAGGCTGTGGTAACAGGAAAGAGACAGCGTGGAGAATGGAGATTTGGGTGTGGCGGGAGATGTGCAGGGAAGAATCCTCTGCAGTCGGACGGGTCACTGTGTCCTTGGTGGCGGAGTCGTCAACGCGTCTACTAGTAAGCAGGAGATCCCGGGTTCGAATCCGGTTCGGGCACAATTTTTCAATCGCCTTACTTTGGTAATCCATCTAAACCTAGTACAGTGAAACCATAACCGATCGCAAATTGCGATTTATTTCATTAAATGAACGCTGTAACGTCGTCAGAAATATATAACTATAATAAGCTATTGATCTACGAAAAGAAACTGTAGTGATACATATTTCAGCAAAACCTTCGACAATGTCACTCTCTATAAATTACCTGCAAAAGTTTAAATTACCTTATTCTGTTTTATATCAAAAAGTGGTTCATATCTAATGTTTTAGTTAACTAAAAGAGCGCTATTAGAAGAAATTAGAAACTATGAATTTGTAAATATCGTGTGACTTTTAGGTCTGGTTCAAATCTTTCAATCCATGTACTAACCGGTCCATTTCGTGGTTAACTTCTGCGCTAGAGGGATAACTAATGCATCCAAATAAGCAAGGCATTGACAGGAACAATTATCTCCTAAGGAGGAGTGCTAGTGGAATTGTTGTCTTTCCATATGCTTGTTATATTTTTTAAAACAATTTTTTTATATCAGCCAACCAGTTGCTTAATTTTTAGGTGCTTGACCTAGGTTTCGTTGCCACTAGGGACAATTTCATCAGAAGAATAAAAACAGTTACATGAAACACATTATGTCAAAAATATTACTAGCAGGATTGCTCAAGTCGATTACAATGTCTTGGGAACGAAACCTAGGTCAAGCAACTAAAAATTACGTAGCCGGTTGGCAAGTAATAAAATATATTGAAAACATTTGATTACGGTTGTTGTTAATGAGCCATGTTCAAAGTTATACATTTTATTGGTACCTGTGGGATTATGCCAGCTATAACTCCCGTCGGTTCTCGAAAGATCTGTAACTGTTGAATGCATAGCGTAACTGATCAGCTACATACCTTATTTTTTTCCATTATCTCTCAAACTGATCAAAATTTTACCACAAATTCATATGTAGCGCCTTTTATACATAGTGTTACATATGCTAGTAGCTCGTCCTAGAAATTATAAATCGCAGAGCGCTACTGAAACAGTTCGACAGCTGCATTGAGTTATCCTAACATGTGCGTTTTTATTTTAGTATTCCTACTTTGCCATGTAAAAGTCGTCAATCACATACTACTGTTACATTACGAGTTACTTCCTGGAAATATGAGAAGCACAATAGTGACGTTTACTGCATGGGGTACATCATGGAAGCACTACACAGCTGGTCATCTATTAACGGTTTGTTGCTAATAGTGCATAATAATTTTATGGATTTTTTTCAGTATTTTTCTCAGAATATACGCACTGTTCATTAATCGTGGTATTTTTATAGCTTAAAATAAAAAGTCATGCATTAAAGTGTTAATATTTTGTGAATGCCAATTCAGAAATATCACATGTGAGCTACAAACAAAACCTAAAAAGATTCATTACTGAGTCAATGAAGTAGTACGCTAACCTGACAGTACTAAAATACAAGCAAGTACCGGTATCGTAACAAACAACTGCTGCATATAGAAGAAGAAATTTTTATGTTTAAGTAATCTACAATCAATAATCAAATACGATTCTCCCGGTTAATAATTCTTCTTACTTCGGTTAAATGATTCGAAAGTGATGGACTTATTAAGTACTGGTATTTACTTTTCAGTAACTGAGAGGTATTCGAGTAGGTTTCGATATTGTGCAACAACTAGTTTGCCATAAAGTCAACCGGAACACACTAGCTATGCAAGACATGCCGAAACCTTACTGGCTGGCACGATCTCCAGACTTGTGTCCTATAGACCATGTGCGGGATGAGATGTAACGATATTTGATATGTGCAACTCGTCAATCCACCAGAACTATTTGAACAGGTCGTGGACGTTGCGTAGGCTCACACACCCAGTAGATAGGTGCTAGGAAGAAGGACGTGACGGCTGCTAGGTGGCAGTGAAGATACTGCGTTTCGTAAAATTTGGATTTATTAGTACAGCCTACAGGAAAAAAAATACATTTGGAGATAAGAAAAACAGATCTATGAATATCAAGGGCACTGATGGAAAACTAGTTCTCAGTAAAGAAGGGGAAGCTAAAAGGTGGAAAGAGTATATAGAGGGGCTCTACAAAGGAAATGAACTTCGAGACAATATTGTAGGAAGGGAAGAGGATTTATATGAAGATGAAATAGGAGATACGGTACTGAGAGAAGAATTTGACAGAGCCCTGAAAGACCTAAGTCGAAAAAAGACCCCTGGAGTAGATGATTTTCCTCAGAGCTACTGAAGTTTCTGGGATAACCAGCCATGACAAACCTGTTTCACCTGGTGTATGAGACAGGCGAAGTACCCTCAGACATTAAGAAAAATGTTATAATCCCCATTCCAAAGAAATCAGGTGCAGACAGGTGTGAAAACTACAGAACCATCAGTCATGGTTGCAAAATATTAACACGAATTATATACAGAAGGATGGAAAAACTGGTAGAAGCAGACCTCGGGGAAGATCAGTTTGGGTTCAGGAGAAATGTAGGAACTCGGGAGGCAATACTCACTTTACGGCTTATCCTAGAAGATAGATTAAGAAAAGGCAAACCTACATTTCTAGCATTTGTAGATTTGGAGAAGGCTTTTGACAATGTTGACTGGAATACACTCTTTCAAATTCTGAAGTCAGCAGGGGTAAAATACAGGGAAAGGAGAGTTATTTACAACTTGTACAAAAACCAGACAGCGGTTGTCAGAGATGAAGGGCATGAAAGGGATGCAGTGGTTGGGAAGGGAGTAAGACAAGGTTGTAGCCTTTCTCCATTGTTATTCAATTTGTACATTGAGCAAGCTATAAAGGAAAGCAAGGAGAAATTTGGAGAAGGAATTAAAGTTCAGGGTGAAGAATTAAAAACATTGCGTTTTGCCGACGACATAGTAATCTTGTCAGATACAGCAAAGGACCTGGAAGAGCAATTGAACGGAATGGACAGTGTGCTGAAAGGTGCATATAAGATGAACATTAACAAGAGCAAAACTAGGGTAATGGAGTGCAGTGTAAGAAAATCAGGTGATGCTGAAGGAATTAGGTTGGGAAACAAAGCAATAAAGGAGGTAAATGAGTTTTGTTACTTGGGCAGTAAAATAACAAATGATGGTCGCAGTACAGAGGATATAAAATGCAGAATGGCAATTGGTAGAAAAGCGTTTTTGATAAAGAGAAATTTGTTAACATCGAATATTGATTTAAGCCTAAGTAAGTCCTTTCTGAAGGCATTTGTATGGAGTGTTGCCTTGTATGGGAGTGAGACATGGACGATAAACAGTGCGGACAGGAAGAGGATAGAGGCTCTTGAAATATGGTGCTACAGAAGAATGCTGAAGATTAGGTGGGTGGATCGCGTAACTAATGAGGAGGTACTGAACAGAATTGGGGAGAAAAGAAATTTCTGGTATACCTTGACTAAAAGAAGGGATCGATTGGTAGGACACATACTTAGACATCAAGGAATTGTGAATTTAGCATTAGAGGGAAGTGTGTGGGGTAAAAATCGCAGAGGAAGACCAAGAGATGGATACAGTAAGCAGATTCAGACAGATGTAGGTTGCCGTTCTTATGTGGAGATGAAGAGGCTTGCTCAGGATAGGGTATTGCGGAGAGCTGCATCAAACCAGTCTCCGGACTGAAGACCACAACAACAACAGTAACACATCAAACTATTGGCAAACTTGATACATATCTTTAAAGTGATGTCTTCTCGAAGTAGTTCGTGAATTCTTGAGTCACTTAACGTAATCGAATGTGGTACTGCTCTGTTCGGAGATTGATTTGCCATTTGCTAGCTGTAGCTTCTGCAGGAACAGGACAAAAATTGAAGAACCCTTATCAGATGATACGATAATGGCTATCGACGCCAAGTATACTGGCGAATAAAGACTTCCACACACCGTACTGGCGAGCTATTAGAGCTGAGAGGCTGACACTCAAACCTCCATATGTCAGACAGTCAACGAAACGTTGTGGCGTTGTGTATCGACAATCAACCGAAACTCGGATATACGGTATTGCTGCAACAAGAAGAAATGCAGATGATAAACGGGTATTCATTGGACAAATATATTATACTGGAACTGACACGTGATTACATTTTCACGCAGTTTGGGTGCATAAGTCCTGAGAAATCAGTACCCAGAACAACCACCTTTGGTCGTAATAACGGCCTTGATACGCCTGGGCATTGTGTCAAACAGAGCTGGGATGGCGTGTACACGTACAGATGGCCATGCAGCTTCAACACGATACCACACTTCAACAAGAGAAGTGACTGGCGTATTGTGACGAGCCAGTTGCTCGGTCACCATTACGTTTTCAATTGGTGAGAGATCTGCAGAATGTGCTGGCCAGGGAAGCAGTCGAACATTTTCCGTCTCCAGAAAGGCCCGTACTGGTTCTGCAACATGCGGTCGTGCATTGTTCTGCTGAAATGTAGGGTTTCGCAGGAATCGAATGAAGGGTAGAGCCACGGGTCGTAACATATCTGAAATGTAACGCCTACTGTTCAAAGTGCTGTCGATGCGAACGAGAGGTGACCGAGACGTGTAACCAATGCCACCCCATACCATGACGCTAGGGTGTTACGCCAGTATGGCGATGACGAATACACACTTTCAATGTGCGTTCACCGCTATGTCACCAAACACGGATGCGACCATCATGATGCTGTAAACAAAACCTGGATTCATCCGGAAAAATGACATCTTGACATTCGTGCACCCAGGTTCGTCGTTGCGTAGACCATCGAAGGCGCTCCTGTCTGTGATCCAGCGTCAAAGGTAACCGCAGCCATGATATCCGAGCTGATAGTCCATGCTGCTACAAATGTAGTCGAACTGATCGTGCAGATGGTTGTTGTCTTGCAAACGTTCCCATTTGTTGACTCAGGGATCGAGACGTGGCTGCACTATCTGTTACAGCCATGCGAAGATGCCTATCATCTCGACTGCCAGTGATACGAGGTCGTTCTGACCCAGCACGGCGCTCCGTATTGCACTCCTGACCCCACCGATTCCATATTCCGCTAACAGTCATTGAATGACGACCAACGCGAGCAGCAATGTCACGATACGATCAACCGCAACCGCGATAGGCCTTAATCCGGAAACGTGATGGTATGCATTTCTTCCCCTCAGGGGAGGCATCACAACAACGTTTCACCAGGCAACGCCGGTCAACTGCTGTTTGTGTATGAGAAATCGGTTGGAATGTTTCCTCATGTCAGCACGCTGTAGTTGTCGCCACCGGCGGCAACCTTGCGTGAATGCTGTGAAAAGCTTATAATATGCATATCGCAGCATCTTCTTCCTCTCGGTTAATTTTCGCGTCTGTAGCACGTCATCTTCGAGATGTAGCAATTTTAATTGCCAGGAGTGCTATTCGTGTTATGTGCTGCCGTCCAATAGAACATGAATAAGCCATAACACTAAGTAACATCTAACCTTCGGAAGGGAGACTGTACTACAGTAAAAAAAAATGTCCCTTGGGCGTGGCTTGAAACTAGGACCTCCGGTATAACAAACTGCCTCTCTTGCCCACAGGTGTCCGACATGATATTATCTCGCAGTTATACTTTTCCACTATTTCCCAGGTCAGATGTTATTTATTATTGTAGTTTATTCATGTTCTTCTTGACGACAACACATCGCACAAATTATATCGGAGTTTCTGTTCATAATCTATCGATACACAATGTTTCGTACCGATATAACGAGCGAGATGGCGCTGTGGGAGACACTGGACTCGCATTCGGTAGTATTGTGGTTCATATCCACCTTCGGCCTTCCATATTTAGGTTTTCCGTAATTTTCCTAAATGATTCAGAACTGTCACCATTGTTGTTCATACTATCCATGGATCATATACTGAAAACAGTAGACTGAGAGAGCGGGATTAAAAGAGGTGAAAACAAAATAAGCAGTCTCGCAGATGCGGATGACTTAGTTGTAATGCCCGATTCAATTGAAATGTTGCAAACTAATATTTCAGAGCTCGATAAGAGGTGCAAGGATTATTATATGCAGATCAGCATCTCCAAAACGAAAGTAATGTCTGTGGGAAAGATATTTAAACAAATTGAGTGCCAAAAAGGAGGAACAACGTTAGAACAGGTAGACAGTTTGAAGTACCTGGGATGTATTTTCTCACAGGATGGCAACATAGTGAAAGAAGTGGAATCGAGGTGCAGGACAGCTAAAGCAGTGAGTGCTTAACTA
The DNA here is from genome assembly GCA_026315105.1 of Locusta migratoria. NCBI lineage: Eukaryota > Metazoa > Arthropoda > Insecta > Orthoptera > Acrididae > Locusta > Locusta migratoria. Next base: position 149,867,961 of record CM048750.1, on the reverse strand, counting down.
ACATCTACTTTCTTCTGCAAGAAGGAAGTCAGTACCAAGTCTGCCGGCCGCGGTGGCCGAGGGGACTGAGGCGCTTCAGTCACGATCTGCACGGCCACTACGGTCGGGGGTTCGAATCCACCCTCGGGCATGGATATTTGTGCCGTCCTTAGTTGTAGGTAGTTCATAAGTAGTTTGTAAGTTTAGGGACTGATGACCCCGTAGTTAAGTCCCTTAAGCTTAACAAACATTTGAACATTTGAGTACCAAGACTAAGCTAGCAATGCACCACTCTATCTTTCGACCAACTTTGTTATATGGGAGTGAAAGTTGGGTCGATACAGGTTACATTATTCACAATGTAGAGGTAACAGATATGAAAGTAGCAAGAATGATTGCAGATACTAATAGATGGGAACAATGGAAGGAGGGTGTCCATCATGAGGAAATCAAAGAAAAACTGGGAATGAACATGATAGATGAAGCAGCGGATAGACTGAGATGGTGGGGTCATGTTACACGCATGGGAGAAGCAAGGTTACCTAAGAGATTCATGGGCTCGGCAGCGGAGGGTAAGAAGAGTCGAGATATACCAAGAAGAAAGTACTTAGATTCGGTGAAGAATGATTTTGAAGTAAAAGGTATAACATCAGACGAGGCATCAATGTTAGCATTGAATAGGGGATTGTGGAGGAATTTTATTAGAGGCACTATGCTCCAGACTGAACGCAGAAAGGTGAAATCAGTCTCTAATGTTGATCGTGATGATGAAATTCTGGTCATATGTGAAGTACACTAGCGGCAAAACACAAACAATACCTTCACTACGCGATAGCAATGGTAATACTACCGATGACAGTACTGCTAAGGCAGAATTACTAAACACAGCTTTCCAAAATTCGTTCACCAAAGAAGGCGAAGTGAACACCGCCGTATTCAATCCAAGAACAGCTTCCAGCATGCGAAACTTAGAAGTAGATGATTCTGGAGTAGTAAAACAACTTCAAACAAAACAAATCTTCCGGGCCAGATTGTATACCAACTAGATTCCTCTCAGAGTATGCTGATGCAATAGCTCCGTACTTATCTATAATTTACAACCGATCACTCAGCGAATGATCCGTACCCAAAGACTGGAAAGTTGCCCAAGTTACTCCAATATTCAAGAAAGGCAATAGGAGTGATCCCCTAAATTACAGGCCTATCTCATTGACGTCGATTTGCAGTAGGATTTTGGAACATATACTTTGTTCGAATATTATGAACTACGTCGAAGAGAACGACCTATTAACCAGTAGTCAACACGGATTCAGAAAGTGTCACTCTTGCGAAACACAGCTTGCCCTTTATTCACATGAAGTGTTAAGTGCCATCGACAAGGGATCTCAAATCGATTCCATATTTCTGGATTTCCGGAAGGCTTTTGACACTGTACCCCACAAGCGGCTTCTTATGAAATTGCGTGCTTATGGAATATCTCCCCAATTGTGCGGTTGGATTCACGATTTCCTATCAGAAAGAACACAGTTCGTTTTAATTGACGGTAAGTTATCTAGTAAAACAGAAGTGACATCTGGCGTTCCACAGGAAGCGTTATAGGTCCCCTACTCTTCCTCGTGTTTATAAACGATTTAGGAGACAATCTGAATACCTCCCTTGGACTGTTCGCGGATGATGCTGTCGTTTATCGGATAATGAAGTCAACGGGGAATCAAATGCAAGCGATTTAGACAAAATTTCTACATGGTGCGAAAATTGGCAATTGACACTAAATAAAGAAAAGTGTGAAGTAATACATATGACCACTAAAAGAACTTCAATTACGCGATAAATCAGTCAAAGCTTAAGGTCGTAAATTTTACCAAATACTTAAAAGTTACAATTACGACCACTTTGACTGGAGAGAACACATAGAAAATATTGTGGGGAAGGCGAACCAAGGGTTACGTTTCATTGGCCGAACGCTCCACCAAAGAGACTGCCAACATCACACTTGTGCGTCCTCTCCTGGAGTACTGTTGCCCCTTGTGGGACCCTCACCAGGTGGGACTGACGGAAGACATTGAGAAGGTTCAGAGAAGGTCAGCTCGTTTTGTTTTATCACGCTACGGGGGTGGGAGGGTGGGAAGCGTCACGAAAATGTTGCACGAATTGGGGTGGAAATCATCTGTTTGCGAAGTTTCAATCACCGACTTTTACTTCTGAATGTGAAAATATTTTGCTAGCACCCACCTACTTAGGGAGACATGACCATCCCAATAAAATAAGAGAAATCATATCGAAAACGGAACGCTTTAGGTGTTCTTTCTTCCCGCGCGCTATTAGAGAATGGAACGGTAGAGAAAAGTTATGGAAGTGTTTAATGAACCCTCTGCCACGCACTTAAATATGATTTGTAGATGTAGATGATATGACGAAAAATATCTAGGAGTGTCTACCTAAAATTACTTTACAGTAATTATGGTCCCTTACCAAAATATATGATATATTCGCCGCTGATTCCAGTGTTTGTGCAGTACTGTCACTTGCTCTGTCTGTAATACCAGTCGCTTATGTTACGGAGGGAAGAATAATTGCTCGAAAGCCTCCGCGCCGGCTCGTATCTCTCTAATTTAATGTTCTTTGTCTTTCCGCGAGATATTCTAGTACTCACGCGCGTGCGTGCTCCCGCATCCACATACGCACGAGAGCGGCGCAACAGCTTAATTTAAATGAGCGAGCGACTCAATTACGCGAGGCTTGCGCAGTCTGCGCGGCCTGGGACAGCCGGCAGGTCGCATGGGCCGGGCCGGGCTGCGCTGCAGGTCGCGCAATTTCACGGCCCTCGCGGCCCCAGGAATTCATTAACATTTCGCGCGCTCCGCGTCCTGCTGCCGCCGCGTCGTCGGCCGAGCTCTGCGTTGAGCCGAGCCGAGCCCAGCCCAGCTGGAGGAATTCGAGACGCGTACGCCGGGGGCGTTGGCGCGGTGTTGGCGCGCGAGGGGCTCCGTCTGCTGGGACAGGACGAGGAGTCCGCGATAGCTCATAGCGTGCCGCCCACTCTACGCGGGAGCACCGTCTGCAGGCTGCCGGAGGGCTAAGAGGCAAGAAATGTAAAGCCAAGGCGCGGCCGCTGTCGTTCGTGGCCGCCACTCACCTTCGCCTACATCTACATCTATATGCAGCTCCTGCAACAAGGTCTAAAATTATTGCAGAATGTCACAGGGTTCTGGCGGAGCTATGGGAAATCAATAGAGTAAACCTGTTGTGGGTCCCTGGCCACTCGGGGATCAGTGACAACGAAAATGCTGACAGATTAGCCAGGATGTTTTGCGTCCCAGCCTCGTCGCCCCTTTTGTGTCTCTTTTCCGTCGTAGGTGTCGGGGGCCGAGTAGGAAGACCGACACAGGAATAAAGGTAGCACGCTTGTGCAGGTACGGAGGGGAGCAGCCAGAAACTAGAAACACTAGTGTAAATTAGAACGAGATATATATTGCACAGAATTTATACAATACTTAACTTTTACATAGCTCAGTACTGCAGAACGCTGATACATAGTTGAGCTAGAGGCCTGCCCAGTGCCTGTCCGATAGCCAAGTCATCACTGGTGCCTATCTGATTCCGAAGTGTTAACTGGTTCCTATCTCAGTCCCAAGTGCGTGCATGGCGGCGCGCGGCGAAAGTAGGTGGCGCGCACTTTGGACTTGTGCGACACTACAGGATGGGGGCAGAGCCTCCATTTATTGGACCGGAACCTGTCCTGACAATCACCAAGGCAATGATCAAATTGGAGCTAAGTAACTGGCTCAGAAGACAGCACGTAGAATATTGGACCAAAGTCTACCAACAAAAACATGGCAAGGTAATGATGCCAAAGCCATGTTTTAGAAGAAGCTCTGCAGTCCTGGGCCTGAACAGGAGGGAGATTAGACTCATGGTTGGTTTGCTGACAGGCCATGGGAATTTCAAAAAAACACCTACATACAATGGGAATAACAGAAGAGGACCCTAAATGTAGGATCTGTCATGACGGTGATGAAACTGCATCACATCTAATCTTCGAATGCATTCCATTGGAGAGTAAAAGGCACAGAACATTTGGGACAAATAGACCCGAAGAAATTGTGTCTAATAAAGAACTGGTAAAGGGACTCCTTGCACTGTTCAAGGGCATTGGTTGGCTTTACTAGATATACAGGGAGCGATACCGCACAATAAACTTAGTTTCGGTGCGGGCAGTGGCGGGTTGGACAAAGACTGTTTTGGCTTCCCCGGAAAAATCAAATCAAATCAATATACATACTTCGCAATCCACCCATAGGTGCGTGGCGGAGGGTACTCACTACCACTCTCATACAGTTGTTGTTGTTACTGTCTTCAGTCCACAGACTGGTTTGATGCTACTCTCTATGCTATCCCTTACATTTACATTTTACGGTCGCTATGAAATTTATAAAATTCGAAACTTGCTTTGCCACAGATGAACAACACAACAATCAAGCATGTACTTTTACACAAAGAGTGATACAAAATGTTCAAATCTTTGTAAACATAAGGGATTTAACTACTGCTGTTATCAGTACCTAGGCGTACAAACTACTTAAACTAACTTATTCTAAAACAACACATACACACACACACACACACACACACACATACACATACAGATGCCCGAGGGAGGACTCGAACCTCCGACGGCGAGCAAACGTGCGCTCCGCACCAAGGTGCCTTAGAACGTTCGGCCAATCCACCGCGGCGGAGTGGTACGACGAAGTAGCTTTACCGTATCTATCACGCATTAAAATGCCCAATGTAAGTATTGAATATCGAAAAGTGAAGCGCTACAACCTTCTTCTCAGCATATGGAATAACTACTTTAGTAAAATGTCACTCTTTCATGAAGTAGCATTCTACAGATGTTAATATTTATATAGTTGATTTGAAGTAGTATACACATGCTTGGCAGCGACAGTGACACAACTGCTGGGCTGTCAGCAGTGAAAACAAAATATCGCAGTGACTATGTCTACAAATAGTGATATTTTTGTGTCTTTCGTTTAAAGTGAGGGTAGCTTTGTAGTTATCTACCGCGGACTAGGGACCAGCTCTAACAATTAGTGGTTTTAACTCCGGATGACCATGGCGTAGATAGTTATCGAAGTACTTAGAATAATATTCCATGTGATGCAGCCTGTGCACCAAGAAGATTTTACTGAAGAACGCCACGCGGAAGACTTATGTCAGATTGGATACTAGCACTCTTGCTGTTAAGTGTGAGTGAGGGACTTTCGCACATATGGCATAGCCATGTTGAGCTCCACATCTCAAAGTACATTCGCCAACTACATTATGTCCCTCCGCAAACTTCACGGCGTTTCCCGTTCCTGCAGATCAACAAAAACAGTGCACAATGCATCCCACCGCCTGATGTCCACCTGTTACCGTCATTTCTTGACAGGAAGCTGATGTGCCTTCCAGTACGTCTACATAAGACTGCTGTGACTCAACATTCTCTTTTTGTGGTGTACAACAGCTGCCCTGCTCAGCAAAATCACCAGATGTCGCACCAACACAAGATGTTTGGGACATGATAAAGCGGAAATTTACTCGTTCTTGACTGCCTACAAGAGCTATGACCGAATTAAAATAAAACTTACAACGTTTTGGGACCGTGTCGCAGAAAACTATTTCCGAAATATATGGTTTTGAGACTTAAGTGTTGAATGGAATGGTGTTGCCCATATTTCAATGGAATTAGAAAATTATTTTCTACAACATACTGTTGACGTCGCACAGATGTAAAACGTATATGTTTTTGTTGTTGTTCTTCATTCCGAAGACTCGGTTTACGCAGCTGTTCACCCTACACTATCCCGAACAAGCGTCTCCTCATAAGAACGGCAACCCACATCTGTTTGCATCTGCTTACTGTATTCGTCTCTGTGATTTTTACCATACCCACTTCCTTCCAATGCTAAATTCACGATTCCATGGTGTCCTACCAATCAATTCTTTTTTTTAGTGAAGGTATGCCAGAAATGCCTTTTCTCCCCAATTCTGTTCTGTACCTCCTCATAAACTACGCGATCTATCCACATAATTATCAGCATTCTTCTGTAGCAACACATATCGAAAGTTTCTCTTCCTGTTTGAAATCTTTATCGTCTATGTTTCACTCCCGTACAAGACAACACTGCACACAAATGCCTTCAGAAAAGACTTCGTCACACTTAAATTAATATTCAATGTTAACAAATTTCTCTTTTCCAAAAACGCTTTTCTTCCCATTGCCGTACTGGAATTTATATCATCTGATGTGAGACCGTCATTATGTAAATTTACTGTCAAAGTAACAAAACGTATTTAACACCTTTATTGGCTGGTCACCTAATCGCCCGATTTTCTTAGACTGTATTCCATGACATTTGTTTCGCTCTTTGTTAATGTTTATTTTATACGTTCCTTTCAACACACTGTCCATTCCGTTCAATTGTTCTTCCAGGTGCTTGGCTGTCTCGACTGAATTACAATGACATCAGCAAAACGTAATGTTTTTATTTCTTCAGCCAGAAACTTCTCCTTGCTTTCTTTCACAGCTTCCTCAATGTACAAATTGAATGACAATGGAGAAAGGTTACATCCCTGTCTTACTCCCTTCCCAACAAATGCTTCCTTTTCATGCCATTCGACTCTTTGCTGCTTGAATTTTGTAGAAATTGTAAATTACCATCTGTTTCCTATATGTTACTCCTGCAGACTTCAGAATTTCAAAGAGTGTATTCCAATCAACACTGTCAAAAGCTTCCTCCAAACTCATATTCCTCGAGGTCAACTTCTACCAGACTTTTTATTCTTCTATAAAATCTTTTTATTAAATTTTGCAACGATGACTTATTAAACTGATGGTTCTGTAAATTTCACACCTGTTTGCGTCTGATTTCTATGGAATGAGGATTACCATATCATTCCTGAAGTCGCAGGATATTTCGCATGTTTCATACATTTTACATACCAGATATAGAGCCATTCTGGGACATTTTATTCCATTTTCAAATCAACTAAATTGAGTGTTACAGTACAACCGTTATCGACATGGCTTTTTTGTGGGCTGTGGGCGTGCGTTCTAAGGCGCCTTCTTGCGGAGTGGGTGTCTTCTCCTCATCGGAGGATCAAGTTCGCCTTCGACCATGGGCGTGCGTGTAGGTCTTAGCATAAATTAGTTTAAGTAATTTGTAAGTCTAGGGACTGATGACTACTGCTGTTTAGTACCATAGTCTTACAAACATTTGAACATTTTTGAACAACACATAGAGTTGTCAGCGCACAGTAAAAGAACCATGAGGCCAACGGTTATATTGTAGGCTATAATATAGTTGATTTGAAAATGGAATAAAACGTCCCCAGCCGCTTGCACTTCTGTGCAGCTTCGACTATTAATTATTCAAAATTGGTGGGATAATCAAGTTGATTCAACCCGCATGATGGACGTACGAATACTATTCTCTTTTCTGCATTAATAATTTAAAATATATAGAAATCTTCAAGTCGTATGGGAATTTAAACAATTAACAATGAAATAGTTAATCGGACTTCAGAATTTGAGAATCGAATCTGAGAAACATAAATTAGTTGGCAACATATTTTATTTATGAGTGCTGACTTTTATCTAATAGTAATAAGTGTATGGAAACTTTCTCTATTACAAACTTGTGTTAGATGCCAAGATTTTGAATTAATAACGAGATCTGCACAGGTAGGTTTCCTGTACATATGTAAACGATGTCTGCCAGAATCTTTTGTTATCGTAATGTCCAGATAACTGAGGGTTGTATTATTTTCGGGCTCTACTGTAAACTTAGTTTATCGCTGAATAGCACTCATACTCTGCGCTATGTCATGAACATCGTTGTGATCTCTTTAACTAATAAAATGGTATCATTCATATAGCGGTAGTAATAGAGAAACTGTTGTCTATTGTAGGGTAGTTGGTGAAAAATTGGTTATCTAAAGAAAATTTCTGCCCGAATTTGGATTAGGGAATTTCCTACGGCTAGCTCTTCTGGTTAGTTGTTATATTATAATTTTAGTTCTATAATCTCTATAATTTCAACAATTTCTCCTGTAGCCATTTTTGCTGTCTTATATGGCTGTGGTTAAATATTTGAAATGTTTCATGGGCAACCACGTTGGAATATAAATTCGCCACATCTAGGGATAACAGGTATAACAGTATTCTTAACTTTGCCTCTAAATTCGTATGTATTTCTCAGTTTACACTGTTCGTAAAATGTAAATAGCGGTTTTAATTTTTGTGCTAGTGTAGTATTAATCGGAGTATTGGGACTTTGCCTGGTGTTACATACAAGCCTCATGGATTTGTCTTTCTTATCTGCGTGCGGGCGTCTGGTATTTGTAGATTAATGGCAGTCAGAAAAGAGAAAATCAGAATTTTCGATTATTTGTTCTAGTTGTGCATGAAACCTTTCGATTCATTCTCTAGCTACTTTGTTGACCCCGTTATCAGAGAAAAATGTATTACTTTTATTTATACAGTCTCATTTTGCCTTTATTCGCCACTGTGATCAACACTATGTCTCTTTCAGTTATTTAAATTTTCTATAATCTTACTTTCATTACATTTTTTACTTTCTGAGTGTAACTGTGTTTTTAGTGTGTTGGTGAATGTCCGTTTTTTGTTTCTGAGTGGGCAGCTCTGCTAGAAATGGATACAAGAGGGGGGGACCGAACCAAAGCCTTTTTGGTAGAAATTCATCCCTGTGTGATTTCACCCAGTGAGCTCAATATTCAACTGGAGTAACTATTCGAAGGCAGCTTTGTATAGAAAAACATGATTGTATCTGGCATGCTCGCTATGTTGGGGACTGCAATCATGGTGGTTAATACTGATACTTGTTGCGACTTGAAGTGGCTCTTTCGGTGTACTGCAACAGCGTCACATAGTGTCAGTAAACAGTAGTATATTTTTTTCCTATTTAATGTAACGATACTGCAGCTTTCTCTGATCTTACACCGCAGGTATGACGCGTCACCGATTGGCTTCGTGGAGTAGTCTCACCAGTTTATTATCGAGTTCACTGGTTTCACTTCGTGAGCCACACTCGCGTCTGGTTACAGATATTCGCGTTCCACGACACAGGACTGTGATTCCTTTTAACCGAGAAAGTTATCGATAACAAGGCACGGGAACTTTATTATTTGCTTGCCTGTAGAAAGTCTGTGCTTCCGCCTGAGAGGGTTTCACTGTGTTTTCATGCGCTTGTTTCGAAAGTGTAACTTGTATTCTTCAATTCCTCCGAATTTCGTACCGTACTCTTCTACAATAATGAACTAATAATTACATCACTTGTCAATATACAGATATTTTACTGGTGGTCTTGCATTTGTTTCCAGAAGTGCAATTACAGTGTTAAGAAACTTACGATGATATTAGTATTTATCAGTAACAAAAACAAAAATGAATCTTGAATCTGCCACGCAAATATTCTGCATCAAATTTTTCATTCTGAGAATTGTGAGGATAGGATAAATGCCGTTCAAATGTTCGCAACAGCATTGTTTATTTGTTCGACGAGAGAAACGCTTAAAACAACAGGTTAGAATAACGTTGGTAAACGTTGCCCGTTGACATCTTCGATAACCGCTGACATTTCGACAGGTATATATATATATATATATATGTATATATATATATATATATATATATATATATATATATATATATATATATATATATAAACTTTTTTGCTTTCTACAGTTCTACAGTGTGTCTGCCTAAGTGTACTTGCGTCTGTGTAAATGTGTGGGTGTGTGTGTGTTTTTGTTTACCCTCTTTTTTTCCCCACAAGGTAAGTCTTTCCTGTCCCAGGATTGGAATGACTCCTTATCCACTCCCTTGAAACCCTCATCATTTCCTTTTCCCTCTCCTTCCCTTCTGCCTGACGAAGCAGCTAGGCTGCGAAAGCTTGTATGTGTGTTTGTGTGTGATTTTATTTATTTTATTTGTTTCTATCGACGAGCCGGTCCTTTTGGTAAGTCATCTGTTTTCTATTTTTATTTTTGTTTATCCCACCGGGAAAGTTTCCCTCTATAATTTTCGTTTCATCAATATATATATATATATATATATATATATATAGAAAAGAGATGACTTACCAAAAGGACAGGCTCGTCGATAGAAACAAATAAACTAAATAAAATCACACACAAACACACATACAAGCTTTCGCAGCCTAGTTGCTTTGTCAGGCAGAAGGGAAGGAGAGGGAAAAGGAAATGATGAGGGTTTTAAGGGAGTGGGTGAGGAGTCATTCCAATCCCGGGACAGGAAAGACTTACCTAGGGGGGGAAAAAAAGGAGGGTAAACAAATACACACACACCCACACATTTACACAGACGTAAGTACACTTAGGCAGACATACTGTAGAACTGTAGAAAGCAAAGAAGTTAGAAGTTAGACAGAGATGCCACTTGAGGCAGAGGCTCTGTCCAGAGAACCGAGGCAAAGATGTTAAGATGGTGGCTGGGAATTCGAATTTAGCGGAGGTTGAGACCAGGTGGGCAACGGGAAGAGAGAATATGATGAAGGGCTAGTTCCCATCTCCGGAGTTCTGAAGGATTGGTGTAGGTGGGAAGTATCCAGTGTACTTGCGTCTATGTAAATGTGTGGATGTGTGTGTATTTGTTTACCCTCCTTTCCCCCCCCCCCCCCCCCCCCTAGGTAAGTCTTTCCTGTCCCGGGATTGGAATGACTCCTCACCCACTCCCTTAAAACCCTCATCATTGTCTTTTCCCTCTCCTTCCCTTCTGCCTGACGAAGCAGCTAAGCTGCGAAAGCTTGCGTTTGTGTGTGTGTGTGTGTGTGTGTGTGTGTATTTGTTGCTATCACTGCCTGTGCTTCTTCGCCTGGTAAGTGGACTTCATCTATTTTTTACGTACATTTTTCCTGTTAGGAATTTTTCCTCTATAATATTGGGCAGGTTCTCATTGTGAGTCCATTGTACCACTACCTGAATGTGATGGTAAATCCAAGTTTTGACCATGGTAACAGTGACACAAAAAATTGATTTCTTTTAAATTAAGAAGCTGCAAACACTCAGCAGATGTACACATGATTTAAATCCATCTCTGCAGTCACCAATTTTAGCACCCACATAGCATAAAGTTTGAGGTTCAATTATTGATACAAAATGAAATATTCCATCATTTCATTTACCTATGGTCTCTGTGACACACACACACACACACACACACACACACACACACACACACACACAATTTCTGCCAAAACAATATGATAGTTTCTGTTAACGTTTTCTGGTGTCGCAGTTGTTTCTGGAACACTATGTTGTGATGTCTTCAATCCGTTGACCCAAAGTCTCATAGGAAAGGCAGGTCTTTCACATTTTCACCTCCCATAAATAAGAATTGGAAAACACCGTGAATTCTATTTTTCACTCTGACTAGCAAATGCTTGTTGTTGTCATCCAACAATGAGCTAGTGTGATAACAACTCACAAAAAATGAAACGTACTACAACGCTGAAGTTTTAAATTGATATACACAGGTGTTGCCGTCGTCAACTCTTAGTATTCAAGCCAGTTACTATTCAAATGATCCTCATAGGTAAGCTAGCCTGTTTATCAAAAGGTTCAATTCACTTTAAGATGTGCAAAAGCTGGCACAGCTGATTGAAATACTGAACCAAGAGCAGTTAGCAATCAGAAAGGTAACTGCACTGTTGTTTATACTTACATTACACATCCTAATGTGCTGCAATTTAATGACTGTCACGTCTCTCTAGCTACTAGTATGTAAAAAAAAATAGTTAGGTACCAAATTACAAATGATGCTCACCTCAATACGAACACTTTGTAATATTAATGAACGCAGCTGGCTGTACACATGACTAGGAAACACATGATCAGCTGTGTAGTGTATCTTCAATCTGAGTGACCCAAGGCTGTCTGAACTCCCTAACGTGCCTGAACCAGGTATACATTCTGACATTTTTAAGTCACAAACGCTGTGTGGATTTACAGAGAATATGCCGGAAGACATCACACACAAACGCACACACACACACACACACACACACACACACACACGAGAGAGAGAGAGAGAGAGAGAGAGAGAGAGAGAGAGAGAGAGAGAGAGAGAGACCTAACCGTGTTGTTATATTTGACACGAATGACGGTGCCAAGGCAGTTCTTCAGTAGCGTTCGTGACGCTTACATTCAATACAGCCGTCCTTCATATTCGTCACGCTCTGATGGAATATACTGATCCTAGGGAAATAAATGTCACCTTTTATTGACCTTTAAAGGGCAGTAAACTTAGATTGTGGTTGGTAAATACATTCAACATCATATTTCCTGCGTAAGGAAATTCTACCTGCGTAAGGAGCCGCCTCATTACTTTCAGCACACGGCGGAATCGCTAGCGGTACGCGGGTCTGACCTCTATATTTAGGTCGTGTACTACGTGAGCGAAAAAAGCGAGCGAAAGCTTCAACCGACAAATTTCAACCGCATTTATGCTTACGGGTCTCTTAGGCAGCCTGTATAGGGAGAGAGAGCGTTTATGTAAAGTGTGCGTTTCTGTACTGTGGAGTGTCTTAAAAGCTTCTGACAACGATTTCAAAATGTTCAAATGTTTGTATAGTCTATGGGACTTAACTACGAGGTCATCAGTCCCTAAACTTACAAAATACTTATGAACTACTTACGAACTAGGACGGCACAAATATCCATGCCCGAGGGGGGGGGGGGATTCGAACCCTCAACCGTAGTGGCCGTGCAGACGACAACGATTTCACAGTTACATACAGGTTGTAGTACGGTAAGCAGCGTTCCACTTTTGCACGTCTTTTGTCGGTTCGATTTACGTAAATTAACCTGTTGTTCGTCGGTCGTTGCGGCAATTTGTAACATCTGAAGTGAGACACTGAGTGTAATTAATACTGTATGTTATGTAAGATCAGGCAAGAGAAATAACCAAAGGTATTAAATACCATAGATTTATAAACAATTGAACATTGCCAATTGAACTGATAATCGCAGTATTTAAGTCCCTTTCACTTACAAGCATTTGTAACAACAAATGAATGCAGGAGACAGAGAAGGTATTAGCCCCGAGAACAAAGTTTCGAGAAAAATGAAGTTCTATTAAACTAAGTACAAAATACCTAAAAACCTATTATTTTTGTAAAAAATGCGTTATTTCCTCTAAAAAGGTATAAAAGTAGTTGAAAATATTGTTAATGGGCAAATTTTATAAAGGAAGCTTTCATTTAAGTTTAAAAAATTGAATTGACCATACAAATAGCGTAAGTACATCAAAAGTCGCTAATGCAGTAATAGCAAATAGGTCGTTAGAGGCAGAAGTGACAGTATTTCGAAAAATTCCAAGGAGCTGATTTTTCAACAGTGCTAAACATTGTTGCAAAAAATCAAATCAAATGTTTGTTAAGCTTATGGGACTTAACTGCGGGGTCATCAGGTCCTAAACTTACAAACTATTTATAAACTAACCTATACTAAAGACAGCACAAATATCCATGCCCGAGGGAGATTTCGAAGCCCCGACGGGTATCGGACTCGCGCATCGTAGCATAGCGTCTCAATGGTCTTGGCCACTTTGCCGCGGCGAGAAGCTTGTATTTGACTACTTTATTTATGACGTAAGATTGTTTTATTAACAAACTAAGGAAAGGTTTTCTTTCTCCATATCTGTCCGCGTATAAAACTGACGGTAAACTTTTTACGTTATCATTTTTCATAATGCAGTCATGTCTCCCTCAAATTTTTTTTTCTGATATTTCTTTTGAAAATTCATCGTGAAGATGGGGCAGTATCAGCAACTGGATGTGTAATGAAAACCATTTCTTTTTTCAGTTTTTCGTCACAGTTGCAATATTTAGAAGTTGGTAACTAGTTTCGGACTTGTTCGTCCATTTTCAAACCATAGGCCTACAAAAAGAGAGTTACAAGCATTAAGTTACACTGTTCACATTAAAACACCATCAACCAACAGTTGGTATTGACATTAGAAAAACCACATTTGCTGGTTTACCTTATTCCAGCCGTAACAATACATTGCATGAAGCAAATGACTGATAAAATCTGTACGTTGTCCACTGTTAATACATGATTACATTGAAATTTAAAATAGATGATGCGTTCACGGGCCTCCTACGTGAACTATGCATGTCAACGTCGTATAGATGATACCTCGTGACTCCGTTTGAGGCCACCTGTAATATGCCTTACAATAGTGTTGGCACCATTATGGACGATTAAAAATAAAATACAGTGACGTTCTGTTTTATATTTTCAATATTTTACTTTCTCCTGGTAATACCTAAATTATGGCGCTGGTCGTTTTGCAGACCAATACCATAATTTTATGTAGAGACGTCAATGTATTTTATTTCTAATCGGTCATAATGGTGCCAATGCTGTTGTAAGGCACAATACAGGTGGCCTTAAACGGTTCCACGAGGTATCATCTGAACGACGTTGACATGCATAGTACACGTTGGAGGCCCATGAACGCATCAGCTATTTTAACCTATTTCAAATTTCAATGTAATCATGTATTAATAGCGGACAACGTACAGATTTTATCAGTCATTTGCTTCATGCAGTGTATTGTTACGATTAGAATAAGGTAAACCTGCAAATGTGATTTTTCTAGCATCAATACCAACTGTAGGTTGATGGTGTTTTAATGTGAACAGTGTTACTTAATGCTTGTAACTCTCTTTTTGTAGGCCTATGGTTTGAAAATGGACGAACAAGTCCGAAACTAGTTACCATCTCCTGATGGGTTGTAGGAAGAAACAAAAGAAACGAGATTATGAATTAAATCCATCTGCCTTACTTCCGCTTCCCAATTACTTATATGTTAATCTTCTGCTGCCAGGACCGGACCTCGTCTCTTCTAGCAGTGGTTTCTACTGTTTAATAAATGAGGGACTCCCGTTTATAAGAAAGGCAAGAGAACTGACCCACACAATTACAGGCCAATATCGTTGACATCAGTTTCATGTAGAATTTTGGAGCATATTCTCAGTTCGAATATAGTAAATTTACTTGAAACGGAATAGCTTCTTTATGTGAATCAGCACGGGTTAAGGAAACATCGTTCATGTGAAAATCAGCTTGCTCTTGTCTCACATGACATCTTGCGAGCCAAGGATGAAGGGCAACAGGCGGAATGTGTTTTTCTCGACTTAAAAAATGCGTTCGACGCGGTGCCACACAGCAGACTGCTAACGAAGATACGAGATTATGGAATAGGTTCACAGATTTCTGACTGGCTGGAATACTTCCTATGTAATACAACACAGTACGTTGTTCTCGACGACGAGCGTTCATCAGAGACGAGTGTATCGTCAGGCGTGTCCTAGGGGAGTGTCATAAGATAGCTATTATTTTCTATCTATATAAATGACCTGATGGATAGAGTAAGTTGTAGTTTGCGGCTGTTTGCTGATGATGCTGTGGTGTATGGGAGGGTATCATCTTTAACTGACTGTAATAGCGTACAAGATGACTTAGACAAAATTTGTAGTTGGTGCAAAGAATGACAGCTAGCTCTCAATATAGAAAAATGTAAGGTGTTGAGCATGAGTAGGATAAACAATCCCATAATGTTCGAATACAGCATTAGTAGTGAGCCTCTTGATGTTGTCGCGTCGTTCAAATATCTAGGCGTAACATTCAGAGCGATATGAAATGGAACGAACATGTAAGGACAGTTGTAAGGCGGACAGTCGAATTCGGTTTATTGGGAGTTGGGAAGATGTATCTCATCTGTAAAGGAGACCGCGCATAAAACGCATGTACGACCACATCTTGAGTACTGCTCAAGTGTTTGGGACCCGCAGAGGATCAGTTTAAAGGAAGACATAGAAGCAGTTCAGAGTCGAGCAGCTAGGTTTGTTACTGGTAGGTTCGACCAATGCGCGAGTGTCACGGAAATGCTCCGGCAACTCAATTGAAAATCGTTGGAGGAAAGACGACGTACTCTTCGAGAAATTCTGTTGAGGAAATTTAGAGTGCCGGAATTTGAAGCTGAGTGTAGTACGATCTTACTGCCGCCTTCTTACATTTTACGTTACATTTTTCCTCGTTCTATTTGGAATAGGAAAGGAAATGCCTAGTAGTGGTACAGTGTACCCACCGCCACGCACCTTACGGTGGATTGCGGAGCATGTATCTAGATGTAAATTAGTAGCATCAGGGGAAGGCTGCAGATAGTTCAACGGAATAATAATGATATATTCTGAAAAGATCACCCAGAATCAGTTACTGATTCTTGCTGCAGGACAAGACATAAAAAAAAATTAAAAACGAAGAACATTCAAATAATTCGAGCAGCATTTAACGAGAGAGAAAGAGCACGTATTGAGTTTCATGAAAATATCCGTTGGTCATGAGGTCAGTAGACTGAGTCCGAAATCCGAAATAGCAGCGGCACAAAATATAGGCCTAAAGCAAAAGCATTTTAGAAATCATCGCGCCTATCGCCCGATATCCAAACCGTTGCATATGTAGTAAACTCGCGACCGAATGCGATTACTTTAATCGCGAATACCTGCTCGGTGGAAATGTGAAGTTCCTATCGGTCGTTGTTATTGGTCTTCAGTCCGGAGACTGGTTCGATGCAACTCTCCACCCTACTCTATCCTGAGCAAGCCTTTTCATCTCCTCATAAGAACGGCAACCCACATTCACTTGAATCTGCTTACTATACGCGTCTCTTGGTCTCCCTCTGCGATTTTTACCCCACACACTTCCCTCCAATGTTAAATTTACGATTCCCCGATGTCTAAGAATGTATCCTACCAAGCGATCCCTTCTTTTAGTCAGGGTATGCCAAAAATACCTTTTCTCACCAATTCTGTTCAGTACCTCTTCATTAGTTATGCGATCTACCCACCTAATCTTCAGCATTCTTCTGTAGCACCACATTTCAAAAGCCTCTATTCTCTCCCTGTCCGCACAGCTTATCGTCCATGTTTCACTCCCGTACAAGGCAACACTCCACACAAATGCCTTCAGAAAAGACTTCCTTACACTTAAATTAATATTCGATGTTAGCAAATTTCTCTTTTTCAAAAATGCTTTTCTTCCCATTGCCATTCTGCATTTTATATCCTCTGTACTGCGACCATCGCGTGTTATTTTACTACCCAAGTAACAAAACTCATCTACCACCTTCATTGTTTCGTTACCTAATCTAATTCCTTCAGCATCGCCTGATTTTCTAGCACCGCATTCCATTATTTTTGTTTTGCTCTTGTTAATGTTCATTTTATATGCTCTCTTCAACACATTGTCCATTCCATTCAACTGCTCTTCCAGGTCCTTTGCTGTCTCTGACAGAATTACAATGTCATCAGCAAAACGCAATGTTTTTATTTCTTCCCCCTGAACTTTAATCCCTATTCCAAATTTTTCCTTGCTTTCCTTCACCGCCTGCTCAATGTACAAATTGAATAACTTCGGAGAAAAGCTACAACCCTGTCTTACTCCCTTCCCAACTGATGCTTCCCTTTCATGCCCTTCGAGTCTAATAACTGCGGTCTGGCTTTTGTACAAGTTGTAAATAACTCTCCTTTCCCTGTATTTTACCCCTGCTGGCTTCAGAATTTGAAAGAGTGTATTCCAGTCAACATTGTCAAATGCTTTCTCCAAATCTACAAAAGCTAAGAATGTGGGTTTGCCTTTCCTTAATCTATCTTCTAAGATAAGACGTAAAGTGAGTATTGCCTCCCGAGTTCCTATGTTCCTCCTGAATCCAAACTGATCTTGCCCGAGGTCAGCTTCTACCAGCTTTTCCATTCTCCTGTAGATAATTCATGTTAAAATTTTGCAACCATGACTTATCAAACTGATGGTTCTGTAATTTTCACACCTGTCTGCGCCTGATTTCTTTGGAATGGGGATTATTACATTTTTCTTAAAGTCTGAGGGCATTTCACCTGTCTCATACATCCTACACACCAGTTCAAATAGTCTTGTCATGGCTGGCTCTCCCAGAGACTTTAGTAGCTCTGAGGGTATGTCATCTACTCCTGGGGCTTTGTTCCGACCTAGGTCTTTCAACGCTCTGTAAAATTCATCTCTCAGTATAGTATCTCCTATTTCATCTTGATCTACTTCCTCTTCCCTTCCTACAACATCGTCTCTAAGTTCATTTCCTTTGTAGAGCTGCTCTATGTAGTCCTTCCACCTTTCAGCTTTCCCTTCTTTACTGAGAACTGGTTTCCCATCTGAGTTCTTGATATTAGTAGAGTTGCTTTTCTTGTCCCCAAATGTCTCTTTTATTTTCCTGTGGGCGGTATCTACTTTTCCCCTTCTTATACATTCTTCTACAGATTTGCATTTGGCTTCTAGCCTCTCCAGTTTAGCCATTTTGCACTTCCTGTCAACCTCATTTCTTAGTCGTCTGTACTCCATTTTGCCTGTTTCATTTACTGTATTTTTATATTTTGTCCTTTCGTCAATTAAATTTAGTATTTCCTGTGATATCCAGGGATTTTTGTAGGTCTTGCCTTTCTACCTATTTTGTCGTCTGCTGCCTTCACCATTTCATCTCACAATGCTACCCATTCCTCTTCTACTGATTTATTTCCTCCTGTTTCTGTCAATTGTTGCCTAAATCTCCCTTTGAAATTCTCCAGAACTTCACTTTCCTTCAATTTATCTAAGTCCCATCTCCTTATTTTCCCACCTTTCTGCAGTTTTTTCTGCTTCAGCCTACAGTTCATGACTAACAAGTTATGGTCAGAGTCTATATCTGCCCCTGGATACGTCTTGCAGTTTATAACCTGGTTCCGGGACCTATGTGTTACCATTATAAAATCTATCTGATACCTTCCGGTGTCTCCTGGCCTCTTCCACGTATACAACCTTCTTTTGTGATTTTTAAACCACGTGTTTGTTAGGGTTAAAACAGGTTCCGTGCAAAATTCTACCAGGCGACTTCCTCTTTCATTCCTCCTGCCCAGTCCATATTCACCTACTATTTTTCCTTCCCTTCCTTTTCCTACTACCGAATTCCAATCTCCCATCACAATTAAGTTTTCCTCTCTCTTAACTGTCTGAATAATTTCCTTTAGCTCCTCATATATTTCTTCGATCTCCTCATCATCGGCAGAGCTAGTTGGCATATAAACCTGTACTACTGTTGTCGGTGTTGGCTTCGTATCTATCTTGACACTGATAATGCGATCACTGTGTTGCTCATAGTAGTTCACCCGCATTCCTATTTTATTATTCATTATCAGCCCTACTCCTGTGATACACCCAACTGATTTTGTATTTATAATCCTGTACTCACCTGACCAGAAATCCTGTTCATCCTGCCACCGAACTTCACTAATCCCCACTATATCTCACTTCAACCTATCCATTTTCCTTTTTAAATTTTCTAATTTTCCTACCCGATTAAGGGATCTAACATCCCACGCTCCGATCCGTAGAATGCAAGTGTTGTCTTTCCTGATGACAACATCCTCCTGGCTAGTCCCCGCCCGGAGATCCGAATGGGGACTATTTTACCTCCGGAATATTTTACCCGAGAGGATGCCACCATCATATTTCCATACAGTAGAGCTGCATGTCCTCGGGAAAAATAACGGCTGTAGTTTCCCCTTGCTTTCAGCCGTTCGGAGTATGTGGCAAAGCCACATTAGCTGATGTTACAGGGCCAGCTCAGTCAATCATCCAGACTGTTGCCCCTGTAACTATTGAAAAGGCTGCTGCCCCTCTTCAGGAACCACACGTTTGTCTGGCCTTTCCACAGATACCCCTCCGCTGTGGTTGCACCTACGGTACGGCTATCTGCATCGTTGAGGCACGCAAACCACCCCACCTCGGCAATGTCTGTGGTTCATGGGAGTGGTCCTATGGGTCATCACGAAATATTACCAATATTGAACATGACGGCTAGTTCTGCAGAATACGCAATCGCCGACCAGTCCTAAGAAATTCAAGAATCTGTTAGCAACTGAGAGCGGTCACGTTACTCACGTCAGTTTAACGCTAGTTTCGCACCGCCGATACTTCCGCCGGCAAAACTAGTGACGTGCTACCAACCTGACCCAAAGTAGTGTACGAGTTGTTTGCGTCTCGCAAGGTCCTTTTTCACGACTTCTAGGGTGGCAGCCTGCCGTGGCGAAAACTTAACAAGAGAAAGAAAACGGGCTTGTGTATCAGTGAACAGGTCATAAATATCTGGTAGGGACTTTATTTCATTCAGATGTATATGGTGTGATTATATGCTACGTGAATTTGAAGAAGCACTTAGCTGGAAGATCTGGAGAACACTGAATCGTATCGGATCAGGTGTAGCACCAGTCAAAACAAATCTAGTCATATGGACAACAAATGCGACTGCGGGGGAAGTTCAATACATGGAATATCTACAGTGTTCCATCTGCCCCACAAGGTGTACACGTGATGAACTATGGCTTAAGAAGACAAAAGCATTGGATTAGGACCGAAATTTGACTGAAAGACTTAGAAACAAATATTCAGACACGAAAAAGTTATCATGTACCTGTGGTTCGCCTGACGAACTGACAACCCGCAATGCAGGGTACAAGCACAAGGATGCATACCAGTGAGGCGTCCTACAGCGGCGTTCCAGAGTCACCAGAGGACGCGAAGAGCACTGCCAGAGAGCGCACTAAACCGGAACTATTTTCCTCCGCACAGTCAGCTCGGGACTGCACCGTATCACTGCGCGCCGTCTATTTAGGGGGTCGCAATGCAACACGACGGCGCTACAGTTTTCGCCGAGAGGCCGTCCCGCACGCACACTCGCTCGCTAGCGCTCGCGCCCAGACACGTGCGACGGGGCACATCGCTGTGATACTAGAGCACTTGCTCTTGTTGACCAGCATTGTGCCCTACAGGAAGACGCGACAACGACCACTGCAGTGCTACCGTTGCCAAAAGTTTGGCCACGCAGCACTGCAATGTAACAACGCAGCCGCGTGTTTAAAATGCGCAGGGTCGCACGATACACGCGACTGCACGGCACCAAAGGGGGCTCCACACAAATGCGTGAACTGCGGCGGCGCACACGCTGCGAACCACCGCCGCTGCCCTTACGTCACACGGTGGGAAGATGAGCAGGCAGGAACAAGCGTCCTGACAACCGCCACTACAGCCAGGGGATCAGCGAGGACAGAGGCTCGACCCGCGAGCCCGCCAGCACATGAGCAGGCCACGGCACAACATTCGGAGCATACCATCGCTGAGATTTTATCGGCGATGGAGGAGGAGCGTGCCGCCGTTAGGAAGGAACTAGCGGCGCTACGAACCGAAGTGCAGCAACTCCGAGAGGAAGTTCTCTCTTTAAAGAAGCCGAAACCACGACGCACTCTGTCGCATGCGACCACTCAAACGGACGATCCCGTGGAAGTGATGGACGTTTATACACAAGGGGACATGGCGGTTCACACAGTTGAGCCAGCACTGCGAACACAGACTCAAGATTCGTCACCGTCCACGGGATCGGTATCCACTCCCAAGAGCGAAGAGCAAATTGAATACGAGATAATGCACTCCTTAGTGAAAAGCACAAAAGACCTACCACAATTTATGGAATTTGCAGCACAAGAAGCGGATAAATTTAAAGCAGGGCAATCGCCCATTCCTTACTATTTAGCGGCCGTCAAACCCACTAAGCCCCATAGGCCTTTGGACCCACGGCTCTTGAAACCGATTTTCAAGTACTTTCACAAAACTGACACACTCTACGTCAATACCTATCCAGTCTTAACGAAAATTCAATGGCGGTATATATTGGACATGATCGCTGCCGAAAAACAGGAGAGACAGAATCTACCAGTCACCATCTAGGACCGTCAGTGGACTTAGAACACTATGCTTCAATATGGAGCTTACACTTTAGCTATAAGAGGACTGGCAACATCGATACTTGACAGATAATTTTGATGTCGGGAATGCAGGACAAAAAGGACCCTTGTGAGCCCTAACCCCCTGCAGTGAGTACAATAAAGATAAAAGCATCCTCTTACCTTTCACCCTGGAAGTCCAGCCGCCAAAGGCGGTAGTACTTCGGCTGCAGCACCAGACAAAAAAAAAAAAAAAAAAAAAAAAAAAACACGGCGGCAGTTCTTCACCGACCGCCTACGAGAACCATAACTGAGCGACGCTGCCCCTCCAGGACCTCCCGCAACGGCTCCTCTCCCTGGCCGTTCACTCAAGGCTGTTATCTCCTTGACTAGTACCTAACTGGTGAAGAAGAAAACTTTTAGTTGATGTTTGTTGTTTTTGCCTTAGTTTCAGAAGTTTGTTTGTTTGTTTTGTTTCCAGAAGATGATTAGTTTGTCTGGTCAATACAATTTTCGTATCAGACCGTGTCTTTCAGTTATTATCTCCTGAGGCGAGCTATAGCAAAAGTAAACTAAAGTAGTGAAGAACCACTTGAGAATCACTTTTGCATCGATTTTTGCTAACCATTAATACGTTCTAAATTGTTAAAAATATTTGTAAATGGTTAAAACCATCTTCTGCTTCAGATATGGAAAATTATAAGCCGGCCGCGGTGGCCGAGGGGACTGAAGCGCTTCAGTCACGGTCTGCACGGCCACTACGGGCGGGGGTTCGAATCCCCCCTCGGGCATGGATATTTGTGCCGTCCTAGTTCGTAAGTAGTTCATAAGTAGTTTGTAAGTTTAGGGACTGATGACCCCGTAGTTAAGTCTCATAAGCTTTACAAACATTTGAACATTTGAAAATTATAAAAGTGTACAAAACTTACAATAGAAAAAGTGCATTCGTTAAAGAGGTGCTGATTTTTCGCGTTTACAAGGAGCCAAAAACGGCTTAGAAACTTAAGAAAAGGTCCAAACCGGTGAACACATTTAATATTTGCAGACTTTCTGTTTTTGAAATGCAACTTTTAAGATCCAGAATGAAACTTTCACTCTGCAGCGGAGTTTTCGCTGATATTAAACTTCCTGGCAGATTAAAGGTGTGCCGGAACCGGGACTCGAGCCTGGGACCTTTGCCTTTCGCGGGCAAGTGCCCTAGCGACTGAGCTATCCCGACAAGACTCTCCTGCGGAGGCTTCTGTAAAGTTTGGAAAGTAGGAGGCGAGGTACTGGAGGAAGTAGGGTTTTTAGTCGTGTCGGGATAGCTCAGTCGGTAGTGTTTGCCCGCGAAAGACAAAGGTCCCAGGTTCGAGTCCAGGTTCCGGCACACAATTTTAATCTGCCAGGAAGTTTCACCGTTTAAGATCATGGAAGGTCCCTAACTGCTTCCGACTATCACATTAAAACCAACAATTTGACACCGTCTCGCTGATCCACCTGCCATGGTTGGCACCAGACTGCGCATGGGTCGCTGCCAGTCTGGCTTAGGAAAGGAATTTCACTATACTGTGAGTATCGGTCATCCCGAAAATTAACAGTTCTTGCTTGAAAAAGTTCTGACTGGAAGCATTGTAAAAGGATTATAGGAAAGTACAGTCCGACAAATGTGGACACCTCCGAAGCCTCCTTCACCCTAATACAAGAAAAAAAAAAAAGCTTTGGCGTACTCAAAAGTAATGGGCGCACTCAACCAACATACTAGCCTTCTTACTTTATTCGTTAGATGTTGTTTACTTTTATTGACGATGTAAATACCCAACGGTTTTTCACCTTCAAAGAACTAATATTCTCACTATTGAAACAGTTTCCCTTTGATGAATTTTTTCACCTACTTACGTTCTTAAGTGTACGCAAAGTTGCTTTTGCGCTCAAGCAAATATTGAGAAATCTCAATAACTTTTTGCCTTCATATACATTCCTTTTTCCGTGGGAGAAATTAAATGCAGTTTGTTGTGTAACTAATTTAATGTGCCGGGTAAACAAAGCAGACAGTAAAAGCGGTTACTACGAAACGGAAATACCAAACTCAAGCAAATACCAATATGAGTGTGCGCACGAAAATATTTTTTTGTTAGAAGTTAGCAGACGACGCAAACACTCTCTCTTTCTGCGTATGTTCAATATTAGCATGCTCAATATTACAGTACAGTACAATGGTGTTAATTAGCTTTTAGTAGCGACATTTGTACGTCCTCTTTATTGCTGTAACTAATTTAACAGAGCACATACAATGTAGTGATTTTGCTGGCAGCATTTAATGGATGTACCTGGAGTCTAATAATTGGTGGTAGTAGTAAAATAAAGCTCTTTAACTTTTGCAAAAATTACGAGCACTCAGAGGCGAATTTTTGAGTAATTACTTTCAATAAATAACGAGGTAGATGGTAGTATATTTGTTATCTTCGCCCTATTACTTACCAGTTCATAGCAGAGTCTTAACAGCATGTACGATTTCGTTTGTGGATCAGTAACAATGGTCGCTTTGTCTTATACTTGCAACACCTCCTTCCGTAATCTAGGAACAAAGAAGTTCCATAATAACCGGTAGTATACAGTAAAATATGCCGAAAAACTGCTTTTATAACGGAAGAAAGCGCTTTGTTAACAGACACAGCTTAGCCTTTGTCGGCAATGAGTCCAATGCTTGAATCTAAGAACAGAAGTACTGTCAACATACAAACAACTCAAGAATTTATAAATTTCAGTTTTATCGAATGGAAATGCAACGTCTACCAGGACTGTTTCATGTGACTGTTATTAAATGAACAGACATCTCGCCAGTACAGCAATCATTTACGCCTGCACATATGGCATATCTCATGGGTTTGTATCCCGTTTCGCTAAAATCCGCTTAGTCTACATCCCACTACATTTTACAGTAGTAATAGCTCCAAAAAAATTTTGTCACTCAGAAAACTGGATTTTGTTAATAGTTTTAGGATATAACACGTAGAATGCAAGTAAAGTTCAGCTGTGCTCAATGCCTCGCAAAAGAAAGTGTTCGTACCACGTAATAAGACCGAAGGTCATAACAGCATTTTATGCAGGGCAGTATAGAGGCCGCATGAACTTGTTTAGCTTGAAACAATGTAAATATAATATTTGCTGGTGCAACCCTACTGCTGAGCTACGACTGTGTACTTACCAACACATTGCGTCCGTAGGTCATTTGTATTCTCTTGTTATTACAACTCACATACCTACTCCTCTGCTTAAATTATAGATGCTGATTTTTGTAATGTACATTACTCATGTTCATCTTTTGTCGCTAATCATGAAAGTATATTGATCCTAGAAAGGTTTTATCAGTTACTAGGACGTTGTTGATTAGTTACTTACAGTCCCATAGCAACACCAACTGTCACAATCTAACAGCGCAAAATTTCAAGACTTCGTCCGAAGTGTCCCGCACCACAATATAAATCAGAAAACTTAGGAATAACTCCTTTAAATAGTTAACAAAAAATAAATTATGTTCTTGTACGAGCGGGGCAAGGAACTAGTCTGTGGCCGTTACTAAAATTTTATCGAAGTCAAACACAGGCACTGCTGTTTGCTGTCGCTAACGTGTACTGAAAAAATTAATATTCCACCGCCTGGTAAACACTGTTTTTCCACATTCACACTCGATACCAATGTAATATCACATTCGAAGCCAGTCATTAATAAATTCAATCAGTATTTAAATTGTTTTCTGAAATAAGTAGAAGTTCTTCACACTAATTAAATTACTCTTGCTATAATATATTCCTGATTACAAATAACTCTTCATAAATGCAAGATACTTTTCAATATTAACAAATATTTATTCTTCTTCATACTAATACAAAGTCAGTTTAACAAGAGGCCTGATCCTTTACAGTCAGCTTGGACTGAATCTCAAACAACAATAATTAATCATGTTATTTTCTTTTCTTCTTTAAAACGATTGACGCGCGGCAATAAAGAAGGCGCAGCTGAATTCGTAGCCCCGTAGCTGTCGGTTAAATTCAGTTAGCGGTCACATACTTCAAGGTTGGCTGCGGCGGCGACGACGCTGCCGTTGTTGATTGCGGCGCCTCGATCGTACATGTAACATACAGAAAATGAAACATTTTAAGAATCATATTATAAAATAACAATATTTACCTAATCATCAAATATGTATACATTTTTAATAAAAAGTTTCGTTTTTCCTATTTACAACTTCAAAACAGGGCTGACTTAGGAAAATGTAGTGCGACTATCTTGTCGCACTACACCAGCGGTAATATTCACCAAGAAACCAATAACTAGCGCAAATAAACATACAATTACGGAAAAACTTTCAAAATGTTACTACTAACGAATTCCATAATGTAGAATAATAAAATGTTTACCCCACAATAGTACAAAAGTCCTATCTTAAATACATATTTATTTCCAGGAGAGTGAATCAAAAAATATTCAGACGTTTATAGAGATTATGGGACTTAACTACAGGGTTTTCAGTCCCTAAACTTACAAACTACTTATGAACTAGCTTATACTAAAGACAACACAAACATCCATATCCAAGGGAGTATTCGAACCCCGATGAGGAATTGTAATAATACACTGAAATTTTTTATTTATTTTTTGTTTATCTTTGATCAGCGATACTTATCGCCTCCGGTTCCCTCTGACTCGCAATGAAACTAATTTAATTTCGTTCGTCATTTTTTACACCCAAACAAGCGAGAAGACGGAACCGAGATAGTAGTTTTACTCTCTCTCTTGTCTATGTTCGTTCTGTACGGACGTTTTCCATTCATGTATCCATTCAATGTAAGTGATGCAAGTTGTTATAAAAATATATTACTTAAATTTAAAATCATCCCCTCTCTTTGGCTTTTATTTAAATGAATCCCTCCACGTAAAATACTTATTTTCTATTGTTTTCAGCTCCTTCACCTCCGTAATAGTTTAATGTTCAGACGCCATTACAATCGTTTCGTATTGTCTGCAAAATTTCAATCAATCAATCATCCTTATACAATACTTTGCTTGATTTTAGAACCTGCAGTCATTTCTTTTGTAATTTCACGAAGTCCGATCATTTTTTGAAAATTATTTTATCATTACCAGTAATTTCATGTTCCACCCACGGTCACACAACAATGAAAAGCGAAGTGAACAGTCTGAACATTGATCTCCTACGAAAAGTATCTCTAACATTCACTTATTAAATAAGACATAAAAGTTATCATTTCCAGCTTCTACAATACGAAGTGCAAGATCCAGCTAGATACTTTTCGTAAGTTTTATAACGTGCGGTCGCTTGTATGGTGCCCAACTTTAATATGCAATCCGCGGTTTATTTGCTTTAATGTTCATTTTGTGCTGTACTTTAACTTATTTCAAATTCAAACATTCGGTACCATCAATTCTTTGTCCAAAAATATAATCGCGGTATCTACTTTTAACAATTACGGCATCATACGAAGTAAGGGCAACGTTATAGAATGGACTCGCATATCGCAGCTTAGCGCCTCAATGCGCTCGGCCACTCTTCCGTGGCGAGGGTGAGTCGCAAACTGAGTAAGACACGCCAGTACTGCGCGCTGTGTAGGCGCATGTCTCTCCTACTACGGCATTTCCGCCTTGTGGGTTGCGGCAGTTGAAGGAACCAAATAAAGTTACAGCTCAAGAGCGTCAGCTACAGGATGCAAACGCCGCCACAAAAATTCCAAGCTCCAGGCTTTTAAAGCGTACTCGGACGATGGGCCGAGTGTTAGAATTTCCAGGTAGAGTCAGCTGAAATGTAAAGCAATTGTCAGGCTTGTAAATGCAGTACTGGCGTGTCTACCTCTGCGGCTTATTTACTGAATCGCCCTCGTATATACGACGCAGATTAGGTACGCATACGAATTCTCCGTTGTTATTCAATTTATACATCGATCAGGCAGTGAAGGAAAGCAAGGAAAAATTTGGAACAGGTATTAAAATTCAGGGTGAAGAAATAAAAACACTGCCTTTTGCTGATGACATTGTAATTCTGTCAGAGACAGCAAAGGACCTGGAAGGGCAGTTGAATGGAATGGACAGTGTGTTGAAGAGAGCGTATAAAAGGAACATTAACAAGAACAAAACAAAGATCATGGAATGCAGTCTTAGAAAATCAGGTGATGCTGAAGTAATTAAATTAGGTAACGAAACAATGAAGGTGGTAGATGACGTGTTACTTGGGTAGTAAAATAATAGTATAGACGATATAAAATGCAGAATGGCAATGGGAAGAAAAGCATTTTTGAAAAAGAGAAATTTGCTAACACCGAATATTAATTTAAGTGTAAGAAAGTCTTTTCTGAAGGAATTTGTGTGGAGTGTTACCTTGTATGGGAGTGAAACATGGACGATAAAAAGCGCGGACAGGAAGAGAATAGAGGCTTTTGAAATGTGGTGCTACAGAAGAATGCTGAAGATTAGGTGGGTAGATCGCATGAGTAATGAAGAGGTACTGAATAGTATTGGTGAGGAAAGGATTTTTTGGCATACCTTGACTAATAGAAGGGATTGGTAGGACACATTCTTAGACATCGAGGTATCATAAATTTAGCATTGGAGAAAAGTGTGTGGGGTAAAAATGGCAGAGGGGGTCCAAGAGACGCATATAGTAAGCAGATTCAAGTGGATGTGGGTTGCCGTTCTTATGAGGAGTCGAAAAGGCTTGCTCAGGATAGAGTAGGATGGAGAGCTGCATCAAACCGGTCTCCGGACTGAAGACCATAAAACAACAATGAATCAGAAAACACGCATATGTAGATTTTCATGATAGCTGCATTATTACTATCAAATAGACTTTTGTGTTCACTGACTGACTGAAGACCATAAAACAACAATGAATCAGAAAACACGCATATGTAGATTTTCATGATAGCTGCATTATTCACAATTCGTACTATCAAATAGACTTTTGTGTTCACTTTTTCTTCATACACTTCGACTTTCATAGATCCCCACATTAAAATATTGAAAGGGGGGAGCTCCGGGTATCTTGATGTCTTAGACATTTTTCCATATCTACAGATCCATCTTCCGGGGAATGTCAAGTATAGATGATGTGTCAGACTGGAAAGTCATGCTGGAAAGATCTACGCACTCATGTAGCCCAAGGAATCTGTTCCAGAATTGCTAGAAACTCATTCTCAAGAACTTTTAGATATCAGGATTGCATGTGGTAACCCAAAAGGCTCAATCAACTGGTTGTCTACCAAATTACACCACATATTTACAGTTAATCGTATTTTCAAAACTTGTCTCCATAATAGCATGTTTGGCTTCATCGCGCCACATATATGTGTTACGAGTTTTATGGGTGCCGTCAGTAGTAAAAGTCATTAAAGAGTGAAAATGTCATTACCTGGCGATTTTCGATTTTGAAGTATCATACGACGAAATTCCAATCGTTTATCGGAGGTGTCGAACGAGCTATAACTGATAAGAATGGTACCCCTACATATGTAATGTCCGCCATAGTGTTCTACGTGTAGAATTCCTATGTGTGCCTGTAGTATATTTTCTACTGACTGAATGATATCTTCTACTTCATTCACAGTCTACTGATTAATACGTCCAGATGTAATATGACTGCTGGAAATTGTGTTACACGCAATAAATTGAACAAAGGATTTAACAATCTTGAATCTCGCAGTCTGCGTTTAGGAGATATTATGGCATACCATATCTGTAACAAAAACAAGACCAAAGAGAAAGATAGGCTGCGGCGCGCACGTCACGTAAGCGAGGAAGTCCTGAGCCGGCGCGATCTCTAGCTGATTGGCCGGCCGCTGGGGCACAGCTCACTGCCTCATAACGATCAGCCACTCAGCTAGCGATCGCGCTGGCTCAGGACTACCTTGCGTACGCGACATGACGTGCGCACCGCGGCCTGTCTTTCTCGTTGGCCTCGTACAAAACCCATACTCAAATGACGTAGCAGAATACTCAGCATGTGTAAATATATGCGTCATATTTAGAAGCCACAGTATAGTAGACTTGGCCAACTAATACCAATGAAATTAAAAGTAAAATACGACTTCACAACTTGAATATCAGTACTAGTAACCTGTAAAGCAGCACACGAAATGACAATTTCTTGAACTCAGCTTTATCTCTGTGGTAAAAAAAATTGGATACATGTTATATGGAATTTTATTGCAATTTATCTATACTGCAACTTCCTGACGTACTTACTGTTCATCCCGCACCGTAACTCTGATGTTACCATTCCTACTATACATTAAAATATCTAATTGTAGTAATAAATAAACATCGAAAAATGAGGCACTACCAACTACTACTCAGCATACCGAGCAGGTGCTATGGTGAAAATGTCACATGAAGGTGAAAAGAAGATTCTACGGAGGTTCATACTAAAGTTATTCATTTGTATTAACAAACCCGTAACGGACAGCCACAATGAAACAATTACTAGGCGTCGGCAGAGGAAATAAAAACATTTCTGTCATATGTTTTGTGGCTTCTTTATTTCGTTTACTTTTCTGTAAGATACAAAAGGTCATAAATACATTGTTTGCACTAATTAAATTAACTGGAATGGAAAATTCGTATGAACAGTATGAGGGTTCCTATAGGTAGGAAGAACTTTTATGTTATTGCATGAAATAATTGGCAGAATTTGCGCGAGGCGGCGGCAGATACATTTTCAGTTAGGGACGGCCAGGCAGTTGCCGACAGTAAGAGCTTTTGTAGGTTCCCACGACCGAGACGCTCCATATGGCGTCAGCAGCCGGGGAAGTATGCAAAATAAGGCGTGAACCTAATATAACTGATTTACTAATATTTTTGTTTAACAATGTTTTAGTGTCATACAAACCTTAATGGCAGACTAGGGCATAAAGAAGTAGATGCTGATAGTTTCATATTCTTTAATAATATTCAAATACACTACTGGCCAGTACAATTGTTAACCCGACAGGAAAGTCAGATGATAAATGGGTGTTCATTGGACAAATATACTAGAAATGCCATGTCAATACAATTTCACGCAATTTGGGTGCATAGATCCTGAGAAATCAGTACCCAGAACAACCACCTCTGGCCGTAATAATGGCCTTGATACCCCTGGGCATTGCGTCAGAGCTTGGATGGTATGTACAGGCACAGATCCAAGCAGCTTCAACACGATACCACAGCTGATCAAGAGTAGTGACTGGCGTACTGTGACGAGCCAGTTGTTCGGCCACCATTGACCAGACGTTTTCAGTTGGTGAGAGATCTGAAAAATGTGCTGGCCAGGGCAGCAGTCGAACATTTTCCGGATTGAGAAAGGCCCGTACAGGACATGCAACATGTGGTCGTGCATTATCCTGCTGACATGTAATATTTCGTAAGGATCGAATGGAGGGTAGAGCCACAGGTCGTAAACAATTTGAAATGTAACGGCCACTGTTCAAAGTGCCGTCGATGCGAACAAGAGGTGACCGAGACGTGTAACCAATGGCACCATCACGTCGGGTGATACGCCAGTGTGGCGATGACGAATACACCGCTCCAACTGTGCGTTCACCGTGATGTCCCCAAATATGTATGCGACCATCAGGATGCTTTAAACAGAACTCGATTCATCCGAAAAAATGACGTTTTGCCACTGTGCAACCAGGTTCGTCGTTGCGTACACCATCGCAAGCGCTCCTGTCTGTGATGCAGCGTCAAGGGTAATCGCAGCCATGGTCTCCGACCTGATAGTCCATGCTGCTTCGAACGTCATCGAACTGTTTGTGCAGATGGTTGTTGTTTTGCAAACGTCACCGTCTATTGACTCAGGTATCGAGACGTGGCTGCACGATCCGTTACAGCCATGTGGATAATATCCTGTCATCTCGACTGCTAGTGATACCAGGCCGTTGGGATCCAGCACGGCATTTTGTATTGCCCTCCTGAACCCACCGAGTCCCTATTCTGCTAACAGTCGTTGGTTCGCGAGCATCGCGAGCAGCACTGTCGCGATACGTTAAACGCAATCGCGATAGGCTACAACCCGACCTTTATCAA